>JARHVA010003463.1:0-1265000 GCA_037957365.1 Torreya grandis | reverse complement strand
CTAGAGCTAATCGGCCTTATTATTTTTAGCAGTTGTTATTTTTAGAAACTTTTGTATACAAGTTCAGACGATCTTAGAAATATGCACTTATCCTATACACATTAAATTCACACTAATGAATGAATTTTAACTCAATTTCATGTCTGATTACAAATATATTTAATATTTAAAATTATAAAATTGCCCTAAAAATATTAAAATACAATTTTAGACCCTTAAATTGTCATGTATAGCCTTAAAAATATTTTGAAATTGACCCTAACCAGATAGTTTTAGTTATGGATGCATTATCCTCTCTGAGATATTAATTTTGACATTAACAATAATTCAAGCGGATTCTTGGATCAAAAGTTATGGCCTCTACAAGATATACGTGTGCATCACTTCCACTCATTTTTGCATCTTTGGTCTAAGTTATTATTATTTTTTATGATTGGTTATATCTCATGTCATGTCTTAAAGGATCATATCTATATAAAATTTTCCTAGTCATTCTATTAAGTTTTAAGTGTCATTTAAGGGTTGAGTGAACCTTCTCCATTTTCAAGTTATGACATTCATTAATCGAATTTATTTCTACACTTGAAATGGAGCTCACACCTTTATACTTCAACATTAGTCAGGTCATTATGATATCATCAACTTAAACCAAAAGAGGTTTTCTAAAAAAATTCATGTAGTTTGCACTGTAATTCATTAGGGAGTGGAGACAAAACTCTTTCTTAAAATTACACTTGCATGCACAAGAGAACTACATTGACTCTAATTTTGAACATGTAGGACATGTAACAACAAATCTTTGAAGGGCAGCCCAAGTCAACTAAATTTTCACATACTATTTGTCTTTTTATTTTGAAGGGTAAGGTTAAAGAATGGAAAGAATAAAAATAAGATAAATATACCCATATAATTCACATTGCAATTGTACAAAACTATATTTAACCTAATAGTGCACATACACATAAAAATATAGACCTATAAAAGTTTCTAGTACATATTTGGTGGTTCAGAATAGGTTCTACATTTGTAGAGGTGTTATGTCAAATACGCCCTCAAAAAAATTAGTAGTTCTTGTTAAATTTCCACATTTTTCATTTGATAGTGAGATATCTAGACTCAACACAAAACTACATCATCATTTCTATATCAATGTTCCCCCCATAGGATTTTATTTCTTATTTTCACATTTACATAAATGACTTTTAGATTTGTGTCTTATCTTACATGGATCAAATCTTAGCCTATTATTTTCAACTCATCTTTTATGCTTTCCATTTTATATGTAACTTTAATACGTTGATGCTTATAACCTGGGGTTTCTCAAATCCTCATCCCCTTAGCCTAAATTTTCACATTTTATGGTCTAATTTTCTAATTTTCATTTTTTATTTATAATTATACACATTTGTTGGTCACACCCTAACTTTATCTTCACCTCTTGTTGCTTTCATGTTTACATTCACTTTTAGAAATTGGTTCACACATATTCATTATTTGAATGCATACACCTTTCAATGATTATTTTACAGTTGTATACTTCCTTTTTAAATTTGATTTTTGGATTCACATCTCATTTATGCATATTTCATTATCCAATCATTAGTGTAGCTTTTTCCATGTTATTCATTCTTAAATATGATTCAAACTAAGAAATTTATATCTACACATTATGTTATATAGAGTGTTAGATGATATGGTGTTATGTGTGATTTGACCCAAATTCCATTGTTTTCTACTTGAAACTCGAAAATGTTTGTTTCTAGTGATGTTATTCCCTATATGGTTGGTGATGATCCATATGTGAATGATAGTGACTATGTTAAATTTGATGATGTGTCTCTTAATGATCATGCTTATTTTTCTAATGAATATGCCATTGATAATAATAGCAATGATTTCAATAATAAATTTCTTAGTAATGTATATGTAATGAATTTTAAGGATGTAGATGAAATTGGTTTAGATACTTATCTTAAAACAATACCTATGGAAATTGATGCTATTATTTATCTAGTTACCAAAGCATGGAATAAAAAAATTGGGTATAATGAACACACACATGATACCACTATTATTAATCCTTTGAGCATTTTTAGTAATACTATTAGAAGCTCTACATATACATTGGGTGGTGAGACTAGTGCTCCTAGTGCTCCCAAATTGGCAGTGTCAACACCTAATGTTATATTGCCTATGATTTATACTACTATTCCTATACAACCTAAGACTTATAATGTTCTGATTACTATCAATCCAACAACCAATGTGCATAGTTCTTACATTTTATCTCTTAGTCTTGGACATATTTAACATGATAATCATTGCTACCAATGCTAATAATATGAATGCATCAATTCCTACACATACATGAGAAAATGTTAATCATGTTTCAACTAATAGTTCTCCTTAATATATAATGGTTCAACAACTTAATGCTCTATAATTACAAGCTACACAATTATCTCAGTCATCCTAAAAACTTTCTCATGTGGTGTTATATAAGGAACTATTACACTTGACCCATTGGCTATTGAAGTTCCAATTCATGCTTTTCTAAATAAATTTTATTATCCAAATCTTTGATGCATAGTGAGAACCTTATTAACTTTGATTATTATGAGTTTCCTTCAATGGACATTGTGAACTGACATTTACCCTTGTGCATTCAAATTTTTATTAATAATAAAGGGTTTAAATGGTCCTCATGGATATTTTTTATTATTTAAACATTTTTAGTGAGTCCTTTATTGTTACACCTATAATTGGTATACCTCAACTTGAAAACTTTGATATGACTATTAAATAATTTGACAATCAATAAAAAAAGGATATTGGTGTAATTATATCGACATTACCCCTTGGACCAAAAACCATAGCCATAAAATGTCATGTAATTTTTAATGATGTGATCTATAATATTTTACATATGGGACCATTGATCCATGTCATACATGTTTTTCCTTCTACACTAAATAGATGATTAAAATTTATAAAATAGGGAATCATATACAAATGTCCCACTAATGATGTACCATTTTGATTTTATAAATTGATAAAACTTAATGATAGTGTTATACCACACTTGGATGCACCTCAACCATCTATTATAGAACTCTTAAAATCTTATCCAATGGAGTAATTAACCATTTATGAGTGGAGTGAATGTATTAATACCCAATAAGATAATGGCACTCAAAAAAATAGTGTGGACACAATGATTACAACTTAAATTTACACCAACTACCTAATGAACATAGAAATGACATAACCACCTTTGACATCAATCAACTTATCTTAGCCCATAAGGCTATGGTCGACCTACAAAATCATTCTTGCCTATTGATATGTCATCCTTGATGATAAATTTAAAGGCCCTACAGTGGATAAATTTTGTAACATTAATAAGTCAAAGTAACCTATTACTCTAGTTCAAACTCCTTTAAAAAAGTATGTATTTAGATTGAAATATGTGTTAAAATTTTGTATATAAAGGGAAAGGTTTTGTTAAACATGTGTAAAGCATCACAAAACTTGAAAGTCTCTATTAAAAACCTCATAATTATAAAATAACTCATATATTAGATCAAACAAACCCTTAAAGTGGTGCAACATCATACAATGCTCCTTATTGGAAGGAAGTCACTCCATATAATACGTCTATTTTGAGATACCAAGAGATACAATAACATTCACTCTCTCAGATAACTCTCATCTATAATATATAATATTCAACTCCCTATCGCTACCACTTCCATATTTGAGATAAATACTTTTAACTAAATTAACTAGTAGAATACTCAAATACCTATCACAACTCTACATAGATGTAGATATAGGATAAATACTTTTATTATAATTAATCACTCAATGAATTTTACTCTAATTGATCACTTAATTACTTACAAAACATATATACCTTGGAAGCAGAAATCACTCTGCTAGGGTTTCATGGTTTATGTTTTCCCATTTGCATCCTTTTCCTCGCTTGTTCATATCGCTAGTCCTATAGGATTTCCTAGGGCTACACCAAATTAATTGATCTGGATGCACTACCCTTTGGGTGGGTATGCCCTTTATTTATGGCTTATTTATGCTCTACTACATATGTTTATCTAGGATTCAGAGTTGATCATGCCCAAGAAAGCTTAGAAGTTTGTTTCAAAGGTCTACGACAAGGTAATTCCTCAACCCCCATCTACTCTAGAGGTAAGTATTCCTGATATTGCCTATGAACAATGTTATAAGTGGTATGAAAATTACTTGGTCATTATTTATTTCATTGGTCATATACCTTACAAGGATTACCTCCATAATTTGCTCTGCAACCATTGGGAGCCATTAGGTGTCCATGTCTCTAGAATCCAAAACCTTACCAAAGGTTTTTACTTGTTTACCTTTAAGGATCCCTCTAAAACATAACTAATTCTAACAAATTCGACTATTTGGTCCTTTCATAACTAGCTTATGATTATATCTACATGGTCCTATGATTTTAAAGTTTATGACAATGCTACCTTTCATGTCCCTAATTGGGTTGAGCTTCCCAATATTTCAGTTCACCTCTGGGCTTCTATACCTCAAATCACCACTCCCATAAGATTCATGGTTATGATTAAACCAAATAGGTGGATCTCCCCTCACCCTAACAAATGAGTTTGTGTGGAGGTTTCCCTCTCCAAGAAGCTGAAGGATTTCATCGAAATCCAAGTTGGAAAGACCTAGTGGTCACAAAAGGTTATTTATTTCAACCTATCTAACACTTGCTTCTGTTGTCAAGATTCAAACCATCGCATTAAGGATTGTCCTCATATGAGTCATCCCAAGCCTACTTAGAGACCTCCTTAGACTAAAAATTCCAAACTAATAGACCAAAGTGATGGTTAGACCACAGTGCCCTCTAAATGATCATTGGGCCCTAACCCACAAAGCACACCCTAACTATAATAACCAAGTTGGGTTAAACACATAAATACATGATTTTTTTACTAATTAAACATATATACCATAAATATATTACATCTTGATAATATAAATAGAGATCAAACATATACTCAAATAATAACAATAAGTACACATTAGATCTTATATCACAGATCTCTAATGTCATGAGAATGCTATAGAGAATGAATACAAAAAATAATACAATAACTTAACCATGGTTGATATAAATCTACAATCACCATTGTTAATATACATTAATAAGTAATTATACTTCCTCATAACAATATTCAATAATAATATACAATATAATACAATGTACATAATTTAGATATCTGGCTCCCTAAAGCATGAGTTTTCTAGACTCTCAAGTATCTATGACAATCTCAATAATAGTACTATTGTGGGGGAGGGAAAGCATCATCCAAGCACTTTTCCACACCAACCACAAACTAAAGATCCCTTACACTAATCTCATCATAAAATATCCCTCCCTTCATGGATGAGTCAATAGTGATGGGATGATAATCTAGAGAGACAAACAAGTACTCATGTGCTATATGATTCTAAACTAAACACATAGTGTATCATAGATATTTATTTTATTACATGATATCGCACAAACATTTGAATCACACTCATGAAATGATAATGTCTCACTCAACATACTCTGGCCCAAATTTTTACAAATAATAATAATTTAGATCAATCAAATTCATCCACACTATTTGATTAGACTACCTCCATCTATCATTGTGAGACTAGTAAGATAGTGAAGTCCATCTCACTACTTACTCTGAGTTAGCAATATAGATTGGTCAAATATAATTCAACCATGAGATTAATTTAATCTACATCCTATTTATAACATACATCATATACTATGTTATACATATGAGTAACCAAAACATACATTTATTCCATCAAATGTGAATGAATCTTACATTAATTTATATCTCATACTATAATTAATGACTATAGTCTATACTACCTAAGTAAAATATACATAGTTGTAGATTTAAGCTACTATAATTTTTTCCAAACATACTACACTTATGATAACCCATATTACCATAGACCAGTATTCTAAGATATAATTAATATTTTTACCAAAAATACTCATATAAATTAGTCTTAAATCATGGAAACATAAATAATTACATAAGTAACTACATATAATAAAGCTAGTCATTGTTTCCATAAAACATAAATACATACCAACACAACATTCATTAAACTTTTAAAGTGTGTATGCATACATACATAAATCTTACCAACTGTAATAACACACACTATCCATAGTAATAACCATCATTTATATAATAAAATAGTTAAATATGGATAAGAGTTAAGGCATAATAATTATAGTATGTAACACCTGAGTACATCATACTTTTATATTGTAGTACCTTATGATATCCCATATTATCATAAGTTCCCAACTACATAACAACACATAATATAAACTTATAATTTTTAAGACTCAATCGATTCATACAGATAATAACAAGCAAACATTATAGAATTATACCACCTGAGTATAACCTAAATTAAATTGCATATAAGCATACCAAAATATCACAACATATAAACATCCATCACAATAAACCATTAGGTACTAAGTATAGTTAAATATTTAAACATATTAACACACTTATAAAATGCATTATGAATTTAAACATACATATGACTAGAAATCATTCATATTATTAATAGTGAGTTAGATATTTCATAAACCCATTATGAATTTTCATTCTAGCAACTCATTTACTTTTAGGAGACTATTCCAAAGGGTTATAGTTCTTGATTCCTAAGAAACTTAATAACTTACACAAGTCAACTTATTGAACTATAGGTACAATCTCCATGTATGAGAACTTATACATCATAATGTGCATTACATGTAAGTACTTTAAAACTATGTAATTATTAAACCACGATTCAATATACTTTTTGATCAAGAGATTTCTATAGCCATTTATAACTTTAACTAAGGATTTCAAATCACATAGCTAACTTTAAAATAATATAGACTTACGCTGAGCTATAAACATGCATCTAGAATTAAAAGCTAGGTTTGGATTCGAAGGATTTATTTGACATGGTTTCACAATTCTTGGTTTCTGATGACTAATGTTAAACTCAACCCATTAATGTCATATACATTTCAGGTAATATAGTTGCCTAAACAAATAGATATATTCAACCATATAATTTTAACTATGTTTCAAGGATATCAATGTCTCATAATCCAAAATATATATTGAATGAACATGTTATCTGCTAACAATCCATGTCAAATTATTTATATGAGACCCTCTACATGAGTCTTTGTATACATGAAATATATAAATCTCTATTATACAGTAGGTGGATATGATCTTATTAACCATCCAAGTCAAAACATGAGGTCAAGATTCTCTTCAATTATGTTATTATACACATAACACATATATCTCTATTTAAGATAGTTCTATAGTTTTCACCTACCCATGGAATTATAGTTAAAGCTGTACACCCTTCCACTCAAGGATAAGCATACATAAACCTATGTTCTTATGTGTATTCATCAATATGTAGCTTAATAAGTTTTAACCCATTTTTTTTAGCATAGAGGATCTATAGTAAAAGTCTATAATTAAATAATGGGGTGATCATAAAAATGTAGTCTAAAATATCATTTTATTCATCATTCATTAAACATGTGGATCAATATGCCATTACCATGCCTAAACTCATGATAGAGACACAAGTGTTTTGTACAGTATACTATGTTCAGTCTTAAACAAGTAAAGATTTTTTCCATTCTTTATCTACACCTATACCAAACACATATCGAGTAAACATAAACCAAAATACCATTCATGGTATTTAATACCCCCATATATATATATATATATATATATATATAATTATATAATGCAAATACCCAAATCCAAGGTTTGGCAAAAAGTAAATTGCAGATCCAAATTAATTATTATTCATAAGGTGTTGACCAATTTTGGTCAAATATTTTTCAGTATAAACATGAAAGTCCCACATTTAAATGCCATAATATATAATGGCCAGGAGATTTTTTTTAAATAGTCCGCAATCTAGACCAATATTTAACAATTTTCAAGCACTGGAGATCATATAAGCGATGCCATTTTAACCTCCATGACTTAGTATTTTATTAGTTTTATTATCCATTTCAGCCTACCCAATGTGAGAATGCCCAACATATTATTAGTTTTATTAGCATTGACTCCATCGACTTAATTGCTAGCAACAAATATGCAAACACCATCATATATCACTAAGAATTAATTAGCATATGGTGATTTCACACTAAATGGTTGTCAATTTATCTTAACTAGCTTCGTAACACCCAAATCGACTCAAACTTACTTGACAGCTCCAATAGAAAAGTGATGCATTTAGGCACAAATTGCTATATATAGTTTTAAAATGAAAAATGCAAGTTTAAAACTACGATCACAGTAACACCCAACTATATATATGGCAACTTTAATTTCAGATTGGCAAACAAATTTTGTTTGGATTTAACTAATCATTTATTAACTCAGAGGTCAATGCAAATCAGACCCCTAAAAGTGACATCATTACATATTTTTTTTGCAATTTTAAATGGAAACAATAGCGATCTAGATAAATACATCATCATATTTTCTATCTTGTTAGATAAGAATGTGGCAATGCCATAGTAGGAGACATATTGTCTTTGCTCTTACAACTATGCTTAGACCAAGTAGCGACTCAGCTCCTCACACACTCAGATAATTATAGGACAATGACTTCAATAGGAGTATGCATAGGAAACAGGTTAGATAGGTTTAAATAAACTTTATCACAATAAATTCCTCAGGTGATTAATGCCATGGATTTTAGTTTGTTGGTATGTTACAGTTTCGAGATTACATTATGAGGAGCAATATTAGAGCTTAAATGGAGTTATTACAATATAGTAGGGAGTACAAAAAACTAATAATAATTACTCTGACATACCATTATTTATAATAATTGATTACAAATAGTATATTATGACATTTTCAGCACATTAAAAATATGTAGTGACCAACTCAATTGAACTAAAACAAAAAACAATATTTTTTATTTATTTTTATTTTTTTAACTTACTACCACAAACATTTTATTTTCAATTATAAAACTACAATTTATATAAATAACGAATAAACATCAAATTTTCAACTTTAATTTTTAATGGAATATAAAGGGTTACAATTTTAAGAAAGGAAATACATAATGACACAACTACGGTTGGTCTTACTATACAACAACCACTGATCAAGTAAATAATATTACATTTACAATTTCAATTAGGCAATTAGCTTTATAAAAGATATCTAACTCTATGGACTTTGAGTTGTATCAATTTACGTATTTATGATAACTTCAAGTGTTGTCTCCAGGAATGTACTATAGTGGGGGAGGGAGAGCATCATCAGAGCGCTTTACCTCTCCAACCACGGACCAACGATCCCCCATACAATTTCCTATCATGGAATGGCCCTTCATAAACAGATACACAAATAGAACGGTGCAAAAATCTAGAATGAGACATGTTATTACCTCCATGTGATGTAAGATTCTACTAGATGATGTGTATCATAAAGAAAAATACGTTTCTACTATGATATCACACAATATGCAAATCATACATATGAATTGGCAATGTTAATCTAACATTATTTTAGCTAATGTTTTAAATAACATATGATCATCTGGATCAGTCAAATTTATCACACATCACTTGATCAAGTTATCCATACCCACATTGGTGATGCTAGCCGGACTTGAGAAACCATCTCACTGTGTGGGTAGTATCATCAATATGGGCTCCATAAAAAAAATAACAAATATATAATCCAAAATATAAGCTTACCAAATGGAAAAACTAATTTATGGATCATTAACATATACTTGCAATATCTGATGTAATAAGCATTCATTTGACAAAACTATACCAACCAAAAGTGACCACAAAAGTCTAAATTATCTTATTTACAATAGATAATTCAAGCCAAATTTAATTTTTGCTACAGAGGAAATACTTTTAAGAAACATATATACTTCTAACATTTTCCAAAATGTTTAAGTTCGATTTCCCCTAAAAACCAACAAGATTTACAAAAAGCACTAATTATCCATTTTTTGTAATTTTACGCTAACACCATGAATATGTTTGCCGAACGTTTCAAATATTTTCTAATAGTTTTATACTATTTTCATTGTAAGGGAAAACCATTAAAATTTAAGAAATAATATTATTCTTCCCCTACCTCCAGATAATTTATTTACGGATTTAAAAATTCTATCGACTATTAACTTATATGCTTCGTGACATTTAATGTACATTCAACTCCACAAATTTCATATTATGATACATTTTGTATAAAGTAGCTTTTTCTAATCATACAAAAAAAATTATAGTTTCAAAGTTTACTAAACCATTAACAATTTTTTATTATATCGAGATCTATATATATATTCTCAATATTATTTTATATTATCTCCCAATATCCAAATACCCTATATATATATATATATATATATAATATTTAATTATATATAAATTTCATTATTTCTTATTTTCAACTTACCCTAAAATAAAAGGTACGAAATTTAATGGCTAAATACATCAATAGCGACACAAAGCTTTTGGGCGGTGCGTGGGCCCTCCATTCTTCAAAATGGCGATAGATTGAAACATTTCCCTTTATTGGAAATTATAGGTACCTCGTGGTCCTCGGGTCACTATAAGTTCTTGGCCATTATAAAAAATGATGAAACATCCAAACAAAAGTTTTGGGAGTATTCGGAATTATTTTTAGATATGAATCAAATATTGAAGTGAAAAAACTTTGGTAGATATGAATTCCCAACTTCGTTTTCCACTTCAGTCATAAAGGAAATTATATCACCAATTAATTTACAAGAATTAATGATTATGAAAGTATTAAGTGTAAAGTTTTTTTTCTTTAATGTTTTTATATATTTAAAATAATATTTTTTAAAATAATTGTATAAGAATTTTTATTTATGATTTTTAGTATTATTTAAATGTTTTATTTTTAAATAAAATTAATTATTTAAAATTACTAATTATCATAATATTCTTTACCATCAAAACATAAAATTATTAATTATATATGTTATAATAAATAAATTTTTTGTAAATAAAATTAAATATCTTATATTATTTTAATTTATATATTTAATTATACATTTTAAATTAAAAATCTAAACTTTATCTATATTATTAAATGATATAACTTATCATTATTAAGATACTAACATAAATAGTAGTTATATAAGATCTTATTAACTTAGTTTAAAATTTTAAATGTTTAAATTCACATTTAAAATTATAATTGTTGTATTTATATATATAAAAAATATGTATCTTTTAATATTTTTGCAATAAATTTAATTATTTTTTTAAAGATAAATATTCTATTAGTATTGGATGCATGATGAATTCAACCTTCTTTAATATTTTTAGTTATAAATAAATTGATAAAACTAAAATCATGATTATCAAATTTATAAAGTGACTTATTTTAATCCATTTCAAAAATTATTGCAAAGATGTTGAACCTCAATATTGGTATACAAAGAACACATTTTGATATAACCTTGTAACTCTTTTGATACTCTATTGAAGTTTTAAGTAGTATCATATCCTCGAAACTTGTTAAAAAATGAAGAAAATAAAAAAACTATTAATTATTTATCCCTTGCCGAAGCTAGTATATTTATTATTGAAATTACTATAAATATTTGAAAGGATATATATTATACAAATATAAATTATAAAAAAGAGAACAACATAAACTACATATAATTTCCTAATAATCATGCAAAATTAATCTTTATCATAAAATAATTAAGAAAAAAATAATGAAAAATTGAAAAGAATGTGAAATATATAAAAACTTTTGGAAGGATAAAAATATTAAAAGATAAAATATAAATATATCTTGTTACAAACATATGATTAGTCTCATATATCTTATTACAAAGATATGATTAGTCTCAATAGTAAACATAGTTTTAAGAAAACAAATATAATTGTGAAATTAAGAACTAATCTACATTAATTTCAAAGTGAAATTGGTAGATGAACAAAACATAATTGTAAATTGTGTAACTCAATAAAAAATTGAAAATGAGTATTTGTAATTATGAATGGGTTCATCAACTCCTAAATCAAAACAATTAAATAAATATTAGGGATTGTGTTTTTGATAATTCAATATTTAATTTTTTTTTTTTTCATGATTTTATTCCATTTTAGTTTGATTAATTTTTTTCTTGGCATGTTTCTATTTTATTAATTCTTTTCCAAAGAAATTCATGCTAGAAAATTCAAAAATTTGTTAAAGAGCCCAACAATTGTAAAAGTTGGTGTTAAAAAACACAAGTCCAAATTATAATTTGTAAAGAATATTTAAAAATAAATTATATTTTCTATACATTTTTTGGTGTCTTTCAAATAAATTTAATTTAAATAACAATTAAAAATATCATTATTATGTAATATTATTTTTGAAAATTCAATATAACTTAATTACAAATTAATCTAATTTAATTATATATAAATAATTTTAATTATTTATTTTAATTATTCTATGTCTTATCTATCAAATATTTATTAATAATACAAAATATGAAAAAATAATTTAGATTACAATATTTTGTTGTTCTTGATACACGTATTCCAATTTAAAATTATATATATATATATAACTTAAACTTCATATTAAATTTATTTAAATTAAATTGTAATTTAAATTTTGATAATTATTTTCTAATTTATATTAATAAAATTATTTTTATTATTAAAAATAATATTATATTTTAAAATTTAAAATTTTAAGGATTATAAATTATTTATATATTAAATACATTAATTTTAATATTACTTTGGAAAGGTAGTTTATGGATTATTTAGAATGAAAATTATGTATTTTTGTTAGTAATTAATTTTTAAGAGTTATATTAATTTGATTTATTTTTAATTTAATTCAGTTATTATATTTTGATGTAAAATAATTAAATTTTTTAATTAAATTAATTTATTTAATTTGAATTTTGATTAAACTAAGTTTTGTTTATGAAATAATATTAAAAATAATTATTTAATTTTTATAAATCATAACTGTAATAAAAAGTATCACATTATAATTTAATATATTTTTATACCATCATTAATGTATAAGAAAATAATTAGAAAATAGAACAAATTCTGATGAAATAAAAAATCAATTTAGATAAACTTTAAAATATTATATAAACGTTCGTATTGTATAAAAACATTGAACCCGATTATATTGACATTATCATGCAAAATTTAAATTAAAAATGTCACGCATAACTTGAAAATTTTTTCTATTTAAATAAACTTTAATAGGTTGAGATGGAAAATTTGCGTTTAAGTTTTTGGAATATTGTTTATAATCCCAATATTAAAATAATCCAGTATGGAAACAAAAGGATAAATTGAAGTCATAAATTTTTAGCATGAAAAAGACCTGATTGATGTAGAGAAAACAGTTCCAAAACAAATATCATGTTAATTGTCAACTTACCATTCCAAAAACATAAAAATTACTTCTTTTTAAAAAATAATAAAAGTTACTTCTTTTAAAAATAATTATAAATTAGATGCATCTCTAATTTTCAATGTAAATAGATACAATATGATGGATAGTTTAAAAGTGTGAATTGTATGATATAGTTTTAGGCTAATAGATGTACATGAAACTTATATAAATATATACACAAAATAAATTGGAGTTAAAATTTTGAAATATAAACATAGATTAATATATTTGAAATTTGACCCAAAAAACAAGTTTTTAGAGAAATATATAAATTGTGATTTGCATGTTGTAAATATTAAAATTTAATATTAGATATTTGGTAATGTGAATTTTGACTTACTTTCATCATACATGATTTGTATATACATATATGACTCTCATTCATCATTTTCTCACATCTATAAACTCTATGTGGATTTAGTCCTTTTAGATTACTATTAGTAAACTTCAATAATGCCATAATTTGTGCAAAACAAGTGAACTATCATACTTAAGCATCTTAAAATCATCAAATTAGTACTCATATATCCTGAATAGAATGGTTAAACTCAAACAGTACCATGTTCAAATGGTACCATCCAAATCTAACAATTTTATCACGTGCCAAACAATAGTGATAGTTCCAATTCAAAACATTCCTATAGACCAATAGATCTATCTAGTGTGTTTGATTTCTCTCTTTTGTGAAATGACCTAAAAACAAAATTGAGCATCACTTTAATCAGAGTACATAGTAGAATAATGAATAGGGTCCACTACATGAAACTTGGTTTTACATGACATACCACAATCCCCATAATCAAATTTATGTACATGCAACCCTTAGTTAGGGTAACTACCCCTAATAGATTCTACAAATAATATTATTTCCCTAACAAATATACATGAAGTTCGAGACATATCGATATGCAGTGCATAGTGATAAGCTATGAACTGCATAGAGGTATACACATTCCCAATAGGACCACCTTGGTATCTTTATCCTATCTAAAGACTTGCATCTACATAAGTTTAGGTATAGGTTAGGGTAGATTATCTGCCCTTATTCATACTCGAGATTCTTAGGTTAATAAGGATATTTGAATGTTAGGGATATGTTAAACAACTAGAGAATGAAAATGAGATTTTTGGGAATAAACTATGTATGATATTTTTGGATCGATGCACTTCAAATCACTAACTGTCATTCATCATTAAGACATATTATAAGTTGAGAACTTCAAACTATAACCTTATATATATAAATATTGTGTGTTGAGGTACATAAAATAGTAAGAAGAGACATAAATGAAAAAGTATGTTGAAAGTCAGTTAGGTAGCACAGACAAGTCAAACAGCTAACATGGTTAGAAAGAAAATACTAAAGCACACAAAAACCTGTGAAGGGGAAGAACATGTGATAGAGGTCAAAAAGGTTTTTTAAAAATAAATGCAATGCAGACATTAATAAAGTGAGATAAATTGGAATCAAGAAAACTAGACTCAGCTAGCCAAGGGAGGATTCTAGTTTCCCTGATTCTAATTTATCTCTCACTTTGTTAATTTCCACATTGCATTTATTTTTAAAATATATTTTTGACCTCTATTGAATTCTCTTCCCCTTCATAATATTTTGTGCGCTTTAGTCTTTTCTTTCTAATCGTCTTAGTTGTTTGAATTGTTTGTGCCACCTAACCATCTTTCAACATTCTTTTTAATTTATCTCTCTTCTTACCATTTTATGCACCTTAATGCACAATATTTTTCTATATAAGGTTACATTTTGAAGTTCTCAGCATATAATCTTTCTTGATTATGAATCACAGTTAGTGATTCAAAATGCGTCGATCTAAAAATATCGTACATAGTTGATTCCCAAAAATATCATTTTCATTCTAATGGATTATGAAAGAATTGGAGATCTTAAGCATGGAATTATTTATTGTTCATATGTTTAGGAGTTGTAACATTCTTTTATAAGACTAGATTCATAATATAGAAGTAACATTGTTTTATTTGACTCAATCAATGATGTTCGTCTATTCATATGTGTAGGAGTTGTAACATTATTTTATTATACTAGATTCATAATATAGAAGTAACATTATTCTATTTAACTCAATCAACGATGTTCGTCTACCAAGTTAACAAATGTGAATTTTACCTTTAATATCCCTGAAATCGTAATAGCAATCTAATGAATTTTAGGTGAGTAAAGAGTTAATTTTAATACTATTCATATTTAGATCATTATACTATGATCTATAAGTTTTTAGGGGTCCTTGTACTACGTGCTCCCACTTATCATTTTGCACAAAAAAATTTACTACTATGATTTAATTAAGTTAAATCAAGTTTTTTTTAAGGATCATTGTCTTCACACAAGTGAACATCATATCATTGACCAATACTACTTAACTCATTCTCATAGTAACCCAAGACTATCCTCTAGGTAAGTATTTAGAGTTTAAATCCCGAAAGTACTATTTATTTATCACTTGGTCATTATTATAATAACCCATTATAGTGTACGATTAAATTTCAACCAATAATAAAAGTACATTACTAGCTAAATCCATGTATAATTATAAATATTTTATTCTATTTATTAGTTTCCATAATTTGTCCTTCTAAGAACATTAAAACCATTTATACTAACAATCTTTTGTAATTCTTTATCATATTCAACTCATAATACTTGAAAGGCTTTTTCTACTTTTGTGTATATAGATAATATAACAAGATAAAATAAATGATAGTAAATCCCATGGCCTTAGAATAAAATTTTGGTATAAGATTCAATATTTTGGCAGATTTGTAAAGTTCACCAGTCCTAGCTACAGACTTTGACAGAATTGGTATAAACTCCATCAACAGGTACTACAAACTTTGACAGAATTGATACAAACTCTCTTGGGAAGATTTTTAAGGGTATTTTGAGCTACTCAAAGCATTTACTATTTATTGAATTGATTACTAAATCCAATACATCAATTTCCAATTTAAAATTTAAATGAAACAACTTCAACAATTAGAATGAAATAACTATGATGTTATCATTATCTATTCTTTTTTTCCCTAATAGAGATTGGGTAATTATAGTGATGCAACTTAAATTATCTAACTTGTTTTAGTATCAAGATATAATTGCAAGTTTAGTATAGTTAGTTTTAGCATGCCAAGGGAAGGTCAAAATAACATATCTTTTTAGAGAGAATATAGTCTCAACTCAAACTTGTACTTTGCCAACAACAATCTTTCATATGTTAAAAAATGAATTTAAGTGCAGCTGTATAAAACTCATGCAAGTGTTTCTTCAAACATAAAATGAACCTATTATTATGACCATGATCATGCTTGTACAATATTATAAAAATAGGTTTAATTCTCATGTTTTCAACACTTAAAAATGATCTTAATTTGATGCATTTTATTGTGAAGGTACAACACTTTATAACTTACACAAAATTTATGGTTTCAAGCAACTATGATCACAATCTTGATTACCATACAACAATTAAAACCTATATCCATAATAGAAAAATTTAAAAACTGTAAATGTAATTTATATGCATCATGTTAGTAATGTTTACTTCTTACACAACTAATAATTAGTTTACCAATTTACTCAAATTAATTAACTATCAACATTATAATGAGACTTTTCAAATACATATTATAACTTAAACTACTAAGCCATTTAACTTTTCTATTCATTTGAAATATAAAAAGTATACTAGTCAATACTCTCATGGAAGGAAAGTAATTAAATATTTGATTGAGTTCATACAATATAGTATAATCCTCTAGTTTCATTCTTAAACAAAATAACGATTTTGTATTTATAAAGCATGCCACATTAACATAATATAATGAATCCTCTATACGATTCAATAAGTAATCTATTGAACCATTGCCAAGAGAGCCTCTTCTCATAAACTATCCCACCCTAACCTGTTCTATGAGCCCCCTAATAGGTAGCTCTTACCATACCAAACCATCTGCTAGGAGGTAGCATCTGGATTTTGAGTCTTATAGGATGAGAATATGAGAAATCAGGGATATAAAATCCATTAATAAAAATTGATCTAGTTTACTCAACAAATAATAAATTCACCTTTGAAGGTTAAAACTTAAAAATTTGACTCAAAACATAATCACCAACAAACATATAATTATTGGTAGCCTTTATCCTTCTCCAAAGGTTTTATTGGTATCGATTATATTCTCAATTGAACATGTTATACCTTCATCATTTATTCAGCATATGCCAATGATAAAATAACAAAATCCAACACCCAAAGTGAGATGAGATCATCACCTATAGCCATGAGAAAAAATGAAACATTCACATGTAAATTGTATCGAAACTCGTTAAATAAATCACCAACGAATTAGACATCTCACCCCTTCGTCATCTAATTAGGGACAATCATTTAATAACATGTAAGAGTGATGAAATCACTATAATTAACCTTCATATGGTAGAATTAATTCTCAAATTAATTTTTAAATAGATGATAATAACATGAACTAATTAATGTAAAAACTCATGCTACCAAATCAAATTTATATATGAAATATAATACCAACCAAGCTAGCCAAATTCATGCAAAATAGTTTTATAACAAGCTAAGGTATTATTCCCAAATTTTTATTATATGGTCCAACCATTTTAATAGGAAAAATAATTAAAAACCAAAATGTTATAAGTAAATAATTTTAAAAAATCACAAAATTTATACACAAACTCTAAATTAAAATTGATTGTAATAATAAACCTTATTTTAAAAGCCAAAACATTATCAACAACTAACCAAATAAAACCCAACAGTCTTATGTTACTAGGCCTTTACAAAAATGGTTGTACAAATAAAACCCTCATTTTTGAAAATGTCTTGCTCAATCTTAATGCCAAAATGGCCACGTAAAAAATATAGTTAATAAAATATTTAATCTACCCATATTCTTAGTAAGAAGTTTTATTAAAAAAAAAGAGATTTCAATTTTAAGGTTCAAACCCAAAATAAAAATAACCCATATGCCAATGTACTAAGGTTTTACATTGATTTAATTGATTTGGGGTGTTCTCATGGTCATCAGGAAGTCTTATGACTTCCTCATAAACCTACAAACAATTTTAATTTGCTTGCAAAACATAAATTAAATTCACAACAGATATTCATTTTCTTTTTTTAAAATTAATACATCACTTACTAGATTCAATTTGCCTTCCAAGAATGAAGGGAGTTCTTGGTTACTTTCCAAAGAGGTTGGCTCCATCGCAGCATGCTCAAACTCCTTTTCTAGTCGAGCGACAAGCTGCTCTTTTTCCCTTCTCTCTCTCGATAGGGTTTTCGAGGCCATCTACCAGTTACCACCATTCTTCTTTCCTCCTAGGGTTTATACTCTCCCCCCATCTTTTCCCCTACACCTCTCTCCTCAACTACCTTCAGGAAAAACAAAAAAATAATGCTATGGGAAAAGAGTCGAGTCCCCCAAATGCGCTAAGCGAAAAGCATGAAATTATTTGTTCCATTGACCAAGATTTTGGTCATAATAATTTTTGTTTTGGAGTCCAAATATCCACACCTTCATTCAACCCCCTTCACCCCCACCCCCCCAACTCTCCCCTTGCCTCCCCTTCTTAAATAGGTTATTATTACAAAATCAAATCTTTAGCATTTAATTAGGTCCCCTTACCTATGAAGTTAAACAAATAAGCAAGAGGATTGACTATCACCACCAAGGGGGGATTTTTTTTTATAATAATAATAATAATGATGATGATGATGATGATGATGATGATGATGATGATGATGATGATGATGATGATGATGATGATGATGATGATGATGATGATGAAACAAGTAGGCAAGTTCACACAAAATCCAAGATGAGTTCGATTAAGATGATAAAAATTAGAAATAATAAAATATTAAAAGGCAACAACAAGTGACGAAACAATCACAACTAAAGGACTGTTGTTGTTTAATGGCTTATGCATTATATCCCTTTTACCTACGTTGATGTCACTCGACTACTCACTATCTCAACTCGTTGTTGGCTTGACCATCGAAATCCATCGCTAGCCTAGCTCATGTACCTTTATCTATAGCCACAAATGGGCATCATAAACATCTTAATGATATAAAGTAGCATATAATATGAATAAATTGAATAGTACAAAGTAAACAAACTAATTAAAATTAATGATGTAACTAAGATAACCAAATCACCTTGTTGTAATATAACTATAGTTGAAAGTATCATATAAACATGATCTGAATAAAAACTAGTGTAGTACTATCAAAATAATAGTTCTAGAAGTATAGCTAACAATATAAAAGTATGCCGAAAAACATATAACAGTCTATGAAATAGGTATGTAAATTGGGTCGTAACATTTGGGATATTAAATATGTAGGCAATACTCAACAATTCAACGGAGAGTGCTTGAGGCCAGCTCAACCCACCTTTCTTTGCCTTTTGTAAGCCATGACCTAGTGTTGAAAGTGGCCCTGAGGTTTTAAGTGAAGAAAATGGATTTTCAGGTGTTGCACGCACAAACAAATTTCGATATCACACATACAAACATAACAAAATCAGTTGCATCGGTCCATATCAAAACATATGTGAAATATTCACATAAATAAAACTGTCAAACTTGGAACATAGCGATTGACAACAGCTTCCTAAACTTGATGGTAGTGTTCCAATGAACCCATAACTCTAGATTTTGATTTGAGGGAATCATAGCCTATCTTCCTACTTACCCTTTTACCTACATTTAGTCTCATTCCTGCACATAACAAAATAATGTTAAATATTGTATCATCTTTATTACCTTCCATATTTAACAAGTGCAATTGTTAAATCAATTTCAACCTTTTACATTCAAATATATGTTTCATTCTTATAAATTATAATGAGTTATTACACACTTTCTATCCTATCTGGAGTTAACATTAAGTCAAAATAGGATAAAACATATTTCCCTTTAAGAAGAACATTTGATTTAATGACTTAAAGAAAGTTTGACTATAATTTTAGATATGGTAAACACAAACTAGGAAATTCTTATAAGTGATTGATAATAAATAAGAGGAGTTAAACCTATAAAAATATGTAAATATAAAAAAAGAAAATAAATATATCATATAAATTAAAAATATGTCAAAATTGACATTTCTAAATCTTGATACTAAATATTAATGTATACAAATTTTAAATTAATGTTTTGTCGAACCCCATACACAAGGGTACAAAATGATGGGGCTAAAATACATTGATAAAGACAAAATAATGTGGCTAAAATACATTGATAAAGACAACAAAGCTTCAATTTGATAATCCAATTCCCTCATCTATACGAGGAGGTTAGTCTAATGGAAATTATATTAGTATTTTAAAATAATAATAAATGAATAAATAATGGGTCATATATATAAAATAATATTATTATATATATAAAATAATATTTTTAAAAATAATTGTGAAATATTTTTTTTCTTAAAATGTTTGGTAATATTTAAATAATTTATTTTCAAAAAAACATATGTGAATTAAGTTTTTTTTTTTTTTAAATATTATGGACTGTGTTAATATTATAAATTATAAAAATATGAAACCATTAATTATATATGCTATAATAAATAAATGTTATATGAATGAAATTATATATTTTATGTTATTTAAATTTATATAAAATTTAAATATTTATTTATAGATTCTAAATTAAAGATTTGAGATTTTTGTATTTCATAAAATTATTATTTTTTAATTAAATTTTTATTAATTAGATAAATCTATATTATTACATTATATATATTATAATTATTATAATATTTACTTAGTATTAATTATAAAAAAATTGTATATTAAATTAATTTAAAAAATTCAAAACTTAAATTTGCATTTCAAATTTTTTAATAAATGTATATAATACACTTTTTAATAAGCAAAAAAATTAAATATCTTTCAATAATTTTGTAACAAGTTTAACTATTTTTCCGTATTAAGTGTACAAGTAACTCAAGCTTCTTTAATAAATTTTATTTAATTATAAATTAATTAATAAATTATAATTATAATTATAATCATAATTTATTTTTAAAAATATTTAAATAATTACAAATTTAAAAATAATTAATTATTTATAAATTTAATATCGAAATAAATATATCTTTGTATTAAGTGTACAAGTAACTCAAGCTTATTTAATAAATTTTATTTAATTATAAATTAATTAATAAATTAAAATTATAATTATAATATATTTTTAAAAATATTTTAATAATTAATAATTTAAAAATAATTAATTATTTATAAATTTAATATCGAAATAAATATATCTTACCCTATCCTCTTTAAAAACTAATTTATTTCTTATTGAAATTATTAAATATTTAAATGAATATATATTATATAAGCATAAGCTAAAAAAATTAGCACAAGATATATTATATAAAATTTTCAAACAATCATGGAAACCAAATCTTCATCTAGCAATGTTAGGATTTTTTTAAAAATAAATATTTAAAATTTAGGGGTATTTATGATGAAATAATCTTCTCATTATATGGAGATGCATTTTATAATGAGAGAGGGCGGAGGGGGCGGAGGGAAAGGGGGGTTTGGAGAAAAGCTTGATGTTGTGACCATATTAAAAAAAATGATCAATATATATTTTTAATTGTTTTATAAAATAAATTAAAATTTTGAGAAAAACTTCCACAATATTTTTAATATGAATTAAAAAATAGATAAGAACAGACATAATATTTAAAAATTAATATATATAATCTTTCAAGAAAATTAAAAATATATAAATATAAATGAAATGAAATCAATTAAAATACTAAATATATACAAAAACGAAGAGCAAAGAAGGCTACAATGATACAATAAAAATAAGAGTTATGCAGTGACTAGTCCTTACCTTAAAATATGACTAATATTAAGAAATGCAATGTTTATTATTATTTTAAATAATTGAAAGTAATATGTTACAAACCATATATAGTATAAATAATTGATCATGTATATGTTTATGTTTAAATGGTTGATTTTATAATTATAATATTATAAATTGATTTAAAAACATTATTATTATTATTATTATTATTATTATTATTATGTATATAAGTATAAAAAATGGAACTGATAATAATAATAATAGTAATAGTAATAGTAATAGTAATAGTAATAGTAATAGTAATAGTAATAGTAATAGTAATAGTAATAGTAATAGTAATAGTAATAGTAATAGTAATAGTAATAGTAATAGTAATAGTAATAGTAATAGTAATAATAATAATAATAATAATAATAATAATAATAATAAAATTGTTCTTCATCCAAATATCTTATTTAATATGATATTTAAAAATAGAAACCTTAAATAAGATGAAGTAAAAGTTTTAAATGAATCTTAACTTAAGATAATTTTTTTTAATAAGAGATTAAATTTGATGTGGTTATAACCATGTTTATATTTTTTTAATTCGTTTCATAAATTAAATTATGCATGTAAATATGTAGTTGTAATTAACTAATTATTTATAATATTATAATAAAATTATAAATTCATAAAACTTATAAATTAATTATTTTCCTTAAATCAATGACAACTTTTTTGAAATTATATTTTTTATAAATTAAGCCTCCATAACAAATATTAGTAATAAAATCATGTATAAGACTTATAACTGAGACATATATTGAAAGAGACATTAGGGCACATAAAACATGTCACATGTTGTTAGAGCTTCCATTAGTAGAGAGTAGTAGAGTATTTGTAAACTTGAATGTTTAACGTCAGGTATAGACAAAAATGAAGAAGATGATCATGAAGATTTTAAAACATTTCAAATGGTTTTATGACATGGCTTAGATAATATTGATTCACCAAACATGTGTTATATTTATCAATAAATTTATGTTGGAATAATTTTTTCTTGAACCCATAAAATCCATGTATGAAATATATATCGACAAGAGAAAGGTCATCAATGGTTTTTAGCATTGAATAATATGGATCCTGGACCAAAACCACTAGAACTTGCAAAATTTACACAATTTGAGGAAAATTTAATATCTCATGTCAACCTAATCTTATACGTGACACATGTAATATGCACGTAATATATATATATATATATATATATATGTATATATATATATATATATGTATATATATATATATATATATATATATATATATATATATATATATATATATATATATATATATATATATATATATATATATATATATGATCAATTTTTTATAAGAAGTACAAGAAATTGCTAAGGTTTTACCACATCAAATAAATGATTCTTTAATGATTATCATTCCACAAAGGGATCAACATGGAACAAATCATAACTTTACTGTCAATAGAGAGGAAGTATATAAGGCACTCAAATATAAAATAGAAGATTACATGTTTTATTCAGAGGTTTAGATTGATGAAAATGCATGAGCAACAATCTTACACCTGACTCTGATATCAAATATATTTAACCAGGTGAAGTCTGTCTATATGCAATTTGATTTTTTTACAAATGAAGTTGTATTTTTGGGTCCACTATTGGAGATGGATGAAATTAATATCATTGATCACATAACTTCAATGGCCTCTAAACCCATTAATGCACCAAGGGAGATGTAATTAATCCATGCTTGGGTAAATAATCCTAATAAGGATCATTGATCACTAATTGATTGGTCAAGTATTGGAGCATCTCCTATAAATGAGTATGTCACATTACGATTACTTGATATGGCATTTCCAACATTGTTTCATAATGGAAGATATGATTGGATAGAACCATAGTTGAAATGATTACATCTACATGAACTTGTTAAACATCTAGTTTGATATATGGATCACTATTTTGGCCAGCATCCATTATTTAGATATTACATGATGAACATGATCATGAGACATGATGCAAAAAATTAAAGTGCAGTATTCATGAAAAAAATCCTTCAATAGATGTCAATCACTATTATTGAGTTACATGAGTATATGGATAATGTATCCTACTTCCATCTATCTGATTGTTTGATATGATTGAGAACCTTATTGAGGGGCACAAGGTCATAGTCAAAAAATATCATGGTGAATTAAAGGACATGTTGCATCAAATTGGATCACCTACCATTTTAT
This sequence comes from Torreya grandis, assembly GCA_037957365.1. Lineage (NCBI taxonomy): Eukaryota > Viridiplantae > Streptophyta > Pinopsida > Cupressales > Taxaceae > Torreya > Torreya grandis. Next base: position 1,240,276 of record JARHVA010003463.1, on the reverse strand, counting down.
TCACATTGAGTGTAGCTAACATGTATTGGCCTGATCTTCATGCACTAATACCATGAAGCCCATCAACAGATCCATGAGAAGCCCAAAATTTGTGAAGATAGATTATTATTGACTATACTCATATAGTGGCACATTATATGCACTTGTGACATTCAATTATTAGTAAGGAGATATTAAAAAAAAGAATGGAAGTAAAAGATTATTGGTCTATATATGAATGGCATAATAGAGGTTCACCACATGTGGTTGGATTCATATGGTTAGATGGAGCACCAAATATGGATAAATTTGATTGGAAAAAAGATTTTTAATGAAATCCTATTGAGAATTAATTCCATTCTATTGTTCATGATTGAGATTATCTACAAGATCCACACCAATGAAACATACATGTATCTTATCAATCATCAAGTAATATATGTTTAATACAATATCTATATTTTTTAAATATAACTAATAAAATATTATACATCATTAATTTTAGGCATGTTAAAATTCTATGCAACATCCATGTCTTTAAAATATAAGATAATTTAGAGAGGTGGATATGGAGTGTGATTATGAAGAACCACCTGATTATGTAGAATGACATAAAATGTGTAGAGAGGGTGCTTGACTATGTAAGAAAAGAGGAAAAATGGTTTGTAGGTAATATTTCAAATCATATAAATAGTTTCTTAAAAATTATACATAATATTTGTAAAATAATTAATAGTTGAGTTATTATTTCTTCTAGGTATGGTGCACCATATCACTATATCCGTTGAATCTTAATGGATCAAAATTATATGAAGACTTAAACATAAGAGATAAAACATTTGAGCCTACAAGAAATGATGATAGATTTAATACACATAATAACTATATATTACAATTATGGAGAGTATATGTAGATTTGAAACCTATTTTGTTCAAACATATATTAGTCAAATACATTGTTGAGTACGCAAAAGAGGAAGACCGGAGTTTTGAAACTTATCATCAAATGTTGACGTGGGTTACAAACATTGAAAAATCTAATGAATTAATCATAAAAGCATATAAAAGACTTATAAGTGAGAGAATTGTTGAAAGAGACATTGGGGCACAAGAAACATGTCACATGTTTTTGGAGCTATCATTAGTAGAGAGAAGTAGAGTATTTTTGAACTTAAATTTTTCACATCAGGTGTTCAAACCTGTAGAAAAAAATGAGGAAATTGATCATGAAGATTTGATAATATTGCTTCACCAAACGGATGCTAGATTTGTTAAGAAAGTTATATTGGAACAAATGTTTCTCAAACTTTTGAAGGCCCTGTATGCAATAGATGTCTATAAGAGAAAGGTCATCATTGATCTTCAACATCAAATAATATAGATCCTGGACCACAACCACCATAAATTGCAAATTTAACACAAGTTGAGGAAATGTGAATAGCCCATGTCAACCTAATCCTAATCCTACAAGTGACACATGCAAAAGGAGGCAAATATAAATATAAAAGACACATAATCAATTTAATGCAATAAATAAAAGACATTGCTAAGGTTCTATAGTACGAGGTGGGGTAGAGAAGAGCCTACTATCATGTTCATGTTAGGGAATATGGCCAATATATATTTTCAATTATTTTTAAAATAAATTAAATATTTGAGAAGAGTTGAAAACATATTTTTAATATAAATTAAAAAAAAGATAAGAACTGACATAATATTTAAAAATTAATAGACGTGACTTTTCAAAAAATTAAAAAACATATAAATATAAATCAAAACAGATGAAATCAATCAAAATAATAAACATACACAAAAATACAGAGCAGAGAAAGCCACAATGAAATAAAAATACAAGACAACAATAGAAGAAATAGCAGAGAAATTGAAAAAAGTTAAATCTATTTCCTTATGATAAATTTACTTTTTCAATTACAAATCTATAAAATTTACTTTTCCTTTATAAATCGATATAAATTCAGTGTAAACTTCAACTGCATCATAAATGATGGAAAATGAGATCTACATCCCAAAGAGAGAGTGTTTAATTAGGTCTAATTGTGATTTTTTCCTTTGTACCACTCTAATGTACAACTATACATTTCACATTGGCATATAAAAATAAAATACATTACAATTGTACATTTCCACTACGATATATTTGTGATTCTTGGCATTTTTTACAGCTATATATTTTCGCTACCATGTAAAAATAAATTACATTCTTAGAGTTCTGCATAAAGTGAATTCAATTAGGTCTTTTTGGAGTAAATTATGTCACGTAAAAATTTATATTATTGAAAGGGCACCATAGAATGCATCGGTTATTAAGATAGGCCTAAATATAGCTCATACATCATAAACTAGTTTAGCTATATCCAAATATGTTAAATTATTTACATAATAAAACTAATCATTAGCATACCATCATATTTATTATGTTATTTAAATAAATACTATGGTATGATAATTTTATTTAAATAAATATCATGGTATGATTTGTTTTTAAGGATTCTTTTTGTAAATAAATTTTGAAGAAAGGAATGTGGCATATTTAATTTTTTTTAAATCCTTAAATAATGGTGATAAGATTCATCAAATAAAGTGAAATAAATCAAATTGAAAGATATGTATATTTTTTCAAGTTAAGATAAATTATATTTATTATATTGTGAAGAAAATTATTATTTCATTTAACAAATGTGTTCTTTTGATACATATTTAGTTTGTTTGACTCTTTGATATATTTTTGAATTGTGAATATCATTTAGATATCCTTAAAATGATCAAATTCAATATTTTATTCCAAAGTATAATAATTATATTATTTTTAAAATTTGTGTAGATATGGCACAACTAAAATTGAATTTTGCAAATGAAGAAGAATGAAGAGAATACAAGATAAAAACAAATAAATATCGTACATGAAGATAGCAATAAATGATAGATGTATAAAGACAAGAATAAATAAAAAATCAAAATGATAATGATAAACAAAGATTTCAAGAATGCAGGGGTGAATTTATAGCTAAATAATTATAAGTAGAAAAAAGGTAACATGTAGATAAGATGAAAGACATTCAAGTACAAACATCTTAAGATGAATAATGTGTATTAAGAATAAGATTTCAAAGACAAATTCATTCAAATCAATTAACTAAGGTAGAAAGACAACATAAACAAGAACTTCATCATGAAATATCTTAAAGGCACTACTAGTAAGTGATGCATAATGTTGACATCAATTATAAAGAAACAAAGTCAATATCGATAGATCATGTGCTCCGAACACTAGATAATGTATTTCAAGTTGCAATGGATGTCGATGTTATAAACACTACACAAAATAAATATATACAAGACCAAAAAACATCTCAACTTACAAGAAGAAGATAAAAGTAAAATAATTATTTGTAAGAAGAGTCAACTTTTCAACCTAAAAGAAGAAGAAAAATACAAGATACATAAATTGAAAGAGAGAAGAATATAAATAATCCTAGAAATTGAATGGTTGGGAGAGATTGGAAAACATTTCAAATGATATTCTAACCTGGCTTAGATAAATTTTCTTCACCAAACATGTGTTATATTTGTCAAGAAATTTAAATTTGAATAAATGTTTCTCAAACCCCGAAAGGCCCTGTATTCAATGGATGTCGAGAAGAGAAAGGTCATCATTGGTTTTTAGCATTGATAATATAGATCCTGGACCACAACCACCAAAACTTGAAATCTTAACATAAATTGAGGAAATGTTAATATCCCATGTCAAACTAATCCTACAAGTGACACATGCAATAGGAGGTCAATATAAATATAAAGGACATATAATCAAATTTTTGTAGTAAGTAAAAGAAATTACTAAGGTTTTACCACATCAAATAAAAAAAATCAATGATTATAGTTCTACGAAGGGATAAACATGGAACAAATTAGAACTTTACTATCAATAGAGAGAAAATATATAAGGCACCCAAATATAAAATAGAACATGACTTGTTTTATTCAGATGTTCAGATTGATAAAAATGTACTCAATGATCTTACATTCGACTCTGATGAAAATATATTTAACCAAATAAACTTTGTCCATATGCAATTTGATTATGATGTAAATGAATTTATATTTATGGGTTCATTGATGGATATGTATGAAATTAAATATCATTGATCACACAACTTCAATGGTCTATAAACCATAGTTAAAATGAGTATGTCACATTAGGATTAATTGATATGATATTTCCAACATTATTTCCTAATGGAATATGTGATTGGATAGAACCATGGTTAAAATGTTTACATATGCATGATTTTTTTAGACATATATTTATATATATGGATCACTATTTTGGATGACATCCATGAACATGATCATGAGACATAGGTGCAATGTTCATGAAAAAAAGCCTTTAAGAGATGCCAATCACTATTACTGAGTTACGTGAGCATATGGATAATGTACCCTAGTCCCGTCTAATAGATCATTTGATATAGTTTAGAACCTCATTAAGGGGTATAAGTTCATATTATGAAAAATATCATGGTGAATTAATGGATATGTTGTATCAAATTGGATCACCTACCATTTTCTACACATTGAGTGTAGTTGACATGTATTGGCCTAATCTACATGCACTAATGCTAGGAACCCCACCAATAGCTCCATGAGAAGCCCAAAATTTATGAAGATGGAATATTATTTATTATCCTCAATAGTGGCACACTATGTACACTTGTGACATTAAATTTTTTCATAAGGAGATATTGCAAAAAGGAAAGAAAGTAAAAGATTAATGGTCTAGATATGAATGACATAATAGAGGTTCACCACATGTGCATGGATTCATATGGTTATATTGAGCACAACTATGTATAACCTTGATTTGGAAAATGATTTTGAACAAAAACCTACTGAAAATTACTTCCATTCTATTATTCATGCTTGGAATTATCGAGAAGATCCACACTCATGAAATATATAGGTATGTTATCAATCATCAAGTAATCTACGTTTTATGCAATATCTATATTTTTTAAATAAAACTACCAATTTTTTATGCATAATAAATTTTAGGCATGTCAAAATTTTATGCAACATCCATGTCTTAAAAATACAAGACAACTTACATAGGTGAATATGGAGCGTGATTATGAAGAGCTACTTAATTGTGTAGAACAACATAAAATGTGTAGAGAGGGTGCTTGCCTACTTCAGAAAAGAGTACAAATGATTTTTAGGTAAGATTTTAAATCATATAAATAGTTTTATAAAAATTATATGTAATATTTTTAAAATAACTAACAATTGATTTATTATTTCTTCTAGGTGGTGCACCATGGCCATTGAATCTTAATGGATCAAAATTATATGAAAAATTAGACACATGAGATAAAACATTTGATCCTTCAATAAATTATGGTAGATTCAATACACATAATCACTATATATTAAACTTATGGAGAGAAAATGTAGATTGGCAACCTATTCTATCCAAATACACTATGGTCAAATACATTGCTATGTATGCAATAAAAGCATAGAAGATTTTTAAAACATATCATCAAATGTTGTTGTTGATTAAAAACATTGAAAACCTTGATGAATTAGTAAGAAAAGCATATAGAATACTTATAACTGAGATAATTGTTGAAAGAGACATTGGGGCACATGAAACATGTCACATGTTATTGGAGATTCTATTAGTAGATAGAAGTAGTGTATTTATGAATGTGAATGTTTCATGTAAGGTGTTAAAACCTATAGAAAAAAAATAAGAAGATTATCATGAAAAATTGAAAACATTTCAAATTATTCCTGACATGGATTAGATAATATTACTTCACAAAACATGTGAGCTATATTTGTTAATAAAGTTATACTAGAACAAATGTTTATCTAACCCCTAAAGGCCTTGTATGCAATATATGTTAACAAGAGAAAGGTCATAATTGATCTTCACCATATAATAATATAGATCCTAGACCAAAACCACTAGAACTTTCAAACTTAACACAAGTTGAGGAAATGTTAATAGCCCATGTCAACCTAATCCTAAAAGTGACACATGAAAATTGAGGCCAATATAAATATAAAGGACATATAACTAGTTTTCTACATGAAGTAAAATAAATTGCTAAGGTTTTACCACATCAAATAAAATAATTACCAATAATTATAGATCAATGAAGGGATCAATATTCAACAAATTATAGGTTTACTATCAATAGAGAGAAAGTATATAAGGTGCTTAAATATAAAATAGAACATGACATGTTTCAAAGATCTTACAATTGAATATGATGAAAATATCTTTAACCAACTAAAATATGTGCATATGCAATTTGATTCTGATTCAAATAAAGCTATATTTATGGGTCCACTGATGGAGATGGATGAAATAAATATCATTGATCACATAACTTCAATGGCCTCTAAACCCCTTAATGCACCAAGGGAGATGGAATTAATCGATTCATGTGTAAATAAATCTAATGTGGATCTTAGATCACTTATTGATTGGTCGAGGATTGGTGCATCTCCTTTAAATGAGTATTTCAAATTAGGATTACTTGATATGGCATTTCTAACATTATTTCCTAATGGAAGATGTGATTGTATAGAACCATGGTCGTAATGAGTATATATACATGAATTTGTTAAACATATATTTTGATAAAGGGATCACCATTTTGGTCGACATCCATGGTTTAGATATTACATGAACATCATCATGAGACATCTTGTACAAAATTAAATTGTTGTGTTTATGAAAATATCCTTCAAGAGATGCCAATCACTATTATTGAGTTACATTATGATAAGGATAATGTACCTCATCACATATAAAAGATCATTTGATATGGTTTAGAATCTCATTGATGGGTACAAGGTCATATTAGGAAAAATATTTTGGTGAATTAATGGACATGTTGTGTCAAATTGAATCACCTACCATTTAATTCACATTGTGTGCAGTTGACATGTATTGGCCTAATCTACATGCACTAATGCTAGGAATCATACCAACAGATCCACAAGAATCCCAAAATTGGACAAGACAAAATATTATTGATTATCCTCATATAGTGGCACACTATATGCACTTGCAACATTCAATTTTTTATAAGGAGATATAGCAAAAAGGAATGAAAGCAAAAGATCATTGGTCTAGATATGAATGGCATAGAGGTCCACAACATGTGCATGTATTCATATGGTTATACGGAGCACCAAATATGGATAACCTTGATTGTTAAAATGATTTTTAGTGAAAACATATTCAAAATTACTTCCTTTACATTTTTCATGCTTGAAATTATCGAGAAGATCCACACTAACAAAACATACACGTATGTTATCAATCATCAGGTATTCTATGTTTTATGAAATATCTATATTTTGTTAATATAACTAATAAATTATTATACATCATTAATTATAGGTATGAAAAAATTTTATGCAACATCTATGTCTTTAAAATACAAGATAATTTACACAGGTGGATATGGAGCGTGATTATGAAGAGCCACTTAAGTCTGTAGAATGACATATAATGTGTAGAGAGGGTGCTTGCGTACGTAATTAAAAAGGATTTTTTTATAGGTAATATTTTCAATCATATAAATAGTTTTATAAAAATTATACGTAATATTTGTAGAATAATTAACGATTGAGTTATTATTTCTTCTAGGTATGGTGTACCATGGCCATTGAATCTTAATGGATCAAAATTATATGAAGAATTAGACACATGAGATAAAATGTTTGAGCCCATAAGAAATTAATATAGATTCAATACACATAATCACTATATATTACATTTATGGAGAGCAAATGTATATTGGAAACCTATTTTGTCCAAACACTTTGTGATCAAATACATTAGTAAGTATCCAACAAAGGTAGAGAAGAGTTATGAAATTTATCATCAAATGTGAATGTGGCTTGAAAACATTAAAAAACCTGATGAATTAGAAATAAAGTCATATAGAAGACTTATAACTGAGATAATTTTTTAAAGAGACATTGGGGCACAAGAAACATGTCACATGTTGTTGGAGATTCTGTTAGTAGAGAGTAGTAGAGTATTTGTGAACTTGAATGTTTCATGTTAGGTGTTCAAACCTATAGATAAAAATGAAGATGATGATAATGAAGGGCATACACTGTCTTTCATTTATGGATATAGTAATATACCTTTTCCATGGAAAACACATCACTTATTGAGGTAGCTAGATCATGGACATATAATCCAAGGCATAAAAAGATAACAAATAGGAGGCAAGGAGTATTTTAGATATTATGAGATTATTTACAAAGTTTTATTTCATCCCTGCACATGAATCAAATAAATGGATTGATTTATGTTGGTCAGATTTATTCGTTTACAATCAATTTCATGATATATAAAGAGATATTAGAATCTATGATGAATAAATAATATCAAATTGGGATTCATTCAATTATAGTTACTGGCATGTGGATAGAATAATAATTCCAGTAGATGGTAAAAGTCACTATGATACTGAAGACAATGATAATCAACATGTTCAACAAAACATAGTGGAACATGAGTGGTAAATCATATCCATGCTATAACATGGCCAAGTTATGGAAATTAGTGAGATAGATATGATGGGAAAAAGAGATATTGACAGATAAGAATTATGGAATAATGAATATAGAGGTGAAGAATACACAAATTAAGTGATCAAATTCATAAGCACCATGAAAGATAATGGATTTTTTATAGATGATGACATAAAAATAGAGATGAATTATGAAACCTTGGGTGCCAAACCAAAAAAACACTTGATATGGTTATGACACATTATCATGTAGGTCAAAATACTTTGCCCTTACGCATGATATTCTAAGAAATAATAGGAATAGGAAAATCATATCTAGTAGGTACCATTCATTGAGCTCTTCAAGATGCAACATTCCCATATTGATATCTACTTCTATTACTTGCACCAAATGGAGTTACAACATTCAATATTGGTGCCTCAACTATCCATGCACAAATTCGAATCCCAATTGTTGATTTTTTTAAATTAAAAGGAAAAAGACTTATAATTTTTTAAAAGGATATCAGCCACATAAAATACATGTTGACTGATGAAATGAGATTCATTGGGAAAAATTTATGATAGAACATAGACTCTAGACTCTTTCAAGCATTTCCTGAAAATGCAAGCATGATTTTTGGTGGTATATCTAATATTTTGGTTGGATATTTGGGTCATCTTCCTCCTATTAGTGATAGACCACCATACTATATCAACAAACAAAAAAAACTATTGTGAGAAGAATTAAAACTACTTGTTACTCTGGATAAGATATTTAGACATGAGGGAGAAAGTGATGACCAATTAAGGTTTCATTGGTTACTCCCAAATTTGAGAGATACAAATCCGATAATAGATGATTGGAAGATATTGATGACCAAAACTAATGTTGAAATAGATAGAGCCACCAATGAAGAGTTTGATAATTGTATTCATTTGTTTTTCAAAAATGATAATGTGCATAACTAGAATAAAATAAAATTATATTAATTAAAAATACCAGTTTCACATAGCATTGAAACCAATGTATGATGTGCCAATGCACTAATGGGAGTTCCAAATGATGAACTTGATGTGGAGTTACTGATTACTATCAATGCAAGGTTCATGTTAACTTACAATATTTGCATAGAAGTAGGTCTTGTAAATAGAACTCTAGAGTATATTAGAAGTACAATCTAAAAACCTGGGAGTGCCCCACTAGAACCACCAACATATGTTATGGTCAAGTTTGATAATTACTGAGGACTATTGTTTGAAGATTAAACTCCATATACATTTCCAATTGCTCCAATACAAATGGGATGCACAACCTAAGTATTTTTATAGTTGTCTTGGGTATTAAAAATACACAAATCATAAGGTTTGACTCTTTCAAAAGCTAGAATTGATATAGGTCAAAGAGAACGAACATGATTAACATTTGTGATTATATCCAATGTAATGTCCTTGGAATGACTAAGAAGATTACCTCTATTTACATATGACTACTATGAAAAGTTAAAAAATGGAAAATAACTTACCAAATGAAAAGTTGAGGAAGAAAGACTGAAACTCTTAGAGGAAAAAATATTTTATGTAATTATGAAAAAAATCATGTACTTATTTATTATTTGATATTTTATGTGATGTATATGGTACATTTTTATGAGTATTAAATAACTATTTAGATTAAGAATTTTAAATTATATATATTAAAATTTTGGGTGATTTAATATAATGTGTATTACAATTTTATATGATTTAATGTGATGTATATTATATGTTTCAAGTTTTTTGAAAACTTTCATATTATATATTAAATAAATATGTAAATCACATCGTTGGTACTAACATATCTATATTAGATAAATATATGTAAAAGATGTCGAGAGATATCATTCTCAAGGTGTTTATTCCACTTATGTCACAAATCCAATACAAGATAACCTACTCCACTTATGTCATAAATACAAAATAAGATAGGCACCTCGAAAATGATATCTCTTGGTATCTTTTACATAGATTTATCTAAGACAGATATGCTAGTACTATATAGATTTAAATTAAAAAATTTAAAATAAAGTAAAATTTATGAAAACCTTTCAAAGATAAAATAGATCTATTTTATTAAAAAGATATCATCAATCTTAATCTTGAACATTCATTCAGTTTCAAGAAGATAATTATGATTGTGAAATTAAGATTTAATGCACATTATCTTCATAGTAAAATTAGTAGGTGGACACTCTCAAAAATACTTTAGGAAAAATGAATTTAAAGTAGAGTAACTCAATTGAAATCGATGATCAAAATAACTAAAAAACAATAATAATTATATTTTGAATCTAAGTACCCATCAAAGTATAACATTATTCCTATCAAACAAATATTAGTAATTTTATTTTCAATATAAATTCTTATCAAATCATATTTCTATAGAAATAAATATGGTTATTCATTGTGCAAGTTTACTTTACATAATTAGATGATAAAAACATATTTAATTTTTAAGTTTATCTCATTTTAAATTTAATTATTTTTTATTTTAACATATTTTTATTTCATTACTTACAACTTTATAAGAGTCAAAGGTTTGGTAAAGAGTTAAACTATTATAAAAATTAGTGTTAACAAAGATCACTCTAAATTATAATTTTCAAAAAGATTAAAGATAAATTATATTTTTTACATATTTTGATGGATCTTAAAAACTAATTTAATTTAAATAATTATTATAATAAATAATATTTTTGAAAAATTAATACAATATTATTACAAATTACTTTTATTTAATTATATGTAAATAATATTAAATATTTCAATCAAATAATTTATGACTTTTTCATTTAATATTTATTTATGATTTATTAATTATGTAAAATACAATCTAATTAGTTTAAATTAAATATTTTTATGTTCCTTATACATGTATTCTAAATTAACATTATATAAATTGAAAAATAAATTTTATATTAAATGTAGTTGAAAAAAGTATAAGTTTAAAAACTAATAATTATTTTTTAAATTAATTTAATTTAAAGTTTATAAATACTACTTCAAAATAATGATTTTACATTATGAAACATTAATTAAAATTTATAAACTATAAATTATAGATTAAATAATAAATCTAAATAACATTATATATATATATATATATATATATATATATAAGAAAGGTAACTTGGGGTTTTTTAGAATGAAAATTATTATACTTTATCTACAATTTTTTTAATGAAATATATCTATATATTAATTTAACATAAATATACAAATAATTCACACAAAAAAAGGCAGAATGAGAGCACACCATGATAGTAGGCAGATAGCACCTAGAGGCAAGTCATAAAATAAAAGTTATAAGAGAATATGATTAAGTAGATAAATTAAGGCTCAAAAGTGGAGGATAAATATCATCCAGACCCTAGCCAAAACTTAGCAAGTCATTGCCATCTGGAATAGGCTCCCAACCAGTAGCCTGAGCTATGTCCATTTCATCTTCTACTTGAGTCTGAGCATGTGATATAGCTAGTGAAATCTTGGAAAACTTGTCCAACATGTCAGCACGGTCTCCAAGTGGTACCCCCAAGCATCCAAGCATAGAGGAGGAAGAACAGCATATCCATCCTACACAATAGGTGAAGGAGGTGGTGGCTGCCACCCTCAGTGCTATCGAGGGGGAAGCATGATGGTATAGGGTACCACTATGAGAGAAATCCCTGAAGTGACTATGGTGATGTCAACCATGAGGTAGCTAAGGCACTCTATCATCCAATCTGGGATCCCTAAGTGGAGAAGGTAGAACCCAAGCCATAACACAAACAACATCTCCCCAATGAGATATGAGGTCCTAGAGATACCCAAGCTCCATGGCCAATTTGTTGGCTTGGACTTGTATCTGCAAAAGAACATTGGAGGTAATGAAAGATTCATGTAGAGAAAAATGTTATAATCAGATGAAACATGATTGAACAAAAAATTAGTTCTTTCTTTCTAAATCCAAAAGAGAATATTCACTCTAAAAGTATGTTAGACTTGAGCTACTGTGGTGGGCATTATAGGCTTGTCCCCCAAGAGCATGTGTTTCCACATGAAGAAGTCAAGTTAGAAGGGCCTGAAGAGATCATGGATCTAGGACCAGACCCGTTGAGCTTTGGGATAGTACTAGAAGAGATGAGGTAGGGTCTCAAGGTGTCCATAGAAGGGATAAGAAGGTAATTGGACTTTGAGATGAAATAGCCTTCTTCCAATAGGTAAGCCTTGATGCAATATACACCAAACAAAATGGGCCACCCAAACCATTACAAAGAAGCCATGGCTTGATCTTTTCCAAATCTTTGCAGATGATTTTGGCCATGAAATACCCAATGATCCGAATGAGAGATTGAATTAAAAGCAAACTGGGGAAGCTAATTCTTTTCTAGGCTTTCTTTCCCTTAGACAAGCCAGAGGAGATGCAGTGTCTGAATAACACCTTCCAAGATTTTGGACCCTTGATGGCCCTCACAACCCATTTGGCACATAAGGAAGATCATTGCCTAGCTATGTCGATAAGTCCCATCCCTCTAGCTTCACGTAGAAGGTAGCAATATTCCCAAGTCACCCTGTGGAAACCTTTACTTTGGGGAGAATTGGCCCACATGAAATCTCAGAGCAATTTCTCCAACTTTTGGTAAGGTTTTTTTGAATGGATCCATCATGATGAGTAGTACACATGGGTGGATGCAAGAATCTTCAACCAAATTTGAAATTTCCCTGCTAATTAAAGAGACTTGGTTATCCAATAATCTAGCTTCTTAGCAACTCTGTCAATAACATATTTCCATAACAAAGGTGGTAAATCATCGAAGGCAAAAGGGATGACAAGAAATTTAAATTTTTTGTCATGTTGTATCCATGTCTAACAATAAATATCCACCCATGAAAGTGAAGGGAGGTATGACTACCTATAGCATCAAGTTTTATACCATTGGATGTTGGAGCCAGAGGCTAGGTTGAAGGTGTCAAGACACTGAAGGCTATTATCCACATTGGCTTCATCTTCAATGAGGGTAAGGAAGGAATCATCTAAAAAATTTCCATTAAGTAATTACATTTCCTTATGATGTTTGGCTACATCAGGCAAAAGGTAAATTCCATTTACAAGGCCACATGACTGGGCTTTGATAATAAGGTATCCAAATCCCTCAATAACAAACACATAAAGGGTTCACACTAAGGGGCACCCTTGGTGAATGGAATGGTAAATTCCAAATTTATTAGAGGTGAATTTATTAATGGAGAGGACAATCGAGGTGTCTACGAAAATGATTTGAATGGTTTGAATGAAAATAGGCCTGAATCCCAGAGTGTAAAGCATGGTCAGGATAAAGGGCCATTAATGTGATCATAAACTTTTTAAAAGTTAATTTTGATGAATAAGGCTTATTTCTTGGATCATCTAGCCCAGTACATACCTTCTTAGATAATAATGATGTTATCTAGAATGTATCGGGTCCTAATAAAACTAGTTTGTTCTAGATGTACAATGGGAGGTAGCAGATTGTGCAACCAGATCACTAGCACCTTGGCTATGATTTTATAAGAGATATTGAGGAGGGTGATGGGATGTCAATTATAGATCAAATTTAGGTCTCCCTAATTAGGCATGAATTTAATATTTACTTTATTAATATTTTTACCCAACATGTGTATGCAGAATGATTCTTGGTAAACCTTGAGCTAGTCATTACCCATAAGATCCCAAAAGGTTTTATAGAATTTGCAAGGGAAGCCATCAATCCAAGGGTATTTACTATTATCCATATGTGTCACTGCTTCATGTAAATTGTCTATAGTTAGTGGCCTATCATAAATATCTTACTGATTAGGAGTGAGTTTGCAAGGAACAACTGAAAGACATTGTTGAAGGGAAGTTTTTCATTCAACTAAAGGGTTTTGAGCTTGGAACACTTGTTGATAATAGTGTATAAATGTTTGCAATATCTTAAATGTTTCTAAGAGTTTGTTACTAGCCTCGGTAATAACTTGAATTTGTTGCTTTGATTTTTTAGCTCGTAGCATTTGAAAGAATTCTTTAGAAGCTTTGACCCCAATTTTCAACCAATGAAGCCTGGCTTTGACTTGGGATCCCCAAGCATTGTAGTTGTCTAAAATTTGGATGTGATGCCACAAGGAAGAAACTCTCATCTATAAGATCTCATTATATGGATATTTTTCTAAAAATAGGGCCATACAGTTTAGCTTTAAAGAAGTAGCAGAGTAGGAATGTCTCTAAATTTTGGCAAACTAGTAGCCATAGATTTGTAATAAGTAGGGAATCCTTAAAATCACATTAATCCACTAGATAATTTAACTAGATTCTTGGTAAGGACATGGGTCTAAATTCTATAATCTCATAAATTGTGCCACCATGGGCCATGCTTGAGTAGAGAGGTGTTGAGAAAAAATACTATTTTGTGAACCTTGGGCTTCATGAACTACCAGGTTACATGAAATTGAATGGGGGAGTGGTAAAAAATCTCAAAATATAGTAGAATCTACATTAGTGGGAAGAAGCCATTATCAAAATAGAAGTATGGTTGAAAAGACATCATTACCCTATCAAGATGCTTCAAAATTTGAGTGGGGCCTTCCCTGAAGTTACTCTATGTGTACCAAACTCCATCTGTAGGAGAAAAAAAATATTAGGGTCATAAAGACCCCATTTAGTGCAAATGTAAAACCATGCATCCCTATCTCCATCTACCCACCTCATAAGCAAGTGGCCTATTTTGTCCTCAAGAGTAACCACCATATTAAATTCACCACATAATACCCAATGGGCTTCATGTAGATCATTCACAATCCACCTCCATAAATGTGTATGCTCCAACGCATCATTTAAGGCATAAATATTGATAAATCCAAAATAATGGCTTTTAATATTAAAAAGATCCCATACTAATCAGTTGGTGGTGTCTATGGTTTCCACTTTGGATAAATGAAAGTGATCACCCCTCCATGTCCTACAACATGTTGACTATAAAGAATGATATTCTCATGCCAGATGGCATTATTGGTGGCCATCAATAAAAAATATACCAATTTGACTTCCTGTAGGTAGAGAATGTCCATCTTGAGACACTTCCTTTTGAAATCACACATGATAAACTTATATTTTGGGTTTGTGAGACCCTAAACATTCCATGAAAATCAATTCATAGATGATGGGAGTCAAGGGATATGTCCTCTAAATCCATCCTTTCTAGGGCATCATATCAATTCTATAAAAAAATACCCACTATTAGCATTCAAGAATTTATATTGTTTCTTCAAGTTGAGGTTAAGCAAAAAATCTCCTTCCTCTACCTCGTCATTCCTCCTAGAGGATTATGAGAGTGTTTGGGTAGATCTCACTGAAAAGGAAGTATAAGAGTGATGACCTACGAGTGTGAAAATTTATGAGATTAGGGCCCATAGGCCTCAATAACTTGAGACAAAATGTTTGCAGCCAGTAGGGTGTTAAACATCCTAAGATTTTTAACCAATTTTGGAGCTTCTACTAGAGTGGGATCTTTTTCAATAGGAGCCTGCTCCTGTGGGCCAAATCTCAAGGATGGCTTGCCAGCTTTTGTGGTAGCAGTCAAGTTGGAAGCTTTGGGACATGAATTCCTCTTCCCTATCAATGCCCATATATCTTTAGCTTATTTTTTGATAACCTTAGGAGAGGACTTGGGTGGTGAGGGTGAGTAGTTATCCAAATTATTGTGAACCAATTGAAGGGGATAATCCCATATCTTATGGTCTATGTCTTCGAAACAAAAATAAGTATTATAAAATTTGATATATAGGATTCATTAAGAGCACCTCACATCCCTGACTTGGATTTCCACACACTCTTTGAGGTCTCAATATAGGTCTACTTATACACATACCCTGTTTTAAAATCTTGCAGAGTAGAACCGATTATGTTCATGAAAAATCACATGGCCTATAGAGGATGCAATTTTGTGGATAAAGTGCTATCATAGGAGTGGGAGGCTTGGGAGCTCAACCCAAATCAGGACTTTAAGATCAGTGTGCTCTGAGACTACCAAGTCTCATGTCCAAAGGGAGAGGACCATGAGTGAGTTCCTAACATACCAAGTAGAAGACTTATGAAGGATTCCTCTAGCATGGGTTGGGGCAGATAAGTGGAAGAGGAAAAAACCCTTAGTCATGTTTTGAATGCTCTCCAACTTGATGTTGTGAGATACCTAGTGAGTTTGAACCCAAGAGTGTAGCGTACTTTTAGAGGGGATTTCCCCAACAAAATAACCTATTAAACAAAATTTCTCTAACCATTGACATGCATAATTAAATTTGGGAATAGGTAGTATAACATCATGTTATAAAACATTACCTCATGGTAAACTTTCAAGATAAACTTCCTCAAGCACTTATAGAGGTCCATTACTTGGTGCTCTTCCATTCTTCTCCGTAGCTGAAATAGCTAGGATATAATGAGGGGAGGACATTATAAAGACTAGCCTCACCCAAAGGTGAGAAAACCTAAATGATTATTAATGCTAAGTTCTATAGGCACTTAAGGCCATGGTATGAACCAAGGATGGACAAGTGAGGAACCCTTCTCTTCATTCTCATGATCATCCCCTCTTTTTAGTAGTTTGGATGGTTTTAACATAGGATCATCCTATAAGATGAGGAGAATGGAAATGTGAAATATATGGAGGCTTATGGCTAACAATGCATGATGCATTTACATAGTGATTAACGTAATCTGAAGATGATTAAGCTCCATATAAACTTTTCTATTTGGCTCTGAATCTGGAGGATGACATTAGATATCACATTAACTTTGTTAGTTACAAAAAATATTCTTTTATTATCTTCATGATTAAATAACTCGTGGTTTATAGTTTTCTAGATTTGAATAAGAATATCAACAAAAAAAATTGCCAATATTTATTGTATCATGTAGGTAACAAGGTGGAATCCCTCAAGAGAGTCATTTTATAGGTAAAACATTACGGTCTAAGAGGCTTGAAAAGGGTGTGGATCTAATTCTAAGTTGATTGGGCATGAGTAAAAATTAATAAGAGAAGTTTGATTGTCTATAGATGGTCACCCACATGAAAACCCTTGTAAATAATACACCATAATAAGTGAACATTTTTGGGTTCAGTAAAGCCATCCCATATTGTAGAAAACATTCTAGACTAGACTGCATAGATGGAACAAAAATTTCATCAATGATTAAGAATGTCATATTGAATGTGTTGAGGAGCCAAAAGACTATACCCAAAATGAGGAGAGTGATGACAAAAGAGCATAGTAGCATGCCAATGCTAATCCTTCCACCAAGGAGAAAGGTAAGAAACTATAATAATATGAAGATACACTTCATGTATGGAACTTTAAATTTTTATAAGAGACTCAACATCTTCTTTGTTTTAATGTTAAATCTATTCTGAACTAGATTCCAAATAAGCCAAGTGTAGTAAAATTTATAAAATAAATCCCCAATATTTTTAATACTCTTTTTGAAAAACATCAAACTCTTAATCCATGGGATTAGGGTACAAATAATATTTTGAAAATTTAACATTGAGCATCACCATAGAGAGTGAGAATTAAGAGATAATCTAATAATTTAGGTCCTGATAATTTACATGATGTGACCCCATAGTTGTCAAACCCTTGCCTAATTATAGTTATTATAGTATTATTTAATATTTATCTAAAATTTACCATACATAAACCAATCTCATCATGACATCTAAGATTTAAAATTATTAGTGTAATATTGAATACATACTTATTGTCACCATTTACAAGTATTGGAGAACACTATTCATTGCCCATGTGCCCAATGTAAAATATACTATTATTCTTATCTTGTGTAGAATTGGCAAGTTTCCATTATACACTATATAATAACATAGGACTTTGTTTCTCATATTATTAATTTACATGTCATTATTTTTATCTCAATATGTATATCAAGTATGTGTCTATTCTACCTAAGATAATAATATAGGCCTTTATTGCTCATATTATTCCTATCTTATGTAGAATAGGTATGTTCTTGCAAAATTGAAGTGGTTGGCACATACATTTAATCAAATATTCAAAATTTCACACTTTATGTACCAATATATTATGTGAAATAATTAATCACTTTGAAGCCACACTGATGTGATTTAAATGGTATAGCTACTATATATTTATTTATTATTAATATGTAAGGAATCCATTGATTTGAAAGAAAGATTACTTAGTCTAGATTTCATAAATTATGTTCTTAAAACACAAAATGTCAACATGTCAAATTTGAACCTAAAAATTTATGGTGCACTACAAGTAGCACATCTCCTATGAAATTAAGTAGAATAATGCTAATAATTACACTTAAATTTTTTTATTACATAATTAAACATTAATCACAATATATTATTAGCTCAACAATTATGAAAAAGTAATCTTATAAAAATAAATATTTATCTTCCACTCATAATCCTAAGTATCAATAATGTTACATTCTTAAGGTATTAATGCAAGTCTCCCACATGTATGACAAATAAATGAAGGGAACAAATATCAATTATCAATTCATACTTAATAATAGTAAAAATGTAAGGTCAAGTTGTTGGTGCATGCTTTCAAAAAAATATCTCAAAAAACTCACATCCCAGGGCAAGATGATATGGCATTTTATTTTATAATCTTCAATAGTTTCACCTTTCAACATTCATTACCTTATTCAATTAGTGAAAGGTATAATTCAATAGCCTCGTTTCCTTTTTTAGGTATCTTAATTAATTCTCCTTTCATTTTATGTTTGGTGTCTATGTCAAGATGATGTTTTCCACATCAATGGATTATTTAATTTTGTCTGATTTGATCCCTGTTTTATTACGAATCAAACAATCCTAATACAATGTTTCACCTTCTACTATTTTGGAAGGTTTAAAATATTGAAACCTCATCTTTTTTGCCACACTCTCACTTTCCACTTTATGGTAATGTATATCCCCATCTACCCTTTTCATCTATATCTTTCAATTTTCATTAATTGGTTGTACTAGAAGCATTTACCCCATATACACATCCATTAATGGATTGAATGATTGTATGAATTGATGTTGAATAAAAATATTTTTTGTGAAAATGTGCGACCACTCAAATATGTTTTAAATCAAGTTCCACTAATTTTAGTTTTATGCCACATAATACATGATATCTTCTTGACTAACAAACCCTATCATGATATTTGGAAGTTCCTTATACATGTATTCTATATTAAAATTAAACTAAATTAAATTAAAAAATAAATTTTATATTAAATGTAGTTAAAACAAGTAGTTTTTTAAAAAAAATTAAATTGAATTAATTCATTTAATTTTATGTTTATAAAAGACAAGTTATTTATATGCTTAAAAATAATAAGTGACTTGTTCAATTTTGTCTAATTTGATCTATGTTTTACTAAGCATCAAACAATCCTGATATAATTATTCAATAACTTCTCTCCCTGGCGATTTCCAATATTAAATCCCCACCTTTTCAGCCACATTAACACCTTTTAATTTAAGCTAAATATCACAATCTTCCCTTCCCATATATATATTTTCATTTTCATTTGTTATCCATAATAAAAGCATCTATCTGACATACACATCTATCAATTGATTGAGTGCTTATTTAATCATCCATAAATAGGCCCAACATATGTATCATTATTACTTGGGATATATTGATTAGTGTAGTCATTTTCATGGAAATGAATGGCTCTCAATAATTTGGTTATATATGTTGTTTTCTTATATTGTTTGTGGTTAAAAATATAGATTTGACATCCTGCTATAATTTAGAAATCATCTATCCAAACCAGACAAAATGTTTTCCCAACATGTTATCTTTATAAGACAATATTATCTACCTCACCTATTGTATGTTTCCCTAATGTTCAATATATGTTTTTATTCCCATTTTTAGATCTTCCATTTCTTTGAGTTCTTTGAAAGGTGATAGAGGAGGATTCCCTTGCGTCAAGTTTGGTACACCATTATCTTTTGTACCCCGAATTGGGATTGGACAAGACCATTGGATATCTTTTATTATTGCTTTATATTCCATAAATGGTATGGCATCTATAACATGTAACTTAAACATCTTAGGTTTGTTAATACCCATTATCTGATGGCTTTTATCCAATAACTACTTTTCCATGAAGGCTTTGAATTCATACACTTTCTTGATAAGGTAGGGAGTGAATGTATTTGACCCTTCCTAGCATGTTTTGTAGGTGTTCATGATGTGTGGCAAAGAAAATTTATCTATTTTCCATAATGATGTTAATCTGCCAAAAGTCCCATCTATATCCTTATGGATGTGTTCCATTGGGAAGAAGATTACATACACAATGTTGAATACCTTTTTTGTTGTCAACAATAATGCAAACATAAATAAGGTATGCTTTCTTTATCACTCGAAGAATTACCCAGTTGTAAGTAGAGGAATAGTGTTTTTTTTAATGAAATACTTGTATAACACTATTAATTATGATAAAAATTTAAATTTGAGAAAAACCATTTCAATTCATTTTTAACAATTAACTTTCAACAGATTCCATAAGCATGTTTTCAGATGGTCTAACAATTATATTGTTTGAATGGATATGTTTCCTGCAAATTCTGAGGATGGGGTTTGTCTCTCGGTCCTAGATTCAGTGGTAAAAAAAGACATAAACTCAATTGAATATCTCATTAATGGCTCTAATGTAATGGGTTTTATAGGCCTTCCAAAGACCCGTCCCTCAACATAATAAAAATGAAATGCTTCTCTTTATTTGAAAATATAAGTACCCATGAGCCACTACAAAACTTGATGATAATAACATAAATTCCAATATGTTACATCTATCAAGCATACTTCAAAAGTTTTGGGAGTATTCAAAGTTATTCACAGAATTAAAAATAAAAAGGGGGAAAATTTGGTGGATATGAATCTTCACTTTGATAATCCAATTCCCTCATCCATATGAGGTTGTTGGTTGTTAGTCTAAATTGAATTATATTATTAATTACTCTAAAAATAATAATGATTATGGAAGAATCATGTGTAATGCTTTTCCTCTTTAATGTTATATATATATATATATATATATATATATTTATAACGTTTGGTAATATTTAAATAATCTATTTTCAAGAATTTATGTGAACCAAATATTCTAATAATATGAAGTATATTAATATTATAAACTATAAAATAATAAATTTATTAATTATATATATTATAATAAATAAGTGTTATATAAATGAAATTATATATTTTGTGTCATTTAAATTTATATAATATTTAAATATATAATTATATATTCTAAATTAAAGATTTAAAAAAATTATTATTTATAAAATTATTATTTTTTAATTAATTTTTCATTAATTATATTTATTCAAAAAATTTAAATCGATATAAGGGTTGATTAGGTCTCTCATCCATATATTAACACAAATAAAATATATATATAGAAAATGTTAACCTACAACCATAAGGCTAATGAAGCCTAGGGCAAGACAAAGCACCAAAAAACTTCACTAAGAAGGCAAGGCCAAAAATACTAAACATGACTAAGAAATTATAGAAAACAAAAACCAAGGTTTAATCCATGCAGGTGGAAATAGTCATATGGCCAAATCCAGATAAACTGATAAAACATTCAAGTCTTAGATCAAGAGTTAGATTCCACCTCCACCAATGAACTCCTTAGCACAGCTGCCATGCCAACCTTCTTAGACTAAAAACCATACTCCTCCACCAAATCCACATCCAAGGCCAACATCAATGGCCTAGCCTATAACATTTTTGGGCTTAGTGAGAAAAAAAGGTTACCATTCTAATGGGAAAGTGCCATGCATACAAGAGTACCTCTAGGTCTAGAATACGCCTAATGACCTCCACCAAAGGGGGAGCAGACATCAATTGACTCACTAGCATTGAATTATTCCTTGCTACTGAAACCTATTCCAAAAAATCATAGAGAATAATGAACCTTCCTTCTGGCTTCCAAAAAACAAACAAAGGAAGCAACCCGACTTCATCATGACCAAAGAGTGGATGAAAGATGTGGCTCCCTAAATTGAAACCATTCAACTCTTACTCAACACCTCTCCTCTAAACTGATTCAATGAATAAATTTATCAAATCCTACACCTATTACTTATCTTCTAGAAGAAGCATCAAATTACTAATAAAAGCTAAAACCACAATAGAATTAGCCTTGATCTTATGAATTGGTAGCAAAAAAGCCTCATCCAAAATTAACTAAATGTATTCCAAGATTCATAGGGTTGAAGCCCAAAATGAACATAGCAATCAAGAATCCAAAACCTTTCCATAGAATGTCAATTACATCTTCTTTCTTTGGATGTAGAGGCGGGGCTCACTCCTAACTGCAATCCATGAATTATTCATACTGAGTAGATAAAAACACCAAGAGTGAATTGAGTGAGAATTGAGATGAAATGACAAGGAGGCATGAGAGGAAATAAACCCCCCACTACACCACAAAAGTAAGTAATCAATCCCACTGAGATGAGTTCCCACACTTGTGTTGGAAAAATAAAACTCCCACAAGACTAAGGCATGATGTGGAGTTATAAATGGTAATGAATGTGATATAATGAAAGAATGTGCACGCCTCTAATGAATCCAAGTAAGGGGCTTATGAGAGATTAAATGGATAAAAGGCCCAAGTCCACCAAGGGGGTGAGGAGATAGAAGGCCAAACATGGGACACATTGTTGACCACCATCTCCTCTGATTGATGGATGCTCTGATTTGCCAAAAAATCAGTTGTCAAGTTTACTTCCTAATAATAGTGATGAGCTTTACAATAAGATAAGGAGTCCAAATAGGCCTAGACCCACTCAAGGATGTTCGTGATATCCCAAGCCTTAGCATATTTCTTATGGAGGGCATGGATCATGATCATTGAGTCAACCTTAATGATCAACATATCCACTCCACAATAGGGAACCAATTCAACTCCCAAGACCAATGCCTGAGCCTCAGTGTCATTGTTCATGTTATCTATCAATTTAATAGAATCTACACAGATGAGTGAACCATAATAATATTTTATGATACATCCTACGCTCAAGGCCCTAGGGTTACCACGAGAGGCTCCATCAAAATTTAATTTGAACCAGCTTAGGGGAGGAGATATCCAATCCACCTTGTCTTTCCTATTCTAACTTACTTTCAAAACCAATATCCCAAAACATGAAATTATTTTTATCAATATTATTAAATGATATAAATTATAATTATTAAAATATTTACTTAAATATTAATTATACAAGTTCAGTATATTAAATTATTTAAAAAAAATTAAAACTTAAATTTAAATTTGAAATTATATAAGACATGATTACAATAATATATGTAGTTATAATTATTAAATCAAAACAACTAAATAAATATTAGTAAAATTATATTTTGAAAGAGTTAGATGTTTGTTAAAGAGCCTTATTATAAAATTTGGTGTTAACAAAGATAACTCTTAATTATAATTTGTAAATAAAATAAAGAGAAATTATATTTTCCACATATTTTATTAGATCCTACAAAATAATTTATTTTAAAAGAGAGTTTGAAAATATCATTATAATAATTAATATTTTCAAAAATTTAATATAATTTTGTTATAAATTACTTTTATTTAATAATATATAAATAATTTTAATTATTGCTATCAAATAATTATTGATTTATACATCCATTATTTATTTAAAATTTTATGAATGACGTACAATACAATTGAATTAATTTAAGTTACAATATTTGGAATTTCTTTATACATTTATTCTATATTAAAATTAAATTAAATAAAAAAATAAATTTTATATTAAATATGGTTAAAACAAGTAGTTTAAAAATTAATATTTTTAAAAATTAAATGAATTCATTTAATTTTAAGTTTATAAAAGACAAGTTATTTGTATATTTAAAAATAATAAAATTACATTATGAAATATTATTTAAAATTTAAAATTTAAAAATTTAAAAATTATAAATTATAAATTATATATAAAATAATAAATCTAAATAACATTAATTATAATGTTTTTTTAAAAAGAAAGGTAACCTAGGATTATTTACAAGGAAAATTATTTATTTTATTTAAAAGTTAACTTTTAAAAGTTATTATAATTTTTTATTTAATTAATTCAATTGTTGTTATTTTTTGAAATAAGATAATTAAAAATTTAAATTAAATTAATTTGTTTAATTAAAAATTTGAGTAGAACTTTTTTTAGAATTAAAATAGTTTTAAGAAATAATAATATAATATTTATTATTCACAAATTTATATTTATATTAATAAGTTTTTAATATATTAATATTTTATCTAAATTCTACTAAAGGCATTACATTATAATGTGATAGATATATAAAAATTATATGTATTATATATATATATATATATATATATATATATATATATATATATATATATATATATATATATATATTAATAAGTTTTTAATATATTAATATTTTATCTAAATTCTACTAAAGGCATTACATTATATATATAATATTTATATTAATAAGTTTTTAATATATTAATATTTTATCTAAATTCTACTAAAGGCATTACATTATAATTTGATAGATATATAAAAATTATATGTATTATACTTTTATATATATATATATATATATATAATATAATTTTTATATATCTATCAAATTATAATGTAATGCCTTTAGTAGAATTTAGATAAAATATATATATATATATATATATATATATATATATATATATATATATATATGAAAGAGAGAAAATAAGAATAAAATAAAATAAGTCTTATTTATTTCTATCAATAAAATAAAGATTCAAATTAAATGAATTATAACATTTTCTATTAAATTCTTACCTTAAAGTACTATTAGGCCCAATTATGTATGTAGATAGTTGAAATTAATACAATCATGTATACTTTGAAAATTGTCTATTTAAATAGATATACTATAATGGGTCGAGATGAAAAATTATTTTTTTAATAAAATCATGCATACTTTGAAAATTGTTTATTTAAATAGATACACTATAATGGGTTGAGATGGAAAAATAACTACATTTTCTTTGGAATAGTTTTTGCAATCCTTCAACTGAGTGTTGAATAATATATTTAGGTTTAAAAATGTGTTTACATTGCCTTAATTCACTTAATATCTTAACACATAATTATAACTCATTAGTTTTGATGTTAATAAACTCAAATCACCTTGCAAGACCATAAAAAAAGTAGTTATGAAGGGCATACGTTAGTTAGACCCTTGTTCTCTGATAAGTTATAAATCACTAGTTATGTAAGTTAACAAGCAGTTCAATATAATATGAAGATACCAACCTTTATCCTAATCCTTATTAATGAGATGAAAGGAACTAAAATATTTTATATGCTCTTTCATTAATCCTCTGATTCTACTTTTGGTACAAGGATGTTTCCATAAGAAAATAATAGATGGATTATTGATCTAGATCTAAATTTATTCATTTGTGAATGCTTGTCCTAATGCATCATTGCACTCATGTACTTGTAGAATTCTTGATTTAAAATTAAGAAATTGTTGGGGTGAAAACTAGAAATAAAAGGTGAGAAATCCAAAAAATGGGGCACAAGTCCAACCAAATAGGCTAGGAAAAGGGGTCAATAGAACCACTAGAAATATGATAAGGGTAAGACTGGTTTTATTTTAGTTAGAATATTAACATATTAGGCTAATAATAGAGAGAGAAAGTCCCCAAAATAGTGTTTTAGAAATTTTGGTAGCATTAGAGTAAACAAATAGTTGTTTCATAGGTTTTCAAGCTTTTTATATTGGATAGTTGTATTAAAATTTACCCAAAGTGAATAGAAAGTAAATGTGTAAGGACAACACAAGGCAAGGGAAGACAATATGGAACCAACACAATGGAAAATGCATAGATAAGATCCTAATTTGAAGTAATGATCCATATGAAAAATAAACACACTAATACCATATCAAATAAATAGTCATGTACTAAACTCAGGTGTCTATATAATTCTCTTATTTGATATGTGTGTGATTACATATCAAAGTAAAACAAAATAGTGTACTTGGGAAGACTTGAAGAAGAAGTTGCAGCTAAAATATATGTGTTTATTAAACTTAATACCATATATGATAATGATCTAAAAATCAAAAATAGAAGCAAGGTTACCTTAGTGTTTTGATAGAAAGTGTAAAGTATAGTTATAGACTAACAAAAGTATATAAAACTAATGTAAGCATGTGCATAAGGCAAATCTTACCTACATAAAAAACATAATGGTAAAAACGTGTCTAAAATATGCAAAATAAAGGATTACATTGTTTATAATTTGAAAAAGAAATCCTTAGATAAATACTTGGAGATTGACTTACTTATGCACCATCAGGAGCTCAAAATAATGGAAACATGTCTAGAAGCATTCCTGGAGAAAATACATAATTTTTTTTTGGATCAGAGAGTTACAAAATTTATAAAAAAAAAGGTTTGATATTAGTAGGTAAAGACACATGTGTTTTGTACAAGACCCTTTTTGATCCCTTTAGGTGTACTTAGAATTAATCTATTTCAAATTTTGGACCTTATTTATCTAACTTCTAGGTTGTTTTCCCTCATCCTAGACATTTTTTATCCAATAACAGATTCAAAAGTTATATGAGAACTATTGATTCTGTCCTAGGTGGATTTTAGATCCTCTATATTTTCTTTGGTCCTTCCCAGTGAAACTAGAAACTAGCAAAGCAAAATCTCAATAGGTAAAATTCACATAAGATTCATAAACAACAATCTTTATTTCTTCTCCCTGAATAAATTATAATTATTACATAAGAGTCTTTAAATAAATCTCAATTTGAAATTGGAGTTGACATGCAAAATTAAAAATTCCAAATAAACAAAAAAACTACTTAGAGTTAGTTGGCCTTGTTATTTTTAGCAGTTGTTATTTTAGCAACTTTTATATACAAGATTGTATGGGCCTAAAAATATTCACCTATCCTATACACACTAAATTTTCACTAATGAATGAATTTTAACTCAAGTTCATGTCTGATTATAAAGATATTTAATATATAAAATTATAAAAATACCCAAAAAATATTTACATATAATTTTAGACCCTTAGATGGTCACGTATGGCCTTTGAAATTGACACTAATTGACTAGTGATGGTTATGGATGCTCTATCCTCTCTGAGATATTCATTTTGACATAAAAAATAACTTCCATTGGGTTTTAGGGGGTCAAACTTCATTGATTAGAGCTCCATGCCATCTCAAAACGTTCCCCTCATTATTAGCTTTCCAATGGTTCAAACGGTGAGTCAATTGGAGCTATGGTGCAAAAGTTATTGCTCTCGAAAGTTCCACCATCAAATGGGGTGGACCCATCACCTGAATTGTTATCTGAATTGTTGTCCAGATCATTCATCCCTCCTTGAGAAGCAATGGTCCCCATTGCATCAAGATTTTTCATCAAGTTTGGTAGCTTTACTTTGATTTGATTCCTGTTGCATACCTAATTGCTCATCATTTCTGTCTGACCATCAGTCTGTGGATGGAAGGTTGTGAACTTCTTCAGCTCAATATCTATTTGCTTCTGTTGTTGTGTTGTTTGTGTAGTCAGGGCTGTAACATTGGCCCTTTTGGATTCTTGTGGCTTGACCACCATGAGAACAAATTTCTTGGCACTAATCAGAGAAACAGATGTAGAAGGTGGTACTTCTGGTACCCTGTAGCGCTGTGTTCCAAGAGTGAGAGTGATCCTTCTAGTTCTTAATTCATATATACCATGTCGATCATACATGAATGGCTGACCAAAGAGTACATCATAAAAATATAGATTGAGCACATCACATAAGACCTCATCTTGGAAAGGTTGTATTGCATATGAGAGAAGACATATGTGGGTGACACGGAGGTTTCTCCCTGGACTCAACCATCCAATGTTGTATGGTTTTGGGTGAGGCTTCATGGACAGATTTAGGCTTTTCACAACATTAGCAGAGAGTAAATTCTTTTGACTTCCACTATCAAGAATGAAATGTAGAGGCTTACCTTTCACCCATGACTTAGAGTGAAACAACCTTTCCTTGTCATCTAGCATCTTGCCGTGTGTCTGTGATGAAGTAACAATGGCTTCAGGATCAGGATCTATAATTTCTTCTTCAACCTCTTTGACTGCAGGGTTTGTATGAGGTAGAGTAGAGGATTGTGACTCATAAAGTAGTGATTTGATAGCTTGACATTCTTCTTTGGAGTGAGTTATAGATTTGTGATAATCACACCACTTCCCAGTCTTTCCTTCCTTTTTCTTCCAATTTTGGCCTTCTTTGTCACTTTTCCATTTTGAAGACTGATTCTTTATATTCATTCTTCCATGCTTCTTCTCAATCTTCACTGCAAACTCGTATGCCTCACTAGTGGTTTCCAAATTGAAGAGTTCCATTTCTCCCCATATGTACCATTGTAGTCCACCATAATATTTGAGAACCTTTTGTTTCTCACTTTCTTGGATGCCTAATCTCGCAGATAGAGAATGAAAAATGTCAGTGTAATCTTGAACAGATTGTTCCTTACCTTGAAAATTTTGTTGCCACTCTATATACAAATCATCATATGCTCCAATGGGGTAGTATTCTTCCTTTACAGCATCTATGAAATCATCCCATGTAGGTTCTATCTCAAGGCCAATATCATCTACACTGAATCTCTTTTTGTACACTTCCCACCAATTTTTGATAGGCAATGATGCTTTCAGAAGAGCAAAAGTAATCTTCTCTTTATCGCTGAATTTATTTAAAGAAAAATAAGATGACAATTGATCCAACCAATTTTCCTTCAAATGTAGGGATATCAAAATTCACCTGAACCTTGAAGGGTGTTGGGGCACTGAAAGGATGTGCAGGTGCAAATGAGGAGCCAGAATTTCCCATCAAGATTTGTTGGAGAATTTGAGTGACTTGTTGTAGCATCTACACTTGCAATTTTTGGATGGCATCATTCACCATTTCCTTGAAAGGATCGGATGCCTCGGTGTTTTCCACCATTTGAAGTCGTTTGGAGTGAATAGGTGGATATTCTGTTGGTTCTATTTTCCACCCAAGCTTCCTGTAATCTAACCGCATCCTTGAGATCATACACACTAAAGACAAACCGCTCTGATACCACTAATCCAAAACTTGAAAGCTTTGGTTGAAAGATAACTCAAAAAATAATAACAACACAATTCAAATAATGCTATCTCTGAAAAGAGATGTTTTATTTATCAAAACTGCAGACCCAAACATATGCTTATCTCTGAGAAGAGATGTCTGATTTCTATTTTAGATTACATCTTCATTTATACAAGTTTTGAAGGTGTGGGGAGGATGTGGAAGGTCACCAATCTTGAGGGAGATGAATTGGTTTGACTTCCATGATTTACAACAATACAGAATTCGAGGAATTACTATTTTTAGAAACTTACTATTTTTAGACTGAACTATTAAAATTGAAATTTGAGACACTTCCATTGGGTTTTAGGGGGTAAAACTTCATTTATTAGAGCTCCATGCCATATCACAATGTTTCCATCATTATTAGCTTTCCAACGGTTCAAATGGCGAGTCAATTGGAGCTACGGTGCAAAAGTTATGGCTCCCAAAAGTTTTACCATCAAATGGGGTGGACCCATCACCCGAATTGTTATCTGAATTGTTGTCTAGATCATTCCTCCCTCCTTGAGAAGCTATGGTCCCAATTGCATCAATATTTTTCATCAAGTGTGGTATCTTTACTTCTATTTTATTCCTGTTGCATACCTGATTGTTCACCATTTCTGTCTGACCATCAGTCTGTGGATGGAAGGTTGTGAACTTCTTCAGCTCAATATCTATTTGCTTCTATTATTGTGTCTTTTGTGTAGTCAGGGCTGTAACATTGGCCCTTTTGGATTCTTGTGGCTTGACCACCATGAGAACAAATTTCTTGGCACTAATCAGAGAGACAGATGTAGAAGGTGGTACTTCTGGTACCCTATAACACCGTGTTCCAAGAGTGAGAGTGATCCTTCTAGTTCTTGATTCATATATACCATGTCGATCATACATGAATGGCTGACCAAAGAGTACATCACAAACATCTAGATTTACCACAACACATAAGACCTCATCTTGGAAAGGTTGTATTGCATATGAGAGAAGACATTGGGGGGTGACACGAAGGTTTCCCCCTGGACTCAACCATCCAATGCTATATGGTTTTGGGTGAGGCTTCATGAACAAATTTAGACTTTTCACAACATTAACAGAGAGTAAATTATTTTGAATTCCACTATCAAGAATGAAATGTAGAGGCTTACCTTTCACCCATAACTTAGAGTGAAACAACCTTTCCTTGTCATCTAGCATCTTGTCGTGTGTCTATGATGAAGCAACAATGGCTTCAGGATCAGCATCTATAATTTCTTCTTCAACCTCTTCGACTGCAGGGTCTGTATGAGGTAGAGAAGAGGATTGTGACTCAGAAAGTAGTGATTTGATAGCTTGACATTCTTCTTTGGAGTGAGTTCTAGATTTGTGATAATCACACCACTTCCTAGTCTTTCCTTCATTTTTCTTCCAATTTTGGCCTTCTTTGTCACTTTTCCATTTTGAAGACTGATTCTTTATATTCATTCTTCTATGCTTCTGCTCAATCTTCACTCTGAACTTGTATGCCTCACCAATGGTTTCCAAATTGAAGAGTTCCATTTCTCCCCATATGTACCATTGTAGTCCACCACGATATTTGAGAACCTTGTGTTTCTCACTTTCTTGGATGCCTAATCTCGCAGATAGAGAATGAAAAATGTCAGTGTAATCTTGAACAGATTGTTTCTTACCTTGGAAAAGTTATTTCCACTCTATATACAAATCGTCATATGCTCCAATGGGGTAGTATTATTCCTTTACAGCATCTGTGAAATCATTCCATATAGGTTCTGTCTCAAGGCCAATATCATCTACACTAAATCTCTTTTTGTACACTTCCCACCAATTTTTGATAGGCAATGATGCTTTCAGAAGAGCAAAAGTAATCTTCTCTTTATCGGTGAATTTATTTATAGAAAAATAATATGACAATTGATCTAACCAATTTTCTACTACATCAGTATTGATTTTTCCTTCAAATGTAGGGATATCAAAATTCACTTAAACCTTGAAGGGTGTTGGGGCACTGAAAGGATGTGCAAGTGCAGATGAGGAGCCAAAATTTCCCATCGAGATTTGTTGGAGAATTTGAGTGAATTGTTGTAGCATTTGCGCTTGATATTGTTGGAGGGCTTCATTCACCATTTTCTTGAAAGGATTGGATGCCTCATGTTGTCCACCATTTGAAGTCGTTTGGAGTGAATAGGTGGATATTCTACTGGTTCTATTTTCAACACAAGCTTCTTCTAATCTGACCTCATCCTCGGGATCATACACACTAAAGACAAACTGCTCTGATACCACTGATCCAAAACTCGAAAGCTTTGGTTGAAAAATAACTCAAAAAATAATAACACAATTCAAATAATGCTATCTCTGAAAAGAGATGTTTTATTTATCAAAATTATAGACCCAAACATATGCTTATCTCTTAGAAGAGATGTCTAATTTCCATTTCAGATTACATATTCATTTATACATGTTTTGAAGGTGTGGGGAGGATGTGGAAGGTCACCAATCTTGAGGGAGATGAATTGGTTCGACTTCCACGATTTACAACAACACATAATTCAAAGAATTACTATTTTTAGAAACTTACTATTTTTAAACTGGACTACTAAAATTAAAATTTGGGACACTTCCATTGGGTTTTAAGGGGTCAAACTTCATTGAGAAAATCTCCATGCCATCGCACAACTTTCTCCTCATTATTAGCTTTCCAACGGTTAAAATGGTGAGTCAATTGGAGCTACGGTGTAAAATTTATGGCTCCCAAAAGTTTTGCCATCAAATGGGGTGGATCCATCACCCAAATTGTTATCTAAATTGTTGTTCGGATTGTTATGCTCATCTAATAATAAAACATATTATTATTAATGTTAGAATTATTGGTCAAGGTTGGAATCATGACCTTTGGTCAAAAATGCCAACCGATGTGACCTTTGTTATAAGGTTGGCCCATGTAATGTGACTCTTAGAGAAAGTTGATGGAATCCTAAATATGACTGTTGGAGAGTAGGACCCTTCCAGTGGTCACATTACAATGGTCAGACTACCTTTCCTATGTTTTAGAGATTTTACATTGTAAAATTTAATGAATGAGAATTACTTGTGTATTCCATTTACCCATGTAGCTGATGTGAAGATGTGTGTTAAAAAGAAGTAAGGGGAAGAAAGACTATATTGGGTACTTGTTAGTTTCTCATAATATGAATAATCTTTGTAGATTCTTTACCTCTTGGAGGTTTTCCCACATATATCATGTGTTGGTTTCATGTATGCCTTTGATCTTGATCTCATTTCTATATCCATTGCTCATATGCATTATTTTTCATGTTTTACCATGGTATTAAATCTTTTGATGTGGTGATTAATTAGCAAGGTTGTAGATAAGGCTTGTTGAGCTATGTTTAAGCTCATTTTTGCTCCAAAATCTACTTGTAGATCCTGTGACACATGAAAAGGAGAGTTTTGTTGGGCTTCTCTCTTTGTCAAGTTTTTGATCTATGTACTACAAGAATTCTTTGGTAGATCTGACCAACAAAGAAATTTTTGGGACATTTTCAACCATGGAGGACTTGCACAGCCTATGGTACAGTCTTCTACCTAAGGATTTGGTAAGGAAAAATTGATTTCAAGTTTATTTTCTATTGTTTGGCATTTAAATATGTCAAAAATATTTTTCATATCCTTACCAAGCTTCTTTAGAGCCTCTTGTGGCATTTTTTTTAAGAACTTTATTTTTTCTCTCTTCTCCCAAGCACCATTTTTTATCATGAGAAAGCTAAAAAATAGTAAAAAATTATATTTTGGACAAAAACCTCAATTTTGATCACTCTATTTGCTTAGTTTGTCCATTTGCAAGTAGTTTAGACCTTTACTTCTCATGATTTGGACCCCTATCGCTGATTTCAAATTTTCTCTCTCCATAGATTTTTTTTAAAAAACTGCATATTCTTTGATCTTTTTGTGGTCTAGAAGGGAGAAATTAGAAATATTAAGCATCAAAAATCATTTACAGACCCTTAGGAGCATTGTAAAACCTATTTTTTATTTTTCATTATCCTCTTAGGTGCCATTGTATGGCCTGGTACGCCCCCTAAAAAATCAATTTTGAGCCTCTGCTCCTTGTTTTTAATGTTTAAATGTTGATTTATTAGTTTCTAAGCCTGCTAAAATGTTTTAGAGAACCATCTATAGCAGCTGGTCAAATTTATGAGTTTTTTCCATCCACTTAGGTGCCATAACAGTAATAATAATAGAAAATATAGTTTTTTTTCAAAAAAACTCCATTTCGGTTTTTCCTGGATGCATCAAAGGGCAATTTCAAGGTGGCTCTAAGCTTTAAAAAACCTGATTTGGCTTCCTACAACCTAGCTCCCTTGCAACCTCCAAAGCACCATTAATATGGAAGCTGTAGTGAAAATGAATTAAAATGGTTAGTAATTATTTAAATGACTATATTTAATAAATACATAATTTATTTAATTGCCTAATTATGCAAGTGGATGGTGGGTCCCCCTTGTTGAGTTGTCTTTTTTTAAATATAATTTAATAAAAAATTATGTTATTTCATTTAATTTACTCTTGACATGCATTAATATATATATATATATATATATATATTTTAAAACATTCTGAATTTAGTGCTTTTAAAGAATATATTGCATGTATAAGCTTGTTAAAAGACATAGGTGAATAAGTAGTTAGTTTTTTGGAAAAAATTGAAACTAAGAAGATCTTGAGTTAAAAATCCCCTATTAGCACCTCTTTTAACCCATTTAATATTTATTTTAATTTATGTGACTTCATTCACATGAAAATCTTTGTCTAGCCTCGACCCTTGACCCTGTCAATCATTTGTCAACCATAGTCATCCAACCAGTCAATTTGTCAGATTTGGCACCTTTTGGACACTTTTAAGTAGTAAAATTATTGATTTAAAACCTCCTAGTGTTTTATTTACATAAAATTGGTCAAATAGTATCATTTGTGACAGTTATGACACTATATATGACACTTGTAATACTTGTGAGACTAAATTTTCCCTAAATTATTTTGAATAAAATAGTGTTTTTATACATTATAAATTTGTTTTGCATCAAAAACTTAGTATAAAACACATTTAAAAAGTGTTTAGTTTTGACTTAGTCTAAAATACAAACTTGTAGTGTCAATTTTATAAGTGAATGCATATTTTATGTTGTCCTTGAATGTTGGCAAAAAGAATCTCTCGAAGAGGCCAATTGTTATTGGTCAAGTAACCTATTGAGTTGATAAATTTTAATTGATTTAATGAATTCATTAGTTGACCAATATGTGAACCTAGAATGAGTGGTTCTACCTGTGTTAAAATAGCCTAGAATGGGTTTTCAAATAAATACTTAAACTCATTATTTTATGCAACTAAGACTTGGAACCAATTTATCTATCATACAAGATATGAAAAAAATAACCAAAATGAATCCTTATTGAGCTTGCATTATTTTTTAAGATTGATTTTGGAAGAAGTTGAAGAAAAATGCACCCTGTTTGGTTTTTTGACTTGTAAATTCACTTTGGAATCATCCTGATTAAAATAGTAAAAATTGAAGTTTCACAAAACTAAAACTTGATTATGGTTGATTTTAGCTTCATAATACCTGATAAAATTTGTTTTATCTCTTTCAGGTAAGTTTTTTATTTTTTTTCAACTCAATTCTAAACCTTTTTAATTCTAAAATTTTTGGGCAAAACAGTCATTTTTCACCAAAACCCGTTTGAAATGTCAGTTTATTTTGGCATTTTATTTGTATGGGTTTTGTTACTTGGATTCATTAATGTACCTCATAGATGATGAAATTTATATTCAATGACAAAATTTTTTTCTCCTTCTGGAATAATTTTATTCATTGATATTTTTTAGGTGTTTTATTGTGCTATGAATTAGTTGTGAGGTGTGCTAATGAATATGGTCTGTGTCATCATCTTGGTGATTTTTTCACATCACACTTTTATTGCCTTGTCTAATTCACATCTAGTTTTTAATATATTTTGGTCTTAGATGAGAAAGCAAATAAAATATTTTCACATTATATTTTCAATATGAGTTAGCATTTTATTCAGAAAATCATGCTTATTTTGACAATTCGATCATGTTTATTTATTCTACTTTGTAAAAAGTATCTTTTATGCTAACATGATTAGATACTCTCATTTGATTATTTTATCATTTGATTTTTTATATTAAATTATTTAGATACTTTCATTTGATAAGTAGAGCAAGATTATGCTTAACATTCTTAGATACGATCTCATTTTATAATTTTATCATTTGACTGTATATGCTAAATTAGTTAGATACTTTCATTTCATAAGTAGAACAAGTTTATGCTAACATTATTAGATACTCTTATATGAATATTTTATCATTTTATTATTTATGCTAAATTACTTAGATACTTTCATTTGATAAGTAAAGAAAGTTTATGCTAACATGCTTAGATACTCTCATTTGATTGTCTTATCATTTGATTGGTTATCTAACATGCTTAGATACTTTCATTTGATAACTAGAGAAAGTTTATGTTAAATTTCTTAGATACTTTCATTTGATAAGTAGAGCAAGTTTATGCTAACAGGCTTAGATACTCTCATTTGATTATTTTATTATTTGATTATCTATGCTACCATTCTTTTATGCTTCATTTATAATGAAATGCAAAGTGTAAATGGAGTTTGTATGATTAGCTCTTCATCATTTATATCAAGCATTTTATTCATACATATCTAAAATTATTTGTTTCCTTCTTATTTCTATTAGATTGGCTGATTTTGTATCATTCAAAAATTATCCATATTTAGTGTATGAGAGGGCAAATACCTCAATCATTTGATTCCAATTTTATATCATTAGAAAATTGAAGCATACTAAACTTACAAATTTTTGATAAAAATCAGATGAGTTATTGTTAATAAGATATTTAATGTCTTAGTATTATATTATTAGTAAAATTATTATATGTGAATCACATGACAAATGGGGATGTTCATCTTGTCAATATTGGAGACAGCTAATAATTAACTGCATATAATAATTTATGTTTTTCATGATCTTTGTAATCAAAGTGGTGAACTTATTTACATAAAAAATGACTTGATGATTATATATATTTGGTTATTTTGATGCTAATCATACTATGATAGCATTTTTTGGATATGTGTTAAAGGTTTGTACAAGTGCTAAAGTTGTATAACTAGGGATAAAAATCCAGTGTAACACCAACAAACTATGCATATTGAATTACATGTACATGTCATCTGAGAGAAGGTCCTCAATGGTGATCTGGAATAATGCCCTATGGGTACATGGGTAGAATATATCTTTACAAACTACTTAGTACTACCAAGTTTTATCAACTTTATATAATGTTGAGCCTATCGAAATTACCATTGAGGGGGAGTGTGCTTAAAAGTGTCACTTCCTAATGGCCATGTGTCTTTCTTCTTCTCTATATTTATTTTCATTGTATAACATTGTTATAAATCACTTATGTAATTTGTGTAACCTTCATTTAGAAGTTTTAATTTTATACTCAATACTTATAAGCATACATAGAGGTCCTTGTATTATAAAAGTCTATAATGTTTGGTTGATTATTCATGAGAAACTATGAGTGGTAGTCTCATGATTATTCTAGCCTAAACTTACTCTAAGTTTATGGATTATAATTCCTTTTGTTTTAAAAGGTGATTTTGGC
The DNA here is from genome assembly GCA_037957365.1 of Torreya grandis. Lineage (NCBI taxonomy): Eukaryota > Viridiplantae > Streptophyta > Pinopsida > Cupressales > Taxaceae > Torreya > Torreya grandis. Next base: position 1,202,761 of record JARHVA010003463.1, on the reverse strand, counting down.
ATGATTAAGTTTTTTAAATATTTTGCCTCTTAAAATCATCGTAGATGGTTTATGGAGTATTATTTATTTATTTATTTATGAAGGTAAATATGTTATTATTATTGGAATAATTAATGGTTAAGGTGTGTTATTCATGTACCCTTAATACATTAAATTATATCAGTTAAATAATAATATAATTTATTCATTACCATTTGTTAATCCTCATGTAAATAAATAATAAAATATATTAATATTACCTTAGGAGAGGTCACCTCCATAAATTATATAATATTAATATGACCATTGGAAAGGTTTCACATGGGTGGGACCTTTCCATATGAGTGTCATCACTACCTATGTGTTGTCCATACCCACTCATTCATTTTTACAAAAGAATGTTTAAATCTCCACTTATCATTAAGGGGGAGTGTTTTTCATTTATTAAAAATAAATGTTTAAATATCTACTTATCACTAAGAGGGAGTTAGATGGATATTTTTATTTATTATAAAGGAATATTTGATATGAATCTCCACTTAACATTAAGTGGGAGCGTTGGAAAAAGTAATGGTTAAGTGGTGCATTTATGTATCCTTAATACATTAAATAAATAATAGACTTTATTATTTATGAGGTCATCCTCATTTAATAATAAAACATATTATTATTAATGCTAGAATTATTTCTCGGGGTTGGAATCATGACCTTTGGTCAAAGATGCCAATCTATGTGACCTTTTGGACAAGGTTGGCTCATCTAATGTGACTCTTGGAAAAAGATGATGGAATCCTAAATATGGCCATTGGAGAGTATGATCCTTCCAATGGTTCCATTACAATGGTCATATTACCTTTCTTATATCATAGAGATTGTACATTGTAAAATCTAATGAATGATCATTACTTATGTATTCCATTTATCCATCTAGCTAATGTGAAGATTTGTGTAGAGGAGTGGAAGAAAGAAAATATTATGTACTTATTAGTTTCTTATATATGATTAATATTTATGGGATTTTTTACCTCTTGGAGGTTTTTTCATGTATATCTTGTGTTAGTTTTATGTAAGATTTTGTTCTTGATCTCATATCTAGATCCATTACTCGTATGCATTATTTTTCATGTTCTATCATGCCAGATTATTATCTCTTTCATAATTTCATTTCCATTTTCTTATTTTAAATATTGCTTGTTTAGTTTATTTATGTTTTGGTAGCCCATATTTTTTTTAATTACTATTTTAGACTGATATATCATATAGTCCATATGTGCCACCTTTTAACTTTATTACACATTATGTTATTTGTCCTAGTGTTAAAATTTTAGTGACACCCTCTATACTACAAATACATAAGTATTTTAATGTTCCCACCATAAGATTAGATTTCTAATTTTCACATTTACATAAATTACTTTTAAATTTGTGTCTTAACTTACATGGATCAAGTCTTATTTTATTATGTTTAACTCATCTATTTATGCTTTCCAGTTTATATCTAATTTTAAGATATTGATGCTTATAACTGAGGGTTTCTCAAATACTCATCCCCTTAAGTCTAAATTTTCTTATTTTATGGTCTAATTTTATAATTTTCATCATTGATTTATAATTATACACATTTGTTAGTCAAACCCTAACTTGCTCTTCACCTCTTTCTACTTTCATATTTCTATCCACTTTTAGAAATTTGTGCACACACATTCATTATTTGAATGCATACACATTTAAAAGTTTATTTTACAGTTGTATACTTACTTTTTAAATATGATTTTCAGATTCACATCTCATTTATGCATATTTCATTATCCAATCATTAGTGTGTCTTTTTCCATGTTCATTCTAATATATGATGCAAACTAGTAAATTTATATCTACACATTATACTATGAAAAATGTTAGATTCTATGGTTATATGTGTGATTTGACCCAAATTACATTGTTTATTACTTAAAAATCCAAAATGTTTGTTTCTAGTGATGTTACTGCCTACATGGTTGGTGATGATCCATATGTGAATGATAGTGACTATGTTCATTTTGATGATGCCTCTTCATGATTATGCTTATTTTTAAAATAAGCAGGCAAGTGATAATAATAAAAATGATTTAAATAATAAATTTCCTAGTAATGTAGATGTAATTTATTTTGAGGATGTGGATGAAATTGGTTTAGATATTTATCTTGAAATTATAACTATGGAAATTGATGCTATAAATTATCTAGTTACCAAAACATGGAATAAAAAAATTAGGTATAATGAACATACACATGATACTACTATTATTAATCCTTTGAGCATTTTTATTATGTCTATTGGAGGCTCTACATATACATTGGGTGGTGAGGCTAGTGATCCTAGTTCTTTCAAATCTACGATGCCAACACCTAATGTTACATTTCCTCTAATTTATCATATTATTCCTATACAACCTAAGGCTTATAAGTTTATACTTACTATCACTCCAAAACCAGTGTGCATAGTTCTTACACTTCATCTCCTAATCTTATATATAGTCAACACAATAATCATGTTTTCATTGCTTTCAATGCTAATCATATGAATGCATCAATTCCTACACATACATGAGAAAATTTTAATCATGTTTAAACTAATAGTGCACCTTAATATCCAATGGTTCAATAACTTATTTCTATGCAATTACGAGATACATAATTATCTCAATCATCTGAAAAAATTTCTCATGTGGTGTTATATAATGAAATATTACACAACCCATTGGCTATTGAAGTTCCAATTCATCCTTTGTTAGATGATTTTTACTACCCAAATCTTTAATGTATAGTGAGAACCTTATTAACTTTGAGTATTATGAGTTTAATTCAATGGACATCATGAATTAACATTTACCCTTGTGCATTCATTTTTTTATTAGTAATAAAAGGATTAAGATGGTTGATAAACTTAAATACTATCAAGACAAATAAAATTATAATAGGCCAAGATTGTAAACAATAACCAATATTGATTCATTTTGAATGATTCAAATAATTATAAACCATGCGTAAATAAACCTCAAATCAAAATTGGAAAGACATGAAAAACTTTAAACTCTAAAAACAAATAAAACTTGACTTGTTATTTTTAGTAGCTATTATTTTTAGTAAGTATTGCATGCAAGCATGTGTAGCTCTAAAAATCTCCAAAAATAAACTAAACATTAAAATTAACCTATCAGATAAATTTCAACTAAAGTTCAAGTCTGGGTATAAAAATAAATAATTATTCAATTTATAAAAAATCCAAAAATAATATTAAATTACAATTTGGACCCTCATATGGTCATGTATGAACTCCAGAAAATATATAAAATATCCCATAACCAAAATCATATGTTATGTCTACATTTATATTTTTGGGACAATTTTTTTGGCATGAACATAGGATCAAACAGAGCTATGGATCAAAATTTATGGCCTCTAGAAATTTAGCCTCTTTTTATCATCATTATCTTCTAGTTGAAAACAACTCAACTCTTGCAAGTTTCTCTAATTGTACTACTTCCATTTATTCTTATAAATCTTATTCATCTCTTGTTCTATAATCCAAGTGTTGTCTTCTGATTGTAATCCTTCCCACTATACTAAATACCTATCATAACTTCATTACATTGTGTTTACTATCTTCTTATCCAGAACTTGCACTATCTTTTCTTTCTTCTTTGGCACATGTAGTTTCCAATCTACTTCTTCATCTTATTCACCTACATATATTCTCCATGGAAACCATATAAATATAGAATATTAATATTAGAGAAAAATCAAAATTCTATGGTAAACTCACCTCATAAGCATTGTCATTTATTTTCTTTAGAATTCTGCATGGTCCAATTTTCTTGTACTTCAACTTGTTTTATGTGTCTTTCACAAATATCTCTTTCCCTTAGTAAACCACCAATAAATCTCTTTATTCAAATATTTTGACCTTCTTTTAATATATGTTATTGCTTTATACTTTTTTTTACTTTCCTACAACTTTCTTCTTACTTCTTATAACTATTATATTTCTTCTACATATGCTTCTACATCATCACTAACTCGTGCTACAATTGGAAATTTTACCAAATCTTAAACATTGATAGGATTTCTCCCATAAATAATCTAAAATGTTTATTTTCTTAATTTTTACTTCAACACAAAAGTATAACCTTGCAATAAAGACACCCACTTTGCATGCCTACTATTTAACTTCTTTTGAGTGTTGACATACTTCAAAGCCTCATGATCAGTAAATAGGGTAAACTCTTTAGGTATTAGGTAATGCATCCAATGTCTTAATTCTTGTACAATGGCGTAAAATTCACCATCATACATAGAATACTTAGTTCTTATCTCATCCAATTTATCACTAAAATATGTTATTGGCTTCCCTTCTTGACTCAACACAGCACCAATTTTGACAAACAAAGCATCAAAATCAACCTCAAAAACTTTTCTAAAACTAGGTAATGATAAAATAGGATTTTATATAATTCTATTCTTCTACAACTTAAAGCTCTGTTTTTCTGCCCTTGTCCATGCAAATTATTTTCCTCTCATATATTTTTTACTAGTGTAACAAGACTACTAACATTATTAGTAAAATTTCTGTAAAAAGTTTATAAATCATGAAAACTTATTACCTTTGTGATGTTCTTTGGGATATGCCACTCAAAAATTTCTTTAATTTTTATTCATCCATTCTTACACCATCTACTAAAATTATAATTCCCAAAAGTACCAAACTATTTTGTATAAACCTGCACTTCTTCAAATTTGATTATAGATTCTCATTTTTTAAGAATTACTATACCATTCTAATATGTTGTAAGTGTTCTTATTTAATCTTACTAAATATTAAAATATCATCAAAATGAACCACCACAAACTTACCACTATATTCTCTTAGCATTATGTTCATCACCCTCATAAATGTGTTGGGTATATTCGATAACCCTAATGGAATCGCCATCCACTCATATAAATCATCCCTAGTCTTTAATTTTTTTTTCTATTCATCTCCTTGATGAATCCAAATCTTATAGCATCCACTCCTCAGATCAATCTTGGTAAAATATTTTGCTCTTGCAAGAACATCCATCATATCATCTAAATGAGGTATAAAAAACATGTAATTGATTATAATTTTATTGATTGCTCTACTATCCACACACATCCTCCACCCTCAATATTTATTTGGATTTACAACACTATTTTTGCACAAGGATTCATGCTCTCCCTTACTATACCCTTCCTCACCAATTTAGTCACATGCTTATTAAATTTTGCATGTTCTATTAGACTCATCCTATAAGTTGATTGATTAGGTAGAGTTGATCTTGGAATCAAATCAATATGATTCTAAATATCTCTCTTTGATGGTAAATCATCTATAAACTCATTAGGTATTACATCTGCATATATTTTAAACACTACTGCTTCTACTTATATTTGCACAACTTTTATGTCTTCTTTCTTCACTGTTAATGCATAGCAACAACCTATCATCTTCATGTCTTTGATAAATTATTTTATAGTTATCATGCTTTCATCCTACCTTTCTTCTTTAAGTGGTAACAAAACTACCTTCATACCACTTTTTTAAAACTATACATGTGTTTTTTTCTCCACCATGAACTACTTTTCTATCAAATTGTCATGGCCTTCCTAATAACACATTGCATGCATCCATTGGTATAACATCACACCATATTTAATCCTTGTAAGTTTTACTTATATAAAACTTGATTAAGCACATTTAATCTTCTATAACTTAATTCACTTTCTTAAACCATGAAATTTGATAAGGATTAAGATGCTTTTCACACTACAAACTTAGTTTCTCAATCATGTCTTTAGAAACCATATTTTCATAACTACCACCATCTATAATTACTTTGCATAAATTACCTCCTAAAATACACCTTGTTTTAAATATATTTCTAATAGCCATGCATCGCCACCTTTATTCTGTATATGTTATTTCTTTGGAGCAATCATTACTTTTCTTATCATGATATTTTATCCAATATCCATTATTGTAACTTCAATATTTATCTCTTCTATTTTAGCTTCAACTAAATTCACTCTTGGAGGATCCTCTTACCTCATTTCTCAATCTTGGTAGTGTGGACACTCAAATGCTCTATGGCTTTCTTCTCCAAAACTGTAACAAACATAAGACATGTGTTGATGTGGAAACCATTCTCTACCACCAACATAGCTTCATCCTCTCTAGAATCCTCTTCCTCTTTGGTAGTATTTAAACCCTTGTCTATTATCTTCTTATCTTTTTTCACCACGTGATGATCCACCTCTATTTTTATTATATCCACCTCATCCCCTTATAGGAGGGGATTGTCCTCTTATTGGTCCAATAGATGTTCTTCTAAAATTCTATCTATTTTTTTTTCTTATGACTTCAAAGTTAATTGATAACCTTCCTCCATGAAAAGTATTTTATATATAATTAAATCATCTTGAATAGAAAACTTCAAACCATTTATATACCTTGAAATCATCTACTCTTCTTTCTCATGATGCTCCATATGTTTGGAAAGTTTATAAGACTCATCTGTATACTCTTGTATACTATGATCCTTCTACCTCAAATATTTAAATATTATGTATAGAGTTTGTGTATGATCCATGGGAATAAAATTCTCCCCCATATTATTCTCTATCTTTTTCATGAGTTGATCTTCTCTTTACATTTTATCTATATTTCTTTCTGTTGGTGATCCCACCAAATCATTGCATGATATTTCAATTTCATGCACGCAAACTTTACCCTTTTATCTTCTCTCATAGTTATCCATTCAAAAAACTTCTCCATGTTATTCATTCAATCTATCAACTCTTTTGGTTTTAAACTTCCCCCATAATCTATAATTTTAACCTTGATTCTTTCATTCCTTCTTTCTAAATATCTAACCATTCTCTCTTCCATTGATGGAAGATGTTCATATTTCTCTTCTTGTGGAATTTCCTCTTCATGATCTATGTCATCCTCAACATAATTTTATATTATCCTTTGTCTTTGATTCATAAAAATCTTAGTTAATTGTTCTACTCACCTATACAACTCTTTCATAGCATGGTTCATCTAAGTGATTTCTCCTCACCCTCTAACCATCTCTTACACATCCAAGATTAAAACTTGATTTGATACCAAATAATGATCCCGAATACTATCAAGACAAATAAAAATCCACTAGGCTGAGATTTTGAAAAATAACCAGTATTAATTTATATTGAATGATTCAAATAATTAAAAACCATGCATAAATAATCCTCAACTCAAAATTGGAGTTGACATGAAAAATTTAGAACTCTAAAAATAAATAAAAATTGACTTATTATTTTTAGCAGTTTTTATTTTTAGTAAGTTTCACATGAGTTTCAGCTAAATTTCAAGTGTGGTTACAAAATTTGACAATTTTTAAATTTAGAAAAAAACCCAAAAAAAAATTAAAATATAATTTTATACCCTCAGATGGTCACGTATGACCTCTAAATTTTTTTTAAATATCACATAATTGGAAGGGTGGAATATTACTATATTTAAATTTTTGATATGGTCATTTTGGCATGAAGATGGGCTCAAATGGAGCTACAGATCAAAAGCTATGGCCTCTAAAAATACAACCTTTTTTTCAACATCAATGGTCCTCGTGCATACTTATTCTTCTTTAAATATTTTTAGTGAGTCCTTTATTGCTACACTATAATTGGTAGACATCAATTTTCAAACTTTGATATAGTTATTAAAGGTTTGAAAATCAACAAAAAAAGGATATTGATGTAATTACATCAAACATATCCCTTGGACAAAAAACCATATCCATAAAATGTCATGTAATTTTTAATGATGTGATCCATATTATTATACATAAGAGACCATGGATCAATGTCATACGTGTTTTCACTTCTACATTAAATAGATTCTTGAAATTTATATAAGAGGGAATCATATACACATATCCCACCAATGGTGTACCGTTTTGATTTTATAAAATGTTAAAAGCTAATGATAGTGTTATACCACACTTGGACACACCTCAACCATCTATCATGGAACTCTAAAAAGCTTATCCAATGGAACAATTGACCACTTATGAATGGAGTGAATGTAGTAAAACCTAAGAAGATAGTGACACTCAAACTAATAGTATGGACACAATGACTTCAACTTAAATTTACAACAACTACCTAATGAACATAGAAATGACATGACCACCTTTGATAGATCATTAAACTTATCTTAGCCCATAAGGCTATGGTAGACCTAAACAATTATTCTTGCCTATTGATATGCCATCCTATGATAATAAATGTAAAGGTCTTGTAGTGGACACATGTTGCAATGGTAATAAGTCAAAGCAACCTCTTACTCTTGTCCAAACTCCTTTAGAAAAGTATGGATTTAGATTGAAATATGTATAAATAAACTGTATATGAAATATACATTTTTGGAAAATATGAGCAAAATATGACAAAACTTGAACCTCTTTGTTAAGAAATTCACAAATATGAAATATAATTACTTGTTTATTAGATCAAATAAACCCTTAAAGTAGTGTAACATCATACAATACTCTTTATTGGAAGTAATTCACCCCATATAATATCTCTATTTAAAAATATAGAGAGATACAATAACTTTATCTCTCTCACATAACTTTCATCTATAATATATAATATTCAATTTCCTGCCAAATAAACTTCTCTTTATATAAGATAAATACTTTTAATTAAAAAAAAATAACTTCTCTATATATAAAATAAAATAAATACTTCTTTATATATAATATAGATGTATTTTTAATCAAATGAAATAATGAGATACTCTACTACCTACCACATAGGATAAATACTTTTACTTTAATTAACCACTCAATGACTTGAAAAAACATATATATCCCAAGATTTCATTTATTAACTTAATACATTGTAATTCTTCAAACTTTTGAATATTTGGTTGCCTTTCTAAAATTATTTTTTATTATCAAGGGGCCCATCATCAAATCTCACCTCTAGCCTACATATTACATTCATTATTCAAGGTGTGGTCCACCATAATGGGATGATAATGACAAAATGTTTTTGGGTGTTGCATGGGCCCCTCATCCCTCATTCAATAAAATGACATGTTTCCCTTTCTTATAGATTGTTGTTACCTTATGGTACATAAATTTCAATATGTTACATATATCAAGCATCCCTACAAAAGTTATGGGAAATTCATAATTATTCACATAATTATTGTGGATATGAATCCTCAATTTCATATTCCACTTCCCTCATCGAGTCTAAAGGAAATTGTATTACTAATTAGTCTACAAGAATTACTGATTATGGAAGCATCAATTTTAATGTCTTCCTTATTTAGAAAATAATTGTGTAAGATTTTCTACTCACAATTTTAGTATTATTCAAGTGGTCTATCTCATGTGGGACAATTATTCTAATATTATAAACTTTATTAATATTATAGATTATACAAACATAAGATCATTAATTTTATATATTAAAATAAATAAGTTTATGTTAAAGAAACTTTATATTTTGAATCATTTAAGTTTATATAATATTTATATATTTAATTACATATTCCAAATTAAAGATTTTATATTTTCATAATTTATAAATTAGACAATTTTTTTTTTGTTAATGAAAATTATTCATATTATTAAATGATATAAATTATGATTATATTGAGAGGCATTTTAAAATGATATTATGGGAATGGTAGTGAGTTATAATGTAGTGAGTGTGTTCATTTTTAATCTCAATCTTAAATTTGATGTCCATTCAACCATCACTTAGAATGTTTACCATTTAGAAAAAACTTGGCCAACATTATTATGTCATATTAAATTTTATTAAAAATATTATTTTATGAACATACATTATTACAAGTTAAAAACTAACATTATTATACCATATTAAATTTTATTTAAAATATACTTTTATGAACGAACACTATTACAAGTTAGAAACTTAAAACATTATTTTTTAGATTTTAACTTACCCTCCACTATTACATATTTAATTTCTCTTGTTTGTTATATTAAGGTTGTAAACTTATAATTTTATACCATTATGATTATCAATAATGCCAAATTATATTCACATTTTCTCTATGTAGTGCCAAGTTTAAATAAAAAAATTGTTTTTTAGTTTGTGCTTAAATTATAATTAAATTTTTTTGTAGATATAATGTAAAATTTTGAGAAAAAATAACTATTAAATCATATACATATTTAATTTAGTGTTTCCATCTTTTACAATAATTTATATGGGCAATGTTGAGTAACAAAACTATTTATAGATGTATCATAAAATAAAATTATAAAACTTAAATGTTCACTAAGTGAAGTTTATTATGGATGAATTTGGATTTAATGCGACTTTATAAATTGACTCCCAATACTCATGTCTATTGTTATAAATTATATACAAAGGCCTTACACATGGTTGTCAAGTGTAACTATATACTAGAGAAAATTTGTGTAACAAAAAATAAATGGATAAAAATAAGTAATATAGTTAAAAAATAATAATTTAAATATTATATTACTTAATATTATTATTATTTTATATATTTATTTCTTAATATTAAAATATTTACCTAAATATTAGCTATATAAGCTCTATATATTAAATTATTTCAAAAAAATAATTTTTAAGTTTACATTTCAAAATTATAAGAAAAATTAATACATGTACATAATGCATTTTTTAATAAGTGTTTTATATGCATTTAATATTAAAAATAAAATTGATAAATAAAAATGTTTCTAGATAAAATTGTGTAAGAAATTTTTATATAAAATTTTTGGATCATACTCTTTGATCCATCATATGGATGATAATTCACAACTTCTCAAGAAGCTTGGCCTTTAGGCATAACTCCTTCCCAATAAAGGCATAAATAAGACAGATAATATTTACACAGTCCATATAATTAAAGAAAATGTTTCTAAGTAAAATAATGTGATCAATTTTTAGATCGATAATTAATATCATATTCCTTGATACACCATTAGAAGATAATTTTTATATTCTCAAGAATCTTAGCCTTAAGGCATAACTCTCTCCCATGAATACCATCAATAAGAGAGATAATATTTCTAGAGTCCATAAGATTAAAGAAAAAAATTTATAGATAAACCTATGTGAGAAAATTTTAGATCAACATTTTAAATCACACTCCATGATCCATTATTAGGATGAGAATTATCAGCTTCTAAAGAAGCTTATCTTTTAGGCATAACTCCCTCATATGAAGATAATCAATAAGAGAGATAATATTTTCATAGTCCATAATATTAAAAAAAAAATATTGATAAAACCGTGTGAGTAATTCTTAGATCAACGTTTCAATTCACACTCTATGACCCATTATCAGGATGGTAATTATTATCTTCTTAAGAATATTATCCTTTAAGCATAAATTAATCCCATAAAAGGTATCAATAAGAGATATAACATTTCCAAAGTCCATAAATTTAAAGAAAAATATTTATGGATAAAACTATGAGATAAATTTTTTAATCAATATTTTAGATCACACTTCAAGATTCCATTATCAGGATGAGGATTATCATCTTCTTAAGAAGCTTATCCTTCAAGCACAACTCCTTCCCATGAATGGTATAAATTAGAGTGAGACTATTTCCATAGTCGATAAGATTAAATAAAAATAATTCTTGATAAAATAATGTGAGAAATTTTTATATCAATGTTTCAAATTACACTATGTGATCCATCGTCAATATGATAATTCTCATATTCTCAAAAATATTAGCCTTTAGGTATAAATCACTCTTACGAATGTCATTAATAAGAGAGACAATATTTTCACAGTTTATATGATTAATGAAAAACATGTATAGAGAAAAGTTGTGTGAGAAATTTGCAGATTAATATTTCAAATTACACTATGTGATACATCATAAAAATGATATTTTTTATCTTCTTAGGAATATTTGCATTTAGGCATAAACCCTCACATGAAGGTAATCAATAAGAGAGAGTATTTTCATAGTGCATAATATTAAAAAATGGTTTTTGATAAATGTGTGTGAAAAAATTTTAGATCAATTTTTCAGATCACACTCTGTGATCCATGATTAGAATGGTAAATCTTATCATCTCAATAATATTATAAATTATGCATAAATCCCTCCCTTAAAGATCATCAATAATAGGTATTGTATTTTCATAGTCCATAAGATTAAATTAAAAAAATTGATAAAAATGTGTGAATAATTTTTAGATCAATATTTTGGATTACATCTATGATCCATCATTAGGATAATAAATCTCAACTTATCAATAATATTATCTTTTGTTAATATCATCAATAAGAGATACTATTTCCACAATCCATAAAATTAAAGAAATATATTTTTGGAAAAAACTATTTGAACAATTTTTAGATCAATGTTTTAGATCACTCTGTGACACATGTTCAAGATAAAAATGATTATTTTCTATATAAACTTATCCTTTATTCATAAACCCTCTCTTTAAAATCATCAATAAGAAAGACAATATTTCCACAATCCATAAGATTAAAGAAAAATGTTTCTAGATTAACCTATGAGAGAAATTTTTAGATCAAAATTTCAAATCACACTTTATGATCTATCATCAGGATGAGAATTCTCATCTTGTAAATAATTTTATCCTTTAGTAATAACTCCCTCCTATGAAGGGATTTATTGTGTGTGTGTGTGTGTGTGTGTGTGTGTGTGTGTGTGTGTGTGTGTGTGTGTGTGTGTGTGTGTGTGTGTGTGTGTGTGTGTGAGAGAGAGAGAGAGAGACAGAGAGAGAGAGAGAGAGAGAGAGAGAGAGAGAGAGAGAGAGAGAGAGAGAGAGAGAGAGAGAGAGAGAGAGAGAGAGAGAGAGATTTACACAATTCATAAGATTCAAGAAAAATGTTTTTGGATAAAGTTGTGTGAGCAATTTTTAGATCATGTTTCAAATCACACTCTATGATTCATTATCATGATGATAATTCTAAGTCTATCAATAATTTTAGCCTTTAGGCATAACTCCATCCATGAAGATCATAAATAAGATATATTATTTCCACAGTCCATAAATTTAAAGAAACTTATTTCTAAATAAAACTATATGATAAATTTTTAGATCAACATTTTAGATTGCACTTTGTGATCCATCACAATTATAAATAACCTTAGCCTTTATTTACAACTCCCTTCCATAAGTTCCATCAATAAGATTGATATTATTTCCATAGATGATAATATAAAATAAAAAAATATTTATAGATAAAACTATGTGAGGAATTTTTAGATTATCATTTCAAATTACACTCCATGATCCATCATCAAGATGATAATTCTCATATTCTCAATAATATTATTATTTAGGCATAAATCCCTCCCATGAATGAAATAAATAGGAGAAACAATATTTCCATGGTCCATAGGATCAAATAAAAAGTTTCTTGATAAAATTATGTTAAAAAATTGTAGATCAATATTTTGGATCACACTCTATGATCCATCATCAAGATCATAATTCTCAGTTTCTCAATAAGCTTATAATTTTAGCATAAATCCATCTTATGAACATAAAAATTAAGAGAGAGATTATTTACACAATCCATGAGATTAAAAAAATATTAGATAAAACTTTGAAAAAAATTTGGTTCAACATTTCAAATCACACTCTATGATCTATCATCAGGGTGAGAATTATCAATTTATGAAGACACATAGCCATTAGATATTAGTCCCTCACTTGAAAGGAATCAATAATATAGATTTTATTTTAATAATTCATGAGATTAAATAAAAATAATTTTGGATAAAACTATGTGCATAATTTTTAAATCAATTTTTTGGATTACACTTTGTGATCCATCATCAATATAACTCCAACATTCTCAAGAATATTATCTTTTAGACAGAAATCCCTCCCATTAAGGTTATCATTAATACATAAATTAATTACACACTCTATAATATTAAATAAAAAAATTGGATAAAATTATATGAACACTTTCTATATCAACATTTCATATTACACTCAATAATCCATCATCAGGATAAGTATTCACAACTTCTCAAGAAGCCTATACTTTAGGCATAACTCATCACATGAATGAAATAAATAAGAGAGAGATTATTTCCATAGTCATTAATATTAAAGAAAAATATTTTTGGATAAAACTATATGAGTGATTTTTAGATCAATGCTTTGGATCACACTCCATGATCCATCTTCAGGATGAGAAATTTGAGCTTCTAAATAAGCTTAGCCTTCAAGCATAACTCCTTCCCATGAAGGTAATTAATAATAAATATATTATTTCCAAGATATATAATATTATATAATATTTTTTAGTCTATAGTATTATTTATAACAATATCTTTAGATAATACTATTTAAGCAATTTTTAGATCAACTTTTCAAATCACACTCTGTGATCAATAATCAAGATTATAATTATCAAATTATAAATAATATTGGATATTAGGTATAAATTAATCCCATGAATGGAATTAATAATGTAAATATTATTTCTAAACTCCATAATAGTAAAGAAAAAAAATCTAGAGAAACTATGTGAGTATTTTTGGATCAAAATTTCAGACCTGAATAAAATTATGTGAGAAATGTTTATCTCAACATTTTAGATCACATACAATATTTAATCTTATGTAATGTGGAAATAATATATCTCTTATTGATTTCATTCATAGGATGGAGTTGTGCCTAAGTGCTAAGCTTCTTAAGAAACTAAGAATTATTGTCTTAATGATGGATCATAGAGTGTGATCCAAAATTTTGATCTAAAAATTACACACATGATTTTATCTAGATTTTTTTTTTAAAACCTTACAGAAGAAATAAATACTATAACTCTTATTTATACCCTTGATGGGATGAACTTATGCCTAAAGGATAATATTATTTATAAGTTTAGACTTTTCATCCTAATGATGAATCATAGAGTGTGTTTTGAAACATTAATATAAAAATTACTCAAATAGTTTTATCCAAATATATTTTTATTTAATAGTATGGACTATGGAAGTACTCTCTCTCTTATTGATGATCTTCTTGTGATGGAGTTTTGCTTAAAGAATAAGATTATTGAGAAGATGATGATTCTCATCCTAATGATGGATCAAGAAATGTGATCCAAAATGTTAATATAGAAATTACTTGCACCATTTTATTAAGAAATATTATTATTTAATATTATGAACTATGGAAATAATATTTACCTTATTAATAATTTTTTTTGTATTTATATATATTTTAAGTTGGAAATTGTAAAATTATTAATAAATATATATTAATAATTTTATATTAGTTTTAATTATTTTTTACAGGATAAACATCTCATTGGTATTGGGTGTAAAAATATCTTAACCTTCTTCAATAGATCTTTTTTAGTTATAAATGAACTAATAAAACTAAAATGATTATTATCAAATATAAAAATATAACCTGCCATAAAAATAATTCATTAATTATCCTCTTGAAATAGTTGACTTCAAAAATGCTTTGGTATTATCTAATTCATAAATTGCACTGGCATGTTGGAAGGCCTTTTATAGTTTTTAAAACCGTTGAAAATAAAATGAACATCATTGTTGATATAAAAATAAAACACTTTTCTCTAGATTGGGAACTCTTGTGACACTCTATTGATGTTTCAAGTTTTATCATATTTTAAAAAAAACTTGCAAAATAATAAAGTGAATCCAAAAAAAACATTATTTATAACTTCAAAATTCAAAGCAAAATGCCTTATACCCTATCTCTTATGGAAGCTAGTATGTTTCATATTTAAATTATGAAAATATTTAAAAGTATGTATGTTATACAAGGACAAGATTGCAGTGCCTCACCTTGAGGCCCTTCTTTTGTGTACCATGAGAGTCTTCCTCGAATCTATTATTATATTATGGATGTTTGTAAATTTTTATCATGTGATAGTGAAAAAATACTAAGAATATTTATATGATGAAATATGTAAAAAATTATTTGTGTGAAGATGATTTCATGTGTGTACACCTTATTGTTTATGTGATCTTATATTTATTATTAACATGAAATGATTATATAGAATTTAAATTATATTTTAAATAATGATTTCTATGACGGACTATATTTTTATTTGTTAATAACATTTATTATTGAGATTATGGATTTAGCCTTGTCTTACCATAGAGGTACCATGATGTATTTGGTATACATACAAATGATAGGGATGGTAACAAAGGTAAAATTTGGATTGATAATGAGATGAGTTGGTGAAAGATGTATATATTGTCTATCAGGGAGGAATTTGATTCAAACCAATAGAGTGGCGACATTAAATTTAGCATGGTAATGAATTCAACAAAAAATGACACCCATGGATTAGTTGAGATCACCTTGTACTCTTAAAACTTAGATTAAATTGAACACTTCATGATTATAATCATGGGTAAAAATAATGAAAAACTTCCCATATGTGAATGAGACGTGACAAGGGGAAACATAAGAAAATAAAATAAAAGAGCAGTGAACAAAGGGTCATTAGCATGACATGAGAATGAGAAATAAATTTAGGAAGGATACCAAAATCCATAGGTGGCTGAGATGACAATTTTAACTTTGTCATTGGACAACATTGAATGAATCACAAGATGGAATTCACAATAATAGTTTATAAAAATTAAATGGTCAAGAGAATATAGACGTGTCACCTTAATAAGGAAAAGATGGACTTTATTGAAGGAGGACTATGGAATTAATGAGGAATGTTGGTCTTAAGAGATTACAATGCCAATTATATTTGGTTACTTGTAATATTTAATAAAAGAGAAAGAAAATAAATATTCTTGGACATAATTTGCACTCTTACAAAAGATGTGGTGACTAAATGTGACATGACCTTGCCTAAGTTAATATTAATTAATTTTGTGAAGCATTTTGAAAATTTTATTAAGGATTATAGCTTTGTTTAAAGATCCAAATATGTTTATTTATTAATTAAAATTCCCCCTTTTTTTGGATGTTTGCATTTCATGCATTTTCCCTTATGTTGAAGGATGTGGGTTTAATTAATTTATATGTGGATCTTGTTTGTTTATGGAAACTTTTTTTGTGAATGTTTGAATTTTATGACAATGGTTGGATTATAGGACCAAATTTTACATTATTCTTATATGTGCATTATATTTTACATATTTTATAATTTATTTGGGTTGGTTATAAAAAGAGAATAATATAGATTTACATCAAGAAGTACATTTGCATCCACTAGAACCATTGTTACATTTATACATAAATAGATGCCTTCGCAAGGGTATTAGGAGAGATGGTTAAGTCCTAGGGTTGGTTTTTTAGGGGTTTATAGACTTCTCCCATGGGGTGACATGTCTCTGCCACCTATTCAATTTTATTTTTTATTAAGTATCGATTACATGCCATGTGACAATGCTTAGATCTCAAGTAGGTATGAGTTTGGTGTCCCTATTTCAATGTTACATTATTCTAGCCCTTAAATGTTTTTATGGTTTCACATAGTTGTGAAATAATATCTGATTGGTTTGGTAACCTTGTCATTGGTTTTACTACTAATCTTGTAATTTTCACCTTGATTCAATTGTTGTTTATTTATTTCACCTTTACCTTCCCATGTTTTATCTAACTAATTATAGTTGAATATGAATTATTGATAAATTATAAATGCTATGGTATCAGTTTGGGTATAGAATTTTGAGTTGTCATTCAAAGGTTTATACACTGATTAAATCATTAGAATAACTAGCTAATTCCTCATTTCCCCTTATAAACATGTGCATTTGTTGTGACGGTGACTAGGTGGAACATGACACCAAATCATCTCCTCATCTAGTATCCTTTCTTAATCAGACAAATATCATCCAATGAGCAAGTAAACTCTTAGTTACATGGCGCATGCATTCTAACTTCTATTTTTGTTTATGTATAATCTAGGAAAATTTAAACTATGCTAGTTTATCTTGTCTATTGATAGAGTTAAATTAAGAAGTTTATTATGTTGTGTTTATTTCATTGAGTTATTTTTTAAAGTCTGGAATGTTTAAGAATTAAAAAATATATTTCAATTTATTAATGTACTAAAAATCATATAGATTATTGTTAGATGTTATTTTTCTTTCATAAATGAATGTGCACAAGTAGGAGAAAATTAATGGATTAATGAAATGACTCTATAGTGATAGTTCTAATTTATATATAGAGAGAGAGAGATTAGAACTATCACTATGAATTCATTTCATTAATGCATTAATTTTAGTGTGTGTGCATATACACACACGTGCGTGCATGTTTAAAATAATGGATTATATTCTTGTGTAATGATACATGTGGCTATTCACTATAGTCTATGTAAATGTATGAATATGTGTTTGGGAAAATTAATATGTTGCTTTTGGTTATGTCATTAATTAAGTTAAGGATTAGAAAAGTAAGTGACTTCAAGACATTTTTATCACCCTTAAATTTTATTATTTTGAATTCATTTTTTTTGTTGTTAGTCTTAATATGAAACATTTTAATCCTTTGGGAAGATGTCATTTTGATCTTCTCACTCCTTATCACAACCTTATTTGTGTGTAAATTGACCAATTGCTTCCCTTGGTTGAGACATGATCCCTAGGTAAAAAATATTATTACTACCTTTATATGTCCACTTTGAATGATAACATTAACATAGTGCCTCGGTGTAATATTAATGATTGTGATAGTTCTAAGCTATTATTTCTAACTTTCCATGCGATGTATAATATTTTACCAAGTGGAAAAATCATGCCATAAAGAGTAGCATAATATTTGTTTACCTTTCTCAAATAATATCATCCTATGAATTATTTGGGTAAAATCACAATATCATGCCACATGAAGTGCATCCTTATACTTAGACTCATGCAATGAATGTCATTACCTTTTTCAATGTGACTACCTGGTGGGTCTATGAACACATTGGTTTAAGTACACTATTAAATAATTTAGACTTATTGCCCTTATAAATTAGGTTAAATAAAAAATAAATCCATTTTGGCTTAGTCATGGTGGCCTAGTTAAATTTCATGTTAATGTTAAATTTATATCTGACTTTTAGACTTATACTTATTTGCTTTAGTCACCTTGTAAAACCCCTCCCCCAATGATCATGCCACTTAACAGTCGATCCATCCAAATAAAGTTCTCATGATTTAACCAAAATCTTTGTGAGGATTATTCCATTCCATGATCCTTTAAATCCAGGATGGTGACAAGCATGACCATTTTCTCAATTCTCACTTCGTTTCACTACGTGAAGGATTTAAGTTGAGATCACTATGTATAGACCCACTACTTTATTAAAAGTGATTAGATGTGTGTATATATTTTATTAATCCATGTGTCAAACATCACATGTTCATGTGCAATAGAATTATCTACATGACCTTAGTGAACACTATATCACTTCATGACCCTATTCCTACATGATGATTCGATATGGATGAATCAGATCCAATCTTGAATGCATAGGCCACATGGGATAAAGTATGAAATTTAATTTACTTGGTATCCATGTGGGTAAAGGGATCCTATTTTGATTTTATCTCACATGTAATGCCAATAATTCATGGACTTAGACTTAGTGCTTGGTTGATAAATTCATAAAAAAACTTGTCATGAGAACACATAGTGACTATCTCAACATCACGCTAATGGATTTCCTTAATTAAGTCCTAATTAATTAGCTACCTCATGAGCCCATTGATCCATTGATTTATAAAAATTGGTTTAGTGGATTATATATCCTTTGAGCCATTAGATTTAGTCAGTCACTAAACAATAACAACTAAAGAATATGGGATCTTGTGGATGTTTAAGTGAGCACAATCATACATGAATGATATATACTAGTGTTATTGTTAGGTGAAACTCATTAAATAGATATAGTAATGAATTTTTTAAGTCCGTGGAAGTTGGTAGACTTTTTTATAGTAGTGACTTTGTGTACTTATGACCTATGGTAATTTTATGTTAGGTATAGATTAAGATAATTGATTGAGTGAATAATTTGATATAACAATATTATATGTTTATGTAATATGAGGATTTAACTTAAATAATGGCTTACACCTGGTTTATAACAGGGAAAAGTTTTAAAAATTTCTCTAAGTTTTCACATTCTAAATCTAATGGTGGTATCTATTTTGGCCTTTGAGAAACTTTGGGAACATTTTCCCTTGAGATACCTAACCATAGGCCCAAAATCATAACCTGACATGTCCTAGGTGAATTGGATTAATTGATATATCCATATTAATTTGATATGATTAATTAAGGATGGATTTATATGTTCCTTTCATAATAGTGCAAGACATGTTAATATGAATGTTGGAGGATGAATCTAAAGCTTGACATAGCCATAATAGTGATGGATCTCAAACTCATTGAAAAGCATGATCCATTTAGCCATATGGCCTTGTAAAGTTATTTTGGATAGTAGATATTGAGAGGATCTACTTTTGAGATGAACATGGTCTTGTTGTTTAACATGTAATGTCATAGTTTTTGAGCTTTAAAGACTATAGCTAAACAAGTTTTTTCAATGGGAATATAGTTGTGCTCATACGTGGCTAGTGTACATCTTAGATAGTACATGGCATGTTCTTTTCTATTAAAATCATATTCAGCTAGAAGTTCCCTTCAAGACTTGTCTATGGCTAATAAGTATAATAAGAATGACTTTTCTAGAATAGGAGGTAACAAAATAGGTCATCATCATTATCACTTATCATTCACATTGGAATATGAATAAGATACATGGGATCACCCCTAGGAAGTTTAAATCTGAGACCATAGGTTCATTGTTGGTTTGGCCTGAGGCCTCCTCCTTCATAAGCATTCTTCTCCATGATCATGTTAGGAATAAGATACTTGGCATTTTTATAACAATTGGTCTATTTGTCATTATACAACCAAGATTCATCATTTGTAAGTGGTTCCTATTCTTGACTAGTACCTGATGTAAAAATGATAGGAGTTGGAAAATGCAATTTGCCTTTGCCCTTTCACTACCATTCTATGTAAGGTGGCTTGGCTTTAGGTCTTTTGTAGGACTTAGGGTTCTGTGGAAGATTGGAAATGTGGAATGTATCATGGGTCAAATATTCTCTTGGACCATATCTATGATGATTAATTTATTAGACATTTTAGGAGGTAGTATGTGGGAAGATAAATCAAGGGCTTCTAGGTCAATTCAATTGGCCTCTATCAAATCAACAAGTATTTCTTTCCCCTTCTCCTTTTTTGGAACTGGGTTCAAGCCAAAATGATAGATATAAATTGTGTACTCAACCTCCAAATGTTTATAATGTTTGTAGGGATGCAAATCTCTATAAATAGTGTCACCATGCCATAATGAGAGAACTTGAGAGATTGATGCAATGTTGAAGGGATTGCATGAATCCCACGTATCTAAGGTCTACCCAAAATCAAATTATATGATAGATTTAGGTCTAATACATGGCATACTGTATCTTGGGTCAAAGGCCCAATGATAATTGAAAACCTAATGATGCCTTGTGATTCTCAATCTTTATTATCTTAGGCCTTGATTATGATATTTTATGCCTAGATATTGGTTGTTTTGTATTTGAGATGCTTGATGAGTTTTAGTGACATAATATTTTGGTCTCGTCTATTGTCTATGATGACACTCTTCACTTTATGTTGTATGATGAAAGTTATATGATGTACAATGGATTATTTTGAAGAGGGCCAAGAGACAACATATCACTAAGATCGAAGGTTAATTATTATCTTGGGGATAGATGTCCAACCAAATATTGGAATTTTTTTAGGAATATGTCATTTGTAACTTGGGATTGGCCAAGAAACTCTATTAATATATTCTTGTAGATGGTGGACATATGAAATAAATGCAAAATGGAAATTTGTTCAAGCATTTTCTAAAGTTGGTAGATAATATCAATTGCCTTATCCTTTATAGTAGTGAATGGCTTATTCCTAGCTAGAATGGTGGGTTGGATGTGTGTAGTGGTAGATGGTTGTGGGCCTAAGATGTTTATCTTCAATCGTCAAGTTATGATTTCACAAGCAGGATTAGATACATGACTACTATTGCTACCAAATGATGGTGGAGGGGGACCAGATAGGATGTCTCAATTGCCAATGCACTTGTATGTGGTCATGGGGCAAGGGTGAGTTATCAGTATAAGGTTCAAAAGTAGTAATCCCTACTTGTTAGTATACCTATATGCAGTTATAAGTCAAGGAAGGATCACTGGCATAAGTTGGTTTTTTAGAATTGGTTAGCAATGGTACTATTTGGTAAGTACTTGGTCTTGAATTGATGGAGATGGTGGAAATGTGACCTCTCATAATAATTCCTACAACTTTGTTATAGTTATGTGTAACTACATAGTAAGTCTGATCAATATTATCGATATCATTCTAGGCTTAGTTCCATCCATTTGGTTGACATTGGTTTTATTGTTGTTGGTATTGTTATTATTGTCTCAACAATTGATACTATTATTATTGGTATTCTAGTCTTGTTTGTTGCTATAGGTTGTTACTATTATGTTTTGGAAATGGGTTTTGATAAATTCCCAGATTCTAATTGGACGTAGATGCTCTATTATCTAATGTTATCTCTCCATTTTCTACCATATTTTGAATCAAGTGCTTGATTTGCACACAACAACATATATTATGCCCATTAACTAGATGGTATTCACGAAATTCATTTTGTCTATACTAATCTAGATAAGGAATTCCCTTAGGAAAGTGCTTCAATATTGGCCAACTAATTAGATTAGCAGTGGCTATCTTGTGAAACATAACTTAAATATACTTTCCAAAGCCACAAAAAACTTGGTGAATAGGCCTATTTTACCTTAGATGAGGGGTTTGCAAAGGTAATCATTGTTAAATTTGTTGAGCTCGTCTAGGATGTTGTGAAGGTGGCACTTACTGAAGAGGTTTTTGGTGAAGAGTAATTTGCATTTGTGGTGTAGGTTGAGTATACAGTGTTTGCACCATTTGGGCATGTCATGACGTAGTTGCTCCATTCCCAAAAACATTCTTGTTGTGGTTAAACTTATTGGAATTTTCATAATTACTAGCTTGGGATGGTGCTGATGCTTGCGCTTGGACTTGGTTTTGGTTTTGATTTTGACCATTTCCTTGGTGTTAATTTAGATTTTTATTTGACAAGGTGAGATTGATAATCATTTTATTAATAACAACCTTTTTTATGAGCAAACCTTTGTCAATGATTTCCTTGAAAGTGTGTGCACACTACAGATTCAAATGGTAAGATATCTTGTTGTGCAAATTTTTGGTAAATATTATGACCAACTACTTATCTGGTAAACTATGGGTGAAGTGGATATAAAGTTCTATCCATCACTATAAATAGCTTGGTAAACTTTCACCATCCTTCTATTTACCTTGAGTCAAATCGACCAACAAAATCTCATGATTAAGATTGTAGGAAAAATGTTACACAAACTTGTCTAAAAGGTCATCAAAATTAGATACTAATTTCTTTGAAAATTTTAAGAACCACTCCAAAGCCTATCTTGTTAGACTCTGAGGAGATAAAATTAGGAGGCATATGTCATTGTAGTTCACTAGTTGGCAAGTAAAAATAATTTAATTAAATGGTCCTTTAGGTCTCCTTTATTCTTATATTTGTTGAATTTAGATGGTTCATACCCTAAATGAAATGGTATTTTCAAATACTCCATGTTAATTGGGTAGGAACACACATCATCCAACTTAAACTTCTTTGTTTACTTCCTGACTTGGATGGTGGTAATTGCATCTTTCATTTTCTATAATTCTTGTACCAATAAATTGGATAGAACATTAGTCTGAGGTGGAGTTTGGGTAGCCAAAGGTGGATTACTTTGACCAAGGTATAATGGAGGAATGGTTTTTTATATAATATTAGTTTGGTTAGGGAACATACTAGGAATATGCATTCATGAATTAGGATGTGATTATTAGAATTACACACATTCAAGTGTGATATTTGAGTTAAAATTCAATATGTAGGCTTGGTTTTAGGGAAATTATGGTTAGGATGGAAGGATATGCCTTTGAGTGAAGTACTTTACATGTTGTAGTTGAGTAAGGACTTGTTTTTGACTAGTCAACTTGGCTGAATTAGGGGAACTTGCTGTGAGACAAGGCCCTATTGTTAGATTTATGGTACATTTAGAATGGAAGGGAATTATTTCTTAATTTGTACTTATGGTACAATAGTACCTCATTATTTCATGAACAATTATTATAAATTTTAGATTTAGAGAGTTCTTAGCATTTATTATTGACCACTAGACATACATTCTTGGTTAGATAATGTTGTCAAGGCATGTTGGTATGTGACTAAATAGATATACTTGTCACTACCTTATGAGTGAAGCATTAGTTAACCCTATTGAGGTGGTAGAATGTTTTATCTCTACTACATTGGTAAATTGGATTGTACCTTCTATTAGGGAATGTTAGTCATCACGTATTGTGGTGGAGTAACATTCATCATGTTTTATTGAGTCAAGGCATTGGTTTATGCTTGACTACTTAATCCTTGTGGTTGTGTGCTTGAAGAAGAAGCTAGTTGGGGATTAGAGGTAGTTTATTGTGGTTGGGAGGTAGGAGTTCTTACCCCTACTATTGTGTACCACTTGTGTTGTTAACTAAAGGCACTTGTTGTGGACTAGTTGTTTGTGTAGTTAAACCACTTTGACCTGAAATGGATGACACTTACATGTTATCCACTATGTTTGGCATATTTGTTTGCATAGAAAAAGTAGACACTTCCTCGATGCTTAGGTCATTGAATATGTCTCTAACTAAAGTACTTTGTGCAAATGGGTTTATACCCATATTGTCTTGTCCTATTAGTTTGATTAACACCCCTGTTGAAGGACCTATCTCGATAAGAGGAGCATTTGACATGGTCATGTTATTTAAATTACACACTAAGTTCAAATAAGTTTGGTATACTATGTGCATCTATATGAAGTGGTCATCTATGAGGCCCTTTCCTATGACAATCATACATGGATATTGGTATGGCATCGACACAAGTGCTTGAGGATTGATAAAAGAGGCATGTTCAATGTTTTTATTATAAGGCATAACTAAAGGCAATCTAATTAGACTTGACAAATTTTCATGGGGGAAGTCTAATGAAAACTTCACTGCTACATTCGTGGCTCTGATTAAAAATTCATCCTTATTTTACAATAAGTGATGATCAAATAAATAGGAGTCATATGTCAATGGGATCATAATGTAGTGTGGTTGTTGTTAAACTTGGTCCATAATCGATGGTATGCTAGAAAGGTATTATGTTGTTTGTTCTTGGTCTTGCTCTGAGTATGGAGGCATGTTGACCAAATAATGGGCTAGAGGATCTTAACTTTGTTCATTAGATTGATTTTTGTAAGGTGGATAAGGATCCATCTCACAAAATTTATCATCATCATATGGTTCTTGAACAAAGTCATCTTATGTGACCACATTATCATATCTTGTATTGTACATGGATGCGCTATGAGTATAGTGATACATATGAAAATCAATGATGAATTTTTTATGAAAATGCCTAGAATTTTATAAAATATTAAATAATAATGTACAAAATATAAATGGTTCAAACTTGTTTTAACTTACTTGAAGGATGGAGTTGTATCTCCAAAAAGGTGTATTCTAAAACATGGTCTAAAATAGTCTAACGTCAAATGTCTAACATTAAATGTCTCACACAAAAGGTTAAGTAGATAAAATAAAACCAGAATGCCAAACTCTAGGTACAAAGTGTTCCAAACAAGTCTAATCTAAGAAAGAAAAAAGTTTCTAGGTCTTTTGGCAAAACAAGGCACAAAATCTAGGCTCAAAATAAGCATGTGCTAGGTCTTTTAGAAAAGGCACAAAATCTAGACTTTAAACCAAAAAACAAGGTATGATATTTTAATCTAAAAAATCTAAAACACTTTGGCATAAATTAAGCATTCATATTTAGACATGAACCTGGTCAATTGGTATAAGGCATGAAATAATAGGCATATGGAAGATAGGTTATTTCTTCCAAATCTAGGCACAAACAATAGTTTTCAAATTGAATAAAGAATTGACCTAAGTTACACAACCCAAAAGAGAAAGATCGATGTCTAGGCAAAAATTGCACAAGACATAGATATAAATCAATCAATGTTTGTATTTGGACTTATCAAGGCTATTTTTGAACTCAGTGTAGAAAACTATGCATCTTTAAACAAACAACAAACTAGACAAGAATGAACTTCATAACGACATTAGGTATATATCCAAAAGGTACATGTGGATTTGGTTTTGAATATATAAATTTGGACATAAGGCAAGCACATATTTGAAACAAATAGAGCAGCATAACAATTTTATCATGCTCTAAATATGTGATCAATGGTTTGTTTCAAAACTTAAGGCAAAAAGGTTTGAAATGAATTGGGCAGCGTAATGACACCCTTTTCAATTAATGACACAAAAAAATAACATTGGTCAAAAGGATAAGGAAAAGGTATGATGTCAACTGGGTGGTATAACGCCTCCTCAAAAAAAGGAGTGATGTATACACAAACTCATTTTGATGTGGTATAACAAAAAAAATAGATAGTTTGACTCAAGAGCATGCAATAAAAGGATAAAATGACACAAACACCTAAATGTAATGTCTTAAATCCTAAAATTGACAATTTTGCATAATACTATCAAATTCCATCAAAATAATTGCTCTTGGGAGGATTTTAATTGTTAATATAAAAAATAGAAGCGCATGAAAAGTATGGGTTTTATGCCCCCTCTTCTCCCAAGAGTTTGTACTGTGACATGAAATTTTGGGCTACTCACCCTACATCAATAGTATGTCCACAATAAGTGGGGTTGTTCTAAATTATCAATTTTTATGCATTTATATATGATCCAAAGCATGACTAACACAATGAATGGTCACATTAATTAGATCCATGTCAATCGACTTGTTGTGAAAAGTTCTTATCCTTTTCACAACCACTACATTCATTGTTTACTCAATGTAGTGTGATGCTCGAGTTGCCCCTATGTTCTAAGGTAGATTAACACTAACAAAGATTATTAACTACTCAAATAAGCATCTCAGTGGGTAGCCTTCAATTTATATACCCCACCATGGAATGGGGTTAAACAATGCTAGGAGATGAATTCTCAGGTCAATGTTTCCCTAAAGAACCTATGATGAGGCGATGAACTCTCGCTCACAAGCCAAAATGCATGAAAATAAAACATAAGTGAAAAGACTTTAGGTTCATGTTTAGGTCACCCAAACTATACGAATTTAGGGAGGGCCTTAATGATGTTATTTTCACACTTCAGAATAAAGCGAAAAGGGAAAATAATGAGTGTTTTTGGTCACCTAAGTTCCCTAAAGGGGATGAGGGGAGAGCATATACGCATAAATCATTTTTATAAAATAAATAACTTTTAATAAGCAATAATAAAATGAACAAATTTTAAGAGTATGTAACTAAGTTTGAAACTTCATTTTATTGCACCAAAACAAGATGTGTTGTGACAATTGAGCCCCTTGGCATTTTTTGAAAAACTTGCAAAAACTTTGAAAACATTTAAGGCATGAAAAGAACTAAGTTCATTTTAAACATAAAAAACAAAGTGTATAAGATTTAACCATGTTTAAATTTGGTTTTTTTTTCAACTTAGGACCTACAAATTTTTAGAGGGTTTGCTTGCTTAGAAGCCCAAAAGTGAATGAGAAAATAAGATTATAGATTTTTCTCTCAAGTTTCTCTATTTTTCTATCTCAGAGGTCGACACAATCCACACAGGGATCAATGTTGGTCTACAGGGATCAATGTCAACTTAATTAAACTATGAGCCATGACTATCAATTATATGTTGTCAACTTTCTAGAAGGTGGAAATGGACCATCTTTGGGTGATTTTCCATTTTTTAAATCATTCATTAATGTATTTATTGATGAGTTTTTGGGATTTCCATCCAAATTAGAAATTAATTTATTTATTAACTTAGTTCCAAGAACCATTATATTTTTAAAGCTCCTTATAGGATGACCACCCCCGAGTTGTGTGAGTTATGAGTCTAGCTATAAGAATTGATTGAAAAAAGAATAGTGAGATTATATGTTAATTTAATTTAAGTTTATATCCTAAATAAGTTTTTACACCTGATGTCTAATAGGGACAAGTTTATAGATGGTCTGTAGGTTTTCAGACATTCTAAATTGAATGGTGGAATCTATTTTAGCCTTTGAGAAATTTGGGAAAAGTTGTTCCTTGAGGTCCATAATCATAGACCCAGGATCATAACCTGGAATGTGCTTAGTGAATCAAATAAATTGAGTTATCCATATTAATCTGATAGTACTAATTAAGGATTAATTTGTATGTTTATTTATTAATAGTGCAATACATGTTAGTATGAATGCCTAAAACATAAGTTCATGGTAACTATAATTCATTTTTTGTATTCAAATAAGATAATACTTTGGTATTGTTTTATTCATAAAGTACATTAAGATGTTAGTATTGAAATATATATATATATATATATATATATATATATATATATATATATATATATATATATATATATATATATATATATATATATATATATATTACAAGGTTGTTGAACTTCAATGTTGGTATAAAAATAAATCATTTTTATCTATATTGGTAACTCTTGTGAGACTCTAATGAAGTTTCAAGTGGTTGGAAGGCCTTTTACAATTTCAAAAATTATTGCAAAGTTGTTGAACTTCAATGTTGGTATAAAAATAAATCACTTTTATCTATATTGGTAACTCTTGTGAGACTCTAATGAAGTTTCAAGTGGCTTACAAAAAATAAATCAAATTAAAAAACACTTCATTATTTATAACTTCAAAATTGAAACTAATATGCCTTACCTTACCCCTTGTGGAAGTTAGTATGTTTGTTATTGAAATTACTAATAATATAATAAGGATATATATTATACATGGACAATCTAGAAAAACTATAACAAGATAGATTAGATATAATTTCTCCAAAATCATGGAGAAGTAAACTTCATGTAAAAAGGTTAGGGAAAAAAACTTTTATAAATAGTTAAAATTATGAGGCATCCATGATAAAATAACCCCCTCATGCTATGCAGACCTAAAATTAAAAATTGAAAGAAAGTAAAATATTTGAAAACATTTGGAAGGATTAAAATTTCAAAGATAGACTAAGTCTATTTTATTACATAGATATCATCAATGTCAATCTTGAACATTATTTCAATTTCAAGAAGACAATTATGATTGTGAAATAATTAACCCACATTAGCTTCATAGCGGAATTCGTAGGTGGACACTTGTAAATATACCTTAGGAAAAAATAATCAGAAATTATGTAACTCAATTGAAATCAAAGATGAGGATATTTTTTTTCCTAGCATGTTCACTATATTACAATATAAGGCACGATTACATTGGTAGTTGTAGTCATAATTTGGTTCATCAACTTTTAAGTTAGGGGAACCAAACAATTATTAGTGATTTTATTTTGAATCTAAAACCCAATCAAATCATATGTCCACTCCTAAATAATATATCCAAACAAATATTAACAATTTTATTTTGAATATAAATGCCCGTCAACTCCTAAATCAATAAAATTAAACAAATATTAGTGATTTTATTTTGAATATAAACACCCATCAAATTGTATGTCTACTCTTAAATAATATAATCCAACAAAGATTAACAATTTTATTTAAAATCTAAATCCTCATCAAATTATTATATCGAGAGGCATAATCTATAGTAGCAACAATGCAAATAAGCCTTAATATCATTAGAATGAAAAGAAAATATATATTTGACATTATTTTACCACATGTACTTTAAAGTTAATAAAACAAAGTAATATAATGATAAATAATCATTTCACATTTTCAAAAATAAAAGAGAACTATTTAGTTTTACCCACAAAATCATATTTAATTTTTACAATACCACATATATCCAAAGTGTAAAATAAACATGTTTCAATAGATTTGGAAAAGAATAAAATGCCCCACACATTGTACATAAAAATAACGCTCACAGAATATGAAGCCTTTTTTATCCGTAAATTAGTTGCTAACTCCCTTCCCAAAAGACTCCTATAATCTTTACTCTTGGTCCCCAATATTTATTCTTGTGTACATAAATACAGGCATTGGGTTGTAGGGGAAGGATCCAGAGGCTAATCACCCTAACTTAGCATCCATGTGGCACCTAAAAGGTGTCATATCAGAGTTTGAAATTTGTCTTGTAATTGATTCAACATATGTTTAATATATAATTTTTGTTTAGTTTTATGAATTGGAGGGAATGTCATAATTTTAATTGATTTAAAATAGAAAATTTGAAATACATTTTTAAAAAAATTGATTCAATACCTACACATGGATGTACATGTGTTGAACATTGAGTATCTAATAGTTGTAAATCTTGTATTTTATAATGTGATTGGTTAATTTACATTATTATTAGGTAAATATTTGACAAGTATTAAATAATATATGTTAAGCTTCTATTGCATAAATTTTTTAATCCATAGTAATATGTTCCATCAATAAACTCCATGCTAACAATAGTGTTGTTTAGTAATTGGTACATGATCAACTTTTAATTTCTTTCTCGAAATATGTGTTTTTTTTTTTTGGTTAGCTATTCACACCATGGAAGAATCATATTTACTAAACATAGTAGTTTCAATTAACAAAAAATTTAATGATCTGTTAAGAAAAGAAGGGAAAATAGGTTGCTCTACCAAGGCTTTATACTACACAGTCTCAAACACTGATATGTTTGGAAGGAGTCTAAATTTAGGTATGCCCAAGCATTAGCTAATTTTTGAGCTAGATAAATTAACAGTTTCACCACTCAACTCATAACCATTTATGTAGGATGCTACTAGCAACTCTCCCCTTTTTAAAACAAAATTGTCCCCTCATTCACCTCAAATTGTCAAGTAAAATTTATGTGTTGTTTTTTTAAAATGATGATTTGGTAAAATAGGCTTTGCTCATACTTTTGAAATGTTGGTCATATATGGATTAATTGTTTTCATAATGTCCATGAGACCAAGCAATTTATAGGATCAAGAACTGTAACAAAGTTGTTCTACACTAGCATGATTTCTTTAAATAAGAGCTACCCTATTAATATTATAAAATTTTCAATCCCTTTTTGATGTTGGATCTTATTTTGTAGGTTTTGATTAAAAAAATAATTTTGTCTAACCTTGTCTCCTCAAACAAATCTGTGAGGGTGTCTTCCCTAACTTGAGGTGTTTTTGTAGTTGATACATAGATACATTCTTATAATTAAATACATTCCCCATATACAATATTATGATGAAATATATTCCCCACAACAATTTTATTTAAGGTAAGGGCACCAAAATTTGAGCACCCTAACTTGACATAAATGTGGCATGTAAATGGTGCTACATCATAGTTTAGAATTTATCCTACAATTAACTCAACATGTGTTTGATATATATATTTTATTTTATTTTGTGAATTAGATGGAAAGTCACAATTTGAAATTATATAAAATAGTAAATTTGAAATGTATTAAACAAATGTTGATCCAAAATAAGTGTACATGTATGCACATGGTAAATATTGGGTCTCTAATAATTATAAATTTTACATATCATGATGTGATTAGTTACTTTACACTATTATTAGGTAAATGTTGAGCAAATATCAAATAGTACATGTTCAATGTTTAATGTAGAAAATTAGGCATCTATGCCAATATGTTCTATCAATAGACCCCACATTAATAATCAAAAAGTTTGATTTGATATATATCTCACTTGAAAAAAAAGAAAATTCTAAATAGTACATGATATATACTTATTAATTTTATATTCTACATATTAATAGAAATAAAATTTAATATTAGATATTTTTAATGTTTAATGATAAAATACGTTAATAGTAACTTATTTCTAATAAAAAATAATATAAAATAACTAATATATAATGCACATATTTAAACCCAATGTATTTTATCTCTTTTTTTTTTTTTTTTAATAAATCAAACACTAATACATGCTCATAAATGCCACATAGATGAAAAGTCATAGCACTAATATGATGCACTATAAATGCAATGTAGATGAATAGTAATGTAGATGAGCAGTAATGTGATGCACTATAAATTCAATGTAGATGAGAAGTTAGGGTGTATGTTAATTTATTTAACATATTAATTTTTTAATATTATATTTTTATTAAATTTAAATAAAATAATAATTTGTTTTATATTATTTAATAATTTTTAATTTTAATTTTATTAAATTTAAATAAAATAATAATTTATTTTATATCATTCAATAATTTTTATTTTTAAAATTTTAAATATATTTTGAATTATTATTTTATAAAATTGTTTATTATAAAATTTAAATTTTAAAATTATATAATTTTAAATTAAATATTTTGATTACAAAACAAAAATAGACTCTATTATATTTTGTTATATTAATAAATGTATGTTTTTCAATTCAAAAAAGGGTAATCTATCAATAAAGCCATCCGCAAATTTCATCCATATAACATAATTATTATATTTCTAATTTAAAATATGGTTTAGAATAATAAAACGATACATAACCATTCATTTTGTTGAACTTTATAGACTAACAAATTCAAAAAGGGTACCGCGCGCGAGGAAACCACGCAAACCCTATCCCTGCAATCTGCAGCGCAAACCGCACAGTTATGCCCGCAGGCAACAGAAAAAATAAGGACAGCAATTGCGCGAATCAGCAGTTCCCAGCCGCTGGAGCCCACAGGGGCTTGAAAATCAAAACGCCCAGCATGAAAAAGAAAGCCAGGGAGCGCGGGTCTTCAGAAAACGATAA
The DNA here is from genome assembly GCA_037957365.1 of Torreya grandis. Taxonomy (NCBI): domain Eukaryota; kingdom Viridiplantae; phylum Streptophyta; class Pinopsida; order Cupressales; family Taxaceae; genus Torreya; species Torreya grandis. The sequence goes on along the minus strand of JARHVA010003463.1, from coordinate 1,169,774 downwards.
AGCTAAAGTTCAGATGGAATCACGTGCTGCCCAAATGGAGTCTGAGTCGCCAGTTTCTGCCTCCGTATTATTGAAGTTATATTCAGCTCCCTGATGGTATTATTGAAGTTATTTCTGATTGCAAAGCTAAAACCATCGTTCTCTTTTTCCTCAAAGGCATCCCCTCTGAACAAGATATCTTCACATGGATTCGTAATAACTGGGAATCACAGGGCTGGTTTATAGAAAACACTAGGGGATTGGGCAGAGGTTACGTATCCTGTACTTTCACTGATCCAGACCATGCTCGAGCTGCCTTACACTATGGTACTTGGATCATCTGCGGTCAGATATGCTATGTTCAGGCCTGGCATCTTGATTTCCACCCGGAAGGATTATCTAAATCCAAATACCCTATGTGGGTAGAATTCCCTTTCCTCAACTTGGCCTTCCGTCCCTTTCTGCAAGACATCGCCTCTCAACTGGGTAGAGTCCTATGGTGCAAACAGCATTCTGACAAATGGGCTAGCTTACGTGTGCAACCAAGAGCATGTGTTGAAATGGACTTAAACACAACCTCTCCCTGAAACAATCAAACTGGTAGGACCTGGGTTTGAATTTGAACAACGGATTACATATCTAAATAAATCGAATGCATGCTTCTTTTGTAGTCGAGAAGGCCATCTCATTCGAGACTGCCCAGTTCGTAAACCACACCCGCAGCAAGCACCTCCAAGCAGTTCCAGCCCTGCTAATGTCACTCCCGCTGAAGAACTTCAGAAATCTACTCGTGTTAACCCTGCCACTCACACCACACCCAAATACCACCCATCCATTACACATTCCACGCCATCATCTTCACCTCATCTCAAACCCCCAACCAATCCTAAGTACTTCAAAGAAGTTGTATCAGCAGATGCTAATAGCGCTGCTAAAAGACGAAAAGAGTCTCTATCCTTGTCCAAAAACAGTTCTGCTGAGTCATTAAGCCCAACTGAGCCAAATAGTCCCATGCAATCTTGATCCAGATCCCCCTGGAATGGCATCTCTTAGGCAATGTAATGGATGCCCAAGCTTGCATCTCAAAGAACAAGTTCATTGTGTTGATAACGGATGAGGAAACTCTTCCTATGTCTTCACAATGAAATGTCACATCCAATCTTGGAATGTGCGGGGTTTAACTATCCCTGCTCGGAAGTATCATGTCAAGAACTCCATTCAGAACAACCAAACTAATGTGATAATGCTTCAGGGGGTGAAAATCAATGCAATGTATCTGGATTCCCTTCTTGCATCTATTTGGCAAGAGGCTCCTTTTCTTCACACAAACCACATCGAGGGCAATGGTGGGGCAGTCTTAGGTCTTGGTCACTGGTTTGTCAAACATGTTGTAGCTTCTGACGCGTACAATTGTTGTATTTGGACCACTATTCTTTTCCAAGGCACTTTGTATGGTTTTTGTTCTATTTACGCCGCTAACTCCTCGTCCGACCGAACTCATCTTTGGGAATGGCTTCGTCTTCATCTCCCTACTACCGAATGGATTTTGGAGGGTGACTTCAACATGGTTGAGCATCCATCTGATCGCAGCTAGGACAGTGCTTCCTTACTCTCCCACACTGAATTTGAAGCTTGGACTTTAGCTTGAAACTCCTTGGGAGTCTATGATTCTCTCTTGGGCAAAGTTATCACTCATATGCCACACTGGTTTACTTGGAATAATTTTCATGAGGGTTGTTTGAGGAGAATGAGTCGTTTGGATCAGTTTTATATCTCCTTGAACTTTCATATTCTCCCCTCTCGAGCTAGGCTTTTAGTTTACCTTGACCTCTGAGCGATTGTTTCCGATCATCTCCCCATCTTTACCACCCTTGCCCTTACTAATTCCCCTACCCTTCCTAATGATCTTCCAGACAAGTTAAATGTTTCCCCTTTAAAACAACAAGATTGCATTGATGGCCTTTTAACTATATGGAAAGCTGAACCAAAGCCACAACATGATAGGTGGATCAGCTAGTGGGAGAGATCTATCTCCCATTGCTCTTCATTCCTCCGTGACTATGGGCGAAGAGCTATTGCCCAACGTCGTAGATTAGAAAAATCTCTTAAGGGCCAACTAGAGCATAATCATGCTCTTTTGATTTCCAACCCCCTTAATGTTGCCCTCCAACAATCTGTGGCTAAAACTGAAAATGCTCTTCAGAAGTTCGTTGTTTACAAAGGAAAAGGAGCCCAAATTCGTGCTCGTCTCCAATGGATCAAGGATGGAGATAGGGGATCAAAAAAATTCTTTCAGTTCTTGCAACACAAACATAAAAAAAGGTATATTTCCAGTATAAGAGCTACATATGACTCCATACATACCAGCGAATCTACTATTTTGCAAATCCTTTATGAGCACTTTAAGAGCCTATTTATTGACGATTCTGTTGGTGATCCTCTCCTTCCCATTATTGAAGAAAGTTTTGCAGGGTATATTCCTTGTAAAATAGACCCTGAATATAGAAACTACCTTGATCGTCTCCTTTCCATTGAAGAACTAGATGAGACTCTCTTTAGCATGGCCTTGGAGAAAAGTCTAGGGATTGATGGGTTCCTAGTTGAATTTTATAGAGCTCTTTGGCCTCACATACGCGAAGACATTTATTATGTTTACCTTGAGGGCATTGAGATAGGCTTCTTGGGGGCAATCATAAACCAAGGTTTGATAAAACTCCTCCCCAAAGGCAAAAATGAAGACATGGTGAATGGATGGCGGCCTATTACCCTTCTTAACACCTCATATAAAATTATTTCCAAAGCCTTGGCTCACTGATCAATGTATATAACACAGGGGATTGTTAGGCCGAAGCAAACTAATTTTTTGGGTGGCAGATTTATTCTTGACAATTTGGTGTTAGCTTGGGATACTGCTGAATGGGCTCAACAATTCACTCAAGATGCTCTAATTATCAAACTCGATTTTTATAGAGCTTATGATCACATCCGCTGGCCTTTCATTCTTAATATGCTGAAATGGCTAGGTTTTTAAACCAAAATTTAAGAGCATATTAAAATTTTGTTCATTGATGCCAATGCAAGAGTTTCTATCAATGGATCCCTTTCCCCCCAATTCCCTTTACAGAAATCTATACGCCAATGTTGTGCTCTAGCATCATTCCTATTTGTCCTAGCTGTTGACGCCCTTGGTTACCTCTTTCAACATGCACTTGATTCTAAGCTTATTCATGGTATTTCATTGCCTGGTAATGTCAAAGCGCTTGATTCCCATTTTGTTAATGACAGCATGTTGTTTATCCAAAATTCATCAGATGAAGTAACTCATACTCTTGATGTTTTGGATCTATTTTGTACTATCTCAGGGTCCAAGCTTGCCATGAATAAAACTGAATTCATTATGACTCGTCCTAGCCCACATCTCGCTTGGATCCATAGTGAATGGCACAAAATTAAACATGGTACAATCACTATATACCTTGGTATTCCCTTTGGGATTGGAGTCTCCCTCAAGGATATGTGGAATTGGTTTATGACAAAATTCAATGGCAAACTTTTGAGTTAGACCAATCAGTTCCTTTCCATGGCTGCACGCATCCAAATTTCCAATAAAATCCTCTTGGTGAGTCATGTATACATCTCATCTTGTTGGCTGCCATCCAAAAATTGCTATAACCAACTAACTCAATTGATCAAGAGTTCTGTTTGGGTCAAATGGGGAAACAAGAAGGGCTCTCCTACCACATATTGTTTTCACTACATTCAGCCAAAGGACAGAGGTGGTTTGGGGATTATTGACCCTTACACTCAGGACATTTGTCTCACTAGTAAATGGATTATGTGAGCTTTGGAAGGAGAGGCTACTTGGAAACATTTAGTTCGATACCGCATTAAATCTATAACTTCTAGCCATCCCTGGGAAAAGGTCAATTAGAATGATAAGCTCCTTTTGGCCTCTATTTCAAAACTCATGGGTCGGCTCCATTCAACTCCATTTGGAAAGCATGGCAAATCACCTCAAAGAAGTTGGTTTGGTATGATCAATCATTTAGTCAAGGCCTCAATGTTGCAAACTCTTGCATATGGTGGAATCGTCTAATTTAGAAGGATGGAAAACCGCTTGAGGCTATTAAAAATTTTAAAGGCAAGAATCTTTTCAAAAAGGAAATTCAAGTGTTTCATGATTTATGGGATCCCATCAGCGTCAATTAGAATTCTTTGCAACAATTACGAGCTGAGTTTAACTTGACATTTTCCAATAAACAACCTTTTCTTCAAATACAACTTATTCCCCCTGACCTCTTTTATCGTATGTCCTCTCCTTGTCATTCTAGCATTTTGAAAGATTGTAAATGGCATAATAAATGTAATATCTGTTTCTTTCCTCTCAAAACCATCTATAGACAATTCCTTCCCTCAATTTTTCTTTCACCTCGTCTTAATGTCAAGTGGAACTGCAAGTTTAGCCGAACAAAATGGAATGTGATCAGCCATCAAATTTGGAAGTCTAAAGCTGATGCTCAATCTCAACTCTTGAATTGAAAGATTCTTCATGTTAAGTTACCTATTGGCAATCACCTCAAATTTCTCCATCCTCCATTATCATGCCCCTTTTGTACTAAATCTGAATCCATAAAACATGCTTTCTATTTTGCTCTCATGCTCAAAACTTGTGGCATTCTATTTTCTCCTTGCTTCCCAATGTCTTCAATCACACTTGGTCATGGAAAATAGTGCTCCTTGGTGTCTCTCCTCACCATAATATCCTCACTCAACTAGGCAAGTAGGTCATCCTTAAAATCATTTGGAAGTTTCGTTGCACTATTGTTTTCCCTAGCATCTTTTAGCGTCTTAAAATTGAAACTCAAATAATTTCTTGGAATCTCTCTTTACAAATTACAAATTTGATTGCTATGCTCCATGATTATTTAGAAACTAATAATGATATTAAAATGTCTATCTATAATTTTCAAGCACAGTTACAGTCAATTGATAGATAGACATCTCACTAAGGAGGTTGTTTCAAGGAGATTTTTTTATTTGTTCAACATTGCCCTATTGATCAGTGTTTCAAGTTTGTGATGTTCAATATCTTCTTGGAAGAGATATATGAGTTGTTTCAATTATTGTTGTTGTAGCAACACATTTTGATATTGAATATCTAATATTTTTATTGTTGTTGTAGGCACTTCTATTTTTATTGCTATTGTAGCAGCATGTATTGTTATTTTTGTACATTTTAATGGTGCCCTGTTTGGCACCAATGCTTGTAGTTATGTTTTTTCGTTGATGTAATCTGATTTATTCTTCTTTATCTAAGAAATAAAAAATAAAAAATAGAAAATTTAATGACTAAATACATTAGTAATTACAGCATTTGACAGTGTTTGATCGATATGTAGGCCTTTCATTCAAGATAATAAGATGATACCTAACTGATCATTTTGTTGAACTTTATGCACCCTAAAATAAAAGGTATAGAATTTAATGGCCAACTATCCACCTTATAGGCAAGTGGCCCAATTTGTACTCGAGAAATTCCACCATATTAAAGTCACCACATAATACCCAATGGGCATTGGAGAGAACATTCTCTATCCACCATCATAAATGGGTACATTCCAAGGCATCATTTGAAGCATAATATTAATGAAGTCAAAAGAGTGGCTTTCAATGCTAAAAAGAGTCCATACTAACCGGTTGGTGGGGTCCATACTAGATTGCACTAAGTATGGCTACCACCTTGGAGAAATGAATGTGATCACCCCTCAATGTCCTATGGCGTGGTTGTTATGAAGAATGATATTGTCATGCCAGATGGAGTTATTGATAGCCTTCAATAAAAAATCTACCACGTTGACTTCCTATAGATAGAGAATGTTTATCTCGAGAAACTTCTTTCTGAAATCACGCACAACAAACTTGTGTTTTGGGTCTGTGAGACCTCAAACATTTCATGAAAAACAATTCATACATGACAGGTGTCAAGGGACATGTCCTCTGAGTTCAGCGCTTCCAAAATGTCATACCAATTCTATAGAAAGTGCTCACTATTGACACTCAAAAAATCATCAATTTTTTTCCTCCAACTCATCACTCAAAAAAAAATTGGGTTTGGTATATATCCCACTTTAAAAGAAACAAAATTTTAAATACTACATGATTTGATACTTACTGATTTCATATTTTACATATTATTGGAAATAAAATTTAATATCAATGATTTTTAATTCTTAATGATAAAACACATTAATGGTAACTTATTTCCAATAATAAATAATATATAGTAACTAGTATTCAATGCACATATTTTAATCCCATTTTTAAAAAAAAAGTATTTTAAATTTATTAAAAATAAATCAAACAGTAATATGATGCTTTATGAATGCCATGTAGATGAGAAGTCAGGGCATTAATATGATGCATTATAAATGCAATGTAGATGAGAAGTCAGAGCACAAATATGATGCACTATAAATTCAATGAAGATGAAGAGTTAGGGTATATATGAATTTATTTAATATATCAATTTTTCAAATATTATATGTTTATTAAATTTAAATAAAATAATAATATATTTTTATACTATTTAATAATTTTTATTTTTATTTTTTAAATTTTGAATACGTTTTAAATTATTACTTTATAAGATTATTCATTATAAAATTTGACTTTTAAAATTATATAATTTTAAATTAAATATTTTAATTATAAAATAAAAATTGATTAATATATTATATTAATAAAAATGTATTTTTCAATTTTAAATAAATTAATCTGTCAATAAATCTTTCAAATTTTGACCATATAATATAATTAGTATATTTGTAATTTGAAATATGATTCAGAATAATAAAACAATACATAATAACCATTCGTTTTATTGAAATTTATGCACTCTAAAACAAAAGGTACAAAATTTAATGACTAAATACGTTTAATAACGACAACTTTTGACCGAGGTGTAGGCCTTCCATTCAAGATAATACGACGATACCTGACAAATCATTTTGTTCAAATTTATGCACCCTATAATAATAAAAGGTACAACATTTAACGGTTAAATGCATTGAGAGTGACACGAAGCTTTTGGCTGGTGCGTAGGCCCTCCATTCCTCAATGTTATGAAGCATCCGAACAAAAGTTTTGGGGAGTATTCAGAATTATTCGAAGATAAATAAAGATGAAACTGTGGCAGATATGAACCCTCAATTTCATATTCCACTTCACTTATCCATACTATTGAATTTTGTAGCTCAAAAGGTGGAATATGGAATTGTTTTAAAGCAACTCAAGATTAGATATGCTTTAAAACAATTCGAGTTGGATTTTCAGAAAGTAGTTTCTAGAATATTTTTGAGTTTGTAAGGATAAGATAAATCCTAGAGTGATTTTATGTGTAAAAGAGTTGGATTTTTAGCAACAGTAGTTTCTAGAATGTTTCTGAGTTTGTAAAGATAAGATAAATCTTAGAGTGATTTTATGTGTAAAAAAAAAGCCAAAGAAAGCAAGGAAAGTTTCTTTTTCTTGCACGCTAAGGAAAGCTTCTTTTTCCTTGCATGCTAAGGAAAACTTCTTTTTCTTGCATGCTAAGTAAAGTAGCTAGGCTCTCTATAAGAGTAAGATTGTTGTACCAAACTCAGACATTGTATTTTTTTTAAAGAAAAGTTTATTGTTAGGCTGAATAGAAGATCCAACATTTGCAGTTTTTTCCCCACATTGAGGTTTCCTGGGTATATCTGTGTTATTGTCTTTTTGTATTGGCTTATTGTTATTTTTGCTTCTGCTATTATTAGTTGTTAATTAACCTAGTTGTATTAATCATTATAAATCATATTTATGTCTGTGAATTTATTGTGAAATTAATCTATTGCTGGGTTATAGAAATTAACATGGTATCAGAGCTCTAAACTCTGAATATGAAGCCAAGATTTGTAATGCAAATTTCAAGAAAAAAATAAGTTCTTTCATCCTCAGTTCTTTTTGTGGCTATGGCAACCAGCATTCGATATGAGGACAGGCTCGAGGGTGTGTCTAACTTCTTGCAGTGGAAGGTTCAGATTACATCTGTTCTCAAGGAGAACAGGCTTTGGATCTATGCTAGCACAGAAGTGACTTCACCAAAAAATGATCATGTTGCCTTAGATTCACATGAAGTTCAAGAGGCCAAGATTCAGAGGATTATCCTAGATGGAGTAAGAGATCATTTAATTCCTCATTTATTAGGGAAAGACATTGCCAAGGAGATGTGGGATATGCTCACAAAACTTTATCAAAGCAACTATCAGAGTTGTAAGATGATGCTCAAGGACAAATTGCATAATACCAAGATGTCCAAAGGTGAGAGTGTGACCTCTTACTTGTCCAAGCTGACACAGGTCAGGGATGAGCTTGCTTCTGTTGGAGAGGCGATTATAGAAATTAACACATACGAGGTCCTTAGTCTAAAGGAAATTATATCACTGATTAGTATGATTATAGGAGTATCAATTATAAGGGTTTATCTCTTTAATATTTTATGTATTCTAGAGAATATTTCTGGAAAGTAATTGTGTAATAATTATTATTCACAATTTTTAACATCATTTAAGTGGTCTATCCTTAAATAGAATTGATGTAAGAATAATTATTTTAAAATTATTAAATATGAGATTATTAATTATTTATATTAGAATAAATAAGATATATATAAAGATATATTATATATAGTATTATTTAAATTTATATAATATTTTTATATTTAATTATACATTTTATATTAAAAAATAAAAAATCTCTTTAAATTGTATTTATTATTAAATGATATAAATTATAATTATTAAAAAATATTTTTTTTAATGAAATATATTCATATATTAATTAAATAGAAATATACAAATAATTCACAAAAAAAAATGCAGTATGAAAGCATGCCATGTCACACAAGGTAGAGCCTATGAGCAAAACCAAGGGTTCAAAACACTAGGCAGAGCCTAGGAACAAGTCACAAAATCATAAAAAAAAGATAACTATTATGCAGGAAGAGCAATGTCGGAAGGTGGAGGATCCATATCATCAGGACCCCAGCTTGAGCTTGGCAAGTCATTGCCATCTATGATAGGCTCCCAGTGAGTAGCTTGAGCAATGTCCTTATCTTCATTTTTTGCTTGTGTCCAAGTGGGAAAAATGGCTATAGAAATCCTGGGGAACTTATCTAGCACGTTCGATTGACTTCTAAGTTGCATCCCCCAAGCATCTAGGTGGAGAAGAGGAGGAGCACCCCAACCATCCTACCCAATAGGGGAAGGAAGCAGTGGCTGCCACCCTTGTTGCTGTCTAGAAGGGTAAATGCATTGGTACATGGCATCACTATGAGAGAAATGCTTAGAACAGCTGTGACGATGCCCACCACAGGGCAGTCGAAGCACTTTGTCATCTAGTCTGGGATCCCTAGGTGGAGAAGGTGAAACCTGAGCCATTGCACAAAGAGAAACTCCCTAGTGGGAGAGGAGGTCCTGAAGATGTCCAAGATCCATAGACACTTTATTGGCTTGGACTTGAATATGTGAAAGAACATTGGAGATGATAGAGGACTTGTGTAAAGTAGAAACATTACAATCAACAAAAGCATTATTAAACATAGAATTATTTCTTTGTTTTCAAAGCCATAAGATAATATCCACTTTGAAATTATGCCAAACTTGTGTGTATTTCAAGGGCATCATGGGTTTGTCTCCAAGGAGGATGTGTTTCCAAAGAAAGAATTCAAGCTACAAAGCCCTGAAAAGATCATGGATCCAAGTTCAAACCCTTTGAGCTTTGGAACAATATTAGAAAAGATGAGGAAGCATCTCAAGGTGGCCATAGAAAGGGCAAGTAGGCCAGTGAACTCCAAGCTGGATGATTCTTCTACTAATAGGTAAGCCTTGGTGTACTATACACCAAGCAAAATGAGCAAGCTTGGGCTCCACAAATGCCCCCCAAATAGTGTTGAAGTGAAATCTACACATTTTGATAGAATAATGTAGCTCCTAATAGGCGTTAAGCTTGTCAACCATAGCCAAATGGGGGGTGAGCCATACATAGCCAAGCCAAGGAGTATAATTGTGAAAATGGGTCTCAACATACCATTGCCAGTCCTTTCACCATGACCGAGTGGAGTGAACCAATATTTTATGGAGCATGGAAGCTTACACGACATTAAGGATCTCCTAATGAGATTCTTAGTTTGCATTAACTAACCAAAATTTAGCTTTCACCTCCTCCTAGGATAGCCAAGAGCGAGAACATCTATAGAAGATATCCTGGATGGTGTGAATTCCTCTACGCTATAGCTTGAGAGCATTGACCTAAGGGAATTCTTCCAGGGGCACTTCATTATGAGAGAAGATGGGAGAGCACTAGAGAGAATGGGAGTTAGCAGAGAGCCCATTATGAAAACCAAAGCCATTATAGGGCAGCCATGGCTTAATATTTTCCCAAGCCTTCTAGATGCTTTTGGCCACAAAGGACCTTGTGATTTGGCTGGGAGACTGAATGAAGAGAATATTTGGGAAGACAAGCCCTTTCCAGGCCTTCTTGCCCTTAGGCAGGCTTGAGGAGGTATAGTGTCTGAACAACACCTTCCAAGCTTCTTGGCCCTCAATGGCCCACACAATCCATTTGGCACATAAGGCAGTTCTTTGTTGGGCTATGTCGATGAGCCCCATCCCTCTAGCATCACGAGTGAGGCAACAATATTCCCAATCCACCCTATGAAATCCTTTACTTTGAGGGGAATTGACCCAAAGGAAATCACTGAGCAATTTCTCTAACTTTTGGTAAGAATTTTTAGAAGGCACTCAACATGAGGAGTAGTACACATGGGTGGACGTAAGAATTTTTTAACATATTTGAAATTTTCCTACTAAAGAAATAGACTTGGTCACCTAGTATTCTAGTTTCTTATCAACTATATTAACAAGATATTGACACAACAAAGGTGGTGAGGCATCAAAATCAAAGGGGATGCCTAAAAAATTAAAGATTTCATCATGTTGGATCCACTTCCAACTAAATCTAGTAGCCCACATTGGTGGAGGGAGGTAAGATTGTCTTTAGCAATGAGTTTTATGTCATTAGATGCTAGAGCTAGAGGCCAAGCAGAAGGTGTCAAGACACTGTAAGGCATTGCCCACATTAGTTTCATCCTCAATGAGAATAAAGGAGTCATCTATAAAGTGGTCATTAAGTAGTTGCATATCTTCGTGCGGGTTCACAACATCAGGTGGGAGATAGATTCCCTTAATAAGGCCCCTAACTTGGGCATTGCTAAGAAGATATCCAAAACCCTCAGCTGCAAGAGCATACAAGGTGGGAGCTAGTGGGTACCCTTGATGAATTGAATAGAATTAGTCAAATTTCTCACAGGTGACTCCATTAATGGAGAGGGCAACTGAGGCATCTAAGAAAAGCATCTGGATGGTTTGGATGAAGATGGGCTCAAAGCCAATAGATTGAAGCATGACTAGATTAAATGGCCATTCGATGCGATCATAAGCTTTTTCAAAGTCAATTTTGATGAACATACCCTAATGCTTAGACCGATTGGCCCAATCCATCTCTTCCCAAATAGTAATAATGTTATCCAAAATATAATTGCTTCTAATGAAATCGGTTTATTTTGGATGCATAATAAGAGATAGAATATTATGCAACTGGATTACCAAAGCCTTGGCAATGATTCTATACGAGACATTTAGGAGGGTAATAGGTCATCAATTAAAAATCAACTCAGGTTCTCCCTACTTAGGTATAAATTTGATATTTCTTTTATTTATATTTTTACCCAGAGAATGCGAGTGAAACACTTCTTGATAAAATTTATGCAAGTCACTGACCACAAGGTCCCAAAGAGTTTTATAGAATTCACAAGGGAAGCCATCAATGCCAGGGGCTTTGTCATTAGCCATGTGAGACACTGCTTCATGCAAGTCGTCAATAGAGAAGGGCCTATTGTAAACCACCCATTGGATGGGAGTGAGTTTACAAGGCACCACTGAAAGGCATTATTGAAGGGTGATTTCACGCTCAGTCAAAGATGCTTGAGCTTTGAACACTTGTTGATAATGACAGACAAAAGCTTGCATAATTTGTGGAGTCTCTATGAGTCTGTTTCTAGCGTTAGAAATGACTTGTATCTAATGCTTTGATTCTTGGCTCACAACATTTGGAAGAACTCATTAGAATATTTGTCCCCTATCTTAAGCCAATGAAGCTTGTCTTTGACTTGGGCTCCTCAGACATTGTAGTTGTTTGCAATCTGAATGTGATAGTACAAGGATGCAACTCTCACCTGTAAGATCTCATTAAATGGATCTTTTTCCAAGGCTAGAGCCACTTGGCTCAGTTTAGAGGAAGTAGTAGAGTAGGAGTGTCTCCGAATTTCGGCAAGTTTGTAGCCATAGATCCATAGAAAATGAGAGGTCCTTCTAATGGCATCATCCCACCAGAGAATCCAACCATATTCTTAAGAAGGACATGGATCTAAATTCCAAACTATCCTAATGTGTGCCACTATAGGCCCATGCTTGAGCAAAGAGGTGTTAAGGAAGAATTATGTTTTGTGGACTTCGAGTTTCATGAACTGTCATGTCACTCAAAATCGAATCAGGGAGTGATCGAAAAACCCAAAATCCAGTAGTGTCTACACCAAAAGAAAAAAATTGTTATCAAAAGAGAAGTATGATTGGATGGACATCATTGTCCTATCTAGATGCTTCAGAATCCAAGCGGGGCCTTCCCTAAAATTACTCTAGGGGTATTAAACTCCATTTGCAGGCTGACAGGGTAAATTGGGGTCATAAAAGCCCCACTTAGTATCCATGTAAAACCACACCACCCTTTTGCCAGCCACCCACCTTATAGGCAAGTGGCCCAATTTGTATTCGAGAAATGCCACCATATTAAAGTCACCACGTAATACCCAATGGGCATCAGGGAGATCATTCACTATCCACCATCATAAATGGGTACACTCCAAGGCATCATTTGAGGCATAATATTAATAAAGCTAAAAGAGTGGCTTTCAATGCTAAAAAGAGCCCATACTAATCGGTTGGTGGGTTCCACGCTAGATTGTACTAAGTATGGCTGCCACCTTGGAGAAATGAATGTGATCACCCTTCAATGTCCTACGGCATGGTTGCTATGAAGAATGATACTGTCATGCCAGATGGAGTTATTGATTGCCGTCAATAAAAAATCTACCACCTTGACTTCCTGCAGACAGAGAATGTCCATCTCGGAAAACTTTATTCTGAAATCATGCACAACAAACTTGCGTTTTGGGTCTATGAAACCTCAAACATTCCATGAAAAACAATTTATACATGATAGGTGTCAAGGGACATGTCTTCTAAGTTCAACACTTCTAGGGGATCATACCGATTCTATAGAAAGTGCCCACTATTAGCACTCAAAAAATTATCAATTTTTTCTCTCCAACTCATCACTCAAAAAAGATTTGGTTTGGTATGTATCCCAATTTAAAAGAAAGAAAATTCTAAATACTACATGATTTGATACTTACTGATTTCATATTCTACATATTATTAGAAATAAAATTTAATATCAAATTTTTTTAATGTTTAATGATAAAACACATTAGTGATAACTTATTTCCAATAATAAATAATATATAATAACTAGTATTCAATGCACATATTTAAAACCCACTTTAAAAGAAGTGTATTTTAAATGCACTATAAATGCAATGTAGATGAGAAGTCAGAGCACAAATGCGATGCACTATTAATTCAATGTAGATGAGGAGTGAGGGTGTATATTAATTTATTTAATATATTAATTTTTTAAATATTATATTTTTATTAAATTTAAATAAAATAATAATATATTTTTATACTATTCAATTATTAATTTTTCTTAAATTTTAAATTCATTTTAAAGTATTATTTTATAAGATTGTTCATTATAAAATTTGAAATTTAAAATTAAATATTTTAATTATAAAATAAAAGTTGATTAATATATTATATTTATTATATTAATAAAAATGTATTTTTCAATTTTAAATAAATTGATCTGACAATAAATCCATCAAATTTCATCTATATAATATAATTATTATATTTGTAATTTGAAATATGATTCAGAATAATAAAACAATACACAATAACTATTCGTTTTATTGAACTTTATGCACTCTAAAATAAAAGAGTACAAAATTTAATGACTAAATACATTAATAACGATAACTTTTGGTCGATGTGTAGGTCTTCCATTCAAGATAATACGACGATACCTAACCGAGCGTTTTGTTGAACTTTATGGACCCTATAATAATAAAAGGTATAGAATTTAATGGCTAAATGCATCGACAGCGACACGAAGCTTTTGGCCGGTGCGTAGGCCCTCCATTTCTGAACGTAAATAGAAAGAAACATCTATGAAACATCCGAATAAAAGTTTTTGGGAGTATTCGGAATTATTCGAACAATCAAAGATCAATAAAGAAAAAATTGTGGTAGATATGAATCCTCGATATAAATTTATTAAATGATATAAATTATAATTATTAAAATATATATCTAAATATTAATTTTACAAGTTTTTATTATTAAAATATATATTTAAATATTGAATGTTTAAAATTACATTTCAAAATTATAATTTTTTAAGTACATGTACGTAATGCTTTTTCAATAAGTTTCTTTTATATATTAATATTAAAAATAAAAAAATTATATTTATATATAATTTAAGTTTGAAAATAAATTATCTTTCAAGACTTTTATAATAGGTTTAATTATTTTTTCAAAGATAAATATTTTATTAGTATTGCGTGCATGAACAAGTGGATCTTCTTCAATCTTATTTAGCTATAAATAAACGTATGACCGAAGAGAGGAGGAGACTTAAAAATCACTCTGTTAGGGTTTCATGGTTTGTGTTTCCCTGCTTGCTTTCTTGGCTCACCTTGTCCAAACTGTTTGTCATGCAGGATTTTTTAGGGCTGCAGTGCTCTAATTGCATAAGATGTGCCACCCTTTGGGCAGACAAACCCTTTATTTATGGCTTCTTTGTGCTCTATTGCATCTTTTGATGTAGGAGTCAGAGCTAATGGCTCCCAAACGAGCTTAAAAGTATGTTCCAAAGGTCTATAACGAGGGAATCCCTTAGTGCCCCCCAATACGGAGGTAAGCATTCATGTTGTAGTTGTTGAACAATGTTGTAAATGGTATGAAAATTGTTTTGTTATTACTTACTTTGTTGGCCATATCCCATCAGAGGATTACTTCCATAACTAGCTCCACAACCACTAAGAGCCTCTAAGCATCTATGTCTCTAGAATCCAGAACTTTACCAAAGGTTTTATATTATTTACCTTCAAGGAGCCCTTCGAAACTCAACTTATCCTTGCGAAGTCCAATGTGTGGCTCCTTCGCAACCAATCTTATGATTTTGTCCCCCTGGTCTTGTGACTTTAAAGTTTTTGACAATGTCACCCTTTGTGTCCCTATTTGGGTTGAGCTTCCAAGTCTGCCAATTCACCTCTAGGCTTTCATACCCCAAATCATCACTCCTATAGGACGTATTGTTATGATTGAGCCAGATAGGTGGTTTTCCCTCGCCCTAATAAGCGGGTCTATGTGGAGGTCAATCTCTCCAAGGAACTGAAGGAGTTCATAAATATCCAATTTGGGGATACCTAATCGTCGCAAAAGGTTGTTTATTTCAACCTGCCCAACACTTGTTTTCGTTATAGACTTCAAACCACCGCATCAAGGATTGTCCTTGCATGGGTCATCCCAAGCCTCCTCAACTGCCTCTTCAGACAGAGAAGCCCAAATCAATAGACCAAGGTGATGACTCGACCACAATGCCCCCTAAAAAGTTGTCAGGCCCCAAGCCACAAATCCCACCCCAGCCACCACCTTGGGATGATTCTTATCCAACTATCAAACCCTCTCAGGGGACTTCTTTGCATCCTTTACCATTCTGGTTCCTTACAACCTGCAGAGCATTTCTATGATTTCCCACAATACTATGATGTTTGTGATTGAGGTTCTCTCAACTAGCGGCTACCTCTCCCAACAGTCTCACAGCCCACCTCATAGGGGCACAAACTCTTCACGAGAAGAACATAAAGCCAAATACCACTTCATTATGGTCAACATAAATTCACACCCTCACCAACATAAATTTATGATGCTGGTTGATTTTGAGGACGGATAAGGAGAGATTCAGATGGATGACCCTTCCCTATGAATGTGTTGTCATGGAATGTTAGGGGTCTTATAGAATCTACCTGTAAATACTTTATGCCTGTTGTTTGTCAATAGATTGGTTTTCTAGATGTTCTCTGTTTGCATGAAGTTAAAGTATCTGGCTTTCTCCTTTAGACGTCTTTGTGAAGAATTTCGCATGATGCCACCCAAATTAACACCTTGTATGAAGTGGGACATGGTAGTGCTTATAGTTTAATTACCCCTAAGGTTTCCCCGCCATTATTGCCATGGGGGAAGATCCATCACATCGGGCAATCTAGATTATTCTTGATATTGATGGCCGTCCATTTGGCATTCTCAACATCTATGCTCTCAATGATGGCCCTGACTGCTCCCTACCTCCGTGATCTTTGGTAGATGGGTAACCTACTACCATGTGGCTAGTGTGTGGAGATTTCAATATGATTGAATGCCCTAAGATAAGGTTGGGGACCTCCCCATGTATTGGTGTGTTGGTGAACATGAGGCTTGGTATTATTTCAAAAATAAATTGGGTTTGGCCAACCCTCTCTTATGGCGACGTACATTTCAGCCCATGTCTTGGTTTATGTGATCCAACTACCGATTTTGGGATCATCACGTACTCAAATGACTCAACTATTTTATTATGTCAAAGAAAAATCTTTTTTTATTTTCCACCATTTATGGCTAGCCTGGCAACATCCACTCAAGTATTATTTTTAGAGCAATCCCCTATTTTTAACAAAGTGGAATGGGCCTTGGGGTAGTATAATGTGCCATGTAATCAATTTATCCTTCATACTTCTATGCTAAGTCATGTTGGAACTATCCAAATCATTAAGTGGATATGGAACCTCACCCTACATCACCCATACGTCATCATCTAGATTAAGTGGTGGAATAAGGCCATTTTGTGCACCTCCTCCTTCCTTTGCCACCATGGTAAACATGTTTCTCATATCTGAAGGTGCTTAGAAGAGGTCATACTCAATGAGATCTGATAGGTCTCTAGCTCCCTTGAGATTTATTATTTCAATGTGTAGTTACAACAGCTTACAACCTCTCTCAAATAATACCTTAAGGTGGCAAACAACCATGTGCAAGAGGTGCCCAACTCCATGCTAGACTGCAATGGCTAAAAATTGATGATAAAGCCTCTAATGATTTCTTTAAAGTGATAAAAGCCAAGAAAGCTCATGGGTAAATCAAATCCATTCAAGTGGATCAATCCTATGTTACCTCTCAATCTGATATCTCCTCAACTTTCCTTGAACATTACAAGCTAATTTTTCAAGTTTAGCCTTTCACAGATGAGCGATCCCAAGCACTTCAAAAATGCCTCAATGTGGTGCTTCTCAAGCTTAAGCCATCTGATCAGTGGCTTTGTGATGCCCCACTCACCTTACAAGAGCTCACATAAGCTCTGCACTACATGAGCAATGATAAAAACCCCAGCCTCGATGGCTTCTCATGCAAATTTTACAAAGCTTGGGAGTTTACCAACCCTAATTTACTACAAGTATACAAAGAAGCCTTGCAAAATTAGTCTCTTAGACCCATGATCAATTAAGTTAATATCAAAGTCATTATTAAAGTTGGAGATCCTAAATTAAGTTAAAGGTTGATAACCTTTCTCAATATTTCTTACCAGATTCTTACCAAATCCCTCACCAACCAAATCTAGCTCATCTTACTTGCCATTGTTAGACCTGGAGCAAACAAGATTCATTAGAGGGCATTATATTTTGTATAATCTTATAGCAATTTGGGAAGGTATGTCTTGGGCTCGTTCCTCTCTTCAAAAAACTATTTTTCTTAAATTAGACTTTGAAAAACCCTATGATAAGATTGAGTGGTAATCTATTATTGCCATGCTCAAGGCTCTCATTTTTGGGCCCTACTTCATTTATGCAATACAGACTTTGCTTCATGATGCCTCGACCTGCCTCACTATTAATAGGCATAAAATTGAGGGGATTAAGCTCCAATGGTCTATTCCCTAAGGTTTTCCCTTGCTTCGATGCTTTATGTGTTATTAGCTAAAGTCATATGTTATCTCTTGGATTCTAGAGTTTCTCAAGGGCTTGTTCATGTCATTGTATTTCCCGGTTACACCTCCTATATCTTCAATGGGTGATTTACATATGACACTTTCCTCGTGCTCAAATAATAAGAGGCCACTTTTAATGAAGCTATCCAATGCCTTCACACTTTCTATTTGGCTTATGGATCCAACCTTTAATGGAGGAAAACCTAGTGTTTTAGTCAAAGTATGATGCATATGCCTAAGTGGCTTCGTAAGTATAATAGAAAATGGATTTCTTGGGGGGAATAATTTAGGTTCTTTGGCATCCCCTTTACTTTTGACATTTTGTCAGCTAAGCTTTGGTAGTATGTCCTCAATAGGATTAAAAATAAGATTGCATATTGGATCACTAAACCCCTATCTCTAACAAACAAGTTCCATATTTGCACCAAGATCCTGGCTGCTACACATGTCTACTAGTCCTCCTAATGGGATCCCTCTATGGCCTCTTATGATACTCTAGATAATCTCCTCAAAGATTTCCTCTCGACCAATTCTAATCAGGGCTAGAGTTTTCATTGGGTGGCATGGGATATTTGTTGCCTCCCTCATGATAAAGGTGGCATGGGCATCATTGACACCTATCAATAAAGTATGTCCCTATGTGCAAAGTGGTTTTAGGCTATTGAGGGTAATTAATCTTGGAAAATACTTCTAATAAATTATATCTCTATGGGCTCTCCCTATGGTAAAACTAGTTGGAAAAATATTGGATTATAATCCCTTCTCATCATTATTATTCCTAGCAAGATTACTGGCTCTTTTGTGGTCAAAATAAAATGGAAGACTTTTCATTTAACCAACCACCATGTGAAGTGGGTGGAGGATGCTTTTTTCACATGGATCTCTTTTAATGACCATATCTTATGTTGGTCCCATTCCCCTCGCTGAATTACTTGGTATTAAAGTTCTATGATTATTTCAAAAAGGATTCACACTATCCATGATTTGATTACCTCTAGAGATTGGATTCTATAGCCTAAACTAAAAATCAATTTTCAGTTAAACAATGTGTACTTACCTTATATTCTTCGCATTTAGGAATTATTATCTGATGTTATGTTATATAAACTTGCCCCACAGCCTCTTAGGACCTGATGGAAAGACTGGAGGTGGAACTTTGATATTCACTTTAAAAGCCACTCTCTTGGGCTTATTTATCATGTGATGATTTTGTTCTCTCCATCTTTAGAAAATATCAATAGGTGATGGGGCCTCCAGTGCTCTCCTAGGACTTTTCTCATCCATCTGGATTGTGTGTGGCACCCTGGCCTAGAGCACAAGATGGCTCATTTATTATGTCATTTAATTTACCAAAGTCTCCCCCTTGGTGAGAGGTTGATCCACCTCTGCATTCCCTAGCCATTTTATTCATCTTACAAGTGTCCAAAATCCTTTAAACATGTATTTTGGTTTTGTCCAAAAGCATAATCTATTTATCATTAGATTCATTCGTTATTTTAACATTATCACCCTAAGCCTTTTTTTTGACAAAAGTCACTCTTTGGGTATTTTTCTAATTGAATAGCTTCTATTTCCTTTCTCTGGTAATTCTTCTATGTTATTATTATCTATTAGGTATGGAAAACTAGGAACAATGCTATTTTTAGTGAGGCCCATGGAATATCATTTTCTATTAATGAAAAGGTAGTTGTTATTTATTTGGTTTATTTTCATATTCAAGCCCGAGTGAAAAATATGGATTTAGACCTTTACCACCTACATGAGCTCCTTGACCACTATGGGAGTGCCCTTTTCACCATGAGTAGAATTCTTTTTGATGGCCCACCTTGCAGTCCACCACCTCCTCCTAGGAGCTTGCATCAAAGAAAAAGTCAATCTAGAAGCAAAGGACACTTTTCTCTTCACCCTCCCTAATGGGCTCTAGAGTTCTCATGGAAAGTCTGATGTTGGTCCTTCACGGTGGTCTCCATCAAGAACTATTGTTCCTGCATAGTTGATTGATAGTTGGCCTATCACTATTCATGATGACCCCCTAGATGGTTGGAATGCTCTGGAGATTCCTGACATGAAACCAGTTACTTGGTCATCACTTCCCAAAGATGATCTTTTGCCTTTAACTCTTGGAATGGTAGCCTGTATGTAAAATTTTGCTTTATTATTATTTGTAGTTATTTAGGCCATGCCTTGACTGGGTAATTTTGTTGTTTTGAAGCTGAATATATCCTTCAATAAGGATTTTGAGCCATGATTTATCTAACTACTTTAATTTTTAACCTTATATAATTATATATATTTTTAATATAATGTGAAGCATTCCAATAGTAATAAATAAATGTATAAAAATAAAATTATGATTATCAAATCTAAAAATTCAACTTAGCTTAAAATTTCTTTCAATAATTATCCACTTGAAATAATTCACCTTAAAAATACTTTGGTATTATCTTAATCATAAATTTAAAAAGGACCTTGGCATTGAAAGAAGGTTTTTTTTCAAGTTGGAAGACCTCTTACAATTTCAAAAACCATTGCATAGATGTTAAAGTTCAATGTTGGTAAAAAAATATGATGCAAAAATTAAACTTCGTGGGGCCACAACTTTGATTCGTAATTATGTTTGAGCTCTTGTTTGTGCCAAAGTGATTGTATTAAAAAATTTAATGTGCTTCTAATCTCCCATTAGGTAGTGAGAATTGATTTTTATATATTCCTAGGGCCATAAGTGATCATCTAAGGGTCTGAAATTGTATTTTAGTATATTTTTTAGGAATTTAAAATCTTATAAATTATCTTTATGGACATGAATGTGAGTTAAAAATTTTCCATTAATGTATATTTAGTATGTAGAGGATATGTGTAGATTTTTAGGTCCATTCGATCTTGTATACAAAACTTACTAAAAATAGTGGTTGAAAAACTTCTTAAAAGATGAAATTTACTAAAAATAAAAATTGCCAAAAATAACACGAGTCAATTAGATTTATGTAGCTTTTGATTATTTAACTTTTTAATTATGCATGTCAACTCCAATTTCAAATTGAGATTTACTTAAGTACTCTTATGTAATAATTTATTAATTCAATGAGAACCAACAGAGAAGATTGCTTTCATGCAATTTAAGATTTTTATGCCTATTGATATTTTTCTTAGCTTTTCCATGTTTCATCAAAATAAAATAATTTTATATGTCCTTGTAACTTCTATGATACTCTTATTGAATTTTCCATTTGTAACATATCTTGGAAAACTTGAAAAAATAATAAAACGGATCAAAAAATAATTCATTATTTATAACTTCAAAATTGAAAGAAATATGCCTTACCCTATCCTCTAGGTAAGTTAGTGTGTTTATTATTAAAATTAATAAAGCCTTAAAAGGATATATGTTATACAAACACAAGCTAAAAAAACTATAACAACATCGATTACATATAATTTCCTAACAATCCTGCAAAACCAATCTTTATTTTAAAAAGTTTAGATTTTTTTTTGAAAAAAGGTTAAAATTTTTGGGCATCAATGATGAAATAACCCTCTCATAATATCCAAACCTAAAATTAAAAATTGAAAAGAAAGTATATAATTTGAAAACCTTGAAAACATAAAAGTATCTTAAAAAATTAAATATAGCTTATTATAAATATATCATCACTCATGATCTAGAATGATTATTTTCAAAAAGATAATTATAATTATGAAACTAAGAACTAACCCACATCAACTTCAAAGTGAAATTGGTAGGTGGGCACTCCCAAAATTACCTTGGGAGAAAAAAAATGGTAAATTGTAAAACTCAATCAAAATCGAAGACGAGGATAATTTTCTCCTAACATGCCTTCTATATAACAATATAAGACATGACTAGAGTGGTATCTATAGTCATAAAATTGTTTCATCAACTCCTAAATCAAGACAAACCAAAAAAATGTTAATTTTTTTATTTTGAATATAAATCCCTATCAAATCATATATCTATAGAAGTAGATATGGTTAGTGACTGAGCCAATGTAATTTTAAAATAAAATTTCTCTTAATTTTTAACCCATTTTAGTTTGACTATTTTATTTTTTTAATCTTAACATGTTTCTATTTCATTAATTATTTTACCAAGGATTGTCATGCAAGAAGAGTCACTAAAGATCCCAAAGATTGTAAAGGTTGATTTTAATAGACACAAGCTCAAATCATAATTTGTAAAGAATACTCAAAGATAAATTAAATTTTATATTATTTTAAAAAAAATTGATATAAATTATCTATAAATTAATCTAGTTTAATTATATATAAATAATTTTAAATATTTTTATCAATTAATCTATGATTTGTCAATAAAATATTTATTAATAATTTTATAAATAATTCACAATATAATCAAAATAATTTAATTGCAATATTTTGATGTTCCTTATATGTATATTTCAGATTAAAAATTAAAAAATATAAAAAGTAAAAATAACTTAAAATTTATGGATGGGAGAAATGGAAGTTGGGCGTCAACTATTTTGAATTGGGTCATGGGCATGAATTTGTAGGAAATAAACAAGACAAAGGGGATCTAGATGATCTTTATGGAAAATAAACAGATAGAGACAACAATGAATCTAGAAAGCAAGTCCCACTAGGGACCCACATAATTTAGGGAAAAATAATGAACGAGACTTCAGATCTTGGGTATAAATATAAATTTATAAGTCAAACTTTGCCTCTTCATACCATGAAATTCAAGAGCTTCATCCAATATTAGAGGAGAAAATCGTGTGTTTAGATATACCAAAGAAGATTGTTGAAAGGGTTCGTTTTAGATTGGAAAACACACTGATCGGAAAATTCACAGGCAATCAACCTAACATAGATGTGTTTAGAGAGTGTTCAATCAGGAAATTAAATCCAAAATGTCACTTAGAGAATTTGAGCCCTAACCAATATATTTTTATTTATTTCCTTCTAAAATCATGAGGATTATGCTAATATTCTCTTTGGGGGACCTTGGATTTTGGGGAAAGCCAATATACTCCTCAAGAAGTGGAGACCAGGGTTCGACTATTACAAGGAATCTTTCAAAGTTTTTCTTCTTTGGGTCAGATTCATGAGGATTATGTTAATATTCTCTTTGGGGGACCTTGGATTTTGGGGAAAGCCAATATACTCCTCAAGAAGTGGAGACCAGGGTTCGACCATTACAAGGAATCTTTCAAAGTTTCTCTTCTTTGGGTCAGATTACCAAGCTTCCTTTTAAAATTCTAAGAAGAAACCCTGAAAGCCATAGATAGCTAGAGCTATAGAACAACCAATAGCGATAGACATTAACCACATTAAGGAGGAGAGTGATTTTTTCTAGATTCTATGTCAATGTTTCTTTTGATAATGCTCTCCTAAAAACTATTAAATTGAAATCTAAATATAGAGTTTGGATCCAAGATATATAATACAAGAGATCAAGGGAGATATGTATTGAGTTTAATAATTTGGGTCATGTTCTCAGTAACTACCTTGATTACAAGAAAGTGCAATTGGTTTGGAAAATGAAGGAGGATGTAATTGTTCCCCATAATTATGGGGTAGGGAAGGATTCATACGAGAAAGGTAAAGATGCAATGGAGCATATGCATAAGTTAAAAGAACACATCATTGAAGAAAAAATTGGTGGAGAGCCCAAGGATCCCTCCCATATTTCTCCAACCAAGGATATTCTCTTAGAAAGAAATTTAAACCTTTCTAAAACATAAGAGGAAACTCCAAAGGAAAAAGAGAACAATAAAAGACCCAATGTGAAGGAAATAATTTTAGAAGGGAGAGAATATCCCTAAAGAGGTAAAGAGGATGAAGGATAAGTAGTCTCTAAGGGGGAGAATCCAAAATAGAAAAGGAAATTCCAAGTATGCCTCAAAGTCAAAAACAACATCTCCTAACTTAGATAAGAAATTTAATTATAGAAAAACAATAAGTTCTAAGAAGAAAACAAACATGGGAGTGAATAAAAAAAGTAGGTAGACGCAAAATTAAAGAATTTTGAATCAAATAAACAACCAAAGAGGTGGTTAATGGAACCCATAAAATCATTGAGGTAAGCAAGTTCTCTTATAAATTCAAAAAATGAACATTATCCTTTGGAAAATAAGGAAAAAAGGCCTCAAGAAATATAGGGGTCTAAGGAGTTTAAGCACACCCTGGTTGGTATCCCATTGGGAATGAAAAGAAAAAAGAGGAAAAGGAAGAGGAAACATTGATGCTCTATAGGCCTTAGGAGGGGTCTCTTGGTAGTAATTTCTTTGTTGATGGTTGAGTGTTGTTAGGTTGATGCTTAGTTGACAATTTTCTCCCTTTATGGTGGTTCTATTGTGGTGTAGACCTATTTTAGTCTTGTTTTATCTTATGTTGTTAAGCTATATCCTTCATGTGTTGTATCAAGTTTTAGGTTCTCATCAAAACCTTACATTTACCATTATATAAAAATTTAAACTTAAAATTTAAATTAAATCTAGTTAAAACAAGTTGTAATTTAAAATTTGACAATTATTTGTTTTAAATTAATTAATTTAATATTAATTTTAAATAAAATAAGTTATTTTTATAATTAAAAATAATAATTTATATTTTAAATTTTATAAAATTTATGGATTATAAATTTTATATAATATAGTAAATTTAAGATACTGTTTTAAAAAGGTAGCATATGGGTTATTTAGAATTAAAATTATGTATTTTGGTTAGAGTTTAATTTTTGTTATGATTAAAAATTATATTAAATGAAATATTTTATGGTTACATCTTACATGAACTCAAAGTTTCCTTTTTTTTTAAAGCATGTAGCTACTTTTTTATTTCCCCTATCATAACATGTTTTACTTGATATTGTTTTTTACATTCATGTAAAGAAACACAAGCATGCATGCATTCATGCAACTCCAACAACTTACATGCATGTCTCTTTTTTCTTATAAGTTGCATGCATCCTTTCTACAAAACATGCATGCATATATTTTTTACAATTAATATGAAAATAAGCAAAAGATTGAATAAAGCCATTAATGTCATATTTTATTTTTATATCTGAACTTGTTGAGATGATTTGGAGATGCAAATATTTTTCCTATTCTAAATTTTAGATTCATTGAATTTCATTTGGAGAAGAGCTTATGTGATCATTTTTCCACTTCATTTTTGATTTTTTTCTTTCTTCCATGGGAAATTATATTTTACCATCCATGTTATTCACAATGATCTCCATTCTGTGTGAACTTTATGACTCTTCTATTTTTTTTCAACTGAGTATCTTATAGCACTCCTTCCTTATATTCCTTCTTTTGATCACTTGCTTTAATCGATGTGTGGTCCAATGTGGCTCCCTTCCACCAAGTAACTTTTTGTTCTCTTTCTTTGAATCACTTAGAAACCATTGTCACTTGAGATATAACTCAAGTATCCAATGGGTTTCGACTTGGAGCCTATGGATGTAGACATGAAATATCCAAGTGGCCATATTCATAACATTTCCTACATCTAAAAATAATATTTTCATAGTCTACTTTTTGGGTTTTTGTTGAACCACCCCAAACTAAGAAAAGATCCGCAAGGAACCCTTTGCCCAAATCCAAAAACACACAAATGTGGGTACACATTGATTTGAATCTATCTTCTATTGAGGAGTATTTGCTACAAAAAACATATATAGAATATCTAATATATTTCAGAGTTAGTAGGGTTAAAAAATGCAAAAGCAAATTTGGTAACCTCACCCAAATATATTTCAAAGTTAGTAGGGTCAAAAAATGCAAAAGCGAATTTGGTAACCTCACCCAAACTGGAACGTGTGAGAGGTTTTCAATCAAGGGATCAAAGTTTGAAAACCAAAGATTCATGACCAATCCCACCCCCTTATGAAACTAGGGCTCTTTTTTGAAAATATCATCTCATTTCAACTTGTCCCAAAACAACGCAATGAAGGACCCTTAGTCATAAAGAAAGATTTACACCTCTCCTAATATGATAGGAGCCCACTATTGGCTTATTCATTCATGTAGATTAGGAAGAGTAGGCCAAAATATAATAAACTTATAGATTAACCTTTTTTCACTGAGCATAGATGCAAACTCAGATGTATCCTCATTATCTAGATAAATTATGATAGGTGTAGTTGATTTATCAATAATAATCCTTGATTAAGAGAAGGAATGAGAACATTACCTAGTTTGTGATATTTGTTTTTAGCTATTGCATATCCTTATTTTCACAGTTTTGTATTTATTGTATTTGTCATATGAGTGCGATTCAAAATAACCGCTTTGAATGAATCTTTTTTGTGAACCTTTTCTTCACCAAATCTCCTATTTACATTCTGGTAGGTTGTCTTGGGTTCTTCTTCTAGATGATCCTCCTACAGTGTTTTTGAATCTCCTTCTTTGCTCTTGCATTCACTCTCAGGGATTGACTTTGGACTTTTTACCAATGGATCCTCCATCAATAAGAAATAAACCTCTCTAGAAATATTTCATGCATCCTTGGATTTCAATTTTGAGGATTTATTTATTTCTGTTACACTATTCGATCATATATGAATTTATTATTTTTAGTTAGTATTTAGTTTTTAAAAGTCACTTTAATTTACAATTTTTTTAATTAATTCAATTGTTATGTTTTGAAGTAAGATAATTAATTTTTTTAATTGTATTATTTTATTCAAATTTAAATTGGGTTAGAATACTTTTATTTTAAAATAAAAATAATGTTAAAATTAAAAATAATAAATTAATTTTTATAAACTATAAATTATATATTTATATTAATCAATTTAAATATATTGACTTTTTATTTGAACTCTATTAGAAAATATGACACTATATTTTGATGTATTTATATATCTTTAAATTATCATTGATGTATAGGAAAATAATTATACAATAGAATAATATCTTATTAATATTGCTTTTCATGAAATAAAGAATAAAGTTAGATGAACTTTATAATTATATATAAACAAATATATTGTACACAACATTAAGTTTAATTAGAAAAGTTTTTTAATTATAAATTAATATATAAAATTTAAATGAAAAAATTTATGTATAACTTTAAAAATTGTCTATTTATTATTAGTTTTTATTGTTTCACTTTTCAATTAATCTCTCTATATATAAATAAAATATTTAATGATGGTATGTATTGTCAAGTTGACAATTATATATAATGTTAATAAATATATATAATATTTTACAAATATTATTTTAAAATATTCTTTTATTAAGATTATATATAATTGTCAACTTGACAATATATACCACCATTAAATATTACATTTATTAATTTATACACAACAAATAATAGTTAATATAAGAAGATGAATAATTGATTTTAACATTATTTCCCAAAATATCTAAGGCAGACTATTCAGTTTAATATATTTAACCAAAAATATATATTTATACTTATGAACCTACGACTGTCTCCAAAAATTCCAATGGCCATGTGGATGGTTATTCTTAGAACTGCACAAGTTCAAGATTAAAAAGGTATAAACAATACACGCTGATAATCATTTTCATAGGATAGCCTCCTGAAATATATGGTAGTACTCTACGTTGATATTAATAGTACCGAACAATAGACCAAATGCAATTTATTGTTTTCAAAACTCTTTGCTTAAAGAGTAAATTTTATAGAATGTAGTTTAAGATATTGTTTTATGGGAAATTCCTAAATCAACGAGCTGAAATTTTTTTAAGACGTAGAGTGAAGGTATAGAGAGTTCTATGAAGTTCTAACTTTTAAGACGTAGAGTGAAGGTATAGAGAGTTATATGTTTTAACACTTCATGAGTTTTGGAAGTTCTAACTTCTATATTTTTGAAGTATATGAATTTAGTTAAAGAGACATAACACATCTTACGTTGTCATCTTGTGAATTATGGTCTCCCTTTAACTTTTGGATTTGTAGATTATTTTTCAAAACAACAGTTTAAATTACATTCAATATTACTTTTATCAACAAGTGTTATGATTTGGTTGTAGTACTTACTATATCATTGTCAAATCTTTCATCAACACCAATTTTATCATCGAATCTGCCACCAACATTATAATAGTTGTTTCAAATCTGAAGACTTTATTTACATTGACTCTCCTTGACATCAAGTGAAACAACTTTGTCCTATGATTATTAAGAATTCTTGTAAGTTTCTAGTTAATTATATTATAGTAGCGAATAACAATGTAGTGATGCATATTTGTTCATGTCAATATAAAATAGTAAATAGAGAGGATGTATTACTTTCACACATATAAGCATTGCCAATGGATGATATTGGTAGTGAGATTGTGAAGGAATACGATAGTGCAATGAAAAAGGTTGCCACTAAGTTGTCGCTCATACTACAAAGTCCAGGATAAGGGTCAAATAGTATGCAAGGTGGTGTAAAGATGGCGATGGCGATGATGATGAGAATGAAAGCGAGAGTTGTGGAGGAGAATTGAATAATGAATCATTATCCTTGTAATCCTTTCCCATCTCAGCTTGTCCCACTAAATCTAGACCTGACTTATATCTGCATGTATTAGCATCAGTCGCGTAACTAAAAACCAAGTCAACATTATTTTTAAAGGGAAATTTGAATTCATGAAAAATTGAAAGGATTTCATTCAACATATTCAAATTATTTTAATTGATGGTTATCTTCAACTAATAAAATTAAAAAAATCCCATTGGGGCTTTGTAATACTGTGTCAATTTTCAGGAGGAAGGAAATGCCTAGGCATGTTCCCAATGCTAATTAATAGCCTTCAACGAAAACAATAGTACCTGAAGGGCAAGTATTAATAAATTAAGTTCATTTAAGATAAGTAGTAATGAAAATGTATATTACAATTATTCAATGGCTTCCTTTAAGGTTAAGTTGGGTGTGACTCCATGTTCTAGGTCAGGGATGTGTATCTCCTAGATGCAACAAATTTAGAAGCTCCTGCATATGGAGATTAGATAGCCATTATCATGGATCTAAAAAGATTTATGGATTTACATCAGAGATAATCATAGACCAAGGAGCACAATTCACATAATATTTGATCAAAGGTAATTTTAGTAGCTAATCTTCCTCATTTAGCTAAAAGTCTTTTTTTATCCTTTTGAAAATGGTAATTGTATCAACATATGCATCAAACTAGTAAGCCAATTTATATTCTATTTCCTTCTCACTTGTAATCACCTTAAGAGAACAACTAACACTAACTGAAAGATATGGGCATCATGCAAGATACCTTTATTAGATAAGTATCACATGCAAACTTTGACAAAGTAGGTGCCCAAAAATTCCTATATAATAGGATATTTATTAAAATAATATTAAATTCAGTTTGGTAAACTTAGAAATGCTATTAGAAGTTCAAACTTGCACCAACCCATTTACTATAGGAATGTCAAATAGAGTCGGTGACATGCATATTATGAATATAATCACATCCACAACTCAATTAGATCAGATCATTTAACATCAATAATCCAGTAGCCTCCAATCATATGTGTTGTCAACATAAATATGAGTTTCAAGATGCATGTTATCCAAAATAGAATTAAATCCTTCCATTTTCACATCCCTAAAAACATGGAATCATTAACATTTATATGTTCCAATATCAACACATAATCAATATCAAATTCAAATTAATCCAAAATACCAAAGGTCCTTGTAATACCTTCAAGTTATATCCCAATCCTTGTAATACCTAAGAGATACCTTGAATATATTACCATGAGGGTAGACAAATAAATGTTATGATCTACAATAGGTTTAGGGTTTGTCAGCCCTTTCCAAGGAAGGACTAATGGTTTTACTTTTTTAATTACTCAATTTTTTCTCAACCAATAATTTTTTTAAAAATATATATTATTTTATCAATTATAAATTTTAACATAAGGCTTGGAAAATAATTAATGAAATATTCTATAGATATTATTTAAAAATATTTCCTTGCTAACATCATACACAATTACCAATATTGACAACACATACCACTATTATTTGTTACATTCATTAATGCACACACAACAAATGATAGTTAGCATAGGAGGATGAATAATTGATTTTAGGCCTTTTTGAAATGTTTTTATATACTTTAAAATTAATAAACCCAAAAATATTAACACAATAATTTGGAATTAATGTTGCATTTAAAGTAAAGCATTTTTTGGTCTTCACCTTGGGTTTTTCTACAAAAGAGCCTTCTTGATGCTTCATGGTAATCTAGGATTCTCTTATATATAATAAATATATCAAATTATAAATTGATAAAAAATTTAAGAAGAAATCACTCCACAACTTGCTACTAGAAAAGATAATAAAGAGAAGACTACCTTGTATATGGCTCTATTTTTTTTCCCTCTTTTTTCCTACACTTCTGAGATCTGCAGACATAAATAAAAGAAATGAAACCCTTATTATTTATTTTAATTTTACACTTCTATCTTGAAAAGTATAGGGTTATATATAAAACCCTATACCATTATAATATATATAATGTATATGTACTTGTGGTGTGTGTGTATCAAATTTTTAAGGATAGTTATAGTTACAATGGTGAAGGAAACAAAGTATTAAGATATTTTAGGAGTGAATTTGAATATTTCTACTTCTAAGATCAAGTAGGCTTATTACATGAAGGTCTTATCTTTCAAGTCCTATTTTGAGATTTTGTTGACTTTACTCTAGGTTTACTCAATCACTATTGGAATCACTTTTCAAGATTATAAATGTAATAAAATTTTATGTTCCTAAGATTAAATTTAGAGCATATACAACCATTTCAACACTCCAATAATGTTTTTAGTCTATAAGCCAATTTATCATTAAATTTGTACAACATGATAATTTTTTGTGAAATATTTTTATATACTTTACAAAATAATAAACCCCAAAATTTTAACACAAAAAAAACTTGGAATTGGTGGTGCTTTTTAACTAGAAGGATTTTTTAGTCTTCGCCTTGGATTTTTGTGCATAAGAACCTTTATGCTACTTCATGGTAATCTAGGCTTCTTTAATATATAAAAAAATGTATTGACACATGAATTGGTAAAATTTACAAGAAGAAATCACTCCACAACTTACTACTAAAAAATATAATAAAGAGCAGATTTCTTTATATATGACTACTTTTTCTCCTCTTTTTTCCAATATCACCACTGTCATAATCATTTTGAATTGTGTGTTTTTGTTTTTTAAAATTAATCCATAAAGGGATCTCACGTGGTTTAGTTTTTTTTTATGATTTTAATATCATTGGTTCCTTTGGTAATGGTACACACACACACATATAACCTTATACAAATATATTATATATAATTCATATGTACATGTGGTCTGCATATATATAATGTGTATATTTAGACATCTCAATATTTTTAGTTAATTATAATTATAGTGGTGAACGAAACAAAGTATTATGATATTTTAGGAGTGAAGTGAGATGCTTTTGCTTCTCAGATCAAAAAGGTTTATTATATGAGGGTCTTATCTTGTAAGTCTCATTTTGATATTTTGTAAAGTTTATTTTAGGTTTAGTCACTTGTTATTGAAGTCACTTTTCAAAATTAGAAATTTCATAAAATTTTATGTTCTAAAAATAAATTTATAATATATACAACCATTTCAACGATCCAATATTTTTTTAATTTTATAAGCCAATTTCTCATTAAATTTGTAAACTCTAGTCTTATTATTTATTAAATTTTCATACAAAATATTTTAAAAAAAGAATGTTAAATTAATGACAACACCTCAGAATGCAATGGTACACATAATGACTAAAATCAAATATTCATAATACATACTCTCAAAGTTTATATTGAATATTTTAACAAAATCCTTCTCCACTTTACCCTCCATATCTAGAGATGGAGTGTAATATTTCTTTAAATCTTGCACACCTTATTTTTTGACAAGCTAAATGCTATATGTGGAAGGTTGTTTTCTTTCTAAATCTCAATTAGTTTATTTGGAAGCAAAGTCCTAAACTTGATAGGTTTTAGGGCATAAATAAAGAACCAATATTTTTTTGAATTAAAGTCATTTTATTTGAAATTTTCATACTTAGTATTAAAATATTGTTTTTAAATTAATTTTTTTCATCATCATGACTTCATGCATACCAAATTTTTATTATTTTATTAGTCCCTTGTCACATATTTATTTCTTAAATATGAATGTGAAATTGTAATTAATGGTCATTTATTACATATGTGACTCCGTTAGAACCATTGAATGTGAAATCATTTGCGAGAGGAAATTCTATAGAGCTACCCTTTTCATGGAAGTTAATTATTGTTTTATAAAATGTTATAGATTATTAGGTTTTATGCCAAGAACATTTAATAATGACAAAAAAGAGTATAAAAATTAATGAAAACAATAAATAATATTACCTCTCATGGAACAAACCAAAACTAAGATAGATTTTAAAGTGGAAAACCAAACGTATCAGATAAAAACCCACATGATATTATTAGAAGGCTTGTTACCAAAATCTTCACAAGTACAAAATTGAATCAAGAGCATAAGAGAAGAAAAAAGAGAGCTACATATTCTACTGATGAAAAGATGAGAGGAAGAACTCTTTTATAGAGCAAAAGAAGGAAAATGAGAGTTACATAGGATCTCATTATGACATTACAAGCCCTTCAAGTATGTGACACTTATATCCTAATCCCTTACAAAGAGAGGAAAGTGTGTGCCATGTGAGGAAAGAAGAGTTACATGCAAGTAACTATAAATCTAAAAAGTAGATTATGAGGTAAGTGACACCTCATAAAAGTAGAAATAAAATGTGTGTATATATATATATATATATATATATATATATATATATAACTAAGACTTAGAATAAACTTAGAAACCTATAGGAAGGACCTAAAATAAAGTTAATTCTTCAACACTCTCGCTTAAGTTTAATTTAGGGTTATAAAAGTGGAGAGAACCTTTACAAAGAAGAAGAAAGTTGAAATTACATAATACTCCCCTTTAATAGAAACATTCTTCAAGA
The DNA here is from genome assembly GCA_037957365.1 of Torreya grandis. Taxonomy (NCBI): domain Eukaryota; kingdom Viridiplantae; phylum Streptophyta; class Pinopsida; order Cupressales; family Taxaceae; genus Torreya; species Torreya grandis. The sequence continues at coordinate 1,136,496 of JARHVA010003463.1, read as the reverse complement.
ATAATTATAGAAGATATTGAGAGAAGAAAGAAGAAAAAGTGCTCCCAAAAGTTGCAAAGAAGAAACTGTGATCAACAAGAATCTCCAAAAAGCCTCTTCAGACAAGATGATCAATCTGCCATAGAACAAAAACCAACTAAAAATACTAATGATCCATAAACTCGCAAATCAAAAAAACTAACACCAATCTTTCAAGTTAAGTATCTAATATGCCAAAAAATACAATCTACATACATATAGTAACAAAAGTAAATGTACAAAAAAAACAAATTGAGTAAAGACAACTTCCATCATAAAGTGTGTAAACCTAGATGAAAAAAATTTAGTCAACATAACAAAAGTATATTACTTTTGCAACAAAAAGCAAGGAATGTATAAAAGATTGATTTTAATCAAAATGGAGACAAAGAAGATGTGTCACTTACAAAAGATATTTTGCATAAAGTATTAGAAGAATTCTCACAAGAATACATATCAAAGTCTCTAGAAGATCCATCATTATTAAGAATCCAATCAATTTTACCCTTAGAGGTAGTAGATTTAGTCATTTTTCAACAAAATAAATTATTATGCATGAATTTACCAAAAGATTTGGATGGGTGTAATTTCCAATATTTAGATATGTGATGCCCATGTTTTACACAATGTGTACAATATTTAACATTTTTAACTAAATTATGAGCATTAAAAACAACATAATCAAAAGAAGTTGCATTATAAGTCCTTCAATGAGGAGCACAATGAGATTGCAAATATTTATTAGAAGCAAATGAAACAGTAGAATTAACATGATCGAGACTTTGAGAATTCACATCAGAATTAAGCAAAATAGGTTCAAGTATCCTAGATTCACACTTACCAAGACCTCCACCAGTGTACCCCATGGAGTGCATTATTTTTAAGCTAGGGTTTCTTGAAGGAGTGTTCTCATAAGTTTGAGTGTGTTTAGGATCATAAGTATATCCATTATTATTAGAGATATTATCATTATCAAAAGATGCAAATTTATCATTTAGGGTGTCAATAGAGTTTTGCATTGTGTATTTTCTCAAGAAAAGAGGTTTGTCAAACACGTATAATCTTATTTTAACAAATAATGTAATTTTTAAGAGCAATAATTTCATCATTTTTAGAGGCAAGAGTTTTCATAGTATTTTTGAATGCTAAAAAATGACTAATTGAAAAGCCATAAAATAAATATTATGCAAGAATTTTGTAATTAAAAAAACTAAGAATTAAAAACTGAACACGCATAATCTAAACTTACTTTCAAAAATAAAAAAACACTTATAATTGATAAAGCTCCAAAAATGTTAAAACAAAGCTATGCTTTTACGAATTATCTCACTTCCCAAAAAAATTTTAAAAAAAAAATTATTATAATAATTATAATTTAAAAAATGAAATTACCAAATTATATGAATTAAAACGTGATAATTCATTCAACTGAAAAAATCACTTAGAGGAAATTTTATGTAAGTTATGAAGCTAGTTGGGCAACGTACTCAACCAAACAAGACGCTTTATGTCAAGGAGGGGCAGGAATCCTACAGAAAACTGGACACAACTAACTATAACTCTTGGTAAAGAGGTTACAATGAGTTATAAGATCTCTTTGAGAGAAAATAAAATTGAGTATATAAATTAAACACGTAGAGAATTTTTTTTAAAAAAATCTCACATTTATAATTAATACAGTCATAGTTTTGATGATTTCTCTCAAATCATGATCTAGGATTTTACAAAATTTTGACAGCAATATCTCAATTATTAGATGAAAAAAGTCTTTAAATTATAAGTTAATCAAAACATATAGCCAGATGATTAGAACGAGTTTTATAATTTGAATAAAAAACTAAAAAAAAAGAACAATATTTTTTATTGTAATATATCAAAAAACTAATTTACCATTGATATAAATACTTTTGTTTTATTCTTTTTTGGCAATTAGGTGTTTAATTCCTAAACAAATAAAGGTCTGAGTAAATGTAAATCAGTAATTAATGTGTCTCAATTAGTTTATTGATTTGTGTAAATAGATATGTATTTTACCTTTTCTAAAAATAATAAGAAGTGTGAAGAAATCAAACTTAGCTTATCTTGCGCTAAAACAAATGATGCAGGGTCTGGAAATTGTTGTGTAGGGATGACATACTATCATAAATAGGGCCCAAAACTCCATTTCTAGATTAGACAAGAGCACCAAACTCAAGACACCCTTATACTTGGCACTGTAGCCCACTTCCAACACTGTTGTCCACTTTTGACACTATTGTCCTAGTGGTCTGGATTTTCTAGGTTCTACTTGGTAGGCCTGTGATACCCTAGCAGTGAATTATTAAAGCCATGGTCTGTGTGGAGCTTTGTTGTGTGTTTGATTCAGTCTTCAAAAAAATTAAGAGTTCTTGGTACTTGAACTTGAGTAGCAAAATTGGGAAAGAGAGGAGGGGTTAGTGTGTAAAGGATATGCTAGATGCACTTCACACCCCGTGTGTGGGCATGCTACATACATATCAATACTGTGAAGAGGGATCAAGCTAATGTAGTTTTCCTATTTGAAGTGTTTGGTACAATTGTGTGATGTATGCAACTAGATGTGAATCTATAATGTACTTTGGATGACTAGAGACTGATATGAGTGCTTGAATAGACTTGAATTAATCTTGGAAGGTTGTATGCAGAGAATAGGGAAGAGTGCTTGAGTGTACTTGTATTCTTTCTTATTTCTTGTGAATGAGTGCCAACCCTTATAAATGGACATTGAATGTCCTTATATAGGGAAATTGATGATCGTGAGTTAAATGAGCTTGCACTAGGCTGACAAAGGAAAAGATAAAGATTTGATAAAATCTAATCATTTGAGGTTAAAGTGAACTTGGACAATAGTGCTAGAAACAAGACACCCCTAAGTTTTGGCACTGATGTCCAAGTTGGGCACTATTTTCCTAGGAGGATGAGATTAGGGGGGATGGATCTAGGTCTGAGAGGGATGCCCAGGTCTCAAAAAGCTAAGTCTAGGAAGCTACGGATGACTGGGAATCAGTAAAAGTTTAGTCGAGAAGGGTTGAGTGAGAAAGAAATAGGACCTATAGGTTGGGTGCTATTAGCCATACTTAAGTCATCCAATTTTTTATTTTATATGATTACATTTGCCCCTCTTTTATTCTAGTGATGCATCAAAGTGAAATACTAGGATAAAGGAAAAATAGAAAGCATACTTGAACTTACCTGTAAGGGAAAAGCTCATGAAGTTGTGTGATGCTGGATGTATGTAAAAAGAGCACATTGTGATGTGTGAATTTGTAAATAAAAACATGATGTAGATCATTTCTTACTAGATATGCTATATCTAAAATAAGAAAGTATAAAAGCTTAGTAAAGGAAGAGAAAAGAATGAATACACCTCATTAGGTACGCAAACCAATACAAAACCTGTTGTGATGCTAGATTGTGTTGATTATGTAATAAATCAAGAGTAATATCATGAATGGAGTTGAGTTCTCAATTCTTAAAAATGTGGTTGAAAAATGCAAAGACTAGCCCTTTGGTTCCATTGTCATCAACTAAATGAATTTAACGAATCATGCATGTGTTAATCGATGTATGGATTGTGTGTCCAATCCCTCTAAATAAGTGGCTCAAGAATACTAAGGCTAGCCTCTTAGCTCCATCATTGCCTCATGAAGTGAAATTATGAAGTGATATTGGTATAGAATAGATGTCATATGAGATGGCTCATGGAACCCACAAATATGTTAGAAATATAACACTGTGACGTAGATAGCTGAATGTGTGCTAGAAACGAGGCCACTCTTGACCATTTTGAAAGATGGATATCAGGCTTGTATGAAAGCCACTCTAAAACTAGTGTACTAGGCTTATATGAAATCCAACTCGAGAACTTGGGTGCTCAAAAATCTAAACTTGTATAAAAGTTTAACTTGAATTTGATGCCAACTACCTACAGATGGAGTAAGGCATGCAAATATTGAGAATGCCTGGAATAAATTGAACTTAGAAACAAAAGAAGATCCATGTGTTGCATATATTACCCCCAATCATTGATGTCTAGAACATGGATTTTGATCCAGAAGTTATTCCAACTGCCCAATCTAAACTAAAAGTGAGAACCATCATACCACACATGATAACCCCCTATATCTAAGAAAACTATGCTGAAACTAATGGATTTGATTGATCTAAAAGTGTAAAAACTATCTTTGAACTAAAATTTTTACCTATTTCTGGAAATTTTGAGTGTTTTTCTACCTAGACAAGAGCACCAAATTGTGGACACCCCTGGTTTTGGTGATACTATCTATTTTTGATACTACTATCCATTTTTGGTGTTACTGTCCAATTTTATCACTATTGTTTGGTGTGAAAAATAACTACTAATCTGAGACTATTCTTATTTTTCTACTCCGATTCAATCGGCTTGACCTCTGGATTCAGTGCTGACTATTCTGAATGTTGTTTCAATTGATATGAGGTTTTATCTCTATGATAAAGCCCCTATTTGATGCCCCCTCTTCAGAGGGTAGGAATGATAAACCTCTAATGACTGGCCTCAGAAGAAAAGAGTCTTACAAGAGTGTTAATTTGAATATATATATGATATAGCATTTGATATTTGACAATATGTTTCAAGATATAGCAAGTGTTTATCTTGAGATATTGTTAGATCAACAAGGATATGCCTAAATACACATAATAATGTAAGAGCATGTGCATGATACTGAATTGGATTTGTAATGTTAGAAATTATTTAGTTGTTAGTTTGTTAGTTTTTTAGTAAGCATGGAAAGATGGAGCATGATGGCCATCATGGCATCCAAGAGAAGAGGAAAATGCATGATATGGATCATGACATTGTAACAATCAAAAAATAACCAAGTAACAAGCACACAAATCAAGAAGCTAGAAGCATAAAAGGGTGGCCAAGGGGCCACATAAATAAGGGACATGGGCACATCTCACTCAAACATGAAAACAAGTATGGAAGGCATGTTCAAATACCACATACACATACAAGTGGAAGAAGAAAAGTTGGCATAAGGGCCATAAACACACAAAAGACTACAACAAAAGACATTGGAAAATGTCCTAGGGCACACACATGAAATAGAAGCAAAGGACATTGGCAAATGTCCTAAGGCACAAATAGAAGATAATTAGGAATTATAAAGTGTAATCACACAAGCTATGCTAAGCAAGGAATGAAAGAAAAAGTAAGAAATGGAAGATACAAACACATCTAACTAATCAAAGCAAATGTGAAAGTATGAAAAATATGTGTATCACAAGACTAGGTATATGTTAAGAAATACATAAATGCTAGGTACTATTGAAATGTCAATGTAGTAATATGTGTAATCTAGTAAAGAATGTGTATCAGTATGATAAATTAGAGTGTGTAGTGTAGGAATGACATAACTTGGATGGTATAGTCATGTAGAAGATGCCCTTAGTGGGTATGTATATCGATGTGTGTCTCAAATGTAGAAGTAGAAATGCCCCCTCGATGGGTAGATTGAATCAATCAAAGAGTTGGATGCCACTATGTACACTCAAAAAATATAAAGTGATGCATGGTAATGTAGATAAATTGACATACAATAACATGAAATAGTGAATGTAAGTCCTAACATGATAGTAGTAATGTAAACATGGATGATACATACAATCAAAATTGTTTTTGGTATTTTTGGTATTTTTGGATTATTTTTATATTTTTAAAAATATTTGAACTATGTACAATCAAGCAAAAGAGTTTATGTACAATCAATGCTGAAAATAATAATACTAGCCAATGAGTCTCAGATGAGACCCCCTATCATGGTGTCCTGTATCGAATAATAGAATTGTGCATGATTGTGAAGCATGATTGAATGGCTAATAATATGACTTTGTGTTTTTGGATTCATCATTGGTATCTTGAAAATCATAATAAGCTGTATTGGTTGTTTATCCATGGTATATGGTAGAGTTGCAAGAATCTAGGTGGACTTAGGAGGATTGCCACTAAGTCTTGCACTTCATCATGAAGGAAAATATGCATGAAATTTAGGTGGCATAAGGAAAACAACTTGGATAATAGTAGAAAATATTAAGTTGATATAATCTAAATAAGGAACTGGAATATGCATGAAAAGGATACAGTGCTCCAAAACATGTAAGGTGATATCTCAATAAGCAAAAAAGAGCTAGTATATACCACTAGGGATTTTTTTTAGAAATATTATTTGAAAAATACTATGGACTTTTGAATTTGAAATTGATTTTCTAAGTTAGATATGCAACTCAATTTTTATAAAATGATGCAAAAGGTACTAAAAATAACTAAGAATGTATTTGATGCAATTAGGGTTTGATTTTTTTTAAATTAGTATAATAATTTGAAATTTTTGTTATAAATATATATAATTTAGCTTGAAATTTTTAAAAAAATTCTGCAAATATTTCTAAAATTAGCAATATATTTTTCCTAGTGGTTTTGAAGGTGTTTGTATGCAAATAGGACCTAGTATGCGCAAACTAGGGTTTGAACAAAATATGTGAGATTTTTGCAATGAATTTATAGATTTATAATTTTTAAATTCTAGAAAAATCATAGAATTATAGCAAAAAATTAGAGATAATTAGCCCTAGGGTTTCTAAGATTTTTGTGCTAAAATTTGAAGTTGGGTTCACCAAATATTTTATTTTTTTGGAATTAGGTGTTTAATTCCTAAGTAAATAAAGGTTTGAGTAAATGTAAATCAGTAATTAATATGTCTCGATTAACCTACTAATTTGTGTAAATAGATATGTATTTTACCTTTTTTTTAAATAGTAAGAAGTGTGAAGAAATCAATCTTAGTTTATTCTGGGCTAAAATAGATGAGTTAGGGTCTAGAAATTGTTGTGAAGGGATGGCAAAATATCATAAATAGGATCCAAAACTCTATTTCTAGATTGGAAAGAAGTACCAAAATTAAGACACCCTACTACTTGGCACTATAGTCCACTTTTGGCATTTTTTTCCTAGTGGGTTGGCTTTTTTGGGTTTTGCTTGGTAGGCCTGTGATACCCTGGCAATGAAATATTGAACCTTGGGTCTATGCATAGATCGTTGCATGTCTGATTCAATCTTATAAACCCTTAAGATCTCTTGGTGCTTGAACTTGAGTAGCAAACTTAGAAAAAAGAGGAGGATTTAGTGTGTAAAAGATACGTTAGATGCACTTCATACCCCGTATGTGGCATGTTGCCTACATACCAATACTCTGAAGAGGGATCAAGATAATGTAGTTCTCCCATTTGAATTTCTTGGTGTAATTGTGTGATGTATGCAACTAGATCTGAAGCTGAAATGTACTTTGGATGATTAGGGACTAGTATGAGTTCTTGAATAGGTTTGAATTCGTTTTGGAAGGTTATATGCAGATAATAGAGAAGAGTGCTTGAGTGTACTTGCTTGTATTCTTACTTTTTTCTTGTGAATGAGTGCTAACCCTTATAAATGGACATTGAATGGCCTTATATAGGGAAATTGATGATTATGGGTTAAATGAGCTTGCATTAGGTTGATAGGGGAAAAGATAAGGATTTAAAAAAATCTGAAAATTTGAGACTAAATTGAACTTGGAAAACAATGCTAGAAAGAGGACACCTTTGAGTTTCAGTGCTCCTATCCAAGTTGGGAACTATTGTCCTAGGAGGATGAGACCTAGAGGGATGGATTTGGGTCCGAGAGGGCTACTTGGCTCTCAAAAATCTTAGTTTGAGAAGCTACAGGGGCTAGGAATAAATGAAAGTTTAGATGAGAAGGGTTGAGTGAACAAAAAAGAGGACCTATAGGTTGGGTACTATTATCCATACCTAAGTCATCCAATTTCGTATGTTATATGATTAAAACTTTCAAGTAAGTAAGATTGGAAACCATAATAATTTAAAATTTTCTTGTAAAAATCTGCAAAAAAAGTTAGAAGGCAAAAAAATGTTGCAAGCAAGATAAAAAAGTGAAGAAAAAGGAGATGGATTGAAAAATATTGCAACGGTGGATCACATGCAAAAAAATATATAATTTCTCCACAAATCTGCACACTCACAAACCAAATATCAAAAAGCAACCTACTCTGATACCATATTGGATTTATGCTAATAACGTTTAACAATGAAAAAAAAGAGTGCAAAAATTAATGAAAGCAAGAAACAATATTACCTTTCATAGAGCAAACCAAAAATGAGACAAAAATGTTAAAGTGAGAAACCAAACGTATCGAAGAAAAACCCACATGATATTATTAGAAGGCTTGCTACCAAAATCTCCATAAGTATAAAATTGAATCAAGAGCACAAGAGAAGAAGAAAGAGATATAAAGATTCTAGTAAGGAAAAGAGGAGATGAAGAGTTATTTTATAGAGCTAAAGGAGAAAAATGAGAGTTACATAGGACCCCATTATGACTTTACAAGCCCTCCAAGTGTGTGCCACTTGTATCCTAATCCCTTATAAAGAAAAGAAAGTATGTGCCATGTGGGAAAGGAAGAGTTACATGCAAGTAACTCTAAATCCAACAAGTGGATTATGAGGTAAGTGATGCCTCATAAAAGTAGGAATACAGTGTATTTATAAATATAATAAATACACATATAACTAAGACTTAGGATAAACCTATAAATCTATAGGAAGGACCCAAAATAGAGTTAATTCTCTAATATAGACAATTTTATTAACAATTTTTTAAATTGAAATCATATTTTTATATGGATTAAGTATATGAAATGTTTCTTTAATTTAGTACTAAGGACTGGGGTATTCATTCCACCAAATTCATCCAGGGCACGATCCCGACCTCATCCTTTTTTGGTGTCTATAAGGATTTGTATCTTAGTGGATGACTAGAAAACACCTTTTACACTATCATATTTACTATTAAACTACAACCCACTTGATTTTATCAACAATTTTATTGTAAACCACTAAAACCATCGATATATCTACAACTTGTATTAGCTAGTAACTTTGGCCGTGTGAGGAAAACCATGCCAATAAAATGTCTAAATGTGCAAGGAACTCTCCCATCATTTATGGATGGATTATACATACACAACAACCCTAATACCAAATATGTTTTGTGGGGCGGCCACCATCTTTTTGATGGGGATAGTAGGTTGCATGTCATTTGAGTTAAGGACGAGTGGCCTGCTTTCTGTAGTTGGTTCATCCATACCTACAAATATGTTCAAGAAGACATGGTGGGGAGTTTAACCCTGCCAAACATCTTCGCAGACTTCTACAACTTTTTTGGCTTGGCTAGGGGTGCTTGTATCCATCATAATCTCTCCTAGACACTCAAATTTTACCTAAATTCACGATGAATTTTGATTTAAATCACAAAGCTTATAAACAATTTTCACTGTGAATCTATAAATTAAACATGATCTTAGCACTAATATTTGTTGGTTGAATGTATCTAAATGTCAAAACTTATTGTGGATTGTCATTAAAATAACAAATGGCACCTTGATATTCATTATTGTAAATCTTGATATGTAAAGTGAATACATCTCCATAGTATGCAATTAAATGTAAAATAATTTGATATTTGATAAACTTGTTCTATTAACTGTTAATAATTGATTTATTGATTTAGTTCATTTTTATATTATGTATACATTAATTTGTAAATGCTTATCCTCTCATAATTTTTGGAAAGATTATAGTGGCATTCACATGAGAACATATCTTGCAATTAGTGTATTGGGTATTGAATTTTTTACATTTATTTATTTATTTTTAATTTTAATGATAAAATCAACATCATCTATATAGCTAGCCTCCACATCCTACTAGTATTTTATAGATTTTACTTCGGTTAGAGTAGAGGATGTTGATTAATTTGTATTTACTATGGACAACATAGATTAATTTGAGAATATTTATCTAAACCATAGTTTAGATTGTTATATAATTTTATTTTTTCACATACCATCAAATTTAATGTCTTAGATCAAATGTCTAAGGAAAATAATGAATGTATACTAGTTAGGCATAGTTTCTTATATACAACACTTTGATAGTTGGCATTTGATAATGAACTTACAATAAAATATATTAATAGAAAATATTGACAGATAATATAGTATTATTGATATAAGGAAAATTAAATATTTTGTAATTTTGTATTTATGAGTTATGAATAAATATTATTAATATTATAAAATTTAATCATAGATTTTAATTAAGATAATGATCAAGTCTCATATATATATCTTCATCTATTTCAATTTCCTAATTATAATATAAGGTAAGGATTAGACGTTATGCCTCACAACATCCTATGATGCCTAATTATATTGAATAATTAAATTATGAAATCTATGTTAAAATAAATTTACATTAAAAATACATGTACAAACTCAATCACAAACAATTTACAATATAAAAATAAGGACTAACCACTAAATAACCCATTTTTTAATTTAGACTTTAATGAATTGAGATGAAAAAATAACTATTAGTTTTTAGAATATTCTTTGTAATCCTTCAACCCATTATTAAATTATCTAGTATAAAAGCAATCAAATCGACTCTTCATTAAGGATAAATTTAAGTTATAGATTTCTAGACATGAAGGAAATACATCAATGGCGCAAAGAACATGTTTAAATGAAAAAACCTCATGTTAATTGTCCACCTACCATTTCGAAAGCGTAAAAAACCACCTTTTTTTTTGGGTGGTTTGAAGTAACTACAATCTAGGTGTTATCTATATGTATCCTTGGTTATTTATGTAAATAGATATAATATGATGAATAGTGTGAACATGTGAACCACTCAATATGTTTTTAGGTTAGTAAATGTATACTAAACATGTATATGATAAATTCAAATTAAATATGATAATATGGAAATATATATAAACAAGTGTTGTGGAGCGGTTTGAGTACCTAATGTAATTGATATTGGTATTTTTTGTTAGGTTATTTTGGAATAGATTTTTTCTAATGTTGATTATGGCTATCCAACTTACTAGAGAATTGTTTAGAGGAAAGATAGTTGCACTCTGCGATGGTTATTCCAAGAGAGTCTATGTCACTTTCATAGACGGATCATCGCCAAGGGTCTCAGAAAGGTCAAGAGTGTGGTAGCAGTCTTACCAGACATTCCACAAGACCACTGGTTATATAATATGTTATGAAAGGGGGATTTAAACAAAGATTTATTTTATTTGTATGTGTAGTTTGAGGAGTACAGCAAAATGGTGTATCTGGATGTAGACATACAATTCTTTGATAATAGTGATAATCTATTAGACGTGTCATAGGGGTATTTCTATATTTTTATGTACGGTTGCTATGAGAAGACATCGAGTCACACATCAATAGTATAAGATTGAGCACTGCCAACAGTGCCCTGACAATCTCTTTGTAGATGATTGGTTTATATTGGTTGATTGTATAGTGTTTGAAACCTTTTATCTATTTAAAAACAACTCATTTTAGAGCTCAATATACTAAAAACTTAAATCATTTGAAATTTTAAGATTACATAGTAAAATAAACAACATATATTTTGAATTGAATTCCTAAAAGGACTAAACAACTGTACAAATTCAATTTGGAGTGGTAGGAGGCCTTTAACATTTGTCACTATGGTTTTTTTGTGTCTCTTATTTTCTTGAATATATTTTGTTAATTTGTTTGATGCAACTGTTCTTCTAATATTAGATGAAGTAACTCCACTTCAAGGATTGTGTGGAATATCATAACAAGATTTTACCTTTTTTAAGTAATGTTTTATTGTGCTACAATCTCCCTTTTTATTCCATCAAAAGTTCATATTGCACAACATTTATCTTCTTGATAAATTCTCAACATTAATATTTAATAAGTGGTCAAATAATAAAAACAAGATGGGAAATAATTTTAATAAAATGATATTGAAAATATACTAGAAGAAGCAGCGCTTAATATTTGTTAAATGAGTTATGTATGAACCTTCGAAATTGTGATTGAGAAAAAAATCAGATTTGTAGATAAGCTCAAAATACCCAAAATAGTTAAGTAAACTTCTCAAAATAAACATTTATACCAAAAAATAAATCAAAATTTTAACATTCAAAGATAGCATAGTCCACTAGCCACCCATAACTACAAAGGGTACATATGCCATGAAACAAAATATGCCTTGTTCACCATGTCCACAATTTTACCATAGTTTCAAACTATTCATTCAAAACTCTCTTCAAATTTTTTTGAAGAAACATGTGCATAAGACATTTAAAACACGATGACGCTAGAAAACTATTAAATCTTATAATCATGGAACTTGATCACAGCCTACTGTAAAGTTATGAACATGAAAACCAAATGTTCAGGGCTTCAAACCTCTAATTACAAGATCTAAGAAGTTGTCTTTTTCATCTGTAAATAACAACATTTGTTAGTAATTTTTAATTAAATAAAAAATAAAGTTGTGGTTTTTAACTGTATTATAAAAGACATTCTAGCATGTTAAAAAATATATATGAAACTGTAAACGTGTACCCTAAAATTTATGCTTCCTAACATGTTATGCCTTACAGAATAATTATTATCATCATTGTGCCTGAATCTCATGAAAGAAGACTGTAATGCCTTGTTTTCTATCCATATCAATACTATACTAATATTGTATTACTACTGAAACTTGTGATGAAGTAAAAAATTAAGTGATTGCACTTTCATTTTGAGCTGGTGTTTCTCAGGGCTCATGCACAGGTCTCAAAGAGTATTGTTCCAGAGCTCAGGTGTAGAGTCATTCTCTAATAGGGTTATACATAATGAGAGATGAGGTGATATCTTTTCTCAACCTTAGATGACCTTGGAATTTCCCTTAGCTAAAAGAGAAATCAACCCAACTCTATAAACTTTAAATTCCAATCTCAACTTTACCTACTATGTAGGGCTAAAAGGTTTGCCCAGTGCCATTGGGCATCTGCTTGAACTTTTGACTAACTTACTACTTTGTTTATCTGATAAACAATAAGAGTCTTACATTTGCCTGATAACTAAACAAACACATCCATGTTGTTCAATTGTTTTATGTTGTAAAAACTAGAAAGTATGTAAGCAGAAGCACTTTGGGTACAAAGAAGTGAAGTTGCATGAGAAAAGGTTTTGCAAAGAAAGAAAGTAATAAATGTATTAATGTCCACAAATGATAGGACTAGAAAAGTACAACTAGTTTAGAATAGACAGACAACAAAAACATCCTAATCATCTCCAAGAGCTAAAAGGAAAAGTGAAAAAAGAAAACCTTCTCTCATAGTAAGCTAGGGCATGTAAGAAAACCTAGTTGATTGATCATCTTGTACTAGCATTAGAAATATTTAATGGTCTATCTCTAAGACAAAGCCTGAGAATTGAATTTGGAGAATGATATTGGAAGTTGGGATAATGGTAGTGGAGGCAAAGAAGTCATTCTTGGGAGTTGAAACTAAATTTGTGCTCTCTTATTTTTCCTCCTAATAGTTAGAGCTCATAGGGCAGATGAGCATAAATGGTTCTCATAAGTCCAAAGGGTAGTATTGTAGATACAAAGCCTTGGAGATACCCCCAAAAAAATGAGGCTATGTTCAATTTCCAACAGTTCATTTTCTTTAATGGAGATCACAATTAAGATGAATATTCTTGATGTACAGATTGGTTGTTTTCATTAATGGTGTTCTCATTAATGAAATGAAAGTGAGTGAATAAAAAATCTTAATTGGTAAGTATCTCCTACTGTTGTCCCAGATAAAATTCATTGTACCACACCTCTTCATCATAACAAAGGCATGGCCTACATTAAAAGGATATAAAGCAAGTGAATGGTTATGCCATTTTTAAGGCAATGGCATGCACAACGGCAGGAATTTCTCCATTAAGAGATGATAGATACATTGTTTTTGCATATCTAAACCTAACTTCTAGGTATGAAATGCGTAATGGGTAGGTCTCAAATTTAGGTCAAACTGAATAAAAATAGAAGGGCTAGGTGATTGTTGTGAATTTTTTAGTTGGTGATTGGAATCATTAATATTTGCACAGTAAGGAGAAAGTTGTTGAGATTGAAAGCACTTGCCCTCTGATATATATTTAATTCTTGTGTTGCTTCAGGGGTTGAAGATGTTATAATCAATGATGAGTGTGCAGAGGCTAAACATGGCTTGTTCGTTGCACCCAAATTTGCCCAGCATTGATGCAAAAAAAAATAGGCCAATCTTCAATGATGCAGAAAAATAGACCAATTTTTTGGAGGCCATAACTTTTGACCCGTAGTTCTATTTAATCTTTTCCATGCACCAAAATGACCATATCAAAAAGTTTGATGTTGGCATAAGTTGATCTATCTCCTTACAGTTATTTTTTATATTTTTAGGAGGCCATACATGATCATCTGAGGGTCTGAAATTACTGTTTAATGATTTTTTTGAGAATTTTCTATTTTTAGAAATTGTATATTTTTAGGACCGGATGTCAATTTTAGTTGAATTTCATCTGATAGGATATTTTTAGCATTTAGAGTATTTTGAAAAAAAATAAGAGCTACACGCACTTTCATACGAAACTTATTAAAAATTGTAGCTACTAAAAATAGAGGTTTTTTTATATTTTAGTTTTTTTAAAATTTTTGCATGTCAACTTTAATTTTGATTTGAGGCTTATTTAAGCATGGTTTGGGTTTGTAATTATTTCAAGTCATTCAATATGAATCAATTATGAGTATTAGTTTAGATCTTGGCCTATTGGTAATTTTATTGTCTTCATAGTTTTTAGGATATTTCATAAAAATATTTAGAGCTGCACATGCTTGCATGTGAAACTAAAAATAAGAACTTCTAAAAAATAGAGTTTTTTTTTTTTTTTTTAAATTTTTGCATGCAACTCTAATTCTCAGTTGATGCTTATTTAAACATGGTCTGGGTTTGTAATTATTTTGAGTCATTCAATACGAATCAATTATGAGTATTGTTTCAAATTTTGGCCTATTGGTAATTTTATTATATTGCTAGTTTTTAGTGTCATTATCTTGCCTCAACTCAGAGTTAGAGTTGACATACAAAAATTTGAAAAAAACTAAAATCTAAAAAAAACCTTTATTTTTAGTAGCTACTATTTTTAGTAAGTTTTGCATGCAAGCGCATGCAGCTCTATTTTTTTTTTAAATATCATAAATGTTAAAATTATCCTATCAAAATAAATTTAACTGAAGTTGATGTTTGATCCTAAATATATAATTTTTAAAATAGAAAATTCTCGAAAAAAATTTAAATGGTAATTTTGGACCCTCAGATGATCATGTAT
This sequence comes from Torreya grandis, assembly GCA_037957365.1. Lineage (NCBI taxonomy): Eukaryota > Viridiplantae > Streptophyta > Pinopsida > Cupressales > Taxaceae > Torreya > Torreya grandis. Next base: position 1,121,179 of record JARHVA010003463.1, on the reverse strand, counting down.
GGCCTCCAAAAATATTGAAAATAACTATAAGTGGATAGAGTGTCTTATGGTAGCATGAAATTTTTTGAAACGGTCGTTTTGGCATGTAGAAGAGCTCAAACAGAGCTACGGGTCAAAAGTTATGGCCTTTGGAAGACTGGACTATTTTTTCTGCATCATTCTCCTCTGGTTGAAAACAACTCAACTCCTGCGAGTTGCCTTGATTATACTGCTACTATTTTTATTTATCAATCTTCTTTAGCTCTGATTCTATAATTCAACTAGTGTCTTCTTGTTGCAATCCTTCCCACTATACGAAATACCTGTTATAATTCCCTTGCCTTGTGCTCATTCTCTTCATATCCAAACCCTGCATTATCTTTTCCTTCTTCTTCTTTGGAACTTGTTTCTCCCAATTTACTTCTTCATCTTCATCACCTTCACCATATTTTCCACGGAATTCATATAAATTTGAAACATTAAATATTGGAGAAATATCAAAATTTTGTAGTAAACTCATCTCATAAACATTATCATTGATTTTCTTCACAATTTTGCATGGTCCAATTTTCTTGTACTTCAACTTGTTGTATGTGCCTTTTGAAAAATTTATTTCCTTAATTAAATCATTACCAACTCTCCTTATTCAAATACCTTAGATCTTCTTCTAACTCTAATGATGCTTTATATTTCTCATTACTTTCCTAAAACTTTTTTCTTACTCCTTGTAAATGTTGCATATTCTATGTAGATGCTTCTACATCATCACTAACTCGATCTTCAATTGGTAATTGTACCACATCTAAAATTCCCATAGGATTTCTTTCATAAAAAAATTGAAATGATGAATTTATTTTTTATCTATTCATTGAACTATTATATGCAAACTCAGCTTGTGGTAAAGTCAAGTCTCATCACTTGGGCTTCTCTCCCACTATGTATCTCAACAAATTTCCCAAACTCCTATTCACAACTTATATCTGTCTATCTATTTGTGGGCGATATGCACTACTGAATTGTAGCTTAGTACCCATATTCTTCCACAAATTCCTCTAAAATGACTTAGAAATTTTATATCCCTATCTAAAGTAATAGTTTTTGGAACACCATGCAACCTCACAATATCTTTAAAAAATAATTCTACAATTTTACTAGCATCATTGGTTTTATTATATGTAACAAAATGAACCATTTTAGAAAAAATTTCTACAACAATATAAATTGAATCATTACCTTTCTGGGTGTTTGGTAATCACAAACCAAAATCCATACTCAAATCTATCCATGGTCCTCTTAGAATCAGTAATGGCATGTATAGTTTAGTATTCTGTGTATGTCCTTTAGCCACTCGACATATCTGGCATACCTTGTCACATCTCTCTTCATCTTTGGCCAAAAATAATTTTTATCCACCCATTCTATTGTCTTCATCTTACCAAAATGTCCAACCAAACCGCCACTATGTAATTCTCTTATTATATTATCTTGTAAAGACCCAACTAGAATGCACAATTGTTTCCCTTTGAAGAGATAACCTACTTGCATAAGATAATCATCATTAATAGTATCTGTCCCACTTGTTAATGGATTCCTATACTACTCAACTACTTTACCAAAATATGGATCAATATCATATAATTCTTTGATGGCTTCAAATCCAACTACTTCACTCACCATAGTAGTTAGTAATGCCACTCTCCTGCTCAATGCATCAGCTACCTAATTCTATTTTTTTAATTTATGTTTCAACACAAAAGTATACCCTTACAAGAATTAAAAACACTTCGTATGTCTACTACTCAAATTCTTTTGTGTGTTCACATACTTCAGAACCTCATGATCTGTAAATAGGATAAACTCCTTAGGCACCAGATAATGCCTCCAATGTCTTAATTCTTATACAATTACATAAAGTTCAACATCATAAGTAGAATACTTCAATCTTACCTCATTAAATTTCTCATTAAAATATTTTATTGGCTTCTTCATGACTCAGCACAGTACCAATTCTCATAAATGAAACATCACAATCAACCTCAAACACTTTGGCAAAATTCGATAATGCTAAAATTGGTCTTTTTGTAATCTTCTTCTTCAAAAATTCAAAGTTTTATGTGGTTTCTCTAGTCATGTAAATTCCTTCCCTCTCATGCATTTTTTATTGGTGCCATAATACTACTAAAATTTTTAATATTTTTTTAATAAAAAACTACTAAACCATGGAAACTTCTTACCTCTGTAATGCTTTTTAGTATAAACCACTCAAAAATTGCCTTTATCTTTTCTTCATCCATTCTCACACTATCTACTGAAACTATAAATCTTAAAAATACCAAACTATTATACATAAACTTGTGCTTCTTCAAATTAACATACAACTTCTACTTTCTTAATAAATCCATTACCATTCTCAAATGTTGTAAGTGTTCTTCTTTAGTCTTACTGAATATCAAAACAAACAACCACAAACTTATCAATATATTCTCATAGCACTGTATTCATTACCCTCATAAATGTTTCAGGTGCATTAGATAATCTAAATGGCATCACCATCTACTCATATAATTCATCCCTAGTCTTGAATGCAGTTTTCCACTCATTTCATTCATGAGTTTGAATCTGATAATAACCACTCCCTAGATCAATTGTGGTAAAAAAAATTCAAGCACATCCATCATATCATCTAAGCAAGGTATAGGAAACCTATACTTTATTGTAATTTTATTAATTTTCCTATCATCCACACACATTCTCCATCCTCCATCTTTCTCTAGAGTTAGCAATGTTGGTATTGCACATGGAATCATACTCTCCCTTATCACCTTCTTTATTAACAATTTAGTAACCTGTTTATTTAATTTTGCATGTTATGTTGGACTCATCTTATAAGCTACTTGATTGGGTAAAGTTGATCTTGGAATCAAATCAATGTGATGTTGAATATCTCTTTTTAGTGGTAAACCATTTGGTAACTCATCAAGCATAACATATTGCATATTCTTTCAACACTCTTGTTGCTTATGTTAGTATTTGTACCATTTCTTTGTCTTCATTATTTTCTATTAATACATAACAACAAGCTATTACCTTCATATCTTAGATAATTTTTTTAGTAGAGAGCATGCTTTCTGTCTTTTCTTCCTCTTTAAGAGGTAACAAAAATACCTTTGTACCACCTTTCCAAAAAGTGTACATGTTCTTTGCTCCATCATGAATTGCTTTCCTGTCGAATTGCCATGATTTTCCCAATAACAAATGGCTTGCATCCATCAGAATAACATCACATCATATTTCATCATTATAAGTTTTTCTTATAGAAAACATGATTAAGTACCTTTTATCTACTATAACTTCATTCCATTTCTTAAACTATGAAATCCGATAATGATTAAGATGTTTTTCGCATTACAAATTTAATTTCTCTATCATTTATTTAGAAATGATATTTTCACAACTACCACAATCTATAATTACTTTGCATACCTTTTCATCTTAAGTACATCTTATTCAAAACATATTTGATCATAGCCTTTCATCACCACCTTATTTGTTTTGCACTTATTCCTTCCTTGGAGTGATCATTGTTCTTCTCATCATGAGATTCTCTCTAATATCTGCAGGTGCAACTTCAATATTTTGCTCTTCTATCTCAACCTCAACTAGATTCACTCTTGGAAAATATTTTTACCTCCTTTTTTGATTTTGATAGTGTTGACACTCAAATGCTCTATGTCCTTCTCCACATCTATAACAAACATAAGATCTATGTTGATTCTAAAACTATCCTCTAACACCGCCATAACTTCATCCTCTCTGAAATCCTCTTCTTCTTTGTTGGTATGGAAACCCTTGCCTATTATCATCTTGCCTTTTTGCACCACGTGATGATTCACCTTTATTGGTATTAAACCCACCACTAGTGGTATTAAACCCACCTCATCCCATATTTGGAGGGCATCCACCTCTTCTTGGACCAAGAGAAGTTCTTCTAAAATTATGTCTATTTTGTTTTTCTTCTACCTTCAAAACTAATTGATAAGCCTCATCCATGCAAAGTATTCTATGCATGCTTAATTAATATTGAATAGTAAATTTAAAATATTTACATACTTTACAGCCATTTACTCTTCTGTTTCATCATGCTCCACTCGTATAGAAAGTTTATAAAACTCATATATATACTCTTGTATACTATGATCTTTTTGCCTCAAATTCTAAAATCTTTTGTATATGGTTTGTGCATAATCCATAGGAAGAAATTTCTCCCTCAACTTCTTCTCCATCTTTTTCAATGTATTAATCTTCTCTTTACCTTTTCTCTGTCTCTCTTTCTGTAGGTGATCCCACCAAATCATTGCATGACCTTTCAATCTTGTGCATACAAACTTTACCTTCTTATCTTCTCTCATAGTCTTCCACTCAAAGAACTTCTCCATGCCATTCATCCAATCTATCAACTCCTCTAGTTTTAAACTACCTCCATAATCTAGAACATCAACCTTAAATCTTTTATTTCTTCTTTTTAAATCTTGAACCATCCTCTTTTCCATCAATGGTGGTTGCTCTTATTGTTTTTCTTCTTGTTAAACTTCTTCATCATGATTTGTGTCCTCCTCATCACCACCTTATCTTCTTCTCTGATTGGTGATAACCTTAGTCAATTATTCTACTTGCCTCTACATCTCTTATATAGTTTGGTTTATATGTGCAATACCTCATTATCCTCTCACCATATCTTATTCCTCTAAGATTCAAACTTACTCTGATACCAGAATAATGATACTGAAAACTATCAAAATAATTAAATTAACAATAGGCCAAGATCTTAAATAATATTTATAATTAATTTGTATTGAATGATTTGAAATAATTAAAAACCCAAACCATGCTTAAGCCTTAACTCAGAATTAGAGTTGACAAGAAAAAATTTTAAAAAAAAGTAAAATTTAAAAAAAAAATCCATTTTTAGCAACTATTATTTTAGTAAGTTTTATATGCAAGCATGTGCATCTCTATTTTTTTTTCAAAATAATCTAAACACTAAAATTAGCTTATTGTATGAAATTTAACTAAATTTGACGTCCAATCCTAAAAATATAGAATTTCTAAAAATAGAAAATTCTCAAAAAAATCATTAAACGGTAATTTTAGACCCTTAGATGATCATGTATGGCCTCTAAAACTATAAAAAAAATTATAAGTGGATAGAGCAGCTTATGTCAGCATCAAACTTTTTGAGATGGACGTTTTGGCATGTGGAAGAGCTCAAACGGAGCTATTGGTCAAGAGTTATGGCCTCTAAAAGATTGGCCTATTTTTTCTGCATCATTGAAGATTGACCTATTGTTTTTGCATCAAGCTTTATATTAAATTTCACCATTAGTTTTGAGAGGATGAAAATCTAAAACAATAGAAAGAGCTTATTAATGTGGAGGTTTGTAAATGGAAGAAGACATGTTATTGAGAAAGTGGTTTCCTTGCATATATATGGTTTCAAAAACCTCCACTTGGGGAATCACCATATGCTCCACTAACACCACCACCATCGCCAATGCCATCTATTCCTTTTCCACATTCTAATGCTTCATTTTTCTGCCAAACTTACTCTAAAATTGTGTTGAATCCCTGAATGCTCTTGTCAAACTACTCCCAGTCTCTATATCCTTGGTCGTTGCTACTTCCAATGACACCTGAAGGTATTGATAAGTGTCATTTGAGTAGCTGAACAGATGTTTAATTCATTAAATTTAGGTATTAAGTAATTTTTGTGAAGCTTTGATACTATATTACATGTTTTCCAACTATTTTCCCTAAACAACACCCACATCCACATTGTTGGCAAAGGCATCTGAAGAAATAAAAATGAGATAAATCACCCTAATTGGTTACATAGCAAGGAGACTATTCCCCCTTTAGCAGTAACTAGGAAATGAATAAAATATTAACACCTATCGTAAAAATTTAAAACATGGTTTGAGTATATATAAAATCATGTCATCTCATTGGCTACTGTCAGCAAACAAGTCAATATATTAAAGGCAAAAATAAAAGTACCATCAGGTACTAATAATATTTGAAGGCAATCACTAATATGATTGGAATTTGATAAAAGAGAGTTTTTAGAGAAATATAGATCATAATTTATATGTTGTAGATATTAAAATATGATATTAGGCACTTGACAATGTCAGTTTTGATATATTTTCACTTTATATGACTTGTGCATACATATATGAGTCTCATTCATCTTTATCTCACATCAAAATATTCTATGAATCCAATACTTTAAACTTACTATCAGTCAGCTATAAGATATCTCCAATGTATGCTAAACCTATAAACTATTATACTTAGACATCTCCTTAACTTCAGAAGAATATTATTGTCTCTAAGATACAACTATCAAATTCATACGATATTGTTCAAATGATACCATCTAAATATTTAACGATTTTGTCTTGCACCAAGCAATAATCACATTTAAAATTTAAATCATTCTTATAGGTCAACCCATTTGTTAAGTGTGCTAGTGGTGTGAGAAATATCCAAAGAATTATATATAAATAGACAATAGGTTTAAGCCTATTTCCCTATCTAACACTTATCAGAGACACATCTAGACACTATTGCACATTTGAAGAGATTGCCCTATTCTTTTCAATTTGTCAGTCAGTCACAAGGAGTAGATCTTAGCCAAATTTGAAGCACCTCAAAGCCAAGCCAAAGTTGTCATTTTCCAAGTGTTGAAAGCTAAATCATAGGCTACATATATTCAAGGAACACTAATTGCACACATACACCTAATATGGAGAATTATGTGTAGTTCAACATCCCTTTTTAGAGTATTGGATATGTAGACAATATTCAGCCACTCAACATGGATTGGTTGGGGTCAGTTTAACCCACATTTATTCTCCTTTTGTAGGGCATGATATAGTGTCGAAAGTGGACCTAAAGTTTATAGTGAAGAAAATAAATTTCTAAGTATTGTGTGCAAATTCAAACTTCAAGATCACACACACAAACATAACAGAAGTAGTTGCATTAGCATGTATTGGAAAATAAGTGTAAGATTCACAGAGACATAATTACCATACTTGGAACATAACATCTAACAAAAACATTCTGAACTTGATGGTAATGTTTCAATGAGACCAAAACTTCAGCCTCCAATCTAAATGACTTATAGTCTAGCTTCCTGCCTACCCTATCATCTATACTTAGTCTTAGTTATACACATCACATAATAATGCTAAGTATCTTATCTTCTTTAGTATCTTCCATATTTAGAAAATATAATTATCAAATCAGGTTGAGCATTTTAAATTTAGATTTATGTTTCATTATTATGCATTGTCATATAACTTATTACACAGTTTCTATCTTGTTCAGGGTTAGCAGTAATCCAAAATAGGGTTAAACATATGTAACTTTAGGTAAGTAAATTGATCTAATGATTTAAATAAAGTTTGAATATGATTTTAGGTAGGGTAGACATATACTAGAAAATCTATGTGACTAATAACAAATTAGGTAGGTCAGACTCATGGAAAACATGAAGATGTGAAAGAAAGAAGAATAAAAGTCATATGTGTATGAACAAGTCATTTAAGTTGAATGTAGGTCAAAATTGAACTTTATGTACCTTAAGAGAGAGGGTATACAACTTAAGGGCTAAATACATTGATGGTGACACAAAGCTTTTGGTCAGTTCGTAGGCCCCTCCAAGGCTCCATCCTTCAATGCAATTAGAATGAAAATTTCCCCTTCTTATAGATTATAGGTGTGCCTCATGGGCCACTACACGTTATTGGCCATTATATAAATGGATGACCATGGCATTTAAATTAATTGACCCAATGAAAGATAGAAGGGAAGAAATTCATACGGGTCTTCAATTTGTCATTCCACTTTCCTCATCCATATTAGGTTGTTAGTCTAAAGGTGATTATATTATGAATTAGTTTTTATATTATATGAGTATATAATTAATTAGTCTATAATAAATGATAGATAATTTTTATATGAAAATATTAGTTAGTTATTTTTTTATTTTAATATTATATATGAGATAATATTTCTAATAAAAAATAATTGTATAATTTTTTTTCCAAAATGTTTGTCAATATTTTTGTAGTTTATCTTTGGAGAGAATTGATGTGAATCAAGTATTTGAAATGATTTATCCAATTAAAAATAAAACAACAAAAGTTCATACAAATTTTCAATTTATTATTCCACTTTCTAATTTATCATTTCTTATATTTCTAGACATAAAGGAAAAGACACATTGAACGACATAGAGAACATGTTCAAACAATTCAAAAAACCTCATGCTCATTATCCACCCACTATTCCAAAAACTTAAAACAACCTCCCCTCCGTCTCTTAGGGGGTTGAAATAACTACAATCTAGATGGATCCCTACTACTCTATGTAAATAGATATAATATGATGAATAGTGTAAACATGTGAACCACACATTATGGTTTTACCTTAACAAAAGTATAATAAACTTTTATAAATATGTATATGATAACTTCAAATTATATATATATATATATATATATATATATATATATATATATATATATATATATATATATATATATATATATATATATATATATATATATATATATATATATATATAATTTTGAAGACAAGAATTAATATATTTGGAATATGATAAAGAGAGTTCTTAAAAAATACATAGATCATGACTTCTATGTTGTAGATATTAATATATGATATTAGGTATTTGATAATGTAAATTTTTACCTACCTTCATCTTACATGATTTGTGTGTACATATATGACTATCATTCATCATTTACTCATATCTACATATTCTCTATGGATTCAATCCTTATAACTTGTTGTTAGTTAGCTACAATATATCTCCAGTCTCTACCAAACCTATAAACTGCCATACTCTAACATCTCCAAATCATCATATCATTATTATTATCTCTCAAATACAATCATCAAATTCATATGTTATTGTTTAGATGATACCATCAAAATCTAATGGTTTTATCCTGTGCTAAGCAACGATCACATTTAAAATTAAAATTATTTATATGGGTCAACCTATTTTTTTGGCATGCCAGTCGTGTGAGAAATACCTAAAGAGTTATATATAAATAGACAATAGTTCTAAGCCTATTTCCTTATCTATCACTTATTAGAGACACACCTAGAAACTACTGCACATTTAAAGAGATTGCCTAATTCTTTTTAATTTACCAATCACTCACAAGGAGTAGGTCTTAGCCAAATTTGTAACACCTCAAAGTCAAGTCAAATTTATCATTTTTCATTTGTCGAAAGCTAGATCACATGTTGCATATATTCAAGGAGCACTAATTACACACATTCACCTAATATGGAGAATAATACAGTTTAACTTCCCTTTTCAAAGTATTAGATATGTAGGTAATGCTCAGCCACTCAATGTGGAGTGGTTGAAGTCATTTTAACCCACATTTCTTCTCCCTTTGCAGGGCATGACATAGTGTCAAAAGTGGACATAAGGTTTAGAGTGAAGAAAATAAATTTATGGGTATTGCGTGCATAGTCAAACTTCAAGATCACACACAAACATAATAGAATTAGTTGCTTCGGTATGTAGTGGAATACAAGTGTAAGATTCACAGAGACATAATTACCAGAATTAGAACATAGTGATTAACAACAATGCCTTGACCCTAACAGTAGTGTCCCGATGAGCCCAAAACTTCAACATCTAATCTGAACGACTCATAATCTAGTTTCCTACATACCCTGTCACCTATACTTTGTCTTAATTCTACACATAACATAATAATGCTCAGTATTGTATCCTCTTTAGTACCTTCCATATTTAGCAAGTGCAATTATCAAATCAGTTTCAACATTTTACATTCAAATTTATGCTTCGTTATTATACATTATAATATGAATTATTACACATAGTTTCTATCTTTTTAGGGTTAGCATTAATCTAAAATAAGGTAAAACATATTTAACTTTAGGTAAGTAAATTGATTTGATGATCTGAAGAATGTTGGAATATGATTTTAGGTAGGTTAGACACATACCAAAAAAACTATATAAGTGATTGATAGCAAATCGGGAAGGTCGGACTCATGGAAAACATGTAGATGTGAGAGAAGGAAGAATAAAAGCCATATATGTATACACAAGTCATGTAAGGTGAATGTAAGGCAAAATTGGCATTATTAAACTTACATTAGGAGTACTGTTGATTAAAAAATTTAGTTTCCTCTCATATAGATCTTGAGGTTGATTCTTACTACTCAAGTTATTTTGAAGTGTCAGTTTGTGTACGTCCAATTACCTCATTTAAAAATTAGTAATAATTCCTCTACTAACCACAAGATCTATTAATCATGAAAAATTGTTACCGAAACCCTAAAATGTCAAATAAATTAATTAATTAATATTTGATCCTTGATTTTTAATGTCTGACATAAAAAGTTAGGGGGTACATACTAATTTATAGATGCCAAATTCTTTGAATATCATATTTATCTTAAATTTAAATACAATAGTAGTTTATCATTACGATTGAACAGTTTTTTTTTTTTTTTTTTTTTTAATTTCTTAAATCTCGAGTGGGTTTTAAAATGTTGTTTTATATGGTTTCTTGCCATAAAGTTTGAATTTTGAAAAAATATATTTGTATTGTTAAAAAACGGTTATCGTCAATAAATAAATAAAAAAGACAAGAATGTCAGTCGACGGGCCCGCCGTCAAATCTCACCCGTGCGGCATCCCTGTTACATTCGTGATTTCAGGTGCGGTCCAGGATGATAGGGCGATACCGAGCCAGTCGTTGTTTTTGGAACTTTATGTACCCTAAAAGAGAAGGTACATAAAACTTAATGGCTAAAATACATTGATGGCGACACAAAGCTTTTGGCCGGTTTGTAGGACCCTCCACGGCTCCATCCTTCAACGCGATCAGAATGAAGAAATAACTATATAATATGCCCAAAAACTCTGGCCAACATTGAATTTTTTTTTATTTTTTACTTCACATAAAACTTAACTAATTTTGTATAATACCAACTATATATTTTATAACTGCTAATCAAAGTACTAAAACGTAGACCATTGTTATCTATTGATTAAAAAATTAAGTGTATACATTTTTTAAATTTCATGAAATGTCAAACAGGTAGCAGTCTATCTACCTTAATCTATGAAAAAGTTGGGTGCGTTTTAAAAAGATGTACATGCAGAAGCTAAATCCAATACACTTTTTTTCTCTATACAATAACAGATGCATTCATGCCATAAGTGGCTAGAATTATTGATTAAAGAGGTCAAGAATATTTTATTCATGGATGGACAAAGTTCTCTCTATATGACCTCCTTCAATGTTTCTATATGCTTGACATCATTGGGTAAGTTGGACTTGACCACCATTTTCAAAAGGAAAAGAAAGCTTCTTTGGAAAAAAATTACATGTATGTATAATTCATTTATATTTTTTTAATTAAAATAGTATTATTAAAATAACAAGACATTTATAGACAATGTTTAATATTATATTCATTATACATGTTAAAAGGAAACTCTAGATATTGGAATGAAAAAGGCTGTGAAAATGTCATTGGTCATTTCGATAGCATTGCTTTGCAATTTCTTATTTTATGTGGAATGGATATAATATATTTACAAGTATATTTATTTCCATTTTAATAGAACATCATTTTATTAATTTGATAAATCTCTTAGTTTGATAGAAGCATATTTAATTTATATCCATCTCACAAGATTTATTATTAAATAGAGAAGATAATCAAATTCAATCAAATGTTTCCCTAACTCTTCAAAATAATTAAAATTAATAGAACATCATTTTATTAATTTGATAAATCTCTTAGTTTGATAGAAGTATATTTAATTTATATTGATCTTACATGATTTATTATTGAGGAGAGAAGATAATGAAATTCAATCAAATGTTTACCTAGCTCTTCAAAATAATTAAAAAAAAACAAAAGAAAAAACCAATTTTTGTAGGAGAAATATCTATATTAAATTAGCTAAAATGACATTGACCTACATTATTCATTGTTGTTTGTAAAATAGAAAATAATATAAAAATAAATTAGGAATGATTTGAACTACTCTTATATATTATAGTTTCTCATTAAAATGTCATCATAATAATTTGGTAGATTTTATGTTTGAATTTGTGTATAACTTGTCATTACAATATTTTTTACTTATTCTTTATAAAAATCAAAGTGTTTGGTAGAAAATTTAAATTTTTATTATATAATATGATATGTTGTTTATTATGGATACATTTAATATGTTATAATAGATTTATAAATAATATACATATCTTCCATAAATTTATATAAAAGATATTATTTTTTAGATTACTAAATTATATTAGATTTTTAAATTAAGTGGAATAAATATCTCGAGAACGATATCTCTTCATATATTTTACATAATTTATCGAAAATATGTATGTTAGTATATATATTCTAAAATAACTTAAATTTTATATTAAATTTAATCTAAAAAATGTAATTTAAAATTTTAAAATTATTTTTTAAAATTAAATTAATTACTTCAATTTTAAGTTTATATAAAATAAATTATATTAATAATTTAAAATAATAATTTCATATTTTCAAATATTTTTTCAAACTTCAAATAATTTAAAATAATAATTTGATATTTTCAAATATTTTTTCAAACTTCATATATATATATATATATATATATATATATAAAATACTAAAATACATAATTTCTATTCTATATAATTAGAGCTACCTTTCTATATATATATAGATAGAAAGGTAGCTCTAATTATTTAGAATAGAAATTATGTATTTTAGTATTTAGCTTTAAAAGTCATTTTATTTGTTTATTTTTAATTAATTCAATAATTATTATTTTTATAATAATATAATTAAAAATTTAAATTAAATTTATTTATTTATTTTAAATTCAATTAAAATAATTTTAAAACATAATAATTTAATTTTTATAAATCACAAATTCAATATTATTTAATGTATATTAATTATCATTGATATATTAAAAAATAATTGAAAAATAAAAACAAAGTATTATATTACTTTCAATGAAATAAAGAATTAAGTCAAAAGAACTACACCTCTTTTTTATTAAGCTCCTATTCTACAACAATATTAGGCCAATTATGTAGACACATGATATTAAAAATTAGCACATAAAATTTAAATTAAGAAAATCATGCATACCTTGAAAATGTTATATTTAACTAGATACACAAGATGGAAAATAAATATAATTTTTAGAATATTTTTACAATCCTTCAACCCATTATTGAATAATCTAGCATGGAAGCAAACAAATTAACTCTTCATCAAGGATGAATTTAAGTTAAAATTTTATAATATAAAAGGAAGACATGAAAGACGCAGATAAGATGTTCAAATAGTGCCCAAACAAAAAAACTTCTGGAAATAAATAAAATCGAGATGGATTCCCAGTTATCCATGTTAGTAGGTAAAATATGATGGATGGTGTAAATAAGTAAACTGCATATTATGATTCTAAGCCAACAAAAGTATATATTAAACCTATTTAAACATGTGCATAAAATGTGTACAAAATAAATTTAAATTAAATATTATAATATATTAATAAATATGTATTTGAAATGTATAAAGATAAGGATTAATATGTTGGAATTAGAATGAATATGTATTTGAAATGTATAAAGATAAGGATTAATATGTTGGAATTAGACAAATAGATTTTTTATAAAAATATTTAAATTGTGATATATTATTTTTGAAAATTAAAAAGAATAGAAATATTTCTAGTAATCAATGTGAATATAGATTAAAAAAATTAAAATTAATTATTATTTTTGAAAAATTGACTAGAAATAGAGTGTACTATCCTAACATGACTAGGGTTGTAGTAGTTTGATCTCAACATGTAAGGTACTATCCTAATCATTGTATACAATCTTGATCATATGATATTAATATCTATTAAAATTTTGTGAGCATCTTTCTATACTCATGCTTAGATCAATTTTTTTTAGATTGTCTAAATTTATTGTAAATCTAAGCTCATAATTGATTCTAATTCCTTGTAATGTTAATCAACTCAAATCACATTGCAAGAATATGAGTCATGGATTAGTTATGAGAGGCATACCTCAACCAGATCTCTATTCTTTGATTTTTTTATAAATTACTATCCATGTAAGTTAACAAGTAGTCCAAAGTAATATAAATATCTTGACCCTTATCCTTATCAATGAGATGTAAGGAGCTAGTAAATTTTACATGCTCTTTTAGTAATTTTCCAATTCTACTTTTGGTATAACGATGTTTCTTTAAAATATTAATAGATAGATTATCAATCCAAAATTACGTGATTTACATGTGAATAATTATCTTAAATGTATCAATGCACTCATGTACATATATACTTATTGATTTAAAATTAATAGATTATTAGGGTGAAAGCTTAAAAAAAAGGTGTGAAAGCCAAAAAATAGGATACAAAGAACCAAATAAACTAGGATAAGGGGTCAACAGACCCACTAAAAATATGAAAGGGATCATACTGGTCATATTTTGGTCATACTAGTAACATATTGGTCCTATCCTAGAGATACAATGCCCCAAAGAGTGTTTTAGAAATTTTGGTAGCATTCAAGGCCTATTGGGGTAAACAAATAGTTATTTCCTATGTTTTTTAGCATTCCATATTGGTTGGTTATATTATCATCCACTCGAAGTGAACACAGATTAATGTTTTAAGGATAACATAAGTAAGGGAAGACAATATGGGGTCAAGGTAAGGGGAAATACATCAATAAGAGCTTCATTTGAAGTAATGATCCATAAGCATGTAAACACACTAATACCATATCAAAGGTATCAAATGAATTGTTGATTTAACATTTTAGGGTTTTACACATGTAATTTATCTATGTTTAGTTAAAGGGATGAGATGTCTAAATCAGTTAAATAAATTAAAATAATTAAGATACTAATTTTATATTATTTTGACCTTGTTTGACTTTCTATAAATACCAACAAATAGGGATAAACAAAGACTTATTTGAAAACTGACTATCATGGATGATCTAGGTTATAGAATTTGAGATTTGAGTAGTAGTCTATGTCATCAATAATATTTTAGTATTCATCTGTTCACTAGATAGTAGCACCATCTGTGTGTAGTGTCCCAAATGTGGCACTAATGTCCCCTTTGCAGGACTATTCCTATTTTTAGGGAGCACCTATGTATGCATGCCTGTATGCTTTGTTCCTATGTGATCGAAACTTATAGATGTGTATTGTGCCTTAAAAGCTTGATTTTATGTGTACACCCTATTTCTCTTTGCAAGTGTGATATGAACAAGAATTAAGTGTGTTAGTATGATGGTAGGATGCAAAAAGTAGGGCAAAATAGGGATAATGTACCTTGATTTTGCACAAATTTGTCTTTGGTTTGAATAGATTTCACATCTATTTTACATCTATTTTACATCTAGTCAATAGAGGTGGATTATATTTGTATTTATATGATTATGTTACTTGTGTGGATAAGAAAATGAGCTTAGGATAACCTTAAGAGGGGCACACACTTTAAAAACTATCTATTGGGAAGAGATGGGGCTAAGGATAGTAGCACCCAATTGGGAACACTAATGTCGTGTGGTTGTAGTGTCCCAAATGTGGTGCTAATGTCCTTTTGGTAGAATGTTAAGAAATTTGGATTGGGGTCAGAGATGACAATTTAAAGACTATGTATTGACTAGATGTAGGTAAATATGATATGTTAAATGACTAGAAATGTAAGTCTAAAACTCTAGAATAGGTATATGGGTAGCTTATGAATAGGGTAACTCAAGCGACACTCTTAACAATAATTACCACTTTTAGGTGATTACATTTTCCCGTATTTATACTAGTAATGCAATAAAGCTAAATGACTAGTATAAATGAAAAATAAGTGTAGCTAGACTTACCTTGAAAGTGAAGCCCATGTAGCTAAGTTTGAATATGTGAATCTAGGTTTATGTATGTGAAACATGATTCAAATCATTATCCTACAATGAAACATGCAAAAATCAGCCCTTATTTGAGAGAATCAAAAGTAAAAGACTATGTTAAAATGAAAAAAATTGAGTAAAGAGAGAGGAAAGGAGTGAAGACACCTCATTAGGTATGCAAACCAATGCATGAGCTTGGTGACAACCTATGTGTGTGAGTGTGAAAAGTGATCATATCCTCGTATGGGTGGCTCAAGATCTCAATCCAATTTTGACTCCATCATTGCCCACCCCTGCTTGATGGATCCCGATCTCTGTGAAGAATTTGGATAAAACTATAAGTATGTCAAACCCTCTTACATAGGTGGCTCATAAACTTAAGTAGGCCATGATTCCATCATTGGCCCTTGTGTGAAGTAGATGCATCTTTAATTATACTACATAAAGTGCTAAAAGTATCTAAGTAATCTAACTATGTATTCGGCTCCATGACCACTCGAGTATATTAGGTAGCTCTAGGCCACTCAAGAATGCCAACCATTGCAGATGGAGTAAGTCATGAATCTGGTGATAACATTGATTATGATAGAAAGTGTATACAACATAAAGGATGACATGGAGTTTGGCATTCCATATGATCAACCTGTCTAAATCTGAGTATATGGAAACTATGTCCCATACACATGTTCTCAATCTGGTATCTAAATATAAGGAATCTAAACCACGCATGTAATAGCTAAATCTATGTAACTGATCTAAATGTATGAGTGATCATACCATGTATGATGCCCTAAAATCTGAGTAACTAGTATGAATTTGAATTGAAATAACTGAATTTGAGCTAAATTTGAACATAAATACTAAACTATGACTATATCTATGCAAATATGTATTGTACCTAGTGTACTACTCTACACAATCTAGGCTATCATAAAACTGAGGCTAATGGATAATAGCATCTTGTAGTGGATGGCAGTGTCCTATGGCACTAGTGTCCCAATTTAGGCATTAATGATTGCCTGGACTAACTGTTGAACCTCTATTCTATTATGTGTCTACCTTGAGTCTGATATCTGAAACTGAGCTTGTGTGCTGAAATGTATTTATGAGAAGTAATGTAGAAGCTTGATCTCTGTGACAAACCCCTATGAATGCCCCCTCTTTTAAGGGTAGTTGTGAAACCTATTTAATAACTTCCCTCTAAATAAGTAGCTTTGTAAAATGTGTTAGCTAGAGCATGTGCATGATATTCTAATATAATATAAAACATAACATTAGAATGTAAATGTATCTGAGCATGAGTAGGAAATATAAGATGTATGTGGTAATATAGCATTAAACATGGGTCTCAATATAGATGTAAGAAATGTATAACAATAGTAAAATCTAAGTAACCACCTAGGGAGATGGGTCATAATGTCCATCAAGGATCCCAAGTAGGATAAGTAGATGCATGAGATCTCTCATGGTATCAAAAATTGGTGTGTGTAACAAGAAAATATAAGTGTATGGTGTAGAATCATATAAAGAAGGAAACATACAAGCAAATGAGGCATGAAAAAAGTAGTTCAAGGGGCCACAATACAAGGGACATGGGCACATGTCACTAAATCTGATAATGAAGATATACAAGGACATGTTTAAATGTCCACATATGCAAACAATAACTAATTTGGCATAGAGCCACATAGAACAACATTTTCAAATGTCCACATGTAGAAGCATGAAAGAGCACACACAAGGGACATGGACACATGTCCAACGCATACAAATAGAGAAGTGGCATAGAAGCCAAGGAATAATAGCATATTCAATTACCCTAAAAAATGTAAGAATCATAGGAATCGTAATCAAGTCTAATTTAAGAACTAGAAATGAAAGCACATATGACTATCTAATACAAATCTATGTAGATGCTAGGGTGCATATATACTGAAGCTAACTAGTGATAGTTGGCAAAAAATACAATCAATGAATAACAATTATCAATATCAAGATAAATCAATGTGTAATTGGAATGTATAGTATGTAAGATGGAACCTGGTTATAACAACTATGTAGGAGATGCTCCCAAATGGGAAGATATAGCAATGTATAAACCTAGATCAGTGTAAATGCCCCTAATAGGTAGATGATAAATGGTCTGGATCAATGTAGTATAACGGAGTCCTATTTGGAACCTATAAGCACTTGATAAGAACAAGTGAAGCATATGTGTATGATAAAACCAACTAAACTAGGATAACTAGCAATATGCAATATCTGGCAAGTAGTAGAAATGTAACCAAAGCAATACATACAATCTATAAAAATTTGTGTTTTTGAAATATTTGAATGTTTTTATATTTTGACATGTTATAGTGTTTTGGTGTTTTATGAGTATAAGATATGTACAAGCATATGAAAATAAACTATGTACAAGGAGCGAGAGAGAGAAGGAAGTATGTACAAGGGTAGGAACCATTCTAACCAATGAGTCTTATGTGAGACTCACTATCACTATGGCCTGTGTCAAAAATAGGAATGGTAATCCCTCATGCAATGTGATTGCTATGTTTTAGTTGAATGTTTTTGCAAAATAAATCTGAGTATTGTTCATCATCAGAATCATAATATTGTTCCACATCAGAATCATAATAACCTAATGTGTTGGAAAGAACTGCCTCATACTATGGAGTTGACCTTTATGAATTTTGCTTTAGAATATTGATTTTGATTTTGTCATTTGAAACTGTGCTTATTATAGATATAATGTGTTGTGGAGGATCCTTTGCTAGAAAACCTATTTTGAGGATGCTTGTTGGTTGAGCATGATTTTAAATTTACAACTAATTTTCTTGTTCTTTTTTTTATATTTCCTGTGTATCTAGATGTTTTTCCTTGATAAACTGTATCTATGACTAATGTACCTTAGGATGTTGAATAAACCCCAAACCTTGTTGACCAATATTATCAACTACTAGAATAGGAGAACTGATGTCTTGGGCATGTTTTCCCAAACCTTGACCATGATAATCAAATTATTGTAAATATTTGAGACCAAAATTATACCATATTGAATGTTTATCCTACTTTTGGAAATGTAGTTTTGATTAATTTATGTGTTTTTTGTACTGTTTCTTGATCTAATTGTGATTTTGAACCTTTTATTGTTCCAAGTTATGTTTTGGTAACAATTTTTTTATTATTTTTGAGTTTGACCCTTTTTGAATTGATAGATGTGTCATTGTATATTGTGTGGATGAAGTTTCACTGCATGAGTCATATATATTTATCTGGATCTCCTCATTGGGTGTAGAGGAGGTAGGTTGATCAGTTTATATTTAATCATGGCCCTTAGTATCTCACTTGAACTCTTTTTGACCTTTGAATATTTTTGGAATCACTAGTTTTAGGTGTACTTTATTGTGATGTCGTATCCTGATATGGAACAATGTTTGCCACAAATTGACTAGTTGAATATGTATAAACATGATTTACACTATTGTGCCATGGAGGCCTTTGTTTTGTAAATTGATTTTTTAATGTAGTAATATTTTCATGTAATAATTAATTCTAATTTTATAAACCTATAATTATTTTGGTCATACTAATAATCTGATCACATAGGGTCTCACAGGGGCAAACCCTAACTATTTTTGTGTGAACATATAGGCACACACCCTGAAGGGAAGAACTGTGAATAGGCTGAGTAAGGGGATTAGTGATAGTGTTATAGGCTGCATCATCTCATGGAGGAATGATAACATGAACCTGGTTAGAGGGAAAGTAGTTATCACCTTCATGGAGATGAGGAAGAAAATGAGATTGTTTCTTTTTCATAAGATATGACATTGAAACTTGGAATATAGTTGATAATTTATGTGTTAAATCCTCTATGTGTGTATGGATTTGTTTATTAATGTAATTTTGCATAGGATAAATATAACATGCTATGATATATGTGAGATATTTCATTTGATAATAAGCATCATTTATACATGTATTGATGTCTTTTCTAAGTTCATTCTAAATTAAATGGAATAAGCATGCAAATGAAAGTATGAAAGTTTGAAGCAAATAGTAATTGATTTCTTTTGTCATTATGATCATGATTAGAAGATATATGAATCTAAAATTTGAGTATAGATAGAAAGGGTACAAACCCTAATTGTGTCTAAGGTTAGGGTTTTTGAAGCTAGGATTTCTTTACAACAATCTAAATTAGATGTAAAATAAATTGAAACCCTAATGTAAAATTGATCTTAATTAGATAGATTATCTAAATAAAATCAAAAAATAAAAAATATTCAGCTCTAAATTTATTACACAAAAATTGTATGAATGCAATCTAGGGTTTGATGCAATATTCAAAGTAAGAGGAGTTCACCAAATGATTTAAAATTTTAGGGTTTTACACATGTAATTTACCTATGTTTGGTTAAAGGTCTGAGATGTCTAAATTAGTTAAATAAATTACAATAATTAAGCTACTGATTTGTTATAATTTTGACCTTGTTTGACTTTTTATAAATAGAAAAAAATAAGGATAAATAAAGACTTATCTAAAAATTGGCTATTGCAAATGATCTACGTTATAACATTTGATATCTAAGTAGTAGTCTATGTCATCTACAAGATTCTAATATCCCACTATTCACTAAATAGTAGTGCCTAGTTTTGATAGTAGTGCCATATATGTGTAGTGACCCAAATGTGGAACTAATGTCCCTTTTATGGCGATGTCCTAGTTTTGGGGATCACCTGTGCCTATTCCTACTTGACCAAAACTTGTAGCTATGTATTATACCTAGAAATATTGATTTCATGTGCAAACACTAGTTCTCTTTATAAGTGTGATATGAGAAAGAATTGAGTGTGTTAGTAGGATGGTAGTATGCTGAAAGTAGGGAAGAATAGGAATAATATACCTTAATTTTGCACAACTTTGTCTTTGGTTTGAATATATTTTGCATCTATCTTCCATCTAGTTAATAGAGGTGGATTAGACTTGTATTTATATAATTTTATTGCTTGTGTGGATAATAAAGTGAGGTTAGGTTGACCTTAGAAGAGGCACACTTTTGAAAAACTATCTATTTAGAAGAGCTAGGGATAAGGACAGTAGCACCCAATTAGGGACACTAGCACCATGTGGCTGTAGTGTTCCAAATGTGTTGGTAATGTCCTTTTGGTAGACTACTAAAAAATTTAGATTGGGGTCAGAGATGACAATTTAGGGACTGTTTTGACTGGCTATAGGTGACTATAATCTGTTGAATGACTGGAAATTGTAAGTCTAAGGCTCTAGAATAGGAATATCGCTAGCCTAGGGATATGGTAACTCAAGTGACACTCTTAGCATCCAATTAACACTTTTAGGTGATTATAGTATTCATGTACTAAAATTATGTGTCTACATAATGTTCTACTATTATATGTGTGTGCTTACATATCAAATTAAAACAAACAAGTGTGTTTGGGTGGGATTGAAGAAGAATTTTTAGCTAAAACATATAAATGTTTACTGAAATTAATACCACATATAATGATAATTTAATATTAAAATAAATAAGTGAGTTTACTTTATGACTTTTATAAAAGGTGCACACTATGGTTGTAGGCTAATAAAAGTATACCAAGCCAATACAAACATGTGTAGAAGACAAATTTTACTTAAATACAATAACATATTAATAAAAACATATGTAAAATATGTAAAATAGAGGATTATAATGTCTATAATTTCATAAATAAATTCCTTAAATAAATACTTAGATTATAATTAACTATGTACTGTAATAGGTCGAAGACAAGTGGAAACATGTCTAGAAGTAGTCCTAGAACAAATCCAATTTTTTTGATGATCAGGGAAGTTAAAAAATTTGAAAACAAAGGTTTAATCTCAATAGGTATGAATATCTAAAATTTTTACAAGAGCCTTTTCCACTATGTCAATCCATCATTTTGTCATATGTTTCCCACTTGTGTATATTTTTCTCTATTTTTGGACACTTCTTACCCCACACTAGACTCTCTCTAGAATTTGATCCCTCTCTCTCTCTCTCTCTCTCTCTCTCTCTATATATATATATATATATATATATATATATATATATATATTTAAAGTTCATATATTTCAAAATTTGGACCTTATTTATCTATGTTATGCATTTTATCTCTCTTTATTGATATTATTTCTCTAATAATATATTCAAAATTTACAAATGACCTGGCAATTCTGTCCCATGTGAATTTTTAAATATTCTATTTTTTTATGGGTCCTTTCACCTTCACCTCATTTTTTTCACCTTTGATTTAACTTATTATCATTTTTCATGGTTGTTCATAACTTGTATCATGTCCTAGAGAATTATATATATATATATATATATATATATATATATATATATATATATATATATATATATATCATTCCTATTCATTTTACCAAGTGTTAAGCATCATTCAAGGGTTGAGTGAACCTTCTCCATATTGATGTTAGGGCCTTCATTGATTGAATTTTTTTTTTATGCTTACAACATAGATATAACCTTAATAATTTAACCTTCTTCAAGAAATTATGATATCATCCACTTGTACCAAAATAAGGGTTAGGAAAATTTTCATGTACTTTGAATTGAAATTCACTACGAAGGGGAAATAAAACTCTTACTTGAAATTACACTCACATGCATAAGAGAACTACATTGATTCTGATTCTAAGCATAAAAGATATATATATATATATATATATATATATATAAGAATTCTTAAGGGGTGGTCCCATTGAGATAATTTTTCACACACTTTTTAATTATTATTTATAATGGTAGGGAAAAGAATTGGAAAGATAATAAAATAGATAATTCTACCCATCAATTACACATTACAATAACACAACATTATATGTAACCTAATAATGCAAATGCACATTAAAATATAGAATCTATAAAAGTGTTTGACATAGATTTGGTGTCTCATAATAGGTTTTAAAATTATAGATATGTTATGCCAAATCCAATCCATCATCCCTAATCAATCCCTCCTCATCCCTAATAACCCCTAACCCCTCCCTCCTAATCCCTCATCATTCTTAATCACTCGTTCATTCACCCTCACTATCCTTCATCATCCCTAATCACTCCCTCATCATCCCTAATCACTCCTTCATTGACCCTCACTATCCCTAATCTCTCCTTCATTGTCCCTTATCATCCCTATTCACTCCCCCTCATCCCTAGTAATCCCTAATCACTCCCTCCTCATCTTTATTGACCCTCACCATCACTCATAGATAACAAGGTAAACATTAGTCATTTTTTAGTTTTTGTGCCTTTTAGATCACTTGATGGAATTTTTAGGAGTCCTAGGTTTGTCAAAATTAAAGTTTACAAGCCACTCACTTTGAATTCAATCCAGAATGGTGTGATTGGGACAACATAGGTCACAATAATGACCTGGACACATCAAATAACCACTGTGTGTTAATTTCACTTGTTCATCATCCCTCCCTCATTCCTAATCACTTCCTCCCCATCCTTCACCACCCATAATCACTCGTTCTTCATTCCTCATTATACCTAAATACTCCCTTATGGACCCTAATCATCCCTCATTATATTTAATCACTCCATTGATCCTCAACATCCCTAATCACTCTCTCTTCATACCTAATAATCTTTAATCACTCCATCCTCATCCCTCATAATAAATAATCATTCCCTCAGTGACCCTCACCTTCCATTGTCATCCCTAATTACTCCCTCATCATACCTAATCACTCTCCCCCATATCCCTAATAATACTCGCTCCTAATCTTAATTGATCCTCACCATCCATAATCACTCCCTCATTGACCCTCACCATCCATCATCATCCCTAATTATTCCTTCATCATCCCTACTGACTCCCTCTTCATCCCTCTATTGGTCAAATTTCACTCCCAAGTTTGCATCTTTCAAATTTGGCCAAGTACAATATTTAAAATTTTTCTTCAGGAGTATTTCTCATTGAGCCGCAGCAAAAAATGCCAAGTGTAATTTCATTTAGAGACTTTGTTTTGGTCTTTTGGATGGGTGTTATTTACTTCAAAGGTTTTGTCTTTGGGTTTTTTATTTAAGTGTCAGGAATTATTTTGGACATTTTGTTTGAAACAATTTTTTTGAAGGGTATCTTTTTTTCAAGAAATGGTCCACTTCATTCTTTTTGAGGGAATTGTTTCAGACATTTTATTTGAAACAACTTTTGTGAAGGGTACTTTCTCTTTCTGAATAGTCCAATTCAAATTTTTTGAAGGGTTATTTTACAATAAAATGAACCAAATAGAAATTCTAAAGCGTACCTTGCAACTTCTCTGAAGGGAAAATAAATCTTCTTAAGGGTATGTGATAAATTTTATAATGGAATTTTTCAAGCTAAAGGATGCTTTCAAATCTTTCAAATGGTCACTTGCATTTTTAAAGGATCATTTCATTTCTTCCAAAAGGTACTTCTCAAAAAGTCCAAAGAACAATTACATTTTTTTTTAAGGACACTTGCCTTTTCGAAGGATACCTCACATATTTTCCAAAGGGATGTTTAAACAATCAGAAGGGAACTTTCATTTTTGTGGAGGGTACCTAGCAGAAAATCCAAAAAAAATATCTCGAGAAAATTGTTCATAGAAATTGTCTAAACAAAATCTCAAAAGAATTCTTTCCAAAAACTAGCCTGAATGAATTCTTTCAAAAAAAGGTACCAAGATAAAAGGTGCTAAATTATTGCATAGAAAGTGCTTGAAATAATTTACCCAAAGGGTACTTTTCTCGAGGAAGTGTCCTCCACAGTTTTTCTGAAGGATAACCCTCCACAGTGAAGAGGACCAAAAACAAATGCTGAAGGAAATGTTTAAGAAAATTATCTAAGAATAGCTATTACTATTCAAACAAAGATGATGGCCTCCAGAAAGTGAATTTTAAACTACAGAGAATAGTCATTTCTATTCAAAAGACTTGGTGGGAACACGAGACCAGATGTGGAGGTAGTAAATGGTTGAATCATGAGCATTTGGTACATATAAAGCAAGTAAAATGGATAGGTTGATGGTTTGAGTCATCGCTTCCACAAAATCAAAAACTAGATGTGTTTGAAGGATATCTATTAGTAGAAAGAACATTTTATAACTATCATCATGAGTTCCATTCCCCTCAGTAGTGCTATGTGTTGGCTTCTCTATTTTTAGTTTAGAATGCTCATGGATGATCTACAATCGAATCAGTTTCTTGTGCCAATCCTAAAAGTTTTATGCCACTTGCCACCATTATCATGACTTATTTTGGACAATTAAACCTCTTTACATGACATGGATCACCCCATCCATATCTCCCATGCAATTGTAATTGATTCTCGCATGTGGACACATGTCTTTATGCCTCTTCAACTTCCCTTCTTTCTCTCTTCCTCAAAGTTCTATAAATTGAGCTATTTTTGGCTACTGTTGAGAGACCACATTTTTGGTATGGTGAAACCCTACTAAAATGACATTGCACTTTGCTTTTGAACATTCAATACAAGACCAATTCTGAGTTTCTGAACTTCTATCTGAGTATGTGAGTGATGTATAGTGGAACCAAGTGATAGCATCATCCTTACTCCCTTTATCCTTCATGTTTGAACAAAGGTTCTAATGTTAATAGATCATGTGAAGTGTTTTAAATGCACTAAACTCTCTTTCAAGTATGAGATTGTATCTATGGTGTGCAATCTACCCCTTACGTTAATTATCTTGTTGATTGTCTCAAGCATGTTACCTTCACATTGAAACACTATGTTAAGATATTTCAATGCAAGGAATTAGTCTTAGAAAGAATTGTTACTTAGTAGAAGTGTGATAGTTGGTGGGATATATTCTTGGTGGATCACCTCTCTAGTATAGTTTTATTTTAATGTAAACTCTTGACTCTTTTCATGAAAAAGCATTAGACTAGGTGATAGACACTTAGAGAAGAATTCGGGGAGATATATCTTTTCAATCTTAGAGACTCATCTCTCTTACAAGTTCCCAAAAACTTAAGGGATGATTCAATGTTGCATCAAATTAAAGGAGATTCATAGAATATCCTAGGGTGCACAATTTGATGCCAATACCCTCCTCATCCCTAGTCATTGCATCCAATACCTTGATGGTAGGTGAAGTGGCTTCCCACTTATGCCTAATTGGATTATGTTCCAATTGCAAAATTTTCTCACTCAAATAAGGCCTAAGGAAACTCTTCTTTCATTCATCATATTTCATGTAAATAATTAAATTAAATATATTATCTAATTTTCTAGTGGGATTCAAAGATATATATGGTGATCCATGCCAAATCCATGGAGATAGTGTGTATCTAGAGCCCCAAGATAGAATAAATAGGTAGGAAAGCAAGTAAAAGGTGGGATGAAATTATATTACTTACATATATCTACTGGGATTTGGAAATCTAAGACACCCCTTCATGTCAATTTTACTTGTGATTAGGTCCATTATATGCCAAAAGTGATTGAAAAACACCATATCCACTTATGATTAAAGTAAATACAAACAATGGTCCCACCACATTAATGAAACCCATACATAGTGAAGTCCATTCAATGATGTCAAGTATTTGAAACTATCATATTAATACAGTAGGAACTAACCATCACATCATGTTACCCACACTTGTATTTCATTATATAGCATATCAACATCATGAAATATGTATTAATATGACATCGATCTAATCTATGATATGGAAAGTAGGTAGGATAAGAATATATATATATATATATATAAGGAATCAAGCTTCCCTTGCCTTATTGGGTAGGGCATATCTAAGTAGGTAGTGTAATAACAAAGCTATCTATTGGAAAGTAAGCTTCCATTGATAGTTATGCCTTAATCCATAAGCAAAGGAAAGTTGGATATTAGGAAAATAAACTTCCCTTGATATCTATGTCTTTCTCCCTTACTATCTATCGAGAAGGAAATCTCACATTAATATGCTATATTAGGTGAAGTAAATCTAGGTATCAAGAAGGAAAGCTTCCCTTGCCTTACCCCTTGGCATATATGAAGTAGGTAGGGAAAGGGATTGAAAGAAATTGTATTACTTACATATATAGATTAGGATTTAGGAATCTAAGAATCCAAATCTATATCTATATAGATAGGGGTGACTGTAGACTAGTTGAGAATTCCAATCCTAACCCCATATTTGAATTCTTATTTTCTATATATGTCATTGAGAGTATGTTCACAGTGGACCAGATTGCGAGATAGATAGAGAGGAGGTCACCAATATGATAGAGTGTGATCCAATATAGTAGTTGGTAGAATGTGTTTCCCAACCCAAATCGATCTATACCCAACTTGATCAATACCAAACTGATATATGAAGGAAATGAAGGGCATATGCCTTAATCTAATGTATCAGGGAGGGGATACTTAGAGCATGAGCATGGCCCAATGGGCCCTAAAGGCCAAAATGGAGCCTTGTCATACTTTGATATGCCCTGGTCCCTAATAAAATACATCAAAGGATAGCGTAGGAATGAGTTCCCCACCGTAGATATATGGGGGTCACCAATCCTAAGGCCCTACCCTAATCTTAAATTTTCCCTACTTGATATAAGGTAATGGAATTTTTACCTGCCTAATTCATCTATGCCAAGGAGTAAGAAACAAGAAGCTAGACTTTTGGATATATACCTTTTTTTCACCTAATAGCTTTTCTCATCCCTAATCACTCCCTCTAATACCTTTATGGTGGGTGAAATGGCTTTCTACTTGTGCCTAATCATCCTAGCCATTCCTTTCTCTATATAGGTTAGAATTCCCCATATCCTTTAAATATATGGTTCAATTAATGCACCCCATCTCAAGCATGTGTTTTAGTGCCCATTAAATTGGAAGGAATGGAATGAATCATTCCTGTACACATGGGTTAGATAAGGTCATCTAGATAATAGATATTACCCCTATATAGATACAGTGTTGTTTTAACCTTTTAGGGTTTAGCCTTTGTAAATATTATATTTGATTAAAGGGCTGGGTTATCTAAATCAAGGAAATAATGTGTATAAAATAGCCACTGATTTATTAAATATTTGAATAGCTTTGACTTTTTGAAAATAGTAATAAATCTATGCAAATAAAGACTTTTCTATAAAACACCTAATACAAATGATCTAAGTGCTAGAAAATGAGATGGAAATAGGTCTAAGTTGAAGTTGGGTGTTACAACATTTCAACAGATCTAAGGTAGAGAAAAAATTAAAGGTGTTGGATGAGAATATTGGCATCATCTTCTATTCTGAGCAAGGAGATCTAGCATTAGAAATCTGCCTGAAATCAGAGATTTGAAGGTTTGACATCATTTTTAGAAGTCTTTACATCATTCTCTTCCATGTTGGAGGTTTGGCATCATTGTTGCTTTGATTTTTCCTGGTCTAACTGCTAAAAGATCCATCTACAATAGCCTGATATTCTTGCTAAAAGATCTCCCTGCTAAAAGATCCTTTTTTGGCACTAGAGAAAGAGGCTTTGGTTTTGTCATTTTGCTTATTGCTGCTACTTGGAAGGACTGAGGCATTGAATAAGGTTAGATCTACACTATAAAATAATACTTGAACCCCTCTTAGTGAAAGACAATAATAAAACATCATTTTCTCCTCTTCACACAGCTGGAAATTCATTTATTTGCTTTAATCGCTATATTTTTCTTAAAAGAGTAAGTCAAATTTGTCTGCATACATATCAAGTTAACTAGAAAGACTATTTTTTCCTTTAGTTAACTTTTTTTTAATTCTATGATAAAATTCTAGTTCCAACGAATGGTTTCACGACTATGTTTGTTTCTAATTTGGTCTCAAAAACCAGTTTGTGGTGTTTTTAAATTATTTTGACCCATTTCTACAGTAAATTGAAATGCTTATAAATTTTGAACTATAACTCAAATTTGAGTTCTATTTTTTTTTAAAGTATATTTTTTGATTCTCTATCAATTAGTGTCATCAAATTATAAAAACTCACTACTTTTATAAGGTGTTGCATTCTAGAGGGTCTCTTTGCATTGGATGTGCTACCTTTGCTTATGATTTGTGGTGACATTTTAGTGGTGACACATTTTACTATGTTTTGAGAAATTTTTGATGAAATATTTATTATATTACATATACCTTATCTCTTTCATTTCTCAGATATCAAAAGGTGAGGTCCGATCTAGTAGGAGGTCAAACCCCCTCATGTGCAAACACAAACTTCCTTCTTACTTCTTCTCGATTGCATTGTCATCATTTGTTACACTCATGGACACATTTTTGATTGAGTCTGATGTCCTTTTATTGATTGTGTGTTATCACTACTAGGGGTTTTTTATGATATGGGCCCTACATTATACTTTATGCATACACTATCTCAGATGCAGTTTTTGCTGAGTCTGATGTCTTCTTTTTCTTGTGTTTTACACTTTATTATTTTTGGTTATTGATTCGTTTCTAGTGTATTTACATATATTATGGTTGTTTTAACCATTTGACATACTCTTCTATCAGCCCACGATATGCATTATTACTTTGACACACTGGTAGTTATGTTATGGCTCCTCGAGGCCCCTTTCTTAATGCCGCACCTACTCATATGGAGACATGTTTTTACTCCCTTATCTTTGGAGCATCTCTTTTGATGCATTATTTGATAGGTCGATAGTCTCCTCATTTAGATCTATTCTAGGTAAGTCTAGTGTTCTGTTTGTTTGTATTTGGTGTTTTTTTGTATGGGTTATATTGTACTCATACTAAATTATAAAGTGCCATGGGGGGTTTGTTGATTCATCCTTGTCTACCTTCATGCATTTATGTGCTCAATTTTGAGCACCTTTTCACTTCTTCAGTTGCTTGTCTCTTCCATCATGACCATGAGCCACCATCTTTGAGAGACTTTTCTATTTTTTTTACACCTTTTTTGACAGTTGATAGTCTCCTTGTTTGGAACTATTCTGGTGTATATATTATGAACTTGTTTGGTGTTCAAATAGTGGATTCAGACCACTCATGCAGACCTTTGTTTCTCCACTCCATCCATTCAGTAATATAGTGGGGGTGTGATGTACATTTTTCATGTTTTTTTAGTGTTCTTTTCACATGCTATACATTTTTGTACTTTTATCACCATTGACAGTCTTCTTGATTGAAGCTATTCTAGTGAAGCCTAGTGTCATTATTTTGTGATTGAGTAGTGGATTCAGACCACTCATGAAAATTAAGTTATTTTGTGATTTGAAAGTACTTGGAGTATGGACTTATTCAACATCATCTTTGGGAGGCTTTCTATCTCTCTCTTATTTTCTCTCTTTGGGGGGGGGGGAGTTTTTTGTATGGGTTTTCTCTCTTTTTCTCCACTTTATGAGAGTTATGTATTTTGTACTTGAGTCTTTTTTGGATTAATAATTTATACATAGGTATCTTATTCAGACACTTTGTTTGTCAGAACCCATATGAGGATTATTACTTGACTTCATGGCCTTCTTGGTGATTCTTACAGTGACACCAATGTGGCAGCACCACCAATCTATGTGCTCACTTCACCATTGTGTTGGAGGGTGTTCAAGTGATGATTCCTCAGGTTTATCATTCTACCTAGTACTTTGGAGTGTAGTGTTTGTGTTTAGTGATCCCCATATTTAGCACCATTCCTAGTTCAACTTGATGTTTGTAATGACTCAACATCCATGTACTCCAGCATGATGGATTGACATCCATAGGGACATGTGACTTCATATTGCATCCTCTATTATTATCCTCTAGATTCACTTGAAGGGGGGTGTTAGAGTATCTTACTCATGCTTGATAGGCTCTAGGTATTTGTGTTTACCTAGTTTTGTCCTATGTGGGGTTTAGTCCCACATTGGCTAGTTTAGATTTTATATTATTTTGCCTTGCCTATATAAGCAAGTGTTATTCATTGTAACATACATACTTATTTATGCTTTACAATGATTTTGTAGACATATCTTGTGTGAATAACAATTTTTTTGTATTCAATTGGTTTATTTTATTATTTATGATGAAGCATCAATGGTTGTGGTAATGTGCCATTAGAGAGATATTGGCTGAAGAGTTTTGATAACTCTTTCATGAGTGTCATCAAATAGATCCATATATTAGAACCTTATTAGATAGTAACACCATATTTGGGTAGAGGTTCCATGTGCCTCTGGTCTCATGATATTGGAACTAATGTCTTATGTGTAGGACTATCCAAATTTTTTGAGTGCACCTACGTCTATCTTTCTAGGTTTTGTTCTTACATGCACGAAGTCTAGAAAGTTGTATTGTACTTGTAATAATTGATTTATGTTGTAAACCCTAATATTCCTTGATATTAAAGTATGGGCATCCTAAACATCTCATTGTGAATATATTTTCCTACATATTGATACTCAAAGGAGGGATCAAGCCTGATGTAGTTCACCCCACCTAAGTACTGGTAAAAGTGCAAGTGATGCTAGTATGACAATGGCCTTGAGTACCTTGAGTGTGATAAAGATTGGAAATATAGAAAATATAAGATTAGGGATATTTTAGATGGTATTATGTATAATTAGGGTAGAATAGGTATTAATAACCTTGATTTTGATCAAATTACTTTGTGCTTGAATATGTATTTTGCATCTAATTTCTATATAGTGGATAGAGGGTTAAAAGCCATGTATTTATAATTGATTATGTGGATAATAAAAGATGCTTAGGCTGACCTTAGGAGGGTTTTACCTTTGAAAATATATTCATTTGATAAATTTAGGGTAAAGGAGATTATCACAATTTTGGGGATACTAGTGCCATGTGGCTCTAGTGTCCTTAATGTGGCACTAATGTCTAGCTACCATAACACTGGGATTGAAGGGGTTAGATCAAGAAATGAGGGTTTATGACTAAATTTGATTTGATTGGGTATACCTGTGGCCCTCATGAAGACTAAAAATGTGTGATCATAGGCTCTAAGATAGGTCTAGGGATAAGCTAGGAATAAGTAGTCTCAAGTAACACTCTTAACACTCAAATACCACTTTTATGTGATTACATCCCCCCCCCATTTATTCTAGAAATACAACAAATAAAAATGACTATTATAAAGGAATAAAAGTGTACTTAGACTTACCTAGGAACTAAAGCCTGTGAAGTTAAATCAGAGTATGTGAAGTTGGGCCTGCATATGTGAAGCATGATCCAATGCATGACCTATAAATGAAATGTGCATAAATCAATACTTACTTAAGATATGTCAAAATAGAAAAACTATGCTAACTAAATAAGTAATTGAGTAAAGAGATAGGAAAGAGGAAATTAATAAATACACCTTGTTGGGTATATAAAATAATGCTTGAACCTAGTGAAAACTTGTGTGTGTGAATGTATATAGTGATCCATCATTGAATATCTTGTATTAAGATTATAGATTGATTAATTCTCATGTGTGGGTGGTTCAAAAACTCAATATAATTTTGAATCCATCATTTCCGACCCTTACTTGGTGGATCATGACCTATGAATAGCTTGGATTAGACTGATAGTGTGTCCAACCCTCTCATGTGGGTGGATCAATAACTCAAGTAGGTTATGGATCCATCATTTCTCACCCATTTATAATAGATGCATATGAAAATAAACTACCAAATTAATGGAAATGTCTAATTGGGTATCTATAACTGTGTATGTCAACTCTGTAGCCATTCGGGTACATTAGGCAGCTCTAGGCCACTTAGGAATTCCAACCACTAAAGATGGAGTAAAGCATAAAACTGGTGAAAACCTAGAATATGATGTCAAGTTTATATAATGCAAATAATGACATGGAATTTTACATTCTATCTTATCAATTGGTGTGTAACTGAGTATATGGAAATATCTTATCATGCACATGCCCCCAATCTAGTATATGAGTATATTGATTTTGGATTCAGTTGTAATAATTATATTTGAATATCTAGATTGAATATGGGAATGATAATTATACACATGATACCCCTAATTTGAGTAACTAATATGAATCTGAATTGAGCTAATATGAATATGAATCTGAGTAAAAATTGAGTATAACTGATAAACCTATAACTAGATCTATGCAAACTTGTATTACACTTCTACTATTCTAGCCAATCTAATTTGTTTGAAAATTAAGGCTACTAGATAGTAGTGCCCTATATTAGATAGTATCACCATTTCTCTCTATCCTCCCTATTTGGGCACTAATATCTTTTTGGTCTGAAATCTATGTCACTACACTACTTTTTGAGTCACTATTTTTCCACTGTGTTTACCTTTTTATGTAAATGATCTTGTATGCTAAAAAATATATTGTGAATGCACAATAGGAGCTCATTTTCTATGATAAAACCATGTGAATACACCCTCTTTTGAGGTTATTTTTTTAACCTATGTAATAACTTTCCTCAAAATAAAAAGATATGCAAAATGTGTGTTACCCAAAGAATATATGATAACTATGTGATAATCCAATATAATGTACAAACATAACATCAGAATGTAAGATAATCAAAGAATAAGTATGTAATGTAAGATTTATGTCATGTATATCATTACATAAGGGTGTCAAGATAGATGTAATCAATGTATATAACAATAAATCTGAGTAAAACTAATCAACTACCTAGTGGGATGGGGCATGATGTCCATCATGACACCCAAGTAGGAAGGGTAAATGCACGAGGTCCCTCATGGCATCAAAAAATGGTGCGTGTAACAATAAAATACAAGTGTCATGGCCATGATGCATATGAGAAATCATACATACTAAATGCATGAGGCACATAAAATAAGCCAAGGGGGAACAATATAAGGGACATGGGCATGTGTCACTAAATTTGAAAAAATAAGACATACAAGGACATGTTCAAATGTCTGCATATGCAAGCAAAAATAAAGTTGACTTAGATCCACATAGAAGGACATATTCAAATGTCCACATACACAATCAAGAAATCACACACAAGGGACATGAGAACATGCCCAAGGCATACATACTATGAAAAGAAGTGGCATAGATCTAAAGAACAATGGCATATTTAAATGCCATTGAATAGAAGAATCATAGAAATACAATTAAATATAAAATTTGAAATCTATAAATGAAAGCATGCATGAGTATGCAATACAAATCTATGTAAGAGCTAGGATGTACATACACTCAGTCTAAAATAGTGATAGTCGACCAAAAAAATATGAATATCAGTAGCAATTATCAATATCAAGATATAATAATGCTAAAATTGGAATATAGAGAATGTAAGGATATAACCTAGTAATATAAATTGTGTATAGGATTCCCCCAAGTGAGAAAATATGTCAAGTGAATAACCATGAATTGGTGTATATGCCCCCAATGGGTAGACGATAACGAGTCTGCATCAATGTAATGGACCAGAGTCCTGTATGCAATCTACAAGCACTCAACAAGGACAAGTGAAGCATGTATGTATGATAAAAACAACTACACTAAGATAGCTAACATATGTAGTGTCTATAAAATATAATAAATGTAAACATAAAAATGCATACAATCTGTAAATTTTGTGTTTTTTGAGTAATTATTTCGAATGCTTTTGTATATTTGACATGTTATATTATTTTTGTATTTTTTGGATATAATCAATGTACAAACAATATGAAAATGAATTATGTACAAGGAGCAAGAGAGAATGAAAGTGTATTTAATTAAATACTACAAAGGTAAATGAAAAAAGTATATAAGCAAAGTGAAATGTCTCTATAGACCTAATAACACATCCATGGGATGTGGATAGTTGAATGGTGGATCTGGTGGGAGATCATTGGGTGTCGGATACTGAATCTATCCAAACTTGAATAATTCATTGTCATCATAGTATTCATACCAATTTGTATGTATTATTCAATCCTTTTCCTTTGAATTATTCTATATTCTATGCATCTAAATGGCATGTTACTTAATTGTGTAAGATGCTTCTTACGTAGTCCCAAGGTAACTCACATTAGACCATGGAGTATCTATATGAAACCGGTGGTTCTCATCTATGTCATAATATAAGATGTAAACCATGTGTCCATCATGAGTGAATGCCAAGCATCTATATGACCGATCAACTATGGCATCCATCACTTGTAACCACAAATTACCAAGTGCAACCTGTAGATGAGTGTATTTGCTCATAATAAAGAATAATGTATTGGCCACCTTGGGGCCACATGCAATTGGCAGTCTAATATGTCCAATAGAATCCTTATAATGTATGTCATGTTTTAACTCACTCTCCTAATATCTTGTGGTGTAAAAATTGCAAAGTGCAAGTGTTAGGATCAGAATCCTCATCTATAACCACATGGGGAATGTATCTCTTTTCTATTAAAAAATGGATAGTCAATGGATCATTCTATGAATATTTATATTAGTGATGACTCTGTCATAGTGCTCATTGTTGAGTTATGGAGCCTAAAGCTTCACAGGATGAGCAAAAGCAAGGTTGTTGGACTTACACAGTCACTGACGTTGGTCAAGAGCGATCGATATCAGTCAGGAGTCGACCAGAGGTTGTCGATGTCGGTCATAGGTCAGCCGACATTGGTCATGTTCAGGCATGCAGGGACCGATGTCGGTCACCTGTGCACCCAAAATTCTATTTTGGAGGTAGAACAGATTGTTTGCATGAAAATTTTAACTATTGGTATTGAGTCTGCATTTCTATTTTTGATAGGAATGATCTGAACCTTTGATTAAGAGGTATATCTAATGGTGGATAATGCATAGCTCATGATCCCTAATTTTATATAATAGGGATAGATATTCATAGCTTATTAAGACATAAAAGATATGTACAAGACATTTTTATGTAAATGTGAATCAATCCAAGTGTTGGAGTTGGTTGTAATTGAGAGAGAAAACTCTTGAGGGAAAGAGATCTGTACATCTGAGAGGTGTGAGAAGAAAGTGTGATTTCTTCATTGTATTTCCTTCTAGAAGAGTTTAATACAAGTTTTTGGGTTGTTTCTTGTATCTCTTATTCTTTGTTGTTTCTGATTCTAGTTACTTATTATTCTAGTTTAATTTCGTGTTTAGTTGCTTATACAAGGTAATCAATTGTGTTGTTAGATCCCAACAAGTGGTATCAGAGCTTGGGTTGACTAACAGGTGGTTTCAGATCTGGTTAGTGTTTATTGATTATAGGTCACTCACAGGGGTTTCTATTTGAGTGGGAGTAAAGCAATGGTAGAAGAAAGTAAACTCAAAATGGAGAAGTTTAATGGCAAGAATTATCAATTATGGAGAATGTAGATAGAAGATTATCTGTATCAGAAAGATCTATACTTACCATTAGGTGGGGTTTCAAAGAAGCCCACAGATATGGAAGATGAAGAATGGAATGTTCTTGATAGAAAGGCTCTGGGATCTATAAGATTGAGCCTGGCATCTTCTGTGATATCCAATTTATCACAAGCAAAGTCAACGGTAGAGTTAATGGACACTTTAGAAAATTTATATGAAAAACCCTCAGCTTCAAATAAGGTATATCTTATGAAGCAATTATTTAATTTGTAAATGTAGGAAGGTGGATCTGTATCTAATCATCTTAATGATTTCCATGGAATTGTAAATCAATTAAATTTAGTCAAAATAGTTTTTGATGATGAAATTAAGGCTCTATTAATCTTATGCTCTTTACCTGAAAGTTGGCATAGCTTGGTAATGGCAGTTAGTAATACTGCATCTACTTCAAATATCTTGAAAGTAGATGATGTTGTTAGTGTAATCTTGGATGAAGAAATTTACAGGTTAAGCATAGAGGAAACATCAGGAAATGCTTTAAGTTTTGAAAGCATGGGAAGGCAAAGAGAGAAGGGTAAGCAATGGAGATCAAGGTCTAAGTCAAAGATGAAGAATAGATCCAAATCCAGAAATGGTAGAAAGATAATCTGCTGGAATTGTGAAAAGATAGGGCATGCAAGGAAAGATTGCTGGTTAAAAGTTAAAGAAGAAAATCAACATGAAGGTAAAGAAGAAGCAAAAGTTGCAGGTATTATTGCACATGATGCTCTTATTTTTTCTTTGCATAATAATATAGAATCTTGGGTCTTAGATTATGGTGCCTCTTTCCATGCAACCCCAAATAGAGAATATTTCAATGATTATGTCCATGGAGATTTTGGAATAGTTTATTTAGGGGATGATGAGCATTATAAAATTGTTGGCAAAGGAAAAGTGCAGCTGAAAATGTAGAATGGCAACACATGGGTGTTGAAAGATGTCATGCATGTACCCATCCTGAAGAGGAATCTGATTTCTACAAAAAAGTTGAGGGATGAGGGTTGCACAGTAACTCTCATAGCTGAATCTTGGAAAGTTTCCAAGGGTGCACTTGTATTAGCTAGAGGTAAGAGAGTAGGTACTCTCTATTTATGTAATTTTATTACTGATAATTCTCCTTCTGTATTATCTACTTTAGATGTAGATGCAAAGTTGTGGCACTGTAGGCTTGGCCACATGAGTGAGAAGGAAATGACTATTCTTAAGTCAAAAGGTAAGCTTTCAGATTTGAAAAGCATAGATCTAGATTTCTATGAGCATGTATTTTTGGGAAACAGAAGAGAGTGAGATTTCTCAAAATTGGGTCAACAAAAAAGAAGCACAAGTTGGAGCTTATTCACACAGACATGTGGGGACCAGCTCAGGTAGCTTCTAGTGGAGGATCACAGTATTATGTTTCTGTCATTGATGATGCTACAAGAAAGGTATGGGTTTATTGCATAAGGAAGAAGTCTAATGTTTTTGACACATTTAAGAATTGGAAAGCTTTGGTTGAGAATGAAACAGGTTTGAGATTGAAGTGCCTTAGATCTGACAATGGTGGTGAGTACTGCAGCTATAAGTTCAACAGTTATTGTTTTATGAATGGAATACACAGGCAAAGGACAGTTCCAAGGACACCTCAGCAAAATGGAGTTGCTAAAAGGATGAATAGAACAATATTAGAGCATGCACGGAGTATGAGGTTACATGCTAGTTTGCCCTTACAGTTTTGGGTAGAAGTTGTAGATACTGCAGTTTACCTGATTAACAGAGGACCCTCTACTACACTGGATAGTGGAATTCCAGAAGAGGCATGGATAGGTAAAAAAGTAGATCTTTCATTTCTCAGAGTTTTTAGTTTTGAAGATTTTGTGCACGTTGATAAAGAAAATAGAAAGAAGCTGGATGCTAAATCTATGAGGTGCACTTTTATTGGTTACGGCTCTGGAGATTTCGGATTTCAGTTGTGGAATTTAGGAACTAACAAAATTATTAGAATTCGTGATGTTTTCAATGAAAAGGTGATGTACAGTGATCAACTCAAGAGGTTGAAGAATTCTGAGCAGAGCAATGTTGATTTGGATGAGGTGATGATCCAAAATGAGCTCACAGGCAGAAGTAATCACACACAAGAAATCACAGACACCAATGTCGGTCATGCAGGAACTGATGTCATTCAAAATGGAACCAACGTCAATCAGACAGTGACCGACATCGGTCACACAGGAACCAACATCGTTCATGTGGAACTGACATTGGTCAGGTACAGACTTGGAAATGATCAAGATCGGTCACTGACAGAGAATTTGGGCAGCCAACAAGCTATGGTTGAGTCTCAAATGCCCATGAGGAGGTCAGAAAGGGTAAGTAAACCTCTGACTTGATATTCCCCTTCTTTATTCTACTTATTGCTCATTGATGGTGGAGAACCAGAATGTTTTGATGAGGCAATACAGGTAGATTCCAAGAATCAGTGGGAACTTGGCATGAATGAAGAAATTGATTCCTTGAAAGAGAACCAAACATGAGATTTGGTTGAATTGCTAGCTGGAAAGAGAGCACTAAAAAACAAATGGATCTACAGATTAAAGGAATGAGAGAATGGACAGATGAGACATAAGGCCAGGTTGGTAGTAAAGGGATTTGTACAGAAACCAAGTATTGATTTTGGTGAAATTTTTTCTCCTTTAGTAAAAATGACTTCTATTTGGACTATATTGTCTTTAGTTGTTATTGAGGATTTGCATCTAGAGTAGCTTGATGTTAAGACAACGTTTCTTCATGGAGATTTGGATGAAGAAATATATATGGATCAGCCAGAAGGTTTTGAGGTCACAGGTAAGGAGAAACTTGTGTGCTGATTGAAGAAAAGCTTGTATGGTCTTAAGCAAGCTCCAAGACAATGGTATTTGAGGTTTGACAGGTTTATGACTGAGCATGGCTTCAACAGATGTCAATCTAACCATTGTGTTTATTTTAAGAGATTGGATAATGGTAGATATATTATCATGTTACTGTATGTAGATGATATGCTTGTTACAGGTTCACACATGCAGGATATTTTTGAGCTTAAGGTAAAATTAGCTCACACATTTGCCATGAAGGATTTGGGAGCATCAAAGAAAATCCTTGGCATGAGTATTAAGAGAGACAGGAAAAATCATAGTTTGATTTTGTCTCAAGAGGATTATGTGAACAAGGTGTTTGAGAGGTTCAAAATGCATGATGCAAAACCGGTAAGCACACCTATGGCTGGACACTTCAAGTTGAGCAAAGAACAGTGTCCAAATTCACATGATGAGGTAGAGTACATGAGTAGAGTTCCATATGCTTTCGCAGTTGGGAGCTTAATGTATGCAATGGTATGTATTAGGCCTAATATTGCCCAAGTAGTAGGAGTTGTCAGTAAGTTTATGGCCAATCTAGGGAAGGAACACTAGAAAGTAGTTCAGTGGATTCTCAGATATCTGAGAGGGACTAGTATTAGGCATTTATGCTATGGAGGGTCAAACACTTCTCTACATGGTTATGTAGATTCAGATATGGCATGTGACTTAGATGGCAGGAGAAGCACCACATGATATGTGTTCACTATTGGTGAAATGACAGTTAGCTAGATTTCAAAGTTGCAGAAGGTTGTTGCCATGTCTACTACTAAGGTAGAATACATTGCAGTCACAGAGGCTAGCAAAGAGATGATATGGATGACACGATTCATGGAAGAGTTGGGAAAGGAGCAAGAGAGTTGCAAATTGTACAGTGATAGTCAAAGTGCAATTCATTTGGCAAAGAATTCAGCCTTTCATTCAAGAACCAAACATATATAGCTTAGGTACCACTTCATTAGATAGGTATTGGAGGATGGTGAGTTGAAGCTGGAAAAGATCCTTACAGATAAGAACCTTGCTAATATGTTAACAAAACTAGTAACAAAGGAGAAGTTGATTCTTCATTCAACTTTTGTTGGTCTTCAAGATTGAGCTTGAAGATGGAGAAGCTAGAAAATGTTGTTGTACAGGTACAAGTGTAGTTGTTTATCTCCAAGTGGGAGATTGTTGAGTTGTGGAGCTAAAATCTTCATAGGATGAGCAAAAGCAAGGTTGCTAGACTTACACAGTCACCGACGTTGGTTAGGAGTGACTGACGTCAGTCAGGAGTCGACCAGAGGCTATCGACATCGGTCATAGGTCGGCTGACATCGGTCATGTGCAGGTAAGCAGGGACTGACGTCAGTCACCTGTGCACCCAAAATTCCATTTTGGAGGCAGAACAGATTATTTACATGAAAAGTTTAACTATTGGTATTGAGTCTCGTTTCTATTTTTGGCAAGACTGATTTAAACCTTTTATTAAGAGGTATATCTAACGGTGGAGAATGCATAGCTCATGATCCCTAATTTTATATAATAGGGATAGATCTTCATAGCTTATTAAGACATAAAAGATCTATACAAGACATTTTTATTTAAATGTGAATCAATCCAAGTGTTGGAGTTGGTTGTAATTGAGAGAGAAAACTCTTGAGGGAAAGAGATCTATACATCTGAGAGGTGTGAGAAGAAAGTGTGATTTCTTCATTGTATTTCCTTCTGGAAGAGTTTAATACAAGTTTTTGGGTTGTTTCTTGTATCTCTTATTCTTTGCTATTTCTGATTCTAGTTACTTATTATTCTGGTTTAATTTCATGTTTAGTTGCTTATACAAGGTAATCAATTGTGTTGTTAGATCCCAACACTCATATCTATGGAGGTGTTTGTGCTTATGGAGGTGGAGGATGTATGATCTGGATAGTTCCCTTAGCCTTAAATTTATTTAGTTTATGTTATAATGTTGAGCATGTGTCGATATCATGTCCTATAAGTCTATGAAAGTGGAAAAAGGGTTGACCTTCCCATGGTGACAATCTATTGAATTATCCATGCTATACTATGGGTAATATCATCAATCCTCTATCAAGTAATATATATAAGATTTGGTGTGGTATATCTAATAAACTCCCTGCCTGAATCTTTATGATTGAATTGATATCCATGAATGTAACCATATGTACTAAATGGGTCAAGGGATCTATCATTGACTATAATCGAGTATGAGAACCTCTAGCTATAGGATCATAAACAAGTGGTGATACTAGTGTAGGGAGATATATAAGTGCCTTAGAATCATCTTTGTACTCTCTGAGGCCCACTAGTGTGAAACTTAATCCAGATAAATATTAATTGATATCAATAGGTGTTTGATCCTCCTCTCTAATGGCCTATGAATTTGTATCGGAGTTATGAATGTAAACCTATTATGAATTGACAAGTATTGGTAGTTGTTCAATAAGAATTTCATCATCTACCCTGGGTAGGGTTATTTTTACTATGGGAGGTTGTTCCTCTATCATCAATGAGGGTAATTGTGTTGTAAATAGATCTAGAGTAGGTATATGAATAGTCTTTCTAGACTCCCCCACTTCATATGTATGTATCTTCTCAATCAAAATCTTATGAGGTAGAGATTCAATGACAACAAGAGGTGTCCCATTTAAAGATGTACTCGAGGTAATGGGATAAGTGAGTCTTCAATATATGATTGGTTGATTATCTTTTAGACATGTGTATTCGTACCCATCATGTAAACTCTTGATGCATATATGTAGAGTAAAGGGTAAAACCTCCATATCATGTATCCAAGGTCTCCCAAATAACAAGTTATAGTGAAAATTATTTGGCATCACCTGAAAGTGTGTAGGTAACAATTTTGGGACCACCGTAATTTCCAACATAATAGAACCCAAAGTCTATCTAAGAATGCCATCAAACCCTCAGATATTTTTATGTATTTTGAATAGATGCTATATCAACCCCCATGGTCTGTAAAAATGTGAAATTACATATGTTGAGTTGTTATAGAAAATTAGGGGTCTTAAGTCATAGGCCTTATTAGGTGTGTATCTAGTTGTCCAAGTAAAATATAGACTTGTTACAATGTGAGGAAAGCCTTGACTAATCCTATAGCACTCAATATTTATCACTCAAATGCATTAGCATTAGTTCACATAAGGTGCAAGCCTTATGCGCTCACTTAAAGTGCAACTGAGAAAGCACTGGGGCCTGTGTTGGGCTAGTTGTGTCATGGTACAACTCTATATTCCAAGGGCTTTGGTTAGTGAAATGGTAGTGGTAAGTTCATGGGTATAAGATGATCTAGGTAGGATCTAACTATCTATCAGGTGTAAGCCCATATGATGTGGTTTATAGCTTCATGGCTGAAAGCCTCTATTTTCCTTGGTTTAGCATCACTCAGGCACTTAGAGGGTTCAATGGGGTACTTATATGAAGGACTTAGGCTTGGGCTCGTGCTTTAGCATAGGTATTATTTCGAGGCACATGGTATTTCCTATACTTAGAGCATTTTCTATATAAGGTGTTGTTTTCATCATGAGCTAAAGGAATGCCATGAATTAGGTAGGTTAAAATATCACTGGAACTTAGCATTAATAATATAAATTTAAACCTTGCAACTATTGTAAACATTGTGCAAAGCCATTTATCATTAACTAGAGTTTAAATACATAATATAAATTATGCAAATTTTCATCTTAAATTAACTAAGGCCTAGAGGTTCACATGTGAGCTTGGGTGTTGCAATGAAGGCACTGGCATCCATACTCAAACCTAAGATAAAAGAAAATATAACATACAAAAATAACCCTATAGATATTCACTACTCCATCTTGCCTCTCCTGCTAATAAGATTTAACTCAGCTTTTATATCACTTAGTGATATCTTAGTGCTAGGGTGAAAGGAGCACACTAGGTATTGAGCTAGTGCTAGACGTAATCATTCAACCATCTCCACTACCCTAATTCCATCATGTCATGATTATCCCATGTGCTCACTTCTTGATGATGATTGAGTCAAAAGGGAGTTGGTTAGCTGCCTACCAGTTGGTGCCAAAGATGAAAAAACAACAATCATAACAAGTGATTGCCTTACACCTAAGTATCTATTATGTTGGCACAGATCCCATACTTAGATAAATTTGGGTCTCAAAATTACCCCCTACAAATTATTAGTCCACCCTCAGACTAGTCTTCTAGCACTTTTAGCATGTAAAACTCACGCGTGCACTCCTTTATCTCCATTTTAAAGTCCTCAAATCCTTGGATTGTGAAATTAATTTATTTTATGTCACCGTCTATCTCTAAAGAGATAGCTCTAAGGGTAAGCATGTCAGTTTTATATAAATCCTTTTTAAAGGCCTCTAGCCTCTCCTTTGCCTTTGTTACACAACTCTATTTAGGATCACTCTTTGTTCATAGGCATTTATTTATAAAGCACAAAATAGATCTTTTAGGTCCTATTATTAGGTCTTGATTTGGGCACTCAAGGTATTGACATGTGCCATGATCTACGTGCACTTGGCCTTGCTCACAGTGTATGCCTATGCCATTAGTTCATCCTTCTCCCCTTTTGCATTTTTGAGGCACACATCGATGACTAATGCCTAGGTGGAGAAGTTGTAAAATATTGTGTCAACCTCTTCTAC
Source organism: Torreya grandis (assembly GCA_037957365.1). Taxonomy (NCBI): domain Eukaryota; kingdom Viridiplantae; phylum Streptophyta; class Pinopsida; order Cupressales; family Taxaceae; genus Torreya; species Torreya grandis. Next base: position 1,077,301 of record JARHVA010003463.1, on the reverse strand, counting down.
ACCCTCTTCAAGATTTACAAAGAGATCTTCTACCTCTTTAAGTTTTGTGGAAATATATTTTTTTATAGCGGTGAAAGTGTCCTCCTCTTCTTCTAGCACTGAATTCACCTTAAATCTTGGGATCACCTACTCCACTAGCTCACACACCTTATCAACCTCCAAAAAACTTAAAGTATTGACATCATCCAAAAAATATGGCTCAGCTTTCTCTATGTGCTCATCCAATTGATGTAACTTGAATTTCATGGCATTAATCTCCTCCTCTACCTCTAGCATGATCTTCTTCCAACTTGAGGCTCTAACATCATTAATGATGTTCTTCCATGCTACCTTAGAGGTTATTTAGATGAGGGCATTGGTTGAATTTAGTATATTCATTGCATGGGGGTTGATAAGAAGGTATTCATGCCCTTCCTCTAGTTGATCTATGCTTTGGATTACCTTTTATGGTACCTCAAAATGAAGCTTATCCATATAACTATCAAAGTCAAATGATAGTTTCTGGCATGCCCTTATCATGGCAATTCCAAAGGGCATGTATTCCATCATATAATAATCCTCATCAGTAAACCCCTCTTGTACCTTCTCTTATTGCCTTAGACTAGTGCCCTCTTCTTCATCAATGACAAGGTTCATTTATTCTTCATTAATGCTAGTGCTTTCTCTAGTGCCCTCTTTTGAGGTCTCTCCTCCTTACTCCTGTAGGGGTTCATTAAACTTATCCCCTTTGTCTACTTTTTCTTCTTCATCAACTCTAGATTCACCCTCTCATGTATCTTGGGTCTCTAATGTGCACTCTATTTACTCTCTTAAGGCATCAGTATCACCTTCCTTTTCTCTAGGTGCCCCTTCACTACTTGGGCATGCCTGTGGTATGACTTCTTCCAATATGATGGTGGGGGTGGTTGGTGCCTCTACTACTTTATCCTTCAAGAGTTTTGCACATATGACAACCCTTTTTTATTCTTCTTCTCTCTTAGCCTTTTCTTTTTGGGCCTTTTGTATCTTTTCCTTCCTCTACTATCATGGCTATCTTTTCCACCTCAACCCTTATCTCCTCAACCTCAACCTTATTAATCTATGCCTAAGTCATGTTGATTGCCTTCATGACCTCCTTTTTCTAATCTAGATCCAATACCACCTCTATATGTTTCTTTTTGAGGCCCATTTCCATCTATTGGCACCTCTTTTCTTCCTCAGTTTGTGAAGGTTGTATAGTGGGTTCTTTGGGTGATGTGCTTGATGGATTTTCTACTTCTCCAAGCACAGTATCAGTATCACCCTGGAGAGCCTCATGAATTTATGTGGTGATGGGCTCTTCCCCTATTTTTTCTTCTTGGATGATGTATACTTTTGTCCCTCCATCTTCTTCCTCTTTCATATCTTCATGTGCCATTTTCACTTCTGCTTCCTCGCATGCCTCTTGCACCTTCATCTCTACCAAGGTTATCATGGGCATTGTTGTGACCTATTGGACTTATTTTTATTCTCCCTTGTCTTGGGCGAAGTAATCCCTAGCATGAATACCAAGTGCTTCTTTTTAGGTATATAAGAAGCAACTTCATTATCGAAGGCGATATTCAATTGTATGAGCTCTTACATTTACTCTAGGGTTTCTCCCCAATTTTTTTTGGGGGATTTTCTCTGTGCCATTGGTGCCAAATATCTTTATTCACTTACCTGAAGTGGAAAGTCATCATCTTTATCAATGCACATACCCTTCTTCTATGTCTTCATCTCATAGAAGAGCCTATAGATGTGCCCAAGGATGACTTCTATTTCAAGGGGATAGATATCAATGCAATCTGAGTCATTATCCTCATCTTTGGTTGCTTTGCCTCGAGGGCACATGTATTCACACCTCAACCTATGTATTTTTGCATCTATGGCCTTCACCAGGATGTCCACTTGATGTGCATTAGGGATTCTTCTTAGCACATCTTTGTAGTACTTGGATAAAAACATGTAAGGAACTTTTAGCTAGTTAGATCCATTAACGTCTATGAGATCCAATTATACGACACATAAGTGTTTCATAATGGTGAAAGTCATCATTCTAATCAGGCTCTGGGGGAGCTTCTTAGGAATGCACCATTCCTCTCTGAATCCTTTAATATACCATGTGCACCATCTCATTATTCAAGTTTTGTACTTCAAGGAGAAGGAAGGAGGTCAAGTATAATTATGGTATTTTAGTGTTGGTGAGTCATTATGCATAGGGAAGACCCATAAGTTTTCCTCATCACCATCTAGCTTTTCGATATCATCCATCACAATTAATATCAACATATACCCCCACTAGAATGTCTTTCATGCCCTATGACATTCGAGAATGTCCTTTATTATGTCTTTTGTAATGAACTTGGTGATATTAAATTTAACCCCTTGTGCCATGTGGTAGGTGATGCATAGGTAGGCCTTTGTAATATCTGACCATCGACCATCAAGGAAGATTTTTTAGTGATGTTAGCTTCAGTCATTGCCCTCATATCTACCACCTAATATGGTGTTAGGTCTTGTGTATTGCTTGAAGTGTGGTGGTTATACTCTTTTAGGTAGAAGTTGTGCATGAATGATGCCCAATTTTCTCCAATCAAGACCTCTTTAGGAAACTGCATGTCTAGGTATGACATATTGTCAAGCACCTCTAGATCAACTTCGATGATACTTACTCCCTCTACTAGTAGTTCTACTATTTTTATACTGGCAACTTCTGCTACTATTCATGATTTCTTGGCTTCTTTGTATGCCTATTATGGATCCAAACTCATCTACTTTTTCCCCATTTTGAACTAGTTAGTGTTGAAACACAGTCTATTTATCTTGCCAAAGCCTTCAATTTTTATTGGTGCTTCTCATAGTCATGAGGTTTGTGATTGTGTCTTCAACTCTTGAGCTTTGTGTGTCATAAATGGTGTCCTTGGCATCACTCTAACATTTTTTTTCCCTGGTTAATGCATAATTAATGCCCCTTACTTCTCTACTCTAATTTAATAGATAAGGTAATTTGATTCTCTACTTAATCATTCACTTTTAGTTTCTAGGGATGCTCAAAGTCTCACTAAAGAAGGATCTCCTTCCTTTGGCTCTCTAGTTTGTTGGTTTCACTCTAGTTTTCTATTCTAAATTCAAATTATCACAAAGTTCCTAACTAGAAATAAATGGATTTTCACTATTTTATACCTCTAATCTCATTTATTGCCTTAATTATGGTTGATTAATGGCATGACAGTGCCTATATTCCTTAGGATTTGTTATGACCCATGAAATCTATGAAAAATTGCTATCATATACACATTCAATGTTGATATTTGTGCCTCCACTATGACCATATTACATTCTTCTAATAGCTTTTTGATGAAGTGACGTGTAGTTCAAATAGTCACTTCTTGGCTCACTTTGGGTGGATGCCAACTTGTCTTGAAAATATTCTCCTACACTTTGTCCACTGGGTCTAAAATTCACCTCCAATATGTCAACCTAGTCATAGCGCCTCACATGCACATAATTCAACCTCCTCGATCCCATTTCCTCTCCTTGTTGTGCTTCTATTTTAAGCATGCTTATCTATCTTGGTTTATTTCACTGCACTTTTTGCTTATTTCTTTGGCCTATCCTACCCCATATAAATCCCTTTCATTGGGCCTCCAACACAACACTCTCATCTGATCTCTTGTGCATAATCATGTTGTGCATCTTCACTCTATCTTTTGTGCACTTATTTCTTGTGCACCTTTCTTGGTTCACATATACTCTAAGTTCGGTGAGTTCCATGTGTCCATAAACTTAGGTGTCTGGTCATAGGTGATTATAAATCAACCTCGCTTGATTTACCTCACTGGTATTATGCTTGGAAGATCTAAACTAGCCCTTTTATGTGCCTAAAAATGCCTCCTTTCCTAAATCTTGTGCATGAATATCTGGTGCACCTTGTGTCTAAATCTGACAAACTTCACATGCCCATAACATAGGTGTCTAGCCTTAAGTGCTTGAAAAGTGTCCACACTTGAATCACTTAGCTAGAATTATGCATGAAAGAACCCAAATAAATTTACTAGTGGCCTCAATGCGCTACTTATTCACTCACCACATCAAAAATATAAAATAACACAAATAGAAGGAACATGTTTGGCTTGTGCTAAACTTTATTATGATCATCATGACACAACTGACTCATGACCATGAAGTTGGTGTCTGATGGTGAAAGTATATCCCTATTTCCAATATAACTTCAATTGGTTTTTGTTGAAATGCCTAGGGAACATTTCATCAGACAACATGTGTAGCTTACATGGGCCAGTCTCTAATATGTTGTGAATGACATATGGACCCATCCACCTTATCTATAGCTTGCCTGAGTGCTTGATATACTTGGATTCATAGAGGAAAACTAATGCACCTTATGTTATCACCTTGTGATTTATATGTTTGTCATGATAGAACTTCTAGCATGGTTTCTCTATCTGATGGCTCCACCTTTTTTGGGTGCACACCTCATCTAAGCACTCTAATTCATCTAGTCTTGCATTTAATGATTCTTGGTCATCTAATAGACATATTCATGAGACGTTTAATGATATCATTAAGAGCTCCATTGGTAGAATTCCCTCAGAGCTAAACACTAATTGAAATGGTGTTGCCTTATTCAGGTACTTGTAGGTTATGTGATATGTCCATAAAAGTGTTGACACTTAATCATCCCAATATTTGTGACCAACATCACATATATTTATGAGGCATATCCCCAAGATATTATTGAATGCCTCAGCTATGGCATTTAATTGGGGATGATAAAGCATTATCTTATGGTGCACCACTGTGTATTCTATCAGTAGGATCCACATAGTTTCATTAATGAAGTGTGTGCCCCTGTCACTAGTCAAGTTGAGTGGGGGCCCATAATGGCTTATGATGTTCTCCCATATAAAGCTTGTGGCTATGGTGGCTATACAATTTTTGGGTTGCATGGCCTTGGCCTACTTGGTGAAATAGTTAGTGGCTGCTATAATGTATCTTATACCTGTGCACCATGTTATGGGAGTAATTGGTCCAACAAAGTCAATGGCTCATTTCTTGAATGACATTTGGGTAAGAATGGGGATGAGAGGCATCTCATCCTAGTAGTTTGGCTTCCCTATGTGTTAAACTATGTCACATGCCTTGCCATAATCTTTCACATCCTAAAATAGACTTGGTAACCACAAGCTTGATTATAATACCTTATGTGCCATTATGTCTCCTGTGTAGTAGCCTCCTACTACCCCCTCATGCACCTTATGTAAGATTGATTCCCTTTCATGTTCCAAGACACATCAGTGTAGGAATTCATCTCGACCTAGTTTATATAGTTCCATACTAATGAGATGAAAAGGGGTAACATGAACTGTGAGCTATTTCTTTTCTTTGGTGGTCATTATTTTGGGCACAAATCTAGATGTTAGAAAAGTGGCTATCTCCACCAGGTCCTTAAGGGAGAATTTGATTCTATAAATTTGTACATCTATAATATCAACCTCAATAGGCATTTTTGCATAACCAGAGTCTATATGGGACAAATGGTTTGGGCCTAAGTTTTGTTTTCTACGCTTGACAAAAATTGAGAACTAGAATTCTTGGAATAGAATGATCCATCTACAAATGTGCCCATGAAGAATGGTATTATTCACGAAGTACTTAAGTGCTTTATGGTATATGAATAAGATGAATGGGGTCACCAATAAGTATTAGCTTAAATTTTTTAGGGCATAGACCATGGTGAGCACTTCACACTCAGTTGTGGTATATTTTTGCTCTACCTTCATCAAATTTTTGCTAGCGAAGGAGATGGGGTGATCTATTTTGCCTTCACTAGGATATACCAGGATTGTGCCAATTATATAAATAGATGCATTGAAATGGACATGGAATGGGGTCATCCAGTCAATAAATTATAAAATAGGCATTCTAGCCAACTTGATCTTCAAAGTCTTAAAGTCATCCTCTTGTATTTTACCCTAATAGAACACACCATCCTTGCATAAGAGATCTTCTAGCAAAACCACAATCTTTGCATAGCTTCTTATGAAATTTATATAATGCCCATAGTGGTTAAGAAAGGTGTGAATGTCTTTCTTGTGTAAAGGGAGTCTAAAGTTGAATGATTATTGCAATAATCATGGGATTGACGAGCAGACCATCCTTATAGATGATGTGCTTGAGCAGAGTTTTAAAAGGTGTCATGAAGACACACTTATTCAAGTTCAAGGATATCTAAAACTACTTGAATACTTCAAACATTAAATTTAGGCTATCACAATGGTTCTTCATGAGGCCATACACCATCTAGTCATCTAGGTAAACCTAGAGGAACTAGTGGATGAAGTCTTTAAACATGGTGATCACCACTCTATATAATAAGGCTAGTGCATTCTTAAATCCAAAGGGCATCATGTTATAATAAAAATAGACCCATTCAATTTTAAATGTTGTTTGCTTCTCCTCAATCTGAACTTGATGATATTTGGAGAACCCATCAATAAAGGTATAGATCTCATAACCTGTGACACCATCTATAACTTCATCGATGAATAGAGATGGGAAGGGGTCGATGATGCAGGTAGTGTTGAGCATTCTATAATCAGCATAAATGTGAATACACCCATCCTTCTTGATTCTAATTACCATTGGGCTCACCCACTCATACTATTGCATAGGGTAAATAACCCCTATAATTAGTATTGCATCGATCTCTATCTTAACCTTAGCATAGAGGTTGGGATTCATCTTGTAGGGGTGCTTCTTAGCTATTCTTACATCATTGATTAGATTTATGCTCATTTTCCTAAGGGATGGGTGGGTTCCCTTCATATATTGATAATTCTTAGGGAATAAGTCTTTGAATTCCTTCAGGAGATCCACAATGTGCACTAGTTTTGTGTTAGACCAATAGGCACCCAGAGTAGCCATCTTTGGCTCTCATTTTGTGCTGATGTCAACCTTAATGGTATTTAATGGTGTGTGGTAGGGCTCTTTCTTTACCTTGTGTGATTCCTCAACTTGCCAAGTTCCCTTAGTTGTCTTTATGTGAAGATGAGTTGGGTCTTCTTTATTGGGAATGTTATCATCTATATAGCGTACAAGCTTTCTTTTGGATATTAGATTTTTTTAGCAGTGTTCCTTCCAAGTTTCATCATCTTCTTCACTTGAGTCACTATTGATCATTTATTCCTAAAAAAAGTTTGGGAGTGCCAGCCCTTTCTCCTTGAACATGTCTTTGAGGTGCTCCTCAAGGATTGTGGTGTCCTTGAACACTACCCTCTAAATCACTTGTAGTGGATCGATCAACCCTAATTTTTGGGAGGAAAAGGATAAGGTGTGCATAAACATCTCCTTAAGAGTATCCAAAATGGTTATTTCATGACATGTTTCAGAGACCACATACCATGATCACACCCATGTCTTCAGAGTTATATAGAAGGTGTGCACCCATAAGTTCTTTGGGGAAGTTACATCATAATTAGTCCATGTCTCTTCACATAAGAGCACATGTGTTATGGGATCAAAGTCACTAGAATATGTCAATATATCCAAGTCCTCGTTACTTCTCCTGAATCTAGTATAAATGGCTGATTTCACATCTTGCTAAGTTAGCAAGTTAGACTTATGCCTTGCCTACCAATGAGCAATAGTGTTTCTTAATGAATAAACTAGTATACCCATTCTATCTATTTATTTGGGGATGCATGATTGAATATCATGGACATAATTTTCCACTAGGTTGCTTCTTTCAAATTTTGGGAGTGCCACAAGCTTACCTTTTTTTAGGCAGAGTAACTTCTTTCCTTTATTCTCATCATAAGGGACCCATTATTTTGGAGTGAGATCAATCTAGACCCAACCAATCCTCATAGGATTTGGTGCCTTTATGTTTACTAGGTGATATCTCTGATGAATAGCCTCATAATCCACTTCAACCCATCAGTCATAAATAAAATTGGTGGTGTCTGAGGCTGATTGCCCATCTTCCTAAGAAATAAATAATTTATCAATGGGGTTGAGATTATTGATGTCATGTGCCATAATGTTATATATATGGTTGATCTCATCCTCAAAATCAATGCTCTCCACATAAGTGGGTCATTGGTCACTTGAGAGGAGAATCACTACCCTTTCCTTACCATTATTGAAGGTCATATATTCCTTTTTGAATTATATATCAACATTGTTTGCATAGCACCATGGCCTTTCTAGAAGCACTAGATAGTTATCTTGTTCAGCCAACTCAATTACCTCTAAGTCTACATGTAATTCGGTTCTTATAATATCTACAATGACACCCTTCATAATTCTGATCGATTGCACTCGGCTCTTGTTTGCCATAAAGAGTACATGGGGTGAAGGCCTCAAGGTTGGCCTACCCATATTTTCTCATGCATTCTTATTCAATATATTGACCTTGGTGTTTGTGTCATTGAGGACCTCACAGACAGACCATCCATCAGTGGTGGCATTCACCAAGAGTTCTTGATCATACTTCATATTTTGGGTATGACTAACCTCTCACACCCTTTCTATGCATGATGTGGCAATTTCAACTGACTACTTTCCTGCATGTTCTAAAATCAAATTATTTAATAGGGAAAACATCCCTTCTTTTTGTAGGAGGTGCAAGATCTTTGTTAGTTCTTGATCTTCAGCCTCATGACCATCTTATTGCTTGCAAGAGGTGGCAACCTACACCTCTAGGTATCACACCAATTGGATCTCCTTATATTTTTTGGATCGCATTCATAGCCTATTGTAACATGTCTTTTTGGCATGTAAGGTCTAGATAAGGTGCATTTTTTATACAAGTCAGGGTATTCCTTGACCTTGTGTGTTCCTCAATAATGTCTCCATGTTAGATGCATAGGGTAGTCACACTGATAGTGTTTGATCAAACTATAATTATAACATGATCATGGTGGGAACCTACCTTCACTGCATCTACCACCTCATCCTCAAGTGCCTCTTTACATCCCATAGCCTACATTCTACTAGCCATAGCCTCATTTCCTTGGGCTTCCTACCCTCTTGCTGCTACTATTGCCTGCCATGTGCCTCTCCCTATATTCTCATGCATCTCATCGATTATGTAGTAATTAGCCATGGTATGAGTATAGGCATCACACAACTAACAATTTCAAACATCATGTACCTCATGACAAAGTTCTTAACTGAGAAACAATGTATGAATATTCCTTCGAGGGTAGTTGTTCTTATTATGGCCTTCCATCTCGTTGTCAGTACACCACAACCCATTTCGAGCATCTTGTGATGAACTAGCAATTAAATTATATATTTGGTAGGCCATAGATGCAATCTATGCCTTTAAGAAAGGGTTAATTCTTATTTTGGCATTTATGATTACCTCAGCTCTAAGCATGACTTCAAGTGCTTTTTGAGGGTATGTGAATGTTTTCATGGACAACACCTTTTTGATTGGTACTATCAATCCCAAAATGAACCATTGCGCATGATGCGAGTGGTGAATATCATAAGGGATCTTGGAAATAAGAGTCTTGAATCTAGCATCATATAAAATCATGCTCTCTGATAACCCCTAGTTAATCTCCTTGAGCATGGCAATGTTTTGATGCTCAAACTTAGATATATATAATTATTTTAAGAAGGATTATTTTAGGGTGTTGTAATCAACCATAGCTTCGTTAGGATCAAACTTCTTATACCAAGTATGGATGCTATCAAACAAATTTTTCATGAACTAGGTTTTATTGTACTCAAATTGGGTTATACCCCAAGTGCACCATTGTAGTTCACACTTGAGCACATGCTCTATGGCATTCTCTATGCCTCTATACTAGAATAGACACATGGTCATTTCATAATAAATCTAGGGTGGGGAAGCAGCTAGTGTTTGAGGCAATTGTCCCCCTGGTATTATCATGGTGGTGGTACACTAACACCTGTAGCTATTGGGCAAGGCACTAGTCCCATTGTTACCAATGGTACCATAGAAGATGATGGTGATTTACTACCAACTAGTGGCATGGGGCCACTTCCTTTAGGTTGTTTCACATACTACATAGCTGACATTGGTAGGACTAGAATACTTGCACTCATATTCTATCTGGTCAGGTTAGTTCCCTAAGGTTTATAGGTATCCTCACTTATCTCCTCATAAGTAATAACTTATTCAATCATTGAAAATAGGTTCAGTTATCAATATTTCATTTTCCTATGAGGGATCCAGTGCATGAGCTTATGTTATAGGTCTAAATGGGAAGGTGCATCCAACACATCTCCAATGGTCAAATTTTGTAGGGACCCCAAGCATTCTTCACCTATCAACTATGGAGTTGTTCCATGGTTTCAAGGTTTCCCTCAGCACTGCTACCATTCATGAGATCCTTCCACATGCCCTTCCTACTCAATATAGGTCCTCTCAACATTTATAGGTTCTAGATCTTCCATCAACTTGTCCTCTTCTTATTATAAGCTTGTCTCTTTAGCTCTTAGGTGTCAAACTACTCATCCCCTTCCATTGTGCCTCACCTACACGTCCCCTTCTTACCCATTGTACTACTCATATTTGAGAGGAATTCAGCCTTCCATCATCATAATTTCAAAACCATAATCCACCATCAACATCTTTAGTTTAGTGCCAAAATTTCTCACAAATGCACTCTAGGTTCATGCAAGAACTAATATTCTACTTCTTTAGGTCAGGAGTATGTCAACACTATGAATTCAAGCATGTAGTTGTTCAACACCCCTTGCCACCATTTGTCTGTAGCTCTAGTCCAAATGGCATCTAAGTTCTCAATTATTTCTAGGCACTATTTCATCCACTCAAGGTGTTATCCATAGCTTTAACTTTTATGTGTCACATAAGCAACCAACCATCAATACACCTACTCTAGTAGTTTGCAAAATAAAACCTCTTTCAGGACATCATACAAGTGGTTCTGGACCCACTTCCTTGGTTTATATCCTCTACAAGTTGGATGCCTTAGTGTAAAGCTATCTTCCACTCATTTTAGCCAGTGCTTGATATTATTGAGGGAGAGTCAGAGGATTATTTTGGTGCATCATTACAACAATAAAATTCAACACAAATCTTGAAAACATAACCAAAATGTTATATAATATTAGGGGTCTTAAGTCATAGGCCTTGTTAGGAGCTTATCTAGATGTCCAATTTAGATCTAAACTTGTTACAACATGGTGCAAGCCTTGATTAATCTTGTAATGCTCAACATTTGTCACTTGATTGTATTGGTATTACTTCATATAAGGTACAAGCCTCAAGCACTCACCCGAAGCACATCATAGAAAGGATCATGGCTCATGTTGGGATATTTATGCCATGATGTAACTCTATCTTCCAAGGAATTTGGTTAGTAAAATGGTAGTGGTAAGTTTATGAGTGCAAGCCACTCTAGAGAGGATCCAATTTTTTATCAGGTGTAAGCCTATATGATTTGGTTTTATAAATTTATGGGTGCAAGCCTCTGGTTTCCTTGGCTTAACGTCATTCAGCTGCTTGGAGGGTTAAATGGGGTACTTAGATGGACTTAGGCTTGGTATCATACTTTGGCACAAGTATCATTGTGAGGAGTGATGTCTTTCCTATACTTAGATTATTTATTATATATGGAGTTGATATCATCATGAAGTATAGGAATGCCATGAACGAGCTAGGTTGACATTTCACTAGAACTTAGCATTTATAATATAAAGTTAAACCTTACAACTATTATAAACATTGCACATTGCCATTTATCATTAACTAGAGTTTAAATACATTATATATATATAAGTAAAAGTTGAGCAAATGCTCACCTTAAATTTGCTAAGGCCTAAAGGCTCATAAGGGAGCTTAAGCATCACAATGAGGAGCCCTGAGGCATCTATATTAAAACCTAAGTTAAAAAAATATAACATACATAAATAATCTTGCAAAGATTCACTACTCCAATTTGCTTCTCCCATTAACATGATTCAAGTTGGATTTTATAGAACTTAGGGATATCTTAGTGTCAGGGTAAAAGGAGCACATCAAGAGCTAAGTTGGCACTAGATGCAATCATTTTTATAACTATACTACCCTACTTCCATCATGTCCTGATTGACCCATGAACCTACTTCTTGATGATGATTGAGTTAGAAGGGAGTTGGTTAGCTGCCTACCTGCTAGTGCCACAAGATGACAAAATAACAATCATAACAAGTGATTGCCTCGCACCTATGTATCTTATGTGTTGGCATGGATCCTATAATTAGATGGATTTGGGCCCAACATTACCCCATTAAAAATTGTTAGTCCACCCTCATACTAGTTTTCCAGTGATTTTGGCATGAAAAACTTGGGTATGTGCTCTTTTAGCTCTGGTCTGGAGTCCTCAAAGCTCTAGATTGTCAGCTTGATTTCTTCTATGACACCATCTATCTTTGTGGAGGTGATTCTGAGGGAGAGCATGTTATTTTTATCTAACTCCTTCCTAAAGGCCTCTAGCCTTTCCTTTGCCTTTATTATGCCTCCATCTAGGATTGCTCCTTATTTGTAGGCCTTTATTTACAAAGTGTGAAAGAGAATCTTCTAGGTCTTACTCTTAGGTTTTGATTTGGGCACTCAAAGTATTGACCTACACCATGATATGCACATGCTTGGTCTTGCTCATAGTGTACTCCTATGCCATCAGTGCATCCTTATCCCCTTTTTCCTTTTTGAGGTATGCATCGATGACTGACACCTGAGTGGAGAAGTTATAAAATATTACATCAGTCATTTCTATGCCCTATTCAAGTTTCATGAAGAGGTCTTCCACCTCTTTGAGTTTTATGACAATATCTTACTTTATGGTGGTGCAAGGGTCCTCCTTTTATTTTGGTGCTAACTCTGCCTTAAATCTTGGGAGCACCTTTTATACTATCACACACACCTTATCAACCTTTGAAAAACTTAAAGTGTTGATGCCATCTAGGATGGATGGCTCAGCATCCTCTATGCACTCAATTAGTTGTTGCAACTTGAATTTCATGGCATTGATCTCCTCCTTTGCCTCTAGTGCAATCTTATTCCAAATTGAGGCTCTAACATCATCAATGATGTTTTTATGTACTACCTCAAAGGCTATTTAGATGAGGCAATTTGTTGACCTTATTGGATTCATTGTGTAGGGGTTGATAAGAAGGTAGTCATGCCTTTCCTCTAGTTGATCTTCACTTAGGATTGCCTTTTATGGTACCTCAAAATGAGGCCCATCCATATAACTTTCAAAGGCAAAGGATAGTTATTGGTGCATCCTTATCATGGTGATTTCATAGGGCATGTATTCCATCATATAATAATCCTCCTCAGTAAACCCCATTTGGGCCTTTCTCATAGGCTTAGCCCAGTGCCCTCTTCTTCAGTGATGGCAAACTTTGTCTATTATTCTTCTTTGGTGCTAGTGCTTTCTCCTATGCCCTCCTCCAAGGTCTCTCCTCCTTGTTCTTATAGGGGTTCTTTAGAGTTGTCCCCTTCATCTACATTTTATTCTTCATCGGTGCCAACTTCACCCTCACATGTCTTTTGGATCTCTATTGTAGCCTCTATTTTCTCTCTTAAGGCACCAATATCACCTTCCTTGTCTCTAGGTGCCCCTTCACTACTTGGGCATGCCTATGATACAACTTCTTCCACTGTGTTGGTGGGAGCAGTAGGCACCTTTTCTACTTTCCTCTTTATGGGTTCCACACTTGTGACAACCCTTGTTTCTTCTTCTTCTTCTCTCTTGGCCTTTTATTTTCAATCCTTCATCTCTGCCTTCCTCTTCTTTACTATCATGGTTGTCTTTTCCTTCTTGGCCCTTATCTCCTCAGCCTCAAACTTATCAATCTTTACCTAGGTCATGTCGGTTGCCTTCATGGCCTCCCTTTTCCAATCTATCTCCAATTCCACCTCTATATGTTCCTTGTTAAGGCCTATTTCCATCTACCAACACCTCTTTTCTTCATTAGTTCATGGAGGTTATGTAGTAGATTTTATGGGTGAGGCACTTGAAGGATTTTTTATTATCCAAGCATGACAGTAGTGCCACCCTAAAGAGCCTTGCCACCCTAGAGAGCCTCATGAATTTCTATGATGTTAGGATCTTCCCCTATTTCTTCTTCTCAAATGATGCATACTTTCATCCCTCCATCTTCTTCTTCTTCCATCTCTTCACATGCCTCTTGTGATTCTTCTTTCTCACATGCCTCTTACACCCCCATCTCTACCAAGGTTATCATGGGCATTACCACTGGCCCTTTGGACTTATTTTTCTTCTCCCTTGGCTTGGGCTAAGCAATCCCTAGCATGAAGATCATACACTTCTTCTTAGGTGTAAAGGGAGTGGATTTATCTCCAAAGGTAATCTTTAATTGGATGTGCTCTTAAATTTCCTCTAGGGTTTTTCCCCACTTATTTTGGGAGGATTTTCTCTTTCCCATTGGTTTCAACTCTCCTTATTTTTTGAACTAAAAGTGGAGGTCATCATCTTTGTCCATGCATGCACCCTTATTCCTTGGCTTCATATCATAGAATAACCTATGGATGTGCCCAAGGATGAATTCTCTTTCAAGGGGATAGATGTTGATTCCATCTGAGTCATTCTCCTCATCTTTAGTTGCTTTACATCTTAGGTGCATGTATTGGCACCTCAACCTACATATTTTTGCATCCATGGACTTCATCAGGATGTCCACCTAATCCTCATTATGGATTATTCTTAATACATCTCTTAAGCACTTGGTTAAAAATTTGTAAGGAAGTTTTAGCTAAATGGAGAAATTACCATTTATGAGCACCAATTTTACTACATAGAAGTGTTTCATAATGATGAAAGTTGTCATTCCAATCAGGTTCTAGGGGAGCTTCTTAGGAATGCACCATTCCTCTCTAAATGCTTCAATACACCATGTGCACCATCCGATTACTCATGATTTGTAATTTGGGGTGAAGGAAAGGGGTAAGTATAATTCTGGTATTTCAGCATCAGGGAGTCATTATGCACTAGGAAGACCCATAGGTTATCCTCATCACCATCGAGCATGCCTATCTCCTCCATCATAATCAGTATTAACATGGACCCCAACCAAAAGGTCTCTCATACCATATGACTTACGAATGTGTTCTTTATTATGTCTTCTATGATGAACTTGGAAATATTAAATTTAACCCTTGCATCATGTGGTAGGTGATACATAGGTATGCCTTTGTAATATCTGACCACTGACTATCGAGGTAGAGTTTTGAGCTTATGAGATGTGAATCTGCCCTCATTATTGGGTCCTAAATGTCCTTTATTAGGAATGTAAAACCTCCCTTTTAGTATCTAAGGATTTTTTCAACCCCTTCGACCTCAACATCATCCATCATTATATGATGGATGTCTATGTCAGAGTCTAGGAGTCTGATGATTTGGCTAAGTCTTGAAAACAACCTCATGCACCTCCCTGTGAAGATGAATTGATCCCTATAGATGTGTGAGAGTAGGAACTATACAAGTTCTTCTAGCTTTCTAAAACATGACAACTCATAGAGTTGAGTTGTGTTGATGGTTGTCAATTTGTCCCAGATGGAGACATCAAATAGTGTCATGCTTGCTTCAGTATTTGACCCCATATCTACCACCTATTGCTTGAAGTATTACTCTTTTATATGATATTTGTGCATGAATGATGCTCAATTTTCACCCATCAAGACCTCTTTGGGAAATTTCATGTCCCAATATGACATCTTCTCAAGTGCCTCTAGATCAACTTCGATGATGATTACTCCCTCTACTATTGGTTAACTATTTTAATGGTGGTAACTTTTGTTACTACTCATGATTTCTTGGTTTATTTTTTTGCCTACTATAGACCCAAACTCATCCACTTTTTTCCCATCCTAAATCGGCTGTTATTGAAACATGATCTGATTATCTTGTCAAATCCTTCAATTTTTATTGGTACTTCTCATAGTCATGAGGTCTATGACTGTGTCTTTGGATCTCAAGATTCATGTGTTTCAAATCATGGCCTCAACATCACTCTAACTTTTATGTTGCCTAGTTAATGCACAATTCATGCCCCTTACTTTTATACTCTAATTTTATAGAAAAGGCAATTTGATTCTCTACTTAATCATTCACTTTTGGCATCTAGGGGTTCTCAAAGTCTCACTGTAGAAGGGTCTCCTTGATTTGGCTCTCTGGTTCACTGATTTTTATCTAGTTTTCTATTCTAAATTCAAATTATCACAAGGTTATAACCAGAAATAGTTAGCTTTTATTTATTTTATACCTCTACTATCATCTACCACCTTAATTGTGGTTGATTAATGGTGTGATAGTGCTTATATTCCTAGGGATTCGCTATGACCCATGAAATATATAAAAACTTTATATCATATGCACATTCAATGCAGATCTTTATGACTTCATCATCACCTCATTAAATTCTTCTAATGGATTTTCAATGAAGTGATGTGTAGTTTAAATGATCACTTCCGACTTCACTTTAGGTAGATATCAGCGTTTCTTGATGATCTTCTCCTGCACTTTGTTCACTTGGCATGACCTTCACCTTCAATATGGCAACCTAGGCATAACGCCTCACATGCACATGATTCAACCTCCTCGATCCCATTTCATGTTACTACTACACTTATATTTCAAGTTCACTTATCTATCTTGGTCAATTTCATTATGATTTATGCTTCTTGCCTTAACCTATCCTACCCCATACAAAGCCCTTGTAATGGGCCTCCAACATGTCACTCTCATCTAATCTTTTGTGCATGATCATTTTGTGTGTCTTCACTCTATATTTTATGTACTTGTATCTTATGTGCCTCTATTATTTCACATATTCTCTAATTTTAGTGAGTTCTATGTACCCAAGAACTTAGATATCTGGATGTAGGTTCTTAGAAATCAACCTTGATCAACTCACTTGACTGGTATTATGTTTGGAAGCACCGAACTAGACCTTTTATGGGCCTAAAAATGCCTTACTTCTTGAATCTTATGCACAAATATCTAGCACACCTTGTGTCTGAATCTGGAAAGCTTCACATGACCACAACTTAGTTGTCTAGCTTTAGGCACTTAGAGAGCATCCATGCTCGACTCACCCAACTGGAATTATGCATGAAAGTGCCAAAAAAGTTTTATTGGTGGCCTCAATACACCACTTATTTACTCACCACATTAAAAATACAAAATAACATAAATATAAATAACTTATTGAGCTTGCACCAAAATTTATTCTAGTTATCATAACATAATTGAATTGAGACTAATAGTTCATTATCTAATAGCACAAGCACCACCCTATTATTGATATAGATTCAATCAGTTTCCATTGAAATGCCCAGGGAGCATTTCATCAAATAACATGCATAACTTACATGCACTAGTATCTTATATGTTATGGATGACATATAGACCCATCCACCTTATCTGTAGCTTTCTTGGGTGATTTATATAGTTGGAATCATAGATCAAAACTAATGCCCCTTTTGTTAGTACCTTATGCTTTATATGCTTGTCATGCTAGAGCTTCTGGCATGTCTTCTCTATCTATTGGCTTCACCTTGATTGGGTGTGCACTTCATCTAAGCACTCCAAGTCCTCCAGTATTGAATTCAATGATTCTTATTCATCAAATCTACCAATTCATATGATGCAAAATGATGGCACCAATAATTATATCGATAAAATCACCTCAGTGCCAAACACTAGTTGAAATGGTGTAGCCTTGTTCAAGTACTTGTAAGTTGTGAAATATGCCCATATCACTATCAACACTTGATCATCCCAATATTTTCAACCAACATCATAAATTTTTATGAAACACATCTCTAAGATCTTACTGAATGCCTTAACTATGTCATTCACTTAGGGATGACAAAGAATTATCTTATGGTGTACCACCATGTATTTTGTCAACAGGATCTGTATAGTTTCATTAATGAAGTGTGTCCCCTTGTTATTCAAGTTGAGTTGGAACCCATAGCAACTTATGATATTCTCCCATATGAACCTTGCGGCTATAGTGGTTGTGCATTTTTTGTTTAGCATAGCCTTGACCCACTTGGTGAAATAGTCAGTAGTTGCTAAAATGTATCTCACACATGTGCACTATGTTGCAAGAGTAATTGGTCCAATAAAGTTAATTTCCCATTTCTCAAATGATGTCTAAGAAAGAATGGGGATGAAAGGCATATCATATTAGTGGTTATGCTTCCCTATGCACTAGTATATGTCATATGCATTGGTGTATTCTTTCACATCCTAAAATAGACTTGGCCACTATAGGCCTAATTGCAATACCTTACATGTCATTGCATATATTGTGTGATGGCCTCCTACTAACCCTCGTACACCTCATGTAAAATGGAGTCCCTTTCATGTTCCAAGACACATCAATACAAGACTTCATCTTGACCTAGTTTGTATAGTTCACCTCTAATGAGCTAAAAAGGGGCAGCATGAACTATGAGGTATTTCTTTTCTTTGGTGTTATTATTTGGGGCACAGATCCAAATGTTTAAAAAGTGGCTAAATTTTCCAAGTCCTTACGGGTGCGTTGGATTCTTTAAAGTTGTGCATCTGACATATCATCCTCAATAGGCTTTGTTGCATCTTCTAAGTCTATATGGGACCAATGGTCTGGGCCCAAGTTCTATTTTCCAATCTTGACAACAACTAAGAACTAGAATTCTTAGAACAAAATGATCCATCTAAAAATGTGCCCATGGAGAATAGGCTCACTCACAAGGTACTTAAGTGCCTCTAGTTTATGAAGAGTATGAATAGGGTCACCACTAAGTATTGTCTAAACATTTACAAGGCATAGACCATGGCGAGCACCTCATGCTCAATTATGGTATAGTTCTTGTTTGCCTTCATCAATTTTATACTAGTAAAAGAGATGGGGTGACCCATTTTGCCTTCGCTAGGCTATGATAGGATTGTGCCAATCATAGAACTAGATGCATTGACATGGATGAGGAATGGGTTCATCTAGTTAAGAAATTATAAAATAAGCACACTAGCCAACTTGAGCTTCAAAGTCTCAAACTCATCCTCTTACACTTCACCCCAATAGAATATGCCATCCTTGTGCAAAATCTCTTCTAGCAGTGCCAAAATATTTGCATAATTTTTTATGAACTTTCTATAATACCCAAAGTGGCCAAGAAAGGTGCCAACATATTTCTATGTGGAGGGAGTCTCGAGTTGAATGATTATTACAGTCTTTGTAAGATCGACAAGCATACCATCCTTACAGAGGATGTCCTCAAGTTGAGTTTCAAAGGGTGTCATGAAGATGCACTTTTTTAGGTTCAAGGATATCTAAAAATATTTGCATATTTTAAACATTAGGCACATGTTATGACAATGGTCATTCACAAGGCCATGCACCATCCAGTCATCTAAGTAATCCTAGAGGAATTTGTGGATAAAGACTTTAAACATGGTGATCACCACTTTAGAGAACATGACTGGCATGTTCTTGAGTCTAAAGGGCATCACATTATAAGCAAAACAACCTCATTTAGTTATAAAGGTTGTTTTGGGCTTGTCCTCCTCCTCAATCTAAAATTTATGGTATCTAGAGAACCCATAAATGAAGGTGTAGATCTCACAACTACGATGCCATCCAGAACTTCATCGATAAATGGAGTCAAGAAGTGGTTGATGATGTAGGCAGTGTTTAGCATTCTATAATCAACATAAATGTGAATAGAACTATCCTTCTTTATTCTAATTACCATTGGGCTCACCCACTTGGACTTTTACATAGGTTAAATAACCCCTACAACTAGTATTATGTCAATCTCTATCTAAACCTTGGCACAGAAGTTGGGATTCATCCTATAGGGATTATTCTTGATCGATCTTGCACCATCAATTAGCTTTATGATCATTTTCCTAAGGGATGGGTGGGTGCCCTTCATATCTTGATATTCCTAGGGAACAAGTTTTGGAATTCCTTCAAGAGATCCATAATGCACACCAATTATGTGTTAGACCAATAGGAACCCAAAGTAGCCATATTTAGCTCTCCTATGTTGATGTACACCTTGATGGTCTTTAGTGGTGTGTAGTAGGGCTCATTCTTTGCTTGGTGTGAGTCCTCAACTTATCAAGTTCCCTGAGTTGTCTCTATGTGGAGATGAATCAAGTCTTATTCACTAGGAACACTATCATCTATTTGTCATACAAGCTTTCTTTGTCTATCAAATTTTTTCAGTAGCACTCCTTCCAAGTTTCATCATCTTCTTTGCTCAAGTCATTATTAAGAGTTTGTTCCTCAAAGAAAGTTTGGAGTGCTAGCCCTTTCTCCCCAAACATGTCTTTCAGGTGCTCCTCAAGGATTGTGGTGTCCTCAAACACTGCCCTTCAAATCACTTGTAGTGGCTCAATTACCCCTAATTTCTATGAGGAAAAGGATAGGGTATGCACAAAATTATTCTTAAGGATATACCTATTGGTTTTTTCATGGAATGTTTCATTGACCACATACCATGATCACACCCACGTCTTTAAATTTCTATAGAAGGCATGCACCCATAAGTTTTTTGGGGTAGTTGCACCATAATCAGTCCATGTCTCTTCACATAAGTGCACATGTGTTATCAAATCAGAGTCACCAAAGTATGCTGATATATCCAAGTCCTTGTTACTTCTCTTGAATCTAGTGTAAATGGCTGCTTTCACATCTTACCAAGTTGGCAAGTTATACTTTTATGCTACCCACCAATGAGTGGCAGTGCTTCTCAATCTATACACTAGTGTGCCCATTCTATCTATTTCTTTGGGGATGCATGATTTAAGATCATGGACATAATTTTCCACTAGGTTGCTTCCTTAAAATTTTGGGAGTGTTGTAAGCTTACCTTTGCTTAGGTAGAGTACCTTCTTTCCTTTCTTATCATTACAAGGGACCCATTATTTTAGAGTGCAATCAATCTAGGCCTAGCTATTACTCACAAGATTCAGTGATTTTATGTGCACCAAGCAACATCTCTGACCAATGGCCTCATAAACCTCTTCAACCCATCAATCACTAGTAACATCAATGGTTTCTAAGGATGACTACCCATCTTCCCAAGAGAGTAATCTTTGATCAATAGGGTTGATATTCTTGATGCCCTATGTCATGATGTTATATATATGGTTGATCTCATCCTCAAGATCAAAATTCTCCACATAAGGGGTCCTTGGTCACTTGAGAGGGGAATCACTACCCTTTCCTTACCATTCTCGAAGGTTATATATCACTTTTTGAAGCATATATTAAAATTGTTTGTGTAACATCATGGCCTTCCTAAAAGCACTGGATAGTTATCTTGTTAAGCCAACTAAATTATCTCAAAGTCAGTGTGTAATTTGATGCCCATGATATCTACAATGGTGCCCTTTAGAATTCCAATTGGTTGCATTTAGGTCTTGTTAGCCATAAAGAGTACATGGGGGAAGGCCTTAAGGCTAGCCTAACCATCTTTTCCCATGCATTCTTGGTCAGGATATTAACCTTGATGCATTTGTTGATGAGGACCTCATAGATAGACCATCCATTAATGGTGGCATTCACCAAGAGTTCTTGGTCATACTCTATATTTTGGGTATGCCTAACCTCTCATGCCCTTTCCATGCATGGTGAAACAACTTCAACTAACTACTACCTTGCATGTTCTAAAAGAAAATTCTTTAATAAGGACAACATCCCTTTTATTTGTAGGAGGTGCAAGATCTCTGTTAGTTCTCATACTTCAGCAACATTTATTTTTTTATTGCCCCTTACTACCATTTTTCCATGGCTCTAGTCCAAGTGACTTATAAGTTTTCAAGCCTTTCTAGGTGATCTTTCATACACTCGAGGCATTTTCCATAGCTTTAACTTCTATGTGTCACATAAGCAGCTAACCATTGGTACACCTACTCTAGTAGTTCACAAAATAAAACCTCATATAGGTGGGTATAGACCCACTTCCTTGGTTTCTATCCTCTATAACTTGGATGCCTTAATGCAAAGTTATATTCCACTCATTCTAGCTAGCACTCGATGTTTTTTAGGGAGAGTCAGAGAATTGTTCTAGTGAACCATTACAACAACAAAATTCAACACAGATCTCAAAAATAGAACCAAAATGTTGTAGAAAAGTAGGGGTATTAAGTCATAGGCCTTGAAAAGAGCTTATCTAGCTATCCAAGTCAAATATAGACTTGTTACAATTTTGCACAAGCCTTAACTAATATTGTAGTTCTTAACATTTGTCACTCAACCACACTGGCATCACTTCACATAAGGTGAAAACCTTATGTGCTCACCTGAAGTGTAATAAAGAATGGATTGAGGCTCATGTTGGGCTAATTGTGTCATGATGCAACTCTGTCTTCCATGGAATTTGGTTAGTTTAATGGTAGTGGTAAGTTCATGGGCACAAGCCACTCTAGGGAGGCTCTGACTATCTATCATGTGCAATCTTATATGATGTGGTTTTATAGCTTCATGGGCACAAGCCTCTAATTTCCTTGGCTTAGCATCATTCAAGCATTTAGAAGGTTCAATGGGGTACTTAGATGAAGGAATTAGGCTTGGTATCATGGTTTAGCATAGGTATCATTGTGAGTTGTGGGGTCTTTACTATACTTAGAGAATTTCCTATATAGGGTGTTGATGCCATCATGAAATACAAAAAATCCATGAATGGGCTAGGTCGAAAGCTCATTGGAACTTAACATTCATAATATAAAGTTAAACCTTACAACTATTTTTAACATTGCACAAATCCATTTATCATTAACTAGAGATTAAATACATAGTATATATCAGTAAAAAATGAGCAAATGCTTGTCTTAAAGTTGTTAAAGCCTAGAGGCTCATAAGTGAGATTGGGCATTATAATGAAGAGCCACTGAGGTATCCGTTGTTCCCAAAATCTGTCACTTGTTTTTGTGGACAACATGTCGACCATTCTGGTCCTGCAAGCTAAAATGGTCTCTTTCTTTCTCAAAATGTTCTGAGTAGTCAAGTTTTTCAATTACTCAAGTCTTTTTAGCTAAGGAAATCGTAGGTTCAACAGGCAGTCTTTCTCAAGGGGAAGTTCAAAACACTTAAGGCATTTCCTAAAAATTATAAGGATGGTTCAATGCCAAGGTTCAATCAAAAGCATTTGATAGTGGGGTTCAATGATAGAGAATGAACCATTGAACTGTTGAACCATTTAACTCTACCTCTGAAAGGTTCAAAGGTTTAATGAGTTTAAAGTTTCAACGAGTTCAATAGATTCAAAGGATCAAATGGTTCAAAGTTCAAAGTTTGTGCGAATGTTTCAAGTGGAAGATTCTAGAAAAAGGATCAACCAAAAAGATCAACCAAATGGTTTAAATAATTGGTTAAATGACACCTTGAACTCATAAAGAAGAATAAGTGAACATATCTCTTTACAAAACATTGAATCGCCAAACTGCCGAACCATTGAACTTTGAACCCTTGAACCATTAAACCAGTGAACTCTGAAAGGTTCAAGGTTTAAAATGGTTCAAGCGACTGGTGACATCCCTATGGACGTCAAATTTAGGATTATGGAATAACTATTGATTTTCAAATAACATAGACCTGAGGACAAACTCAGTGATCCACTAAAAAAGGAGATGAAGGAACCAGTAGAAAGCAAGAAGATAGCCCTGAGAGCTCAGATCACCAGGAAGAGACAAAATGTAGCAAGGAAAGAGGGAATGATACAAATAATCTAGAAATATCTATAGAAGAGTTATTTCAGTAGGTGGATCAATCCACTAGGTGGACCTCAGAGAGTAAACGCATTCAATGGTGCGGCCTATTTTTCTTCATTGAGTAAAGGTGAATGGACAGCCGTGTAAACATCATAAAGAAGACTAGGCAACCCATGCTTTGAAAGAGACATTTGAGATGATTTAGAACACCAAAGTTAAGGCTGATAACCTATTTCAGCATGGCCCCTTCACAAAATTTCCAATGCATTCAATGCAGCATGGGTTGTTTCGTGAAAACAAGCACCCAAGTCTTTCTTTGGATGCTATATATTGTAATCTCTGATTTTGAATAAGGGAGATCTCTCTATTATTAGAAGCAAAACTTTGCCCAAATTGAAAGGCATTCCTAAGACTTTGAGCTTAGACTATTAATCATATTTTATCAAGTGAATGAGAAAGCAAGTGACCTTTCAGACTTTGTGTTGAAATAGCTTGTGTTATCTAGGAAATCGTTCTTATGTCTTTTTCCTAAATATAGTCTTGTCCATTAATCAAATAAGTTGAACAAGTGGAAATAATCTGGAAGATGTCCTGAAGCTGACTGTGGGAGACTTTGTGCTGCCATAATTGTCTTTAGTCTGTGTGTTTTGTGTTTTAGTGTAAAGGATACCAGAGAGACTTTGAGCTCCCCTTATCCTTCGTAATCTTTCACTTTGTTGTAGTTTTCGGTGGAGATTTTGTGCTGCACTTCATACTATTGTGTTACTTTGTCCTAAATCAATAGGAGAAACAACGAAAGACTTTGTGCTTTCATGGGGTTTCTTGTGGATCCAGTTACTACCCAGGAAGAATTCTTGATGTTTGTTGAACATCATTTCTGAAAGAAGAGAAATTCCTTCAATAATTACACAAGAATTCTCCTTTATGTTTTGAACATCATCTCTAAAAAAAGAGAGATGGATGGTATGATTTCACCCCTGAGTCTATTTTCAGTTTATATTAGTATATTATAGTTTATAGGGAACCTCCCCTTGCTGAGAGTAGAGATTTATCTCATTATGTTGTGGTAACCACACCCATTTTGCCGTATAAATCTCATTGTGTTGTGGTTGATATACCCATTTTGACATCAGTTAGTTGATGACAAAATATTCACCCAACAGTGTCCATACTCAAACTTAAGCTAAAATTAAATATAACATACAAAAATAATCTTGTAGGGCTTTGCTACTCTAACTTGCCTCTCCCACTAACAAAATTTAACTCAGCTTTTTTAACACTTAAGGATATCTTAGTGTCAGGGTGAAAGGAGCACATCGAGTATTGAGCTAGCATTGGATGCAATCATTCTGGTAGCTCTAATACCTTACTTCTATTATGTCATGATTATATTGTGCACCTTCTTCCTGATAATGATTGAGTCAAAAGGGAGTTGGATAGCTGCTTACCAACTGGTGCCATAAGATGACAAAATAACAATCATAACAAGTGATTGCCTCATGCCCAAGTGTCAGTTATGTGTGCACGGATCTTATACTTAGATGAATTTGGGGCCCAACATGAGTCCTGAACCACTATCAATTAGAACTCATTTAATAGTTGTGTTGTTTATTTGTGCTTAAATAAAAAGTGGCAAATTCTAATTAATTACTGACTGTGAAGGCAAGTCTTGATTATAAAAAAATATCACATCCTTGATAGTCTTCATGATAAATGCAATTTAAATTGGCTCAGTGTTAGGAGGCATGAATTTATAATTAAGTGTTTGAAAAATGACATCCTTGAAAATTGATTTTTTTGAAGTAACTTCAATATGGATATCTTGGCTGGTGTATTTCTCAGCTAATCCATACTATCAAATTCTCTTTGATGATATTTGGGTCCCATTTTAGTGTGATGGGGATGAGAAGGGATGATAGGGTTACATTGTCCTTGTATAGGTTGAGGAGGCACCCTATTTTTCCTAGTAATAACTCAAACTGCAAGATATACTATTTTCCCAAGGACAAGTAGTAGAGGCAGGATGGGAGTGTAGATAATCAAGTGGTCTACATGGAGGTAGAACAAAAGGAGTCCTTTGAGCCCTTTGTTGTCTAGTAGCAACTAGAGTAACTCAAAGTGATCCATGCAGCAATGACCCTCATAAAAATGGGACTCACATGAGGGAGGACCAATGTGTAAAATAAGCTTAGCTCTAATAGAAACCATGATAGGAGTGACATACATGTGTATTTTTTCTACTAATTGTTGGTAGTAAACATGCTAAGCAAAGTACAAAGATTAGTACCATGAATAAAATTGCCTCCATCGTGATAGTTATGATAATAAGTTGCAAATTAAAACTAAGTAAATGATATAAATGTGAACCCTAAGGTTATCTAAGGTTAGGGTTTGGAATAATGGTCGAAATAAGTTAAGTTCACCAAATGTTTTAAACGTTTAGAGTTTAGCTTATGTAAATCCTCTATTTGATTAAAGGGATGATTTGTTTAAATCATGGAAATAATATGCATAAAATATCCACTAATTTGTTATATATTGGACTATCTTTGACTTTATAAAAATAGAAATAAATATGGGCAAATAAAGACTTATTTGAAACACACTTGATATGGATAATCTAAGTGTTAGAAACTGAGATGGAAGTAGGTCTAAGTGTCATCAATTGAATCCCTATATCAGAACCCCTCATAGACAATAGTTTCACATTTGGATAGAGGCACCATGTGGATCTAGTGTCTTGATATTGATGATAATGTCCTCTATGTAGGACTATACCAAACTTCTAGGTGCACCTGTGCTGTGTTTCTACATTTTATTCTTACATGCATGAAGTATGGAACTTTGTATTGTGCCTTTAATGATTGATTTATGATTCAAACCCTAATAATCCTTTTAATTAAAGTATGAGCTGAAAAGTGTGTTCGTTAGTAGGATAGATTGGACATCCTCAACACCCTGCTATGAAGAGATTTGCCTACATACCAATACTTTAAGGAGGGATCAATCCTAATGTAGTTCTCCCAACCTAAGTTATGGTGCAAGTGTAAGTGATGCTAGTATGATAGTGGCCTTGAGTTCCTTGAGTTTTCTTGAGATTATAAATTTGTAAAATATGAGCTTAGGGATGTTGTAGATGGTAGTGTGCAAAAGTAGGGTAGAATAGGGATTAATAACCTTGATTTTTCTTAGCTTGCTTAATGTTTGAATAGGTATTTTGCATATAATTTCCTTCTAGTTGATAGAGGTCTAAAAGTCATGTATTTATAATGTTTTATTTCTTGTGCGGATAATAAATATGCTTAGGCCAACCTTTGGAGGGTTCTACCTTTAAAAATATATTCATTCAAGAAAGTTAGGGTAAAGGACATAGGCACCATTTTGGGCACAATAGTGTCACATGGCATTAGTGTCCTTAATGTGGTGCTAATGTCTAGTTGGAAGAACATTGGGCAGGAATGACCAAGATCAGGAAATGAGGGTATGTAACTATATTTGAGCTGACTAGGGATGTTTATGGCCCAAACAAAGGTTGGAAATGTGTGATAATAGGCTTTAGGATAGGTCTAGGGCTAAGCTAGGAATATTTAGTCTCAAGTATCACTCTTAGCACTCAAATACCACTTTTAGGTGATTATAGGTGCAATAATTTTTTATTTTCACTCATCATCCTTAATCACTCCTTTATCAACCCTCATCTTCCATAACCACTCCATCCTCATCCCTTACCATCCCTAATCACTCTTTCATCATCCCTCATCATCCCTAATCACTCTATCGTCATCTATCCTTATCCCTAATCACTCCCTCCAATATATTTTGGTGGGTGCAGTGGTTTTTTTCTTATACTTGATCATCCCTAGTGACTCACTCATCAACACTCAACCATAGTCACTCCCTCATCATACCTCATCATCCCTCATCTTCCATAACCACTCCATCCTCATCCCTTACCATCCCTAATCACTCTTTCATTGACCCTCATCATCCCTCATCATCCCTAATCACTCTATCATCATCTATCCTTATCCCTAATCACTCCCTCCAATATATTTTGGTGGGTGCAGTGGTTTTTTTCTTATACTTGATCATCCCTAGTGACTCCTTTCTTTAAATATGTTAGAATTCCTCATCTCTTTTCAAGATTTGCTTTGTAAATTCAATCACGTATTCAATTTGGTTTCAAGTATTAAATATATGGTATTCAAGATCAAAATATGACTTGTGTAATTTATCAAGTAGGGAACACTCAAGTAGGTATGGAAATAAGGATAGGTAGGTAGGTCATACTAAAGTATGTAGGGAATAAGGATAGGTAGGTAGGGCATACTCAAGTACAATAAGGTAGGTATGGCATAGTCATGATCAAGATATGGATTAGGTATTTAGGTAGAGCATACTCAAGATTAAGAAATGGCTCAGATATTTAATCAGGTAGGGCATATTCAAGTAGGTAAAGTAGGTAGGGAATACTTAATAATATAGATCTATTACATATATAACATGATTCAAAACTTCGTTTCTCATTATATCTATTGGGAATCAACCTTTCATTGCCAACAACAAAAGCTAAGTAGGTAGGGCATAATTAAATAGGGAAGGAAATAATATATGCAAACTATAGATCAAGAAGAAGTATCCCCTTGATAACTAATAATGTATTCTATAAAAGGAAAGTAGGTATGATAAGAATAAATTTATATATTGAGAAGGAAGATTTTCTATCCTTATTGGGTAGGGCATAGGTAAGCAGGTAGGGTAAAAACAAAGTTATCTAGTATAAAGTAAGTTTCCCTTGATATCCATGCCTTAGTATAGAGTAAAAGTAAAGTTATATACCAGGAAGACAAACTTCCCTTGATAGTTGTGCCTTACACCCTACTAACCATTGAGAAGGCAATATTACCTTGATGTGCTATTAGGTGAAGCAAAGCTATATATAAAAAAGGCAAGCTTACATTTCCTTACTCTTCGGCATAGATGAAGTAGGTAGGAAAGTTTCCATTAATTTAATGGGTAGGGAAACTTTGAAATCAGGGTATGGCCTTTGGAATGCCCCCTCCCATATATCTATGGTGGCCATCTCATTCCTACTCTATCCTTTGATATACTATATTAGAGTCAGGGAATACTCAGTGTACTATAGGGCCTTAGTTTGACATTTAAGGCCATCGATCCATGATCAAGATCTAAGTAGACCCTCCTCGATACACTGTATTAAGACATATATCATTCATTCCCTTTGTGTATCAATTTTTTTATATATCAGGTTGGGTATAGACTGAGTTGGGTTTGGAAACACATTTTATCAGCTACCAAATTGGAACACACTCTATCAGATTGGTAACCACCTATCTATCTATCTAGAAATCTGGTCTACTGTGGACATATTCTTCATGTCATATAAAGAAAATAATAATTCAACTATGGGGTTGGGATTGAAATTCTCAACTAGTCTCCAGTCACCCCTATCTATATAGATATAAACTTGGATTCTAAACTCTAGGATTGGGATTCTTGGATTCCCAAATCCCAATCTATATATGTAAATAATATAATTTTATTGCACCATTTTTTCAATTTATTTCCTATTTATTCTATTTTAGGGATCTAGATACACACTCTCTCCATGATCTAGGCATGGATCACCATGTATAACTTTGAATCCCACTATATAATCAGATGATATCTTTGAGTTCCTTATTTGAGTAAAAGAGGATGAGTGAAAGAAGAGTTTATTTAGGGCTTATTTGAGTGAGTAAAAGTTGGAATTTGTACATAAGTTAATCATGCATAAGTGGGAAATTACTGCACCCACCATCAAGGTATTGGATGGAGTGGTTAAGGATTTAGAGGGATGAGGAGGGAGTGAGTAGAGATGATGAGGGATGATGAGGGATGACAAGGGTCAATGAGGGAGTGATTAGATAGGATGA
Organism: Torreya grandis; assembly: GCA_037957365.1. Taxonomy (NCBI): domain Eukaryota; kingdom Viridiplantae; phylum Streptophyta; class Pinopsida; order Cupressales; family Taxaceae; genus Torreya; species Torreya grandis. The sequence goes on along the minus strand of JARHVA010003463.1, from coordinate 1,047,627 downwards.
GGGAGTGATTAGGGATAATGAGGTATGGTGAGGGTCAGTGAGGGAATGATTAGGGATGATGAGGGATGTGAGAGTAAATGAGGGAGTGATTAGGGATGATTAGAGATCAGGAGGGAGTTATTATGGATGATGAGGGATGATGAAATAGTGATTAGGGATGATGAGGGATGGTAAGGGTCAATAAGGGAATGCTTAGGGATGATGATGGAGGTATTATAGATGATGAAGGATTGTGAGAGTAAATGAGGTAGTGATTAGTGATGATGAGGGGCAAAGGAGTGATTTTGGCATGATAAGGGTTGAGGAAAAAGTGATTAAGGATGAGGGAGGGATAATGAGCAATTAAAATTAACACAAAGTGGTTGTTTGATATGTGCAAGTCATTAATATGACCTATGTTATCCAAATCACACCACTTTAGCTTGATTCAAAGTGAGTGGTTTGTAAAATTTAATTTTGACAAGCTTAAGACTCCTATAAATGTCAACAAACAATATAGAAGACACAAAAACCTTACAAATGACTATATCTTTACCAAAAATTGACATCAATTGCAAATGTTATGCCTTGAAATCCTTAGGTTCAATACTGAGACCTTAAAAATGCCTAAGTACTGACCACATTGGATTTTGAAAACTTATCTCCCATATCGTAAGGCTTGAAGCTGTGAGACCAACTCTATTAGATATAGAGTGACCCTAATTTATTATATTTACTAAAAGAAATTTAAACTATAAGTAATATAAATATATTTTGTATATTTAACATTTATTTTAGTAGAACATTTGCCTCTTACAATTAAACCATTATGCCCCTTGAAATAGGTCTTTTATGCTTATTTTATGTAATGTGAAAAGAATGTGTATGTGTGTCTTTCACATTACATGGAAAAAGTAGCTATACACACCATAATGCATACACATTATGTTCACTAAATAAAATGTGTACGCATTTAGATTCGATGATCCTAAGCCTAGTTTTAAATAATACATACTTGTTATGGACATTACGCGTACACATTATGTCTATATCACATGCATTACAATAAATGTCTGTTAAATTATCCCCCAACTCCATGCACTTACCCCTTAATCACTTTTTAATGTATATATTTGATCTCAAACTAACTCAATAACATAACCCATTTGGCCATATGACCAATCAAAGACGTTGCAAAAGTTAAATATTTGAATGGGTCAATTTGGTAATAATAATGTGTTTGTTATTGAGCATGAATCTTCTAGATTTTGGGATTCAAATACCATTATTAAGCAAGATTTTTTAATTAGGTTATAGTTTTGTTCATAGGAAACCAATGTTCTATTTAAATAATATACTACTCTTTCTTTTCTTTGATCATCATGTTAGGCAAGAAGTTCCCCCAAGGCATGTTTTGTTGCTAAAATATAGAGGAGCAATGGATTCCCAAGTGTTGGGGGCTAAGACAAGTGGATTCACCAAATAATCCTTAAAATGTTCAAATCCCTATCAACAATCAATGTTCCACAAAAAGGTGTTGCATTTCTTCAAAAGGTGAGTAAAGGGATAACATTTATCTACCAGTTTTGAAATAAAGCATGAAATGGATTGGAATTTTCCATAAAAGCTACAGAGTTGATTCAGATTAGCATGAGGCATTTCTATAATGGCCTTAACCTTGGCTAGATCAACTTCAATGCCTTTATAAGAGATAATGAGTCTTAGAAATTTTATGGAAGTAACACCAAATACACTTTCTTAGGATTAAGACACACTTTGTATTTAGGAATCCTTTCAAATGTTATTTGTAAAACTTTTAGATGGCATGATCTAGTCTTAGATTTGACCAAAACTTCATCCACATGGTCTTATACAATATCATGCATTATATCATGGAAGATGACAGTCATTGCATGTTGGTATATCGCACCAGTGTTCTTGAGGCCAAAATTACATTAGTTGATAGCAAAGCATTCCACATGGAGTGGTGAGAGTTGTTTTGTGTTGGTCTTTAGGTGCTATTTTAATCTTGTTATACCCTGATAAGCCATTCATTATATATAACATCTCATACTCTATTGTGGAATCTACAATAATATCAATGTTTGAAAAAGGAAAATCATCCTTTGGGCATGCTTTATGGATATCTCTGAAATCTATACATATGTGGATTCCTTGTATTTTCCTCTAACTTGGATGATGTTTGATATCTATTCTGAATAGTCCATGGGATGAATACATCCTACTTCCAATAAATTTTCAATTCTTTTTTGACTAGTATGGCAATGTGAGCATGTATTTTTCTCAAGTTATACTTGATTGGCTTTGCATCTAGGTGTACAATAGGGCAATGCACAACTAAGAAAGCATCCAAGCCAAGAATATCTAAATAAAACTAGGAACAAATATCAATAAACTCTTAGAAAAATAGTAAAAATCTCACATTCCTATTTAATAAAGAATGCTCCAAATTTAATCTAATTTGAAATTGTTTGATTAATTCATAGACCTGAAATGATCCTATTAAATATTGTATCTAAAATATAAAAGAATAAACATTCATATTATATATATATATATATATATATATATGAATGATATAAAATTTGTTCTAACATGACTTCATATTCACATTCACATTCAGGGTATATTACATTCAAATATGAATGACATCACATTCAAAAGAATTAAAGGAACTAGTGTGTGATCATATTTCAAACTTCCATCCTTTATTTACTCTTTCTATCCGTAGTACTCAAAACAAAGATGTAATTAGGGTCACAACAACATATGGACGAGAAGTAAAAATCCCAACTAATAAATTTAAGCATTAGATATATATTAAGGTGCTATAACAATATGATTCAATTATTTTAAAGATACGTATCCTCAAATATTCACGCAATGCAATAAATAATACATTTCTCATATACATAAACAAGATAATAACTTTAATTTTTCAAAACAAAAAACCAAACCTCGCTTATATATATATATATATATATATATATATATATATATATATATATATATATATATATATATATATATCGTTAGTGGGTTTTGAGGGCAAGTCTTGGTTCAAACCCTCGATCAATTCTCTCTGTTCCAACCATGCCTTTCCACTTTCCACTATAGTGGAAATTTCCTTCAATATTCTCACCCCTTTAATAATTTTTAGAGGGTCCCAAAATAACTGAGAACAAAAGGTTCAAAAATAGATTTGCATTTATAGTTGTGCAATTATATGGCGGTTAAATATTTTTATTAAAAATGGAAAAAACCCTAAGGCTTACATAGAGTTTAAATTTGAATATTTATTCAAAAAATTACATGAATCTCATTAGTGTTACATTTAATCAATACCATTATACAATTTTAATATCTATTTTTACATAAATTTTTATTATTTTCATGTATTAAGATTTCATGAAACGGATTTGCCACGATTTTATTAAGGTAGTAGTTACTCATATTTATTATTTAACATAATAAATCTATTTACATATTTCAAGAATTTTTTTTACTAACTAAAATATAAAAATCATGTTAAAATGGTCAATATTTTAATAGTTGAAAAAATAATTATTTTTAACGTCAAAAATGGATAGAAAAATTTATTATTTAAATTTGAATTCACATAATATATAAAGCATATAATTTTATAGTTATTTTTTATAATTAAAATAAAAATAAGAGAAAATAATAATATTAATGTTGAAGGCAGGGCAAAAGATCAAGAAATAGATATAGTCAATAAGTAAACTCTTTTTTGATAAGGTTAAATGGAGGGTTTTGATAGGATCCTAAAACCTAGTACAATGCCATAAAGATAAAGTAAGAAAGCCTAGAAAAATAGACAAAATATAAGTTTACTCAACAGTGGATCAAACTAAAACATGGTAAACTATCAGTGAAATATCAACATAATATTACTCAACCATTGAAAAAATATTGAAAAAATATAAAATCTATGGATATCAACATTAATTCTACCCACAACATTTCAGCTAGTAAAAATCTCGAAGTTAGCCTTTGTGCCTATCTTTTTCTCTTATTTCTTCATTTACGCATTTGTCCTCCTGCCAAGTTCTGCTTGATCTCATTTGAGATATTATATCTCTTAAGACCTCATTTCTTCCCTTTCCAAAATATGATTTTCATATTTTGCATTTTGAGGAAAATTTGCTCGCCTCTAGGGTTTTTTGGGTGTCATTTGCCACCTCTTTGGCCATTTTTTTACTCGTAGATCTCTCAACTTGGCTCTACTTATTTTTCTATCCATCCCCACATCAACTTTCTTCTTGGTACTTCTTAAATTTTTATAAATAAATTTTTGTTCTAAGCTCATAAATTTGACTTTTAGGCTTTGAAGCGAGCATGGGACCAATTCCTACTCTACTATGATTTCTCCCTCCTAAGAGAATTTTTATCCTTCCTCCACTTCTCCTTTCCTTATAAATTCACCATTTTAGAACATTGTCCTCAGATTTAGGGATTTCTTTATTTTCTTTCTCATTTAGTCTTTCCTCTTTTGAACTACTTAAGACGAGTTTTATTTCTAGAGGAATATCCTCAGCTAAAGAAATAGAGGAAAGGTCCTAAAGTTCTTTATTTTTCTCTCCATTGTTGTCTTCCCTAAGCTTTTGTCTAAGCTCAACTTTTTCCTTTCTATGTTCTTCATCTTCCCTAATATCTTGTCTAAGTTTTGAATTCCCATTACTATTCACTTCAAGGTTGTTAGCCTCTCCACTGATTTTAGAGGGACCAACTAATTCTTGCTTTCTTCTCCAGACCTGATCTTATTTCTTGTTGTTAAGATAACTTTTGAACTCATGACGCAACTTATTGAACTTATTACATATCTCCATTGTTCTCCCATATTCAATCTCTTAAATTCCATACTTAGATTTTACCTTTATATATTTAGGTAGGATTATCTCATAAAAGAAATTGACACAAAATCTGGTATAACCTAGTCTTTTTTTTTATCTGGTTGTTGTCTCAAAGGCTATAATTTATCTTATAACTCTGCATATTCCTATCAAGACTTATTCTTCCCAAAACTCCAAAGAAAATCTTGGTTGTCTTTCCCAATGAAGAGGAACTTTTAAGGATTATTTATATGGGTCAAAACTAGGTTCCTACTTTTTTAAGATCGGATTGGCTTTCCCTAAAACCCAAGCCCCTTAATATAAGTTTTGCACATTTTTTTTAGTTCAAGAAGGAAATTAGGAAAAATCCATTGGCCATGACTTAGATTTCCAAGTAGCCTTTGGATATCCATTTTCTATTTGACGATTCTTTAAAAACATCAGTATTAGGTTTGTTTCCCATGCATTTACTTATCAATGTGTTTTCCATTTTGAAGCTAGCTCTCTCAACAAATCTATCTAAGATTGGTCAAAAAACACCATCTTATATTTAAAAATTAAGTGTATGAAACTCATAAAATGTAGAAACAGGATTTTTTCCTACTAACCTTTCTACCTAATATCTATGAACTCACTCAATATTTTCTCTTAATACTTATAAATCCCTGATGGTTTTTAATTTTTGATTTTCTACAGATCTATTAGAAGTGTCTGCATCTCCATTGTCATATTCTTTTCAAAAGACTTACTACCCAAAATTATTTTTTATTTTCCTATCACCTCACATTTTTTCACCCACCCTCGTTGTGTTCCTATCCTACTTTATAAAGTCTAGTCAATAAGTAAACTTAAATAATAGACTAGATGGGAAAAAAAACATACCTCTATCCCTTTTTTTGGGCTAGTTGTTATGATAAAGGGATTTCATTGCCTTCTCACATGTTCAAACCATGAATGGTAGCACATGTTGTGGCCCAACTAAAATGAACTATAGTGTAGTTTGACATTGACAAAAAGTTAGTGTAATTGGCTCTAGGTGAGGGGTAAAGTGGTAGGTGCATATATTGTAAAAATGGGTTACATTTATAAATACAATTATATTTTACAAATTAATTAAAGGTGGAATTAATTATGTGACGAGTAGTGTGGTAGGTTGGGGGTATAGTGGTAGGTGCATATATTGTGAAAATACAATTGCTTTTGAAAAGGTAGAAATAATTCTATGAACTTCATAGAATAATAAGAATCTTTATTAATATTATTTTTATGATCAAAATAAATTATAAAACTAATTAAATAAAGTAATAAGACAATACTTTTATTTTTAAATATAAAATGTTAAAATAATTTAAAAATATTTAAACAAATATTAATTATTGTAAAAGTGAGTATCAACAATTTTAAAAAGGAAAAAATAGCAAATAATAAACTTTTAATCTATAAATTAAATACATTTAATGAATGATCTTTTCGACAATGAACATAAAATTTTCATATGCATTAAATATATTAAAAGGATATTATATTATTAAGAAGGTACATAAAGTTTTCAAGATTTTAACTATTATTGACCTTACGACTATATTTATTATCCTTTTTATTTTGTAAAATATTCATAATATAAATGTTCACTTAAACATTAGGTGCTAAACAATGTAGACTATTCAAATCTTCACTCTGTGCTGAATGTTTAGTCAATTGTTCTTTGCTTGAAGTTTGATCGGAGATCCCATATTAGGAGTGGGCATAGGGTCACAGACTATTTTTTCATTTGGAATTATTATAGACCAATTGTATTTGGTTACAGCATGGTGCAAAAATATTAGGGTCTCCATCTTTGTAAATTCAGATCCCGGACAAATTCGAATTCCTCCTCCAAACGGTACAAAATTATAAGGTAGAATCGGATTGTCAAAATGAGATGGATCGAATTTGTTTGACTCCTTAAAAATATCCTCATTCATATGTGTACTTGTCCCCCACATTAACTGCACAATAAAAAATTTACTTAAATCATATTGCAACTCTAATCTCCAATAAACCATGATATATAATACATAATTTACTTTTAATGTCATCTAAATAAATAGGATAACATAGTAACATACCTGCCAACCTTTGGGGATTATATAACCATCATATTCAATATCTTTTACTGCCTTTTTAAATCCACCAAACACCGGGGGAGTCAATCGCATAGTTTCTTGGGCAACCTTCCATGTATACTTCATTTTCTGAATCTCTTTCCATGTGAGCGGTTCATTTGGTTGTTTTCCAACTAAAATCTCCTTCTGTTCTGAAATACAATAGCATAAAATATTTTATAAATTAATTGAAAGTACTAATAATGATAAGATAATTGGCACATTTACCAAAAAAAAAAAAAAATTATATATATGACATTGTTTCATTCATTTTGGTATGATTAATTATTATATCTAATTGGGTTATGGTATCACGGTTAAAGTGTATGTATTTGTATATTGGTGACACAAGTTGAAATTCTATTAGCAATTAAGAGATCCACAATAAGAAACATATATTGATGGATTAAATTAATAAAGGTGTAGACGCTGAGACCCCAACTTGTGTTTAGATTGAGTGTGGGCCCACCAACCCTTCATTTGTATTCAGAAAGGGTGTGGACCTACCAATCCCACAATTATCATGTATCAAAAACTATTGTTTTTAACTAATAGAAAAGCACTTGGGCATAAGAGTGAGACCATGTGGTGGCGTCTGAGTGATTTGCCAACCCCCACCTAGGTTCAATACCTCACAAGCTTGTGGGGACTGAGTACCCTTACCAATCCTAGCTAGTTAGGTGATTATGGGGGGGGGAGGAGCGGGCGCGCCGGGAGTGGGGGTTTGCTCTATTCAAATTAGAACTGAATAAACTTTAAGATGCTAGGCTAAACCTCAATTCCTTCAATTATTAAAAAAACTAATAGAAATATTTAATTGTCTTTTAAATTATGAAATGACAATTAAAGTGGATATATTGGTATATTGATGACTTAAGTTTGAATTCTATCAATAATTAAGAGACCCACAATAGAAAATATATTAGCAGATTGACTTAGTAAAAATATGGATATTAAAACCCCCATTTATGTTCAGATCGGGTGTGGGCCTGCCAACCTTTCATTTGTATTAGATCGGATATGAACCCACCAACTCTGCAATTATCATGGAACAAAAACCCAATATATTAATAGAATCACTTCAATCAAAATAATAAAAACAAAGACATACCAACCTTGAAGTACGTTTTGGTAGATGTGTGGATGGAGTGCCAGGGCCCTAACAAGATGTGTGAGGAGGACATAAGTAGAGTCATGACCAGCAAAGAAGACCAGCATCATGTTATCTATGATCTCCTCTTCCGTGAGAGCCTTGCCATTTTCATCCCTCATGCTCAACAAACATGACATCAGGTCCTGGTTTGGGGAGGCCTTGCCTTGTTCAAGCTCTCTCCTCCTCACATCCAACAAACCAGACAATCGCTTGCATAAACGCGAACGAGCATTCAAGCCCTTACGAAATGCCGTCCCAGGGAAATCCAAAGGAAGAGACCAACCGCCCTTCTCCGCTTTACTAAACTCCTTGTGAAGTATTTCCCTCTCTTCGCCGTCCTGCAAACTGAAAAGCAAATCGGAGGCAACTTCGAAAGCAAGGTCCCTCATCAACGGGGCCAGTTCGATGCTCTCTTTCCCTTCCCAGCACCGAGCGAAATGCTGCAGAATGACCGTCTCCATTCTGCCCACAAATTTCTGCAACGCCTCAGGCCTCAAGAATTGCATGATAGCACCTCTCATGCGCCGGTGATCTTCTCCGGAGAGTTCCAGCAGATTATTCTGGCCAATAATCCTCGTCACGGTGATGGGCTGCTTGTTGATTACGTGTGTGTCGGCGCTCTGAAACAGAAATCGGTTGCCGGCTTCCCCGAGGAACACCACCGTAGGGCAGCCCATTAAAGACGTTTTAAAGACCGGACCGTACTTTCCCGCCTTTTTATCTATCCATTCGTTGAATTTGTGAGGTCGATATGCACGCAGGAACTGTAGGGTTTCGCCAATTACAGGCAGCCCCAGACTTCCGGGAGGAAGAGGAAGATCAAGATCTCTGCCATTTTCTTTGCTTAAAATCTTCGCTATAACCAGAAACAGTGTTGAAGCAACTGCAACGGTGGATAGTATGAGTGTCCAGAGGGAAAGATCCATGATTTTTCTGATACAAACCCTATTCTAGACAGCCAAATAATCAGTAAGAATTAAGCTCATTATAACAAAATCGAAACTGTGTAGAAATAAGGCCTAAAGAAAAGTCATGGCCGCCATACTATTCGGGTCAATTCAATGATCAATGTGATTAAAAATAAACATATATGCCGTAAAGGAAAAGTACAATGGCTGAGTCACAGCCACAATTTTAGTCAGGTTGATTTTAAAATCAACTGTTAAAATAAGTATAGATGGCGACAAGAGAAGGAAAAATAAGTATAGATGACGATCAGTGATAAAAATTTGAATGGACTTTGTCATAAAATAAAAGCAAAGTGGTTGAATCATAGCCACAACGTTGGTTGGATCTTAGTCATAATGTTAGTTGGGTCAATTTTAAAATTAATGTGAAATAATTTAAAATAGATGATGATAATAGAAGGAAAAATATGTACAGATGTTCAAAATTGAATGGGTTTATTTAAAGAAAGAATTTTTTTATGATTGAAAAGTTTTCAAAATTATTTAATTTTTTAATTATGTTTAGTCAAATTTATTTAGATATTGAATCTGAATTTTTTAGGATTGAAAAGTCTTCAAAATTATTAATTTTTTAAACTATGTTTAGTCAAATTTATTTAGATATTGAATCTGACTTCATTTTTTTATGATGTTAGTAAATTATTTTGTCAATTAACTAATTTCATTGAAATTGTAAATTTTTATTTGAAATATATATTTTTTACAATTTTAAAATTAATATGAAACGTGCAAAAATAAATATAGATGGTTATGAGGGAAGGAAAAATAAGTATAGATGATGATTAGTAATTAAATTTGAATGAATTTATTGAAAGAATTTTTTTTTTTAAATAATTGAAAAGTTTTCAAAATCACTTAATTTTTTATGGTGTTTGGTCAAATTTATTGAAATATTGAATCTGACGTCATTTTTTATGATGTTGAGTTTTGCTAAGGTTTTTTTTAATAATTGAAAAGTTTTCAAAATCACTAAATTTTTTATGGTGTTTGGTCAAATTTATTGAAATATTGAATCTGACCTCATTTTTTATGATGTTGAGTCTTGCTATTCAGTAAGAATTGAGTTTTAGTAAAGGTTTTTATGAACTAAGTAATTTCTTTAATGAATAGATCATTTTTTAATTCTTTTGTTTTAAGATTTATTTATTTATTGCGTATTTTTATTATAAATATTTATTTGAAAAGTACCTTTCGTACAATTTTGTTAAATTGTTATGGTTATTATTGGACAATAATTATGCCATAGACATAGTCTACAATGACAATTAGGTGAGTGTGAGATGTCAATAAAAATGAATATTTTTAAATTTGACATTCATTTAATCATTAGAAGGTAGTTTTTATTTTCTTAAAAAAACAATCTAACAAAATGTAATATCTTGAATATATGATAAATTTTAAAAGCAATTTTTTTTATCACATAAATATTTTTTCGAAACCAATACTCTAATAATAATAAAACTATATAACAAATTTAAAAGAAAATAATCAAATTAATATGTCTTTTAACATTTTTTAAATAAAAAATATTTATACTGAAATATGAGTATATAATCATATGAAAAAACTTCAGTACCCATGTTTAGCACTTTTGCACATAAACAAATTTTAAACATGGACAAATCAAAGTTAAAATTAGTAAACGCATCAGCTGCTTACTATCTGATGAATCATATAATTCAATACAAGGTCCAATTTAGATTTCTATAATAAAGTTAACATGCATAATTATTTTTCTTTCGTTGACAAGAAAATTGGAGCTTTTAAAAAAAAAATGATGATTAGTGGTAACTCCTAGTGAAAGATGATTGAAATTTAATGGTTTTGTGTTTAATAATAAGAACTCGCCTCATAAATTAGTAATATTGTTCAATTATTACAATTTATTTATAAATTAAAAATATATAATTAAATTATTAAGAAAATTTATTTTATTAAATTATGATGGAAAAATTATATTTCATGTTAAATAAAAATATTAAATCTTAATTGATATATTGTAAAACTCATAAATTGATTTATATTATAATATAGATATTGACTATTTTTAATTAAGATAAATAATATATGAAAAGAGTAATTAGTCTAATTAATTAATTTTAAAATTAGAGGAGGACAGAGATGCAAGGTCTTAGATTTATTTCATTTTATTTCTTCATTTAATGATTGTTGTCTAAAAGTGATAGGGAAAATATACACTCAAGGGTAAAAGGAAGCTAATCTAAAAAATTGACTATGATAAAAAAAACTTGTTTAGATTATGAAGTGTCATTTTAGAGAGTCTAGAACATACACTATTGTTTTACACAAATACACAAACAAATTTGAAATAATTTGATAACTATGTTTACGTATTTTGATTTTTAAAATATTCACTCAATTCTCTAATCTTTTACTTTGATTCACTGTAAAAAAATTCTTGTCTTAATTAGACAATAATAAAAGATACACACACACACACACACACACACACATGCATACATACATACAAGCACTGTGGTGAGTGTGGGTAGGTTTTTAAATATCATACATGTATCACGTCTTTAGACAATAACAATATCCAAAATATCAAATTTCAATGACTAACAACATGTAAACTAATATTTTTAACACAAATTTATGTACTTAAATGAATGTTCTAATGATTACATGTTTTTCTTTGTAATGATTTCAAATGCTGAATACAATCCCTATAAACAATCAAATTAATTCTCTAGATTTTTTTTTGTGTAAGTGAACTACAATTATTATGTATTTATAGATAATTTGAATTTAAATTAGGATCTTATTAATAATAAAAGTGGTATCAAATAGTGACAAGGTAAAAAATAAAGAATAAAGAAAGCAAGGGCACTCCGGCCACAAGAGACCACCTAAAATTTTCAGGGTCAACCATTAATATTCCCAAATATATTTAGGTTATTAGTGCATGCTCCATACATGGGCTTAAAATAGTGATAAATCAGTAGGAGGTAGTAAATCATTAGGAGGTAGTTTTAGTTGTCTACACATGTATGCTAGGGAATTTCCTTGGGTATTAATTATCTCTTTTTATGACTTATATTTTGAAAGATTCTCTCTCAAGATATAATTCATTTAAATTTAAGTTTTATTTGTAAATTAAAAAGTTAAAGTTTGTACATTTTATTATTAGAAATCAATTTTTTTTGAAAGATAATTTGTATAAATATTTTTGAATTTTGGTTTTAGATCATTTTTTATAATCCATTATCAAAATAAATTATTCATATATAATTTGATAATAAATTATAAGATATTATTCAAAATTTTAATTCAAAAATATTTGTTCATATTTTTCTTTTTAATTTGAAAAAAAAAAAGAGAATTTTTTTTTTTCTTATATTTTCACTTTTTCGTGTTTATATAACTTTATTCCTTAAAAATAACCCCTAAATTATAATATAATAATTAAAACGGATATATGAGGGCAACCCTCCGAACCGAACCCACAATTAATATATATTAAAAAAAAACTTCTCCAAAAAAATAATCATCTAAGCTGGAAGGAAGTATCGTCCTTCAACACACCCGTTACACGACGCAAATGGATCTATTACCAATCAGTAACTTTTACCAAAGTCGTGCGAATGGAAAGTTTATCTTTAATACTTATTTTATAATCAAATTGCATTCTTTCCAAGCTTACATCATTTTTTTATTTTTAATTTAATGAAGTCAGTCTTGAGAACAAAGTCTTCTCGAAAGCTGTTTTATTCAATTCGTGACGCATATGGGTAACACATCATGACAATTAATGTGGGAGAAAAATAAGCTTCCTAAGCCTAATGGATCTTGGCATACTTCAAATGAAGATCATCTTTACAATTAGCATAACAAGTTAACTTTAGTTGTAAATTGTTTGTATATATTTATATCTATATTTATAGATTGAAAAGTATTTTTATATATTTAATGAAAAAATTAATAGTACAATGTTAATTATATAAAAAAATATATTCTTTATTCAATCTTTCAATGAGGATTAATAAACTCCTTATTCAATTTATATTTACTACTCTGTCGTATACATAATTCACCGTCGAAGAAGATGAAGAAGAAATTGTAGACGCTGAGCCCGACACTATTGTCACTTCATCACAGACCTATGAGGAAAGGACAAATGACAAGGAAAGATTGTTTCACTCTAAATTATGGGTAAAAGGTAAGCCTCTGCATTTCATTCTTGATAGTGGGAGTCAAAAGAATTTAATCTCTCCTAAAGTTGTGAAAAGTCTAAATCTATCCATGAAGCCTCATCCAAAGCCATATAGTATTAGATGGTTGAGCCCAGGGAGAGACCTCCGTGCTACCCATCAGTGTCTTCTTTCGTATGCAATAAAACCTTTCCAAGATGAAGTCTTGTGTGATGTGGTCAATCTAGATGTTTGTGATGTACTCCTTGGTCAGTCATTCATGTATGAGCGACATGGCATCTATGAATCACGAACCCGAAGAATCACCCTCACTCTTGGAACACGGTGCTACAGGGTACTAGAGGTACCACCTCCCACATCTGTCTCTCTGATCAGTGCTAAGCAATGTAAGAGATTGGTGGAGAAGACAAAGCAATTTGTTCTCATGGTGTTCAAACCACATAAATCCAAGAAGGCCGATGTTGCAGTCCTGACTACACAATCAACACAATAACAAAAGTAGATAGGACGAATCACAGGGGAATATGATGACTTATTCAAGTCACCTACAAGAGTTCCACTGCATTACTAGGTAAAACATTCTATCGATTTGATCCCAGGATCACCTTTGCCTAACAGTCTTGTGTATCACAGATCAGTTTTGGAGAATGATGAGATAAAAAGATAGATTCAAGAATTGATCCCAAAGGTTCACATCAGGCCAAGCTCTTCACCCTGTGGCAGCCCAATTGTCTTGGCACCAAAGAAAGATGGAACATGGAAGCTTTGCATTGACTATCGAGCCCTGAATAAAATCACTGTGAAGAATCACTACCCTCTCCCCAGGATTGATGACCTGCTGGACCAACTCCATGGTGCAAAGTTCTTCACCAAAATTGATCTCAAATCTAGCTATCACCAAATTCCCATCGATCCCACTGATGTCTGGAAGATTGCATTCAAATCTAAGGAGGGGCTCTTTGAATGGTTGGTTATGCCTTTTGGCTTGACTAACGCACCTGCAACCTTCATGAGGATGATGTATGACATCCTATGACCCTTCACCAACTCATTCATGGTTGTCTACCTGGATGACATACTCATCTATAGCAAAACATGGGAGGAACATTCACAACATATTCGTAAGGTGCTTTAAACTCTTCGAGAGCACAATTTGTATGCAAATCTCGATAAATGCACATTCGGGATGACAACAATTTTGTACCTCGGGTATGTTGTGAATGAGGAAGGGGTCCATATTGATCTAGAAAATATTCGGGTTATTCGAGAATGGCCCACACCAAGGACCCTCATAGAACTTCGCAGCTTCTTGGGTCTTGCAAATTTCTATCACATGTTTGTTCTTGGATTTTCACATGTTATTTGGTCACTAACCCAAGTGACTAAAGGAGGAACTAAAGCTACATTTCAGTGGGGTGAAATACAACAAAGGGCATTTGAGAATTTGAAGAATAGATTTTGCTCAGCCCCTATTCTTGCCTTGCCAGATTTGCATCAACCTTTTGAGTTGATGATAGATGCATCTAAATATGCCATGGGAGTTATCATCATGCAACATGGCCATCCTATTGCATATCACAGTGAAACTTTCATTGATACAGTCAGGAAATATCTAACATATGATAAGGAGCTCCATGCCATTATGCAAGCCTGCAAATAATAGGAACACTACATCTTAGGGAAAGAGACGGTCATCCACACAGACCATAGACCATTAGAATTCATCCAGACATAAAGCAAACTACAAAATGAGAGGCACCAAAGGTGGGCCATATATCTTTAGCAATTCCATCTAATCATCAAACACAAAAAGGGGAGCTCAAATACAACTACAAATTGTCTAAGCCGCCTGCTAATTACTGCACTCACAATAGTTCTTAACCTGTGTGGACATGAGACTGCCACTTGGGGTGCTCTTTATGAAGTAGATCCTACCTTTGTTGATACATATTAGGTGCTTCAAAAAGGTAAACATGTTTCTGATTTCTATTTGAAAGATAATGTCTTTTGTCATATGGGGCACATCTGTGTTCCAACTGTAGAGCAACAGAAGATGATATGGGAAGCACATTTCAATAGGACAGTTGGACACTTTGGTATAAAAAAGACATTGGCAGTTCTTTAAAAACACTTCTACTAGCCCTATATGCAAAAAGATGTGGAAATATATCTCAAATATTGCACCCCATGTGCAATAGCCAAGCCAACAAATAAGAAGCAAGGATTGTACACGCCATTGCCAGAACCAACCAGGCCTTGGGAATCTGTCTCAATGGATTTTCTTTCAGGTTTGCCCACTTCAAAGCATGGTAAGGACTATTTTTTTGTGGTAGTTGATCATTTTTCAAAAATGGCTATCATGATTGCTTGTCAACAAAAAAATATCTACTGAAGAAACTACTCAACTATATTTTAGTAATGTATGGCTCCATTTTGGTCTCCCCAAGTCCATTGTCTCAGATCGAGATAGCATATTCTTGAGCATCTTTTGGTCCACTCTATGGAAGATGATGGATACCAAGCTGATGAAGTCCACAGATTGATGGTCAGACAGAGGTGGTGAACTGCTTGATTGTTCACATGATTCAAATGTATCACTCCAAACATCCATGCACATGGGATAAGGGGCTTCTTTTCATACAACATGGATACAATCAGGCCCTACATAGCTCGACGAAGCATAGTCCATTCTAAGTATGCTTCAGGTTCTAACCCATGGCACCAATTGATATAGTTGTTATATTCTCCACCATGGAATACACACCTCATGGAAGATCTGAGGCAGTAAAAGTAGCAAAGTTCATTAAACAAATGCAACACATCTAGCAACAAGTTCATGACATCCTGGAGAAGATGAATCAGAAGTATAAGCAATGCCATGACAAATATAGGATTGCACACCATTTTGCTGTGGGTGACAAGGTTTGGTTGCACTTCAAAAGGAATGACTTGCAAGCCCAGACATAAAAATTTGGCACTATGATATGGTCTCTACACTATCACCAAAAAAGTTGGAGAAAATGCTTTTGAGCTGTACCTACCAGCCTACCTTGGTCTGCATCCAATATTCAATGTGGAGCTCCTCAAACCATATCATCCACCTCTATTAGACACTTTAATCGTAGCAGAACAACTAGGCATTGATGAGCTTGATCCACAGAGTTTTATTCCACTGGAGGAGGATCAGATTATGGACACCTGCATGAAGACAACAAGAGGACTCTCTATTCCCATTTATCAAGTGGTCAAAAAGGGCCAGCTTAGCCACCAAGGTGAGTGGATCATAGAGAATAAAATCAAGACACAAATGCCACACTGATGAGGAACATTGATGCAATGGGGACCATTGATTTTCAAGGAGGGAGGAATGATCCGGGCAATAATTTAGGCAACAATTCGGGTGACAATTCCACCCCAATTGATGACGAAACTTTTGAGAGCCATAACTTTTGCACCGCAACTCCAATTGACTCACCGTTGAAACCATTGGAAAGCTAAGAATGAAGAGACCATCGTGAGATGGCATGGTATTTTCTCAATGAATTTTGACCCCTAAAAACTCAATGGAAGTGCCCCAAATTCCAATTTTAGTAGTGCAATCTAAAAATAGTAAGTTTCTAAAAATAGTAATTCCTCAAATTTTGTATTGTTTTAAAGCATGGAAGTCAAACCACTTAATCTCCCTTGAGATTGGTGACCTTCCACATCCTCCCCCTAATTTCAAAATGGATATAAATGAAGATGTAACCCAAAATGGAAAATCAGACATCTCTTTCTAGAGATAAGCATATAGTTGTATTGCGATCTTGAGTAATAATACATCTCTTCTCAAGGAATTCATTGTTACTGTGTTATTTATGTGTTCTTGAAATATTTATCAACTATAAATTTTGAGTTTTGGATCACTATTTGACTCTAACTCTATTTTGAACATTACAACCTATTATCCAATCAACCTTTTCCATCCTAACCTCATTGATTGAGACTAAAAAAATTATTTTATACCCCTCAATGAATTTAATACCAAGGAATCTATTACCAAATACATGGTCCTTAGATATGGATTTCCAATTGGAAATCATAAGCAAGGCTTTGACTTCTCTTTGGACTCTGCTACCTACTTTGGAGAGCAGGCAAACTTTTTTAGTCACAAAAAGATAAAACATTGAGATATTTAGGTGAAAACATCTTTGAGGCACTCATTTATTAGGGAAAAAGTAAATAAAATGATAATCCCTTGAGTGAAAACATGTTTCAAGCACTCTTGGATGTGGAAGTTTGCTCATATCTAGAGGAAGTGTAGTGTCCACAAGTCCTAGCTCTATAGTTAGTCCCAGTATCACATCTGAATAACATAGAGTTTTTGATCATCTTGATCTAGACTTTATATATATATATATTTTTTCTAGTTTCCCACTACCTGAACTGGCATACTCAAATTCATCTCATTATCTTAAGCTTTGGGAGGAACAACCAGAAGTTGAGGCAAAAGAAGAGGACCAAGATCAAACACTACCCACTAGTTTAGAGGATAGTTATATGCTCCTCATATAAAACACCACTGAAGTAAACCTGGGAACTTATGAATATCTAAAAAAAAATTATCTTGAAGCATCCCTCATTGATGAAGAGCGTGACTACATTATCACCATTTTAATGAATTTTATTGATATCTTTTCATGGGATTATTTCAACATACCAGGCGTAGACCCTGACTTGGTTATTCATCGCCTTGTTATACATCTAGATGCTAAGATAGTCAAGAAAAATTTAAGAAATATGTACCCATGCATCACTCTTTTAGTAAAGGAGATGGAGAAACTATTGGGAGTTGGTTTCATCATACCACTAAATTATTTCAAATGGATATCAAATATAGTCTCAATAAGTAAAAATCCACATGACATATGTATTTGTACTGATTTTTGAGATATCAACAAAGTGTGTCTTGATGACGATTTAACTCTACCTAACATTGACAAGATTATCTAATCTATTTCTGAGTATGAAATGTTTTCCCTCATAGATGGATTATTAGGATACAATTAGATCAAGATAGCTCAAGAGGACTAGCACAAAACTGCATTCACAACATAGTGGGGAACATTCTATTATCAAGTCATGCCTTTTGGCTTGAATAATGTTAGTGCCACTTATAAATGTGCTATGACTATCATATTCCATGATATGATACATGATATTGTTGAGGACTATGATGATAATATTCTAGAGAAATCAAGAACATGTGTCAAACATTGTAACGTTCTTGGTGAATCTTTGAGAGACTTTATGAGTATAAGGTTCATCTAAATCCTAAGAAGTGCATCTTTGGCATCACTTTGGTAAAATTTCTAGGATTCATTATATTACAAAGATGGATTGACATAGATCTTTCTAAGATCAAGGCCATCATGAAAATGCCTCTACCTTCTAATCTAAAATAGCTCTGTAGCCTGCAAGGAAAGATTCAATCTATTCCTAGGTTCATTTCACAACTAGCAAACAAGTTTCATCCTTTCACATACATATTGAAGGTCACTTTTCAATGGGATATTGAATGTTAACAAGACTTTATGACACTCAAAACATACTTGGCCAACCTGCCAGTGTTGAAACCGTCAACACCTCGATAACCATTAATTATTTATATCTTAGCCAAAAAACATGCACTGGGGGTGTTCTTGGCTCAACATGATGAACAAGGAAAGGAACATGCAATCTATTATTTGATCCAAAGACTTATAGTATATGAACATAATTATACACCTATTGAGAAGGCTTATTTAATAATGGTGTTAGCTTCCCAAAAGTTGTGACACTACATGCTGAATAATAAAACTATTATTATTATTAAAGTGGACCCTCTCAAATATTTATTATCCAAAGCAACTCTCACAGGCCACATGGCTAAATGGTTCATGCTCTTGAGTGAATTTGATGTTGAGTACTAGAACCAAAAATATATCAAGGGGAAAGTCATTATAAATCAACTTGTAGAAGCTCCTACTATAGACACTCAATCACTCACATTTGATTTTTTAGATGATTATATCATGATAGTAGAAGTTTTGCATGAACCTGAATAGTAGAAGTTATAATTTGATGGATCCTTCACATCTCGTGGATCTAGAGCTAACATTTTATTGATAACACCACAAATGGATTTGATCCCCAAGGTTTTTCATATTAACTTTCATTGCACCAACAATATGGTCAAGTATGAAGCTCTTGTTATAGGACTTCATCTTACAATATAGTGGGATATACAGTGGTTAATGGTTTATGGGGATTCTCAATTGATCATTAATCAAACCATAAATCAATTTTAGACTCAAGATGACAATATTTTATCCTAAAAGCACATTGTGGATAATCTCAAGTCCCACTTCAAGTCCCTATAGTTTGAATAAGTACCACGGGCCAATAATAGATCAATCAATGTAATTGTAACAATTGGGTCCATGATACAAATTATTGATAGTGTTAAATTGTATCCATTTCTCATCAAGAATATTTTATAGCTTGCTCATATATTTTTAGATTTAGAGAAAGTGTGTACAATTGTTGGTCCCAATCCCCTAGTTGAACTAACTTGGTTCTAATACATTTATAATTATTTCCATGACCAAGTCTTTCCTCCTGACCTTTCACACAATCACCAAAAAATCTTCCTCCATTTCCTAGCCCATTATAGGTCCTTCTTTGAAACACGCTTTATCATAAAGGATATGATGGAATGTTTATTCATTATTTATCTTCAAGAAAATACAAGTTAGTGCTTAAGGAGGTTCTCGAATGAATGTGTGGTTCCCACACCAATGGTGTAGTCTTAGGCAAGAAACTCCTCAGAATAGGATACTATTGGCCCAAAAGGGAAACAAATGCTTGTAATCATGTCAAGAAATCTGTTACTTACCAATAACATGGTAATTTGATATACACACCTTTTCCATTACACTCGATTACTACACCATATACATTCTCTATATGGGGTCTCAATCTCATCGTGAAAATTAACCCAACCTCTTTTGATGGCCACAAACACATTCTCACTACTACCGAGTATTTTACTAAGTGGATTGAAGCCGTTCTTCTTACTTATGTCATTGAGAAGTAGATCTCCAAATTTATCCATTACCATATCATCTATCAATATGGTATCTATCCCATATTATATCTGACAATGATGGATCATTTGTAAACCAAGATGTTAAAGTTATTTATACCATATTAAAATCAAACATAAGAGATCCACAACATATAAACTACAAGGCAACGATCAAGTCAAGGCATCTAACAAAACCATTATCACAATCCTAAAGAATATTATTAATGACATTGGTCATAATTAGCACTTGAAATTTTTTCTTTCCCTCTGAGCCTATCACACTAATAATCAAACCCCCATAGGAGCCACTCCATATTCCCTAGTTTATGATATAGAGGCTATTATCTTGGTCAAGGTTGAGATATCTTCATTATGAGTGTACTTGGAGAATATTTTAGAAGATGAATATTATAGAGTTTTTAGGTTGAAAGAACTATAAATCATTGATAGCAAGCATTTGGCTACCCTAGAAAACTTGAGAGTATATTAGAACAAATTATGTAGAAGCTATAACAAGCACATTATCCCTCGAGAGTTTGAAGTTGGTGACTTGGTCTTGAAGGAGAACCAAAAGAACACTAATGATGAACATACCAATTAGGGCAAGTTTTAACCCAATTAGTTGGGCCCATATGTAATTATATCAAAGTATGGATTAAGGGAATATAGATTGGCTACTCTAAATGGTGAAGAGCTCCCATAACCCATGAGTATTATACATCTTAAGTGGTTATATGCTTGACAATATTTTTTTTAAACAATTTTATATAAAAGCCCTTACTTGCGGGCAACTTATGCTGAAGTCATTTATTCCACCATTATATTTTTATACTTTGGACACTCTATTCTAGACCATTTTAAATCTATATCATTCTATCTTGAACCAATGTTGCTTGGACTATTGTTTCACCCTAGACCATTCTAACTTGAACAATAATATTTTTTACTATCCGTGGACCATCACACCTCTGGACTATTATTCTCTATTTTATTCCATTCTTTACCATTATAACCACACTACTCTAGATTATTGTAACTGCATTACCCTATACAGTTTGATTCTAGACTATTGTACTCTTGGACCATTATTACTTGGATCATTTATATTTCACTAAACCCATTTTCCTTCCACTCTAGACCGTTGTAACCTGAACTGTTATATCCAATAACCAATTATGATCTTGATTATGATTCATAGGCATTATGGACACATTCAGTTCTCATTCTACAAATCAATTCAACCTGAATAATAGATTGCAGTTTATTTTATAAAAAAGTATACGAGGGTATGTCAACATAGAGTTTTTGGTTGCTGGATGGTTCCTCATATTTATTCAACACTGAATATTGTTCTATTCTTATTTTTTTATTGTTTGGTAGGAATTTTTGCCTCTATAGGATCACATGGGTCATTATAGCTAGTTTTAAGCTATTATTAAAAACCCTACCCTTGGATGTGCATCTCCTTGGTTAATTCATTCCATGTACCATTGTTTATATGAATAATCCCCATTGCAGTCGGTTTAGTTGTTGTTTGAACTCTTGCTTGTGGAAGTGCATCTCCTCAACTAAGTAGTTCCCTATGCCTATTATTAATATTTTATTTCTATTATTTATCTCAAAAACATGAAAACATTAGAAATTAATGCAACCAAAAGAATAAAAACATTGCCTTGACCCTTTGTTTATTTTGATCCTAAACACTCTCATTATTTTGTGAGCATCTTGAGCCATGCTCTCATCATTTTGTGAGTTGAACTATTTGGCATATACTTATTATTTATATATTTGTGGCACTTATAAATGCCCATAAACATTTGTAAATGTTCTATAAAAAAGCCTAAAAATCACCAAATCATGAAAATTGGCGTAGAATTTCCATGAGAGATATAAATCCATCAAAATGTTTGAGTTGGGTTATCTTGTTTGTTTAGTTTATTTACAGACCACCTTGGTATTTTTTCCTCCCATTTATGTGAAAAATACATTGGAGTGAGTTCTGCATGGACTATGTAGGTAACACTTGCATACATGGGGTATCTAAGGTTAGCTCAGCCACATTCACATTATCTTTTATTTTTAACCACTTGTTTGCCTTAAGGAGCTTGGAAATCCTTGTTATTTTATAATTAATCACTTATCATTTACTTTTTTCATCCTTATTTTCTCTCATCCCATGCTCTCACCATTTCATTAGACCCTTGTATGGATTGCTCATTTGAACAAAATCCATTTTTTCACCCTTGGTTTTTCTTACACTCTTGTTGTTTAGTGAGATTTTTCTCTTTCTCAACCTTAGATGCACTAGACACTCTGATTTCCTAATTCAGTTCATTTGTGCCTAATCATATCTGTCTTTTAGTGTGGTTTTGACCTAAAACCATACTCTTTTTTCTCATGCACTCACCATTTTACGAGACCATTCCTTTATTCCTCTACAACACACTCATGTTATTTTATCATCAATTTTCTTCTATCCCATCTCCTAGGAGAATTACATTTAGCCTGAAGTTCATGTTGAATCTTGTGCCCATATAACTATGTAGGCAGTGCCCACTTGCGTAGTGAATTTAGAGTCATCTCAGCTAACCATTCCTTTTCTTCTATTCTCCCCATTTTATTTATTTTATGTCGTTATTTCCCTATCATCTAGGGGCATCTTTTTATCCCTTGTTCTTGTCTAATTTCACTAGTATCATTACTTACTAGGTTAGGGGTCACATTGTCACAGAGTGTAATACCTCTATTACATGTGCACAAATAATTTGTTTTCTATCTACACAAACATTTTGATTAACCATTATTTGTGTGTGTTTATTTGATTTTTATTACTAT
Organism: Torreya grandis; assembly: GCA_037957365.1. NCBI lineage: Eukaryota > Viridiplantae > Streptophyta > Pinopsida > Cupressales > Taxaceae > Torreya > Torreya grandis. The sequence continues at coordinate 1,024,391 of JARHVA010003463.1, read as the reverse complement.
TTTTTTGTGTTCTCATTTATTTTTTTGTTGTATTGTTGTTCTGTAAATATTTTTATTTTTGTTTTATTGTGGTTTGGTATCTCTTCATTTATTTTTATTAGTGTTTTTTTGTTCATTCGTTAGTTTATATTTGTGTTTTATTGTGTCTTTATTTTGTTTATTTGTGTTTTTATTATTGTGTTGCGTTGTTATTTTGTTTATTGTTGTTTTATTGTTCCTTCATTTTTATTTTTACTAGTATTTTTTGTTTTTTATTTCTTGGTGTTTTGTTGTGCTTTTCTTATTGTCTGTTGTTTTAATATTTTATCTTGATCATTAAATTTTTGTCTTTTGTGTTTGAATACATTCCATAAACATTTTTGAGACTGGCCTTCACTTGGGTTTGACTTGTTTACGTTTATATTTAATTTGTTTTGTTATTGGTTAGTTTTTAAATTACACATTATTATTACACATGGATCTTGATTATTCATATCTTAATTTCAGGTTATTTAATAATTTGATCTTATTTTTGTTGTTATTTTATGTTTTACATATAATTTTATTCCTACTTAAGTCTTGATAATTCATATCTTGATTTTAAGTTAGGTTTCATTTTTGTATTTTGTGTTTCTTTTCTTTATTTTTTATTTAAATGTAAATAGTTATAACTTTGGTTTTGGTAGTTTTTATCATTATCCTTAGTTATAAGTATTCACATTTGAGTTGGTCAATCACAACAAGAAATATAATGTTATTATAATTTATTCATACTTATGATGCATAATTTCGACTTGGTAAAGGAAACACTAAGTGCTCCAAGGTCCAAAAGTTAATGCAATGCTGAAGATCATCTTTGAACACACCATTTTGCATATCCAATACCTAAATATCCTAAGCAAACATTGGAAGCAAATAAGAATCTTTGCAAAATGTGCATTTCCTAGCGTACACATTAAGTCTATCTAACTATTTATATGGATTGTTTGGGAAGTGCATCTCCTCAATTATCTTCTAGCATCTATTCATACATGAACCAGAGTAATACATATATTGACATCCATATGCTAACCAAAGACGTGTATCTCCTAAAACTAACATATCTTTTCATATCATAACAAGATAAATATAAATGAAAACATCATGTGATAATGAAAGAATACTAAAAGTCCATGTACAAGTAGAAATGAGCCAAAATTACATGTCATATATATGTATCAATTTTTTTTAATACATCATGAGCATATCTATGCATCTCATAATAAAAAAAATAGAACTACAAAATCAGCTTTGATCATAGCCATACCTAAGAGACTATGTTGGAAGATCTAATCCATCCTTGAAGCCAAAGATGATGGTAGACATGGTGGTAGAGGCTCCATGACTACCCACTATGATTCTAGCTATACAACTGACCACTCTGAATCAATAGCATGTCTGGACCTAAAGTTCCAACTAGTCTACTATGATCTTGTGTACTCCTTATAGGATGCCATTATCCTCTCTATAAGAACTACTACCTCATATGCCCACCTCTAGTAGGCTATTTAATCCTTGGCATAAAGCACATCATCCCTCATGTTTAAGGCATCATATTTTGTCATAATCACATTGGCCAAGGCTCTAACTGCTCCCACACTGCTACCTATCCTGGCTCATCAAACCTCATTCCTCTCTACTATAAACTTCTTTATTTGGGAGGCTAATCTCTCCATCTCTACTATATCAAAATCTAGTTCATCAAAAACTATTAGTAGTTCCATGTCTCATGTATCCAGCTATGTTTGAACCTCTATCAATTTCACTACTTTCCCTTTTAGGGTAGAAATATCTATAGGAACTGCTACCTCATATGCCTACCTCCACTAGGCTATCTCATCCTTGGCATGCAGAACATCATCCTTCATATGTAAGGCATCATCCTTGGCTATAATCACGTCAACGCAGGCTCTAGCTTCTCCCATAATGCTATCTATCCCATCTCGATGAGACTCATCCCTCTTTGATATTAGCCTCTCTATCTGGGAGGCCAGTCTCTCCCTTTCTACCAAAGCAAAATCTTGCTCACCAAAAACTATCAATAGATCCATGTCTCATGTATCCAAATGTGTCTAAACCTATGTCAAATGCACAACCTTACCTCTTAGGGTGGAAATCTATGCATCTCTCATTGTAATGAGACCCTATATCCTAGTGGTCTCTCCCTGAGTTATCACCAACTATGTTTGTAACCTAGCCATAGTGCTCTATAACCTAACAATCTCTAAGAGGTATGCAGTGATCTCTCTTTGGAGTTTGTCTATCAAATCTTGGTCCTTTGTGAACCTCCCTATATTAGAGGGCCCTACCTCTCCTATACCTATACTGATCTTAGAGGTCCCAACCTCTCCTTTACCCATCATGTGGCCCTCATCACCACCTTGGTCATCCCCCATATCCACATACTATCCACCCAGGTTAGCCATATTTATGTCATATGTAAGATCTTAATGTGCTTGAGGATGTACTACTTATAATGGAATAATGTATGGGATCATTGGTTGTACTGGCAATTGACCCATTCATTATGTTGGGGGTTATCCCCAATACCTTCTCACCCTGACCCACCTTTGATGTAAAATTAGATGTAACAATAGCCTCATCAATTAGATCGGTCTAACCCCAAAACCATTTTGTCACTATTTAGGGTCACCAAATAAAGTCCCCATCCTCCATTTCATCTATGGATCACTAATAATAAGTTAAATCTCTCAAATTTCCTTGTAATTTTGGCCTTATCAGATACCATATCTAATCCAATGGATCCTCTAATCCCCTATGGTATCTTAGACCCACTGGCCATTCAATGGCTATGTGCTCCCATACCCAAACTTGTAGTAGTACAATGTGGCTTATGTTGTGCCATCTTTGATAGGATATCATGTGCAAGTATTTATATAATTAGGTTAGGATGACTGGTCCCCAGGTATTTTTTATCATCTAATCAAACATATCCTACATGACATTGATCAATACAATGAGGAAGAATCATTTGCTCTTGTTAGGCAACAGAAGGCCATTGATAAGATCCATCAAAACCACCATCTCTGGGGGAAGTATCTCCTATCCTATTTTTGATCCATCTTCTAATGGCCAAGCTTGGTCCTCCAAAGAATCTATGTCAATACTACCATAAAAAACCTCCAAATTTGTGATCACACCTAATAGGTCATCTAATGCAGCTCATTGGCCAACTGACATCCAAGTGATTCTAGGGCCTTGTATCAGCACATGTAGAATGTAGTGTATATCTTCCAATATAACTATGGTCTCACTCATCGATAAATTAAATTTAGAGGTATCCAAATTTTACCTCTCTACTAATGTTGATAATTATACTCAATCCACATGAATCACCAACAACCGTGCTAGGTGATATATGTATACTACCACCAAGATGCTCACAAGCTCATCCATCATGATCTCCTATCATTGTAAAACCTAGGATTTATACTCTAGTGATGTGATAACTCTGACTTTCTCCTCAAATTCAAACATAGGGAATCAAGTCAATTAGTTTTCCTATTCATTAATATATTTCTTTTAATTTTGAGGCCTAAACTAATCATTTATGGGTCTTATTCTCTCTTATTATAATTTTGGGTATGGATTAATCTCCTATGGGATTTATCACCATTTTTTGGGTGATTCCACCATTTAGTAGGTCATTTACACTAATTTTTAGGGAAATCCCACTAAAATTTGCAAACCTATTATTTAGTAGGTCATTCTTGCCAATTGACAATGCCATCCCACTAAAGTGTTTAAATTCACCATTTGATTGGTGATTTTCACCCAAATATGTGAATTTTCTAATGTCCTATAAAACTCACCATTTCACCTTGTGAACCCATTAAAGTGTTTGAATTCACCATTTGACTAGAAATTTTTACCCAAATATGTGAATTCATTGATGTTTTGGCAAACTCACCATTTCACCTTGTGAACTTGCTGAAGTGTTAGTGAATTGCTATTTTGGACATATTATTACCATTATTAATAGTGATCTCACCAATTTCCAAATTGTGCAATTGGAAGAATCACCAAAATTTCTACTTCCTACATGTATTAAATGCCATAAATGATAAACTTAAATACAAAAAAAGGTACCTATCGATGGTCTGCTGCTTGGTGCCCATTGATACTCTCTCATGCACTATCGAAGGTGATGGTGGTGCAAAATCTTGGCCATATTTATTATCTCTCTCACACATAAATCACAAAGGTCAAAATTATTATATCTAGGGGTGCATATGAACTATTTTTACCCCATAGGGGTCAAACTATAGTAATTTTTTCAAAGTTTTCACCCCTGGGCCTATAGGTGCTCCATATTACCTCTCTTAGGCTATTATTTTAGCCCCTTTTATCTATTTCTCCTCCTAATTTCTTCTAAATACTCCAATTTCAACCTCTTTTGATGAAATTAACGTGATTTTATTTCTTCTAATTGATGGCCCAACTCATCAAATATTTCAAATTTTACATCTTCCCATTGAGGGGGCATCATGGGCCACCCAAATGATAGTTGGGGAATTTTTTTAACCCTATTTCTCTATGACTCATGAAAAATTTAGAAAAAAATAGGAGCAAAATTTATTTCTTCTGATTATAATACCCTTTTTACTCTTTGAAAAGACATTACTTTGACTGAATGTCTCACCACACCTTCTCAAATAGGGGAAAAATTTAGACATCTAGTTCCTATCACTAGTATGCCTAAAATTATCAATCTAAGCAATATTATACAACAATGTACAATGTATACCAAAATCACTTAAATGCTTTAAACGTGTCAAACTTGTCATGTACAGGTGTTGATTTATGCTAATGTATCCCTAAATGGGGCAATGCATTTTATGTGATTATTATCTTTCCTTAAGTCATTTGGAGTTAAATTATGACCACAAAAAATGATGTCTTAGACCACTGAATTCTTCTAATTTAGTAGCATGCATAACGTGCATGTGTTATTTCACATCCAAAATACCCTAACTAGGGCATTACCCTATACACAATTGACACCTTTTGATTATACTCCAGTCAAATTATGACTCAGTAAAATGACATTTCTGATTGGTTTGATTAAGCATGCAACAAATTTCCAAAAAATTATATAAAATTAATCAAACTCACTTAAGAAAATTAATTTAAATTTGAATCCTAAGTGGAAATTCCATGAAAGTGTTGAATACTTATTTATTGGAAATTCAAAAATATAAATATTCAAGATATCAAGAAAACAATTGATTTTTCACCCATGTTTTCCCATGTGCAACCTCTTATCTTGTACAATCCATTCTTACCCATAGACAACATCTTTCCTATGTAGTGATCTCAAAAATTGAATTCATCTTAGGCCACAGATATGGTTTTTGATCCAAGGTTTGTAAATTAGTCTAAATAATCTTGAAAATCTATAAATAAGGGAACCAAGGCCACCTTTTTAAAGCTTCACCTATTTGCACAAATTGACAAATCTTGTGAGCCTAATCCATTGGTACACTAGGAAATGATGAAGGAGCATGCTAATCTTCATTGATGCAGACTTGAAACACTAAATCTAGGGAAAAGTATATTTTTTGGCTACTCTTGGAAGGAGGGATGCTACTTAGAAGGTTTGATTGTATTACTTTCTTAATTAGCTCTTAGAATTGATTAGAAACACCACTTGAGGGAGTAATCTTGATATGTTAGTCTCTTTATGCTTAAATTTAGAGTTTTTTTAACTAAAACTTGGACTAATGTATCTCGTAATCTTGATCTACATTTCCCACTGGAATATCGATGGTCTCTTTGATATCTTTGACAAAGTCTATTTTGACACATGCCCTTCTCTGAGGCTGAGTTACATAGAACTTTGGTTGTTCATGGCTAATAAAGTGGCCTAGAGGCTTGATAAGATGGATAACAAAATTCCACAGAGGAAGAAGTAAGCCTAGAAATTCTACCCATATTAGGATTTCAATTTTAACTTGTTTTGAGACTTGAAAATCTCATGTCTAATGGGAGAAAACAACCAGAGTGTTGCAAATAAACCATAGTCCATGGCTAATAATATATTTGAAATATTTAGGGTTTGTAAAATGAAATAGGAAGAAACCCTTAGTGAGGTTTTAGACTCCTAGTTTCATCCCTTGCCAATGATTGTGAACCCATTATTTCAAAAGGCTCTCTAGAGAAACTCGACCCACAAAGTAAGAAACTAGGGTAAATTTTTCAAAATAATGATAAGCTTGATCAAACTTTGGTAAATCCAAAACCACATCTGGTAGAGGAGAATCAAATTCAGAATCAATATCTCATGGTAGACCTCTAGGACAAACTTCCAAGATTATTTCAACATTGTGGCTTCTTTGGTTCTTGCTGATAATACTTGAATCAAATGATGTAGATGGGGTGGTGATGACCATTTAATATATTAAATGTGATAAAGTGTTCAAAGGGTGAATGGTAAGCCTAACTCAATGCAATAAATGCATTATCACAACAAGAATAACTCCCACTAAGATCAGATAGATCAACAGTATGAAAATAGGGGGAAACCCTAAAAGCCCATAGACATTATTGCCCCATAAAACTTCCAAACCAATCTCTCCAAACTTTTTGGATTTGTTTCCCCTTTTTAAAATAAAAACTTTGAATTTTTTTTCATTTTTTAACAAATTGATTCTACTTTTCTTTTTAAAAAACTTAAATATAAACATATGGTTATCAAATTTAACCCCTTTTCTTATTTTTGGTGATATTTGTAAAACTAAAGTTTTTATTAAAATATATTAATCTTTTTAAAAAATAATTTTTTATTATATTACATTATAAAGTTTTGATTTTTTTTTGAAATGCTTCACCAATAAATACTATATATATATATATATATATATATATTCATTTTATCAAAATGATGGTTTTTTGATTTGTATTCTATATGCTTCACTATAGATACAAAAGTATATTTTTAAGAAATTAATTGTAAAATTGGATGCATCAAATGTAATACATCATTGCTTCAATATCTATGCAATTTTATTTTTTAATTAAAGTTAATAGAAAAAGACCCATTTTTCCATAGATTATAGCGTGAGACCAAACAAGACCTAAGAAAATTTTTCCTTCCAACCAACCAATTACTTAATTATATTTTTATGGTATTTTTTTAAGAATTCATCAATGGATATAAAACAAGGGCACTATGCACTAAGTCCCTATAGGTTTTTGTCACATGCTAGTGAGATTTGTAATTGTTAAAGGTGTTCATGTAGAGATACATACCAACTAGACACGTGTTTAATTGGTGTTCAATCAGTCACCATTAATTACTTAGTTTTTATTATAAACTTTGCAAATACTTTTTTATCATAAAAGTTTTGTTTCCTTTGCTTTTAGTCTTGTTAAATAAATTGTAACATATGTTTTGATGAAAAGTATTTTATAGAAAAAAATGGTTTTAATCTTTAAACATTGGTCTTTTTCTCAAACAATTATTCAAAATGTTTAGTCTGAAACAATTGAATTTTGGTTTTTAGACTATCTGAGTTTTTATGTTTAAATTCAAAGGGGATATTTAAATAATTCATGTTATTTGAATTTAGACCTTAATTATGAAATATTCAAATTCAAATTATGATTTTATTGGTTTTGATATGATTTAATTTCTAATTTAATCAAAGTAGTAATTTTCATGAAATTTTAATTGTGCTTTTAAATCATAACCTTTTTCCTATGGATTAAATTCAAAAAGTAGCCATTTTAAATGAATAATTACATATAAGGTTCGAATTAATTAGTAATTTAATGGCATTTAATTTATGACTGTTATCTTTAAAAATTACATCCCGGTCATTTTTCAATAGTTAGATCTAATATTTTATATGCATTAAAAGAAATTTATTTATGCCTAAATTGATTTTGAGTTTGTTTGACTAACCATGCTAATGAATGGACTCTAGCATATGTTTATATTTAATAAAAATATGCATGACTTAGTCCTTTTTGGGCTACATTAATAGTTTAATGTTTTAAATACTTATGTACTTTCTATGCCATTCAAGTGTCAATAGATCAGGCACTGGACACTTGGTGGGTTCTAAAATAGAGTTCAAAGTCCTCTCCAAGCCCAATTGATGTAAGTAGGCCTCTTTTAGGTCTACTTACTAAGTCTTCTAGGTCTCTTTTAGGATTTATAGCCTTATTTTAATTAATATTAAACTCTATCAAGACACCAAATTCATACCCCTGATACTCTATCAAAGTTATTTCATTTACATTGATTCATTTTTGTATGAACCCTTACCAAGAAATTAGAATGCACATTCTTAACTAGTTCTCATTGTTACTAGGTTCTCTTGTTTTTAGGTTGAATTATAACCTTTATGACTCTAGACTTAGACATCTAACATATTCATAAGGTTATTGACCTTTATACTAATGCCTTTTACTTCATATCATAATCTTTTAAGCACTCTTTTCTATGAATCTTAATTGGGAAACAAAACTTTGTCTTGTTATGTCTTATATATGGACCTATCTGATCAATTGACTATAATATGAAGAATATAAGTCCTAAGTTCCTGAAAACACATTGAAAATTTCATACATACACTAATTTACCTCCTCACATGGTTTCAAAGCTGCTTACTCATTCAATTTGGACTTAACAAAGAACATTAATAATTTTCAAAGGTTCCCATATTCTTAATAATGTTTTACAACTAAAGAATAAACTCTTATCCTTTATATTAATATGTTCAAACAATATAATTGTAAATATAAAATTCACATACTCTCCCTAGACCTTCTCAATTAGGTATGTAATAAATTCAAACACATATTATTCAAAATTGACACTCTCTTTCTTTGGATAGGCTTGTTCATCTCTATTAGTGTTGGATAACTCTATCAAATAATTTTTTGAATAAAAAACATATAAATTCTATGTTATAATACCCTTATCACATTCCTATGAATATTATCTTGCTTATTAAATAGGTCTTTATTCTACTGTTGTTTAGTTCTTGCAGGAAAATTGGAAAACATAGACTTATTAGACCTGTCTTAAAGTCTATCACTCTATCCAATGGAGTTTATGTTCAAAACTTAACCTTTTTATAGATTATACAATATTATTGAATATATTTCATTCTTAAAACCAACTCTAAAGATAGAATTTTACCATCATTTATGCTTAATTATTGAATCTATAACATAATATAGGGGTTTTAGATCTAATACTCAAACTTATAGACTAAGAAAGTAAAATTTATCCCTTTGTACAAAATTAGACAACCCAAAACCACTTTTATCACCTCAATTTACACCTCATAATAATTTCCACAAATTTCCATAACATTTGAATGGTTAATTTTGAAGATATAAGTATTTTTGGCTCCAAAACCCTGACCAAGGGTTTATGAACTATGAGCAAGACCAAGGGAAATCAAATAAAGATAATTTACATTTTAAGAGTTATTTTTATATTATTAAAATTATTTAATACTCTCCATACCCTCACTCAAATCCATCACCTACATTTATCCCTTGAACAATCTCAAAATGAAGGGAAATAGTTGTTATCCCTTGACTATCAACATAGTCCTATAGTTTTAGACCCGAGAACACTTAAAATATATATAATTAAAAATATAAGGGATTTCATGGATTTATTTTTAATTAATAAATACATACATAACTTTATATTTACATATAAATTACTTATCAATAATTAAATTCCTAAAAGGATGTATAAATATTCCTTATACTCAGACCATCTTTCTCAACACTGAGTCTGCAGACCTTTGTAGAATAATAAGCATCATTAAATCCTGAAACAAGATTAATTAAAAAAACAAAATCATGAATTTCCATGTTCATAGTATCTAGGAATTCATTAAAAACCATAGTGGGTCTTTTTTATTTTATTTATGCTTGAAAATATACATTCAAACCCTTGTAACTCTTACAGACCCACATACACACCTACACACTTCCTATTGTTTTTGTCTACATACTTGTAATTTATCCTTCATTTGTTGCATTCTTGGCTCCTATTATTCATATAAAAGAAACTTATCACTTATATAAACTTAGTTTGTTCTTGTTTCTATCAACAAGAATCTCTCAACCTCTATGACATATCTTCAAACTTGCCTAATTTGACCTTTTCTTACATTCCATATGCTTCTAGGTTGGTTTAAGATATATTTACATTGAATTAAGGGTAAAATAAATTTAACACATATGGATAGACATTAATAACCTTTTTAAAAATTACCAATCCCTTTACAACATGCCAAATCACTCGAAAACCCTGATAACAATTTAAATTTTTGAATTTTTAGTTTTGGCAATAAAACAAAAAACTAAAGACTTTGAGCACAAAATGAGGTGTTGAGAAATCAAACTGACATTGACACACCCCTTAGACCTAATAAACCTATCAAAGTCAAAATTTTACATATTTACATAATTATAATTGATTACATTATAATGCTTTTGCAATATACTCCCCAAGTGGGAAAATTTAAGATCGCACTCAAATGAATATTTGATTTATTTTTAATTTTCTTTTAGTTGTGTTGTAATTTCACACCTCTTATTTATTCTGCTACACTCTTTTATTTTTCTCTAATCTTCTTTTTCGGATTGCATTTTACTTTCATCTTCTTCTTTGTGGCTTTATCTTCATCTTTCTCTTCCAATTTACATACTCTTTACTTGACCTCTTTCAAGAGATTATTTATCTATGATTTTCATCTCCTCAAATAATAAACCTACACATACACAACTTAACAAAACATTATATATAAAATATTGAGACCTTTGGGCCTCATCAAATGTTTATTGCAACCACACTTGTCCTTCCAACTTGTAATCTAATTTATCAACTATTTTATTTTCTATTTCTTCTTCACTTTATATCCTTCCAAGAATTGGATCAAGTATCTCTTCATAATAATCCACTACTTCCTTGTTCAAGACATGCTCTAATGCTTCTATTTCAGCGTTAACTACTCTGCACTCACATAGATTAAAAAGTCATTAGATTTTAAAGCTTGTGTCTTTTCCATGGACACTTCTTCCTTAACACACTCCTTATTCAATCCTTCAATGATGATTAAAAACTGGTATTTATATTCTACATCATCTTATTAAACTTAACACTTTTCATGCCTTCTCTCTTGATGACTGTCCTCTTCACTTCCAACTTGCGTGTCATCTTTCTCTTTATTATTCTAACAATCTGTTATAGGTTCCTCATGTAATAATCATATTGTATTGTTTTCCTCCAAGATAATTTTATCCTCTTCATGTAATTTTTTATCTTTATTCACATTTATTTCATTTTCCTTGATTGTTTCATTATCATCATGCAACCTGAATTCTACTTATTTTTTCACATCATGCACATGTTCTTTGTCACCTTCATCTCTCTTGATTATGATTTCATCCTCTTGGATGAGGATAATTATTTTATCTTTTTATTTATGTTGTACTTATTTTAAGTAAAAATTATAATATTGGGGATGAATTATTTGTCTTAAAATAGTCCTTCAATTTCACTTAACATTCATGAAGCATTCATTCACTTACATACAACAATCAATGCATACACAAGCATCTATGAAAGAAAAAAACATTAGAGGATAATATATATGTTGGAAAAAATCTTGAGGGATAAAACCAACTAATTAATAACTTGTACTATGGTCCTATAATAAATTAATCAAACTTATAGTGAGGCACCAACCCCTCACTAGTCAAGCACCAACTCACCTAGTCCTTTAGCAAGATCCAACCTGCAAGGAGGCTCCAAGCCCCTAGGTATCCTAGCACCAAATAAGATACCTTGAATATATTATAAACCTTAGACACCTATTAATTACTCAAATGAATATGGCCTCCTTCTTTTGCTCTTCTCACTCTTCAAACTCTCTCAAATGGCCTATTATTCCTTCTCACTCAACTAGCCCTTTCCTTAGTAGAATTAGGTCAAATGACCTTGCTCAAAACCTATATAAACATAGTTATATATTCATGGAATATTCATAAAACCTATATAGTTATCTTAAATACATTTACCTGATTTCAAAAATTCTATATTATTTGTTCATATTCTCAAATCCTCTAACTAATCAAATTAAGCCTATTAGGCCTTGTTTTTATACTTGATTCTTTCTCTTACCCATTTTGGTCAGCCAAGAACCTCACCATAATTGGATAATCATTGAAATATATCAATACACATGTTTCACAAATGAAACAACAACCACATAGGTCAGTCATTACCCTTAAGGGCTAAAACCACCATTAGGCCTAATAGAGACCTAATACAATTAGGCCTTCTCTAAGCACACATTTCACTTAGACCTACTTGGAATAATTTATGACTCCAAATATGTATGAAAAAATTTAAAAATTACTCCAATATACTAATTATAATCTCACCTTATGTCCCCAACACCATTTGTATCATTTCACTCCTTGAACCACCCAATTAGGTCTACTCACCAATAAGCCTTTTTACTGCTAGAAAGTCTATCTTACAAATTAGAATCATATACTACATTTTTCCACATAAACATACTATAAACTTATATGGATATAATGTCCATAAATATATATTCAACATAATGTTCATTATAATTCACCAAATAGGGCAAAAGACCTCTAACTGATCACCTTCATATGCTCACTCAGAACTACACATAGACCTAAAAAACCCAGTCAAAAACCTTTGATTTTTCACACCTTCATATGAGTTTCTATTGTCACTTATATTTTCACCCTTTTAGGATATTTATCAGCTTTCCTCATCTAAGTGGCATAATTTAAACACCTCTAGGCTTGTGGGTAGCCTATAAATGAGGTGAATCTCTAGATAGGGCTAGCTACATTTGATGTACCAATTTGGATCACTAATACACCTAAAATTTTAGCGGGGGAAGGGAGAAATAAAAATTAAAGAAAATTATCCTAAGGGAAGTAATACAGATAAATAGTTTATGACTACCAACCAATTGCATGTTTCACATGAGAACAAGGGACTAACTCAACATACACTTCTCCAATCTGCATCTTCTCAGATCAATGTTGCATTATGAGGTTATGGATAAATTTTTAGGCTAAGAGGACTAGAAAATAGGAATAGAATGGAACTATTTGAATATATTAACTCACTAAACCTTGACACATCATAAAACACTTCACATGACCTGTAAGAAGAAGCTTTCCAACTACAAATAGGTGAAAGAATGAGACAACCATGCTAAGGAAAAAAGAGTCATCACTTATAAAAGATCAAACATTCCAAATGAAAACACTAATAACAATCATGGAAGAGGTAAAAATTAGTAGTCTTATTGATCAAATGATATGAAAATGACTAAGGATTATCCATACTTAGGTGGAGCATAAGTTACAAAGGCCAAAATGGCTAGTTTTTTAAGTCACAAGGACACTTATCATGCTGAGAGAATGAATTACTTGTGCATGGGAAGAGAGTTTGGAATGTACCATGCAATTTCAAGAAGAACAAGTGGTTTTTTGAGTCGTAAAACTATTGCATAGTGGCACGAAAGTTCTCATTCTAGCTCAAAAAATTGCCTTCATTATTCACCTTTGTTTGAACATCCCAAAACTAACTATGGATAGATCTAATGATTATAATGAGAGGAAAGGATTTCAGACATGCCTCTCCATGCATTGGTTGTATTTTGGGTCCTATAAAATCATCTATGAAAGGGCCATCACCATCTGTTATCTAAGAAAAATCCTCTTCCACACACCTTGCACACTTGGCTTCCAAAAAACATTAGTTTTACATGAAAATTCATAAAAGGTAGTGGATGACACTTGTTAATATTTTCCATGGCCTTATAGGCATTAGGCACACCTTAAAATTAGCTCAGTTGAAGTTTTCAACCCTTCTCACTAGCTTGGTCACTATGCCAGTTTTGATTGGCTGAGATGAAGTAGTTCATTGAGGCACTTAGGAGTTGTTCCAAGAATTAAATTTATATGGGTAGTTATATTAAGTCCTAATATTCCTCCAAAACTTTATTTCATCTTCAAACTCCTCTTAGAACCTACAAAATAGAAAAAATAGTCAAAAGTATCCTATTTTATACCCTATATATATAATTTCATACAACTCAAAAGGGTGGGGAGGAGCCTGAGAGAGTATTATAAAATATCAAATCCTTTTTTTGGACAAACGATGCCATTTGATCAGCTTCCCATCCTCATTTCTCCAATCAGGTCCTTGTAAGGGTTTAGCAAGGGTTTTAGGCTTATTTTCACTCTTAAGGTTTGTTCATGAAGATTGGAGATTGGATTTTCAAAATAATTACACAAATGAATATTTCAAGAGCTTCATTAACATTCTTGAACTTTTTATATCCCCATACACAACCTCAAGGGAGATGTGAGCATCCAAAATTATCTTATCGAGCTTGATTCCTCATTTTCATAGGACTAATATTGTCTTTGAGCCCAAAAATGGATTCTTGATTTTTTATCTACAAGGTGGAATATGAAACACACCTAGAATGACCTTATGAATATTCTCCAATAGGTTGGAAATCTTATCTCATGATATAAGTGAAAATGATTTTCCATTTGGCTTTAGGCCTAAAGATGTTCAATAGGTCTGCCACAACCCTTATGTTCTAGGCCATATAATTGGAGTTATTTTCATTCCATATGCTTAAACATGTCTAAAATCCCATAATAATTCCAAAATGGATTATAATTCATTTCTAAGGCTATAAATGTCATTGACTTCCCCTTTGGCTTTAGGTCAAAACCCTACCCAATGGGCTTGACTGCAACCTTGCGTTTTTTAGCACCCTATTTAGTTTTCCCCTTGAAATCTTGGTCTCTCATGTTGGTCTAGATTATATATAGCTTCATACACCTCCTTGAAAGGTTAAAACAACTCTTGAAGAGTCCTTTTGTATCCATTCTCTAAAACTATTAGTTTATGCATAAGGGGAAGTACCCTCTATCTGAGACAAAATAGAGAGTAATTACCCTATTCTCTCATAAAAAATTAATGTTTGAGGGGATTATTAAAATTATAAAGGTTAAATATACCAATTTTTATCCCTTGACTAGGTCAATAGACCTCCTAACTTCTACAAAAGCCAAGACAAATAGTGCAAAAGGGGACTGTGCATAGTGTTTTGATGTGGACTTTGTATGCATGGTTGGAGGCCTTCCTTTATGCATTATTTTAATATGATAAGGGTCTATTAAAAATTATCCAATAATTATGTATTTATTAAAAATCCATTCATCATTCTAGACTTTCACTATACCCCTGCACACACCTTAAGTTCTCAAAACAAAGTGTCTTCCCTGATTATGTCTCTTCAAGGCACTGTCATGTAGGTGTCTTCCATAGCTTGACCTTGAATACAATGCTACAAGACCTTATTTTGGTGTTATTTTCCATATTAACATTTGTCTTTTATATTCACCTCATATACCTGCAATACCAACTTCAAGAGTATCAACCTTTGCTCAATGTCTACTGATCGTGTCTTTATGAGTTAGAGGGAAACCTATAGGTGCATATGTATGGATTAGGACTTGAAACATTGAGACAACCATCTTGAGAATTTTCCATGGTCATTTAGTATCTTTTATGGACCTATGTTCACCATAATTAGGCTAGATCATCACCTAAACAATGTTTTTAGCTCACTATCTACCTACTCAGCTAGTTGTAGGTGAACATTTATGTGATGAGACACCTGTAAGTGTTTACTAAACCTTGAAACCTCACTAATAAACATTTCTTGATATCATCCATGCTCATTTTTATATATTTCACTCCATAAGATCTTCTAAAAATGGAAAATTTCCTTGTTTTCTCTTTGAAATGTCAAGGTCACTTATATCTTCAAACCCTGTAGATTTTATTGCTTGGAAACAATGGTCAAAGGATATATTTGGACCTTCTAACAACTGAATTCCACTAATCCTTTTGACTCCCTCTTTTTAATGTCTATTCTCCTTCATGGATACTAAAATTTTTTATCATTAAGATTCTCCAAATTATTGATAACCATTGTTAAAGACCATGACAAAATGGCTTTAAGCCTCTGTTTTCTTGTTTTAGGGATAAAGGGCCTAAACATTGTCATCTCATGATTTGAAAGTTTCTCCACTCAAATTGCCAACTTGACACATCAAATGAGTCTACCTTGATCAATAAAACATATTAAGACTTCAATAAATGTTTCACCATGTCAAAAATGATCTATTGAGAGCTCATAGTCCCCTACTAATCCACCTGTAGGTGGTTATTTCCACAATGTAGATAGTAAGGCACCTTTAAGCAGTCAGCATGATCTTGTGAGTTTAAATGGCATTTATAAATTTTCCACGAGTTTTGAATAGACATTTTTCATTTTAAAAAACCTTTCTCATCTCAAAATATCCTTTTAACATATTTGGTTTCTATGGAGGCACCTGTAGGTGCATATTGAGCTATATGTAAGTAGTGGACATGAAATATGAACCATACTCATGGAATATTCATTTAAAATATATTTATTCCCATTTATGTATTTAAATGAATAATTATGATATTTTATAGATTAAAATAAGCTCACACTCCTCATGACAATGTTTACTTTCTTTTAGGCAGCTATAGTTGCAGTTAATGGCAGAAGGTGGTGTGAGTGAATGTGTTGGCTAACTACCATGGTCCCTTACTTGGAAAATTAATTCACTACCTCATGATAAAAGAATATGTTTCATAGATTTATAAATCATTATACATATGTGAACATATTATATAGGCTCCATACACGTGCTTCATCATGGTTGCAAGTAAACAATGAGCAAAAAGTTGACTTTATGGTGTTCATGACTCCACCCTCATAGAACATTGCCTTGAATAATGGGATTGAAAGGTCAAGGGGAATCAAAATCTCATTTAAAACATGGAAATATTCCTATCATAACCCTCTAAATCCATTATCAAAGCATGAAGATCTAAAAATGATGAAAAATAGGCCTATCATCCCAAATGAGAGCAACCTACAAATTTGAGATGATTTTCTCATAAAAACACCTTGAAACATGAAAAAAAGCATAGGGGCCATTAGATAAGGAATCCAACATCATATAGAATCAACCTTAGTAACTAGTTTGTATGGACTTGTCCAAAATGGATCAAAACTTATAAGATGCACATATTAACAGGCAAAAAAATAGAGTCAACTTCTTAGGAATGGTTCATAAAACACAGGTTACCATTCCTCTACTACCAAACATCAAATGGAAGCTGACTGATTTAAAATACACCCACAAGATCATTTTGCCTAAAACCTCTCCTGCTAACCATATCAAGTACAAACTTGAAGATTGGTTATGTGTGTCTAGAAGGGTGAAAAAGGAGTAGAATGGTTTTAGCTCAGAATTAGTACTTATATAGAATTTAAACCATATAATTGATCTTTAGGAAGCTAAAGAGACATTTCCTGACCTTATCTTACATGTCACACTCCCTTGTGGGTCGTACAAATGCCAAACTCTTCTCTTTTCCCAAGAAAATTGCCTTTTATTATGAATAACCTACCACTTTCAATTACTAACAGTTGATTAAGACATATGAGGACACATGATGCATGAAATCACCCTTTAGAACCTTCAAATTTCTCAATGAGGCTGTATAAACCATTAAATTCCCTTTTTGACCTCAAAATGACTCAAAATGATATAAAGACTAAAAAGACTAATGACCAAGGCTAATATAACATTAAATAACACTAAATGACCTAAAATACACCTTAATACATATATATTAGACCCCTAAAACACCTAAAAAATAAGTTTTTATCTATAATGGGCCTAATTTGACCTACAGGGTCAAATTTAGTCAACAAATTGGTGACTCATAGGGGTAGTATGCCTGTTATACTAACTAGACTAGTAGTCTTATCAGTCCATTAGGCTTATGGAGTCATATAAAGTTTGGAACAAAATAAAGAGACCTTTGACCATTGACCTCAAGATTTGATTAAGACAAGATGAATTGACTACCTCAACCACAACAAATCAAAGGACACACACAAAACAAAACAACAAACTAACAAGACACACACAGACATGTGCTCAAGGCACTTGGGAAAATCATAAAAAAAACTATATACAACTAATAAATAAGCATACCTCCCTTTTTAGGATCAAAAGGAAATTTTCTTGCATCTCCTTCTTCATGAGATGAATCATGGTGCCAAGCATATTTCCCTTTAGATTGAACACTTGATACATCATACCTACTTATTGGCACCTCACTTTCTATGCTCTCAAGTAGACCATCTTCAAATAGGTCTCTAATGTAGATATTTTTCTCTTGGCCTTGTACACATACCTCATATTGTTGTCCACTCTTCATCTCATGATCAACTTTCATCTTCTTTGTAGGCATAGTTTCAAGAGGAATGGTTTCTTGTTCCTTGGAAGATTACGGTTAATAGAATCTTGTTTTTACCTCCAAAGGCTAATGTTAAATTTTTTCTTTCTCATCTATGAAATTTTGAAAAATGTCATCTTGTTTATCATCACTTATAATGAGATCCAAATAAGTTGTAGACCCCTTGAGAGACTCAAACTCATTGCAAATGTTTTCAAATTACTGCCACAAGTTCTCATCTTATTTTTGATCAAATCATGAAGGGGAAAAACAAGAGAATATTCTTCATCCTCTTATGTAGGATCTAAAAGGACATAATCCAAGGTTTCTTATTTGTCACAAGGGAGGTATTCTTCATTATCAACCAAACAAGAAGACTCAACATAAGGACTCACCTCTTCTTCAAAAATTAGGACCTGTTGAGGATTCTCAAATTATATCTCATATATCATAATCTAATCTTGCTTCTCAAGGGCTGAAATATCTTGAATCTCCTTCTCCTTCTCCTTCTTAGTGATTCCAAGACTAGTCATCTTGTAATCATGTGATTTAGCCCAATGAGGCTGCCAAGGAGTTTCATTTTCTTCAAGCAAGAGTTTTGAATTTTCCTTAACCAAATGATCATTTTTAGGTTCCCATACCATAGGTCCATCAAGGCAAATGGTAATGGGGTGAGAACAAGATAGACTAGTTAGTGGAGGTGGAACATAGAGCTCAAAATCAGGCTGAGAATGAAAAGTAAGAGATTATTTTAGGTGTTTTTAGGGAAGGGGAGGTAGACATTGGGCTAAAATGGATTAGTTTTATTCCATCCATTTGAAAATCAATTAATTCACATCTGATTTATCTTGATCACTTTCTTGAAGAAGGTTAAATGGGGTGTGTTTAGGCATAGGATTTTCTTTTGGGTCTAAACCTTCCATCACACCTTGACTTAGCAATTTCATCCTTGACTCTAGTTCTTCAATTTTATTGGCTAGGTTCTCTTGAAAAAATCTCTCTTGAATTTGATAGGTATCTTCATGAGGATGAATATTACAAGAGGGTTGACATGGAAGACAAGGATTCACTTGAGGAAGGGTGGGAGGAACTTGCATAAGATCAAGTTTTTCTTTAACTTCACACTCTTTATCTAGACTTTTCTCCTCTTTATTTCCGCATGATTCCACTACCTTAATCTAGCTTAGGATGTTTGGGATTAGGAGTTTTTTCTTTAGGTAGTGATGTAACTTGAGGAGTGGATGAAGTATTCAATAAACTTGGAATCTCCTTAGGCTTAGATTCTCCACCTTATCTCCAACTTGGAATGTTAGGATTAGGAGTCTCTTCTTGAAGTGGGGCTACAATTAGAGAGGGAAATAATGGTTTAAATTCCACATCTTTTTTCTTAAGATAGATTGATTCATTTTCATATTAGCTATCTCAATCTGCTTGTCAATATTTTCTTCAAAAACAAGGTTTGTCTTCCCAACTTTCTCTTATAGTTGATTGGGAAAAAGATGGCTTTGATAAGCTTGATTGGGTTCATGAGTGGGAACCATGTAGGACTGATAGAAATCTTGTAGAGGTGGATATGAAGGCTGATAGGTTTGGTAAGGCTGCTTCTCATGAACTTTTAGCCTATTTTCCAAGGATGAAACTAAGCCACTCAAATCTAGCATCTCACTTGTGAACCTTTGCCAATTGGCTCTCTCAATAGGTGCCCACTCTCTTTGGACAAGATTTAATGCATCTCTCACATTATGAATAATATGACTAAGAATATATAGGCCATATCCCCTTTTTTTTTTAAGATCTAACATGTACTTCTCATAGCCCAAAATTATTTGCTTGAAAATGGAAATGGATTGACTTGAGAAGTGACTAGGTTGACTAGGAGGAGCAAGATATTGAGAAGGCTGGTTATAAGGTTGATAAACTTCATGCCAAGGCTAATAAGATTCATGTTGGATTTGATAGGGATCATGAAAAGGCCAGTAATAATCACATAAAGGTTGATAGGGAATGCCATAAGCTTGAAATGTCTCACCAACATGTGTAACATAGTAATCAACACCAAAGTCAGCCATGAAACTTCATTAGGAAACAAGAACACAAAGAATGATTATCAAAAATATTCAAAATGAATACCTAGGCTGATTGACTAGATGATGTAACTTTAGAGTCATCATTGATGCTTTTATAGATGCTTCAAAAGGTTGATTGTTGAAAGACAACACCAAAAATCTTTCAACTTCTCAGACTAAGAGTCCCACTAGGTGTGCCAAAAACTATTATCACTTAGATTTTCACCCTTTGAGGAGATGTCTCAGCTATCCTCATCCAAGTGGCACAATTGAAACACCTCTAGGATTGTGAGTAGCCTATAAATAAGGTGAATCTCTAGATAGGGCTATCTCCCTATATGTACCACTTTGGATCACTACTACACCTAAAATTGTGGGGGGGAGGGAGAGAAAACTAAAATAAAACTATCCTAGGGGAGCTGATACACCCAAATAGTTGATGACTACCAACCAACTACATGTTACACATGAGAACAAAGGACTAACTCAACATACACTTCTCCAATTTGCATCTTCTCACATCAATATTATGTTACGAGGTTATGGATGAATGTTTAGGCTAGGAAGACTAGACAAGAGGCCTAGAATGGAACTATTCGACTATACTAACTAAATCAACCTTGACACATCATAAAACACTTCACATGCCCTACAAGAAGCTTTCCAATTGCAAATAGGTGAAAGAATGAGATAACCATGCTAAGGAAATAAGAGTCATCACTTATACAAGATCAAACATTCCAAATGAACACACTAAAAATATTCATGGAAGAGGTAAAAATTATTAGTGTTATTTATCAATTAGTATGCAAATGAGCAAGGCTTCTCCATACTCAGATGGAACATAAGTTATAAAGGCCAAAATGGCTATTTCTTATAAATCTTGAGAGAGAGAGGAGAAGAGAGAAGCCCAATGGTCACAAGGACACTTATCATGCTGAGAGAATGAGTTAATTTTTCATGGGAAGAGAGTGTTGAATTTACCATGCAAGTTCAAAAAGAATAAGTGGCTTTCCAAGTCATGAAACTCTTATAAAGTGGCATGAAAGTTCTCATTTTGGCTCAAAAATGATCTTCATTATTCACCTCTATTTGATCATCCCAAAACTAACTAGGTACAAGTATGATGATTGGAATGAGAGATAAGGATTTTAGACATGTATCTCTATGCATTATTTTTAGTCTTGGTCCTCTAGAATCATCTAGGAATGAGCCATCACCATTTGTAATCTAGGAAAACTCCTCTTTCACACACCTTGCACACTTGGCTTCCAAAAAACATTAGTTTTCCATGAAAATTCATATGAGATACTAGATGACACATTTTAAGACCTTATATTGACTTAGAAGCATCAAGAACACCTTCAAATTAACTCACTTGAAGTTTTCCACCCTTCTCACTAGCTTGGTTACTATGCCAGTTTTGATTGGCTGAGATGAAGTAGATGGTTGAGGAACTTAGGAGTTTTTCCAAGGCATGAAATTGACATGGGGAGTTATATTAATTCCTAATCTTCCTCCAAAACTTTATTTAATCTGCAGACTCTTAAAACCTACAAAACACACAAAATAGTCAAAAGTACCATGTTTTATACCCTATTCGTAAACTTTTTTACAACTCAAAAGGGTGGGGAGGAGATTGAGAAAGTATTCTACAATCTCCAATACTTTTTCTAGATAAACTATGTGATTCGAGCAACTTCCCATCCTCAATTCTCCAATCGAGTCCTTGTAAGGGTTTAGTAAGGGTTTTAGGTCTGTTTTGACTCTTAAGGTTTATTTATGAAGATTGGAAATTGGATTTTCAAAATAATTCCACAAATTCATAGTTAAAGACCTTAATAAACATCCATAAACTTCTTATATCCCCATGCATGCCTCAATGGAGATGTGAGCATCCAAAATTTTCTTTTCAAGCTTGATTCCTCATTTCCATAGGCCTAATATTGTCTCTGAGACCAAAAATGGATTCTTGATGTTTTCTTTACAATGTGGAATATTAAACACACCTATAATGACATTATGAATAATATATAATAGGTTTTAAAGCTTATCTCATGATAGAAGTGAAAATGGTTCTCCATTTGGCTTTAGGCCTATGCATGCTCAACAGGTTTGCTTACATCCCTTGTGTTATAAGCCATATAATTGGACTTATTTGCATTAAATAAGCTTTAAAATGTCTGAAATTATCCCAAAATCATGCCAAAATTGATTATAATTCATATCTGAGGCTATAAATGGCATTGACTTCCCATTTGACTTTAGGTCAAAACCTTGCCTAATGAGCTTGACTACAACCTTGGGGTTTTTTAGCACCCTGTTTAGTTTATCCCTTGAAATCTTGGTCTCTCATGTTGGTTTGGATTATATATAACTTCATACACCTCCTTGAAAGGTTAAAACATCTCTTGAAGAGTCCTTTTGTATCTATTCCCTAAAACTAACAATCTAGGCATAGGCGGAAGTACCCTCTATCTAATACAAAATAGAGGGTACTTCCATTATTATCTCAAATAGAATTAATATTTTAGGGGATTATTAAACTTATAAATTTCCCTATACCAATTTTGAGCCCTTGACTAGGTCAATAGACCCCCCAACTCCTACAAACCCCAAGACAAATAGTACAAAAGGGGATTATGCATAGTGTTATGATGTGGATTGTGTATGCATGGTTAGAGACCTTCCTTTATGCATTATTTTCATATGATATGGGTATATTAAAAATTATCCAATCATTATTTATGTATTCCAAATCCATTCATTTTTATATACTTTCACTATACCCCTGCACACACCTTGATTTCTCGAAACAAAATGTCTTTCCTGATTGTATATCTTCAAGGCACTATTTTGTAGGTTTCTTGCATAGATTAACCTTAAATACAATGATACAAGACCTTATTTGGGTTTTCTTATCCATATTAAAAAATTTATTTTATATTCACCTCATATACCTACAATTCCAACTTCAAGAGTATCAACCTTTGCTCATTGTCTGCTGACTGTGTCTTTGTGAGTTGGAGGGGCATCTATAGGTGCATATGTATGGATTAGGCCTTAAAACATTGAGATAGCCCTCTTGAGACATTTACATGGTCATTTATCATCTTTTTTGGACCTATGGTCACCCTACTTGGACTAGATCATCACTTTGATAATGTTTTTATCTCATTATCTACCTACTCAACTAGCTATAGGTGAACATTTATGTGATGGAACACCTATAGGTGTTTACTGGACCTTGAAACCTCACTAATAAACATTTCATAATGGCATCCATGTTAATTGGTATCCCTTTCACTCCATAAGTTACTATAAACATGGAAAATTTCCTTATTTTCTCTTTGAAATGTCAAGGTCACTTATATCTTAAAACCTTATAGATTTTACTACCTAGAAATAGTGGTTCAGGGGCATCTTTGGACCTTCTAACAATTAATTTCCACTAATCCTCTTGACTCCCTCTTTTTCAAGACTATTCTCCTTCATGGAGAATAAAATTTTTGATCATTAATATGCCCCAAAATATTGATAACCATTGTTAAAGACCATGACAAAATGGATTTAGGCCTCTATTTCCCTATTATAGGGACAAAGGGCCTAAACACTGTCATCTCATGTTTTGAAGGTTTCTCCACTTCAAATTACCAATTTGACAACTTAAATGAGTCTACCCTAATAAATACAACATAATAAGACTTCAATAAATGTTTCACCATGTCAAAAATCCTCCATTGAGAGTTCTTAGTCCCCTATTAAGCCATATATAGGTGGTTATTTCCACAATGCAAATAATAAGGCACCTTTAAGTAGTAAGCATGATATTATGAGTTTCAATGGTGTTTGGACCTTTTCCAATATTTTTGAATAGACCTTTTTCATTTTCAAAAACCTTTCTCAGCTCAAAAGCTCCTTTCAACATATTTGGTTTCCATGGAGGCACTTGTAGGTGCATATTGAGCTATATGTAAGTAGTGGACATGAAATATGAATCATACTCATGGAATCTACCTTTATAATCAATTTATTTACCCTTTATGTATTCAAATGAAGCATTATGATGTTTTAGAGATTGAAATAAACTCACACTCCTCATGACAATGTTTACTTTCTTATAGGTAGTTGTAGTTGCAGTTAATGGCAAAAAGTGGTGTGAGTGAATGTGTTAGCTAACTACCACAGTCCCTTACTCACTTGGAAAATCAGTTCACTACCTCACGATATAAAAATATGTTTCACAGCTGTGGAAACTTCATTATACCTCTATGAACATGTTATATAGGCTCCATACATGTGCTTCATCATGATTACAAGCAAATAGTAAGCAAAAAATTTGTTGTATGGTGTTCACGACTGCACCCTTATAGAGCATTGCCTTAAATAATGAGATTAAAAGGTTAAGGGGAATCAAGAGCACATTGAAAACATGTAATTATACCTGTCAAAACCCCTTTAATCCATTTTCAAAGCATGAAGATCTGAAAATGGTGAAAAATAGGCTTGTCATCCCAAATGAGAGCAATCTACAAACTTGAGATGATTTGCTCATAAAAACACCCTAAAACATGATACCATGAATATAGAGCATTAGATAAAGAATCTAACATCATTTGTAATCAACTTTAGTAACTAGTTTGTATGAACTTGTCCAAAATGGTAAAAAACCTATAGGGTACACAGATTAGTAGGCAGAAAAACACAATCAACATCTTAGGAATGGTTCATAAAACAAATGTCACCATTCCTCTATAACCAAACATCAAAATGGAAGCTGAATAAGTTTAGAATACACCCCAAATATCATTTTACCTAAACCTCTCCTAATAACTATACCAAATACAAACCTAAAGACTAGTTTTGTGTGTCTAGAAGAGTGAAAAAGGAGTAGAACAATTTTAGCTCAAAATTGGAACTTTCAAAGCATTTAAAACATGGAATTGATCTTGAAGAAGCTGAAGAGACATTCCTTGACCTTATTCCATGTGTCACACTCCTTTTTGGGTCATATACGTGCCAAAATCTTTTCTTTTTCTAAAAAAATTTCTCTTTCTTCTGAAGAACCTACCACTTTCAGTTACCAATATTTTATTAAGACATATGAGGACACATGGGGCATGACATCACCTTTTTAAACCTTCACATTTCCTAGTGAGGCCATACAAGTCATTATATGCCCCTTTTTAACCTCAAAATAACTCAAAATGACATAAGGACTAAAAATACTAATGACCGAGGATAATATAACATGAAATCACACTAAATTACATATAATACACCTTAAGACACACACACACACACAAAAACACACACACACACACACACACACACACACACACACACACACACACACACACACACACACACACACACACACACACACACACACACACACACACACACACACACACACACACACATTATATCCCTGAAACACCTAAAAAATAAGTTATTACCTATAGGTGGCCTGATTTGAACTGTAGGGTCTAATTTGGTCAACAATTTCTAATGCATATAAATGTGTTAAAATTAACCTGTCAGATATATATAATAGCTTCATGTGCATTGAATTATTCAACATAAATAAAAAACACTTAGGAACAACATTCTTACTCTCACATAGAAAATTGTTGTAGCATCAAAAACATAGTCAAGAAGATCAAGTCTTAGAACACCTGTGGGAGAAATTTTATGATATTCAAATGGATTTACATAAACATTCAACATCCTTATATCATCTTGGAAAATATATATTAAAAAAATTAATATCCATATTGGTTTTACAGACCAATCTCACATCTTCACCCTACATAGACTTCATTGTGTTAGATAGATCATTTTGAGAACAAATTTTAACATGTTTGTGTGCATCACCAAAAATTATAAACAAGGGGGATATGAGGTATAGTTATTTAAAAATGACCTCATGCATTTGGATCCATCCCTAATCCTTTATAACCAATCCTTAATATCATTATCATTCTTACCTGGTTTTCTCACTGTCTTGTTTATTAGGCCTGTTTAGCAATAGGTTAACTTTCATGACCAGTTTAGCACATTTTAGGTTTGAAACATACTAATAAACCTACATGGTCACAAACACACATCATCCTCCATCCATTTGCATGCTTTGACCTAGTCAACCTTGCTTGCTACATCAAAATTTTGAGAAATAAGGGGTTTTTTGTAGCTTCTACTTACTATCATGACAAACCAAAAATACCTAGAGAAACATGGAAGAGTCATTTATATGTTAAAAACATAAAAATAGGTCAAAAAAGCCATTTTGAGCCATAAATGACAATATATTTCCTATCGGGTCATTATGGGGGTTTTAGGATGGTTTTGACTAGTTTCCCTTCTTAGTAAGCATTCATAAAGGATTGCTCCTCAACTCAAAAACCAATGCCAGGAAAATAAAGCTAGGGAATTTCCATAAATTACATGATATTTTTATGATCTCATGCAAAGGTTTCACATGCCAATGAGCATAATAAATTCCTTCTCAAGTCTGCAACACCTAATTCTATGCACATATAAAACCTTATCACCAATTTTCATGCCTTCTCCTTTAGGATATGACCTCAAACTTAGTTAGCATAATTAACACAACCCCTCACACTTCTTTCAATTCTCTCAAGATCTTTGGCACCTTGGTAAATGAATTTGACCCCTCACTAGGCCACATTAGGTCTCTTTTCATACTAGGCCTTTGACTACCAATCATATTAAGACCGTGATTACACCTTAGAAATTATTATGCTACTCTCAATAACTCATCCACATGTCAAATTAACTCATACAATTCTCACACACTACAAACCTACTTCACATAAGTCTCATATTTTTCAACTCATCATGTTATCATGTTTATGCCTTCTCACTAGCTCTTCATGTTAGGACTAAGCCTCAGGACTTGACCTTGAAACTCATATGAAGGATTATTTACCTCTTACTTATGTTTACACAATTTTTTTCAATTTTTTATACATGTATTGACATAAATCACCAATATTTACTATGTTTTATGCATACACCATCTTTCAGGACTAGACTAGGCTTCTCAAGACACCTAATACACAATAGTAGCTTACCTTGTATCATGATCTTGATTTTTACATGCCATCAACCTTAGATAAATTAATATGTTGACTTAAAATTATCTCTCAATAGAGAGACAAGAGGTTGCCTTCAAAATTTCTCTTATCATGAGACTTATTTGACACATACTATGCATAACCTCAACTCTAATCTTGACATAATTGACATATGTCTTGACTTTGACATCACTGACAACAAAAATTCTTCAAAACTAACAATAGGAACATACCTCAACATTACTTATGCAACTATCTCTTTGTGGTTCATTATCAGCTTATACTCCTTGTTCTTTTCAAAATTTTATGCCTCAAATTTTATACTTTCCTCATTCATTTCCATATCTAAAATCACAAACTTAAACATAGTGTTAAAATCAAAACATTTAGGCTTGATTGTTGTCTCTTCAAGTCCCTTCTTGGGTTGCTTTACTGGCACCCTTATCATCCTTTTCAATTTTATGATTTCTTGCTATCTCTTTCTTCTTTCTACAATTTGATTGATTAGCCATTTGACCATCTTCTTAACTTTTATGAATAATCCTTGTTCTGCTTGATTCCATTCTTTTATGTGTTGTATTAAACTTGTTAAAACCTATTTTAAATCATTTATCGCTTTCTAAAAATCCTCTTATTTTATCACCTCATTTTTTTTCTTCATTTGCTTCTTCTTTATTTACAGTCATTCCATTTGATTTCTATTTCTCTTCTTCCTCTTGTGCCTTAACCAAAGCTTCTCTTTATCCATTTGACACCTCCAAGTCTTTTGTACCTTAGATCTCTTCCAAGTCTATTTCATCTTAGATAATTTCTTCTTGAACCTCAATGTGTTCTTTCTCCTTACCTTGTTAAGTATCAATGGGTGATAAGACTTCCAACCTTCACTCTTTCAGAGTTTTAAAAACCTATTTCAACTTCTCAATAACTTTCACTTATGCAAACTATTCCCAAGAGTTTCTCCTAAGTTTTGGTACCATCTGATATAATTAAGCCTCCTCTAGTCTACTTACCAGGTCTTATAGGTCTCCTTTAGGTTCTATATCATTATTATATTTAATATTAAACTCTATCAAGACTCCAAAATCATATCCGTGATACTCTATTAGGATTTTTTCATTTCCCTTAATTCATTTTTGTATGAATCCTTACCAATAAAGTAGAACACACCTTCTTAACTATGTCTCATTATTTCTATGTTATATTATCTTTGGGATGAATTATAATCTTTATGACTCTAGACTTAGACATATGACATATTCATAAGGTTATTGAACTTTCTACTGATGCCTTCTACTTCATATCACAAACTTTTAAGCACTCTTTTCTATCAATCTTAAGTAGGAAACAAAACTTTGTCTTGTTAAGTCTTATACATGAACCTATAAATTGATCAATGACTTTAATATGAAGGATATAAGTCCTAAGTTCCTATAAAAACATTTAAAACTTCATACATAGACTACTTTACCTCCTCACATGGTTTCAAATCCTCTTACTCATTTAATTTGGACTTGACAAAGACCATTAATACTTTTCAAGGGTTCTCATATTCTTAATAATATTTTGTAACTCAAGACTCAATTCATATCCTTTATACTGATATGTTCAAACAAAATTATTTCAAATAGACAATTCACATACTTTTCATATACCTTCTCAATCAGATAAATAATACTTTCAAACACATATTATTCAAAACTAACACTCTCTTTCTTTGGATAGGCTTCTTCATCTCTATTAATGTTGGATAACTCCATCACATAGGTTTTTGAATTAAAAACATAGATATTTTATGTTATCATGCCCTTATCACATTCTTATTAATATTATCTTTCTCATTAGATAGGTCTTTATTCTACTCTTTTTTAGTTCTTATAGGAAAATTGGAAAACACATACTTACTAGACCTATCTTAAAGTATGTCACTCTATCAAATGGATTTTTTATTCAAAAACTAAAATTATTATATATTATACAATATTATTGATTCTATTTAATTTTCAACGAACTCTAAACATAGATGTTTCCTATCATCTATGCTCAATTCTTGAATCTAATACATAATATAGGGGTTTTAGATCTAGTAATTAGACCTACAGACTAAGAAAGTAAAATTTCTCCCTCTGTACATATTTTGACACCCTAAAACCACTTGGAACACCTTGATTTATACCTACTACTTTCCATAAACTTTCATAACATTTGAATGGTTAGTTTTGAAGATATGAGTTTTTTTGGGCTCTAAAACCCTGACCTAGGGTTTAATGAACTGTGAGCAGGACCAAGAGCAATCAAATAATTTACGTTTTAAGAATTATTTTTAAATTCTTCCACTTGGGGAATATTATACATACCCTCACTCAACTATATTGATACGTAAACTGATAGAGACCCCCTTATTTAGTCAAATAGTTTTCAAACAGATATCAATATCAATTATCCCCCCATACTTAAATAGATAATTGGCTTCTAAAATCCATATAACATGAATAAAAAAACCATATTTAAACTTATTATTCATTGTAATATTCACCTTTTAATACTACAAGTAAAATTGAAAGCAAAAGGGAAAATAGTGACACATTGACACCAAAGTGATAATAGAGTTCACCTTTTTAAGGGATACATCTCTGGGTTCACTACAATTGTGAACTGATCCATTCATAATATATGAAAGTATAATTTTATGAAACTTACATCCATGGATCAATAATCTATAATAATACTGAAATCAGATTGTATGAAGACTTGATTTGATTAAGAACTCACCTCCCTTTCATCCACAACACCTATGCATCATCTCTAGAATATAGGCATAATTCTTTGTGCATGAGTAAAATAACTCTCCAAAATGGGTAAATATCTCATCATCGAGGAATTTGACTCAACTACATAATAGTGATGTGTTACTTTGTTAAAATAGTATATGAGGGTTCTATAGGTGTTTTCCTTTACATCAAAAAATAACCTCATTTATAGTTGGATTATAAAAACTCTAATAAAATATATCATATGAAGTTTCTCATAGGCATTTTGCCTTTACAATAGAATGAATCCTTTATAATTCAGAATAAAACAACTACATCTCCAAAATAATCCTCCAATATCGGCCTCCAAGAATGTCTTATAATCCCTTTACAAAATATACATAGGCTTACAAAATAAACACTAAAATCTTGACTTAAAAAGCCTTACAATGCTAAGAGGATATGAATTTGTGTTTCATATTCCATAAAACCAATTTTTTCCCTTTATATACATCTTTCAACTCTAGGTGTAGTGGCCAGGATGCTTATCATTTTGGCTAGAGGTTACGGGGTCGAATCCCCTTTTTCCTTCATCCACGACAAATCATCTTCAAATAGAAAATCCTCCCTTTACATTTCAACCATCCACATTTGGTGGAACAAAAATGGGCTTGAAATAGAGCATGAAGGTTGGGGGTTCAATCTTCTCCAACCACCTTTTGCCTAATGTGGATTTTACATGGTTTAAAATCTCACATTCATAGGGAATGAGGATAAAGATGGCTTTTTAAATCCTTAAACCACCAATGCTAATGTGGCTTTGGCCACATTTTCTCCCACTTTTTACTACACCCAACACTTGGGATTTGGTTGCAAGGAACCTTCAATAAGGATATGAGTTCAGTCGAGCTGGCACTTGATTTGGATTGAATTTGGACTCGGGTTGGGTTAGACTCTAAGTTGGGTTGGATTTTGAGCTAGCATTAACAAATAACTCAAATATTATGACTTGGAAAAAAATATGTGGAGAGTGGTGGTAGGCCACATGGTGGCCTAAGTTCCCACCATATGGGCATTTAAAATAACGCCACTATATCACTCCTCACCCTACCACTTGTCACAACCAGAAGCATTGAAATTAATATAGTATATAAATAATGTAATTGGAAATATTAAAATTACACTAATATATCATGGCGATAGAGTCCCCTTCCATCACAAAAGTGAGCTCCACCAGCTATGTCCCCATAGTTGGCCCGTTTATGACCATAAAAGACCAGAGGAACACAAACCCATTTTTTTTCCATGTGCTCAAAACTTTCCACATAATCAGTTGATGACCAATTAACCAACTTTGATTAGAACTTTGACCAGCCATATCTGGAGCAAGCGAGCTTTATTTCTCAAGCTCTACATACTATCAAAAAGGTCTCAATGAATCCTCTGAAATTATGATAGTTTAGTGAGGATTTAGGGACACTCAAAAATTTCATCTAGATCATATATCACTCGTATTTATCCCTTGAAAATTCTCAAAATGTAGGGAATTATCTTTTCTCCCTTGACTGTTAACATAGTCCTATAGTCTCAGACCCAAGAGCAATTAAAAACATATAATTCAAAATATAATGGATTCATTGTAATTGATAAATATCTACATAACTTTATCTTTCTTTATAAATTACTTTTCAAGACTATTATTCCCAAAATTATGTAGAAATATTCCTTTTACTTAGACTGTCTTGCTCAAAGCTAAGTTTGTAGACCTTTGTGGACTAAAAAGAATCATTAAACCATGAAACAAGATAAATTAAATAACAAAAATCATGAAATTACATGTTCATAGTTTTTAAGAATGTATTAAGAACCATAATTGTCTTATTTATTTTATTTATGCTTGAAAATTTAATTTTTAGACCCTTATAATACTTATAGACCCACACACACACCTACACACTTCCTATTTTTTTTGTCTTCCTCCTTGTAATTTATCCTTCCTTAAATTCATTTTTGGATCCTATTATTCATAAAAATATACTTATCACTTTAATAAATCTAGTTTGTTATTTTTTCTATCAATAAGAATCTCTCAACCTGTATGACTTATCTTCACACTTTCTTAATTTGACCTTCTCCTACATTACACATGATTCTAGGTTGGTTTAAGATATATTTACATTTAACTAAGGGTAAAATAATTTTAAAACATATATATAGACCTTAATAACATTTTACAAAATGACCAATCCATTTACAACATGCCAAATCACTCAAAAACCCTTACAACAAT
The DNA here is from genome assembly GCA_037957365.1 of Torreya grandis. NCBI lineage: Eukaryota > Viridiplantae > Streptophyta > Pinopsida > Cupressales > Taxaceae > Torreya > Torreya grandis. The sequence goes on along the minus strand of JARHVA010003463.1, from coordinate 991,743 downwards.
TTAAATTTTTGAATTCCTAGTTTTGGTGGGAGAATGGAAAACTAAATACTTTGAGAAAAACATGGGGTTTTAAGAACTAAAACTAACATGGACACACCCTTTATACCTCATAAACCTATCAAAGTCAAAATTTTACATGTTTACATAATTAAAATTGATTACATTATAATGCTCCTGCATCACTAACCTTTCGATATTATGACACATGGTCATATCTCGTGCATTCAAAGCAAGGGAGAGAAGTAAATGAAATTTAAATTTTGTTAATTTATACATTTTTTTGAGTTATCCATGAGGTGGGTTTTCTCGTACTTGAAGATGTGTGGAAAAAACATGACACCTAGAAAGTATTAAGAACTTTGTAGAGAACAGTGAGTAGTTTCTAATGTTCTAAGCTCAAACTTATGAGATTTAGACACATGGTCACATCTCAAGAATTCTAAGATCAATAGGGCCTTAAAATTTTCAAACATTCAATATCTTATCTACTTCATTGATTTTGACACATGGTCACATCTTGGCCTTTCAAAACTTGAGAAGGACAACATAACAAAACATAGTTGAATACCCCTCAAGTGTTTTGAGCCATCCACATGGCAAGTGTTTAATCATTTGGTTCTGGGGATAAAAAAACATAGGGTTGATAGTGTGAGTTTTCCCAAAGTATTGAGATCATTACAAGTGGCATGATCTTATGGACTGGTCCAACAAAATGTATAAAAGTAACATTATGAAGACATTAATCCACCTATCAAAATCATGGGAAGATAATTCTTTTATTATTATAGGGATATATGTTGTTTCCATGAGCACATATGATAGTTGTATATGGGATTGTGACACAATCACACTAGAGTCACCACATAGCATAATCACCAAATGCTTTAATTTCTATGCTTTAGAGGGTTTTTATTAACATTAGTTCATATGTTCCAAGTACTTAAGATGTTACTATACAACACATTCTTGAGGCTTGAAAGATGTTACTATGGCACATTCTTAGCAACCCAAGATCATGCCATGTGGCATGATCTTACTATGTTGGGCTAGCAGAAAGTAGGGGATAATTTAAAATAAATATAAGTTGTGGTATACTGATTCCCTAAAATCATGTCACGTGTAATGATCAAAATAACTCAAGTAATCAAGAACTTGAAAGAAAAAATTAAATTACCCCATATCCTTGGCCTCCTAAGATGTTACCAAGTGGTATCATCCTAGCTACTTGGGGCCTCGACAGGAAACTTGACAAGCCAAAATCCCTTGATAGCTTAGAGAGCTGAGATGACACCATGTGGTGACATCTTGTAAGGATTTAGTAACCAATGTGAATTTAAAAATCTATACAGATTGTATAACCAATTAATAGGATCAATATAATAAGTATACCTTTGTCATTAATGCTTGTGCTAATTTGTCTGATTCTATTTATTGATAAGAAAAAATATGTTATGACATAGTGTAGCATTTTACCCATGATATTAAAGTATATTGAGATGGAACAAATATTGACATGTTTTTTTAGAACTATGTGTGGAAATTTTATACTTTAGACATAACACGGAAGTAAATAATAAATGATTTGGTCTAAAAACTGTAACTCTTACAAAAGGAATCCTGATCATTTATATATTTAAGTTTAGGGAGACCTATTTTATGGTTGAGTTGTATTTTAGTTCATATCAAAACCATAAGGCATGGGATGTCTAATATGAATATGAATATATATTTTTATATATTATTGCTCAAACATAGCCATAATAGGTGGATAGGGTTTCAATAAAAGTATATTTCCAAAACCATATCTTATAATAAAAATAGTAGATAAAATGTATAAGACCTATGTTTTTGAGTCTTGCCAAAGCTTAAAGTCTTTAAATTCCAATTTGTTTAGAAAGAGTATCAAATATCTCTATTTCAGGTATATAATATAATTAAGATATTTATCTTGAGATAAGTTGTATATGCTATACTAAAAATTAGTTAAATTAATTAAAGTTATACATTTATTAATCAAATTTAAATTAATTTAGAAAAATAATAAAAAATAATATGTGAAGAGTCCAATAAAAAATCAAACTTAATAATCAATCTAATATAGATAAAATAATTTTTGAAATAAATATAATATAAACTATTAAATATCTAAGAATTTCATAATTAGTATTATAAGAAAAGTCCTTTTAAGAAAATTATGAAAAATACTTAGAGTTATTTCAAAAATAACAAACTTGTCTCAATATAAATATTATTTTTTCTCAATAACACAATGATTAATTAAAAATAAATTAAATCGATGACTTTTTTAGATTATAATATAAATATTAAATTTTTTCAACAACATGATGATTAATTCAAAATAAATCAAATTGATGACTTTTACTAGAGTTGAATCATGTAAATTTAAGGGGGTGTTATTGTCAAAGAAAAATTTCTTCCCTTAAAAATTTTTACGTGGTAATGGACCCCACTCTTCCTACTCAATGTAAAAGTGAACATTAAAAAAATGATAGATTAAATAATTTTGCTAGTGCTTTCATTGTCTCTATAATAATTTTCATGTGTAATAATTTGGTTTACTTGGATACTTCAACATTTATAAAAGCTCAAATTACTCAGAGACTTTCAAAGGCTTGAGATTGAGCCACATGTCATCATGTCATTAACTCGAGGTTGAACACTTTATACATGGTAGTAAAATCATATGGGATTCTAAATATATGAGAGTGAGCCACATGTCATCATCTCATTAATTCAAAGTAGACAAATCGTTGTGCAATGGTCACTGAGATTGAGCCACATGATAAAAACTATGTCTAAATAGAAATTATATTGCATCTTTGAACACTTTGTAAGTATTCATTAAAAATATGCAACATTATATTATATAAGACTTTATATTTTGATTTTAAAAACATGATAATATTTTGTCTTTACATAAACCTCATTGTATCTTTGAAAATTTGTGAACCTGAATCTAAATGCAAATAGCCTTTGTTAATCTAAGACTAGACAAAATATGAATGCAAGGAAAAGAAATTTGAAAATAAAAATAAATTTACAATTACAGTGTGATATTGACAATTTGAAGTGTTTTAATTTACTAAAACAATATCTTTTATGCCTATCAAACATCATTCAAACCATAATTTTGTTGCATATGTAACTCAATACAAGAATAATTACTGAATATTGTTACACTCTATAAAACAAAATGTCCTTAGTAAAAATAAAGATAAATATATATCCAAACAAGATAATGAAAAAGTTGTAAAAAATAGTAGCACCTATCTAATATCAATTAAAGAAACAACATTAAAATTGATTGCATCAGGAAAAAAATATGGAAACAATGCAAAACATCTCTTGACAACCAAAAGCTTTCAATATTTTGTATTCCTTTTAACATTCAAAAACATCAAAAAAGAAGAAATTAGTAAGAGTTATGAAATAATATGAACTATGATATGCAATCAATGGCAGGTTTAGATTTTTCTTGTTAAAAAATCAAAGATGCTCAAATATTAAATCCAGTGTTTTATTGTGAATGTATTGCATTAAGAACATTTCTTGCAATTCAAAAAAATACTTTTACGTGTCAAGACAATTAAAATTGAGAATAAAGTCAGATAGTCATGGCAAGGTTATTGGATCTCAAATATATACAAATTATGTTGACTATTAAAAAAATAAATCATATTGTTGTTGTTTAGATTATAATTGTCAATTTACATTCTTTGAATCTATAAACCATTGCATTCTCTTTCAATTTTCCATTTAATTGCATTTGGAATAATTTTATATCAAGAAACTATTTCTTTGACTTTAAAATGAAATAATGATATTTTCTGTTAGACTATGGAACATAAACATAGGAATGCAGTAGAGGCAATGCATATTATATGAAAAGTATAAATTGTTGAAGCAAAAGGTCTAAGCACTTAATGAAATACATAAGATAGGTAAGATTACAGTGTCAAGTAACTTGTAGATATGGAATAAAAGGGCTTAAATCCCCATTTAATATTTAGGAGTGACCAAATTGATGCTAAAGTAAGAATCAATTCATAATCATATCGATAAAATAAAACATGTTCATGTGAAATTTAAGACATGAAATTTATACAATCAAATTACGGAATAGATTAGCCACATAATAACCATGTAGTTTGCTGAAAAGGAAAATATGAAATCGATCAACAAATGCTAAGTGAATGTAAAATAATAAAGTGTAGATAAATTCAACACATTACTACTTATTCTTGTTTTGAAACATCACATTTGTGAAATTAATAGCACAAAGAGGAAAACAAGTGCATATCATGTACAATGTGAAAAATTGGATTTGCTGGTGTAAAACTCGTTCTAAAAAAAATGAGTCCTATGAGATGATTTTTTTTAGATTCTTTTTCTTTAAAAGGTCAGGCAATGCTGACATAACATAGTGCATGTTGTTATATGATCACATGCACAAGTTACAAGAAACCAAGATTGTTAAAGTTAAAAGACTTTTTAGAAAAGGTATCAAAATATTGCTATTATGCTTTTGTGTTTTTTACATGCACACACAAACACATATTTAACATAGTATATATACCTATTTTAAATTAGTGGTTAGTATTTTTTGATAGATGTAATGATGTTGTTCATGGTAAGTGTTAAATTTACATGTAGTTGAAAGTGATGCATCAAAAATATTATGTCTAAAATGTCTTCTCTGTATTTTCTTAACGAGAATTTAGTTAATACTAATAAATTTTGCTCTAGGAGTCTTTGATTCAAAGTGCACTCAGTTTGTCCATTTTATTTGTGTATGATATATTGTAGTGTATGTTGGTATGATAAGATTCAAGACTCAACAATTTGTACAATGTGTATAATCATATTTTGAAGGAGATTGAGTCAATAACAGTTGGTCACAGTCATTGAAAAATGGTTAGAAAGGAGATGCATGGACATTTTTTTATTTTAACAAACCTTTAACCTGCAAATCAAAACTATTATCTACCATGTTATGGAATAACTCAAATGCTAAAAAATATGCAAGTTTACTTTTTGGTATATGAAAGTAACGAATATGATATAAATACAATCCCTGATACTTGCTTTTTCCAAACCTTGTAGATGTGATTTTGTGTACTTATCATTTAACATGTCCAAAAAAATTAGATTGATTTGCACTGAGTAATGCAGTGCCTTTGGTTCCATTTTTGAGTATGTTTTTGAAAAGAATTATTGGTGTATTTTTTTATGAGAATGATTGTTGTAAGATAAAATATAAATGTTTACACATATCATTGATTACAAGCTGGAGAATAATTGTGAAATCTTAGTGTTTCAAAATTCATTATATATTTATATATGTTTAACTAAAGAAAATAACATTGCAGATGATGAATAAAAAGAAGTAAATGTTTGAACATTAGTAGTTACTATTGTGATGTCTTTTTCAAATTTTCCATGTTTGAGACAGAGTTGGCATTAATTGTATTATTTTTGGTATCCAATGACTATGACACCAATTGATACCAGTATATACACATTGTTTGATTTCACAATATCATGTATGATAGTGTTTAGAGTAAGCTATGATCTCTATAAATTGCTATAAAGTTTTCTACAGTGTTTTTTGTCTTCAATACGAGGTAGAAATCAACGTCATATCTTTCATTTAGCTCTTATTTTTTACTTTAAATTCTCTGATGTGTACACTTTTTCTTGGTGCAAAGTGTGGTAAGAAATTTTTAATTAGCTTGTTAATGTTGACATTTATTGTCATCTAGCCAATTTTGTTAACAAGATCTACATGCACTATTTATGTATGTGTTAGTGAGTTTGTATTTTATATTAAAGTGGGAACATAAAGAACATAAAAATCACCTTCAAAGACATTGTCACTTTTTTGTAGAGAGGATGATGATTGAAACTGGCATATTTTATCTAGTGTTTAAGTTGTAAGCGTGGTTTTTAAATGTAGGTTTAAAGTAAAATTACTTTATATTAGGATATAGTTTTATGTATTTTTAAATTAAAAATTAAGATGCAATTTTGAGCTCTAGAATTAAAATAAAATGATACTTTTGTTGATTGTTATTACCTATAGCAACTTGAAAAATAAAACATTACCATTTTAATGTTTATTATTTCTCTATTTATATTTACTAGTTATTACACTTGCCTAACTCTATATTTAGTTTTGTAAAGATGTGGTAAAAATAGAGAAGAAATGGCTAGTTTTATAGAATAATAACTAGTGAAGATTGTCTATTCTTATTGTATAAAGCAATTTGTAAATAAAATATTACCGTTTGGTTGGTTTTTCTTATTCTACTTGTGTTTCTTGATTAGTATGTTTTTGTACCTCCATATTTATATTACTAAAACTATTTTGACAATATAAAAAATGATTAGTTTTTGGAAAAAAATAAAAAAAATTAATGCATAACATAAATATTGAAAATGGGGGGATTATTTAGTTCTATTCTACAAAGCAAATTGCAAATAAACCATTATTGTTGGCTGGTTTTTCTTGTTCTATTTGTGTTTCTTGATTAGCATGATTTTTTGAGTGCATGTTTAAATTAATTCAATCATTTTGATAGTGGAAAATAATTATGTTTGGTGATAAAGAAAACAAAAAAGAATGCATAAGATGAATATTGTAAATTACCATTTTGTTTCAAACTAATTTGTTCTTTCCATTAGCTATTGATAATTGTTATGTGAAAATTACATCTTCTAAAGCAATTTATTTACACAAATAATATGACAAAGTTACAATTTATTTATTATATGTACAAATTAAGTTGTGTCTATGTATAATAAAGCATAATAATATGTGATACAATGTCTTTTATTAATTCTAATGATTAGGTATTGTTGTCTATGATTAGACAAGTTGCATCATGATTAGTCCAATATGTTTCTATTGTTATAATGCTAGTGTATTATTTTGCATTGTTTGACCAAACATGGTATATGATTCTATTTGTATATTTATTATGTTTATGTGGTGAAAAATGCATATTAGATGCTAACATATGCTCTTTGAGCAGGATTGCTAATTTGTTAGAAATAAACATGTCAGTGTTAAAGTTTCTTAAGATATATATATTTTTGAATGTACCAACATTTAATAATGCCTTAAATAATATTTATGATATCTAAGATGCATGTAGAGGTGGATGCATAGATATTCACAATTGTAAATTCATGACCATGTATTGTGGCATCTATTTTCAATGCTATATATCTTTTACAATGTATTGCATTAGATTTGAAGTGTAAACATGTCTCTATGAACATATCATGATGCCATGAACATAATGCATCGAGTTATAGGTCATGAATTTTGGAAAATGGCTAAAGAAATTTTGAGATGCAATGTACATTTCTTGTAAGCATAATATATCACATTTCATTAAGTCATGGTCATTGACAATGTCTTCAAGATGCGACTAAAGATTATGAGTGTTCAATGAACATAAAATAATAGATGGAGTAAATATACCTAATATAAGGATATTCTCCGATTTCCATTTATAATTTGATTCTTATCGCAACATTTTAACATAATGGTTTTTGGATTGTTTTTTAGTGGACTTAACAAATACAATGAATCCATACTTTTTACACAAGAAAGAGTTGTATATGCTGAGCCATGTTTTACTACATGAAGTGATTCAAATGCAACACCTTCCATGGTGACACCTTAGGATTTGTGTATTGTATGAGCACATGATTATTGCAATGGAAATTGAATATGTATTTTTTATTTTTTTGTAAGCATGCATTTAGATCAGTCTTGAAACCTAAAAAATAAGAGTATGGTTGAATCAATATGGCATTTATACAAATGAAAAAATTTCATTATTTTTAAATGTATAATGTTAACATAATTAGATTTCACCTAAATAATGTCTTCGTCATGTTGTTTGGTGTATAGTGTAAAATTTCCATCTGAACCATTGACAAGGCCATTTTGGATATCATAATTCTCAGAAAATAGATCGAGTAATTTATTGGTATTTAAAATGATTTTTGTTGGCAGACATGAAACCTTAGCACATCCTTGAATTTCATTACATGGGCCATCTTATTTATCTATTGTGTGAATAACAATATCTTCATGTGCAACAAGTGACAACATTTGGTTATTATGTGCTTTGACATCTTTGGTTAATTAAAAAAGATATGGAAATAGAGGATCATTCAGTGCTGGACATAGACATTTATTATTAATATGTTCTATAAAATCATCCATATGACATCCTACACGTATTTTGTTTAGTATTGACATAAAAATTTCATCCTTTTGGCACATGGTTTGATGTAGCTAGTAAAATTTTATGTTTTATTTCCAGAAGAAATAAGGAACTAGTTCATCATTGATTATTGGGTGTTTAAATATAAAATATTTACTTGTAGGTTGAACTTGATAGAAGTATCCACAAAATACCATGTCAACATTTCTAAAGTGCAAAGTAGGTAGTTTCATTATGTCACACAATCACTTTTCAATGTAGTATAACATTCTTGCTCCTACAAGTAATATTTTGTTAATAAGAACTATGCATAATTGATTATATTGTTTAGATAACACATGAATATGTTCACTATTCAATTTGTAATAAGTTATGACTTGTTAAAGGGAAATAAAAATGCAAAGTATAGTGTTACTCCATCTTTATTAAATGCAAGTTTACTTGTGTATGAAATAATGAGACCTTTTAGCTTTTCTGGATTACTATAAATGGACTAGGAGTAAATTCAAACAAGCATCTCGAATATAAATTTTACATTAAAATTCATGCATGCGCCTGCACCTCCGATTAAAAATAGGTACAATGGTTTGTTTTTGTTTACGCATTTTTTTTTAAGTAATGTCTTTCACAATCACTTGTTACTTATTGTTCAACAAGTGTCTATGTTTATAGTATTTGAAATTATTAGAAATGAATAGATTTTGTTTGATTTCTAATGTTTTTGAACTTTACTCACTCAATAAAAAGTTTTTTTAGTGGAAAGTCCATTTTCAAATCATAGTCTTCTTGTATAGTTTTTTTTAATGGAACAAAATCTAGGACTATATGTATGAAACATGTTCCATGTTTCCCCAAGTTGGATTTATGTCATAATTAAAATTGGACTCATTTACTTTTATGATATTGATTTATAAACTACATGTCTTTTTCCATGTCTAGAGACCATGTTTCAAATTATTTTCATTATTTCTAAACAAGACATACAACAATAGCCATTCACAACAATAGTTTTCAATGTCAAGGTGTTTGTTGTAATTGACAAATTTTATAACATGTGTGTTTTTTATTTTTAATGGATTTTCATTTTTATTGTACTTAGAAACAAATTTAGCAAGGTAAACATGCTTAATGGTAAGAAAATGTGCAATCTAATAGTTAATAAGAGATTGGCATATCATGTTTTTAGATTCATTTGGTTCATGACTAAGACTAATGGAAGGTTTTAAGATAAATATACATTTATCAAGGAAATATTTATTTAAAAAAATACATGTTCTTGAGCATTGACTCAATGACAATGATAATACCAGATGAACAATTTGTTGCCCAAACATTTGTTGATAATTTAACATTACATTTTTGAGTGTATGAAACATTTGAATGACTTATATGGTTTTTATTAGATGTTTTTTCTTATTTTATTAAAATAACATGGTTTATAAATTTAAATTTTTCATATACGAGCTACAATAGGTTGCTACAACATATGCATTCTAAATAAATTATGTGTCTATATTGGCTTGTCATAAATTTGGCATGTTTCTTATGAAATTATTGCTCTATAATTATGATTGTGTGTGAACAAGTAAAATGGTGGGTTGTTTAATTGTGATTTATATTGATATTATGTATTGTGACTCATTTATGCCAAGGTCTTATAAGAAAGTGTTAAAGTAATCAGAGACATTATATTGTTTTGTGCTTAGTATCAAGTAAATTTATTTTGATGTTATAATTGCAAGTTCATTTTCCTCTTCAGAAGGTCGAAGAAGTAATTTTTGTTACATTGGTGATTTTGTAAAGTTGTATCTAAAAGTTTTTTATTTATTATTTTTACAACTACTAGTATGATGATGCATATGTCGTTTGGCTATGTCATGTTCAATAATATTAGTATCACAAGTTATGTATTTGTCTATAAAATGTGTAATCATGAAATTTTGATTATTTCCATATATCGATCCATTTTTTATCCATACCAACCAATGATCATGAGCATTTTCTCTTTGTTGAATTTCTAGACACAAAAATAATATTTTATTTTATTTAATAAAAATTCATCATTACAAAGTAGTTGTCTTAATCCATTGATGTGATGTCTATAATAGCATGTACATGTGAATATATCGATATTTTCATAGTCATTGTCTCAATTCATTGATGTGATGTCTATAATATTAGTTACCTATATTGAAGTATGAACTTAATCATGGGAATACTCAACCACATTGATTCATATCTTAATAATAATTTTGTAAATTTATATGACATGTCTTCCCTTCAATGCAAAGTATCTGTGGCCATTTTTCAAACACTATTGGTACTAGAAACCAATGTCAAGTGTACATTCATTGATGACTTAGTGAAAACTAGCATAATCTTTCTCTCTATTAGATGAGAGGTGATAAGTCTAACTAGTAAAACCTAGCCAAATAATTAGTCATATCATCATCAATGATATCAAATAAATAAAAAAATTATAATTTGGATAGAAAAACATCAAACCCCTTTCATCTATCTAAAAATAATACTAAAACAAAACCCAATCTCAAAGCTAGCAACAAACTTAAGACGAGTGGGTCTTTGACTTTATTACCCTGATTGATCATGATCAACTTATAATCCACAAAATATTACATTACAAACTTTGATGGTTCCAGTGACATAAAGATATGGGAAAACATCCATTTTCATCATATATAAAGTTCTAATTTTTAAATGCAACATATAAATTAGGGTGTTAAATACAATTGAAAAAACACATGTTTTACATGAAAATAACTTATTCACCCAATTTTATTACATTTTACAAGAATATCTAAAAGAGAAAATTCAATCCAACAATTTTTGATAGACTCAGAACAAGGAAAAACCTATGAATCAAGTGGTTATATGACTATCTTCATTCAAGAAAGTAAAATGGATAAAAAAATCTTAATCATATGCTATAACACTAAAAATGATGAGATTTTAGAAATTATCTTTATAAGTAATGAAATTGGACCTCTTAGCCTCTAACAACTCAATATTTTATTTAAATAGCTTATGACCAACTCCATTAAGAAATATTTAGCAAAAAATGACTTGTATTTGGATATAACTCATATTTTCATGCATGTCACTTGAAATTGACATTCTGAACAAAAATATAAAGCCAAGAGGTTTGAACTTGTGACTTTAAAATTTTTAATAGCCTCACACACTAAAAAATCTAACTTATTTATGTAAATTTGTATAACTTAAATTTAAAAACCTTTACATTACTCAATTTTAAAAAATAGTCTAAAAAATGCAATATTTTATTTACTCAACAATGCAAACACACTTATAAGAAAATTTTTACCTAACAATAAGAATGTGCTTGGCCCACACATATCAATTTTTTGTTGTATCAAGCCAAACTTTAGCATCACATCAAATAAAATAAAAGTCCTATTTTGGTCACACCTCCTTTCTTAAAGAAACTTTACCAAACACATATATTTATTATCATGCCAAATGGATATTATAATAATATATATATATATATATATATATATATATATATATATATATATATATATATATATATATATATATATATATTCGTTTTTGTTAGAAACGATAATTTCTAAGGGCCCACACACCCTAACAAAGCACAAAAATATTAACTTGTATTTTATAATTTTGAAGGAATTATTTTTACAATCATCATGTTGAAAGAAATTGCATCTGACATTTCAAGTATCATATGTGTACCCATATTCAAGAAAAAATAATTAAAATAATAAATTGTTCTATTATTTCAATAAAAAAATTTATTAAAATAAAGATTTGAAATATAAAATCATTTTCAACAAGAACATGAATAGATTTAATTCACATTTTTCCACCTCTTTTTGTTATCTTTACACATGTATGACCTCTCCTACCATATAAAAAAATTTAAATTCAAAACTAAAAATTCTCTCTTTAAAAAAAATCATTTTAACTTCAACTTCATTATGGGAAAAATAAAATTATTCACAACAATAAGATAAAAATGAATTATTCGATCAAAATAATAATAAAAATTCACTCGCCCATTAGCTTCTTCATCCTTTTTAGAGTCCTTTTCATAAAATATATGATACCACTTTATCAATTTATATAGGACAATTGTTTTGCATTAATATTAATTGAATAAGATATTATATTAAACATAAATGTTTGGTTATATTATTTTATTCCACAAAAAATTTAAAAATATGTTTTAATATATCGAACTCAATCACTTATTTGTCTAATTACCCAAACCAACTTATCAACATTAATTAATAATAATATAATATTAATATATTTACTAAAGGGGTATCTCACTAGGAGATACATGTGATGTACATATTACATACAATTAATAAATATAAATTTAAACCTTAGATCACTAGATCCAATGATTGATATATTTATTAATCATAGAAAAATATAATATATAGATAATTATAATAAAAATAGGGTTAGTTGGTATTCATGACTTGATTTATATATTTGTATAAAAACATGTTTCAAAAAATGAAACCATTGGCTCAGCATTACAATCTAAAAGCAAAATCAAAGTATCAAATCACAATTGAGAAAACTAAGCACGTGCCACAATATTGGGAGATGGTGGAGGTAGATAATATCTATGGGGCTCAACATCCCAAAAAGAATGTTTAACCAAAGGAGGACTAAGTTCCACCCACTAATCCTAAATAATCTTAAAAGGAGCCAAAAATATTATGCCTCCATAATTAAGAGGTATTAGACCATAATACCCCACAAACGTGAAAATAATATTTCTTTAAAAAAAATAAAAATAGTTTTTTTCTATTTCATCAAGTGATAGTTTTGTCTCAATTATTTTAGGTTTCACGAATAGATAAAAAATTAAGGTATTTTTTTAAATTTAATGATCAAAAGTATAAATACAATCATCAAATTTAATATATAATTTTATTTTTATTTTAAATTCAATATAAAAAGATCCATTTTTCCATAGATAATATATCAAGACTAAACAAAACCATATAAAAATTTCATGTGGTCAACTAACCAACCAATCAATTGATTAGATTACATTATTTTTTATTTTTTTATATTTAAAAAAAATCTATAATTAGAGAAATAACATTTTATGCTTTGAATTTTTAAATTTCCATTTGATGTATACGTGAATTCTTATTACTTTCAATATATCACTTTTTATTTTGGAAAAATAAGTAGATATATGGGAAAATCAATTTCAACTTCAAGCTTAGGATGTCAAAAAGAAGGCAATAATCTCACATGATCATATCAAATGGATCGAGATAGAGGTGGGAATTATGAGGGAAATCTAGTAGAGTTGTTATAGTGTATAAATGGTTATGGGACTTTAAGATTACAATTCCCATAGCCTAGTGGATTTCTTTGGTATATGTATGGTTAATATGTGGTGCGTGTTACCTTTGATTTAATTATTTTATAATTTTTATATATTTCATATTAATGGATTGTTAATTTAATTAGATTCTAGATATTTCATAATCCAATCATAATATAATATTGTTCATATAGTAAAGTGGTTTTAGGTCAATAATATTATACAAAATCATGAATAATGTATGTAGTTTAAATCCAAATAGAATATAATAGTATAGAAATATAAAAATATTTAATTATATTTAAATTAATAAATAAAGGGCTTTGAGATAAATTTTAAATTATATAAAACTTGTGTATAGTCAAAGATTGAAACTAGATGCAAATGAGTCTTAACCCTGATTTAAAAGTAATTTAAATAAATTGTACATATCTCATAATTAGCATAAAATAGAGCTAGGAGTGTAGTGGTACACTCTTGGTTTGACCAAGAACATAATAGTACACTCATAACTTAACTAAGAGAGTAGTGTTATGATCATGGAGAGAGAAAACACTTATGGTCATATAAGGTGCACCCCTGGTAAAATAGTATATGCTTTTGGTCAAACCATATTTTTTCTAAAAAAAAAATTGACAAATTCTTTATTTTCCTTCTCCACCTGAGCCAATGTTGATTTTTCCATGAACCCCATATATAGATTTAGTAACAGTAAGTGTTATTGAGTCATATATTTATAGTCTCCCCTACCACACTAATTGATGATTCTTCAATGGAGGGCACGACATGACACATTTTTTGGTAGTCACCTATTAAGCTATTCATTGTCACCACATGAGGATAGAATATGAAATAACACAAGAGATATCAAAGTGATTTTTGATTAGATTGAATGGATGGTAGAACTAATTTACATGTATTAGTAGTGCCATGGATGTGGAGAATAGAAGATTATTGAATCAAAATTCCAATGTGACTTAGACAATTTTGAAGCTCTCTTCTTAGAAATTGAGGTAATATACCTATAAGTACAACTAGACAAGAAGAGGGTGGAGCATACAAATACACTCCATTAGTTACCTTCATGTATGTGATAACACATGAAGATATTAGAAATTGTAAGCACAAATATAATCTAGGCTGTGCAAAATGTGACTTCCTTTCAATTAGTTGTATACACCATGGTATTGCTACCATAACCATTTATTTATCTTATATGCACTAGATGGGTTTGTATGTCTCTTAAATATTGAAACAATGGTCTAAATGTTTTTAGGGGTTGACTAGTGTATCCCCTAAACTCAAGGATATTTATTTGTAACCCATAGCAGGAGCTTCAGGATGAACGTACTAATAATTATGGGAATATTTGGCCCCACATTAAGTTAATGTTTTGTAGATTATCTTTTGTAAGCGCTACTTGTTCAAACATTATAAATGCAATATTACACCATTTTTTTTTTTAAATGGGCATACACATAGAATATCGTGTCACAAGGTTAAAGGTATAATGATGTGATAGGTAGAAGGGTAGGTCAATATTAATTACCATTCAATGTAGTATGGTTGTAGCTATAAATATAGCATGAATATTCATGTAGTGAGGGAAAATATGATTTTTTGCCTCCTCTTTTATGATACTATATGCAATCAATGGATGTATAATAAAGTTTACTCTTTTATCATATTATGATGTTTATTATTGATTGTTTTATCAATTTTTTGTGCATACCATTTTGGACATCTAAAACTAATTTAGCCACAACTTCTAAGAAACCTAGTGCACACCTTGGGTGAGATTCTCATAGAGTTGATATGATGGTACAAGATGTGTAAATGTGTTAGCTATAAGTCTTAATGGCACAACAAAAAAATGGGCTAACAGTCATATACATGTAAATAAATACACGAGCCCTGATTCTTAGCCTGATATATAGATCATACCCCACTCAAGGGCCTAGGCTATTTAGTATGCAAATTTATTTTTGTCTTGTATGTATTATTATGTGTTGAGGCTAGATTAGGATTTGATCAAAAGAGAGAATATTTTGAATTATTTGCACATTCATCTAATTATCATAGAGAGGTTTTTGGGCATCTATTGTTGACAAAGAGTTTCAATAAATATCATAACCCAAGGATATACAAAACTATTTTCATACATGTTTGACTTATTTTAGGGGAGATGAATGCTCTCAAGTGGTATAAAACTGGTCAATATCTTTGTTGTACCCTATGAAACTAGTCAATGTCTGAAATCATTATGTGCTTTTTAGAATCTCTTCTACACTATTCCATATTCTCTTTTCAAATATAATTAATATTTGTTATAGCTTAATTAAGTTATAAATCAACTATGCATCTCTCCATTTTTGTATTTACCATTTAATTTTTTTATTTCTCAATCTATTTTTATTTAATCTCAAAAATTTCAACTTTTTTTCCTTGTATTTATAGTAGATTTGAATTGCACCTTTCATTTTATGTGGTTGAATAGCTTTTTGAACACTTGTGAAGCTTCCACATAAAATCCCCAAAAAAATGATGTATATTAAATCAAACATAATAACTCACACAAATATATCATGATGACTTATATAAGTGTTTCTATTAGTAATTCTTTATTCAGAGTTTACCTTTTTTTATTTATTTATACTTTTTATGTAATTCATGTTAATTTTTATTGTCTACAAGGAATTCAATTCAAAATTAAGATGTCAGATGATCACACACATGTAGCATTAAACTAAGGTTAGGAGAACTAAGGTTAAGACACACTACTAAAGAGTATTAAAGTAGAAAAAATAATTAAAGTAAGTCATTTGTTATTATTCATATCATATTATGTTAATATTATAATATTTTTGAAATGTTTTTTTCTTCACCTTTAAATAATAATAATAATAATAATAATAATTATTATTATTATTATTATTATTATTATTATTATTATTATTAAAACAAGTAAATTTTACTTGACCTTAGACATATGTCTTAAAACATCATTATTTCTTCTCGATGTGCATTTATTTTAGATATATATTATGTATGAATTGATTTATATTGTATAAATATTTTACATTATGCTACATGCTTAATTAATTAATTATATAATTATTTTATTTTATAAAGAACATTCAAATCTCATTATCAAACTCATGTAAGATATTTTCTACACATTTAATTACACCATCACTATAATATCATTTGAATTCTTGTGTGTGTGATTGTGTGTAACTACATTTCAATTAATTTTTATATTCATAATTCAACATTGATTTTTATATTTGATACTTCGTGTATTATATATAAATTGAGTTGCAATGAGAACAATCATGAGTAAAACAAATATGGCAATAATGTCAAAGATAATTATGATGTTGACAAAGAAGAAGATGATGATTATATAAATTAATTATTATTTTATTGAGTTTTTTATATTGAAAATTTCATGATGAAAATAATGTCAATCTCATATACATTATTTATGATAATAATGATGATATTAAACTTTGATTTGATTATTATATTTGATAATTATCATTATTTTATAATATTTAAATATTTTTTCATATTATATTAATTAGTTGATAATTATTCTAATAAATAATTAAAATATAAATCAAATAACTTTTTTTCTTTTAAATTACTTAATAAATATTATAATTATGTAACTAATTAATATTATTCTATAATATAATTTTTTAAATGTAAATAGTCAATCACGATAAAAAATGATAATTTCAAAATGTTAATATGTTTAAATGTCCAATTGAATGCAACCTGCATTTCAAACATAACATGATATGTCTTGCTAGAGTGGGATTGCTTTTACAAAATGACCTCCAATTTTAATTGAATCTCTTTCCTATCCTATTGATAATCTACCCAAAATAATAACTAACTAATGCTTAAAAGAAATATTGCTAGAAAAAAGAAAAATAAAATAAAAATGTGGTGTTTTATTAAAATAAAAATGATTTACTCTCTCTCTAAACAAATAGAAATAAAGCTATTTATCATGTAAGAAGGAAATTGAACACAATGTAAAGTAAAAAAATTCAAGATATGATAAAAGGATTAGAGTAAATCTCACATACAAACAACAGATGCTTAAATATGAATTCTGAGAATATATGGATTTTACAATCTAAAGAATCAATTTTTTTCTCAAATAAAATCATTTCATTTATAAAGAATAAGAAGAAATAAATATTCAACTACTCATTTTTCATTTATAAAGAAGAAGAAGAAGAAATAAATATTTAACTACTCATTTTTAGAAGTAGAGAAGAATTCAGTAGAAGAGTCTCAATTTTGATCCTTTATTATCCAAATTTTGTAAATTTAATAGCTCAAGAAATCTTTATTTCGAAATTTCCAAGATACCCGTGCCCTCTTTAGCTCTGTTTATTTATTTTCTACAGTAATATTTTATAAATAATCATGCCCATACCTACCCATGATTCATGTTGCATTGTAATTACCTGGCATAAGCTTTAAAATAAAGTTTCTACTCCTTAGATCGTACCCATCGCTAGATTTCATGTTTTTAACCGTATATCTTAGGATTATATCTTATTGCTCGGTGAGGAGGTTAATTTGACTTCAATCGATGACAAGGATGAATCAGGGGAAGGAAAAGATGGAGTGCTTTGTAGTAACAATTTGGTCTCATGTGACTTGTGAGAGAAGTTGGCTGTCAAAATTAGTAAATGAGAAGATTCATGGTGGTCAAAATCTTTTAATAAATTATCCCAAACTATAAAGGTTAAATAAACTATGATTTTTTAAGGTAATCTCATTGGGATGGCACAACTAGGTGATGAGATATGGAATGTCTTACAAGGGAGCAATAATGATATGTTTACAACATGAAACTAAGA
Source organism: Torreya grandis (assembly GCA_037957365.1). Taxonomy (NCBI): domain Eukaryota; kingdom Viridiplantae; phylum Streptophyta; class Pinopsida; order Cupressales; family Taxaceae; genus Torreya; species Torreya grandis. The sequence continues at coordinate 973,231 of JARHVA010003463.1, read as the reverse complement.
AAAGGAAGTGGTTTGGGTAGAACAAAAATGAGGATTCCATATATGATTTCACTCCATTATGCTCCTTTGTATCCATTTTCATGATGTCCATGTCAGCCAAACACTTTCCCAAAGTATGGTTTGACATGGTAAAGGTTTTTGATGGATTTCTTGAAGAGAGATGGATTAATCTACAATTCCAATGCATGTACATGGTTTTGGAGGAGTGTTAATGAAGGAAAGAGCTTATGGATTAGCCCGAGTAAGAGCAACATTGGTAAGTTTCATAAATAGCATCAAATGATGAGAAGGGCTAAGTGGAAGGATTCTTTACATCCATGCCAAAGTTTTCTAGCATAAACTAGGAAGTGGGGACATAATGTTCCCGGATTAAGGCAACCAGTAGTTGCCTTGACTGCTTAGTGTGAATAGAATGTAGGTGGCCATATGTGGGTGAGGAGATTCCTATTTAATACAAATTTTAAGGGTTTTTTTTCTTGGGTAGGAGTTTGAATATGGTTTTTTGGGTTGGTATTGTGAGAGGTTCATCACAATATTGGTTGTATTTTTGGTGTTGATTTGGATGTTTGGATAAAATCATTATGGAAGATGTTAAATTCCATTTAAATTGACATGTTTTGTAGTTTTTTTGTGTTCAAGTTAAATTAGATTTAGGATTTTAATTGTTATTAGGTTCTTTGGGTAGGTGTTTTGTATTTCATATAACTTGTATTTTATGTTTCATGTTTGATTTTTCAACAATATTAAATAGTATAAAATATTTCATACTTTCATATTTACTTAGGTGCTTGGAGTTTCAGGGTATATTGCATAATTTGTTACTATGTAAGTGATTTATTTTGAAAATTATAATGTTGGAACTTTGTTTTGTGGCATGTTTATTGTGAGAGTTGTTAAATAAATTGATATTTTTGTATATTTTCTTATTATAATGAAAGAGTAATGGAAAAACAATCTTTGACTATAAACCAAAATATATATAACTATTTTTAAAAGTGAATGACAATGAGCCACCTTTTAAATAATGCTTTTAGTAAAATTTAAACATAGCTTTTAGCCTTAAAAATCTATTGAAGATTTTAGTTAGATTATTTTTTACAAAATAAATTATGATGAAAAAATGAAGTTTATAGTGACATAATTTATTAATACCAAAACTTAAAGTTTGATTTATAAATTTTAAATTTTAAAATTAAAAGTTGAAAAATATGTGTAATACAAATTTTAATAGAAAATCAATAATAAAATTTGTGTCTCAAAAGAATTACCTCTAAATTCACATTTAAATTCAATATTAATATTTTTTATGTAATTTTTGTGCTAATACTTTTAACATAAAAATATCATATGTAAGTTTTTAAAAAAAAAAAAACTTTCCCAATAAAAAAAACACCCTAATTTTAACCAAAATATTACATTGAAACCTCTAAATATACCACTATTGCCATTAGTTTCTTTGGCCACATTCTTCGCCACATGAAGCCAATATAATATATTAGCATGTTATGAGAACTTACCCACTTTTTATTTGAATGCAGCCATTGTTTACTTTTAAACAAGAAAACATTCATGACTTAAGAAAATAGTATGCAAGATTTTCAAATATGATATAAGATCGAAAGGTTGAGTAATTTGTGAGAGGTCATCATATTACCACATTAAAATACTTACAATTATTATTCATTTGAAAGAGAAGTGTCTCACATATATGAAAGCATGAAACTTTAAAAAAAAAATCATCGCAAGATTACATGTTATAATGTTTGAAGACACGAAACTAAAATATTTCATGAAATCTAATAAATTTTCATACCTATTCCTACACATGCAACCTTTACTTTTGTATGATGGCTATATGTGTTACATCATCAACCTTTCTTAATATATATATTTTTTATCAAAATGTTATCATTTTGTATGTTAAGATGTTGTAATTAGAGCAAAGTGTATCTAGGGCTAGTCATTCCATAGATTTACATGTTTTATTTCATAATCCTCGATCATCTGAGATGGTAGATTATTTTTTAATGACAGATTATGTAAGTCCTTTTATTATAATATTTTTAAATTAAATATTATATTAACTCCAATTAATATAAAATAGCAAATGCTATAAAATTACTTGCAACTAGCAGAATGAAAATAAAAATATTGAAAATGATAAAACTTTAATGAATGAAAATAGTTAAATATAGAAAGTACACAAAGAAAAAATATGACGTAGATGGTTTCTAACTTTAAGATAATTGTGTATGACTAAAAGATGATTGGAATGACCATCATAGATCTAATAATTATCATATATTTGAAACAAAGATTATCATTGTTTTGGGTTAGGATCAACTAGAATGAAACATGATCAACTAGAATGGAACATGATCAACTACCACTGATGTCCTCTTTGGGTTGATCTTGACCTATATATAAAAATAGTAAATTTAGGTCATATTCCATTGTGCTTGATTTAAATACACTTGTGTGTGCAAATTTGACCTTTGGTTGTGAGCAAACAATCTACAAATTACTTCTCCATAGTTAAAACCCTATTAGGGCTTGTGATAACTAAAAAACTACAAAAAGAGGGGGGGGAGTGTAATGGGATAAGATGATCCTAATCATCCCCATGATGATTGAATGTTGTATATGTATCCAATAATGTCTGCATAATTATCTCATCTAGAGTGCTTATTGTAATTTTGATCATTTTGCTACATGTATACATCTAGAGATGGCTTGAATACATGATAATGATTTTATTGAATTAGATATAATATGATTATGATTTGTATAAGGGATGATTAAATTATAATTATATTTTAAAATAATAAAGAATCTTTTCTCAGTGTGAAATAGTATAAGTGTGCCAAAAATAGTGAAATTGCCACGTGATTGTCAAGTAGTAGAATAAGTGGCTTATAGATGCATTTATAGCAATCCAAAATGAAAAAATATCATGATACCTATCCTAAGAATATATAACAACTTATAATAGAGGGTTAAAATTTTGAAAAAAAATCATTGCTAATTGAAAAGACAAAATCGACCCATAAGGACAATAACAACTATTGGTCATGTCTCATAAAGGTCAATTTTGTCCTGGGAATGGTTATGTTTGATTTTAAAATTTTGCATGCCTATATAGATGCTTAAATATTTTTTTAGTGAGTAAAAACATTTATATAGGTGAAAAAATAACAACTTATAAAGTTGTAAATTCTATAAAATTACTTAAGATAGAGTGAAGTGGTGAAATAGGGTCAAATTAGGTGCTTAAGTTAATTAAGGTAAATGTGGGCCAAAAATGACATTATCAAGTATTAATGACCAAATTTAAGTGTCTATATTTTCTCCTAATTTTATTTAGAAATTAAATTACTAGATTAAAAGGAAATATATACTTAATTTTATACAACACACTTTGATTTTGGGAGAAATTCCTAGTCATGCAAGGTGTTCCATGCTAAATTTTCTAATGATGTAAAAGTAGTTAATGCCCATATGTGAAATAAAAATTGAAATGTGGCCTAAATTTTAAAATATTTAAATAAAAAATAAGGAGTACACAAGTATGTGTGAAACCAATATTTTTTTTGTGAATTTTCTTGAATATGATGCTTCCTTCAAGTATTAGAGAATTGTGTTTCCCTTGAATCACTTGGAGAGATCTGTTCCTTTGTTAAAAAATGGAAAATTAAGAGTGATCAAGTCCCAATTTGAAATGAACATCCATAGAAAATAAAACCCATTGAGGGACACAAAAATATAAATTTTTGTTGCTGGTATTTTTAACCCCAAGATAGAAATAGGTTGGAATCCACAATGGATTTATAGAATATTATAATGGAGGGTGCTAAATCTCCATGTTATGTACCATGTAATTTAACTAGATCAACCACTACAAATGACATAGAGATTTAATTTCCAATTTTTTCTTAATTCCTAAATGCATGATCAAAATATAATGGATAACAGTCATGCTCTTACCATGACGGTAAATAACAAGTAGTATTGAAATCATGGCATGAATCTATATCACGCCTCTTGAATTTGAATAATATTATAGTGTGCATGAATTTGTATCATGTCCCCATATGATAAATGCAATATAATTGTATTTAGGTGAAATTTTTGTAATTTTTGTTTGGAGCTTGTGCATAAATCTATTTCATGCACCTAAAATGTATGAATATATACTTTGCACATGTAATGTGAGTACATATGCATGGCATATGCCCCCATAATCTGTACTAATAACTAAAGTTTGAATCATTCTAAATTATTTGAAACTTTATTTTGTACTTGAAACCTTTTTTTCTCATAGAGGCTTAATTCATATATGAAAAGACCATTTAAATTCCTCCCTTTTAAGGTGAGGGATGTGTCTAAAAATTCACTCATCTCAAAATAAAAGTTAACTTCATCATGCATATCAGGTTGTAATCATTAAATATTGTAGCATATGTGAAAATTTATGTCAACATAGAAAAATATGTGTCATTCAAATCATGTATGTAACATATGAGGCAAGGCTTATAGTGTATAAGTTAGATAAATTTATCAATGAATCTTATATTAGTAGTTATAATATAAAAATCATATACAATAGCTAGTGTGCATGGTATGGAATATGGCACTCATCAAACTTAACAAGATCAATAACCACACAGACAAAATAAACACAATGTCACTGAAAGGGCCAAGGGATAGTACACCAAGGAGAGTAATATTGTAAAAAAATAAGGAGCATGTTCAAATGTCACACAAAACATAGGGTTAAGGAACATAGGCAAAGGACATGTTCAAATGTCACATAAACAAGGATCACATATAGAAGGACAAGGGCCACAAGCAACATACATTTTTAAATGTTGCATAAGTGAAGATTCAACACATAAAGCTAAGGGCCACACACAAATGACATTAAAAATTTATCAAACAAGGGATATGTTAAAATGTGGCACAAAAAAAGAGCCAAGGGCCACAAGCAATGGACATTTTCAAATGTTGTACAAAACAAGCAAAGATATCATAGAGATAGTCAAGTAATTTAAGCACACAAGGGTAAAGGACCATACAAAATAGATAAGCAAAGTCTATGATATTTTATAAATATAATAGCATCAATGGAGAATATAACTATAAATGTAGTCTATACCATGTGTGTGTAATGTGATCATATCTTAGCAAATATCACATCTAGTCACACAATGTAAGATAATGATGTTAACAAGACATTTTTAAAGAGTATATAGTTTAATAGTACAAAATTTATATAATGGTAACACCTATAAGTACTATAACCTTTGGATAAGATGCCCCTAGTATGATATGGTCATTGGGTAAAGGGAAGTCCAACATCCAAGTCCATGTAAAATTTGTATGGCCTACATAACACTCATAAATACCAGTGAAATATATGTGTGATAGAAAACTAGTATGTTATCTACTTATCATGAGATAAATAGCATATAAAAATAATGTAAAATAGATGTTTAATCATGATTAGATCTTAATTTTGTATTTTTAAAATAATTTCAAATTTTTTTACATTTTTTAAAAAATTAAAAAAATTACAATTTTTTGAATTTTGCAACAAGAAAAAAAAGAGTATAAGTCAAAATGAGTAGCTTAATCTTTTTCAAAGTGAGTAGTTTTACTTCTCTTTCTCTTATTTTATGAAAAATTTCCTCAAATTATCTAATTTTTTTGAAAATGATTGACTCATGCAAAGGTGTAAGTAAAATTTATTTGATGATATATTTTAATTCATTATATTCTTAGCTTTTGGCCATTTTAGCAAGCATGATCTAGTAACAAATTATATAATGATTGATAGGCTCATTATTTCTTTGCTTAAGGTTAGCAATTTATGCATAAGAATTCCTTTCATCAATGTTGATAGCAAAATTATTGAGAAAATGATCTTCTAATGGATTGAGTACTTTGAATAATTGGATAGGTAAATAATAAAACCAATAGAAGGCATACTCTTTTAGGATTATTGTAAATAACTCGGCTAGAAACTGATAATTGAAATCATAATATAGACATGTTGCATGAAAATATTGAAGGTTTTTTTTATAGATATTCTTTACCATCATATAGTGGAAGCTTAGGAGATAAAAATATAGTAGATAAATGATATGATGCAATATTAGGTGCTAATGCACCATAAAGAAAGGCTTGTGACTCCATATAATGGTTAATTTTTTTTTACCCTACTCTATCTACAACACCTTAGCATGCAAAAATGAAATAGTTTTCATGAGGTATTATGAAGTAGGCAAGGAGGTGATGTATTATGCATAACTATCAAATATCCCATATAAGTCATTTGGTTAGGAATGGGCATAAAAATTTGTTATAATCCTTGAGTTTCCCCTAAACCTAAAGGTGTAGATGCAATGAAAGTATCAATAGTAGATGTAGAAACACATGTAGTAGGTTTTAAAAGAGATCGATCGATATTGCAAATAAGTTTTTTTTTTTTTTTTTTTTTTTTTTTTTTTTTTTTTTTTTTTTTTTTTTTTCAGATGTGATATCATGAGCATGCTTATTTTGCTCTTATCGAGCTAAAAATAACAAATAGTCAATTTCATATAGCTAGGTATCAATATCTTCAATAAATTCCTTTACATCAACATAATCAAATCTATTTTTTTTATTAGATTCAGATTCATAGGCTCTATCATTTTCTATGGTCATAATAAGCCCATCAAGAGGGTGTATATTAAGTTTTATCATTTTGAATGTATGTCTGCTCTTATTCCCATGTCATACTTAACTTTTCAAAAAATTGCATTAATGGTTCTTGTGTATTAGCATGTGATTTGGTTCATTTTACTACATGATTGTTAATGATGTTCCTTATTAAGGAAATAAAATATGTAATGAAAACTAATAAATCTTGAAGCAAAAAAATATCATCCATTTTAGCCATATATTCTTTAAAATTTGAGACGTAAGTAATATAAAATTAAAATTTAGGTCCTAGAAAAGGGAATTTATTTGTGTATGGATATTAGTAAACTCTCCTAAAATCTAAGGTCAAAATAAAGTGGTTTCAATGTCAAATATCATATTTGAGGTCAAAATAAAGTGATTTTAGTGTCATCTATGAAATCTAAGGTTGAAAAAATATTTTTAGTGTTAGATATTAGATCTAAGGTCAAAACAAAGTTATTTTAGTTTCATATGTTCAGGAATTTATCTAAACCCTAAATTAATTTTGTAGCAAAGCAATGGGAGAGTTCAAAAATATGTTTTATTAGAAAATGGAACTAATTGCGGTATCAACTATGATTAAAATAAAATTAATAGAAGGTATACAATTTTGTAAAATAACTTGTAACTACCTGAATGAAAGTAAAAGTAATGAAAATGAAAAGAAATTGAAATGAGTGAAAACAACTAACTATGGAAAACACAGAGAAAAAATGACTTAACTAATTTATGCCTATAAGTTGAATATGTGTGATTGAAATATAACTGGAATAACCAACATAGATATTATTATGCACATACAAGTGAAACATAGATTGTCACTATTTTGTGTTAGGATCAATTGAAATGAGACAAGATCGACTACCACTACTATCCTATGTGTCTTGATCTTGACCTGTATGTAAAAATATAAAATTGAGGGTATAGTTGCATATGCCTACTTGAAATATTCATTTGTGCAAAAACCTATAAGAGGATTTAATTTTACCTATGTATTCAATACTCCAAGGAGGGAATTCAATGCCATATAGCTCTCCCACCTAGAGTGATTGGTATAATTTTACTCCTTTTTCTACATTTATACATATCGGGATGGATTGAGTACTTGGTAATGATTTGATTGACTTAGATATAACAGGATTTTGAATTGGATAAGGGGTGCTTCAATTTATTAGAATCATCTTTGAAATAATATGGAAGCTTTTCTGAATGTGAAATAGTATAAGTGTTCACCAAATAGTGAAATTGCCAAGTGATTGCCAAGTAATAGAATAAGTGGGTTAGAGTATATTTATATAAACTCAAAAGGGGAAAAAATCATGATACCTATCCTAAAAATATGGATGAACATATAAGGAAGGGTTAATATTTTTAAAAATAGTTATTGCTAAGGGAATAGACAAGATCAATCCATAAGGACAATATCAAATATCGGTCTTGTCTTGTATGGGTCAATTCTATCTTAGGAATGGTGATGCTTGATTTTTGAAAATTTCATGTCTATAGAGATGTTTGAGATGTTTTAAGCGATCAATAATATTTTTATATGTGTAAAACAATAACTGGGAAATGGATAAGGTTCATACAAGTACTTATGATAGATTAAGATGGAGAAATAGGGATAGATTAAGTACTCAATTTAATTAAGGTAAAATTCAACCAAAACTATCATAATCAAGTAATAATGACCAAACTTGAGTGTATACACTCCAAACCTTCTAATATATTAAGGTAAAAGTGATTCAGAGTAACACCTTATATCATTCCATGAAACATGTTTGGATTATGCATATAATTTCAAACTATTTACCAAGTTATTGCTAATAAGTCTCAAATAATATGCTTTATGATGGTTCTATGAATTTACGATACAATCCATAAGAGAATTCAACCCTCTATAAAATTAATTTTAGTAAATTTCATTATCAACATCAATGATAAATTATCTTATGTGTAAATTCCTAAACTCAAGCAGCAGTCTAATGAGCCATAATGACTACGTACTTCGTTACAAGACTATGCTAGCCAATATGTCTAATTTTATGGGAAAAATGAGTTATAAGACATTAAATACAATATTTCTTTCACCACTATGTGATTCAATTATCTTCAAGAGATTCAAATACTTTGAAAATTAACAAATCTCAAATCAAACTAAGCTATAAGTTCGAACAAAATAACAACAAGAGTAAATAAAATATTAAGGTTAATGTAATATCTCAACCTATAAATTGATTGTAATTCATAGCTCCACTAAAGAGGAAATTTTTAAGATTTCCATCACCTCCTCACATACAATTACAAAAGTTAATTGAATGCAACCTTATCACTCTTATTCCTTCACAGGAGCTCAATGCAAACATGCCTACACAAAGGAGCTATGAGAGTGATACATGTTATGGATATCCTCAAATTTTGGAACGTTATATGAATAGATTATTAAAATTGAGACATGAGATAAAATATCTTATTGACGACAACATTATAGACTTGGTCACCCCTACAGAGGAATCTAGACCAAAGAATACTAAAAATAACAAGTTTAATATATTTAATGATCCTTTCCAAAATATGAAATGACAAAGACTAAGTATGTTTTAGAAGTACAATATACATAAAATATGCATCCTCTACATGGAACATTTGATCAACAATAGATGTAATTATTGGTACACAGGTCAATATTTCATCAAAACATCTTATTATCAAATTTTATGACAATGATATTTTTAATGATGATTTATATTTTCATGCATTTTCATTTGATTTTATATTTATTAACAACCCATACATAGGGTCAAGTGAGACCACATGTACAATGACACTTCTTCACTTCCTTGGATACACACAACAATATATACGTGATAAATCAAAAGAAGTTAAGTGATTATATGGATAAAAATATAATATCATGGGACATAGATTACTACCTCTTCAAGCGGGATCCACCATATTATCCATGCTATTGTTAGTTTTGAATAGTAATGAGATCCTTGAAATGTTGTTAAGATGCTTTTGGATGCAAAAAATCTATGTAGTACCATCAACAATACATATATGTTTAATGTATACACATTACAATAATGTAGTCATAGTTATATGCAAATGGTAATAGTACCATCTATAGCTAGTGACATATCCTCCTCCACCCCTAACACCATTATAGTTGGTTGATATACCCATACAAGAGTATTATATATATATCTATTGGTTACACATATGAAAGATTTTTTATATACAGCCAATTCAGAGGAAAGTATTTGGGTATATTAGACATCCATTTATTTAGTGTCAATCACATTAGAGAGTTAGTCAAGGTTGATAGAGGCCATCATATCTTATAACATGTACTTAGATATCACATATGATAGTCCAGTGTGTTCCAAAATAAACACAGGTAGTGAGACATTCTCTTACTGTATAATATACTACATGGAGTCCTCAGCCTTTTATAGTTACCTATCACACATGGGATTCTATGAGTAATGGTCATGACAGTTAAATAAAAACACATGATTTCCTATCTAATTATGATACACCTACATTTCATACCTTTCACTCATGACAATTTACCCTTACACTATTCAATATAAGAGCTCCCCATGATCTTCTCATTGATGCGATCACCAATTAGCATTTTCCAAACATCAAATATAAAAAATAAAAAAACATTAAAAATATTCAAAAAATAAAAAATCATGACTTGAGCATGACATGATTACTATATTACTCTATTTACATTTTTTATTTATCACATTTTTGGTAGATGGAAAATAATTTTCATATACAGATGCATTTCATGGTACATGAGTGAGACGTAGAACATATAAGTTATACATTGACATATACATGTTGTATTTTTGTCTACCTAATGGCCATTTCAATAAATATGAAATCTTATTCGAAAAATTTAACCATTATAGGTTATACATTTATATGACATTTTACTATGTTGAGCTACCTAGATTACTTACACATGTATTTCTAGTCACTCATATCTCACACAGTGCTACATGGATATGTTATTATACTATGATGTTACATTGATAAATATGAATAATATATATTAGTTTACTTATTTTATGTTCTATTGACATTGTTATTCTCTTTCACTGATGTTTATTATTTTATATTGTGTGTGTACCTTTGGATTTGTTTGGGACATCTTTATGTACCTTGTGTGTGGCCCTTGGCATTTTTTATGCAAATTATTTATGTCCCTTATTTATGTCATTATTTTTTCCTTTACATGTGGCCCTTGGCCTTGTTTTTTGTGACATATTCATGTCCCTTTTATGTAGATATTGGCCTTATGTGTTACACTAAAACTTGAGTTATTGCACTTTTTGATCTTGCTAACAATAAGTGGTGTCATGGTCCATATCATGCACTATTACTACATTATCTTGTTTAGTGATCCCACTACTACATGCTTCATTTATATATATCATAGTAATATATAAGTGTCATATGTAATACATGGCATATAAGTGTCATGTTTGCAACATATTTAACCTATAATGGTTAAATTTGTGGAATACACACACACACACACACTTATATTCCATGTATTACATATGATACAACCATTTCTTAATTGACATACATATTATTATGATGACATACTCTCCACATTTTCACATGATTATATATGATGTTATCTTTATAATGACATGATACAATCACCTCTTATTTTGAGATAAAAGACTCAAAAGGCACATCCTTCATCAAAGATGGGGGGAATAATAATGGTATTGTCATAGAGACACAAGTATAAATGAATATAAAATCATATCAAAGTATAGATTTTATATATTAAGAATGGTTCAAATATATGATGGTTCAATTATATGATAGATCTTAGAACATCAATATAAATTATAAGGGGCATATTCCATGTATGTGTACTCTTTTTATAGATAATTGGGTACATATTAATTGATGCTCAAGTGAATATGCATAGGAATATGAACTTAATTTATAGGAACAAGAATTATATGTTTTCATAGATGCATACATTTGAAAGACAAGTTCTCATTTTTAGCATATAGATGCATAACATTCTATATAAGTTGGTATAAATTTAGAGGGAATGTTATTTGTTCATGCACATATACACACTTATAGATTTTTAAGGCATGATACAAATGCATACATATACACAATAGTACAATTTAAAATTTGAATGGAAAATGGTTGTCATTCCACTTAACACTTATCAAATATTTGGTCATGATGGAGGAATGAAAATTTTTAATTCTCATTCAATCATGTATTTATTATACATTAAGAGAAATTAAATGAAACTATACAATAAAACCTATGGTCATGATAGGGACTGAACACTATTCATTCCATTTTTATCATGTATTTTATTATACATGGAGCAAGATTGAATGAAATGAAATGAAATGAAATGAAATGAAATTATAAAATTGAATCTATACACCATCTACAATGGTTGATTCAATTTCACTTTTAATGAACTAATCATGTGTACTTTTCCCCACATTTTTGAAAGTTGGGACATGTCTTCTTGTTTCATCAAACTTTGGAATTAAGGGAATTTTAATCCTAATTAGATAAACTACTATTTAAAATAAGAATTCTAAAGATATGCAATAAATGATAAAAATTTATTTATAACTTGTTAAATATATAAATATGCTAAAATGGAAAATAATAAATACAAATTGCTTAGTTGTAAATCCAATAGTGTAATACTGAGACAAATTAATTTTGGAATCAGACAAAGTCACAATACATTGGTATCTTTAAAGCATGATGGTTTACTATATGGATTTGATATAAATCATTGATATAATAGGTTTGATTATACCTTTATGCCATATTTGATTTTTCGGAATCTCTCGATCTATTTCCACTATGTACCTTATTCTTCATTAAAACCATAACTCAATGACACAAGAGAATGAATTCAATCACAGGGTAAAAAAAGGTTAGTATTTCAATTTGTGATTTACCTCAACACCCCCTATGCTGAGCACTATCTATGTACCAATAATCCAAAGAGGGATCAAAATCCATGTAGTTATCCCATGCTATGGTAGTGTGTGTGAAAGATTGGTGCAATGTTAAATGATGGTATAATCATGGTGTGATTAAGTGATGTAATAATGACTTATAACCTTTGAGGTGTATGCATACCTAGCTTAGGGATATGAAGTAAATGTGAATTTTGAATTAGGAAGCATAGTTTTTCCCTCAATGTGCAGTTAGTTGTTCTAGTGATTCCATGTGTGAGCCTCATGTGTGCAAAATAGATTGAAAATTTGTCTTTATAGGGATCATTTAGGAATTCCTTAGGATGGGTTTTTATAAATGTGTAGGATTACTTATTACATGAATTTTAATTAAATAGATTATTCATTATTTGGCAGGAGGATGATACCAATGAAATTTGACACTCTGATTGAGTGGGATAATCCTGATAGAGTGGCCTTATCTGAGGAGCAAGGTAAACTAAGACAAAATTATGGATCCATCAGGGGATAATATTAATCTATTTATAATGAGAAATAGAGACATTCTATGATCATTAATTTCTTTGAGGAAGTTCATTTGTATAGAAGTGAAAAAAAAAGTGGTCAAAATATTATGGAATGAGGCATGAGCTAAGTGTGTATAAGATGTGGTCACAAGTGCATTATTTCATATTAAATGTTAATTTATGTGTCTAAATTTTATCACTTTTATTCTAATCATGACAAAAATGAAAATACTATAGTAAAATTAAAATAGTTATCCCTAAACTTAACTCTAAAGAATAGTCTTGAATATAGGCTACATGTTGAATTGTGCTTCATGCAAACTTGTGATGAAACATGTATAAAATAATTCCTTACTTAATAAAAAAATATGTATCTAAATAAAATAAAATTATAGATCAAATAATAATGAATGAATACAACTATTTGGGTATGCAAACTATCATGTTTTCTAGTGCAAAAGTAGAGGGTAGGACCCTTGGATATTTTTTCTTCATTGAAGCACTTGGGTTGGACTATGCATGCCCCAATCCTTATTGAAATAAGAGTGTGATTAAGAACTAAATGTGTGCTTGAATCCATAATTTCATACCTAAATATGTGGAGTGGCTTGGAATCTCTGTATAAATTTTAATGGATCATTATGGTGTAAAACTAGTGTAAAAAGGTGAATCAACTATTGTAGATGGAATAAGATTCATTTCTAGTGTAAAAATAAAATAATATGAGTCTAGTGTATATAACATGGATAATGACATAGGTTTCCATTCCATCTATAAAACTTGTGGAAACCCAATAAAAGAGGTGGTAATTTTCCATGCACATGCCCCCAATTTGATATATAAGTACATATAAATTCTAAAACTGAGTAATATCAAGTGATTTACTAGGAAAATATCAGTGCAAACTCTAGATCACATACTGCACATAATGCTCCAAATATAAAACAAACCTAAGTATCCAAATAAAAAATTTCTAAGTACCTATTGAAAATTATTATGTAATTGACATTGATTTTGATAATTTCTTGAAATCATTATCTTTTACCTACCTAGACAACATGTTTTTTGGACACAACCAACCTACACCCTTGTCTAAATAGAGCATTGTTGTCTAATACTACTTTATATATAATTCATAGGTATGGACTATGATTAACTGATTAAAACCTACCTTTTTATTTCTCTGTAGTGTGTTTTTATAGCTTAGTCTCTATGACAAGCTACTATGTATGCCCCTTATTTTGAGGTAAGTTGTGAAACCTGCACAATAACTTAGCTCAAAATAATAAAGGTATGAAAATGATTTTATACAAAATTTTAAAATATGTGGTAGTAAAGATAACATTGGATATCATGGCATAATTACATATAAATTGAGTAAAATAATAATATAATATGCATGTAGAACCAAGCATACATATTGTCCCATTTAATAAGATGTTAGCATTGAAAAATGCAGTAAACAATGAGATCATAAATTAAATATAAAAAATTGGGGAGGATGAATTATATCCATCATTACATAAAAAGGATAGGAAGATGCATGACATCCATCATGACATCAAAACTAAATAAAATGAGCAAACAAGTGTTATGGCCATGATGCACTCATACAAAGAGTACATGCAAAGCACAAAAGCATGCAAGAGAAGGAAAAGGGGCCACATACAAGGGACATATCCAAATGTCACTTACATGCATAGAAACATACAATGAATGATTTGAGCCAAAAATAAAGAGATGTTAAAATGTACGTAATCCAAAAAAGACAAATGCACACAAAACATGCATGACTAATCAAAATATATATACATAAGAAACTTGTAACGTTAGTATATTAAAAAACATAGGTATCTAGTAATATATCAATGTGAAAGTAAGTGATAAAATAATCGTGAAATGTAATATATTAAATTAGGAATAATAGGGATAGTCAAATAAGGATGAAACCTATGTAATAGGATGCCCAAAGTGAACTTGTTATGATATAGAAAACTTATAGAGAGTATGTGACTAGTTTGAATTTGTAATATTATAGCCTATGTTCATTGATACATGTCTATTGTAATCAAAAAAGAGTACAATACATTATTGTCTGGGTAGAGCATTTTTATTTATAAAAGTTTTCTAGGCCTGAGACAATATCACCACTAGTAATTGCAAATAGATATGACACATTATATGTTATGAAAACACTCAAATACACTTGTGAAGCATATATGATATGAAATTAGATATAAATAAGTACTGAATAATTGAGCACAAATTAAATGATTTAAATGAATTAAACATAATCATGTATAGGTCCTAATTTTTGGAATAATTGTTTTTTTTTGTATTGTTTAATTATATATGAAAATTTTGACATTTTAAGAATCAAACAACATATCCAAAGGATGTAGATAATCAAATGGTGGATTTGATGGAACATCCTTGAGTTTTGGATACTTAATCTTTTTTAATTAGCATAGATCATCATCCTTATGGTCATCATACCACTCATACTCTATAACTATAGCCTTATCCTTTGCTTTTTTTCTAAATATTATGCAAACATATAACATGTTTCTCTATTGTGTAGGAAACCTTATGGGTTGTTTTTGGATAAATAAACTTTGAGACTTGATTATAATTTTTAATCAATGATTGTAATTAGTACCATCATGAATATTATTAATTGCACTATCCTTAAATTTAAATTTGAGACACTGTTATAACTTATGATTTGTAGATTCCATTTGGTACAACCATATTTGACCCAATGTAGCCTATATCTAATTTTTTGTTTGCATAGAAAAAACCAATGTCTCTAAGAATTTGGGACCACATGAAATTGGAACTATAATGTGTCTTATTGAAACTTGGAAATATATAGATTTTTGAAATTTGTCTTGATCATGACCAATGTGGTGAAGAAATTAAAGTGTACATAAATTTGGTTGTGTCCTCTTCTATTTCCACATGCTATCTATATTAATTATCAATGAAAACCTAAATAGTTAAAATATTTTTTCTTGAATGCTTGTAGTTTATACATATTTTACCATGATTTTGATCCCTATTGAGCACAGGCTAATACTAAGAGGGGGGTGAATCAATATTATATGTTCTTTTATTTTCTAACACTTAATCACTTATTCCAATCAAGATATTCAAAGAAATCAAACTACAATAAAAGATAACATAATACAAAGTGACACTAGATATATGTGGAAACCCTTTTAGGATAAAACCATGAAGAAATCTTTCTCAATATAAATATTCATAGGCACCAACCTAATGGAGCACCAACCCCAAATAAAATTTTGTAGGCACCAACCTATAGGAGCACCAACCCCTTTTTCCAAGTACCAACTCAGCAAGAGACACCAATATATTCAAAACAAAGGCACCAACCTTCTCATAAGAATCACTCTTGTATCTCTTATTTGTTGCTAACACAATGGATGATATAACATTATTTTATCTCCTTTCGATTCAATTACACTTAAGTGTTTTTTGCTGCCATGATCTGCCTTATACTTGCTGGTTTTTCCTTTCAATATTCTCATAAAATTATATTTTCAAATATTTTTTCTCTTCTTTTATACCTTCCACTTTTGAACATACAAATTTACCACTCGCTATGCACTTATTTATAACCCATGAAAAGCCAAAAATTAAGGTCGTGACTCTTCAAATGAAAAAGGTCCATTTGAGTGGTCACAACTCCTCCAAATCATGTTGGCCAAGGTTGGGGACCATTTTATCCTTTAAAACTACCTTGAAACCTTTACCATAATTACCTTTTTAATCATGTCAGACGTAGTCAATTTATCTTTGATTCCACGTAAAGATATGACCATTATTTGCATGATTAATTACCTCAATCTAATTAAATATTCTTTATTCAATTTAATTATTTTATCAAAATACTTTGCCATCAATTAGATTCAAAATTACCCTTTGACATAAATGACAATATTTCCAACAATCTCCCCCTTTGTCATTGATGACAACCATGCACTGAATCTGCTCCCCCTTGTTGTACTATTTCTTCTATCAAAGATCTTCTTTTTTGTAGTTCACCCTTTCTGTGACTTCCTATTTCCACACTTATCCCCTTTTGACATCAATGGAAAAGGGACTACCCATGATATATAATTCAATACTTAGTTCCCCCTTAATTAATACTTCCCTTCAGTGGTAGGAAGTAAAAGAGATTACTCCCAACTTCTCATGTAGGTATTCAAATGTGTCCTTTGGAAGTGGCTTGGTAAAAATGTTTGATATCTATTAGTGATGGTAATGTATGTTAATTTTACCTATTATTTTACAACTTTCTCTCTTAAGAAATGATATCTGATTAGAATGTGCTTTGTTTTAGATTGCATCACTAGATTTTTTGAGATGTTGATATCACTAGTATTGTTGCAGTATATTGAATTAGATAATCATATTTGACCTTGATGTCTTTAAGGCTTTGATTCATACAAATAGTTTGAGTGCAAAAAAATATAGCCACTATGTACTTTTCCTCTACTTGGATAAGGAAACTAAATTATGTTTTTTACTTAGCCAAGACACTAGGTTATCTCCAAGGAAAAATGCTCCTCCACTTGTGTTTTTTCTGTCATCTAGGTATCCTGCCCAGTATGAGTCTATATATGCTACTAAAGTGAAATCCTTCCCTATAGGATACCACAATCCATATTATAAGGTCCCCTTTAGATATTTGAATATCCAATTCAATGCTTACACATGTGTTTTTTTAGGAGCTACTAATAGTGTGCTAACATGCCCACTGCTTGCATGATATCTGGCCTAGATGTCATTATGTACAAAAGACTACCAATCATTGATCTGTAGAGGGATTGATCTATATTCGGTGATTTATCATCCTTACTCAAGTTGTTTTTTATATCTATAAGTGTTCCAACTAGTGCACAATTTTCCATTCCAAATTTCTTCAACATATTTTTAGCATATTATGTCTTGGAGATGAATATTCCTTTACTAGATTGAGATATTTTCAATCCAATAAAGAATGATAGTTCACCAAGCATGGACATCTCAAATTCCTTTTGCATGTCTTCGAAGAATCCTTTAAACAACTTCTCACTATATCCTCCAAATATTATATCATCGACATAAACTACAATAATTAACTGATGCTCACCTTTAGTTTTGATGTCCAAATTGTTATTAAAAAATCCTATCTTGAATCCCTAGTCTTGTAGATACTTTTCAAGTCTTGAATACCAAGCTCTAGGGGCTTGCTTTAATTCATACAAGGCTTTCTTTAATTTGCAGCATACTTACTATTTTCTGATAGAAAGAATCCTTCTATCTACTCAATGTACACTTTTTATTCTAATTTACCATTCATAAAAGTAAATTTTACATCCTTTTTATATGCATTGAAGTTCTTGAAAATAGCATAGGTAAAAAACATTATGATTGCCTCTAATCTTGCCATAGGAATGAAGGTTTCTTCAAAGTCAATACCTTCAATTTGAGCATATCCTTTACATAACAATCAAGCCTTGTTTCATATCACTTGACCATCCTCATTTAGTTTGTTCCTGTATACCCATTTGGTGTTGATCACATTCTAATCCTTCAATATAGGTACCAGATCCCATGTCTCATTCTTCTGAATTTGGTTTATCTCTTCTTCCATTACTTTTACCCATTGTTCATCATGGCTCATTTCTAAAAAATTCTTAGGCTGTATTTTAGATAACAAAAAAAAATTTACTTATTTAGATTTTCTTACAATCCTTCTTCTAGTCTATACTCCAACATCTATATTACCAATGATTTGGCTTTTGACATGGTTCTTCTAAATGAAATGAGATGTGCCTTGGTATCTTGTCGTTCATCTTCATCTATCTTCTCTACTTCAACATCTTCTTCTTCAATGGTATTTGGTTTGTCTAATGGATCACTTACCTTTTGTGTTCCAATTTTATCTACTCTAACACTGGCACTTTCTATAATAGTTTATGTTCTCTTGTTTTAGCATTTGTAGGCCTTTCTTTTGGTGGAATATCCTAAAAAAATCCTTCTTCAACTCTTGAGTCAAATTCCCCAAATCATCTTCGGTCCTCTTAATAAATCACTTAATTATAAAAACTTTGAAATATTTGATGGAAGTTGGTCTTCCCATACATAACTCATATGGGGTCTTGTCATTATTGACTTTGATCTTCCCCCTATTTAGGATATATACATCTATGTGGATTGTTTCTCTCCAATATTTGTCTGATAACTTGGATTCATTCAACATTATCCTAGCCATTTTTTGGATAGTCTTGTTATTTCATTCTACTACCCCATTCTATTGTGGGGTTATTTCATCTGAGTACTATCTTTTTATCCCATGCTCTTCATAATACTCAATGAATTCATTTGACATGAACTCACCTCCTCTATTTGACCTTAAGCATTTGATCCTTAAATTGGTTTAATTTTCAATTAATGATTTAAATGCTTTGCATTTATTAAAGGCCTCAAAATTTTCTTTCAGAAATGCAACCCATGTCATTCTAGTGTAATCATCATTTAACATCATAAAATGCATTTCACCTTGTATAATTTGTAGTCTGGTGGGTCAACACAGATATATATGAATGAGTTCTAATTTCTTTATGGTGGAATATTCCTTCATTCTAAATCTTGTCTTGGTCTGCTTCCCATGCTGACATTTCTTACAAAGTGTGTTTGATAGCTTTGTTAACTTTGGAATGTCCCTTAAAAATTGCTTCTTGCTAATATCCATAAGGTTATCAAAATTTATATGGTCTATTCTTTTGTGCCATATCCAAATTTATTCAACTTGACTTAGAAAACAATTCTCTCATTTGACTCCTGTAAGCATGTATAGATTGTTTGTTGTCCTATGAGCATCTACAATTAGTTCTCCCATGTCTCTTTTTTTGATCTTGTAACCTTCAACAAAGAACTTGAGTTTGTGTCCTTGATCACACATTTATCTCACACTTATAACATTATGTTTTAACCCTTCCACATATAACACATTCTCTATTTTGGTTCTTCCATTATCAAGACTAAGCATACATTTTCCTGTTATTTTGGCTATAGTGTTGTCTCTAAACTTCATCATGCCTTAATTGACCTTTTTTAACAAGATAAATTTGATTTTATCTCTAGTCATGTGTCTCAAACATCCACTATTAATGGACCATTGTTGTCCTTCATCTATAGCATGGAATGTTTTTTGAATGATCATGGATTCTTCTTGCTTCTTCTTCTAGGTCTTTGTTGGTTCCCTTTTCTTTGTCACTAGAGATTTGAACTTCTAATCTTGTCTTACATATTCAAAAACACTTATACAATAACATACTATATTTACATAATTTTTTCACTTATAACAAACTATAGCTTCTTCATCAAAGTTTGATAGTGGAGTAAACAAATTGTAGCTTTTGTTTGAAGCTCCATATATTACTTTGTTTCTACTCCTGACTTCAATATCCTTGGCTCTCTTTCTACATTCTAATTTCTTATGACCAAAATTATTATATTAATAAAAATATCCATCAAAATAATTACCAAACCTAGTTTTATTTTCATATCTTAAATCAAGTGGTCTCCTAAAGTTTTATTCTCCTTTACTTTCTTTGTTGATAAAGCTAGTTTTTGTATTCTTGCCTTCTTCCTTCTTGGTCACCTTTTTCACAAGTTTCTTAAGAGTTTCAGCATAGTTATTAGCTTTCTCATTTTCCTTCTCATACCCAATGCCTAAATTATTATATAATGATATTTGACTCTCCAGAATCTTTTCAAAACTTGGGTGCTTTTCTCAAATTTCAAGTCACTTGCTATTTTAGTGTTCGCCTTTTCTAGATTCCTTTATAAAACAACATTCTCATATTCATATCTTTCACAGTCTTCTCCTTTCTTATTTAGCTAATTCATTATATATTATTCAATTTTATTTGCCTCTTGATATGGACTTTTAGATCAGTAATTATCTTCTTTGATTCCTCAAGACCTTGTGATATTCTAGCTTCTAGGTCATGGCTCTCTTTTTCATATGTCTAAATCAGAAGATTTTATTTCATGTTATTTTTATTAAGATCTTTTATCTCTCCTAAGGCACATATAAGCTATTCTTTGAGATATACCTCACCTTCTTCTTCTTCCTCCATGTTTTTTTTGCTTGTGGAAGCACTGTCTTCTATGGTCATGAACAATGTTTCCTCATTGTCATTATCTGAATCACTGGCTCCACTTTCCTCAAATGAGCTATAGTTCCTCTTGGAGTATAAGATTTTTTTTTGTTTGAAATCTCTTCTTGTCTTTATTTTGATTGAATCCCTTATTTAATTTTGGTTTTCTCTCATCTTCATCACTATTGTCTATATCCAGGCACTTAACTACAAACTAACTAATCTTACCATAATAAAAACATTTGAGTGGTAACTTACCTTTATATTTTCTTGAACCTTTATTCAAATTTTGAATGAATATATCATCCTTTTCATCTTCTTCCTTGCCTAGGCTATCACTTGGATCAAGCTTCTTGACTTTCTCCTTCTTTGATGCTTTGAACGTTGCTTCTTTTTTTATGGTCTTTCAGATTCAGTCCTCATTTCATATGCTATGAGCATTCTGTGCAGCGTGACCATATTTAATTTATCTAGATCTTTAATTTCTTAAACAATAGATAATTTTTCATCAAACCTCAATGGTAAGGACCTTGACACCTTTTGGATGATTGTAGAATTTTCCATGGTTTCTTCAAGTCCTCAAATAACATTGACTATTTTATCAACCTAGAGCAGGTATCCTATAATGTTCTCTTCTTCCTTCATATTTAAACTCTCAAATTGTCTCCTATGAGTTTGGAATTTTGATTGTCTTACCTTTTTATCACCATCATAGATAGTTTTAAGTTTTTCCCAGATTTCTTTTACAGAATCACATTGCATGACTTTTATGAATTCTAATTTTGAAAGGCTGCATAGGATGGCATTCATTGCTTTAGCATTTTTCTCATTATCCTTCTTTTTAGTAGCATCTATTAGTGAAATTTATGGAATTTGTTACCCATTTACTACTATTTTCCAAATATCAAACCCAAGATCCATTAGATATGTCTTCATTCTTATGCTCTAGAAGGCATAATTTGTTATATAAAATAATGGTGCCTTGTTAGTGGAAAATCCACCTTAAAATTATGATCCAACCATGTGTGCTTGTATGATCTACCTTCTAGTGGTTAAGCTATATCTGAAGAAACCCACTCTAATACCAACTGTTGTGCATAAGATAACACTAAGAGGAGGGTTAAATTGGTATTATATATTCTTTTATTTTCTAACACTTAAACATTTATTCCAATTAAGATATTCAAAGCAATCAAATGACAACACAAGATAACACAATGCAAAGTGACACCAGATATACGTGGAAACCCTTTTAGGAGAAATCCATGGAGAAATATTTCTAAATATAAATATTTGTAGGCACCAACCTAATGGAGCACCCTACCCCAAATACAATTTTGTAGGCACCAAACTACAAGTGCACCAACCCATTTTTCCAAGTACCAACTCAGCAAGTGACACTAATCTCTTAAAAAACAAAGGAACCAACCTTATCACAAGAATCACTCTTCTATCTCTTATTTGTTGCTAACATAACAGATGATATAACACTATTTTATCTCCTTTCAATTCGATCTATACTTGAGTGTTTTTTGATGATATGATAAACTTTATACTTGCTAGTTTGGCCTTTCAATATTCTCATAAAATTATGCTTTCAAATATTTTTTCTCTTCTTTTATATCTTCCACTTTAGAAAATATAATTTTTCCACTCGCTTTGCACTTATTTATAACCCATGAAAAGCCACAAATTAAGGTTTTGACTCTTCAAACTAAAAGGTCCACTTGAATAGTGAAAATTCCTCCAAATTAGGTTAGCCAAGGTTGGGGACCATTTTAGCATTTAAAACTACCTTGAAACATTTGCCATAATTATATCTTTAATCATGTTAGACATAGTTAATTTATCTTCTATTCTATGTAAAGATATGACCATTATTCGCATGACTAATTGCCTCAATCAAATTAAATATTCTTTATTTAATTTAATTCTTTTATAAAAATACTTTTCCATCAATCAGATTCATAATTACCCTTTGACATCAATGACAATATTTCCAACAATCCCTAGTAGGTTGTATTATGGGATGTATAATATGAATGATGTCTTTATCTTTGTATTCATAAAGAATTTATTATAATTTTGAACAAGTATTAGTAACATGCCCTATTATTTTGTGAAAATAAAAAAAGGGAGTTAACTCTCAATTTGATAATGTGATAGTATAGTTATGCATTACTATTGACAAAGCAATTAATTCTCTGTCAAGTAACATCTGTAACATCACATGTGGTCTATCCTATGCACTATTAACTTGTATTATAATAATTGGATCTATATATATGAACTTCATAATATTTACTGAATATTTAAATGGTGACCTATTCATACCTATAGTACATTAATACAGGTATTTTACCTCATGTTCTATAGAAATTATAGATTTGACAAAAATGTTAGTCCATAATATACATGATAAAATAGTATGTTGTGTAATAGTTTTATTACAATAATTATCCATTCCTTTATAAACATATGAAATCATCATTTTGCCTTTATCTTTGTTTACAATAATTATTGTCTTTGATTCATTTTTATACTCACCTGGGCCAATTGGTGTAAAATTAAACCACATAAATAATCATCAATTCTCTTTTGCATTACATTACTATCACTTTCAGACATAGCATCAAAAACACCATCAATGTCTTTAATAGATATGAAATTTTGAATTTATTAATTGACTAATTAAGGTAATTCCTCTACATGTTCCTCTTATTCTACCTTTTTGGGTGAATTTTTTTTTTCTAAAATGTTTGTAGATGGAAACTTTTGATCACTTTTAATGGATTCACCAACCTCATATGTATACATTTGTTTTATAGGTATAATATATGGTAGTGCCACTATGGTAGATTTGTGTGCCTCTATCTATGATTGAATCTTAGTAGTAGATTATGTAATCTTGCAATATATATGAATGGTTGATTATTAGTAGTGCATGCATATAATTATCCATCATGAAAAATTTTGACACATCAATGTAAAGTAGAAGGTACTAGTTAAATTTCATGTATGCATGGTATACCCAATAGTAAATTATAGTGAAAATGATTAAGCATTACTTGAAACCATTTAGATAATATTTTAGACCCTACTTTGATATCCAAAGTGATAGAACACAAAGTTTGGTGATGTATATCATAAAATCCTTTGATATTATTATATGTCTTTTGAAGATAATCCATATTAATTCCCATTATCTATAAGAATGTAAGATTAAAAATATTCAAACTTGAACCATTATCATTCAAGACCCTTTTTACTATTGTACTTTTGATTAAACTTATATGAGGAAAGGAAGATTCTGATCAATATTAGACTATGTAGGTAAATCCTCATTTCCAAAAAATATGACATCCTCAATATCATTTAGAGTATTCACAATAGATGCAAAATAAGAAGGATCAGTGTCATGAGACATAGACATCTAATTCGATGCTTGATATAAAATAGCCTTGAAAATAGTATCTTTATAAAGTAATTCTATCCTAAATATCCTTTAGAGTATTCACAATAGATGAAAAATAAGAAGGATCAGTGTCATGAGACATAGGCATCTAATTCGATGCTTGATATAAAATATCCTTGAAAATAGTATCTTTCTAAAGTAATTCTAACATATAAATATTAGCTAGTGTATTCCTTTACTGATAAATTATATCATCCCCTTTGTATTGATTAACTAGCCCCATTGGATTAGGTTTGAGATAAGAAGGAATTTTTTGAGTTGGTTCCTCTTGACTTGCCTAATGAGGCACCTAATCTCATCAAGTAACAACTTAGACTGTAGGATCTATCTACTATAAGCTTAAATAGAATAGTAGAAGTAGGATATGAGCTAATATAGTTGTTAGGTCTAGGGGTAGGAAGAAAAAAATTAACCATCTGAGCTCTCTAACATATAGTAGTAATAGGTGAAAATTGAATCTAATCCATGCAATAATAAGTATCATATAATTTTTCATTATTAAGCTCTTGAATGATATAGGATTTTATCTTTTCCATTAAATTATGTATCCATGGAATTACATAGAAGTGAAATATTTTACGTGTTATAGTAAAACAACATGTAAAGAGCACCAAACAACTTTAATCCAAGAAATAATAGATATATTCAATCATTATGATCATGATGAATTTAGAAATGAGAAAATTGGAAAATATAGAACCCTAATAAAAATACAAAAAATGGAAGGGAACCATAAGTGAGATGGATATTAGAAGAACCCATGCCCAAGGTTTTTTAAACAACATGGATATTAGAGGAAGCCATGCTTTAACCCCTCTTGTTTGCTTGGAAAATGAAATTTTATATTTATTTTACTTGGGTGTGGTTACTTTTATCTTTTTCAAAGATCTAGGCTCTGTGGAAGGCCTTTTATTGATTTTAGGAAGACCTAATTTTTTTGTTTCCTCTTTTTGTTGTTCAAGAGTGGATGTTAGAGGAGTCCACACATGGTTCTATCAAGATCAGGGGTCCCATGGTTTTAGACCAATTATGAACAAAACATCTTTGGGGCCTATGTTATGCTCTAAAAAAATTGTGAATCTTGGTGGGAGGAAAAGCCCAATCACTATGATTTGGTTGTGCGGTGGTGGGGTAGAAGAACTTCTTCTTAAATAGGTTTTATGTCTAGTAGTGTCCTCAGAAGAAACATGATGAAGGGTGTTAACCCTTTTAAATTCACTATTTTGAAGTACCTTCATGTTATCAAGGTTATAGGATCCTTAAAATCCCTAGTTGTGGGTACCTTAAAGCCCTCATGTTTCATAATTAAAAGGTTGTGGGAGCCTCAAAACCCCATTTATATGTTTTTTAAATATTGTGGATTCTAGTGGGAGGATCAACCCACTTGTAATTTAGTTGTGTAAAAGCTATGCAAATGACCCAAGAGGCGGAAGATCTTCTCTTCTAGTTAAACTTATGTTTTGTAATTTATTTCTTAGTATACTTTACTATGTTATGAATTATAGTGGGATGATAAACCCATTCACTATAACTCTAATATATGGTAGTTGTGCAGAAGACCCTATTGGTAGAAGATCTCCTTCTCTGGTAGAGCTTTTAGTTTGTGATGCCTTTAGAGTTGACATGATACAGGGAGACTGCCCTTCAAGATTCACTCTTTAGTTATTTTCTATAGGTTACAGGACCCTCAAAACCCTTGATTGTGGAAACCATTAAAACCCTCATTTTTTATAGTCTTACCTTGGTCTTGGGGACCTTTACTTCACTTGTTAAAGGTTGGGGGAGCCTTCAAACCCTCTTTACTATGCTTGCACATTATAGGATCCTTAAAACCCATGTTTATGGGAATCATTAAAACCCTCATGTTCTCTAGTCTCATCAAGATCTTTGGTACCTTTACTTCTCTTGTTAAAGGTTGGGGTATCCTTCAAACCCTCTTTATTATTCTTGGTTGCTATGGAGACCCATTTCCATATTTTTTGTGACTGGATGTAGGTCTAGTTGTCAAAATCCTCACTTTCCTAGTTCATAGCTCTGGTTTCAAAAGCGTTTTACCCTATAAAATAAAAAAATAAGGGAAGTTAGGATTTTTAATAATTAATCAATAGATTGGTTCACCAATATATTTTATTAAATTTAGGAATTAAGGGATTAATAATACTAATTAGATAAATTATTGATTAAAATCAGAATGTTATAGATATGCAATAAATGACATAAATTGATTTGAAACTTGATAAATATAGAGATATATTAAAATGAAAAATTAAAAAATAAATTACTTAGCTATAAATATAATAGTAAAATATTGAGATAAAAGCTATATATTTCACGATGTGACTATGTGATGATTATATGACTTAGAAACATGGCTTTGCTTGTTCTTTGAAAAAGGCCATTAGAATTAGATAGGGGCACAGTGCATCAATGTCTTTAGGTCATGATGATGTTTTGTAGGTATGTGATCTTTGTGATTGATATGATATGTTCAATTGCACTTTTATTTCTTGTTTGACTATGTGGGATCTCTTGCTCTACTATGGAAGCCACTACGTACCTTATTTTTCACTAAAACCCGAGCTTAATGACATAAGAGGATGAATGTAATCACATGATAAAAATGAGTTAGTAGTTTTAGTTGTGCTTGACCTTAACACCCTATGTGTTGAGCTTTGTCTACATATAAATACCCTAAAAGAGGGATCGAATTCCATATAGTTTTCCCATGTAACGATGGTGTGTGTGAACTATTAGTGCAATGCTAAATGGTCATGAAATCCTAGTGTGATTAAGTGCTTCAATAATGATGTGTAACCTTTGAGGTGTATTTATAATTATCTTAGGTAAATTAGGTATATTTAGACTCTAAATTGGGAATAATATGTTCCTTTTCCTCATATGCAGTTAGATGTTCTAGTGTTTTTCCATGTGTGATCCTCTTATGTGCAAATGGCTTGAAAATCTAGCTTTATAGTGATAATTAAAGAATTCCTTCAGATGGCATTTGATAAACATGTGAGATGACCCATTACATGAGTTTGAATTTGAGCAACTAGCTATTATTTGGTGGGAAGATGAGACCTACGAAATTAGATACTACAGGTGAGTGAGATAGTCTTGATAGAGGGGTGTTGGTAGTAGACTTAGAAGTATAAAATCATAGAGTATGCATAAGTGACATGTGTGTGATGTATATAATTTTTTGTAAATTATAACATTTTGTATGTATGTAGACATATAATTGTATATCAAAAATTTATAAGAAGATGAAAAGACTCCTTCGGATTATAAATGTAAGGTTAGGAATGTGAAGCGACATAACCTTTTTTTAAGTTATATAAATATGGTACATTTATAAATGAAAAGTGTTCTAATTGATTTTATATATATATATATATATATATATATATGGTTTTATTGAATGTCTTATATGCTGTTTTTTGCACATTTATCCCATGTTCTATTTAAATATATTTATTAATATAATGATAATGGATGTTCTCTATGTTATAAATTGGGTTTAATGAATATTCAATAAAAATTCACATAATGAATGAATAAAATTTCCATAACCCTTTTTGAGTTTATGAATTTTTTATTAAATTATCTCAAATAAAACTTAACATGTTTTGATGGGATTTTTTAGGAAGCTCTGCTAATAGTGATGCAGTGAGTGTGGAACTTGAAACATGCTAAAATGGCAACTAGGTCAAATAGATCTAGAATGATGTTTGGATGAAATATTTTATAATTTGATAGAAGAGGAATCTAGATGGATTAGAAACATTATGAAATAAATCATAACTAGGCACATTCATGGTGAAATTTATGAAAAAAAATTGTGCAAGTTTCCCAAATTGTTATTTGCCTAGTTGTCAATAAATGAATATTATTAGTTTAGGCTAAGAAAGATAGAGCACTTTTTTGGACCGAAGAAAATTTATAAAATATGAAAAATCTAAACATGTGTGATAGATGATTGGAAAAAAACCACTATTGTTAGATACATCACTAAGCTTTCCATGCAAGTGTACATTGTGTTTGAAGCTACACAATATTTATTTGTAAGAGGAATTAGAGGTAAATGTTTGTAATGACTACTTATAATTTTGAAGATGTTGATTCTAGACAAGGCCATAGTTCTAATCCCAGTCGATATGGAGTAGTCATTTAGGGTGATATGGGGATGAAGACCAAAAGGAGGTGAATGGTGATAC
This sequence comes from Torreya grandis, assembly GCA_037957365.1. Classification (NCBI taxonomy): domain Eukaryota; kingdom Viridiplantae; phylum Streptophyta; class Pinopsida; order Cupressales; family Taxaceae; genus Torreya; species Torreya grandis. The sequence goes on along the minus strand of JARHVA010003463.1, from coordinate 944,128 downwards.
ATTGAGAGAAAAAAATTGACCCTTAACCCAAAAGATGGAGAACCCAAATTTAAAAAAAAAAAAAAAAAAGACAATTTTGGGGATTGAAAGAGATAGAGATGCTATAAAAAATTATATGAAATAAATATAATAATCCTCATGTAACTTCAAGTAGGATTATAATAATGAATTGAAAGAATGCATGAGGAGATATACTTCAATATAAGATGGAGACTGCAAAGAAGGGGAAATTAGAGTATCCAAAGGAATGTATGGGATTTGGAAAGTGATTCTAAGAAAGTGAAATAAATAAAATTAAGAGATCATGGAGAAGTTGTATAAAATAAATTAGAATGGATAGGTGGTAGTTTTAGAAAGCAATTGTAGAGGAGGATACTCTTTGGATATGAGGAAGGAAAATCTATTGAAGAACATTTTTTAATCCCATAATTAATTCAAGTTCAAGTTAAAGTGAGGGAGATACCTTAGACAAGGATCATTCATTCCAAGGAGACACATCCCCCTGCCTAATTTTTTAATAGGATTAAGTATTGTATAATTTCAGAGGTATACTAAGTGGTTTGACCATTTCATAGAAAATTTTGGAAATCTAAGTGCAAAATCCTATAAATTTATATAAAATCAAAAGACTAGTTCTACGAATATAAATGTAATGAATCTTAAGACACATATGAAGTTCAATCTAAAGTTTCCATTTGTTTCATGTGAAATCATAGGAAATATGGCTCTCAATCTAATATTTTTTGTAATCCTAACATTGTATGATAGGATTACTAACCCTAAATAGTATTTGTTAACCTATGAAATGAAATATTTGGCTAAATGTGTCATCACCAATAATGCAAAGAAGTGTGAAATCATAAGAGATTTAATAGGAAGAGCCCTAGAATTTATATAAAAAAATAATCCAACCACCAAGGCCTTTCAAGATATCAAGAATAAATTGGTTGGGGAATTAAAAATGTAGAAATGTACAAGCCAAACCATTTAGGACTTGAAATAAATTTTACATAATTTAGAAAAATTAGTCTTGAATTATGACCACAGGTTTCAAATTTTATAAACTGAGTGAATTTCTAGTTTCAAGATACATAAAACTACTTGGTTATCAAATGAATATGTATTAGGATATATTTTTCTATCACATAAATAAAGTTCTCTTGTAAGGTTGATGCCTACAATCCAGGTTGAGTAGATAAAAGACTACATAGAAAATTTGCATTTTGCTATAGATAAATGCTAAGATAAATGTTGTCTTTCTCAAGATGGAATAATTTAATGAGACCAAAAAATCCAAACTAAATATATGTTGCATAGAGTGTGGACAGGAAGGACATCATAGGAATGATTATTTTAAAATTAAGATGGAGTTATGTGAAAATTTTCATATAATGCGACATCCTACTACTAAGTTCCACCTTCTATAGTAATACATATAATAATCACTCAACATGTATTGTAATTTTAAAAAATACCATAACCATGATGAGAATAATTATAGTCACTTCAGGGAGTGAATAAAGATATCACTAGGAATGCCTTAATATTAGTCATATAATAGGTTCTATCTATGAAACCTAAAGTTCCAAGTTTAGATATGGAGATAACCCAAGACACATAGTTAAATCCAGGGTAGATGTAAAAATATCCTCAGTATCAGCCATAGGGTCTCACATGATGGACATCATAGTCATTTCAGTACTAGGATGGATAGACATCTCCATCACCAATGTGCCAGTAACATTGGAATTTTACATCATCACTATAACAATCAGGATGGACTCCACCTTCCCATTAAAGATATTATGGGGGATATGATGGTAAAAAACATCAAGGGTGGTGACTCCTCAAATATAGGTAGGATATTTAGGATGATACCAAGGAGGTAACCAAAATCATAGACCATAAGATAAACTGAGAAGACATCCTATTATCTACTACATGTACGGTGAATATAATAATATCACACAAAACTATCCCTACAATCCACAATAATATTTTTTATTTGTATTAAAAATTATTATGGCATCACAATACAAAATATTATCCAATCTTAGAGAATCATAGAAAGGATAAACTAGTATTCAAAGTGAATATAGTAAATGTGAAACTAAAATACCTTACGTATCTATAAGTTGTCACTCAAAACTAGTAAAAATAATAGGGATTATCACCTTTGGAGATACACAAGATATTATAATTAGAAAGTTTTGATAATACAAGAATCTATACACTATTAAGGATAAGTTTATGATGTCTGAAGTAACATAATTACTATAGAATATAAAAATTAGAATGCTTCTGAAGGAGATGTCGTAGCTGTAAATGGACATATGTATAGATAAATTATTCACATAATAAGACAATAAATAGTAGTTAAAAATTTTATAGATATTCTAAAGTTGGTGAGCACTCAATGAAATGATGACATTTTTTATAATATCACTAAAATTTTGCATAACCTATTAGGTTGCATAAAAAGAGGATAAAAATGAACTGAAAGGGTAGTCTAGTATGTGAAAACCAAGAAGCCATGGGATATTTATTATTGAAAGGATATTGAAATTTTTGGATACAAGGTTTAAACTTTTATATTATAATTTGAAAGCACAATTAATACAAATCCTCAGTCCACATGGGAGGCCATTGGACAACTTGTTCTTAGCTACAACTTGATTACATTGAATTTCACAAATTATGGAAGGGTAGAACCTATTAAGAGGATGGAATATGTATAAATAAAAATTAATAATGTTATTATATGAGGTAACTTTTAAGGCATTTACGTGAAGACTAATGAAACACACTACCCTACACTAATTAGGAAAATATGGGCATGTGATGGTTAGATGACCATCAATATTGTAAAAAAATCAATTAGAGGCTCATCAATGGGATAATATCATTATCATACACTTGAATAAGGTTTGAAATATGATGTCCATTATTCTTAAGGATATTTCATCACCATATGATTATAAATAATACCATTGGTTTAATGTTGTCACATAATTAAAGGTAGAGTCTTAACGTAACAGTGAGTTTATAAATTTCACATAAAACACTCAACTAATTCCACAGTTACAACATACAAAACAATTTTCATACCAACTTATCCAAACCATGGAATAATTCCTATAATTCCACATGGAGGAATTCAATTATCCATCTATATGAATCCTTATGGGATTATAATTAGAATTATTATACTAGGTGACTCCATCAAATATAGACTACATACAACCCACTCATGAGGGTAATCTACCGTGGGAAGCTACGTCTTCTATTAGTGGTGATTCAAATGAACATAGGTTAAAATGGGAAAGAGGAGACCATGAAAAAAGGCCAATGATAATGGTTTTTTCTACCGAACAATAATTACCTCAGTACTTCTAAATAGAAGATTTAGTACAATTCATTTCCATGTTGGAACACCATGTTCCTAATATAGATCTTTGCATCAATGCAATAAATGATGCACTCAAATATGTTTTTTCAACATGGTGATAAGTTCAACATTCCACAAAATTACACTCGTAATAATCTTGTGAACTATTAAGATATTGGTTCCAAGTAGCATCTGTGATCTATGACAAATGGCTATTATTCCAATAAGGTCAATGCCCTAAATTACACATTCATAGGTGTGTCGATAAATGGTCTTTGTATGGTGTGAAACCAAAATAATGGGTGCATGTGTTTCAACATACTCTAACACCTTTTCCACAAGTATGGTATATGTCCTAGGAGCACATACATGAGGCTAATAATTGGTCATGGGTTTAGCATGATTTTATACAAACCTTTATATTTAAATATGAGAATCCCAAAGTGTAGAAAGATCTTTAAAAGTTAAAAAAAAATTGTATGTCATGGATGGGAAGAATACATACCAACTGTGCAAGATCAAATTTTACAGGATGAAGTAATCATGGACTTGAGGAAAGTTATTAAACATTACAAGGCCAATTAACAAAAATAATTTTTTTTGTTAAAATCATGTAATCATGTTCTGGATAACATATATCATGTAGAATCCAATGACAGTGATGAGGATTTAGATTTAAATGAATATGAGTCCAAACATTAGATATAAGATTCTAAATTGAAAGCACAAAGATAATAGAGGATACGCAGTTGTGAAATCTAAATATTCAGGAGTAGGAAGGGAAAAGGAAATTAATAAACTCCCTTCCAAATGGGCCAAATAAAATATATCAAGAACCATTGTCAAAATCAATAAAAAAACATTGGTACAAACTCAGTACTAAAGCTAGAGACCATAGGTGATTAGTGGACACAATAATGAATTTCATAGGGGGTCTCATTGTTACAAGATTATCAATGTGTATTTACCACAAAGTTTTCTAAAGTAAATGGTGTTGAAACTTCATTGATAAAGTTGCAAATAGAGCTAAAGGAGTGTGTAAGGCCTATAAATAAGCAACCATACAAAATAAATCTTAATATGAATCTCAAATTTAAGGTTGATATTGCCAAAATTTTGTAAGGATCATCTATCTCATAGATAAAGCAGAATGAGTAATTCCAATGGTGATTTAACCCAAACATTAGGAGAAATAAAAGTTTATAGTGATTATAGGGCACATAACTATGCCTATGTAAATGACCCATTTCCAATTCCTTTCATAGATGAAGTTATTGAATTGGTTACAAGAAATTAAGTATATTCATTCATAGATGCTTTTAGTGGCATCATCAAATTCCAATCACAATAGAAAAATAGACCAAGACCAATTTTGAAAAACAATGGGTTTATTTCCATATAAGGTATGCATTTTGGCCTAAAAAATTATTCTGCTAAAGAGGAAACTTGAAGATCATCACTTTCACCCTAACCATTATTGGAGGTGACATGAATAAAATCCAAATGCACCCCATGGATACATTTTTATTTGGTCATATCCTTGGCACATGATGCAAGTGGTCTTAATATTTCTTAATGAAAAATAAAATAATGTAAAAATTATACAAAAGTGTCGCAAGTTCTATCACATTCATCAGTGAAGGTCATCTTGACTTGAACATCATTATTTCAAGTGATAATAAAAGGTATGGGATTATAAATAAAAAATAATATTTCATTTGGCATCATCAATTAGATTGGAAACTTTAAGAATAATGATTGTTTATCTATTAAATTAATTAAAATAGACAACTCTTTGTATTGTTGTATGATAATCTTATCAAAATCATGCAGTGGATATTTTTTCCCCATAGTGAAATGTTAAGGCTTATTAATGGTTAAACTTATTTGCATTAATCGATTGTGATGCTTGGGAGAAGTGCATATGCATTAAAGAAAGGAATATTACTTATAATATTAAAGCATTACTTGATGGGATCCCATTCTTCAAATATAGGTTTTTATGAATATGTCTATAACTAAAGAACAATTTTTAGAGTGATACTAAATTTGGCCTCACAAGGGGATGAATTTGGACTCTTATTTCATGTTCCCATTTGATGTCATCATCCCAAATAATGACATAGTTGATTCAAGTAATGAAATTGGCATAATTAATTACATAGGGATAAACACATTTAATGTCATTGACCCATTTGATGATGTTGGAACATATGTAAGAAATGAAATCAATGTAACCAACAACATTAGAACAAAAAAAAAAATCACAACAAAATATTTTAAAGGTTTTGATTTTTAGGATTTATAAGGAGGTTTTAGGACATGTCTGATTTATAGGATAGGCCTGAACATTTTTAAGTCTTTTAGGTGGTTGCTAGAGGAGAGTGAATATTGTATTGAGAGTTGATGTAAGTTATGGTGTGCTTCATACCATTCATGTTAACTAAGTATTATTTATGGATAGATAAATAAATTTTGACCATAGTTTCTATGGTATTATTAGCTTAAATATAATTATAAAGGTTTGGAAGTTGTGTAAATTTAATCCTTTGTTTTAATATTTAAATGATAAGGAAGAAGACTAGTATACATACCAAATTTATTGATTAGTGTGATGTTATTTATGTTTTTAGGGTTTGAGGAAGTCTTGGTATCACTCTCTATCCATAACATCATGGTAAAAATAATTTTCAAATATAAATTTGTATGCTAATGTGTAAAAGGAATAATAGTTTTGATGTGAATTACCCCAATTAGCATGACATTAATAAAAATTCAGCAACCTATGATTGAGTTTTTTTTTTAATGAAGTATTGATATCTTTAGGTTGAGTTATAGGAATTTTATTTCTAATCTCTTATGTGCTTGAAGATTGGTGAGTGTATTTGTCTAATGGAGAAGGTGGTTGAAAAGGGCTTCCCAAAAGTGGTTGGAAGAAAACTATGTTTTGAGAACCACTAGGCATGATTGACTAAATAAATTTTTTAGACTATAAATAATAATCAAGTATATTAGAAAAAAAATCATTAGTAGAATGCCTATTTTTATTAGGTGTTATGAGCCTTTGATTTTTTTGTTTGGGTTTATGAATATTAAATTGTCTCATGAGATGGCCTTGTCTTTTAGCTTGTTTGAAGACTTCTTCTAATGTATTTATAGAGAAATACCTAACTTGGTATTTTAACTTTGTTTTTAATGAGGTTGTGAAGAGTTTAAGAATAATTTGTTTAGTCATGATACTATTATCTTTATAGGCTAAGTATATGTGAAATATTCTAATTTCACTAATATTAAGTTAACTTATGTCAACTGAACTATATTAGGTTTTCTTTGTGTACACCTCATTCACTTAGAATAGGATAATTGACATTAGTAATCACTTCCCACCACATCCCACATTTTTATTATGTGTCCAATCACTTTTGACATGTTAGTTATTTGGTTAAAAGTGAAGTTGATTCATGAATTTTTCTTTCACACCAAAAACTTGATTTTTTGAGATAAATAATATTATTATTTATTTGTCAATTTCTGATTTTTTCATGGTTGGTGTGAGTCCATGTTGAGGAGTTTCATGGGTATCCTCCACAATTACATGATATTAGATCCTTTTTTCCATTAAGTGGCAATTGTGGATTTTTATATAATTTTATGTTTTTCTCTCTTACAACATACATATTAATTAGCCTTGAAAGTTTTTTTTTCACAACCAAAATCTGGTCTTTTAAAAACACCATATGGGTTTTTCACTTATTACCAAAAACTATAATTTTAAGTGTTTTAAGCTTTTATATAAAAATAAATTTTATACCATTTTACAGTATTTTTATTTCATTCTACATGAAAAAATATGATTTTTTTTTTTTTTTTAAAAATTATCTTCATGGATTTTTTTGTGATATTTTTAAGTTCTAGGTTCTCAATAAAAACGAGGACCAAGTTGTATAGCACAATTTTTTTTTTAAATCCAGTTGAAGGCTCAAATTTTACATTTCATGATTATCCTCTCTGATAGAGTTATAAAACATCATCATTCAAAAAAATAATATATCTTTGGATTCCATAACATCTAGTTGAAGTTTAAAAAATAAATTTGAGAAGGCAAAGTGAAAAGGGTCTACTGTACAATATTTCAGTATACTTCTAGGGTGGTGTTTAACCCTAAAATATATATTGGGGAATCTAGGGTTAAATGGGTAGAGATATCATAGGGCACAAGGATGGTAGACTATTTTTAAAGCAAGCTAATTAATTTTCAAACTCAAATAAACATATACTAAATTTATTATCTTGGGATATGCTAAAAATAAAAAGTACAACTATGTTAGATATTATAATGATATTAAAAATAAGATAATTCATTGGTTCTAATGCTAATACAAATATATATATGTAACATGAATAAAGTATAATGGATCTAAATTATGGATCAATCTTCTAATTTTAGAAATCATACCTTTGTAGTTGCAGACACTTGCATGAACGTGAGACGATCACATCAATGCTTATATTTGACTCAGGCATAGGTGTCTAATACATAATACCTACTGAAATTAGATGTTCCCACCAATATATGCTTCTAGGTTTTGTGTTGTCTTTGCTTTAGTGAATTAAAATTTGGGTCATGGACTGTCACTCCTTGTCAAATAACAAAACATTAGCTCTTAATCTTCATAGTGATTATAGGAAAAATAAGTTAATTGGCACATGGTGTTGAGCTACCCCAAGTACACCTATATAAAAGAGAATTATATACATAGACAATACTCTAAATATGTCCTTGGAATTATGTGTTTATCTCCTATGTGTTGACTTATGTGTGTATAATGTAATGTGTGATAAGCAAGTACATAGAGTGACATATCCTGTAACTTGACAAATATGGCTCATGGGATGTTCCTTTAGTACTTCAGACCTGTAGATGTCTTATCCTTATGTATGATATGGAAATTAGAGAAAATATGGAAGATTTTCTCACTTTAGTGCTTAACTTAATGCCTTTGGTAAGTTGCCTTATGAGTAGGTAATAAGTTATTAGGTTTGTGCCAGGTGAAGAATGAATGAAGATTGATCATGTATTTATATCATCATTTTTAGAGAATATATCATATTAAATCATTTAATCCAACCATAGGGATATGTTTAATCTATAAAATCTATGAATTTGGTGTACTAAACATTTGCATTAGGAGAGGACACATGCATCGACGTAGGTGTCTAACTAGGATGCAAGTGTCTAGGCAGATAAAAAATAGGCATAGGTCCAGAACTTATAGAAACAAAAGATAAGTAGGTTTATAACATTTTAAGTATGATAAAAGGTTTGAGTCATCAGAATAACATTGTTTAGATTAAGATATAATCAATATGGCATAAAGAGATAGTGTATGTGATCCTTTTGTTAGTGAGAAAGGTCTATAATTGAGAGAAATAACCAAGGTTTGTATGTTCAATGTAAAATATTGAAATATTATATAATTTAAAATAGTGTCTACATTTACCATTGCATTTAATTTAGTAATGAAATTTTTAGATTAAATGAAAATAAATGCATACCCAAGTGTGTATAACACACCTTGAATTTACATGATCCCAACTTGAGTTATTTTTTGGTGACGAACCTGCAACTAAGATCATGTTACAGTATATAATTAGTGCATATAATATAAAATTAAAATTATTTGAAATGATTGAAATTAAATAGAGCAAGGTTTAGGAGTACACCTATATATCGATGTAACCACCTTGCCTTTTGGAATTTTTATTTGATAAGATGTAACATTATGAATCATTAGAGATGTGATTAGGATAAATATAAATCCATAAAGTGCATATATCTAGAGAGATAGAGAGAGATTGGAGGACACATGCCCCTAACTTTGGAGAAAATGTGAGTTTCCACTTGATATTTTACATTATCTCAATCGTGCAACCCAATCATTGTTGTAACCTAGTGAGTAAGAGTGAACCAAGTCAACTCAAACTATAAATTTAGTGTGGTTAGATAATATAATCAAGTCCAACCTATAAACTTGGGAAAATTAATTGATGTAATCACCTCATCCATACCAAAATTGAACCAATTACTATAGCATATTGGCTCAATATAATCCATAAATGTCCAACTTGGTGGGTGATGATATTCCATAGAAGTGTTTTGAAATTTAAAACTAGTTTTTTTTATAATTTTAGGTGCATAGTGCATAGTATATTCACCTTAGGTATGTATCACACTGAAATGGTATATAATAATTGTAATAATGTATATAATTAACCATAAATATGTATTTGAATCATATAACTATGTCTTTTTTACCACTTTTTAAAAAAATCAAGTGTGGAAGACATGTTCCCATGGCATGCCCCCACTATAATCTAAAACTACAAAATATTGTAGGTGTTGAGAACATGTTTCCATAACATTTCCTTACTGTAATTTGAAATTGATAACTTGCATAAGTGTGAATAAATGTTTTCATAGCATCTCTCCATTGTATGTCTGAAACTAAAAATTAGTGTATATGTGGAGAACATGTTTCCTAAACATCCCCCACTATATATTTAAATCTTAAAATTGGTGTAAATGTGGAGAACATGTTTATAAATATGCCCCCATTATCATTTGAATTTGATGAACTGTGAAAAATGTGGAAGACATGCCTCTATGGCATTCCCACACTAATATGCCCCCTCCCCCTTTTAAGGTGAGGGGAAGTATAAACTGGTAGTAACCTTACCTCAAAAAGATAAGATAATATTATACTCCATGTATGAACCAAGTAACATATATAAGGAACATATCTAGGTAGATATATCATTAAAGCACGAAGAATGTGATCACAACAAGTCCTAAGATGCATAATATAGATCATGGAAATGTCTAGCTAGTAATAGTACAATCTCAACAAGAAATAAATCACACACATAAGATCGCTCAATTATTAAAAAAGATACAATGGTCCAAGGAGACCACAAAAAAGGGGCATGTTCAAATGTCGCACAATCAAAGGGACATGACCTAGTCAAATACCCACAAAAGTAATAATGACATATTAAAATGTCCAAATAACAAGGGATTACATATTTAAATTTCAAATAGTAAAATAAAGGCATAGGGGCTGCAAAAAATGAATCATATTCAAATGTTGAATAAGCAAGACAAAACACTTAAAGAAGTGCATAAATGAAAAGTATAAGCAACTAACATAAACATATCATAATAGTCCCTAGATATATGTGTTAGAAAAAAATGTTAAGTATATATAATATCAAGTACACTATAAAAAATATAAGCATATATAAATTCATGTGTATGTACATAAGCTCAAACATGATAATGTAAAATGACCATAAAATGATATAACATGGATGTATCGTGATCAAAGAAGTGGATGCCCCCAATGTCCATATGAAATGAGTAGAGGGAATGCCCAACATCCAAAAGTGCATAGATCATGAATTTTTATTTGCATGTATCACACTCAAAGGATGCATAAAACATGTGCATATAGAAAGAAATTATATGCTATCTACCAACATAGAACCAATAACATATATGCTACGGAGCTAATAGAAATTGTGAATGCTGAAATATTTTTTTGGATTTTTGGAAAAAAAATGGTATTTTTAGAATATTTAAAAGGAAAAGAGTATCCTATGATTTCATCCAAATTATGTTCATATTTATTTCCCCATTGTGAACCTGGTTCAATAAACTAGTGATACTACCTAAGAGCATGCATATGTGTAGTGTCTATCAATGTATAATTTATAATGCTCTATGCATTTATAATAAAACTCTATGGCCATGAATAAATATTAGGAGTAGAGATTTTTGAAACCCATTATTGAATGGTTTTTGGTTTGTATTAAATATAAATAATAGGAAAATGTGTAGGTGCTTTAGATATCTGAATATGGTGTGTAGTAGATGAAGACTCTATGGAACTCACTATGGATATTCGATGTAATGGTCACACAAGTATTGTCCACCATGTAAAGTTTATTGCCTATTGCTTACCATTTTTTATAAATTAACCTTATTAGGTTTGATAATTAACCCCTTAGATATAAATTTATGTTGCTCAAGAGGATGCTCATATGAAATTTTTAAAACTATAATTAACCAATTGGCATATATGTAATTAACACACCCATGTACTATAGAAAGTATTGCTCAAAGTATTTATATACAAGTTCATTTAAATAACATATCAAAACACATGTGGAAGGTATAACTAATAAGGTAGTAACCACATGTATAGGACCCACCTATAAAGGTAAGTCAAACTCACCAAGAACCTATTGTGATGTCCCATCAAATGCTCTAACTGATATGGTTGAAAGATGTAAATCATGAGTTGTATTACCCATATGAGTAAGTAATGTCATGGTACAAAAATTATTTATTTCACCATTATCATTCATAAAACTATGTATAGACTAGTGATCAAGGTATGATGGAATGAATAAAGACTCAAGATCTAAGTCATCATCTCTAATGTCAGTGTCATCTAAAGTAATGGAGGGTCCTTGAATCATATGAGGTGCATGCCACATATAAGTACCAATAATCCCATTCAATGGGTTCCCATAATGTGATGGAGAAGGATGCAAATTATATTCCATTTACACTTATAAATATTTCTTAGAATGGTTTTGTGAAGGATTGTTAAATATTTTCTATTTATAGTGATCACAAGGTTGTGAACCTTATTCTTTTGTAGGATCATCAAATGTAATATTGTGTTCAATGATGAGGTCTTAGATCTTATGATCTAAGTAAAAACATGTGTTTGTATAATTTTTAGGGCCTTGGTGATAGTCATAATAAGCATTCACATCATATGGTTTAGATAGAGATCTACTTGTATCTCCCTCTATAGGACGAGGAAGAGATATGAGGTGACACTCTACAATCCATGGGCGTAATGAAGTATGAGGCTCAAGTAAGTGTGTAAAATATCTCTAGGGTACATTTGATAACACAATTCGATTAGGTTTTTGTGACACTACATTAACCATGGTGGTTGTTTCCTTTTTACACTTAGGAGGTTTGACCTTATAATTTGGTTTGATAGTAAACTTAGTATTGGATGTAGATTTAGTTGGTGTGTTTGATAAATACTTAAGTTTATTCAATGATATAAGTTTCATTTCATGATCATAAATAATGTGATATAAGTCATTGAAAGATTTGAATTTTTTGAAAATAATAGACTCATGTAAAGGAGCAAGTAAATTTTTTTTTAAGATGTCTTGAAGTTATTTATCTACCATAAGATTGGTCATTTTAGCTAACGTTATGTTGTTTCTCAAGACCTAATCATTGATATGTTAATTATTTCCTTGTTTTATTTTTTTAATTTGGACATAAGAAACCTTTTCAATAATGTTAATAGATAAGTGTGCCAAAAACTAATTTTCAAGGGGTTTGAATGTGTTTACTGATTGGGTTGTTCAAACATAAAACCACCTTAAAACATAGTCTTTTAAGATCCTTAGAAATAATTTGGTCAAAATTTTATTATTGGAGGAATAATCAAGGCATGTCACATAAAAATATTGAAGATGTTGTTCAGAGTCACCCTTGCCATTATAAAATGTGAACTTAGGTGCAACAAAACTATTACCAAGGGGTGTAGATTTATCTCTATTGAAGAGGATTATACAACACCTATTGTGAATCAATATTTATAGCATTAGTTTTAAAAATAATTATAGTTTGAACAATCTCTTTCACCTCTTGGTATTTTAGGTTGGATATTTGAGAAGTCACCAAAGGAGGTTTACCATAGGTTGGGTAGATATAGGCATTTAAAATGGAAAGTGGATTGAAAGATTTAGGTTTCTCATGTAAGATGTGGCAATAGTAATTTTATGGAATAAAGGTTGAAATACATATATTGTGCCCTCATTAGAAGTATTAAGTGGTAATGTTCTCAAGGGGGAGGTTTGTTGATATATGTGAATGATCCGTACCTCTAATAGCATGATCAAAAGATGAACCTAATTGTGCATCTATGTTTTTTGATTTTTTAGTTTCTAATGTGGTTCTTAGGATTTAATTAATATATTCAGGGTTCTAATTAATATGATCATAAAATAATATAATTTATTTTACTTTCTCATGATCTATTTGTTCATGTTCATCAGTTTTCTTAGACTCTTCATTATCAAAATCTTCTTCTATGATAACTATATTAGTATTATTTCATTCTCAAAATTTGCATCATCATGGACCATATGATTAGGAATTTAAATATTTTGTGACATATTAGGTGGTAGGAGGGGGATCTCAATGTGTTCAATAGGCATACATTCCAATCTGGTGATATGTATAGGTTGCATGCAAAATAATATAATTAGGAAATGAAAAAGTATAGAATATTGAAACTCTAGTTGACTGAAACCCCTAGGAGTTAGAAATATTTGCATTTATATAGATCATGTTTACTATATTTTAACCCTAAAATCTATATTGGGAAATCTATAATTAAATGGGTACAGATAACCTAGGGTAGAAAGATGGTAGACTATCTCTAAAATAGGTCAATTAATTTGTAAACTTAGATAAATATATACTAAATTTATTGAGCTGAGATATGCTAAAAATAGAAATTAAAACTATGTCAAATATTGAAATGATAATGAAAATAAGATACTTAGTTGGTTTTAATGCTACTATAAATATGGATCTAGAATAGGAAGAAAATATATTGGATTTGAATTATGAATTAGTTGTCTAATTCTGTAAATTATACCTTTGTAACTAAAAATGCTTGTATTAATCTACTATTATTGTATTGACACTTATATCAAACTTATAAATAGGATAGAGTACCTACTAAAATTGGATACAAACCTATATTTTTTTGGGTTCTGTGTTACCTTCACTCTAGTGCATTCATATTTGGGTCATGGATTGTCACTCCTCAAATAAAAAACCCTAGTTCTTCATATTCATAGTGGTTATGGGAAAAATGGGTTAGTGGGCACATGGTGTCAAGCTTTCCCAAATACCCCTTTATCAATGAGCACTTCTTACATAATCAATAATCTGAAGAGGGCCTTGGACATATGTATTTCTCCATTGTGTTGAATTATGTGCATATCATGCAATATGTGATAAACAAGTACATAGAGTGACCTGGCTTGTAACTTGGAAAATGTGGCTTATGGGATGCTCCTTTAGTACTTCAGACCTATAGGTGTGTTACACCTATGACTAATATGGAAATAGAATAAAATAAGGAATCTTTTCTCACTTGAGTACTTGATTAAATACCTTTGGTAAGTTGCCTTATGAATATGTAATGTTTCTATGTCTATGCCAGGTGAAGAATGAATGAGGATTTATCATGTATTTATACTAATATTTTTGGAGAATATATTTCATTAAATCACTTAGATTAACCATAGGGATATGCTTCATTTGTAACTAGGATGACTTTAGAACACTGGATACTTGTGTTGGGATAGGACACTTGCATCGATGTAGGCATTAACTAGGACACAAGTGTCCAAGTAGCTAGAAAATAAGCACATATACAAAAAATTAAAATACAAAAAATAAAAAGGTTTATAGCATTCTGAGTATGATATAATGTCTGAGTCATTGGAATAACATTGGTCAGGTTAATAGATAATCAATTTGGCACAGAGAGATAGTATATGCGAGTTGTTTGGTAGAGGGAAAGGTCTGTAACTGAGAGGAACAATCAATATTTGTATTTTCCAAGTGTATAAGACTAAGGTGATATATAATTCATAAATAGTGTCTATATGTGGCTCTACACATTTCCTCCACCTCAATGTAAGGCCATTGCCACCAAGTTTCACCACTACCCAAACAAACCTCTTATGTGTAACTCTTTATCAAAATTCATTTTTCCCATTTACATTACAAAATAAACTCCTTGACATTTTAAACACATAAAATTAATCATTACATGATTGAAAATGTTTTATATTGATATCATTATCCCTCTTGGCCTATTCACCATTTCAATAACTTATAATATCTAAAAGAGTATACACTACTCTAAGAATTGTCTTGAAAATACTTAGAACATCATTCAAAAATCCCTATTTTTCTTACAAGAACTTGTTATATCTTTTCCACTAGTCTCTATCCTTTTGGGATAGGACTATTCTAAGTCATAGAAGGCTACACTATGTCCTTATCCTTCTCTGCTAACAAAAATTTAAATTTTAAATAGTCTATTCTCCTCCTCCCATGCCTTAAGCAAGGTCAATTAGTAGATATATTTAAAATATTCCCCTATATAATCACATCAAGGCACCCACTTTAACCCATCTAAAAAACACTTATAAATTATATTACACACTTCCCAAAGAGTACTATTTATTCTAATTTCAATTTATTGTATTCTAACAGTCATAGATCAAGTTTGAATATATTTTATTGCAAGGGCATCCCTTATCAAACATTTCAATAAATATTTTAGTTACATTCATAAAATCTCATAATCATAAATCATACCTTCACCCTAGGAGAGAGAACTACACTAGCCTAAGGTAAAGTTGGGATATATAAGTAACACTCAAATTATACATGATTTTTTGAGTGTAGCTTGGATATTCATCTAACCCTATTCCCACTTTGATAATTTGATCTCTATTGTGTTTATTGTGAAATAAAAATGGTTTTTATTTTATAAATATTTTCATGTAGCATATTAGCACACAAAATTAATCAGTAAATCCTTACCAACAATCATATAGACTCAGATTGAAAAATTAGGTGCATAGTCTACTAGGACATAACCACATTCAATAGACAAGAATATAGTGTAGTGTTGTCCTCCATATATGAACTTGTCCCAATGTATTTTAAATATCTATTTTTATATGTGACACTTTTTGTAGGTCTTTTTAATTAGTTTCCATCCACATTCAACCTACACAAGCAACATAAGATTTATTTTAGAGAGTTTGCATATTTATAGGCCCATTTACTATATATAGATAATTTCCAATTCTTTAAAGTTATATATTATACTATCTTTACTATCAGATCTGTATATTCATGAATTTCAATATCAATACTTTAGATCTATTAATTTGATTCATTCGATTTAAAATAAACTAAAACATTTTAGTGAATCTATTATTTTTAAAATGTTGCTTATTGTTTACTTTTTTTGTCTTAGGATTTCATTAAAAATTCTATATATTCCTAACACTAAAAGAAAATAATATTTAACCTTAGATATAAATTTGACACATAATGATTAAATCTTATTCGACCTTGGATTTAATTTGACACTAAATAATTTATCTTGTCACCTTAGATAAAATCTAATAGAAATATCTTTCTTTTGACCTTGGGTTGATTTTCTTTAATATCTATACACAAAAAATATTTTGATTTTATTTTTTCTCTTTATTTTCTATTTTTATTATGCTTGTATTTAGAAACCATGTTCCAACAGTTTTCAATCTCCATAGTGATTGTCATGAATGGATACATAGTGATTTATTTTAAAAACATCATGGCATGAGGGTTTACCCTAATTTTATCAAATTTTGGAAAATAAGTGAATTGATTACTTAAATGTAACAAACTATAATGTAAAATTAGAATGTAATAGATATGAAATAAATGACACAAATTGATTTGAAACTTTTTAAATTTATAAATATGTTAAAAGGAGAAAGTAGTAAGGAAATACAACATAGCTAAAAAACTAAAATGTAGGACTGTGTCTAAAACTAAAATCTATTCTGGAGCTATGTTGACTGACTGTGCATCTAAAGCATGGTTTTTAAGGATCTTAAAATAAGAACATTGTACCTAGATAGGGGTGCATGATGTTGTTGTCTTTAGAGACCACTAGTGTATTTTTGATGAGGGAAACTTGAGATTTTAATAACACATTTGTATTCACTTGTGTATTCTATTGACTTTGTATAAGCCTTTGATCTATCATGAAAATAACTATGTATCTTTTCTTTCACTTGTATCCCTATCTCAATATACCAAGAGGACACATGCAATCATGGGTTAAAAAGGGGTGAGTGCTTGAATTTTTTCTTGACTTCAGCAGTCCTATGTTGAGTGTTGCCTACATACCAATACTCCAAAGAGGGATAAAAATCCTTGTAGTTATCCCATGCTATGGTGGAGTGTGTGAAATGCTAGTAAAAAATGCTACATGTTGGTACAATCCTATTGTGATTAAGTGCTTCAACGGTGACTTAAGGCCTTTGAAGTGTATTTTGACTTTAGATCAGGGCCATTGGGGTTTTATGTATTCAAAATTAGGATAAATATGGAATTTTATCTCAATGTGAAATTATTATTTTTTATTTTTGATATCAATACCTCTTTTTGTACAAAATAGTTTGAAATGTGGTTTTATATTGATATTTTGGGAATTCCTTCAGATAGGTATCACTAAACTTTCAAGATGAACCATTATATTAATTTTAAATTGATTGATTATCTACTATTTGGTGGGAGGATAAGAGCAATAGAAATGGACTATGTTGGGGAGCTCTACTATCCAAATGGTGCATTGTTGTCATAAGATTAAAAACTAATGATCTAAGAGTATGGAATAATCTTTGGATAATCTTGAATTATTTTTCATGAGGAACATAGATATTTTGAGAACATTAGTTTTCTTATAGGACAGGTCATCCATGTGGAGAATGAAATTATTCAAAATGTCATAAAATAAGACATGATCTAAGTTTTTAATAAATGGTGGTCACAAGTGCATTGTTTTATCTTAAATGCTAATTTATGTGTCTACATTGTCTCCCATTTTATTTTAGTAATGTAGAAAATTGAAATTACTAGAGTAAAAGGAAAAGCGCATAATTGAACTTATATATGAAGTGTAATATTGAATGTAGGCTACAACACTTAAATATACTTCATGAAAAATACTACAATAAAACATGTATGAAATCAATCCTTGAGATAAAAATCAAGAAGTAAATACAACAAAAATTATGGATCTAATAATAAGGAATGAGTACACTTGATTGCATATGTAAATAGTTGTGTTTTTTTGTGAAAAACATAGTGATTGTAGAGGGTAAGACCCTTGGATATTTAATTTTTCATTGAAAAGGGTGGATTTGATTATGCATACCCAAATACTCATTGATTAAGAGAGTGTGCTTAAGAAAATCAAGGTATGCTTGACTCCATTATTTCATACCAAAAATGGTGAAGTATGTTATATTACTCCAAAATATTTGAACATCACAAATTATATGAAAAATTTAGGAGTAGGTAATATCAAGATGAAAATAAAAAATGAGCTTCATTAATGTCCATTGGTTAAAAATTACAAAGGAGATACATTATAAAGTGAGAAATTAGGTCACCCTAAAAGGTAACAACATAACTCATAATTTGAAAACATAGTCAGTGTGTGTTCCCCTAATGACCTTAACAACCCTAAGAAAGATGATTAAAAAATGTGTAGGTAAAAATAGAAGTGAGAAAAAACCTACACTAACACCCCCCTAAAACATAGTTTAGATGGGTAGAAAAATTGGATCCTAGTAACAAAGCCCGATGAGGTACCGAAGTACAATATAACTCCCATAAAGAGGAGAAAAAAGAAAAATCCATAGGAAAAAAATATTCTTATAAAAGAGAGATAAGAAGATAAGGGAGATAAAAATTCCCACTAGAGTCTATAACTAAATTAATCCATATAGTATCCTACAACAAAGTTTTCAAAGGTGATTGTGAATCATAAGTAGATGCAATGAAGAGTGGATTACCCTAGAATAGTGAATGATTTCACCAAGAGCTTGATGGATCTTAGACCAAGGTGTGATTACTATCCAAGGAAACATTCTCCTCATGCAAGGTAGGAGAACCAACTTATCTATGTAATGATGGTGCGATGAGAGCAGAGGCAATAAAGGAATACTAAATGCCCTAAAATTATGGTATAGATTGTATGATGTTTGATGTGTCCTAAATCAGTATACATGTTCTCTATAATATTTAAAGGGGAAAAAAGGTAGGTTTATTAGTAAATAACTCATAAACATCTAGAATGTGACAAGGAGATGGTGGAGGCATGTCCTGATCACTATTGTAGTCATATGTATTATAAGAATAATCATCAATATCAGAAGATGGTTCAGGCTCAAAAATGTCATCAAGTTCGGGGGAGTTTGAATAAGAAGAATCTAAAGGAAGTCAAAATCAAAGTGAGAGAAATTACATAATTGAGTCTCATGATCAGAAATTCCTTTTTCTAGTATAGTATTATAGTGCAACTCTACAACATGCACTGAATCGAGAGTGAACTCAACCCATATACTTGGACCAATGTGAATGATCTAATAAATCGATAGAAGATTAGTTGAAAGTGAGAGGAAGCTTAGAATATTATTTAATGTTCCACCACTTACTTCAATATATCCTCTCTCGAGAACCTTTTTATAAGTTTCATCACCCAATTTTATATAAGACAGGTCACATGGTTCTAAAGAACTAAACTCTATCTATGAAGAGGTCATGTGATGTGAAGTACCAGAGTCAATGACCCATGTAGGATTATGATTTACAAGTACAATTAGGCCATTTCCCTTTGATTTCCCTTGACTATTCTATTTTTCCTTTTATTTACCATGGTCATTTTCCTTATAGGATTCATGGTTTAATGAATTCTAAATGGTAGAAATAGGAACGTTGATGTTGTGCTTATCGAGCATCTTAGTCATTTGGTTAATCTATTTCTTAAAATATTTGATTACATCATTTTTTCCTGAGTAAAACCCACATTTGATCTAATCTTTCTTAGGCTTAGAAATGGAATAAAAGGTATCATGATTAAATTTATAGGTGATCAGAAATTGAGTTTTGATAATGGTTTTAAGTCTAAGTTTCAGTGGTGGCACACTATAGAGCTTGTTGAGAGCTTTTTGACACTATTTTTGGTTTGCAAAATGGACACTGTATGCAAAATTTATTTCCATTTGAAGATTTGTAAAAAAAATCACTTACAACATTTGGCACGTGTTTCGAGGTGGTTTCAACATTTGAACCTATCAGAGGTCGACACTTGGAAAATGTTATGTTTGAAAAAAAATTGGTTTGATGACATGTCATGTCATCAACATGCCACATGTCAGTGTGAGATAAGCTCTTTGACCAAGGTGGCGAGCAATGTGGTGCTAGCAAGGGAGAACGATTCGTGGGAAAGACCAAGTTAAGAGGCTAAGATTTTAGGTGAATCCACAGGCCTGGCCGCATCCAAGGAACCATGTGGGTAAAGCCACATGACAAGTGGGTGGCCAAAAGGACTTTTCAAACCTTCCCCATCTCCAAATTTCAGCCATGTGGGACAAATGCACCCAAGAAGTTTTCAAAGTGCCTAGAAAGGAGAGCCTAAGTGTGCCAAAAGAGGAGGAGAAGATTTCAAACGCATGCCTAGGCACCTAGAAAGGTGGGAGGTAGTTTTGAACACTTGACCTACCACCTAAAAGGGATAGGCCTTGACCACTTCAGCTACGGAGGTTGAAGTGTTATAAAAGGCACTAATTTCTATTTGAATTTATCAAATTCTAGACTGTGTATTTATTTTTAAAGGCCGAGACTTTGTAAAAGATTTGGGAAAGCTTGTGTAATGGATTTTTATCCATTTTCTAGCCATAATACATAGTATTAATACTCTTTTTATCCAATTTGCATATTGGAGGAGTATATTTAAGACCATTTTGGAGATTTTTAGGACTTTGAAAGAAACTTTGCAAGTCTGAAGACTCGCAGAGTTCAAAGGTGCCAAGCTTGATTATCAGTCACGGTGAAGGTGAATTTTTGCATTGAGAGATTGGCTTATAGGAAAGGTGTTGATTGTTTCCAAGTGTTTGAAGTTCCCTTAATGGAAACAGTCCACTCCTTTGGAGAACCCGGAGATGTAGGCATCAATTATTGAGCTGAACTCCATTATCACATTTCATGTTTTGGTAATTGTCATTTGATGCATGTTTTTGTTTCAGTTTACTGATTTGATCTCAATTAGTAAATGACTCATACAAGTAATTTTCATTTTGACAATTATAACACAACGTTATTAAAAATTGGTTTAATTGGTAATTAAAAGTAATCAATCTTTTGACAACTCCATTCCATCTCAACAACTGAGAAGGTTTTATGCCAAACATTTTGCAAGTTCTTTTGAGTTTTTAGAGAATTTTTTAAGTTTGAGAATTTTCAATATTCATACTTAAAAATTCACTTTGAGTTGAATCAGTGTAGTTTACAGATCAAGTTGGTATTAGAGTAGTTAGAAAGTTGGGTTAGCTTCTGATTGAGTTTTGACATTTGCTTTCAGTTTATTAGTTATCCATATCACTTGATTAGATTACAATGTGCAGTTGTGGAATCAGTGTGTTTGCAAGAAACCATGGGCAAGTTGTCACATAAATCCAAGATGGAAGAGCTTGAAAGCATCAATAGCTAGATTCAAGATGAGAATGCATTCCTGAGATGCAAGCTCTATTCCCTTGAAGAGCAAATTGCAAGTTTAAAATTGAAGCTTGAATCCAAGGATGAGCTCTTGATTAGATTGTAATATGGTGAATGTGAAAAGGTAAAGCCTTCAAATTTATATGCAAAGACTATGACTGAGTGTAGTGTAAGTTTTTCACCATAGGAATCTTCATCTTCTTCTACCATTTCAGATTCAGATTCTAGTAATATTGTTTTTTGGTGATTTTGAAAGATACACTAAGGGCATAGGATCTAAATTGTTTATGAAAATGGGTTATAATGGAGAAGGACTTGTTAGAGATAGACAAGGTATAACTAACCCAATTTGGGTTGAGCATAGACCTCTTCATGTAGGTTTGGGTTATACTAGTGTGCAGGTGGATGATGGAGAAGTTTCTTCCATGGCTAAAGGAAGATGAGCTTCCAATAGCGAAGGTCCTAGGCCACTAGTTCAAAGGTGTAAAGGTAAAAGAGGTATTGAGATTCCACCTCCTAATTCTTACACTAAATCTTCTGATCCAATTGATACTTTTAAGAAGTTTGATATAATGTATAGAAGATAATGCAATCATTTCCATGCACTTTTTGTGGGATGAATAACCATAGTGCTAAGACTTGTTGGAAATGAAATGATTTGTTGAAGCAAATTGCATGTTTTAAATACAATTCTTATGTTAATTTGGGAATTGGAAAAAGGGGACCCTCACCTAAGAAGGATGTTTGCACTCATTGTAAAGTGAGTGGACATAGGATTGATAGATGTTTTAAGCTTCGTGCATCTTCACATTCAAGTAATGTTAGAACTAAGATGATTTACAAACCTCTCACTAAGGTTAATGAAGCTAACTCAATCCAAATGCAGTTGAAAATACAACCCAGGATAAGGTAAAACCTACAAGTGAAAACCCGTTAAAGAGGTTAAGTCAACAATATGCAATTGATAATGAATCCACAGAGACAATCAATTTCACTAGGAAGAAAGAAATGGTTAAGTGGATTATCACTACATTATTTTTGAAAAGCATGGTTATGCATTCACCTAAGGGAAAAAATAAGCTTTGATTTATGTAGATTAGAGTTGGTGGGAACACTTCAAGACAGGTTTATCATATGAAGTTTTTCAATTCTCACTTTTTGATAACTCTAAGCTTTTGAATCTCTTATTTATGCTGTGTGAGTTGTCTAGAGGACTTGAAGTCATTTGATCAGTTGGAGATAATAGCAGAATGCATGTTGTAGGTTGAGTTAATTCCTTGCAACACTTATTTGACTACTATTTTGAATGTATCTATTTTTTCACATGGATGTATAGATGCATTGTTAAGACCTTATGGGCATGTTTAGATGTTAGGCAGCATACACTTTTGGTTGTTTGCATTTGCTTAGCATATAAGTCCCATACTAGGGCATTGTATTGCAACATGTCCACAACATTTATTGTATGTTTTCAGCATTATAAACTTGTCTTGCAGTTACATTGGGAGTTGTTTTAGTTTTTGGCAATTCACCGCTTTACAAGATGTGACATTTGGGCAGGCAGTTTTGGTATGTTGTAATCACTTTGGCAGTTGTAGATTCACTTACTCATGCCTTTGGATTAGAAATTTTTGTAGTTTGATTGTGAATCATTTTAATGCAGTTATTTATACCTCTTTTTATGATTGGGTTCTATTTTCATGGATGCAGTAGACTAGTTTGCAGTTTCAAGGGATATTGGACTTTTGGAGACTAAAAGCCTACCATTAGGGAGGTGTGATTAGAAATTGAGTTTTGATAATGGTTTCAAGTATGAGTTTAAATTATGGCATAATTTAGATCTCATCGAGAGCTTTCTAATGTTTTTCATGTTTTTAAAAATGGACACCGTATGCAAAAGTTATGGTCATTTGAAGATTTGTCAAAAAATGTCACTTGCAACATTTGGCATGTGTTTCAAGGTGGTTTCAACATTTGGACCTATCAGAGGTCGACACTTGGAAAATGCTATATTTTCAAAAAAAAATTGGTTTGATGACATGTCACATCATCAACATGCCACATGTCAGCTTGAGATAAGCTCTTTGACCAAGGTGGCGAGCAAGGTGGCGCTAACAAGGGAGAATGATTCATGGGAAAGACCGAGTTAAGAGGCTGAGATTTTAGGTGAATCCACAGGCCTGGCCACATCCAAGGAACCATGTGTCTGAAGTCACATGACAAGCGGGTGGCCAAAATGACTTTTCAAACCTTCCCCATCTCCAAAGCACAACCATGTGGGACAAATGCACCCAAGAAGTTTTCAAAGTGCCTAGAAAGGAGAGCCTGAGCATGCCAAAAGAGGAGGAGAAGATTTCAAATGCATGCCTAGGTGCCTAAAAAGGTGGGAGGTAGTTTTGAACACTTGACCTACTGCCTAAAAGGGATAGGCCTTGACCACTTCAGCTACGAAGGTCAAAGTGTTATAAAAGGCACTAATTTCTATTTGAATTTATCGAATTCTAGACTGTGTTTTTATTTTTAAAGGCTGAGACTTTGTAAAAGCTTTGGGAAAGCTTGTGTAATGAATTTTTATCCATTTTCCATCCATAATACATAGTATTAATATACATAGTATTAATACTCTTTTTATCCAATTTGCACATTGGAGGAGTATATTTAAGCCCATTTTGGAAATTTTTAGGACTTTTAAAGTAACTTTGCAGGTGTGAAGACTCGCAGAATTCAAAGGTGCCAGGCTTGATTATCAATCACGGTGAAGGTGAATTTTTGCATTGAGAGATTGGCTTGCAGGAAAGTTATTTATTGTTTCTAGGTGTTTGAAGTGCCCTTAATGGAAATGGTCCACTCCTTTGGAGAACCCAGACATGTAGGCATCAATTGTTGAGCCGAACTCCGTTATCATGTTTCGTGTTTTGGTAATTGTCATTTGATGCATGTTTTTATTTCAGTTTGCTGATTTGATCTCAATTAGTAAATGACTCATACAAGTAATTTTTATTTTGACAATTATAACACAATGTTATTAAAAATTGGTTTAATTGGTAATTGGAAGTAATCAGTCTTTTGACAACTCCATTCCATCTCAACAACCGAGAATGTTTTATGCCAAACATTTTGCAAGTTCTTTTGAGTTTTTAGAGAATTTTTTAAGTTTGAGAATTTTTAGTATTCTTACTTAAAACTTCACTTTGAGTTGAATCAGTGTAGTTTACAGATCAATAGGTGGTAATATTTTCATCCTTCTCTTGATCCTTTTTTTATTATCAAAAAGTGCATGAGATTTTCAGGACTTCATTATGCCCATATATATAAATTTATCTTACCCCTAAGTCAAGTCAACAACAAAGGTATCTAAATAAGTCTTCTTCCATGTGACTCCAAGAGTAATTTTTATGGCATGGAAGGTGGACATAAACACAAAATAGTCTGGACCTAATTTGGAGTATAGACATAACAAGTTGATCATCTTGTTTATTCCACATTCTTTTAACTACAACCTCAAAGATTTAAACTTAGTGAAGAAGTCATATAGTGTGTCAAAGTCACCTCGGATAAAAATTATGGGTTCATTCTCTAGTTCATGACCTCTCATCACATCCTATTTCTCAAATATTTTTCTAGTGTGGTCCATACTTCATTCAGTGTTTTACCAGATTCAATGTGAAAATGTAAGTCAAGAGAAATAGATAAACTGAGATAACTATGTGATTGATCACATCTATTAATGATCCGGACAATAATTCGGATAACAATTTGGGTGATGGGTCCACCCCATTTGATGGCGGAACTTCCGGGAGCCATAACTTTTGCACCGTAGCTCCAATTGACTCGCCGTTTGAACCGTTGGAAAGCTAATAATGAGGGGAATGTCGTGAGATGGAATTTAGCTTTGCTCAATGAAGTTTGACCCCCTAAAACCCAACAGAAGTGTCCCAAATTTCAATTTTATTAGTCCAGTCTAAAAATAGTAATTCCTAAAATTTTGTATTGTTGTAAATCGTGGAAGTCGAACTAATTCATCTCCCTCGAGATTGGTGACCTTCCACATCCTCCCCACACCTTCAAAACATGTATTAATGAAGATTTAATGTGAAATGTAAATCAGACATCTCTTGTCAGAGATAAGCATATGTTTGGGTCTGTAATTTTGATAAATAAAACATCTCTTTTTAGAGATAGCATTATTTGAATTGTGTTATTCTTATTTCTTTGAATTATTTCAGCCAAAGCTTTTGAGTTTTGGATCAATTAAATTTTTTTAATCTACATCTAATGTAGGTTTAATTTTATCATCCATATTAATCGTATAGAATCCTTGTTTTCTTAGATCAAGTACCAAATTACTTTTCCATTCATGACAATTGAATGTTATAAGAGGAAGAACTGACTAATAATTTTTTATGATGCAAGAAAGGAGGTTGTTACAAAAATTAAAGAATAAATTTATAAAATAAAAGTACATAACACCACATAGTAACCCCTTATATGTATCAAATTGAACCCCCCATTAATTTTAAAATACAATCACCCTCGTATAGATGTCAGACATAGTCAAGAATGCATCATGAGAAATCTATGCATAA
This sequence comes from Torreya grandis, assembly GCA_037957365.1. Classification (NCBI taxonomy): domain Eukaryota; kingdom Viridiplantae; phylum Streptophyta; class Pinopsida; order Cupressales; family Taxaceae; genus Torreya; species Torreya grandis. The sequence continues at coordinate 917,682 of JARHVA010003463.1, read as the reverse complement.
GAATGAAACTAGAGGGACATTAGACTCAACTGATAATGTATCCAAGAGTGTAAAATAATTTATTTGAATAAAAATCAAAAATATAACTAATACATAGAGTACCAAAAAATAAGCACTTTTGAAGAAGATGGCACTCAAATCTGATTTACCAATAAAAAGTTATAATTGTTTGAAAATATTAGCTCACATGAAATGTAAATGGTGGAAAATGTTTTTGATCAACTTCCTCAAAAAAAAACTTGAGGCACTTTGGAACAAAAGCTTTAAAATTTTGGGAAGAAATTTTCTAAAAAAAAACTTATCCCTCCATGGAATAAGATTTAAGCATTTTTGGGTTGGAAGTGACCAGGGCTTAATTTCTATATGACCAAAGGCTAAGGGCTAAGTTGAGTGCTTACCTTATGTGATCACACCATATAACTAGTGGGCTAAGGATTATTGTGAGTAATCTCCCCCTCTCACTTTTGATTTATGTGATTGATGTTAGAGTGACATCATCTAAATAATGCACCTAATTTGAAATGAATAGTGTCAAAAAACATAGTGTTAAATTTTATGGTTGCACATATATCACAGGGTGTAAGAGAAAGCTAGTGGATTTTTAGGTGTGCTTTGCAAGAGACAAATTTTGATAGGATTACTGACAAGGTTGACAGAACCTTGTTGGAGTGTGTACAAGGTTTGTAGAGCCTGATGGATGTGCATTTAGGAGGTTTGAAACTTGATAGGGTTGTTAACAAGTCAGCTAGAACCCTACAAAAATGATTATAAGAGTGTTAGACCCTAACTAGTTTGAAGGCAAGGTTTGTGAAACCCAACAGAGATGCCAGTAGGATCAATGAATCCTAATGAATATTTAGACAAGAGTTCTAAAACTTGATAGCAGTGCTTATAGGATGGTCATAACTTGATGAAAGTGTGATCAGGGGTCATGAGACCTAAAAGAGGTGTAATTAAGGGTCACAAGACTTGATAGGGGTACAATAAGGGATAATGAGACCTAAAAACACTAACAACATGGGGGTTAGAACTTGATGATGCTATCAATAGTATGCCTAAAACCCAATGAGGTTGCACACAAGGGATGCGAATCTTGATGAACATGCAAGTAAGGGGTTAAATTTTTGTCAAAGGGTGAAAACCCACCAATATGGCTATAGGGGGGAAACTCTATTGAGTTGGAAAATCACCTATATCTACAAGTTTGGTGCAGCCTTCATAAAATCTAGTAAGAATCCATTTGATAACTTAGAAAAAATAAAATCACCTATAAAAAATTTATTGATTTGAGATCCCTGTAGTATAGATTTACATGAAATAACTGAAAATGCCTTGAAACCCTCAATAATGACTGAAAAATATTACCATAGATGTAAGTTGAGTGACCAATCAATCTTAGGGTTTTGATGCCTATAGATCTGATGCTATTGTTTATTTTGTAATAGGAAACTCTGGCTATATAGTTTGCATAGATTTTCATGAAATCCCACCAAATCTATGAAAACTAAAAAATCAAGAAAGCAACCAGGAATGCATGCATGTAAAATATCTCACCAAGGATTTTAAAATGGTAAAAAAAACATTAGATCAAAACTCTGATACCATATCAGATTAATCTAATATCTCTAAATGTCACAAATTGCTTGAAAACCCAAAGAGCAGGTGAGGGCAAGATGCAAAGAAAAAAATTAACTTCATTAATGTCTATTGGTCAAAAAGTACAAAAGAGGTACATTATATAGTGAGAAATTATCTTGCCAAAAAAGGTAACAACTCAAGTCACAATTAGAAAATACATTAAGTTTGTTCCCCTAATGACCTTAATAACCTTAAGCAAACTGACTAATAACCGTGTAGGTAAAACTGAAAGTGGGAAAAAGCTTACACTAACAAAGTATTTTTGGAATCCAGGTATGTATTGCAATAGATTTTTCTAGTGAAAATGGTGTAAAACCTAGTGTAAAAAGGTGAATCAACTATTTTAGACTGAATAAGGTTCATATTTAGTGCAAAAATAGCACAAAACTTGTGTAAAACTAGTGAAAAAATATAGTATGATCTGGTTCTAGTCTATATAACATGGATAATGATAAGCATATCCATTCCATATGTTAAACTAGTGCAAAATTTAGCAAAGAGGTAGTCATATACCATGCACATGCCCCAAATATGATATCTATGTGTATATGTATTGTAAGACTTAGTAATAACAACTAAAATTCTAATTAAAGACCTATGTGGTAACCTAAAACACATGTCACACATGAATCCTACAAACCATGTAAATATAAGAAAACCTTGAGCATTTTTTTGAAAACTAAATCTATATACCTATGGCTAACTATTTTGTATTACTTGTGATTTTAATAATTTTTTATAAATGATCATTTTATGCTTGTTGGCATAACAACACATTGTTTTAGATAGGGCTGGGTTGTTCCCCTATCCAAATGAGGCACTTTTGTCTAAAATTACTAGTTGTTTTCTGGGTATGAAACTTGACCAACTGCGTAAGGCCTAAAAATTTATGTTTATGTAATACATTGTAGGATTTTAGTATTTGAGACAAAACATTTTGTATGCCCCCTCTTTTGAGGTGAGTTGTTGAGCTTGAAAAATAACTTATCTCATAATAAAAATCTAATTGAAATGTTATGAACATATATTAATATGAGTAGTAATGGTAACATGGAAGATCATATATATATATATATATATATATATATATATATATATATATATATATATATATATATATATATAATGCTATGATCTTCCATGTTACCATTACTACTCATATTAATATATGTTCATAACATTTCAATTAGATTTTTATTATATATATTAGTTCACTCATTATATATATATATATATATATATATATATATATATATATATATATATATAATGAGTGAACTAATAATCTGAGATGCATGTAGAAAAAACATAGTGACATTGTCAAGATAGATGTTACAAATTAATAATACAAATAAGTGACCAAACTTAGTACTAAAATATGAATAGAACTACTTTTGTATGGATGAATGATATCTAACATGTCATAAAAAAGGTTTCTAACAATGCATTATTTCCATCATGGCATCAAAAACTGAGGAAATAAGTTACATGGCCATGACATGCACACACACACAAAGCATACATGTAAAGGATATAAAGTACACAATAAAAGGCAAAGTGACCACATACAAGGCACATGTTTAAATGTCACTCACACACATATAAAGTTATAAATAAGGATTTTATAAACACACAAAGACATGTTCAAATGTCCACAAGCCAAAATATAGAATACACACAATAAGTGAAGTGGCAAAGAAAACTTTAAAAACATGCATGCATACATGTAATCAATCAATGTAAGCCTTTGTAACACTAGTATATTTAGTAACTTAGGTAACCAACAAGATATATATATATATATATATATATATATAATGTAATGTAAATAATTGAGCTATGAACAATAAGGGATAGCCAAAAAAATATAAAAACATGTATATAAGATGCTCTAGTGAGCTTGTTGATGTATAGACAAGTTGTAAGAGGTATGTGTTTTATTTGGATCTAAAAATTTATAGTTTATGTTCACTGGGACAAGGTTGATGGAATAAAAAAAAACATGGGGTGCTACAATATAAATAGGATACTTTTGTTTGTTTATATTTTTTTAGTTTGAAACACTAAAATAACTTGCAACCATGTCTATAAATGGAAACCTATATGGTCTACATTTACTCATGTACACTTGTGAAGCATATATGACATGAAATTGGATATAAATAAGTATTTAATAACTCATGCATAAATTAATTGATATAAATGAATTAGACATGAGATGCATAGGTTTTATTTTTAAAAAAGTTTAGATTTATTTTTTGCATATAATTATAATAATTAAGGTAGGTATGTACAAATAAATGTGCTACTATAAGCCAAACATATAATTGATTAGGTGCCTCTTATTAACCATGAAAATTGTAACATCAACTAATCAACCTTTTCACCTATCACGAAGGTCAAGTTGGAATCATACCAGTCTAATAGTAGGGTTCTAAAGGTTCAATTATGATCCTAAAGATGTGAGAAGTTTTTTAAATGTTCTAAGAAATCATGAATAAGCTATCAAATATAACATATTCCATTGAAATTTTAGAAATCCTCTTAATCAAACAATGAATCGGTTTAGATATAAATCTGTAATCTATCATATCCAATAAAGAGGGCCTATGAATTAGAAAATATCTTTAAAAAAAGAAATTTGATTCAATAAAATAATATATTTTAGGTAATATCTTGTTTTTGCTATAATGTCTTCCAAGTAACTTCACAATAATTGATCGAAAATATAAGGTAAGGTAAATTTGAGATAAATCAAGATAGACCAATCTCCAATAAATAAAAAAGTCAACAGAACTCAAAACACAAAGATGTTATAAACTAAAAAAATAAACTAAATGGAAGAAAAAATATGGAAAACAACTAGATCAAGAAAGAAACAACTAATTAATAGAATGAAGAACTATACTAAACATAACATAACTATCTGACCTAACTAAGCCTAACCATCTAACTAAAGGAACAAAAATAAAGCAAACAAAATAACTAAGTTTAAGAAAAAGAAAACAAACCACTAAACAATTAGGTCTAAACAAGAATAGATTTAATACTAAGCAATTAAACTAATCTAAATCTAACTAAACTAAGAAAATAATCTAAACTAAGACTAAACCTACAAATAGATTAATCTAAAAATGTATATCTATAAACTACTAATCTAAAACTTATTAAGTTTATATTAAATTATACTATTAAAAGAGAAAATAATCAAAGAAAATAATCCAACTTAATTAATCCAATAACTTAAGAACTAATAAACCTAAAAATTCTAAGAACAAATCAAAAGTCTAATGATAACTTTATCTAAACAGAATGTAGAAACAATCTAAATCTGAAAAATATATCTATAAATTATTAAACTAAGAATTAACAAAATATAATGATTAAACTTAAAATTATATCTAAACTATGAAAAGGAACTAATCAAAAGAAAATAATCTATCTTAAGAAAGTAAACAAGAAGATTTATCCAAGAAATAACATAATAGAAATGAAAAGTGAACTAAAAGATAAAGGAATTAAACTAAGAAACAAAAAGAGAATAGACTAATTAAATATTAATCTAAAACAAATAAACTATATTAAAATTAAAACTAATAAAAAGTATAATAAACTTTACAAGTCTCAAAAGAGAGAGTCATCTTAAAAGAAAAGATTGATTTTATTCTTTACAATCAAAAAAGATCAATGAAATGTCACAAAGAGTGAAGTTTTCATCATTATTTGTGTTAAATACTTGGATTCTCCCTATAGGACTATAATAACAATCATAAAAAGTTATTAGACTTGACAAACTTTAGATAATCTATTATAAATGATGATATAAAAATTGGATATACCTATGTTTCTTAAATAATTATTCAACCATCAGAGAATGTACCATTGAGTCTATCTGTAAAAGTCATGCTATCTCAAAGAACTTGCATATAAAAGAGAGAGATGAATGATTGACTTCACAAATATATAAGTGTTCAATACCTATGTTATTCCTCCCCTTCAAATGAATCCTTGATCTCCTTTTATGCTTCAAACTTGGTTTGATATAAGTTACAATTAACCTTAGTTAGTTATTAGTATAACTTAACTAATTGACTTAAAAAATTGATTAATTATAAACAGTTATTAGTTAAAATTATGTTTAATTAAGACTCAAAAAGTCTTAATAGATTTAATTTTAGAATATAGACCAAGTATTATCTAATGGGTGGGGACCCCTATCAATTAATAATAAAATAGAATACATATATCAATATAAAATAGATAAATCAAAGTTTATAAAATTTTTATTTATGTCAATCATAATGCATATTTTCAAAAATTAACTTAGGAAAATATATATATATATATATATATATATATATATATATATATATATATATATATATATATATATATATCAAAGAACTTAAAATCTGTTATACTTTTCAGAATTTATCATCAAAATATCAAAACTAAAAGTTTAAAGTATCAAGTCTAAAAGTATAGAATTCTACCAACTAAAGTTCAACTAAAAATAAATTTGTATCCCCTAGATAGCCAATAATCATCTAAATCTAAAATCACTTCAATTACAAGGTTATCTTGTTTATTGATACATTCATTATACTCCATTTCCATAGTTAGAAGATGAACTGTATTTGTGCCTGAATCAGTTTAGGGATCATCAATCTCCAGCTTACTCCATTTGAGCACTTTGACCTCAACAAGTGTATCTATATCATTTTGGCTATCTGATCTTTTATCTAAAGTAATAGGATGGATCTCAAGTGTACATTTTTTGCAAGTTAAAATAGGCTTCTCCAAACTTAACTTCTTGCATACTACAATAGGTTCCCTTTGAGAAAATGATATCTCATGAGAAACTAAAGGTAGGACAAGGTTAATATAATTTTTAGCATGGGAAACTTCAACATCAAACTAAGTGGCTTAATTGGCAGGGTATTATTCACCAATAGGATGAATTCTTTTAAGAGTGGGTGACCAAATTGGAAAATGATGTAGATTACTTTGTAAATGGTGAGAGGACTGTTGTGAGGAGTCCTAGCACCAAATCTACATCCATAAAATCCTTAATTAACCCTATTTTCTCAAAGTTAAAAGGCAAATTATTTAGGACATTCTAAAACTCAAGATCTGCTACATCAAAGTGAATGGACATCATGGCACCTCTATGGAATCTAGGGCCAAATCTCCTAGCTTGGAAACCACCCCTTGGGACATTTCTATTTGGGTTCTATTGGTTTACATTATCTAAATTTTGACCCCAACCTTGATTATCATTACTTCTACTCGACCCAAGATGATCCCATCTAGACGTCTTAAATTAATCTAAAATATATTCAAATTTGATTATGATAACTAAAAATCAACATATATTCAAAATGAAACCAACTGAAAACTAAAACACAGTCACATATCAACAAATATCTAAACTAGTTTTGACTATACCAACTGAATTATTCCAACAATATCATTCATCACTAAAAATTATATCTAATCTCATCAAAAATATCTCTTAAATTTATCTAAAAGCTTAAAATAAAATTATATATTCATAATTTTATTTCAAAAGTCATGTTATCCTACTTACTGTATGAAAATTGTCTAAAAAACAAACTGAGTCAATCCAAAAATTAAAAACTAGATTTCACAAATTTTATTCATGAAAGTATCTCTTAGAAATGATATATCTTTTCCACAAACCATATTTCAACTTAAGAACTAACTATATGAACCTTGAAATATAACATGATGTCTACAATCTTCAAAATGAAACCCTATATCATTTCACAAACATATTCTGCTCAAATTTCCTTGGCACTATTTGTTTTTGAATATCATCCTAAATAACCAACCATATTTAAATCATGCATGCATCATTTCATAAATAAACAATCCATCTACATCTTCTTAGATGTATTCTTTTCAACAAATCAATAAGAATCAATAGAAACCCTTACAATAGAAAAGATCTGACACATCTATTTTGAAACAATTAATCACAATCCTTCAAAGAACCATTATTTTAATATCTAATTTTACGATAAAACCAACAACTTCAAGACTAAGATGTCATACTAGAAATAATTTCATTATTTTTAGAAACCTATCCACTATTCTTCATATGTTTAATTATGCCAAAGAAAATTTGAAATTGAAATTGATGTATGAAAAATATAGCCTCAAGACATCAAAATTTAATCACATTTATATGCTCAAACCACTGCAAGTCATTTATCTATTTCTCTATATCATGACTGACTTATAACCAATCAAACATTCTGTGTAAAAACCTCACATCCTAGTCTCCACAACATAACTAATGCATTTAGACCGAATCATAATATAATGAAAGTAAATCATGCTTCAGACAATAGATACTTAAAATGAACAGATTCAAAAATATCTTTATGACACCAAGAAATAAACCTATTTCTTTTCTGATCATTGATAATTGAATAAAACCCATAAAATCTCTAAAAATATTTCAAATTTTGAAAAAACCCTAAAAGTGATACATATACCCAAACAAAATTTCATATCCTTTCCGTTCATCACATTATACTTCAAACACGTAACATGCAATATTTCTCTCAAAACCCAAAAGAAATGAAATTGAAAAAAGTTATGTTCATCATAACCTTTTCATGACAGACCATATCACAATGTTTCATTAGATTCATGAAACAAAACAAATACAAAAATCATCCTTTGACATTTCATTGAGCTTATTTTTATAAACTTAAAGCTTCGACAAAATCTCTAAAACTAAAATGACATATTTTGAAGCATCAAAACCATATACACTACTTATTGAAAGCCAAAAAATTTAACACATATTCAACAAAGCTTATTTTATTCTCAATAGATACTAAGCTTGGAACCCATATTAATTCTATATTTTATCGATGACCAAGAATATATCAAAACCAAAACTAGTTCTTACTAAAATTCATGCATGAAAGTGATATTCTAAAACTATAGTATTATTCAACTCTCAAAATATTCATACATAGGTTTGAACCAATAGCTTATTCACATTTTATCAACATGCAGAACAACATCCATATCTATTTCATGTAACCAAAACTTTTCAAAATAACCATGAAACTTTCTCAAAACTGTTTAAGCCATACCTGGTCATGTTTCCTTGTAATTTTCTGCTCAAAATCCTTCTCTACAACTCAAAATCCAAACTATCAAAACTTTGCTTCCACAAACAAGCTTCATGGAATGAACAAAATAATGAAAATAAAGCTAGTTGTAATTATAAACCCTAATCATAATTACCTTGAATATGTGTCCATCTCTCATTTACTCATCTAAATCAAGGATGTACTTAGCAATTCTACCAACTAGGTTAGTAAAACAATCAAACATAGTAATTACTAATTCTCCTACTAAATTTCTTACCAACTTTCACTCTTTGAGGCATTTGCTTCTTGCATTAACTCTTGAACCACCAAAATCCTAGCATGATCTTCAAGTATCTTCGAATATGCCGTTGCATTAAATTACCTTGCCAATTGGGCATGCCACGATGGACCATCAAATGAACTACCAACTTGAATACCAACTTGCCATGCTACAAGTCTAGAATATAAATTTATTGCCTTTAAAATCACCAAACTATATGCCCTTTGACACTATAGACTTAGGTTAATCCATTTGAAATCATCATGACTAATAAACTTATTATTCTTATTTCAAATTTTAAGATAGATAAGCTTAGGCTAGGATCCTTTGAACACATAAAATTATATTGCTTTATAACTTAGGCTAAATAATGTTTGAATTTAGAACTTTAGAAAAAATTACCCAAATATCAAGCCAACTTCAATTATGTCAAAATCTTCAAAATATCATAAATGAATTGTATATGCACGTGATTCATGATCATAATTATCTTTTAACATGAAATTTATAATAAATCAAATGATGTATTTGATTTATTAAACCATATGATGTATTATTTCCTTAATTGTAACAATTGTTACTTCTCTATCTCTATACTGAAAATGAATTGAAAATGAAATCATATAACCAATTCATATATCATTATTGTCTATTTCAAACTAAGTTACCAATTGTCAATGAAAATTACCATAATCATATAATGCTTTCAACCATCAAAAGTATCTATATTTCAAACTGAAATGTTGTATTATAATCTGGATAACCCATTAAAAAGCAAAATGATTGATCACAACTATCTTATAAATGATGACATACATATGTATATTTTATTCATTTATTTATTTATGCTCTTCAAAACCACTTAAATATAAACATGAATTCATCAACCAATCACCATCAATTCATAATTGAAAATATGTATCCATATATATTACTAATTGACCAAGTCTCTGACATAGTTTTAAACTTATGAGTGAGTCATCTCTATGCTAGAAAATTTTTAATTTAAAAAAAAAATTAAGGTGTGTGATAAATAGGCATAACACTAGAGACCTTGATAGTTAGTTTTGTATAATAACATTGAGTAGCAACAAATTTCCTATTGATAAATATATATTCTTGATAGTGTGATCTAGGTAAATCATTTCTCAAGTAACTATATGTGAACCCTTTTAATAATGAATTTCTATAAGGGATGAATTGTTTGTCTAACATGGCATGAAGAAAGGGAATGATATAGTAAGAAAGTTAGGGCTAGATGCATAACCTAATATAAATGCCTTAAGTACAAAATCTAAAAATTAAGTAATACTTGAACAACTAGATACAATTCAACATATATTTTCATGTATAAAGAAAACCAATTTTATAAAAAGTAATATCTAAAAATAATTGATACTTATAGTAGATTTGCAGCATCCTTGCACTCTTCCTTCATAATGTGAAACTCTTCCATTTGTAACACTCATTGATCTTTTCAAAAGTAAAAGCACAATAGAACAAACAACAAACAAAAGAAGCAGAAACACAAAAAGAAAATAAAAAATAAAAACAAACAAACAAAACTAAAAGTAGATAATCATGAAACAATTTTAAATAATAGTCATTAACTGAATAACACATACACTTCCTTTCAAGATATTTTAAATGAAAAAGCATTATTTCCAAGTACAGTAGCAATTCTATAAGGACCAAGCCATAATAAATCAAATTTGTGATGTTTTCTAGGATCTTCATCAGCGTTGTCCCAATATAAAACTAAACCATCAACTTTAAACTTTTTGTTAGAAACTTTTTTATCAAATTTTTTTTTCAATTTTTATTTGGTTTTTTTTAATTTCTGCAATGTTGTGGCTTTAGATTCATCAAGAGCTATTAAATCTTACAATCTTTTTTTAATTAAATTTCTATCTTTAGCAACATATTGTAAAGTAGTTTTATTTGAAGAAATCTGAAGTTCTATTGGTAAGGTGGCCTCAAATCCATATGCTAACATGAAGGGTGAATAACCAGTTGCTACTTTAACAATAGTTCTATTAGCTCATAAAGCTTCAAAAAAATTAAGATGCTAATTCCTTTTATTATCACACATTAATTTTTTCATGATTGTAATCAAAGTTTTATTCATTGACTCAGCTTGACCATTACCTTGTGGGTGATATTTGGATAAATAACTAGATATAATAGAATAGCTTCTCAAAAATTCTAAAAATTTATTTGAGACAAACTGAGGTTCATTATCAAAAATGATTTTGTAAGGGACTGCAAATCTAAAGAAAAATTGATTTTATAAAAATGAGATTACTTCATCTGTTATAGAACTCTTAACTATTTTGGCCTTAAGCCACTTAGTGAAATAATCTGTGGCTGTTAGAATATATCAATGACTAGCAGATGAAGGTGGGTGTATATCTAAGATAAATTTAATATCAAATTTTGTAAAAAAAAAATTCAAGAATGATAGGATTTAAAGGCATTGCAGAAAACTTATCTTTACCAACAAATGATTAACATGGCATACAAGAACGAACTAAATTATAAGTATCCTAAAACATAGTAGGCCAATAATACCCTAATTTTAATATCTTATAAATTATAGTTTTTTATAGCATAATGTCCACTACAATTTATTTCATGATAGTCTCTAAGAACCTTTTGTGGTTGATCGTGTGTAAGACATATTAACAAAACTCCTCTATTTCGATAAAATAGAAAACAATCAATAGACAAAAATTTAAAGTTTTTAATCATAAAAAATTTGTTTAATTTTTATCAAGATTATTAGGATATGCCTAATTTTGAAAATAATAGACTAAGTCATGGTATCAATTCAGCCAACAAACAATCCCATTCATTCATTTCAAGATCAAACTTCAAATTTTCTTGGTCTTTAAATGAGGCTTTGCATTTAAATTATCATCAATTGATAAAACTAAAACATTAATATATGAATAATTATTTTTCACTAAATATTTTACCAATTCATTACCTTTAATTATTTTAGAAGTTTCGAATTCAAGGTCAAACTCTTGAATACGTAAAATCCACTTAGCAAGCCTTCCTTGAATAGTTGATTGTTTTAAGAGATAAGATAGAATAGGTACATTAGATCATACAAAAACTTTGTTCCCCATCAATAAATAAAAAAATTTAATCAAAGAGAAAATCAATGAGAAAACAAATTTTTCAATAAGAGGGTACCTAATTTCTACATCTTTTAAAACTTGACTTGTGTAATTGATTAGTTTTTCTTCATTATTTTCAAATTCTTGAATTATTATAGCTCCAATGTATTTTTAAATAGCATTAACATAAAGAATTAATGCTTTATTTAAATCAAGTTTAGTAAGTATTGGATCACTTGTAATGGCATCTTTAACACTATTAAAAGCTAAATCATCACCTTCATCTTAAGTGTAAATTTTATCTTTCTTAAGTAATAATTGTAAAAGATTAGACTTATCAGCAAAATTTGATATGAATTTTCTAACAAAATTTATTTTACCAAAGAAATACCTTAAACTAGATTGATCTTTGGGAGGAGGTAATTCTTTAATTTCTTTAATACATTTAGGATCTATAGAAATGTCATCTTTTTAAATAATATGTCCTAACATCTTACCTTTGATAACACTAAAAACTAATTTCTTTGGATTCAAATAAATACCATACTTTTTACATCATGTAAAAACTTTACGAATATGGTCTAAATATTTTTTAATGTTTTAGAATGAATGACAAGACCACCTAAATAAACATGAATAACAATTTCAATCAAATCATCAAAAGTAACATACATAGCTCTTTGAAAATTAGCTTTTTCATTCCTTAATATAAAAGGCATTTTGTTATAATCAAAAGTTCCTCTACGAGTTGTAAAAGTTGTCTTATGTCTATCTTCATGATTTACAAAAATATGACTATAACCCAAAAAATTATCTAATAATAACATCATTTTTAATCTTACAACTTGTTGTAAAATTTGATCTATACTTAGTAAAGGAAAATTATCATTAACACTAGCTTTATTTAAATCTTCAAAATTAACACATAATCTAATGTCATCATTTTTTATTTCTAACTGGTAGTAAATTAGCTACCCATTCAAAATATCTTATAAGATAAATGACACCAACATCAATCATTTTATCTAGCTCTTTGTTAATGGTGTCCTCTAACAAATAGCTAATTTTTCATATTTTTTGTTTTACAGGTTTAATACCAGGGTTTATAAGTATGTCATGTTTAATAATATTAGTATCATAACCTTCGATATCTTTATATGTTCAGGAAAACACATCAATGAAATCTTTAAATAATTTAATGAATTTAACGTTCTCGCTTGTAGTAACCTGAATTTTTGAATAAACATATTTTGGATCCTCTTCGGTACCTAATTTGATAGGCATAGTCTAACCTATAATTCTCCTTGAAGGTTCTATTCTAAAAATCTTAGGTTGATCATTAGGCATAAACTTAGATTCTAAACTTATCAAACTAACAGGTAATTTGTTAAAATACTTAATTATAAATCATATTCATAATTTAGTACATAATCATCATGATCAAAATAATTATCCTTAATAAATTAATATTTGTGTTCATCACAACTAAAAATAGGCCAACTATCATTCAAATCAAAAAATTTATGATGAAAAATTTTAGCATAAGAGAAGTATGTAGTAGGTTTACTCTCGCTTAAAGTTGGATTAGATGCAAAAATAACAAGCTTATCAACTCTAATATTAAATTTTATAAGAATATGAGTGATATTGAAAGCCTCCAAAAATTCAAGTAATGACCAAACCTTTTGTGTATAATAATGTAGACGAGTTTGATTAGTTTTATAAATTTTATGAACTTGTCTAACAACTAATTTAGAATCTCCAAAGACTTTTAAATACTTAATGTTTAGTGTAATGGCCTTTTCTAATCCTAAACATAATACTTCAAATTCTACAAAATTATTAGTATTTTCAAATGATAATTTGAAAGCACAACAAAAAATTTACCAATAAGAGAAATTAGATAAATTGAGGCACCATTACCTTGTTGAAAATAGGCTTTAACAAAATAAAGTGATCATAGAATATTCTTTTCAAAGAATTTTTCATGCTTATTTTTTGGTTCATCTCAATTTAGCAATTCATAAGTCTCAATTCCAGTCTCAACATAATAAATAGTATGAGAAGTAGATGACTCAATAGGTGAACTATACCAATCTTTTCTTTTTATGAAATTTTTTTTGTTATGAACAAGCACCCATGTAATATCTTTTCTAACAAAAGCACTAGTTATTTTTGATCAATTTATTCCTAGCAACATAACATAATTACTAAGAATATCTAAAACTTGGACATTATTTATACATCTGATTCTTTCATCTTGAGAAATCTTAATGATTATGTCATGAAACTTACCACAACTTTTAGTTTGTCTAGAATCAAATCTAGTAAGTTTCTTATTATCAGTTTCATAAGATATACCTCACTGATGTGCAATGAATTTAGGTATTATATTATTTAAAATATCTGTATCTAATATACAATTATGGATTATCTTGTTAGAAATTTTAATTGTAACATAAAAAAGAGGTATAAAATATGTAGGAGGATCATAATTTTGATCATAAATAATTGATTATTCATTACTACTTTCTTGTAATCCTACATCAGTTTTAAGATTCTTAACAAATTTATTGATCTTATTAAGTTGTTCTGGAAGACTAGATGTCTAAAGTAATGAGAATCCATCTTTGATTGTAGATAAATCATTGATTATATTAAAAGTTTTAGCATCAATTTGTCTAAAAATTTTAGGCTTATAATGTTGATATTGATTATTATTATAACCAATTTATATAAAAAAAAATTGAGCAGCATTATTAGTTGAACTACTTACACTATTCTAAGTTATTTTTCCTTTATCATTAGAAGAAGAATTATTGTTTGTTGTTTTATTATTTTGAGAAGAACTATAATATTTATTTATAGTGTTCACAACATAAGCATTTTTATTTTTTTATGGGTCATCAAGAATATTTATATTGTCTACCAGATCTTCAGATATAAGATATTTTTCTTGAAAGAATTATTTAAACTTATAAACAACAATACATGAATATGAATCATGATCCAATTCACACACATTACAATAATAAGAAATTTGTAACTTTTTATTTTCATTATTATTTTGATTTGATGAAGAAGCTTTATCATTTAGTTGTCTTTTAACAATTATAAGCTCATTTTCTAGACTTTGGATGGCTTTTAAATTTTTTAAATTATTTTAATTTAGACCTGTAAAAGATCTATCTTTAAACCTAATACGTTATAGTTTATTTTCATATTCAATACATAATATTATAATTTCATCATATTCTATAGTAACTCTATCTTCAAAATCCATTTTATACTTCAAAGGTAAAGTACTATAAAAATAAAGTATAGATAACTTCTTGAAAGGTCTAAGGTTACATAGAATCTTTTGACAAAACATAGTGAATCTAATGATAAAATGATAAATAGACTCACCTAGATCAAGACAGAAATTCACAAGATCATTGACTAGGTCAAAATCTTCTTTATCTTTCCCAAAAGACAACTCTAGCCAATCTTCCATGTCTTTTCAAGTATTAATAACTTTGGCAAGAAAATTAATAAATACTTAGTAAGCTTTTCCTTCAAGTGTTTAAGCAAAAACTTGTAGGCAATTTTTTTTATTTGTTATTTCAAGAGTAGCACAAACTAATCTAAAAGCTTCTAAATGGTCTTCCCAAGATTCTCCATGAGCTCCAAAAAACTTTGGTATGTTCAATATTTTAAGAGAATGTAACTTACCCAGATAGTTTCCAACATTAATTAGATTTTTAAAAATCCATGGAGTCATAGCTAATTGTTGTTATATTTCAGCTTCTTCTTCATCTTCACTTTTAGTGAGATCATCACGATCTCTATTATTTTACAATCCATGAATCATATCCTGAATCCTCTCTTTTTCTTCTATTTGATCTCCCACTAAAAATTTCATTAGTTTCTACATGAACAGATTGATTATCTTGAACCATATTAATTTGATTTAATTGCATATTTATAATAGTAGGTTCAAAAGGTAAAAGAAAATCATAAAATGAAAAATAATTAGAAATAAAACAAGTTTTAGGCCTAGGATTAGCAAATGAAACTCTATCTCTATCTTCCCAAATTCTTTTATTTGTATTTAAAATGTTTTGTTCAGTTTCACAAGTAAGATTTGAATATCAATCTATCTCAAATTCTACTATTTCTTCTTCTTCATTTATGACTTAAATAACCTACTAAAGATTTTGAGGATGATTATACCATGCATAATGCATTGGATTAAAATCAATATCAACCTGATCATCAGCAATATCAATTTTAGGTTGGATAATAGGAGGCTATTGTCCTTCAAGTACCATGAGTAAGAAAATTCAACTTAAAACAAATTAGATTTTTGAACGTTACCCAGTTGAATCACTAAATTTATTGATGATGAAAATTATACCATCAAATAATCAACCTTTTTGCCTATTGTGAAGGTCAAGTTGGAATCGCACTGGTCTAATAGTAGGGTTCTAATGGTTTAATTATGATCCTAAAGATGTGAGGGTTTTTTTAAATATTCTAAGAAATTACAAATAAGCTATCAAACACATCATATTCTATTGAAATTTAGATATCCTCTTAATCAAATAATGAATCAGTTTAGATATGAATCTATAATCTATCCTATCCGATAGAAAGGGGCTATGAATTATACAATCTCTTAAAGGAAAGAAATTTGATTTAATAAAATAATATATTTCAAGTAATATCTTGTTTCTACTATAATGTCTTCCAAGTAACTTCATAAGAATTGATTGAAAATCTAAATCAAGGTAAATTTGAGATAAAACAAGATAAACCAATCTCCAATGAAGAAAATAGTCAACATAAATCACCATACAAAAATGATATAAACTAAATAACAAACTAAAAAGAAGAAAACAAATGGAAAACAACTAGATCAAGAAAGAAACAAGTATTTAACATAACAAAGAACTATATTAAACATAACATAGCTATCTAACCTAACCAAGCCTTACCATCTTACTAAAGGAACAAAGATAAAGCAAACAAAACAACTAAGTTTAAAAAAAAGAAAACAACCCACTAAACAATTAGGTCTAATCAAGAATAGAATTCAGACTAAGCAATTAAACTAATCTAAATCTAACTAAACTAAGAAAATAATCTAAACTAAGACTAAACCTACAAACAAATTAATCTAAAAATGTATATCTATAAACTACTAATCTGAAACTTATTAAGTTTATATTAAATTATACTATTAAAATAGAAAACAATCTAACCTAATTAATCCAACAACCTAAGAACTAATAAAATTAAAATGTCTAAGAACAAATCAAAAGTCTAATAAACAACTTAAAATAAATAGAATCTAGAAACAATCTAAATCTAAAAAAATATATCTATAAATTATTAAAATGAGAATTAACAAAATCTAATGAGTAAATTTAAAATTATATCTAAACTATGAAAAGGAACTAATCAAAAGAAAACAATCTATCTTAAGAAAGTAAACAAGAAGATATATCCAAGAAATAACATAACAGAAATGAAGAGTGAACTAAAAGAAACTAAAAGATAAAGGTATTAAACTAAGAAATAGAAAGAGAATAGACTGATTAAAGATTAATCTAAAACAAAATAAACTATATTAAAATTAAAGCCAATAAAAAGAACAATAAACTTTATGAGTCTCAAAAGAGAGGGTCATCTTAGAAGAAAAGATTGATTTTATTTGAGAAACCAACATCTTTATTTAATAATACTTGAGAGACAAGTTTACAATCAAAATAGATCAATGAAATGTCATAAACAACAAAGTTTTTATCATTATTCAAGTTGAATACTTAGATTTTATACATAAGACTGCAATAGAAATCATCAAAAGATATTAGACTTGATAAACTTTAGATAATCTATTATAAATGATGATATAAAAACTAGATATACCTACGTTATCTAAATAATTACTCAATTGTCAGAGAAAGTACCATTGGGTCTATCTGTAAAAGTCATGTATCTCAGAGAAGTTGCATAGAAAAGAGAGAGATGACTGATTGACTTCACAAATTTATAAGTGTTCAATACCTATGTTGTTCCTCCCCTTAAAATTAATCCTTGATCTCCTATTATGCTTCAAACTTAGTTTGAAATAAGTTACAACTAACCTTAGTTAGTTATTAGTTAAGGTTAGTTATAGTTATTAGTTAAGGTTATGTTTAATTAAGACTCAAAAAGTCTTAATAGATCAATTTTTTGAATATAAATCGGATACTATATAACAGGTGAGGACCCCTATCAATTAATAATAAAATAGAATACATATATCAATATAAAATAGATAAATCAAAGTTTATAAAATTATTATTTATGTCAACCATAATGCATATTTCAAAAAAATTATATATATATATATACCAAAAACCTAAAAATTTGCTATACTTTCTAGAATTTACCATCAAAATATCAAAACTAAAAGTTTAAAGTGTATAGAATTTTGCCAACTAAAGTTCAACTAAAAATAATATTTTATCCCCTAGATAGTCAATAATCATCTAAATCTAAAAGCACTTCAATTATAAGATTCCCATGTTTATTGATGCATTCATTATAATCTATTTCCACAAGTAGAAGATAAACTATATTTGTGCTTGAATCAGTTGAGGGATCATCAATCTCCATCATAATCTGTTTTAACACTTTGACCTCAATAGGAGTATCTATATCATTCTGATTATCTGGTCTTTTATCTAAAGTAGTAGGATGGATCTCAAGTGTATATTTTATGCAAGCTGAAATAGGTTTTTCCAAACTTAACTTCTTGCATCTTACAATAAGTTCTCTATGAGAATATGAAGGCTCATGAGAAACTAAAGGTAGGGCAAGGTTGACATATTTTTTAGCATGGGCAACTTCAACATCAAACTGAATGGCTTGATTGGTAGGGTGTGATTCACCAATAGGCTAAATTCTTTCAAGAGTGGGTGACTGTATTGGTAAATGATGTGGATTACTTTGTAAATGGTGAGAGGAATTGATATGAGGAGTCCTAGCACCAAATCTACATCCATAAAATCCTCGATTGCTCCTATTATTTACAGGGTTGAAAGGAAAATTATTTAAGACATTCCAAAACTTAGGATCTATTGCATGAAAGTGAATGGATATCCTAGTATCTTTATGTAATATAGTGCCAAATCTTCTAGCTCAAAAACCACCCCTTGGGATATTTCTATTTGGGTTCTCCTTGTTTACATTATCTGAATTTTGACCCCAACCTTAATTATAATTACTTTTCCTCGACTTAGGTTGATCCCATCCAGACATCTTAAAATAATCTAAAATATAATCAAAGTTGATTATGATACTTGAAAATCAACATATATTCAAAATGAAATCAACTAAAAACTCAAACATAGTCACATATCAATAAATGTTTGAATTGGCTTTGACTGTATCGACTGAATTATTCCAATAGTATCATTCATCACTAAAACTTTTATCTAATCTCATCAAAATTATCTCTTAAATTTATCTAAAAGCTTAAAATAAAATTATATATTCATAATTTTATTTTCATCATTTTCTGTCAAAACTCATGTCATCCTCCTTACTGTATGAAAACTATCTAAAAAACAAACTAAGTCGATCTAAAAATTGAAAACTAGATTTCACAAATTTTATTCATGAAAGTATCTCTCATAAATCATATATCTTTTCCACAAGCCATATTTCAACTTAAAAACCAACTATATGAACTTTGAAATATAACATGTTGTCTACAATCTTCAAAATGAAACCCTATATCATTTCACAAACATATTTTGCTCAAATTTCCTTGGCACTATTTATTTTTTAACATCATCCTAAATAAACAACCATATTTAACTCATGCATGCATTATTTCATAAATAAACAATCCATCTACATCTTCTTAGATGTATTCTTTTCAACAAATCAAGAGGAATTAATATAAACCCTTCCAACAAAAAAGATTTGACACGTCTATTCTGAAACAATTTATCACAGTCCTTCAAAGAAACATTATTTTGATATCTAATTTTAAGACAAAACCAAGAAATTCAAGACTAAGATGTAAAACTAGAAACACTTTCATTATTTTCAAAAATATATTCACTATTCTTCATACGTTGAATTATGTCAAAGAAAATTTAAAATTAAAATGGGTGTTTGAAAAATATAGCCTCAAGACATCAAAATGTAATCATATTTATATGTTTAAACCATTTCAAGTCATTTATCTATATCATGGTTGACTTATAACCAATCAAACATTCTATACAAAAACCCTACATCCTAGTCTCCATAACATAACTGATGTGTTTAGAGAAAATCATAATATAATGAAAGTAAATCCTACTTTAGACAACAGATACTCGAAATGAATAGATTCAAAAATATCTTTATGACACCAAAAAATAAAATTATTTCTTTTTTTATCATTGATGCTTGAATAAAACCCATAAAATCTCCAAAAATATTTCAAATTTTGAAAAAAATCATAAAAGTGATACGCATACCCAA
Source organism: Torreya grandis (assembly GCA_037957365.1). NCBI lineage: Eukaryota > Viridiplantae > Streptophyta > Pinopsida > Cupressales > Taxaceae > Torreya > Torreya grandis. The sequence goes on along the minus strand of JARHVA010003463.1, from coordinate 896,995 downwards.
ATAAACTTTCATATCCTCTGTGTTCATCACATTATACTTCAAATATGTAACATGCAAGATTTCTCTCAAAATCCAAAAGAAATGAAACTGAAGAAATTTATGCTCATCATAACCTTTTCATGATAGACTATATCACAATGTTTCATCATATTCAAGAAATAAAACAAACATAAAACTCATCCTTTGACATTTCACTAAGCTTGTTTTTACAAACTTAAAGCTTCAACGAAACCTCTAAAACTGAAATGATATATTTTGAAGCACCAAAACCATATACACTACTTACTGAAAGTCAAAAAATTGAACACATATTCAATAATGATTCTTTTATTCTCAATAGATACTAAGCTTGGAACTCGTATTAATTCTCTATTTTACTAATGACCAAGAATATATCAAAACTAGAAATAGTTCTTACTAAAATTCATATATGAAAGTGATATTCTAGACTATATTATTATTCAACTTTCAAAATATTTATGCATGGGTTCAAACTAATATCTTCTTAAAATCTTATCAACATGAAAAAAAAAATCTATATTTATTTCATGTAACCAAAATTGTTCAAAATAGCCATGAAACTTTCTCAAAACTCATTCAGAACTATTCAAGGCATACCTAGTCATGCTTCCTTGCAATTTTTCACTCAAAATCCTTCTCTGCAACTCAAAATATAAACTACCAAAACTTCACTTCCATAAAAAATATTCATATAATGACCAAAATAATGAAAGGAAAGCTATTTATAATTACCAACCCCGATTATAACTACCTTGCTTATGTGTCCACCTCTCATTTGCTCATCCAAATCAAGGATGTACTTACTAATTCTGCCAACTAGGTTAGTAAAATAATAAAACTTATCAATTAATAATTGTTGAAGAGTTTTTAATGATATCATGATGATGTCATGGAGGTTTCCAAGTGAGTGGATGAAGTGCCTTGATAGTCTAAGTGATAATGACAAAGTGTGCAATGTGCTTGTCCTAGTATGCTTGAAGTAAGCTTGGTTGATCTTAAGAGTTTGACTATTTAGAGATGATTAGGGATGAGTCTGAAGTATTAATCTTATGAAAGAGGTAATAACAGAGATCAAGGATGCATTGACTACTTGTGTGCATAATTAAAATTCATCTAGTAGTATATATTTTTTAACTAGACATTTTGGGTGCAATGGCAGAAAATTTGAGTGGGTAGTTTGATGACATCATAATTACCATGAGTGGATGAGTTAGGGGGATTTGGTCATATGGTTATGACCAAATTAATCCCATGTTTTTTTGGTCTAAGTATCAAGTCATGTGATGAAGTGCATCCAAATATGTGTGTGTACAAAGTTGGGCTTCTAGGCATTTTGACAATGGTTTCTATATTCAAACAAAGCCAAGTAATTAGTTTAGTGACGTCATATCTTGTACCTATAAAAGTTTCAATATAAAATTAATAATGGATGAATTCCCCTATTATATAATATATTTTGTGTTAAATCTTAGGTCATGGTACTAATCATGACAAAATATATGCAAGTGCAAAGTTGGGCTCCTAGGCAGTTTGATAGTGTTTTACCATACTTAACCAAATTTACATGAGGCAAGAAAAGCTGAGTAGGCATTTTGATTTAGTCATATTTTGAATATATGGTAGTTTCAATATAATTTGATCATATATATTTTTTTATTTTTATGCATAGTTTATATTCTCTAAATTTCAGGTCATGCGATGAAGTGCATCAAAAGATATGCATGTGTAAAATTAGCCTTCTAGACAGTTCTTGATATAGTTAGCTCTGTGGCAACAAAAATTGAGTGAGAAAATTAATACATTTATATCTCACACAAGAAAAAATTTTAGGATCAGTTTGATACATTTTTGTATTCCCCTATGAATGAATATCATATTGTCCAAATTTTAGATCATGCATCTAAGTGCAGCAAAATTTATTGAGGTCCAAAGTTGACCTTCCAAGTAGATTGCAATGGTTCCCATACTTAGTTGATTTTTCAAGAGATAAATATCATGAATAAATTAAGATCAAATGGTTCATGTAAAATCATATATATTTATTTAATGGTGTGTATCGAGTCAAAGAGGTCAATGTGATATTTGTTTAATGTTGAGCAAAGGTAAAGTATAAGGATCTAACAGTTCACATTTAATCGTATCATTGAGATCGATGATGTGAATGGAGTCAAAGTGGTAAACCTATTCAAAGTTTAGCATCATTAAAAATTGAGAACATTATAATAATATAGATGGTTTTTTATTGATCTAAGTAGTGAGGACATGAGATTATATCATGGTGTTTAAGGTTTAACTATGATCATTGGCATTTGAAGTTTGTAAAGGGAAAAACTAGTTCTCTATATTTTGGCTATAAATTTTGATATAGAACAAAATTAATGTTTCTGTAAAAATAAAAATTGTAGATGAATCCATGGTGCATCTATCAAACCTAGTTATATGGTATGATTATTTATACAATCAAATATATTGTGCTTCAAAGTTGACTATGTGTTTGACTGTGTTTTGGAAATGATCTGAGAAAGATAATTGAGTTCATGTTGATGATATGTAGATATCTCATGATGAATTATCTATTTTAAAGTGTTTTAGACTTATATAATTTTTGTGTCAATTTAATTTTTGACCAATATATATTCTATATGAACAAATACGTATAAGTTGATTGTGTTTGTTGAATGCACTGGCAGTTTGAGTGACCATCTTGCAGAGATAAGTTAAAGGTGTTCTAAGAAAATTTGAAAAATAAAATGAGCATGGAGATTTTCTATAAGTATCTAAGTCTTATGATAAGGAATTTTTTATCATGATATTCCTTTGATAAGATATGGAGAGTCAAAATAGCTTGATTGTATATGACCGGTCTGAGTGGTCATTTTGTGTATGTTGTTTTGAGTGATTATAACATGTGTTTTTGTGTTTAAATCACATGTAGGTATATATTAGGTCATTAAAGATATATCAATGTGATATAATCATATGTATTTGTGAAATATTTGAGTATTTGGTTCAAAATTTTGAGACTATGTTTTTTGTGTATGAAGACTTGAAGAGCTAGGAGACCTAATTGGTAGGTCTAAGTGTGGAGTTGGTATTCCAGATGTCAAGGACCTATGTGGGAATAATAAAGGGGATATATATATATGTTTGTGTGTGTGTGTGTGTGTGTGTGTGTGTGTGTGTGTGTGTGTGTGTGTGTGTGTGTGTGTGTGTGTGTGTGTGTTTTAATCATTGTTAAAGGATGAATTTGGTCCAAGTAGTCTCACATGTAATGTGTGAGTATGAAGTCCTAATGGTGGTTTGAGGGTAATGAGGCATTGGCCAACCTATGGAGTATGTGTTTATTACATGTAACATGTATGATTACATATTTCAAAGGTTGAAAAAGTGTGGTAAGAATCTTGGCTGACCAAGATGGGTTATACCAAGAGCATGGTATAAGGACAAAGCCTATTTAGCCTGTTTGTGCTAGTTGTGAAAATGTGAAGCCAAATGAAGGAGATAACCTTTGAAAGAGATGCTATAGGTTAGTGAAGACCCAAAAAGAGTGAAGAGGATTTGACATAATTTTCTAATCAAGGTGATGAAGGTGATCACATAGGTCATTGGACCTAATAAGCCTAGAAGAGGTAGAATGAGTGAGTATGCTCAAGAGGTTGTTTGAGAGTGTGTCTGGTGAGCGAAGGAAAGGCAAAGGTTGTGTGTGCCCATTGGATGGGTTTAATGGAAGATTAGGTTAATGATGGTTTTTATGACCTGTATTTCATATTTTTGATGCCATAATAGAGCTCTTGTAGGTTTGAATATTGAGTTTGAGTGAAGAGAGCTAATATAATTTGAATCTCCATTAGATTGGCAGGAAATCAATGTTCTAGGAGATTTTCTATTTATATGTGTTATTGTGGCTAATCAACATCTAAGGGGTTACAACCTCCTTGCAAGATGAAACTTTCTAAAGGTCTAGTTGTTGTGGTAGCTCAGCTAGATAGGTGTAGTAGTTCCTTGTGGGATTGTAGTCTCATTAAAACAAGGGATGGTAGTTCCTTGATCAGTTGTATCTGGTCTAAATTAGATATTTTATTTATATAAATTTATTCCATCTTGTAGGGTTCAGTGGTTTTTATCCCTCAAGATGGTTTCCCACGTAGATGTTATGTTGATGTGATGTATGCTCTTGTTCATGCTTTGGATATATGTGCTTTCATATTTATGTTGCTAGATCAAGTTGATGAATGATGGAATGGTTTTGGAATTGAATGTTCAATTTTGTCTACTGATTCACCCCCCTCTCAGTAGCTAATTTCAATAATTGGTATCAAATCAGGTCCTTTGGAGGAAGCTTAACAGCTTGAAGGAGATCCTAAGTAGCACAAGATGGCTAAGCAGTTGAAGAAATAAAATATTGAATTGAGATCAATGGTCAAAAGTTTTGAAGAAAAAATTAGTCATATTAAAGAGAAAACATGTATAATAAAGGATGATTTGTTTAAATAAGTTAAGAGGGATAAGGAGACTATCCAAGTTCTCAAAATTTATTTAGAAGTTGCATATTCAAGCATGAGATCTAAAGGAGATGAACTTGTTTAAATTAATAATGATATAGTTTCCCTAAAAGATGAGTGAAAAAAGTCATAATCAAAATAAGCAAGCTTAAAAAAGAATAAAAGGAATTAGAACATGTCAAAGAAGATGAAAAACACATCAGCAATCTCAAGGATCAGTTAGGGGTAGCTAATGCAAATTTGAAGACAAGATAATAAGAATGTAGACATTTTAAGACTTAGAAGAAGCAAATGTCAAAATTAGTTCAAAGCAAGGGAATTTGATGAGATAATAACTGAGATAAAAATTTTAAAGAATGAGAATGAACATTTCATAGACAATTTGAACAAACTATGAAGAAAAATGATAAGTTTGAGCAAGTCAAGGAGAATGCAAGATTTGAAAGCAATACAAGAAGGTTTATTAGATAGCCAAATGCTTCAAGTTATGTTAGTTTGTTTCATGGTCATTATTATACATGTAATAAGTATGGTCATAGATCTAAGGATTGTAGAAGGAATTAATTCAAGTATGGACATTCATGGAGATATGATAAAAAGAGTTTTTTGCCAAAGATTGATCATAGTTCAAATCTATCAAAAGGTATGAATGATATTATTTATTTCAGTTGTCATAAAAGTGGACATATTTCTAGATTCTATCCAAATGGTGTTAAGAGGTCTTCAAGGTATGTCAAAGGATATAGATCTCTTAAAAGGTCTAAGAAAGGAAAAACTCAAGTATGGAAACCAAAGGTAATCATTGCCAATTCTTCTAGTCATGAGGATGATAAAAAAGTTTCTCTATAAGGCTATGGTGTAAATCAAGATAAGCTCAAGGATCAAGTAGGTAAGATGGCTTCAGAAGATGAGAAGAGTCAAACTATGGTACTAAAGGCTAAGGATACTAACCTTGTTCAGTCCAAGAGTCTTGATGGATTATTTGCCAAGGTGGAAAAGTATCAAAAATGAAAGAAAGTCAAGAGATTATGTTGTCATCATTTGTTGATAAATCTGAATCAAAGCATCTATTCAAAATCAATCGATTAATGAGGTAGGACTGTAAGACAAAAAAGGGTATGGAGATATAGGAATATATAGAGTTTTGGGACTTTTAGTCTCTCCATGTCAAAGTGAGGTGTCTCTATCTAGGCTTCAAGGAGACACTTTTCAGCAAGAGAAAGGTCATGAGAAGATGTGTTGACTTATTGTGAAAGGACATGAAGAAGTCTAGTGATTTGAAGGATGATCTAATTGGTCAATGTGGTGAATATTGAAGTTGTGTATATAAGGTCTGAAAGTAGGATATGGAGATTTCTAAGTGTGGAAGTGTGTTTGCTCTAGATCCAAAAAAAATGTCAATCAGTACAGAGTCAAGGGGGAGCTTTCTAAGCTCTGTGAGCAATTTGTTAGTTCCAAGGATCAAATAAGTTCAATTTCAGATTGGTGCATGTCAAGATGGGATAAGTGTTTTGAAGGAGCTATAATACAGGGTCAAAATGTGTGTTTTTAGGTGGCGTAATGATATTGATGCAATTTCAAGAAGAGTTTGATGCTTAAAAATTTATGTGCACTTCTTTATGATGTGTGCCAAATAGTTTTTTATCTTGATGATCCTATTTGTGCCAATTGAAGATTTTTGAGTGCTCTCAATTTTTTATTTTTGGATTAAGGGCAAGTTGGATTAAAATGGGTTATAGGATTTATGGGTTCCAAAATTTATGGAATCTCAAATCTTGGTACAAAAGTGTGTGATGGTTGTCTCCAAGTGTGCAAGAAATTTTAGAGGAGGGCTTTGACCAGAAGGAAGTTTGTTGACTCTATTTATTTTGGATAATAGGTTTTTGAGATTTTCTATAAAAGTGGTTTACCTTATGATTTGATATATTATGATTCTTAATAGGTTTAATATTAAAAATGGGTTTTCAAAACAAGCTTCACAGAGATTTGAAGGTTTGTGGTTTTTAAATCATTCATGTTTTTGTCAAGATGAAGACCTAATTGGCAAGTTGGTTTGTGAATTAAGTATGTTGTAGAGGATGATCTAGGTGATGAAAATTTTTGTTCTTGAATTGGCATATGAGAATGATCTAGATATTATTTTTTAGGTCTTGAAGGTTCATCTATTGAAAATTGTGGGCTTTACAAGTTCTAGGTAGGGCTACAATGAGTCTAGACAGGGCTAGTGAGAAAAAGAGTGCTTTGTGTTCATTTTATCCAAAAGAGAAAGGTATGAGTATTTCAAGGAGAGTTATTAGGTTTTTTTAGATCATGTTTCCTATTTTTTTAGTGGCATGAATTTATATTGGTGGTCTTTGTGGAAGATTGAGATAAAAGGCTAGTAAGCCTGTATGGTGGTTCTTCATGGTGTATGGAGATATGAAGATGCTCAAGAGGTGAAAAGGCTCATAGATCTTAGGGTAATTCCTTGTTAGATTTATTTTTTTCCTTAGGATCAGTTGGTTCCCACTTTTTAATTATGTCAAAGGGGGAGAAAGTTCCTATTGTGAGAGTGCTTGAAGAGAAAGAAGAAAGGTGAGTTGTATATTGTTTTATGATGGGTGTTGACATCAAGATAAAGGGAGAGAATATTGGAGAGTTTTCAATGATTTAATGGAGGTATATAGGTGAGTGTATGAATTTCATTGATAGTATAAGTGACAATGACAAAGTGTGCAATGTGCTTGTCCTAGTATGTTTGAAGTAAGCTTGGTTGATCTTCAGAGTTTGACTATTTAGATGTGATTAGGGATGATTCTAAAATATTGAGCTTATGAAAGAGGTCCTATCAGAGGTCAAGGATGTATTGAGTGATTTTTTGAATAATTCTATTTCATCTAGTAGTCCATAGTTTTCATCTAGATATTTTGGGTCCAGTGGTAGAAAATCTAAGTAAGCAGTTTGATGACATCATAATTGCTACGAGTGGATGAGTCCAGGGGAGTTGGTCATATGGTTGTGATCACATTATTCACAAGTTAATATTTTCCAATTATAAAATCATGTGATGAAGTGTATCCAAATATATGTGTGTTCAAATTTGGGCTCACAGGCATTTTGATAGTGTTTTTTATGTTTAAACAAAGTCAAGTAAGCAGTTTAGTGATGTCATATCTCGCACGTATGAAAGTTTCAAGAGCATATTGATATATGGATGAATTAATATATGAGAGAATATATTATTCACTAAATATCATTTTATGAATCTAATTGTGATAAAATATTTTCAAGTGCAAATTTGGGCTCCCAGGTAGTTTGATAGTGTTTTCCCATAGCCAAATTTGCATGTGGTAAGAAATGTTGAGTAGGAATATTGATGTAGTCATATTTTACACATGTGGAAGTCTTAAGATAAGTTGATCATATGGGTTTGTTTATTTTTTTTCCTATTTTATATGCACTAAATTTTAATTCATGTGATGAATCACATCAAAATATATGCATGTGCAAAGTTGGCCTTCTAAACAGTTCTTGACATAGTTGGCTCTATGGTAGAAAAATCTGAGTGATCAGATTAATGGAGTTATATCTAGCACATGGGAATTTTTTAAGATGGTCGGATTCCCATATTAACTATATCATATGGTCCAAATTTTAAATCATGTGTATAAGGGCGGCAAAAGTTATTGAGGTCCAAAATTGGCCGTACAGGCAAATTGCAATGGTTCCCATACTTAGTCAATTTTGTAAAAGATAAAGATTGGGACAAAATGAAAATCCAACATTTCACAGGTGATCATAAATATTGAGCTAATGTCACTTATTAATTCAAATAGGTCAAAGTGATAATAATATAACGTTGAGTAAAGGTAAATGATAAGGATCTAGCGATTCACATTTAATCTTGCGATTGAGATCGACAATGTGAATGAATTCAAAGTGGTCAACCTGTTAGAAGTTTAACATTATTAAATACTGATATCCTTAAAATAATACTTAAGGTGATTAATTTATTTAATTAGTGAGGACACGAGATGATAACATGGTTTTCAAGGTTTATCTGTGACTATTGGCATTTAAATTTTACAAAGGGAAAATCTAGTGCTCTGTATTTTGTATATAACTTTTGATCCAGGATGAATTTGATTATGTTGTAAAAATAAAATTTTTGGAGTAATCCATGGTTCATCTATTTAACCTAGTTATATGGTATTATTATTTTTACAGTCAAATATATTTTGATCCAAATTTGACTGTGTTTTGCAAATGACCTGAGAAGGATAATTAAGTTCATGTTGATGGTCTTTATATGTCTCATGATGAATTATATATTGGAGAGTGTTTTAGACTACATAAATATCATATTTGTGTTAATTTTAAGTTTTAAAAATCTATATTATATATGAATAAAGACATAGAAGCTGACTATGTTTGTTAAATGCACTAGAATTTTGAGTGATCATCTTGCAGAGATAAGTTGAAGGTATTATGAGAAGAGTTGAAGAAAAAATGAGCATAGAGATGTTATATAAGTATATAATTCTTATTATAATTAATTATTTGTCATTATATCCCTTTTATAAGATATGGAGATTCAAAATATCTTGACCATATTTTGACTATATATGTCCAGTCTGAGTGGTCATTTTGTGTATGTTGTTTTGAGTGTTTATAACATGTTTTATTGTGTCTAAAGAACATGGAGGTATATATTATGTATTTAATGGTTAACCCATTTGATATAATAATATGTATTTGTTAAATATTTGAGTATTTGGTTCATAAGTTTGAGACTATGTTTTCTATGTATGAAGCCTTGAAGAGCTAGAAGACCTAATTGGTAGGTCCAAGTGTGAAGTTGGTGTTCTAGATGGCATGGACCCATGTGGGAGTGATAAATGGGATATTGGATATATTTTTGATATTTTATAATCATTGGTAAATTATTAAGTTGGTCCAATTAGTCTCACATGTAATGTGTGAGTATGAAGGCCTAATGGTTTTAGGTCTCACCAAGACCTAATGGTGGTTTGAGGATAATGAGGCATTGACTGACCTATGGAGTATGTGGTTCTTACATGAAAAATTTATGAATAATTATTTCAAATTTGTAATAAGTGTGGTAATAATATTGGCTAACCAATATGGGTTATACCACAAACATGGTATAAGTACAAGGCCTATTTGGCCTATTTGTGTTAGTTATGAAAATATGGAGTTAAGCGAAGGAGGAAACCTTTGAAAGAGAAGGTAAAGTTTAGTGAGGAATATCATAGAGTGAAGAGGATAAAACATTCTTATCTGATCAAGGTGATGAAGGTGATCACATAGGTCATTGGACCTAATAATCCTATAAGAGGTAGAATGAATGAGTGTGCTCAAGAGGCTATTTGAGAGAGTGTGTATGGTGAGCGAAGGCAAAGTGAATGTTGTGTGTGCCCAGTGGATGGGTTGAAGGGTACATAAGGTTTATGATGTTGTGTATGACCTATAGGTCATATTTTTGATGTCATAATAGTGCTCTTGTAGGTTTGAATATTGAGTGTGAGTGAAGAGTTGAAAAAAGCTAATATACTTTGTATCTGCATCATATTGGTAGGCAATCAGTGTTCTAGGAGACATTATATTCATAGGTGTTGTTGTGGCTACTCAAAATATAGGGGATTTTAGCCTCCTTATAAGGTGAAACTTTCTAAAGGTCTAGTTGTTATGGCATCTCATCTAGACATGTGTAGTATCTCCTTGTGGGATTGTAGTCTCACTAAAATAAGGGTCCTTGATTAGTTGTAGCTAGGCTAAATTGGATCTTGTCTTTAGAGGATTATAGTCCATCTTTCAGGGTTCATTTGGTTTTATCCCCCAAGAGGGTTTCCCACATAGATGTTATGATGATGTGATGTATGTTCTTATTCATGCTTTGGATGTATGTGCTTTCATGTTTATGTTGCTAGATCAAGTTGATGAATGATAAAATGGTTTTGGAATTGAATATTCATTATTGTATACTAATTCACCCCGCACCCCTCAGTAGCTACTTTCAACACTAATTCTCCTACTAAACCTCTTACCAACTTCCACTCTTCGAGGCATTTACTTCCTGCATTAAATATTAAACCACCAAAATCTTAGCATGATCTCGAAGTATCCTCAAATATGAATTTACATTAAATTACCTTGACAATTGGGCATGCCATGATGGATCATAGAATGAACTTCTGACTTTAATACCAAATTTCCATGCTACAAGTCTATAATATAGATTTATTACCTTTGAAAACACCAAACTAAATGCCTTTCGACACTATAGACTTGGCTTAAGCCATTTGAAATCATCGTGACCGATAGACTTATTATTCTTATTTAAAATTTTAGTATAAATAACCTTAGGCTAGGATCCTTTGAACACATAAAATTATATTTTTTAGAACTTAGGCCAAATAATTTATGAATTTGGAACTTTAGAAACAATTACCTGAATATTAAGCCAACTTCATTTATGTCAAAATATCAAAAATGAATTGTGTATGCACATGATGCATGATCATAATCATCTTTCAACATGAAATTTATAATAAATCAAATGATGTATTTGATTTATTAAACCATACGATGCATTGTCTCCTCAATGGTAACAGTTGTGACTACTCTATCTCTATACTAAATTTGAACTGAAAATGAAATCATATAACCAATTCATATATCATTATTATCTATTTCAAACTGAGTTAAAAATTGTCAATGAAAATTACCATAATCATATAATCCCTTCAACTATCAAAGGTATCTCTATTTCAAACTGAAATGTTGTATTATAATATGGATAACCCATTGAAAAGCAAAATGATTGATCATAACCATCTCAAAAATGATGAAATACATATGCATATTTTATTCATTTATCCATTTATGTTGTTCAAAACCACTTAAATATAAACATGAATTCATCAACCAATCACCATCAATTCATAATTTAAAATATGCATCCAAATATATTACTAATTGATCGAGTCTCCGACACAGTTTTAAACTTCATGACTGAATCATCTCTATGGTAGAAAAGTATTAGTTTTATAAAAATTTGAGGGGATGTGACAAATAGACATAAAACCTATATGTAGTTCTTACATCATTATAATCATAATAATCATTTTTATTATAGTCTTCTTCATGGTCAAAATTAACTTCTTGATCATGAAATTATTTTATGTTACTCTTGTCTTCTTTTGTATCTAGATATGTAAAACCAACTAATCCATATTGTGGTATTAAATTTTTTGATTTCTCCTTTTCATTATGTAATTTTTCATGTTCCTCTATTGATATGCCATTACTTGTATGTATTTTTATACTAGCTGAAGATATGCTTTATTTTTGTTATTTTTTCTCTAAATATGTTCCCTTTTTGGAAATGAAGATGGCCTTGCCTCCCTAATCAAATGGGATGAAACCTTTATTTTTATCAATCATTTATCATATTTATTTTATCCATGACCCTACAAACACAACATTATATACACTTATATTGGAAATAACATGAAAATTAAGATAACACTCTTTATAAGAAAACAAAATTCTTAAGTTGAATGATCCTATACATGTTGTGTATGCATTAGTTTGATCTAAGTGTTGAATATGATATCCAAGAAATGTAATTAATGATGTATAACATAATTTGTTTCATTATAATCCATAACCTTGACATTGGTAAGTTAATTTTTATCTATGTGAGTAGTGATAATGAATGGGTCTTGATATGAAAAAAGACTTGTAATTTCTCGCTTTGAAACTACATTTGAAAATTTATCTTTTGTAAGCATTTATTTATTTGGAAACTTTTTTTATTAGGAACCCTTTTTAAAATATAATTTATTGCTTAGTTTGAATCTATTTTGTAAACTTTTGTTCTTTCTCTTTTTGATATATTGCCTTTTTGATACATTCCTTTTATAGTTACTATTTTTCATCTTGTTCCGTATGTGATTGTGTTTACTCTAATTTTTATTTTGAACCTTTTATTTCTCTAAATTTTCATGTTGATCCATACTTTTTGTATTCATTAGTTTTGTATTAATTCTTATTTTTCCATTTGTTCTACTTGCATTTATTCCACTATGTTAGCCTGGTTGATGTATCTATTATAGGATCACCACTATCAATAATATTGTGTGTTTTCTTCTTTAAATCCAAACAACTATTTTTATGATGCCCATGCATTATATGATATGTAAAATAACATTATGATCTCCTTAGAGGATGTATAAGTGGTAGTTTGATGAATTTGTTTCGAATAATTTCCTTAGAATCTCACTTTCACTCTTCGTAATCTTTTGTATAGTTTTTAAAGTATTAGTTGTAGATGTATTCAATTTTAGCTTCCCATTTTGATATGAAATATTGTTAGGCATGAAATTGATATATGAAGATTTAAAAACATGATTAGCACTAACATACTCTAGATTCTATGCATATTTAATCTAATTTTCCCATGATGTAATCCTTGAAATGAAATACTAATTTTACTTTTTCATCTTGCATATAATGATTATTTGATCCTTGAGGGCTTCAAAAACACAAACCTTAGGTAATTATGATTGGATATGCATACAAAAAACATTAATAGGAGATGCAGGATGTGGAGGAGGTTGAGAAAGGATACGTTGGTTACCTTGATTTGACACAATAAGATGGGTCATCTTACCCCTTAGAGTAATGATAACATGGACTTGGTTAGAGAGAAAGTAGCTATCTTGAGGTTAGGATGGGAAAGAGTTCATTTTTATCCATTTTAAATTTTCTAAAGACTAATATGATAATTTGAAGAGAGATACATACAAATTCTATCAAACACTCCAACATGACAAGTAAATCAAAATTTTAGATTTGAAACCCTATTAAAAATTATAAGGAAAAACCCTAGGGAAATCTAGGGCTTGTAATATTCAATCAATAGATGGATTCACTAATATGTTTTATGAAAATTTTATAATAAGTTAATTAATTACCTACATGTGATAAAATTTTATGAAAAAACATAAGGCTACAGATTTATAATAACTGACACAAACAGATTTTAAAATTTTAAAATTTAGAAATATGCTTAAAGGGGAGCATTTTAAGAAAATAAAAATTAGTTGGAAAATAAAAATACAAGATTATGTCTAAGGCTAAAAACACTATGGAGCTATGTTGACTAATTGTGGATTCAAAATAGGGTTTTTTAGGATCTCCAAACAAGAGCATTATATTGAGATAGGGATATTAGGTGTTATTACCTACAGAGAGAATCAATAGCTAATGGATGATGGAACTCTGGGATTTTTTTGATAGGTTTTCCTTTGACTGTGTGTTCTACTGATTGTGTGGGAACCTTTGATCCATCATGAAAACCAGTATGTATCTTATCCTCACTTATAACCCTATCTCAATGGACCAAGAAGACATGTGCAATCACAACATAAAAAAGGGTTAGAAGTTGAAGTTGTGTTTTACCTCAACACCCCTTGTATTGAGTATTGTCTACATACCAATACTCTGAAAAGGTAAAAAAATCCATATACTTCTCCCATGCTAAGGTGGTGTGTGTGAAATACTAACATAAAATATTACATGTTGGTGCAATCATGGTGTGATTGAGTGATTCAACTATGACTTGTGACCTTGGAAGTATATTTTGACTTTAGCTCATAGCTATTACGGCTATATATATTCAAATTTGGAATAAATAGGGAATATTCTCTCAATATGCAATTAGAGTGTTGGTGTTTTTCAATATCAAAACCTCCTTCCATATAAAATGGTTTGAAATGTGGATTTATAGTGATATTTTAGGAATTCCTTTAGATGGGGTTGGCTAAAGTTATGGGATGACTCATAATGTTAGTTTGAAATTGAACAATTAGCCATTATTAGGTGGGAGGACAAGAGTTGTAAAACTGGACACTACTAGAGAGCATTATTGTCCAAATCATTAGAATAAATTTGAGGTTAAAATTGAACCTATTAATAAGTCCTTTAAAATGGGATGATGTTTTATTTTTATTAAAAAATAAAAATAAAAAATACTTAACCCATAGTTAACCACATGGGCTAATGGGTCCCATTATTTGAATTAACTACTAGAAGTATCTATCAATCACCCTAAAAATGCTCTCCACATTTTATGTAGATTTTTTAACTTGAGTTTAAAATGAACTTTCATTTATTTGAGCTTTAATTATGAATTTTTTTTAAAGACAAAAATACGAAAGTGTAAGTTAATATCATATAAATGAATTATTTAGAATTTATGAAAGAAATTTTTGAAGCTAAATATTCATTTATTTTTGAGATTTTCTTTTATTTTTTACCAATTTATGAGAGAAATTATTCATTTATTTTTAAATTTTTTATTTTATATCTTAATACAACTTTAAGGGTAATGCAGAAAACATTTGCACTTCTCTGTAATGTTTTATGCATATAATTAAATATAAAATATATACGTTTGATATTTATTTAAAAGGGCTCACTTGGATTTTAGAAATGTAAAATCAAATTTATTATTCATCATTCAAATTGATAGTTAAAGTGGATTATATATATTAAATAGTTAATAGTTAACTATCTATATATATATATATATATATATAACCACCTATTCCATTAATGTCATAATTTAATACGATATAGGTCCTTCAAAAATGATATATATTGGTATATTTTAGATAAATTTATCTAAGATATGTATGCTAGTTATATTATATTTAAATTTATAATGAAACTCTATTATATAAAATTTGGTTTTTAAATAAAAATGACAATTAAAATTTTAAAATTAATTTATTTATTTATGATTTTATATATTCTTATATTATTTGTTTAAAGATTATATTACAAACTAGTGTATAAGAACTTTTCTAAATATTGATTTAATTTTCCATATATATTATTTTGAGTGTATAGACATAATATTCTCTAAATTCAAACGTTTATTATAGATTATTTTAACATTTTTTGTGTAAATATTATTTTACAAATTGGTATATAAGACCTTTTTTTAAAGATTATTTTATTATTTTTCATATATGTTATTTTTAGTGTATGGGAACAATATTCTCGAAATTTGAACCTCCATTATATATTATTTTAATATTTAATTTATATTTTAAAGAAGATATATAAAGCTATCAACAAAGATGATCCGTAATTATAGGTATTATAAAAAAAATTACAATCTTACCACATACTATTTTTTTCACTTACAGGAGACTTTTAGATTGTAACTACTTCCACTCATTTTTGTATTTGATTAACTTTATATCATTTATTAAATTGATTTAATTCAATAAAAATTTCAATCAAATATAAAAATAATATAAAATTTCAACTTGAGTGGGGAGAGACAAATCCACTGACTTTAACTACTTATAATACCACTCAAAAATAAAGTGAACCATAATTACTAAGTCGTAACATACTAAATTTAAAATAGACTACGTTTCATCCTTTTCTATTATAGATTATTTGAATATTTACCTTTTAAATTAAATAAGGTATATAAAACTAGCAACAAAGATGATCCATACTTAATAGGTATAATTAAAAAAAAAAAATCTTGTTGTATACTAATTTTTCCACCTAGAAATGACTTTAGAATGCAACTACCACTCATTTTTTATTTGATTATATTTATGTCATTTATTAAATTTATTTAATTCAATAAACTAATAAAATTTAAAATAAGTGGATAGGGAAAAACCCACCACTTTATAGGATAAATTAAATCATAATTACTAGGTTATAACGTATTAAATTTAAAATAGAAAACCATTAAAAAAAAATTACATTCTTACTACAAATTTTGTAGTTTATTATACATATTACCACATTATTAGAAATTATTGTCATTCAAACCATGCACCTGTTGAATCGAAAAAATTAGTTCAGTGGAATATTGGGATCATCCCCCAAGGGGTGGGATACTTTCACTCTTTGGGATGAACCTCTAAAGAAGGTCGGCTTCCTTATAATCTAAATGCATCTAATTTAGGATCAACATGTATACCTAAAAGAGATGAATGGAAATTTACAGCTAATCCTAAGTCTAAAATATTTTGGGGGAAAGAGATAGAGGGATTTGATGAAAAAAAATAATGGTGATGCACCAAGACTAGACAAATCACCTCTATAGGCCTTGAAGAACACACTACAAATCTCAAAGGATGAGAAAATATCACACAGACTCTAAAATGAATATTTTATACTTGGAGGTGTAGGGCAAAATACAACAACAAGAAGGATGATGAACAATCCACAAGTGGAATCTATATAAACTCATATGCACACAACATATAACCTGTAAGAGAAAGTCAAGTTCTACACATGGGTGTTGGGGAATAGATGACAATGAAAGGGACAAAGGTCATCCATAGGCAAAGATCAACAAACTATAGGATGTACACATAATGCAAGAAGAAAGAAAAGAGGTGAACTCAATTCTCATTAAAATGAAAGGCTCAGGTGGTAAAGGGATCGTGGATGAAGAATTTTGGTAGTATTTTTTTGCTAAAAAATTTTCAGTCACTTTACAATGTAAGAATCGAGATTTTATAAGGAATGGAAATCCCATAGGTTATTACTTAAAATCAGAAATGTAGTTGAGAAAAATTAAATGAATATCATAATTTAAGACACATAATCTCTATGCAAATCAGATGGGGATGGCAAAAGTTAATTGGGATCCTGATTGCATCCTCAAGGCTTGGTGATGATTGCCTCAAACTTAAGCTTGTTGAATCATCACACTCTCTCATTATTTATGTAACAACCAATGTTTAATCGTTTAATAACCACAATTCAATTTATAATTTTTTGTGTGTAGGAATACAGCTATAGATCTTTTAGAACTACTTGCCTTGGAAGATTTGGGCTTGATTTCTCCATTTTTGCTTTCAATGTTGATCCCTACAGACTTTCATACCATACTTGTCATTAAGATGCTCCTTTATCTTGTATGTTTTGGTCATGATCTTGTCCTACTAGTCTCACTCATGCATTAATTCTATTATCTATATTAGTATTAAATTATAAAAGACTCAAGTTTAATCCAATTTATTATGCCAACTGTAACATCTTCTCGAGTCATTCATATTTTAATCCTATGATCCTTGAGCCAACAAGCTTTGATTTTATAAACCTTATGATAGTCTTGATAGTTAGATAGACTCTTAATATTAGGTTGGTGCACTGATGGCATGGAACTATTTCATTTGTTGCCTCCTTCATGGTTTATTACAACCCATCAATCACCTCATCTGATGATTTAGATCAAGTCCATTTTTTATATTCCATATAGAATTCACCCATTCACCATGGGTCTCAATGTCACTATCTAGATCTTCCCCTTCATTTTCCTATTCGAGTTCTCCCAAGTACCGATTGACACTCTCTTACTCGTTAGGTACTCTTTTCATTATGTGCTTAGGGCCTACCACCTCTACGTGGCTCCTTCTCACTCTATTTTTCTAGGCTAATGCTTTAAGTGCAATGTTTATGTTCTTTTGAAGTGAAGTAGAAGTTTTCCACATGGCATCATCTTGCTCACATATTACTCTGACACACTACTGGGTTTGTATGAACCACCTGGGGCTATGGCACAATCATATTTTGTCATGTGGCATCATCCTATTAACTTTTTGTTTAGAGAATTTGAACTTATTCAAAAAAAAATTGGACACTAGGTCATCGGGATTGGGACACATGGAAGCATGTCGTTAAGCCACTTACCCACTACTTTGCTAACATGGAGATCCATAGGGTGACTTTAAATAAATTTACTAAGTGTCTTAAATTTTTTTGAAAGGGATTGGGACTATCGAGAGCTATGAATAATTACTACATGGTTCTATTTGATTGGTCCAAAATCTTATTATGATTGATAACCTAGGTAGCCATTAAGATGTCACCAGAGCTTATCAAATTTAATTTTTTCACCTTGTAAAGCCGTCACTGGGAAAAACCTCAAAATGGATATGTCTAATAACTTCTTTGGAAAAATGGAAGCTATTGGAAGACTGAAACTTGCATATTCTCCAAGTTTATAACTTACCTTTGATCTCACAAGTGACTATGCAAAATTGGCTAAGTCTTGAGAAGCCTATGAGTGATTCTAAAGACTTAAACAGAACTCCAATGCTACTCTTCCATGGTGATAAAAATAATCAACATTATGGTGATTCTGAAGCCTTGAACAAAACTTCGATGCTAAGCAAGAATTCAATATCATTTGAAGCAATCCATTGGGCATGGAGTCATAGAATCACCTAAGACACCTAATTTTGGAAGTGTAACACAGTTGTAACCTGCTTAGTTGGCTAATAAATGATTAAATTGAGAGTTAATTACAAATAATTTGATAATATTGTCAAGGTTTATCTCTAATATGCCTCCTAAATTTCTCAAAGCTTCTTGATCTCCTTCAAACACCATTCTATCTACCCTGAAGCTCTAATTTTGCCTTATTTTCAGACTTGTTCCCTTAGCCAATTATGAAACTAAAAATGCCTCCAAAAAAAGAGATAAGGAAACACACAACTTGTGCCAAAGGCACTTAGAGGAGTATAAAAATAACTAAAACTATTTTCAATGTGTAATAGGGCACTTAGGTAAAATAAAACATCTAAACTAATATGCCATAATACTTGGAGGAAAGAAAATGCAGCTAACCTACCCTACACTAACTAAACAAAGGCCTACCTAAATGAGGCCATTGACTAGTTCTATAAAATAGTTACCTCTTTTAACCAATCTAGAATGATTTTCATATTTGAGGGTAGCCAACCATAGGTGGAAGAGGATTGGATGCTTGATGAACTAGTGATATGCTTCTCCAAGGATAAAAATAAACTCACCTATTCATGTAAGTTGACTGGAAATACAACTATCTTGGAGTAGATAGGCGGGTTAATTTTGACCTTGTTAATGTTCAATTTTATGATCTAGATTGATTATAACATGTGATGGTGTCTCTTTATCAGCCTCTACCTAAGCTAGGTATCTAATAGGACATCCCCTTAACAAGGCAAATCTTAATTAATCATTCTTGATCTCAGAGATAGGTTTGTTGCTCTATCCTCAAGCTAATTAGGGTGTTCTTATCTTAGTGACTCATTTATAAACATGGCCACTTCCACCTGACATTTATGTTTCTCATGAGTTTCTTGTTTAGGAGATGTTATTTTGGTGTCAATGTTTAAGTATAATTCCTCTATCTTGTCCCAAAAAAATATCATCTTCCAACTCTTCTCTACTCCTTTCAAAGATGGCTTCTTGCCTCCAATCAAAATTAGATTTAAAGTTTCCCTCAGGAGAATGAATTGAGTTGTATTGGAAGTGGATTTTCATTGAAGCTTCTTTGGGAAGGACTAAAACATCTCCATAAACTCAAATTTTGATCTCTTGGACTTATTCAATAATTCCTCCAACTCTTCTTGGCCATGAGGATTGATGTCCTCAATTTCAATCTCTATTTCTTATTTATCTTGATTAAACTCATGCCAACTAGATTGGTATTCTTCTTCTTCCATGATAAGTAGAAGCTCATTTTTCCAAGATATGACCTCATCATCTTACTCCTAAATGCAACCTTGAATAGAGAAACTTGGCCTCTCTTCATCAAGAATACCTTATTCCTCTCCATCCTTGCCCACTTGCTTATTATTCTATTGCTCTAGCTGATCATGTTTATCTTCCTCTTGTAGTAGGTCTAGTCTTTCTATTTTAGTGACACAAATAAGGATGCCAATAATTATTTCCTCATCATCTTCACTTTAAATATCGTGCTCTTTATCTAAATTAATTTCATTTACTCTTCATACAAAGGGTCCCCCTTTGAAAATGGAGATAGAGAGAGGGAAAGAGGTTTTAATTGATGAAGTAAGAGTGGCCTTAACAAGGTTGGGCATCTCAAAATTAGGATGCTTGGTCCAAGAAGGATACCAAGGTTGATTAGTTTAAGGCTATTGAGGAAAAATGGGTTGTTAAGGGGGTTATTCTTGAGGGATAATAGGTTGATTTTACATGGGAATATGTTGTTTCAAAGGATGGGGACTTCTAAAACTTGGGATTTTAAAACAAGGAGACTTACTTGGTAGCTCAGAAGGTTTCCTCTTATTGAAGATTAGGATCTTTAATGTGGGAGCCTCTTTTTGAGTGGATTGAGCCTAAGCTATGGTGGGAGAAATTTGTCTGAAACTGGCAATAGAGGAGGTTGGTCGAGGTTCAAACTTTTGTAGTTGCATAAGCAGTTAACACATCTACTCCTCTTTGGCTATAATATACCTAACCAAGCATTCATTATGATGTCTTTCTTATTCTCTCACCTTATGATAATGGAGATAGTCTTGATAAGTGAGTTCTTACTACCTTCTATACTCTTACTCTCTTTAAATCTCCCTCAATTGTCTCTAAAAACCTAAATGTATATCATTGATGCTTTTGGGCAGATGATTAGGAGGGTTATAATATTTATTGGGAGTAACATATCCCTCAAAAGGTTGATTATAAGCATGAGTAGGCTACCAATAATGTTGAGCAGGGGTGGGAGGGTGGCAAACACTATGATAATGAAGGTATCCTACTAAGACAAAACTATTTAAGATAAAACCATTAGTATTTTCAATCTGATATGGAAAATAAGAAGGCATAATAACAAGATTTTCATGGAATTTGGTGTGAAAAGACATATCCTTAAGCACTCAAACTAATTAAACTAGTATATTTAATCCTTGGAGTCACCACAGTATTGAAGAAACTACCCTAAATGTCAAGATGCACTAAACAACACACCAAAAATATTCAATGGATGATGTAAGGATCATCAAACTATCCCAATGGGTGTGCTAAAAACTATTATAACTTGAATAGAGAACTCCTTGAATTATAAGAATTGGTTTAGTGAGACAATGGGATCATCCCCCGAGATGTGGAACTCTTTCACTCCTTGGGATAAACCTCTAGATAAGGTTGACATCCTTATAATCTAAATGCATCTAATTTAGGATCAACATGTAGGCCTAAAATTGCTAAAAGGAAATCTACTAGTAATCCTAAATCTAAAACCTATTGTCGGGAAAAGGGAGAGAGGGGTTGTTGAAATATAAAAGGTGATGTATCAATATTAGACAGGGCACTTCTATAGGCTTTGAAGAACACATTAAAACTATAAAAAAATGAAAAAACATTACACAATCTCCAAAATGGACACTACACTTGCATAAGAAATTTATATGAACGTACAAGACATAATATAACACTAGGAGGGATGATAAATGGTCCATAAATAGTGTCTATATAGAACTGTACATGCATAGCATATGACCTACAAGAGAGAGCCAAGTTCTACACAAAGGTGCGAAGGGATGGATAAGAATGAGAGGGGAGAGAATTACCTAAGGAAAATATTAACAAACAAAAAATACACACATAATATAAGAAACATGAATAAAGGTAAACTCAATTTTCATTAGTTACAAGGCTCATGCGATAAAGGACTCATGGAGGGTAAATTTTGTAGCATTTTTGTGCCTAGAAATGTTGACCACTTTATAATGTAAGACCCAAGATTTTATAGTTAATAGGAATCCCATGCATCATTTATTACAATCATAAATATAGTTAAAAAATTGAATTAATATCAAAAGTCAAGACACATAACCTCTTTACAAATTAGATAGGATGGCTAAAGTTAATTAGGATCCTAATTACATCCTCAAAACATGGTGATGGTTACCTCAAATGTAAGATTTTCATCTTGGCACACTCTCTCATTCATTGTGTAGCAGCTAATATTTAATCATTGAATGACCACAAATCAATTTGTAAGCTTCTATGTGCAAGAATGCAACTGTAGATATTTTGGAACTAATTACCTTAAAAGATTTGGGCCTGACTCCATTTTTTATTCCAATGTTGATCCCTACATACTTTTATGCCATTATTTTTAGCAAGATGCTTCTTTGTCCTTTATTCTTTGGTCATTATCTCTTCATTCTAGTCTCACTCATGCCTTAATGTTATTAGCTATATTAGCAATAAATTTTTTAGGCTCACATTTAATCTAATTTATTGTGCCAACTACAATGTCCTCTTGAGTCATTCATATTACAATCATATGATCCTTGAGCCGCCAAACTTTGATTCTAAAAATATTGCTTATGATGATCTTAATAGTAAGATGGACCATTAATTTTAGGATGGTAAACTGATGGCATGACACTATTTCATTCACTACCTCCTTCATAGTGTTTGCCAACCCATCAATCACCTCATCTAATGACTTAGTTTGAGTCTATTTTTTGGATGTCATATAGCATTCACTGATTCATTATGAGTCTCGATGTCACTAGATATATCTTCCCCTTCATTATCTTGGTTGGGTTTTTCCAAGTGCTAGTTAGCACTCTCTTATTCATTGGGTGCTCTTGTCATTGTGTGCTTTGGGCCTGCCACCTCCACATGGCTCCTTCTCACTTTTCTATTACTAGGTTGAAGCTTTGAGTGCAATGTTGATAGTTACTTATATCACTGCTAGTTTTGCATAGAATACCCCGAGGTTGTGGTGTAAAAATATTTCACCATGTGGCATCATCCTACTAGCTAATGTTTCAGAGGCTTTGAACTTGTTTATATTGTTTTAGGATGTCGAGTCACTAGGATTATGACATGTGGAAGCATCTTGCTCACCTACTTGCTTACTACTTTGCTGATGTGGATATCTATTGGGTAATTTTGAAGAAATTTACAAGTGTCAAAAAGCATTTTGAAAGGGCTTGGGAATGCTGAGAGTTACAAATAATTATCTCATGGAACTATTTGATTGGACTAGAGTCCTACTATAATTGATATCCTGAGAATCCATCAATATGTCATTGGGGCCCCATTAAATTTAATTTCATCACCTCCTAAAGTTATCACTAGGAAAAACCCTAACATGACTAAGTGTCAAAGCGCTTCCTTGAAAAATAGAGTTGTTGGGAGACCAAAACTTTTTGATCCTCTAAGTGTAGAACTTCCCTTTGGGCTTACAAGTGACTGTGCAAAATCAACATCTCTTGAGAAGCCTATGAGTGATGTTGAAACCTTGAATGGAACTCAGATGCTACTCTTCCATAGTGATCAAAAATGGTCAACAAATATCACTTTTAAATTTATAATATAAAAAGGCTTTCTATCAAAATACATAGTTATATCAAAATAAATGGAAAGTAAATTTTTATAGGCAAACTATTTTACCTTTTTATTCAATTATGTATTTTTTTAATATGTTTTTAATTTCTTTTAAAAGTTATGTTGGTTGTATTGTTGGGTCTCAAATAATTAAAAATTGACACAATCACGTTATTATAGATACAAGCCCCCTATATGCCATTGTAGGAACATCTATTAGTGTAATAAACTAGTAACTATTTAATTTATTATAAAAGTTGTAGGTATTTTAAATATTTTTCCAACTATATAATTTTTTTTCAAAACAAAGGTTAGAGTCAAAATATATGCAAAAATTATCAAATATTATTTTTTATATCAAATTATTCTTTTTATTCTTTTAAAAATTGTTAATATTCTATGTAGAATCTCCAGAAATATGTAAAAAAAGTTATATACCATTAATATATTTCTAACAATTTAAAAAATTCTCAAAATGGAGGTCGAGGTGAAACATTATGGTAAAAATATGAGTTATTCTTCAATAAGAGACATTTTGGTCATGGAATAATATAATAATATATATCATTTATTTAATTGTATTATTTTAATAGAGTATAATATAATAATATATATTATTTATTTAACTATATTATATAATATATTATTTATATAATATTGTGTATATATTTTATATTTAATTATATGCATGAAACATTACACACATTTATAAAACTAAATACCTTTAATTATAAGTATGAACACAAATATTATCATTAAATATGTTATAAACATTATACAATTAAATTGGCATGAAACATTATGTTAAAAATAAATGAATGTTTTAAGAACATTTTGGAGATAAAAATCTCTTCTTTAATCGAGAGAAAAATCTATTCCCAACATATATGTTTTTTTAATTAATTTATTTATTTTAAAAAATAATGTGTTGAGTTAACTTTTATTCATATTACTTTTTAGTTTATTTATTTATTTTTTAAAACAATGTCTTGGGTTAACTTTTACACTTCAACTTTAATAGGAGAAAATTACGTGTTAGTTCTCTCAATTCTAAAATGAATAAAGTGGATACCAATAAATAAGTTAAAAAAGATAGACCACTTCAACTTTAATAAGATAAAATTATATGTTATTTAATTCAAATCTAAAATTAATAAAGTGTATCCAAAAAATAAGAAAAAAGATGTGAAGTTAGTTAACGTAAAAGGTCAGAATATCATTATTTAAGAAAATAATAAAATTTAAAATTAGTTGTCATGTTTTACACTTTGCCTACAAAGCTATTTAGATTAGCATGCAATACTTAATTGTTATTGGCCAACAATATAAGTTAATTCGTGAATATAAAATTATAACTAGACCCTTTTAGGCATTATTGTTGTAAATATAGAAGTATGTTGAGGGTGAGGAGGAGGAAGCACAAAATGTTGTGCACATGCTCTTTGACATCTGGTTGTGATAGGAAGTAATTTAGATTTTATAATATGAAATAGGTATTAAAAGTAGGTATGAGCTTGAAATATGGCTTGTATTTATTTTGTCCACAAGAATTAGGCTCTTATTTATACCCAAGACCTCTTTGTTTAATACTGTGTGAAATATTCATACATTAGTATCCTTAAATGGTGACAAAAGTCTCTTGTGAAGATGGAAATATTTTAGGAGAATTATTAGAGGATGTAATATTGAAACAATAAGAATCAAAAAGTGATTGAGGGTCTATATTATGACAAATATTCTCTTGATTTGATTTATGTTTTATCTATGCTCTAATATAATGAATAAAATTTAGAAAGGGAATATAAGATGTAACAATGAATTTTATAATCCTATGTAACATATAAAATAAATATTCATTCATTGATCCTATTATTAATGTAATATAATATGAATCAAGCAATGCTAAATATTATGAATACAATGCAAGTAAAAATCGATGTGTAAGGATGATCTAGGCAAGGGTTTGAAAGATTAAATAGGCTCTCAAATATACCTTCTCATTCATTGATTAGTATTAGCCCAATGTTTTATAACACTAAATACATATAGAAAATAGTGCATGCAACACACTAACCTTTTTGATAAGATGCGATGAGAGTAACTTACCTGGGTGATGCACTCCTCTATGGTGTACTACAAATCAAATAATGAAAAGAGGCTTCATGTGGTATAAACAAGAAATCCTAGGCATTTCAAATATATTGTGAGGTACATGAAAAATAAATTATGTGTTAAGTGTCATACAATGGCTACGAGTATTGGTATTGTAGGCACATAAATTAATATTTAAGCTTAAAAAGTACACTTATGACCACCATTTTTACACACATATCTCATACATTATTCCACAGCCTTTTGACCTCTTTCCTTCATTATTCATATAGATGACATATTACTATAATTAAACTATTAATCTCATAATGTCCATGTTCCTCTGTAAAAAAAAAAGGGGTTTATCCATAGAGTGTTCCATACTCCTAGATCAGTAGTGTTTGCTTTTAAGACAACAGCACACCCATTTTGGGTAATTTTAAAATGGGCTTAATTGTAATTTGGTGATCTTCTTATAGTGGTTTTGGATGGTTTTGGCAGAAAAAATTAGAATAAAATATTCAATGACTCTAAGTAGTAAATCCATGGGTTTTGGACTATGCTTGGGAAGACTACAAATTGGTAGAATCTCTACGATAGAATGGTGGTCTTGTTATGAATATGTGTCTATTTAGACTAGACCAAATAAATTTGAATGGTTTGTTGGGTGAGAAATAACTAGAGTGGAAGCTTTGTTGAATCAAAGCTTTAGATCTATAGATTATGGGTGGTTTATGGTAAAAAAAACTAGTACATGAGTTTCACTATTTTTGAACGGGTAATTTTACGGTTTTAAACTATGTTGGGTGATGTTGGTTACATCCCCAAGCACATTTTTCACCTTGAGGGGAGATTATTCCATTTATAAGTCTAGTTGTTATTGTATTTCCTTTAATATGCTTGTGTTTTACCTTAGTATTATTCTACGGGAGCTTATTTCTTATAATTTTATGGTTGTTAAGTTATCCCCTCTCCTGTTGGGAAAGGGAGGAAGCTTGTTTATATTTTTTGTTACTACTTTTTTATCAAAAAACCAACTGGGTGGGAAATTATTAAGATGACCTTGTGTTTAACTTGTGTGTAAGCTTTCATTAATTCCATCAACACAGGTGTCTAACTCTTTCACAAGTGTCTTGTATGTAATATTGATTGGATATAGATGTGACCAACTAAAGCCTTCTAGATTTTTTGTCACCTTTATTTTGATAGCTTTAGTCATGTATGTAGGTTATCACTTTTAGATAAATGATCAAACCCTAGCTCTTCACCCTTGATATAATTATGAGAAAAATGGGTTAGTGGACTCTCAGTATCGAGCTAGCCCCAATTACTCCTCTATCAATGGGTGTTGCCTACATATATAATACTCCAATGAGGGCCTCATATTTATCTCATTATCCCCTATGTGTTGGCTTGTGTGTGTATAAGGGTGCAATGTGTGATAAGCAAAGGCATGCAATGACCTAACTTGTAACTTGGAAAATATGGCTCATGGGCTACTCTTTGAATTATTCAAGCCTATATAAAGACTACTCCCATGAATAATATATAAATAGGGACAAATAGGGTAGATTTTCTCACATAAATGCTTGATTGAGTATTTTTTGGTATATTGTCTTTTGAGTTATATGTGATTTCTAGGTGATTTCCAAGTGAGGAGTGAATGAGGATTGATCTTGTATATGTAGCAATATATTTTGGAAATATCTCACATTAAATCACTTAGACCAACCTTTTGGATACATTTATTTTGAAAATTAAATGACTTTGGGCACTAGACACTTTGTATAAAAATGAATAGTTGTGTCAACACATGTGTCCACCTAAGATACAAGTGTCTAAGGAGATAGAAAATAGGTATAAGTCCAACATTGACAATGAAGATAAGAATCAAGTTTAGATCATTTTTCATAGTATAGAAGGCCTAGGTCATCAGAATAACAATGTTTGGATTAAGAGATAAGCAATTAGGCATAAAGAGATAGTTAACATGAACCTTTTGGTAGTAGGAAAGTCTAGAACTGAAAGGTAAAACCATTACAAGTATTTTCTAAGTGTAAAAAACTAAGGTGATATATAAATTAGATTTTAGTATCTACATTTTTCCCCTCCCATTAATCTATGATTAAACTGATATCTTAAAGGAAATAAATGTTTACCTAGGTGTATACAACACACCTTGTCTTTGTATGAGCCCACCTTGAGTGCTTTGTTAGTAACTAGACTATAACTAAGAGCATGTTATAGTATATAATTAGTGTATGAAATATGAAATTGAAATAATTTGAAATTATTGAAAGTAAAAATAACAAGGTTAGGATTACACCTATGTGTTAATGCAACCATCTTGCCTTTTTGGAAATTTTATGTGAAAAAATGCCTCATTATGAAACATTGAAACCGAGATTAAGATAAATCTAAACTTGAAATTACACACACACACACACATACATATATTGGAGGACAACATGACCCCAATCGTGGTGTAAATGTGAGTTGTAACATGGCCATTGAGCTTGTTTCATCTCAATCATGTAACCAAATATGTGAATAACCTAGTGAGTGTGAGTGATTTAATCAAATCACATTATTTATCTAGTGTGGGTGGATGATTTAATAAAATACAACCTATAATTTTGATGAATTTAGATGATTTAATCAAATCTAACTTATAATTTTGGTAATATTGAGTGATTTAATCAACTCAACCTTTCAAAGGTAAACCAACTAATGTACTAGATTGGCTTGATAATAGTCCATAACATTCCATCTAGGGTATGATAATAGTCCATAATACTATTTGAGATCTAGAAAATGGTTTGATATTATAATTTTTAGGTGCCCTTTGCATGGTATATGCACCTCATATATGTCTCAGGCTAAAATATAGGTATAATAACAATACCAATGTATAAAATGTTGCCACAAATGTGTATATAAATCATATACCTATGATATCTAATGTATTTAAAATTGTTAAAAGTGTGAAAGACATGTTTATTTTACATGTCCTCACTGAATATAGATAATCTGATAACTATTAAAAATGTGGATAACATGTTTCTATAACATGCCCCCACTATAATCTAAAACTATGAAAATGTGGAATTCATGCCTCTATAACATGCCCCCACTAATAACCCCCCCTCCCTTTGGAGATGAGGGGAAATATAATATATTAGTTACCATACCCCCAAAGGATAATATAAATGTATCATGTAGCATATAGGAATAAGATGTCTAGGTAGATATAACATTGAAGCACATATTGCGTGATCACATCAAGTCTTAAGATGCATGATATAGAGCATGGCAATGTCTAGAGAGTAATAGTACAAGATCAACAAGAAATAAATCATACACACAAGATAACTCAAAATTAAAGCAATAGAAAATGGTTCAAGGAGACCTCATACAAGGAGCATGTTCAAATGTCACATAATCAAAGGGACATGACTTATTAAAATGTCCACAAAACATAGATATGGCATATTCAAATGTTCAAACGAGAAATACAATACAAGATAATATCAAGTAAGGAACACATTCAATGAAGTACATAAATGAAATCATGTAATAAAATCATCCAACATGAACATAACATACTAGTTCTTACCAATATGTGTTAGTAAAAAATGTTAAGTACATAGCATATCAAGTACATTGTGAAAATACATGTGTAAGTATGGAAGATAAAACATGATAATGGAAAGTGATCATAGAATAATATAAAATGGGTGTATCATGGTCAAATAATCATATGCCCCTAATGCACTTATGATGTGAGTAGAGGGAATGCCTAGCATTTATATGTACATATATCATGTGTCTAGGTATGTTTGTATCACACTCAAATGATGAATGAAACATATGTGTATATAATAAAAGAAATGTTATTATATCTACTAACATGGAGAAAATAATATAAGTATAATAAATAGTACAACTAGGAACATGCTAAATGTTTTTATATTTTTGAATTTTTATTCGAATGTTTTTTGTAGTTTTTAATATTTGATTTTTTTGTGTTTTTTGGAATATTTGGAAAGAAAAAGGATACCCTATGGTCCCATGTAATGGATGCTCATAGGTATCTCCAAACCTCAAAATATGGTATATCAAACTAGTGGTAGTGCCTAAGAGCATATATAAGTTTAATGTCTAGCATTGTAGGCTCTATGATGCTATACATATGTATCATAGGACTTTGTGATCTCAAAGAGGTGATAGAATAAGTATGGGTTCATGGAATTCATATTTTTTTACTAAGTCATTTATTATAAGTAGAAATAATAGGAACATGTTTAGTTACTTTGGATAACTAAGTATGTTGCATAATAGTAGATGAGGATTCCATAGAATCTATTATGTATTTATGATGTAATGTTCTCTCAAGTATGAGCCACCTAGGAAAGGAGATTACTTATTTATTACCCTTTCATAGATCATTAACCTTAGTAGGCTTGTGTAGACACTAAATCTGAATTATATAGTATCTCGGTCTTATACACTTGGCAAATACCTATCATGGATGTACACTTTAGTTCTAAGACTTTCCTATTATCGAAAGGCTTGTACTCACTATCTTTTTATGCCAAATTGCTTATATTTTAGTCTGACCACTATTATTATAATGACCAAGCATTATATATTGTGAAAAATAATATAAACCTGATTACTAACATCCTCTATAATTTTTATACATGTACCTATTTTCTAGTTTTGTGGACACTTGTGTCCCAGCTAGATGTCGATGTTGATGTAAGTGTCTTATCCCAAACTAAGTGTCTAGTGTCATAAAGTCATAAAATTTAAAAATTAAGTGTATCCTTATGTTCAGCCTAAGTGTTTTAATGTGATATATTTATGGAAAGGATTGGTATATATGTGTGATCAATTCTCATTCATTCCTCACCTATAAATTGTCTAAGAAC
Organism: Torreya grandis; assembly: GCA_037957365.1. NCBI lineage: Eukaryota > Viridiplantae > Streptophyta > Pinopsida > Cupressales > Taxaceae > Torreya > Torreya grandis. Next base: position 866,265 of record JARHVA010003463.1, on the reverse strand, counting down.
TCATAAGGCAACTTACCAAAAATGTTGAATCAAGAATTCAAGTGATAAAATCTACCATATTCATCCTTATTTACTTATCAATCATATGATAAGTATTATCATGGGGCTAAAGTATTGAAGGATCATCCCATGAGTTGTATTTTTTAAGTTACAAGCTAGGTCACTTTATGTACTTGCTTATCACACATTACATCCTTATGCATGCACAAGCCAACAAGTAGGGGAGAGTTACATAAGTTTGAGGCCCTCTTCAGAATATTGATTATATAGGTAGCACCCAATGATATACTGTTCCTTACGGCACCTTGACACCATGTACCCACTAACCCATTTTCCCATGGCCACTCCAAGGGTGAAGAAGCTAATGTTTGTTCATTTAACAAAGAGTGATAGCCTGTGAGTGAGATATGAACACACTAGAGTAAAGGCAATAAAAAACCTAGAAGGTTATAGGTGGTCATATCTATATCTGGTTGAAAACTATATTAGACATCTATGTCTAACTTAGACACAAGAGTCAACTCAACTGTCTGGATTTGATTCAAGTGTCTAATGACACAGATGAAAATTTCCAAAATCTAATTACTGATCTAAATTTTATATCTATTATATTTCCAACCTGATCCATATCAAAACTACACATGCATAGTAAACTAGCTAAGTAATCTTGGTTTCTATTTATTACAATATTAATCAATAGTTGTACTTTCTATTTTTAGCATATCTTAGTACTTAAATTCATAATATTATTTATTTGAGTTTGTAATTAATTGGTTTGTTATATATTTGTTTATCACTCTTATGCTTATTTATTTCTATGATATTAACCCTACATTGTATTGACCATATAAATTAAGGTTTAAACATTTGGTGAACTAGATCTTTGTGTCCTTCCTTGCAACTCCTAGTGTGCTCTAGGGTTGTTCAATTTTTTTGATCTCTCAATTTTTAAAATTTATTTCAAAAAAATAATTTAATTTCCTAAAATCATGTTTACTAAGGATAAATAAGAACTTCCTCCTCCTAACCCTAAGGAGGGTGATATCTCCCATCCCTCTAATCAGGTCTAGGGTATTACTTAACCAAGGGGTAAGGTGTCTCATCCTATAGTTTCAAATGAATGTAATTAGTTCAAAGTACTAGGGTTTTTTCTTGTGAATCCTTAAAAGATCAAATCACTAGTAAGATCAAATTCATAAAAGAGTTACCAGATCAGATTACATACATGTAGAATGCCAAATAGGCTAGTGTTAATCATGTGTTTACATCTTCATCTATCAATATTATACCCAACAAGGTTTTTTATCCAAATGAAAAGCTAAAATAGAATACATCTAAAACAAGTGACTCAAAAAGTGACCAAAATGATAATAAGCCTAAGTGAAACCCTAAGATAAATACTTCAAAACAAAGTGATCCAATTACCCCCCCTACATCCTATATGGAGATAAAAATACTATTGCTCATATCATCGAATGCATGGACATCATATAGATATTTTTTTCCATTAAATAATAAAATACAAATTCAAAAAGGTAGTGGTGATCATATCATTGATACATTAATCAAGAAACTCACTCACATTACGAGTACCTCACCTAAAACACAAGTGTAAAAATAAAAAATATGGGTATCCAAGAATAATTCATAGACAAAACTATTATAAATGCAAAAATTAGAGAAATAAAAGATTCAAAAGACACAATTAGAGTAAGAAAAGATTCAAAAGGAAAATCTGGAATAGGATATGTTACAAAAAAACCAAGAATTCAAAGCATAAATTACATCTATTCCTAGTGTTCAAGCAAAGATACATGAGTCTTATCTAATCCATAATGAGATGAAACATTTTGACATTGATGAACAAACCTAAGAAAAACAAACTTTCAAGAAATAAAATCCAATCTATGGTGTAGTTGGTTTTTCATACTCGGATCCTCAAAATGATAAATCATAAGTTTAAGAATAACCTAAAAAGTTACATATTTCATATACTGCTAACATAGAAGATTGGTAAGATCCTAATAATACAAAAGATTGGTATGATCCTAATTATATATAATACTTAGCATATGAATATGATACACATGATAAAAAAACCTTCACAGAGGCATCTCCCTGATGGTTATCTTGGCTTGTAGTTCCACCTTTACTTGTACATAACACCTTTTGTCAAAAAAATAAAAAAATCCAAAAATATATTTAGCATTTATATGTTTTATTTGCACTTTTATATCTATGTTTGATCTAGGAGGATCCCCACAACTAATATGATTAGATAGCGTTAAATTCTATTATGAATTCTTGCACATAAAATAACTCATTGAGAGCTTTCAAATGTAGTTTGAATGGGGTCAATCTAACACTGTATGCAAAATTTATGGCCTACTAAAGTTGAATCCAAACATGTAAAAAAAAATATGAAGACAAGGTATAGAAATGATGCCACTATGTTGATTGGACCTGTACATGTGGAACAATAATATCTTGACATGTGGACTAATCATATTATGACAAGTGGTGGAGAGATAATGTAAATGGTTTTTTTGGGTTTTAGTATCTGATCTTCAAAAAGTGTACCCACTATATGTGGGGCACACATTATTTTTCAGATGGGGGCCCTTCATTTGATGGGATCATCTTTTTATGAGGGGGACCCTATCACCTTTATTCACATTACATTTTAGGCATTTTTGTATATAAATTGATTTGAAATACTTCTCACAATACATGTGGGATAAATCCCATTGAATTTTGAAAATACTTGCCGCTAAATGCAATGTAGATTCAACCAAGTTCAATGTGGAGCCACCAAACAGTGCCAAGCATCCAAGATGGCCCCTAATATTCATATTCCACATGGATTATGATCGAGTTCTAAGAAAATATGCAAGTATGACCTTGTGAATAGTTAAAATGGCATGGAAGGATCTTCTTAAACCTAAATTTGGTTTACATTCCATTCAATGTGGGACTAATCTCTCAATATATTTAAAACATGGTGCTTAAAACCTTCAATGTGTCATCCCCTCTAGTGACAAGATCAAGTTCAAGTAAAAAATGGTCTTCATGACCTCTTAACAAGGCAAAGGGATGATACTTAAATTGTGTTTTATTCTACCTCCCAAAGAATGTGGGATTAAAGAGTTGAATAAGGCATGAAAATGGCGTGGAGCATGATATTTTAACCCATCACCCCACACCTCCCATTTTGGGCTCTTAACCATTAGACCAAGCCTAATTTTAGAACATGAAACAAAGGATATATTCTATAACATTTATTTTTGTATTTTTAAGCCTAAAAAGAAGGTGTTTTATGGGATTTGAACCCTTATATGATAGGCAAAAGGATAGAGTCTTGACCAATAGACCATAGGATTATGAAACAATATAATTAGGATAAAATTATATTTGAAATTTAATTTTAAAACATTTGTAAGGAGAGAACAAGCAAGTGAGTGTTGTTTGTATTGCAATAAGGCAATATTGAAGGCCAAGAGTCTATATAGTGTATTATTAGAGATAGAGGCAGAGTTATTACAAACTGAAGAGATTAGTTTGATGTAAATAATATTGTACAAAGGTATATTTACATCATTAATCAATTAGTTTGAGTTCTTTTCAAACCCAGAGTCATAACCCAAAAGGCATGAACTCTTTTATCAAGCTTGGTTTGTATTATTATATGTTTTTGTCATTTTTTTGTTGTTTATTATTGATTTTAAATATTTTTTAAATTAATTAAGCTATTTTTTCATGTATTTATGATAAATTAAGAAAAATAAGTTAAGTATTCAAAATTGGTGAAATAGTGATCATTTGTATAAAATAACCATTTCAAATCAAGTTTGATATTAAAGTAGTTGATCGATCTTTAATTTTGTGTGATTTTGGATTTGTAAGTATTAGATTTGAATTCTAACCAAGGCTAAAATCAAGCATGGAGAAGGATCTCTTGTATTGTATAACCTAGAGGTTAGTTCAAAACATGCAATCCAAAGTCAAGACATGGGATCTTGAGACTCAAAAATTGACTTTCATCAAGCTTTTATAGAGATGAAGAGTATGGTGGAAGATTTGTACTAAGAAAATAATAAGAGTATTAAAGATGAAAACTAAGGTAAATAAGAGGAATAACCCTCAACCAATGGTTAGGTTAAAGGATAATAACCTCCTAAATCTCCTTCATCTCCCTTCAAACCTTATATTTTTTCCTTTGATAAACAAAATAAAGTTTTTTAATTTGTTTCTTCAATTGTAAAGATGATGTTAAGTTTAATTTACCAATTTATAATGGAGAGCTTAGTGCAGAGAAATTGGACCATTGGATCAAAAAGATTGAATAATAATATAGGGTTCAAAATATTTTGGATGAGGAAGTAAAAATCCAATTAGTTACTCTTTAGTTGGGTGGTACATCACTCATTTGGTGGGAGATTAAGACACAAGAGGATATCTTGAAACATGGTAAAGTGATTTATTTTTGGAATGATTTTGTCTCTACATTGAAAAATCATTTTTATCCATTGGCTTATATGTAACAAGATACTATGGATTGGTAAAACTTAAGGAAAAATAAGGGTCGAAGTGTACAAGATTACACTTAAGAGTTTATAAAATGGATTTGGTATTGGGCATTCCCCTTTACACTCAAGAGATTCTTTTAAATTATATTGGTGGGTTACATATTTATTTGAGTCATATAATACTCATGTTTAATCTCATTAACCTTGATGAATTTTGTGTCCAAGCTACCCATATTATATCAAGGGGTAAGGTGACTAAGGAAAATTTCAAAAACTAAGTAAACCACCTAAAATAAAAGGTAAAGGAATGTGTAAGATGAAACACACTTCCAAAGTCAAGAAATAAGATGGGAAACCTTTTTTTCACATTAAAAAAAAGGTCATGAATATGCTAAGTGTTTGAATCTCCATCCATAACTTAGGCCTTACAGGTTTGGGAACTAGAAAGATAATAAGAAGACTAAAATAATAATCCAATAAGATCTTGGATCCAATTCAGGTGATGAGATCAAGGTCACCACTATGGGTTTGCAAGGTTCAACTTCTTAATCTTATAGAATTAAATCTCATACTTCCCATTCTTATTGTAATTCTAAATCATACATGATAAAAATAAAACAAATTAGCTTTTCCGCATAAGGGTGATTTCTAAACATCCTAAGCCATACCCTTTGGGATGGCTATGTGATGAGGCAGAATTTCAAGTCACTAAAACATGTAAACTTATATTTTCAATCACCTCTAATTTCATTGATGAGATAGAATTATATGTGGTTACACTTGATGTTTTTAGCATTGTACTTGGAATTCCATATTTATATGATAGAAAATCAATCTTCTATAGGTAAGAGAATAAATATTTGCTTGTAAAAGATGGGATTGAATACATTATAAGAGACCATTAGATAAATATAGTTTATCACTTTAATATATAGGATAGATGAAAAAGCTTGCCAATGCAAGTAAAAACTTTTTACTCATGATTGTAAAAGCCAAGGATAATGATAAATCCAAGGCTCTAGAAGGTTGTGATCCTAAACATAAGAATAAATTGGTTAAGTTAATTTATAAATATGATTATTTTTTAGGATCCACAAGGTTTACCTCCTAAAATACATACACAACATGAGATAAAACTACATCAAGATGCACCTCTTCCTAACATTGGAATGTATAGGTTGTATGTGGTGGAGAATGAAGAAATAAAGAAGAAAGTTCAAGAGTTTCTTGTGAAATGGGTAATTTGACCAAGCACTTATCTATATGTTTTGCCAAATAAATACGGCACTTGGTGCATGTGAATGTATTTCCAAGCATTGAACAAGAGAATGGTGACAAAATGCTACCCTCTTCCTCATATTTGATGATATATTAGATCAATCAAAAATTATTGTTTATTTCACTAGTTTAGACATAAGAAGTGGTTGTCACCAAGTTATAATTCATGAAGGTGATATTAGGAAAACTAATTTTAAAATTGAGCAAGATATTTTTGAATGGATGGTTATGCCCTTTGGGCTGTGTAATGCACCCACCACCTTCATGTAGGTTATGAATGGTGTATTTAGGCCATTCGAGGATGATTTTTTTATAATCCACTTAAATGATATCTTGATCTTTAATAAAACTTGGGAATATCATGTTAAACACATTAGGAAAGTCTTAGATACATTTAAAAAGGATAAATTATACTTAAATATTTCTAAATGTGAATTTGGTAAAACATCTTTGGTTTATTTAGGCTATGTAGTAGGGGGTGGTGAACTGAAAATTGATCCCTTTTAAATTGAAGCCATTATGAAATGGCCTAATCCTAATAATGTTACATAAGTTAGAAGATTCCTTGGGGTAGTCCAATATTATATGAATTTTATTGCTAACTTTTCATTGATTGCATCTCATTTGGATGATATAACAATTACTAAACATGTCTTTCAATGGGGAGACAAGCACCAAAAATCCTTTGATATGCTGAAATAAAAGATAAACATAGTCCTAATCTTAGCACTTCCATATTTACAGTATTTATTTAAGATTGAAACAAATTCAAGTGATTCTGTTGTGGGTATTGTTTTAAGGCAAAATCAAAATCCTATTTGTTACCATTCATAATCGTCACAAGTGCGATAAGGAACTATCCTAATTATGATAAAGAGTTGTATTCTTTAGTAAAAAGTGTGAAAAAATGGAAGCATTATTTAATAGGAAAATAGACAATAATCCACATGTATCATCATCCTTTGCACTATCTTCATTCATAGTCAAAGCTACAAAAAATAAGTCACTTTCATTGGATGGTTTTTCTACAACAATTCCATCTTGTGATAAGGTATAAAAAGGGTACACAAAATAAGGTTGTAGATATTCTTTAAAGTCCTCATATTATTGTATCTATTTTTGTAGCATAGTTCTTTGATGCATGAAATTTATAAAGAAAAATATGCTAGAGATGATGATTTTAAGGATGTCTATGAAGGTTTAACTCATGGTAATCAAGTAGAAGAATTAGAATACCACTTTACATGTAACATTATGGATTACTTTATCATCTTGGTAAGCTTTACATTCCATAAGATTAAATAGTTCATGTGATTATGGAAGCACATAATTATCTTGTTTCTAGTCATTTTGGCATTGGGAAAATATTTTAAAAATTAAAAATATATTTTTATTGGCCTCAGATGTATAAAAATGTATCTAATTATGTAAAATGTTGCTTTCTTTATACCACTATCAATCCTAGTAATAGGAATTTGGGATTTTATACACCACTTACCATACTAACCCATCCATGGGAAAGTGTTTATATGGATTTTTTAGGAGGATTACCTATGTCAAGAAAGAATCATGATAATTTGTGTGTGGTTTTGGATAGATTCAACAAAATGTGTATATTAGTGCCTTGTAAAAAATAGATAACATGTGAGGAGACTACACACTTGTTGTTCAACAATGTTTGGGTTCATTTTAGTTTTCCCACATCTATTGTATCTAATCAGGATTCTGGATTCATTGGGAAGTTTTAGCCAACTTTGTGGGACTTTATGGACATAAAACTCAAGAAGAGAATTTCCTTTCATCCATAAACCAATGGTCAAACTAAGTGGTCAAATGAATAGTGGTTCATTTGCTCTGTGGGTATTGCAGTAAGCATCCCAAGCTTTGGGATGAACACTTATGTTATTTGAAACATGCTTACAATTGTGCCATATATTATTATACATAAAAATCTCCTTTTGAGACTTATTTTGGTTATTTGCCTAATTCCCCTTTGGACTTCACTTTTGGACAAGAATTAATGGTGGATGGACATAAAGATGCATACAAAGCAAAGGCATCCATCCAAAAGATCCAATCAATTCATCAAGATGTCTAAGAGAAATTGGAGAAGATACAAACTAAGTATAAGTCTAGGCATGACAAGAATCGAGTTGATCATCACTTCCAATTTGGTGACCAATTTTGGATACACATTAGCAAAGAATGGCTCAAAGATGAAGGTAAAAATGTCAAACCAATCAGTTATGGTACATTTAATATTTTGGAAAAGATTGATGATAATGTTTTTTGGTTAGAATTACCACCTTTCATGCATATTTATTTTATTGTCAATGTTGAAAACTTGAAACTATATGAGCCTCCTATAATCATGGATCAAGGTGAGAATGTTGAAATTCCTTTTATTAATGATTTTTCTCCTAAAAAACTTGATGAGTTACATGAAGGTGTTATTCTTGACAAGAGGGTCCATGAAGGGGTGATGTGGAGTACTTTTGTGTGGGTCTAAAAGGGATGTATCTAATCAAAGTACGATAAATGGAAATCATAAAAGTAAGGGAATTTTACCCTAACTTATTTTTTGAATAAAACCATACTTTTAAAGGTCCAAAAGATTCTAAGTGGGGAGGAGTGATCTAGGAGGATCCCCATAATTGATCTAATCAGATGGTCTCAAATTTTACTATAAAGGCATCCACATTGAAGAGCTCATTGAGAGATTCCCAATGTAATTTAAATGGAGTCAATCTGATATCATAAGCAAAAGTTATGGCCTACTAAAATCAAAGCCAAATAGGGAAAACAATGTACTACAAAGATGATTTCATCATGATGATTGTACTTGTATAGGTGGACCAATCACATCATGACACATGAACCAAGCATGTAGAGACACATGGTAGAGAGATAATGAAAATGAGTTTATTTTGTTTTGGTCTCTATCTTAGACAAGTGTACCTGCTATATGTGGGTCCCATGTTATTTTCCTACTAGGGGACCTTCAACCAATGGGGTCCTCTTTTTGTAAGGATTAGGACCCTACTACATTTATTCACATTAAATTTCAATAATTTTTTTATAAAAACTGATTTGAAAGACTTCCCATGATGCATGTGGGATAAATCCCATTAAATTTTGCAAATACTTTCTACCAAATACAATGTGGCTTCAACCAAGTTTAACATGGAGCCACTAAATAATGTCAAGCATTAAATATATCCCCCAATATGCATTTTCCATGTGGAGTATCATTGAGTTCCAATCAAATCTCTAAGTATGGCCTTGTGACCCATTAACAAGGCATGGTCTTCTTAACCCTAAATTTGGTCTACATCTCATTGAATGTGGGATTAATCTCTCAATATATTCAAAACATACCACTTAAAACCTTCAACGGGGCATCCCCTCTAGGTCTAAGACCAAGTTTAAGCAAAGGATTATCTTCATGACTATTTAAAAAGGCAAAGGGATAATACTTAATTTGTGTTTTATGCTACCTCCCAACAAATGTGGGATTAACGAGTTGGATAAGGCATGAAAAAGGGGTGGAGCATGGGATTTGAACCCATCACCCCAAACCTTCAATTTTGGTCTCTTAACCATTAAACCACACCTAATTTTGGAATATAAAACAAAATATATAATGTATAATATTTATTTTTGGTGTTTTTAAGCCTAAAAGGAAGGTGTTTTATGGGATTTGAACCATTATATACCAGGTAAAAGGGTAGAGGCTTGACCAGCAAACCATGGTTTTCCAAAACAATATAAATATGAAAAAATTGTATTTGAAATTTAATTTTAAACCCCTTATAAGGGGGGAAAAATAAAGTAAGTGTTGTTTCTATTTCAAGAAATACATGTTGAAGGCCAAGAGCCTATAGAGTGACTTTTTAGAGACAGAGGTAGAACCATTATGGACCAAATATATTATTTTGATGTAAAGAAGATTGTTCAAGGATATATTTGCATCATTAATCAATTGATTCAAGTGATTTTTAGACCCGAAGATGTAACCCAACAAGGGTGAACTCCATTATCAAGATTGATTTTCATTTTTCTATGTTTTTATCATTTTTTATTATTTATTATCAATTTTAAATCTAATTTTAACCAAATAATCCAATTTTTTAAGTATTTATAGTAAATTGAGAAAAACAAGTTAAGAATTTAGAATTGGTGAAATGGTGAGTATTTACATAAACTAACCATTTCGGATCAATGTTGTTAGTTCTATGTTCGTAGATAACATATCATATATTTATATATACATGTGTTTATCGCATATTTTGAGTATGGTATAGGCATACCTAGGAACATGATAAATGCACTTTTAGATGTTCAGTGTTCTATTTATTCATGTCATATAGACATTGGAGGCATTCACTTCTTTAATCATGATACACCTAGGTTATATCATTCTATGATCATTTTCCAATATCATGATTGAGATTGTCTACATACAAATTCCTTTATCCATGCTTATATATTTCACAGTATACTTGATATGTTATGTACTTATCTATTTTACTAACACATATATCCAAGGAATAGTATGATATGTTTATGTTAGTTGTTTATGTTCCATGATTTTCTTTTATGTACTCCCTTGAGTGTCTTACCTTACTTGTTATTGTCTTGTTTGTTTTAGTGTTTGAATATGCCCAATTATTTTTGACCCTCATTCATTTGTTTACTTATTTTGACATTTGAAAATGGGTTAAGTGCATAAATTTGGGGGATAAAAAGTGGCCTACCCATGGACATGATTCTTTGAAAATTTTAAAAATCTAAACTTCTGTAGATAATTTTAGATACTTACACTCTAAATTTAAAGATAGTGTAAGAACATAAAATGTAGAATTTTGAGTCTAGTTTCCAAAACACTAAATTTTTTTTTAAAAAGGTTAATTATAACTAGGTCAAACATCTAGAATTTGAAGAGGAACTCCAATTTTTTTTAAAAATAAAGTAGATAGACGGTCATGTGGTGCATTTTTTTTTAGCCGTGTTTAATGTTTTTTGAAACACTTCAATGAAAATTTAGATAAGATCTTCTAGTTTGTGACCTATATTTTTTTATATTTTTTCAATGAATACATTTTTTTATGAATTTTTATAGTAAATATATCTTGAAAATTGACAAAAAATGGATAGCCATCCGTGTAGCATGCCTAACTACCTCAAAAAAATGAAAATCAAATTTTTTTAATGTGTGTATAATTAGGCCTAGGTTTTGACCATATAACGTTACATACATGTATAGGCATGTATGTTTACAACATGTAGTGGCCTAAAAAAGGTATAGTTAGAAATCAACATAGTTTTAAACCTTAAATTAATCCAAAAATTATAAAAATCATATTTTTGGAAAGAGGAGAGTGTGTTCATCATGATGGTATTAAGTTTTTGAATTTTTAAAATTTATAATGTATTTGGCGATCAAAGTTGAATTTTGTTGTTTTTAATCAGAACTATCAAACTTAGTTGTAGATTGATAAGTCCAAGCTTTTGGCTTGGTAAACCAAGCCATTCTTGAGCCAAAAGACATAGTATTTTAATTCAAAACTCGAATAACACGATTGCATTAATGTATAACATGATTTCATTAATAGATAATGCAATCGCACTATTATAAAAGCAATAACATGATCATTTTACTATTGTTTTGCACATTAAAGTAGTGAACATGTAGATGGAACAAATCTTGGTTAATAGATAATGTGATCATGTTATTATAAAATAAATAATGCAGTCACATTTTTATTATTTTGCACATAAAATCATGTGGACATGGAAAGTATAAGTTAACATTTATACTGTTACATTTATTTCTTTATACTTTAAATTTATTTTAGTAAATATAAGAAATTAGGTTCACTCTGCATTTGATAGAGTTGGTCTTACAGTTGCATGCCTTACAATGTGGAAATTAGTTTTTCAAAATCCAATCTAGTTAGTACTTAAGTATTTTTAGGGTATAAGTATTAAAGCTAAGGATTTTAGTATATAACTTTTGGAATTGATATCCATTTTTTTAAGTTTTTATGCCTTATAGATTGATCCTAGTATTTATAAGAGTCTTAGGTTTGTCAAAATTGAAGTTTGAAAACAAATTACTTTGAACTTGATCTAAAGTGGTGTGATTGGGGTAGTGTAGGTCATACTGATGGCCTACATACATCAAACAACAACTTGTATTAAGTTAACTTGTTCATTATTGCTCCCTCATCCTTGATCACTTTTTACTCATCCCTCATTACCCCTAATCACTTTATCATCATTCCTCATTGTTCCTAATCACTCCCTCATTGAGCCTCACTATCCTTAGTCATATATAATCACTCCCTTATCATCTATAATCACTCCTCCATTGACCCTCACTATCCCTCATCATCCTTAATCACTCCTTCCCCATCCTTCATCATCCTTAATCACTATTTCCTCATCCCTCATCATCCCTAATTTCTTCCTCATCTTTAATCACTCCTCCTCATGCCTACTCATCCTTAATCACTCCCTCATTGACCTTTATTATCCCTCAACATCTATAATCACTCCTTTATTGACTATTACCATCCCTCATCATCCCTAATCACTCCTTCCTCATCCCTCATAATCCCTAATCAATATTTACTCATACATCATCATTATTAATCACTCCCTCATTGACCCTCACCATCCCTCATCACTCCATCATTGACCCTCACCATCCCTAATTGTTCCCTTATCATCCAACATAAGTATATACTCTAGAGATATCTTTGATTTCAATCATATGTTGTTTAATCCATTATATTATGTTGTCAATACCAATTTTTGATATTCAACTTTATTATTGAATGAATTAGATGATCTTCTAAATTTATAGTCCAGTAATATAAGTACTAACATAAAATAGAGTCTAAATTTTAGTTCATCAAATTATATTTGTTGTGCAACTGACTGGATGAAACTTTACTCGGTTCCACCTTTGGTATCTTGGTTTAAAAGATAAAAATTAAACACAAATCTCTTGTATAATTTTCTAATTCTGAAAATATTTGAATCAGATGCAAAGTTATTTGGTGTTTTACAATCCTATATTACTTAAATCTTGGTCAAGTTCACACATACACCCCTTGTCTATGTAATGTATCACAAATATTTTATATCTTGCATGAAAAATGAACATTTATTCATGTTATGATACAAATATGTTTTTGTAAAATGTAAAACACTAGTTTAGCATGGTATAGATGTTTATCCCATATTTTATAAATATTAATACGTCATCAAGGTAGATTAAAAAATGACATTGGTAAAGGGCTTGAAGATTTTGTTCAACATCTCAATAAATAAATTCATTACATGAGTTAACCTAAAAGGCATAACCAACTAGTCAATCGATCCTTCCTTTGTTTTTAAGACTATATTCCAAATGTCTATAGGTTTAACATGAATATGATGATACCCAAACTTAAGATCAATTTTGTAAAAGACTTATAAACCATGGATATGGCATAAAAATGCCTTAATATTTAGATGAGGATAATATTTCTTCACTTTAATCTTGTTAATATTTGTTTAATTGATTCACAACTTTGACACAAGCACAATTGGGCTTTTGCAAGGTAATGATTTGGGCATGATGTGTCTATTATCCATGATTTCATGGGTCTACCACTTGATCTATTCATTCTCCAAAAATGATATGTTGTATAAATAGGTTTTAGGTAGATGTAATTAAGGGATCAAATCAATAGTTTTATTTAGTGTATAGTATGTAAGAATTTATCTAGGTGACTAAAATATATCCTTGTATTCATCTAGTTTAGGATTCAATTATTTTGTATTTGTTATTGTTGGATAAACCACACTATGATATGGTGACATAAGGATGTTATTACATTTACTTCTTACCATCAAGAGTATAATTCTTACTAGAACTGACAAGGTTATTTCACTTCCTAGCACTAATGATTGAAATCTTATGAACTAACTATGATATATGGTATTTCAAATCATGAGAATCTATCACAACATTTCAAGGATTTACTTCATATACTACATGTCAATGGTAAATATATGTTTGAACACATGTAAAACATCACACACCTTTAATGTTGATATGTCACAAAGGATTACATCTTTTAAAAGTTTGATTTTGTACACCAAGTGATAATACTAGGTGATTCATTTCTCAAGGCCTAGACTAGACCATACACTAGCGTATGGTTATGGATGATGTATAAATTTCAATTTCAATTTTTTAAAATATTATTTAGGAAAAATTAAATTATTTTAACTTCTATTGGAAATTATGAAGTGTATTGGCTCACCATTGATCTACGTTTGTTAATGAAATAATATTTTTAATTCATATAATTTATTATTAGGGGAAGTAGATAAATTTTTAGTACCAATCATACCATTGGGTTCATAATCTATTATCTACTTAGCTTCTTATAGTGCTAGATAACTTGTACCTATGAACATAGGAATCTGATAAGGGGAGAATAGTATAGTGTTAGTGTAGGAAAATCAAATCCAAAAACACACTAATAGCTAACACCTTAAGCCTAGATCAAAGCGAGGAGCATAATAACAAATTTATGATAAAAAACAACTAAAACATAAAATACAAAAACTTTTACCTTCCTTGTGTCTCCAAGATGACTTGTTGAAGTGGCTTTCTTGGCTTGTTCTCAAAAGGTCTTCGTCAATGGAGCTTTGGCTATTCTTCACCTCATCTTGGCATCATTGGCTTTGTGGCTTTGGATTGTGAAGCTTGACTCAAAATTTTGGCATAATAACACTATGTCAAAATCACTTTTTAAATAATTTGAGCATGATAATTTTGGCTTGAGAGATCTTAAAATTGTGAGTGTGAGGCCTTCTATTTATAGATTTTCCCATTTGATCATAATGAACCTGGACCATCAATCTCAAGATGAATATTTGTGGCCAGGAATCCATTCAATTTTGGGGGATAAAATAAATAAATACCCTCATAAATATTTGGGATATAGAGTCTTTAAATAGGCATGGGAGGGCTTAATTAGATATTTATGGCATTTATTGCTTGTGGATGCCACCCCATAGATGATGTCTTAGGTAATGCAATTATTCACAATCAATTTCCATTAATAAAATAATCAATAAAATCTATGGAAAATCCAATTAATATCTTGATTCAAATTAATTATATTTAAACATGATTATTCAATTTTAGTTTAAATTCTTTGGAAATTGGTGCTCAATTAATCAAACTAGTCAAAATGTCACATTATTGGGTCAAAATTTGACTAGAGAGGAATTGGAAGGTGATGTTAGATATGTTGGAACCATTATCCCATTTAGGATGTTTCTAACACAAAATAACAAAGGCACATATCTCATAAAATAAAATTGGTAGAAAAGAGCAATCTAGATAACCCAAGTGCAAAATCGTCATTTTGACTCAAAATAATCTAATCAAAGTTAGGTATTACATAAAATACATTGCCCCATTTAGGGATACATTAGCCAAAATTGGCACTTGTATATGACAATTTTGAACCATTTTATCATGTCTTAGTTTTTTTAGGCCAAATTATAATTTTTTATAGAAATTGGTCTGAAGTTTGGTTGGAGGTCATTGGTGACTAGTTTTAGGTGTCTATAGTTTGCCCCTATTTGGAAAGGCATTGCAAGTTATAGGCATAGTAACATCTTCTCAAATAATTAAAATGTCATACATTCCTACAACTTCAATGATAATGGATTAATTGTATGTGCCCCTTGAGGGAATGATTGGAATAGGTTTTGGCAATTGCTCCCTCAAAAAGAGGAAAATATTAGATGAAAAGGATGAAAATGATGGGGTGAAAACATGATGATGTGACCAAAGTTGGGAAAAATCACTGAGAATGCAAATGGGATGGTTTACAATGGTTTTTCCAAAGGTATTTGTAAGCATTGTACCCCAATAGTGGCAATGTGGTATGATAACATAATGGTTTGCCCAAAAGTGGTTATAATCATTAAGAAGATGGAACCCCTAGTTAATAGAGATAAATAGGATAACAACATGACCCTATTAGGAAAAAAAGTAAATGATTGGTGAAAAAATAATGATTTGCCCAAAGGTGGTTAGAATCATTGAGAATGTAGGTGGGATAGTGTACAATGATTTTCCCATAGGCGGTTATAATCATGAGACCCCAATTATGGAAAACATGTTTGATTGGTTAATGATAAAAAACATGATGATGGTAACTTGATACAAAGGATAAAGATGAATTGGGACAACCTACTAGTCAAGAGATGTTCTTTTAAACTAACAAAGATTAAAATTATTTTATTGTTTAATTACTCTTTTTGGGATATGATTGGGATTGGATTAGGATGTTGGTGTTGAGGAGATGTTGATGTTGTCATTATTATGTAGAATTCTTGAAGCTAATATTTTTTGTATCATGTGATGGAAGGCATCATGATAGAATACCATGAGGACTTGGCCAAATATGCATAAGGAATGACTCCTGAGATCCAATACTCAAGGGAAAATAATGCACCAATAATAAAAACCTTAATGACAATGTAGATGTATGAATATGGATGGATTCAAGAATAAGTGCACAAGGAATCACCAAATGAACACACATTGAATCAAGGAAATATTTTTGAAATCACACAAACAAAAAATAAACAAACAAAAGAAACAAATAATAATTAGTCCTAATGTTAGTACAAATAACATGATACAAATAAGATGATGAACATTACCCCTAGAAAATAGGTGACAACTTAACAAACCAACAAGATGGGGGAATAGAAAAAAATGACGAGGGTGGCTAAGCTATCTCCATATGTGTTAGGCAAATGGACATTACCTACATAGTTTCATGGATGATATATCTAATAAAAACTTTACGCTGAATATAGTTCTCCCAAAAAATGGGAAGAACATGATAACTAATGAAAAACAAACATGATGGATGTGATAGAAGAATAGGAATGGTCTTGTAAAATAAAAATTGAATGGGATAAAAGGCCAAAAATTAATGGGAAACTATGGAACAAGTGATTTGCCTGTGACTTAGTGAGGGTTCACAGAATCCTTAAGGAAAAGAAGTGGTCAATGTTTTTAGTTTTCTAAATTAATTTTGTAAATGTTTTTGGAATTTTGGAGTATCTCAACTCAATAGATAATGATGAGACACTAAATGGTCCAAGATTAAAAAATGGTGAGAGCATTGCTTAGGTTACTCACAAAATTTCAATAGCATGGCTCAAATTGCTCATAAAATGGTGAGAGCGTGGCTCAGGTTGCTCACAAAATGGTAAGAGTGTGACTTAGGTTTCTTATTAAAAGGTGAGAGTGCATGGAAAAGAGGGAATGATCTGACCTCAACATGAATCAATCACAACCTACATAGTCTCATTATGACCTCAATTCATAGCAGTTTTTCCAACATGAAAGGTGGTGAGAACCGATGAGATCACAAAGTTCTAAAATTGAGGCAAATGGCCAGACAAATAAGAATAGTAATGGCAAGGTGACACAAAAATGCATGGTAAAAGGTGTTGTTCTTAATTTACCAATAGGTGGTTATAATTAGTAATTCAAGGTGGGATATTGATTTAACCATAGGTGGTTATAATCAGTGGTACCAGTTAAACAAAAATGAAAGGAAACTTACCGGATCCACTGTCACACTACTTTCATAGACTATCATTTAAATACATAATTCTAAAACTATTGAAAATGGATAAAAATCCCCCCACAAAAAGTATGAGAAGAACCAAAGGAACCAAGATCAAAATGGATTGGGAAGGATGGCTAAAAATAAGCTTTGGTCTAAATAGAGATGGTATGATCGAATGGTATATGGCATGGAATTGTTTAGGATGATGATGGTATCAAAATTGGATATAATGGTAAGAGGGTTTCCCCCCAGTGGTAAGGTAAGGTAAATGATAGGGTATGAAACAATGGTAATGGAATGGAAAAATTAAAATAATAAGGTATATGTTTTTAGCTAAGATACAGGTTTGGTTTTATGATTGTGGCCAGGGATGGTTTTTTGAAAATTGTTTTTGGCCAAGGTGAGTGTTCATTGTTCCTATTGATTTGGAGCCACACATCATGATCAACATATGATACAACTAGAACAGTCAATCATGTAAATTTTTAGCCCATACCTCATCTGTATAGTTGCTCTGTCAAGAACCCACTATAGATTTAGATGCCAAGAATGTTGTGATATTCATTGGTTGTTGATTCTATTTCCTCTAAACATCAAGATAATATATATTTGTAGCCTCTGTAAAGGAAAGTACGAGCAAGGATGGTAAATAGGGATAAATTTTGGATGATAGGTTTTATTTGTTAATGTAAAGGTGGATGATAATGGAATGTATAATGGTTGGAAAATAAATGAAGATCAGGGTTTTTAGGCACACACAATGTTGTTGATTCTAGATTTGACATAAATTTGGATGTGGCAAGGCTGAAGACTTCTAAATATGTTCTCAATAAGAACACTACATTTTTTTATTGTTTGGGCCTAAGAGTATCTACCATCTGATTAGGCCATAGATTGGAAGCTATACTAATTTGACATTTGATAATTTCTTCATCAAGCATTGAATAACTTTTATGCTTAGCTATTGGTGCTTTGAAGAGGTTTTCACCAATGAAATTGTCTTAATTATCCTATAGCACCTTTGAGTTGGTTTCACTAAGGAAAGTTGAATTTTTAATTTGATTTTATTTTAATGCCTCCAAAAAGTTTTTTCTATAAGATGTTGAGTTTGAACTTTGATTTTCCTCCAGCGCCTTTGGAAAGGTTTCACTAGGAGAGTGTTCTTCTTCTGTATGAATTTGATCTTGGCCTCCTTGTTGTTCTTCATCTAATATTTTTCCATGGATGTATTTCAACAAGGTATGATTATGTTGGTCTTAATCAATGTTTTTAGGAGATGGAATGTCAATGATATGGCTAGGTTGGTTGGTGATAATGGCATATAAAATGGTAATGGACTAGGGAGAGGTTGCATAATCCTTATAAAATATACTAGGAGAACTTATCTCGATGTTGAAGTAATCATCCTCAAAAACTATATAAGGATCAAAAATGTATTAAAATTGGTTTGCAACGCATACATACCCAATATTGTAATATCCATGAACATATTTTGATTCTAAATCTGATTCTAACTCAATGGACTCTGAATCTAACGTTGAGACTGATGTTGATTCTTCTTTTGATGTTAAATCTTATGTCATTTCAAGAATAGAACCTAACTCTAACTCTGATTATTCATATAATGGGTACTATGTTGCAATTATGTTTTGTTGAATGTTTTGTATTGGACAAGTAACATCCTGTGATGGTATAATGGGCTCCACAGAGACTAGTTTGTCAAAGTAAGATTTCTCTACAATGAGAAAAAGGTCAAGAGACAACTCCTCAGAGACTAGATTGTTAAAAGGAAGCTCTTATAAAATAAAAATATGGTCAAGTTAATTATTTACCCAAAGATGACTATAATCATTAAGAAGTGACTCAAAAAATATTAGTTTGTTAGAGTGAGACTCATCAACAACAGGTATAGGATCAAAAGTTGATTCATCATAGGTTGATTCATCACAAATGGTTGGTTCAATTAAAACATCATGGATTGGCTGGTTCTTTTGGCCTTGGTTTACAATCAATTGTGAAATACCAGTTTTGAATATATCTTGATCTTGAAATGATTGGCTTGGTTAGAGAGATATTGATTGGCTCAATTTTGGTTTGACAATCAGCATGGATTTTCTAAAGTGGGGAATGATTGGAAATGGACAAAGATTGATCGATGGTTGGATAATGATAGGTCATCATAGATCTTGGTTTCTTACACAAACTAAAGGACAAGGTCTTGGTATAAAAAAGGTATGGCATTATGGAGCTTGATTACTTGCACAAACCAAAGGTTGAGGTCCTGGTATGGTAATGGTATTCTTTAGACATTTTGAAGCTTGGTAGCTCATGTAATCTAAAGGAGGGTTAATATGAGTTGATGATTAGATAATAAAAGGGCATCATAGAGATTGATATCTCATACAATCCAAAGGATGGGGTCCTAAAAGAATAAGTCTAGGGCATCTTGGAGCCTAATTGCTCACATAAGCCAAATCATCCAAGTCCTCCTCATAAACAATATCATCCCAATTGGTGATTTTATTTGAATCATAATCAGGTTCTTGACTTTGTTCCTTGGATTTATTATGCTAAGGAGGGTAAGAATCCACCTCACAAACTATATTTTTTTATAAGGGTCTTCCACAAAGCCATAAAAGTCATTTTGTGTGGCCATTCCATCATATCTTGGATTATACATGACTCCACCATAAGTGTAGTTGGACATATTCATGTTGATGATAATGCTCTACAATAAAAAAGCCTTATAGTTCTACAAACTATGAAAAATAAAGTCTAAAGGACAAATGGTTCAAACTTAGTCTAACTAGGTCTAGGGGAGTTGTATCTCCAAAATGGTCTATGCTAAAACTTGGTATAAAATAGTCTAACATAAAATTTATTAAACAAATGGTCAAGTGGATGAATAAAAACTAGCATGCCAAACTCTAGGTACAAAGTATTCCAAATAGGTCTAAACTAGTAAACGGAAAAGTTACTAGGTTTTTTGGCCAACTGCGATGTCAAAAGTTAGGCTCAAAACAAGGCATGTGCTAGGACTTTTGGCCAAACATGGATTCAAAATATAGAATTTAAAAAAAGGTGAGATTTTAATCTAAAAAATTTAGAACACTTTGGTATAGACTTGGCATATGGAATCAAACATAAACTTGGTCAATTGGTATAAGGCATAAGGAAAAAGGCACATAGAGAGAGACTATTTTCTCCCAAATAAAAGGCATAAAAAATGATGAAAACTTGGTTTTTTAAATAAATAATCTAGACAAAATTTAATGGCATGAAGGAACTAAACAAAGATCCAAACAATATCTTTCAAATTTGGGTAATGAATTAACCCAAGTTACGCAACCTAAAAGAGAAAGATCTATGTATTATCCCCTATGAGATGAGGCCTAAATAGAAATAGATCAATATTTGAATCTGTACTTGTCAAAGTTAATTAAAAAATCAACTTATAAAACTAGGCATGTTTAAATAAATAACAAAATAAACAAAATAGAATGACATAACGGTACAAGGGACAAGGATTCAAATGGTATACATGGCATTGGTTCCACAAAATGGCATTGGGCACAAGGAAAACAAGTTTTGAAACAAATTGAGCAGCATAAAAATGCTATAATGCTCAAAAGATGTGACAAATGTTTTGTTTTAGAGACTCAAAGGCATAAAAGACTTGACATGATTTTGGCTAGCATAACATTATTTTTCTCAATCAAGACACACACATAAACAATTTTGGAAAACAATTTAAGGCAAAGGTGTGTGACAAAATGACCAGTATACTGCCTCCTCAAAAAAGGGAGTGACATACAAACAAACTCATTTTGATTTGGTTTTAAATAAATAAAGTTTTTAGACACAAAACACCAAGCAATAAAATAATATACGAAAAAATACAACTAAGTATACCATCTTATATCCTATCAATGTCTGGAAAAGTAGGGTTGATTAAAAAATATAATTTTCACACATTCTAAATGGATCCCATGTGTACCAACTTTCACATTGCACACACAAGAGAAACAACATGTTAATTGAGTCTGCATTAAATGGCTTGTTGTGAAAAGGTATTTTCCTTTTCAAAAACACTACATCTATCAATTATTTAATGTAGTTCAATGTTTGAAATGATCATACACCCTGGGATTAGCCTCTCCTAATAGAGATGGTTTCACTACTCAAACCACCATCCTAGTGAGAGGATCTCAATTTATATACCCTCCATGGAAAGGGGTTAAATATGATGCTAAAAATGAATCCCTAGGTCAAATTTTCCTTATATAACTTATGGCAAGTAATGAAGTCCCCCTCACAAGCCAAAAATGTGTAAAATAATTTTTAAGTAAAAAGGCTTTATGTTATTTCTAGATCACCCAAGCCATGCAGGTCTTGTAGAGAGCCTTCACAACATCTTTTTTATGCCTTTGGAATACGGTAAAATTTGCAATGAAGATGGTGCTTTTGATCCCACAAGTTCCCTATAGGGGATAAGAGGAGAGCATACATGCACAAATTCCTTTTTGCTCAAACAAATTTAACTAATCAAATGATAAATGACTTGCATAAAGTAGAAAATTTGAAGTAAGTTCAATTTTAAGCACTAAAATTGAAATGTTTGGTGGTGTTATTTGGCCCCTTGGCCTTAAGTTACAAAAATTTTGAAAAAAAACCACAAAAACTATTCAAATAAGCATATACCTTTTTCTTTAATCCCTAAATGGAAATTCTTAATTCTTTTTAAGCACCCAAAAAGAGGTTTAAAAAGACTTAATTAATCTAGATTTGATCACTTTCCAAGTAGGTCTTGCAAGTAAATTGTTAGAATGTTGTTTAGCTTTGAATCTCTTTTGTGAATGAGACACAAGTAACTTTGAAAAGTGTGCTCTTGGTTTTGCACAATACAATACCATAGATACACAATCCAAAACCACATCTCTATAAAATTGTAACTAGTTAAGACAATATCACAATTCATGGGTTAGATAGAAAAAAATGACAAAATCACTACTCTAATAGTCAAAACTGCAAGTCATAGTGAAAAACCATAACTTCAAGAGTTGTGATTTTATCACTTAACTCCCAATAGCTATGCTAACCACTAGCAGCTTAACCATAAAACCGTGATTACAATTGACAATATCATAACTTGTGAAATTATAGTATTACAATATCCTGACTGGGGAGTTACAGTATTGCAATATCATAACTTGACTTATAGATAGAGAACCTGTTAGTCTATAAATACAACTAAAATGCAAAATCATGATTGAAAGACAAAACCATGACTATGTCAATTACAGTTTTGTGGTCTAGAGAATAAAATCACTAGTTCACAGTGACAAAATTGCTACTTCCAAAAAATGTCTTTTTACTCAAATTTTTCATCCACTTTGACCTCAAATTCCAAGATTCTTCATGAAAATGGTTAGTAGTATGATTATAGGTGTTATTTAAGCAAATTTGTGGGGTGTGGTCCCATCGAGTGTGCCATTTTTGAACATAAGAATCTGATAAGGGGAGATTAGTATAGTGTTAGTGTAGGAAAATCAAATCCAAAAACACACTAATAGAAAACACCTTAAGCCTAGAACATAGGGAAGAGCATAATAACAAATATATGATAAAAATCAAAACCAAAACACAAAAGATAAACCTTTTACCTTCCTTGTGTCTCCAAGATGACTTGTTGAATTAGATTGCTCAGCTTGTGCTCAAGAGCTCTTCATCAATGGAGCTTTGGCTATTATCCACCTTCTCTTGGCATCATTGTCTTTATGGCTTTGGCTTGTGAAGCTTGACTCAACAATTTGGCATAATAATACTATATCAAAATCACTTTTGAAAGCATTTGAGCATTATAACTTTGGCTTGAAAGATCTTTAAATTATGATTGTGAGGCCTTATATTTATATATTTTTCCATTTGATCATAATGAACCTACACCATCCATCTCAAGATGAATATGTGTGGCCAAGAATCCATTTAATTTTGGAGGCTAAAATCAATAAATGTCCTCATAAATATTTGGGATAGAGAGGCATGGGAGGGCTTAATCAGATATTTGTGGCATTTATAGCTTGTGGATGCCACCCCATAAATGATGTCTTAAGTGATGCAATTATTCAAAATCAATTTCCATTAATGAAATAATCAATAACCTCCATGGAAAATCCATTTAAGCTCTTGATTCAAATTAATTAGATTTGAACATGATTAGTCAATTTTGGTGCAAATTCTTTAAAAATTGGTGCTCAATTAATTAAACTAGTCAAAATGTCACATTATTGGGTTGAAATTTGACTAAATAAGAATTAGAAGGTGATGTTAGATGCATTGGAACCGTTATCCCATTTAGGATGTTGCAAACAAAAAATAACAAAGGCACATATCTTGTGAAATAAAATTGGTAGAAAAGAGCAATCTAGAGCACCTTGAGAGGATCCTCCTACAACAATTAATAAAAATGCATAAATAACAAGAATTAATAGCATGAATTAAATCTGAAAGAACACTTGAAAAGATTGAATTGATCACAGACCACTTTGATGGGGCAACCTCCTTTGATAAAGCTCCATACAATAATTTTATGGATTCCTTCAATGGCCTCAACACTCAATTATATATGAATTTTAATCTAAGAAACTACTACTTCCCATGAATGTGACATAAAATAAAATGCTCATAGGATGACTTAAAAAGCATATGTGTCCAAAGCAACTACTAAACAAACAAAGTAAAGACAAGAGATATCATGGGTTCATAACGTCTCCTCCCTCTTAGAAATATCTTTGTCCTCAAAACATCAGATGTGGGAATTGGTGTTGAATTTGAAATAGTGGTTCTCATGTTGCATCCTCTAGTTTCATTCCATGCCATTTAATTAAAACCTTGGTGATGAAGAAGGAGCAAAGTTGGTATATGCGACTATCTAGGATTACCTCTATCTTAAGAAGAATGGATCCTTCATTATCAAGTTCAGGTAAAATAGTCTGCACTTTGATGTTTGTGTGAAGAAATTTCTTCAAACAAGAGACATTAAATACTTGGTGAACTCATGAATAAGGTGGGAGCTCTAACTTATAAGCAACCAACCCAATCTTCTGAAGAACCCTATAGGGCCCATAGAACTTGGGAGCTAGCTTATGACACCCCTTGAGTTTTAGGGAGGATTATTTGTAGGGTTACAAGTGAAGAAAAACCATATCACCTACTTGAAAAGTGTGCTTAGAATGGTGTTGATTAGCCTATTATTTCATTCAATTTTATGCCATATGAATATTTTCCCATAGGGTACTGAGTATCTGATCCCAATCTTAGATAATCATGTCAACTACTTGGATTGATGAACTATTAGGTTTGTACAGAAGGAGCATTGGCAGTGCTTGACCATAGACTGATTCATATGGAGTAATTTTTATTGAAGTGTGGTAGGAGGTTTGTACCAACATTGGGTGAGAGGAAGCCACTTTTCCCACTGATGTTTTTATTCTAAGGTGAAGCAATGGAGGAAAGTTTCCAAGCATTTCTTGATAATTTCAATCTAGCCATCTGTTTATGGATGATACCCAAAACTCATCTTCAATTGAGTACTAGTACGTCAAAATATTTCTATCCAAAAATGGCTTAGGAAGGTTGCATCACAATCTGAGACAATGGATGAAGGAATGCCACGAAGACAAAAAATATAGTCCAAAAAAAATTGTGTAACTATGGAGGCAGTATAAGGATGGTTGAGGGCACAAAATGACTATATTTAGAGAGGAAATCAACCATAACCAAGATCACCATTTTCCCTCTAGATTTAGGGATCCCCTCAATGAAATCCATAGAAATATCTACCCAAATCTTGGTAGGAATGGTCAAGGGTTTGAGCAACCTAGAGATGAGTGTTGTTTCACCCTTATGGCATTGGTAGGTATCGCATTTAGCCACCATTTGTTGAATTATTTTTTTCATTCCCTTCCAAAATAATTTATGCCATGCCTACTCATAAGTTTTTGGAAACTCTAAGTGCCCTACAGATGGAGAAGCATGGAGTTCATAGAATATATCCTACTAGAGATCTATGCTTTGAGGTAGCACCAAATGACCCTTGTATCCTTGAAAATCACCATCCCAAGAATAATGTGGTATAGTCAAGGGGTTAGTGGAAAACTATTGAATGATGTGAGATAATGAGGATTCATTGGCATACCCCTATTTCACAATGTCCAACCAATTCAAAATAGGCATGGAAATAGCTAAAATGGAAGCTTGATCCACAAATGTGCAAGATAGAGCATTGACCACAATATCCTCTTTAACTTTCTTGTATGTTATCTCATAGTCATAACCCATGAGTTCATTGACCCATTTCTATTGTGATGGGACAAAGACCCATTGTTCCAAAAAATATTTTAGACTCTAGTGATCAATTTTGATGCAAAAATGACTACCTAATAGGTATGGTTACCACTTTTGTACTGCATGTAAAATGGCCATCATTTCCTTCTCATAAGTAGAGAGCAATAAAATATTGCCATAAAGGGATTTACTAGTGAATGCAATGGGGCATCTCTCTTGGATGAGAACAATACCCAGTCCATTGCTATAAGTATCACTCTCAATAGTGAAGGTCTTGGTAAAATCTGGCATAGCTAGAATAGGTGTAGTATACATACCTTGTTTTAATGCTTCTAATGCACACTCAATAGATTATGTCCAAGTAAAAGCATATTTTTTCAACATAACTATTAGTGGAGCTAAAATCTTCTCATAATCCTTGACAAACTTGTGATAGTATCTAGTTAGCCCCAAAAAACCATGGAGGCTCTTAAGTGTCTGAGGATGCAACCAATTTGTCATAACAATTATTTTTTTAGGTTCCACCTGAACCCCTTGGACTGAAATAATATGCCCAAGATAATCCACTTTATCCTATCCAAAAGTACATTTGGACTATTTTGCACAAATATGATGGTCAGAGAGAAGTTGCAATGTGAGATCCAAATGTTGGAGATACTCAGATCATGTTTTACTATAGATAAGGATATCATCAAAGAAGATCAAAATGAATTTCCATAGATAGGACCAGGATATTTTATTCATCAATGCCTGGAATGTTGAAGGAGCATTCGTGAGGCCAAAGGGCATGACCAAGAACTCATAGTGGCCATTATGCATGTGAAAATATGTCTTGGATATATCATCTTCATGAAGTTGGATTTGATGATATCCAGAGCAGAGATCCAACTTGGAGAAAAGGTGAGTGCCATAAAGCACATAAATAACAAGGATCAATAACTTATCCTTGATTATGAGGTGATTAAATGCACAAAATTCAATACACAGGTACCATGACCCATATCTTTTCTAGACAAGGAAAACTGGGGAAGAATCTGGGTTGGTCCTCAGGTGAATAATGCCTTGTTGCAGTAAGTCTCGAATGAGCATCTCGATATCAATCTTTTGATGAAATGGGCAGTGATAAGGCTTGATGTTGGGAGGAATGCTTAATGGAAGGATATGAATATAGTGGTCCTCTGGCCATGAAGGTGGCAATCCCACTGGTTTGGTAAAGACACATGCATACCTTTGTAGAATAGTTTGAAGGTCAGAAGGAGTAGTGGAGAATATTGAGGGTTGCATTTGAATGGAATGGAGCTAGGCAATGACACTGTATGAATTATTCTTAAGAATATTTTCCATGTGATGTGAACTTATGATGCTGAGAGATCCAAGGTGTAAGCCTTTCAATGTGTTTTTTTGCTCATTATTTGAAAATTACATCTAAAGTTTAGCAAACTCCCATAAGATGGGTCCAAGTATGCATAACCACTGGGCTTCCAAAACAACATCACATCCACCTAAGGGTAAGGAAAACATGTTGGAGTGAAAGGTTTAATATCCAATAGAGATACACACATTGTGACACTTCTATTTGCAAGGTAAAGTGGCCCCATTGGCAATCATGACCTCAAAGTTGGAACAAGGATGGATAAAACAATCAACCTATTTGGCAATCTGAAGGTCAATAAAGTTATGAGTGCTACTCAAATCAATGAGTATTGTGAGAGGGATATTTTTTAAGTAACCCTTGGCCCACACGGTTTTTGGGTAGTGACTCTTGCCAAGGTATAGAGAGAGATCTCTATTTGGTCTTCTTGAGAAGCAGGTTCCACAATTGACTGAGCTTCTTCTAGATCATTTGTTGAATCTTGAACATCTTCTTAATCTTCAATTTCATGTGGAGATTTCACATCCAATAGGTAGAGCTTTTGCTTAACACATCGATGTCCTTGAGTTAATTTATCATCATAGTTATAACATAGTCCTTTTTCTCTATGGGCTTGCATCTTTGCTTCAGTCAAATGCTTGATAGGATTGGTTCTAGGGGTTGGTGTTGTTTGAGATCATTGTGGAGCTATATTTTTGAATGGAACAAAATTAGATTTGATTCAATGCTGATTTTTGATCTCATCCTATACCAATTTATCCAACCTTAAGGCTTCCATCATCATGTTGGGCTAGAACATTTTGACCTTAGATTGAATTGCATCTTTCAATCTACTGACAAAACAACTCCTAAAGAGTTTATCAGACAATCCCTCTATATGATTGGTTAGTTTTTCAAATTCAATTTGATATTCTCTCACCATTCCTATTTGGTCAAGTTTAGTGAGTGCTCCAATGAAGTCATAAAAAGTAGTAGGGCCAAACTATTGTAAAATAAGGGTGAAAAAATTGGTCCATATGGGTTCATCATGAGCCTTGGTATACCGACAATACCATTGAAGGGCTTTAATTTCCAAGTGAAAAGATGCAAGTGGAACCTTATTGGCATCAAAAGTATAATGTAAACTAAAATATTTATCTACCTAATAGATCCATCTAGTTAGATCTGTGTCATTCAATCGAGGAAAATTAATCTTCTACCCATGATAATTGTTGGAAGAATAAAACATAGTGTCTGAAGAAGACTTTGGATGTCGTCTATTATTCATGGTGGTATGTTGAAGACTGAGGCTGAGAATTTTTTCATCAAGATCTTTGATGTGGGTTTTGAGGGTGATAATTTGATCCTCCATGGTTTTTGCTCCTGTTCAGGTTACTACCATGACCTGAATAACAAAAAAAAAAATTGGCAATAAAAACTAGAGTTAAGACACGTTTAGTAAGGAAGGTTTTGAATTTAAATGAAAATGGAAGGGGTAAAGGGGATTTTAATAATTTTTGCATAGTGGGAGTAGATTGATGAAGGTGAGGGTAATTTTAGGAGTGAAAATGAAAAAACTATAAAATTGGTCACAGAGGGACAAAGAACTAGAATGAGACGATGAACATAGTGGAAAATTTTCAAGGCAAATGAACAAAAATAGAAGTTATGACAAAACCCAAAAAAAGAGAAATTTATGATTTATGAGAATTGGGAGTGGAATTGGGATATGGGACCTCAAGGAATAAAATGTAGGGAATGGAATTTTAGGTGTCCAGGTAAATTTTAAGGATAAACAGGGCTACAAATGGAAAAATACTACAAAATAATGATTATTTTTGTTTTTTTTTGCTAGTTACTATGCTCTGTAAAACACGTCTACTAGGAATATATTGAAACAAGTCTGCAGATCTGCTATGGTGATTTTTTGATACTTTGTTGGTATTTCTAATACTAATTTTTTGATACTCTATTGGTATTTTTTGATACTCTACTGGTATTTATGAAACTGATAAAAATAGACCCCAAGTTTTAATGGCTACCTAAGGGTTTAAATATATCACTTTGGCCACCAATGCTATCTAAGCGAGTACCACTCTCCATAAATTTTTTGGCCACAAATTTATCTCTCAATGATAGCTTTTGGTTTTCCTCATGAATGGGAACTACTCAATTAGGAAGGGGTCATTGCCTATTTTACTGGTAGGTCCTCTCAATCAAATAGCTACTTTGGGGTTCCTATGGTACTCCTCATAATGAGTTTTAGGGATTTCACCCAAACATTTCCCATAGTTATGTGGTTAGGTTTTACCCTGATTTAAAAAAGGTTATTGTGATATAGAATAGAGTTATACAGTAGAATAGAGTTAGGAATTTTTGAAAAAAATACTATAAATAAATTTTGCATCAAAATAGAGTTTAATCTTTCTAAAAAAAATTGTGGCCCTGGAAAGCATTCTGATATCAGATGAGAGGATCATCTTGTAATAATTAATAAAAATGTACAAATAATAAGAATTAACAACATGAATTAAATCTGAAAGAACATTTAAAAAGATTGAATTGATCATAGACCACTTTGAGGGGGCAACCTCCTTTGATCAAGCTCAATACAATAATTTTTTGGATGCCTTCAATGGCCTCAACACTTATATATTATTTCTAATCTAAGAAACTACTACTTCCCATAAATGTGGGATAAAACAAAAGGCTCACAGGATGACTTACAAAGCATATGCATCCAAAGCAACTATTAAACAAACAAAGTAAAGAAAAGAGATATCATGGGTTCATAACACACTTAGGTGCAAAATCATTATTTTAACTCAAAATGATCTGATCAAAGCTAGGTATCACATAAAATGCATTTCCCCATTTAGGGATACATTGGCTAAAATCGGCACTTATATATGACAAGTTTGAACCATTTTAGTAAATTTTAGTGTTTTTAGGCCAAATTATTATGTTTGATATAAATTGGTCTAAAGTTTGGTTGGAATTCATTGGTGACCTATTTTAGGTGTCTACAATACCCACTTCTTGAGATGTGTAAGTAGAGAGCTCATAGTGTGACACTCTTCATTGGATTGAATATTGAATTTATGAATTAAGCACCACTTTCCAATCTTAGACTACTTGTTTTAATCATTTGAAAATTATTTTCCACTCTCTGGTATGATGGATCTATTAATAAACATACAAATAGAAGGCCT
Source organism: Torreya grandis (assembly GCA_037957365.1). Taxonomy (NCBI): domain Eukaryota; kingdom Viridiplantae; phylum Streptophyta; class Pinopsida; order Cupressales; family Taxaceae; genus Torreya; species Torreya grandis. The sequence continues at coordinate 835,880 of JARHVA010003463.1, read as the reverse complement.
TTAATGTAATTATTCATATCATAAAATGTCCTCATATGGAAAGCAATTGATTGGTTTCAAGAAATCAAATAGCTTTGTGATCCTCATGTATTTACTACCCATTTTTGGTGCTATGGTAGTTTTACTTGCTTCTCTTTTTCTAGTGGATTTTTAATTGTCAATTACATCATTTCTAATAGGACCATATTTTTTCATAGGTTTTAAATATTTATGTTTCAAATTTGCATCCACATAATTTTGATCACTATGTATTATATTTTATGCTAGCACTCAACTCTCCACTTATATCTCCTAGCAATGTTAAACCCCAAAAAAATACCATCATCAATGTATTGAATGGAGTGATTAAGGATGAGGAAGGATAACAAGGAATTGAGTAGAGATGATGACAGATTCAATAAAGATGATGAGGGATGGTGAGGGTCAATGAGGGAGTCATTAGGGAGGTTGAGGGAGTGATTAGGGATGATGAGGAATGGTGATGGTTAATGAGGGATGAGGAATGAGTAATTATAGATGATGATGTATGATGAAGCAGTGATTAGGGATGATGAGGGAGTGATTATAAATTATTAGGAATGGTGAGGTTAAATAAAGGAGTGATTAGGGATGATGAGGGATGAGGAGGGAGTGATGAGAGATGAGGAAGGATGAGGAGGGAGTGATTAGGGATGATGAAGTGGTGATTAGGGATGATAAGAGAGTGATTAGAGATGGTGAGGGATAATGAGAGCCAATGAGGGAGTAATTAGGATGATGACTTGGAGTGATTAAAGATGATTAAGGATTGTAAGGTTCAATGAGGGAGTGATTGAGGATGATGATGGATAAGAAGTGAGTCATTAGGGAGGATGACAGATAGTGACAATCAATGAGGGAGTAATCAAGGATGATGAGGGAGTGATTAGAGATGACTAAGGATAGTGAGTGTCAATGAGGGAGTAATTAGGGATAATGAAAAATGATGAGAGAGTGATTAAGGGTGATGAGGCATGAATAGGAAGTGATCAGGGATGAGGGAGGGATGATGAATAAGTGAAATTAACACAAAGTGGTCATTTGATGTGTGCAGTTCATCAATGTGACCTATGCTACCCCAATTACACCACTTTGCATCAATTTCAAAGTAAGTAGTTTTAAAACTATAATTTTGATAAACCTAGGACTCTTAGAAATACCAAGAATAAATTTGGAAGGCATAAAAACCTAAAAATGACTATATGTTTACCAAAAATGGACATAAATTTCAAAAATTATGTTCTGAAATCCCTAGGTTTAATACTTAGACCCTAAAAATGCCTAAGTAATGACCACATTGGATTTTTAAAAACTATTTTCCACATTATAAGGTGTGAAACCGTGAGACCAACTCTATCAGATGTAGAGTGACCCTAATTTCTTATATTTACTAAAATAAATTTAAAGTATAAGGAAATAAATGTAACAATATAAATGTAATTTTGGATAGATTTGGCTTCACCTGCATGTTCACATGCTTTTATATACAAAATAATAGGAATGTGATCGTGTTATTACTTTTATAATAATGTGACCACATTATCTATTAACCAAGATTAGCTTTATCTACATGTTAGTTCTTTAATGTGAAAAATAATAATAATGTTATCATTTTATTATTTTTACAATAATGTGATCATGTTATCTATTAAAGTGATCATGTTATATATTAATGTGATTACATTATGGCTCGGTAATTATCGATCCATAATTTAAATAATGTGATTGCATTATGTCAATAATCTGATCACTTTATTTAATAACATGATTGAATTATAGAAAATGTCCATGAAATTATCCCCCAACTCCTTGTACTTACCCAATAGCATTGTTTATCATATGGACATTTTAACATGTCATTATTTTCTTTGTGGACATTTGACTAAATCACATCCCTAAAATTATACAGTATTTGAACATGCCCCTTGTTTTAGGTCTCCTTGAACCATTATCTTTTGATTTTATTTTGAGTGTTCATGTGTGTGCTCTTTATTGCTTTTTGAGCTTGTATTATTACTCTTTAGATGTTGCCATTATTTACATCATTCATCTTAGGCCTTGATGTGATCACATACTATGTACCTCATTGTTATATCTACTTAGACATGTTACTCTTATATGTTACGTGATTCATACAACATATTATACAATATCTTATCCTTTTGAGGTAAGGTAACTACTAGTTTTTACTTCCCCTCATATTAAAAGGGGGGCATATAAGTGGGGTCATGTCATAGAGGCATGGATTTCACACCTTCCCAATTTTAGATTTTAGTGGGGTCATGCCAAAAAATATGACCTTAACTCTTACTCAGTAGTCATAATCTATAGATTATAGTGGGGCATATTATAGAAACATATTTTCCACACTTGCACTGGTTCTCAATTTGTGATTTCAATGGGGGCATGTTATGGAAATATATTCTCCACACTTACACTAGTTCTATGTTTTAGATTTCAATGGGGGCATGTTATGGAAATATGTTCTCAACACTTATAACATTTACAAATTGGTCAAATTATACATTTATATGATTTAGATACACATGTGGAAATATTTTATACATTGGTACCATTGTTATACCCAGGTTTAGCATGAGACATATATGAGGTGTATATTCCATGCAAAGGGAACCTTAAATTTTGAAATCAAAATCAGTTTTAGATTTCAAAAACTTCTATATACTTTAGCATACACCAAGATGGACTTTTACAAATTGTTATTGAGTCAATATACTACAGTAATTGGTTCACTTTTGGTAAGGTTGAGGTGATTAAATCATTCAATCTTACCAATTTTATAGGATTGAGTGATCAAATCATCCACCCTCACTAGATTTATAGTGTGAGCTGACTTAGATCACTCACACTCACTAGGTTATAGGTATGATTGGGTTGCATGATTGAGTTAACCTTAACTATAGAGTGGTAACTCACATTTTCTCCAAGGTTGGGGGCAAGTTGTCTTGAAATCTTTACATATATGTGCACTTTTAGGTTTTAAATTTATCCTAATCTTAGTTTCAAATGATTCATAATGAAACATCTTTTCAAATCAAATTATCAAAAGGCAAGACAATGGAATTGATACACAGGTGTACTCCTAGCCTTACTCTCTTTGCTTTCAAGAATTTCAAATTATTTAAATTTTATATTATATGCACTGATTATAAATTATAACATACTCTTATTTATAGGTTATTCACCAGTTAAGCACTCAAGTGGGACTCATGCAAAGACAAGGTTTGTTATACACACCCAAGTACACATTTATTGTCCTTTAAACTAGTAATTTCATTACTATATTAAAGGGGGGCCAAATATGGATACTAAATTTGAATTATACAGCACCTCAGTCTTGTACACTTGGAAAATACCTATCATAGTTATACCTTTTAGTTCTAAGACCTTCCCACTATCTAAAGGCTCACATTCACTATCTATTTGTGTCATATTACTTATCTCTTAGTTTGACCACTATTTTTTTGATGACCAGGGCTTTTATACTATGTAAAATTATATAAACCTAATTATTAACATTCTCTTTAAGTTTTAGACCTATACCTATTTTCTAGCTTCTCAAACACTTATGTCCTAGCTAGATGCCTATGTCAATGCAAGTGTCATATGCCAAACTAAGTGTCCAGTGCCATAAAACGATCAAATTTTCAAATGAAATATATTATTATGGTTGTTTGAAGTGATTTAATGTGAGATATTTCTCAAAAAATATTGGTATATATGAATGATCAATCTTCATTCATTCTTCACCTAGAAATCACTTAGGAACTCACAAGGTAACTTACCAAAATCACTCAATCAAGAATTCAAGTGATCAAATATATACTATTCATCCTTATTTCCATATCAAACATAGGATAAATATTCTCACAGGTCTAAATCATTGAATTAGCATCTCATGAGGAATTTTTTTAAGTTACAAGCCAGGTCACTCTATGTACTTGTTCATCACACATTGCATCCTTATGCACACATAAGCCAACACATAGGAGAGAAATACATAAGTTTGAGGCCCTCTTGAAATTATTTTCTATGTATTTAGTTCCCATTGATATAGGTATCCTTAGGGTAGCTCAACATCATGTTCCCACTAACCTATTTTTCCCATAACCACTCCTAGGGTGAGGAAGCTAGGGTTTGATCATTGACAAAGAGTGACATTCTATGAGTGAGATTTAAATAAACTAGAGAAAAGGCAATATAAAACCCATAAGGTTCCAAGAGGTCACATCTATATCTATAAATATTATATATTGGACACACACCTGTGTCTAACTCAAAGACAAACATTGACACAATTGTCCAGATATAGCATGAGCATCTAGCACCACATAGTGTAGATTTATTAAATTTAATAATTGATCTAAAATACATATCCAATCCACTTAAAACACTTCCCATATCAAATATACATGCACATAATAATCCAGATAAGTAGTCTTTTTTCTTGTTTATTTCAATATCAATCAATAGTTATACTTTCTATTTTTAACATATCTCAGTATTTAAATTAAAAATATTGTTTATCTAAGTTTATAATTAATTGGCTTGTTATAGATTTGTTTATCACTCTTTTGATTATTCACTTTTATATTATTAACCCTATATTATATTGACCATACCAATTTGAAGCTAAAAAATTAGATAATTAGCTAACTTAGAATAAACTTCTCTTGTTCAAGTGGATGTTCATATAGAATTCTAGGAATTGTGACTACCATATTAGTTTGAATGTATTTAATACACACATACACTATAAAAGGTATTGCATGGAGATCATATATCCAATTTAATCCCAATATCATATCAAAGACTCTCATGTAAGGTATAATTATTATGGTAGTAACCACATGTTGGGTCAACCTATAAATGTAAGTCAATCTCACCAATAATGTGTTGTGAGGTCCCATCAAACACTCTGACCATTTTGGTTAAAGGCTATAAATCATCATGTTTATATCCCAAATATACAACTAATCTCATAGTTTAAAAATTCTCACTAGTACCATTATCAATCATAACACTAGTGATTAAGGTATGCTCAAATAAATAATGAATCAAGATCTGAGTCATCATCTACAATCTCATTGTCATCAAAAATAATAGAGGATCTCTAAACCATAGTAGGTATATGCAGTTTATAAGTACCAATAATCCCATCTGATGGGTGCCCATAATGTGATGGAGGAGGATGTGCATTACATGCCGTTTGCACTTCTACATTCTTTTGAGAATGATATTGTAATGGATCACTAAAAATACTTTAATTATAATGGTCACTAGGTTGCGACCCTAAATCCTTTAGAGGATCATTAAATTTAAGATAATAATTATCTATAAGGTCTTATATATTATACTTTCAAGGTATAACATCGATTAGTAGAATTCCTAGGGCCCTAGTGATAGTCACAATTAGCATTAGCATCATATCCATGAGATAGAGATCTAATAATATCAACCTCTATGGGAGAAGGGAGAAATATAAGATGACAATCTACAAGCTTCTCAAGTATCAAATTTGGAGACTTGAATAATCATGTAAATTGTCTCCTTAGTGTGTTGGATAATACAAGTTGATTAGGTTATTGTGACACTACAGTAATAGTTGTAGTAGTTGTTAAAAAACATATAAATATATGCATGGTGTTTGATCTAGACAAGTAATTGATAGAAAAGATATAGAGAATAATGACAGATGTATGTAGGAAAACCTCTACCATAAAGGTAAAAAATATATAGTAGTTGATATTTAATATTGAGAAACAATAATACCCCGATACAAATCATCTTCCTCTTCTCACTTTTGATACAATATTCACAAATATTTACCACATGAAAATATTAAATACTTAATACATGATATTTCATAATAGGGGTAAAACCCTATTTATAGTGAAATGTGAAGGAAGGTGACCATTGTAACTAACGGGTCCAACCATCCTGAAAGATATTTAATAAAATTGGTAAGTATTAAATAAATATAATTTTATTATTTATTTACATGAGGTTTTCACTTTATGTTAATAAATAATATATTATTATTTAACTAAATACCAAGGTAAGCTAAGGGTCAATTAATACCACTTAGATATTAAATACTTTAACACTCCCCCTTAATGCTAAGTGAGGATAAAAGTCATAGTCACCTTTAAAAAAATAATTATACTATGTACATAATTGAAGGGTTTAAAAAACTTCATCATGTCAAACATCAACTTTAAAAACAAAAAGACATATAATCTATAATGCTATCATAATTGTGATCTTACATCTCACATTTTCTTATTTGGATCCTTTTATAACATAAGGACTTCCATTACAAAGTATGCTTCTAAGTATTAAATTACAAAATTAAAAATTCCACATGAAGTTTAATTAAATTACATAACTTCCACATGAAGTTTATAATTTTTTAAAATGAGAAGTACAAATAAGAATAAAAACACATGTCTGTTAGGAAATGACATTGTCATGCACACTCCCCCTTAATGGTAACTTTGAGAGGCCCAACATTACATGAAATTAATAAAATTTGGTAGTACCAAGTGGTTTTGTGAAGATATCTATAACTTATTTATATGTAGGATAGAATTGTATATTTATATCACCATTGAGGACTTTCTCTCAGATAAAATTCACATGAAATTGAATATGTTTAGTTCGTTGGTGTTGCACTAGATTTTTTTTCCAGAGCTATATAATTTTAGCACCTACACAAAACATAAACATATATATGTAAATAGATTCATGATAACATACTATGGTTAGCATCATAATAACAAATTACACAAAGATAAAATATGACATATGTTTATCTATGGTAAAGAACATTTTAAACAATCAAGTAATGTTTTAAGAAAACAAGTTCACCACTTTGATTACAAAGTTAGTGACAAACATAAATTATTGTATGCAATTCATTATTGGATAGCTCTAATATTGATAAGATGAGCATTCCCAACTATCATGTGATACACATACAATAATTTTACTAATAATATGATACTAAGTTTATCCAAATATTAGATATACTATTAACAATAATTCATTTTATAATTTGAGTCTTAACAAAACTTTACAAGTTTAATATGTTTCAGTTTTTTAATGATATAGAATTGGATTTAACAAAAGATTGAGATATGTAATATCTCATACATTAAATATGGATAATTTTAGTATGATATAAAATCATCCAATCAACTATATATGAGACTGAAAATAATTTCATATATGAATAAATAAAATGCTTAGAAAATAAATGATGAAGAGTCAATTAATAATACAAACTACATTTACATTTTGCATTTCATAACATATCTTATTTTAAAATAAAGCATCTAAATATGTTAGCATGAATTTTCCCAACTAATCAAATTAAATCATCTTTAACAACTGAAACATAAGATATCTAAACTTACTAAGCACGATCTTCTTACCAAATGGAATAATTAAACATTATCATCTTTGTCAAATCAAACATGATGTTACGTATATAATGTATTTCAATGCTAACTCATATGAATTGAAAATATAACATCAATATGTTTTCTTTGCTTTCTTATATAAAAAATATATATCTATTACAGTATAATTGTAATTATAAATTAGAAGGAATCAAACTAAATATTTTTACTAACAAATATAAATGTAGTTGAGATGTTATCAATTTAGTTATTAATAACAAAACTATTATAATGGTAAATGATATCCATGAACATAAATGTATTTTGGTGTATAAAAATGTAAATATTTATTAGGGATTCTATTTATAAAATGCATAGCAGTATTCATGGATTTGGCCCATTAAAACTTAGGAGCATTTACAAAATATAACATTGTTCAATCCATCTCAATAATGGTGTGGTTTTTTCTTTTAGAAACATCATTTTGCTGAGGGGAATAGGAAGTTGTTAGTTCCATTTGAATACCATAACTTAAATAAATAATAATAAAAGTATTTACTAATGTATGTAGAGAGGATTACAAAGCAAGTTAGTCAAGCATTAGTCAATAAATCATGAAAAATACATAAAAACTAAACTAACTAAGCCTATATATTCCTATGAGAATTAAAAAGTATATAAATAAACAAATGAAAGAAAGAAATACCATATTACCTTCCCAAATGGATTCACCATACCCATGTGGCTCAAAAGCATGTTCTCCCTTGATCAAGCATCCTTGTCTTTTTTAACAATGGTGGTAAGCTCCTCCAATGCTTCAAGAATACTCCATAAAACTTAGGCTCATGATTTGGAATCACTAAAGTAGCCTATAAATGAAGCTTGAAAACAAAATAAATGGTCTATTGCAAAGGATTGTGGAGACAATTCTGCATAATAATTTTGTATAACTCAAACTTTAAATTCATGTCCATGGCCTCTCTATTTATAGATTTTTGAGATTGGTTAGGATCAACCATGACCGTCCATCTCAAGATTGAGATGTGTGGCCAAGGATAATCCTAATATTTGGACTTAAATACATAATTATATTCATCATGACCTTGGAATAAGGGGCATTGAAGAGGCATGGGAGGTATTAACTAGGCATGGGTGACCCATAATCCTGATATTTGTGGCATTTATGGCCTAGGGATGTCTTCCCAAGGAATTATGTCACTTGATGATATAGTTAATAGGAATTAATTTCCAAAAATAAATATTCAACAACTCCCATGGAAGATCCACTTAAGCTCTTGATTTGGATTAATTAGCCTTAAACAAGGTTAATCAATATTTTGCAATTATTTGAAAATTGGTGCATAATTAATCAAAATGGCTAAAAAGTCATATTATTGGGTCATAATTTGAATAGACATAAACTAGAAGGTGATGTTAGATGCACTAGAGATTTATTCCTATTTAGGATATTTTCAACACAAAATAACAAAGGTATGTGATATGTACCAATAAATTAGAAGAAAAGAGTGATCTAGAGCACTAAATGGTGAAATTATCATTTTGACTCGAAATGATGTGATCAAAGTTAATTGACCCATAAATTGTATTGCTCCATTTAGGCATAAACTAGCACTTGTAAGTGACAAGTTTTAACCATTTAGGGCAATTTATGGATTTTGACCTAAAATGTGCATTTGAGTGTAATTCGAGTAAGATTGACAATTTCAACACAATAAGTGTTAGGAATTGGATGTCTACAATATATTCACCACCATTATCAGATCTTAATCTCTTAATATAAAAACTAGAATCATTTTCAATAATAGTTTAATTTCATTGAATTTAGACAATGCTTCAGATTTGTTTCTAATAAAATATGACTAAATCATTTAGTATAATCACCTATAAAAGTAATAACATACAAAGAATCATTAAGAGATGAAACTTCAAGAGGTCTGATAATATCACTATGAATTAATTATAAAGGATGTGAAGAATTCATATCATGATTCTTGTGAAATTGAGTAGTATGTTGCTTACCACGTAAGCAACTTTCACAAGTTTCATAACAGAAAGAGATAAAAATTACACCAAAAACAAGATTATAAAAAGACATATCAAGTAAACTTTTAAAATTAACATGTCCTAATGTTTTATGACATAATTGAGATTCATTCTTACTATGCTATGAAAGAAAACATGTAGAAGAAGCAGTAAAAATATATAAGCCATTCTTTTGAACACCTTCAAAAATCAAAGAACTAGATTGATTTCTAAAGTACTATATATCTTTAAGAAATATTACAATTAAAATATCATTCATAAGTTGAGAATAAGATAATAATTTTTTTTTAATCTTTGGTACATATAAAACATCAGTAATAACAATATTTGTAAATTTTGTCTTTCATTGCTTAGTTACTTCTAAAAATGAATTATCTTCTAAATAAATATTTTTAGAGATATCTCAATAATTATAAAAAATATTAGAAAAGCAAGTCATATGGTGTGATGTACCACTATCTAAAATCCATTCATTTTCATTCGAAGTAAATAAAGTAGCATATAAAATAATAACATTTGAATTCTAATCCTAATTATTATTATGATTAGGGTTTTGATTCTTCTATTTGTATTGATTAGATTTATTCCCTTTGTTATTTTTAAAGTATTAATTTTTAACTTTATCTTTGTTTTTATAAAAGTTTTATTTCTATGACCAAATTTACCACACATTAAAATTCTCATTAAACTTAGATTTCTAATTCTTATTACCAAATTTATTATTCCTATTTAAATCATTGGTAGAATTAAGGTTAGATTTCTAGTTTTTATTTGAATCAAAAGAGCTAACAGGGTAGTAAGGTCTAGGATATCTTACTTTATTTGGTACTTTGATTTCAAAATTGAGATAAAATTATGAAATTTTTCATGAATGTTAAGCTGAGTAATAAAATAAATTAATTGATATTGAATCAAATTATAGTTAAAACCATCTAATTGAGCTTTAATATTTTTGATTTTAGCAATAAAATTAACAACTTTTTCATCACCTTTCATATACATGTAGTCAGCAACTCAAGAATCAATTTAATAATTTTAGAGAGATGAGTGCCTTCATGCATAGACTTAAAGAGTTCCCGAGTATTTTTAGGAGACTCTTGATTACCAATGTGAAGTAGGAATTCATCTTGAACACTCCATAAGATAATCGACATAGATTATTAAGATTTTTGTTAAAATGCATTTGATAGCTTAGGTCTCACATGTCATACTAATAGGGCTTTTTCAATCCTGATGATAATGTTCCATAGATTTCAAGCCATAAATTATGATGTAACATAAATTTTTCATATGTTATATTTAGATCCATTAATCATTTGTGATTTATCTAGTATAAAATTAGGATAAGTCATTACTTCCCTTTAAAATTGACACTACGACACTAGATAGAGCTTAATTTTGAACCTTTCTTAAATGTGAATTTATATTCTATTTTAAAATAAATTAAATTGCAAGTGTAAGCAAATAATTTTTCAAATTAATGCTAGACAAAGCAATAAAATTATGAAGTGTCATAACAATACACTAATATAAGAAAATTTGTTTAAAATAAACCTTGATTAATGTGAATATTCACTTTATTTGATATTAAATCAAATAATAATCATAAAAAAAAATGTTGAAATATATGTTAAATTATATGAAATAATTGAATCAAAAAGCACTAATATAAGTGTTACAAGAGTCGCACATAAAACAACTATCTAAACACTATGATTAAAAAAAAGATGTAAAGACTATAATATGAGACTTCAAAATGAAAAATGGACCACACCAATACATCCAAAATGTACCAAAACCTAAGAATCAACTGGTTACATGACTATAGTCGACAAGGTTTTGACTAGGTCAAATGTCACAACAAGGTTGACAGGTCTAACATTTTATAGGTGAGAAAAGTTGGCATGCAAACCAAAAAAAAGAATTTAACATAAATCAAATTTAAAAAAGTAACTTGACCAAAAATGAAATATTTAGTGGGTTTTGAACACTAAACCTCTTTCTTACAAGGTTTTAACAAAATAACACCCACTAACTCCTCTACATTACCACTTAAAACAATACATGCACTAATTTATTTTTAAAGAGTATTTATTTATTTACTTACCGTGCATGTAAAATATTTTGGCTTTTTAAGCTTTTAGATTAAAAAAGTAATTATAAATTGGTGGGACCCCTTTCTATTTGTATGGAATTTGATTTTTTATTAAAACAAGTATTTAATAAATATAGTTTGAAAACTATAGAATTACCTTTCAACATAGTTGTGCATAAGTATGGAGAAGGGATGAGAGCAAGGGTGATACTACAGATTGGAAGAGGCCACCATAGGCCTTGAAACTTTCCATACACTCATCCATGGGTCTAAAGAAGAGAATCAAGATTTTAAAAATAATTTGATTGTAAAAAGTCACTTTTTATGCAATTTATAGATCTGGTATTGCCATATAATGCAACCTGGATGAGGAAAAAAATCATAGAAGCTTAGACAGTCCTTTATAGATTTGCAAGGGTGTTTAGGTAAGATAAATCATGTAGAAACAACCTTTACACCTGAAAAATAGGTTGCAAAAGCATCAAAATAAAAAATCTAAATTTTTTAACCTTGCATAGGTTGTACATGGCCATACAAGGATGCCACAGAGGTTTTTGGATCAGTTTTTTAGTGTTTGAATATTTCAAGATGTTTCAATTAAGGATTTGGATGTTTTTTTGACCAAAAAACTTGAGTTATGCATCCACAATTTCCATACAAAATTTCCCTTCCTTTCAAGGCCGTACTAGGGCCATACAGGTGAGCTTCACGCTAAAATTAATTTTAATTAGCTTGAATATGGATGAAAAAACTTGCACAAAGTTATCCACAAGCCAATCAAAAAATCTAAATGATCTTTCCAATCAATCAATAATGCCAATCTTACTCTGATACCATGTTAAAAAACACATAGAATTATATGTATAGTGTTGAATCTAGACAAGTCATTGATAGAAAAGATACAAAGAATAATGACATAGAATGTAGGTGGGAAAACCTTCAATGGAGGTAAAAAAACCCATAGTGGTTGATATTCAATATTGAGAAACAATAATACCCCAATACAAATCATCTTTCTCTTCTCACTTCTCAGACAATCTTTACAAATATTTTCCACATATAAATATGAAATATTCAATGCACAATATTTCACAATAGGGGTAAAACCCTATTTATAGTGAAATGTGAAGGGAGGTGACCATTGTCACCAATGGATCCAACCATCCTGAAAGAGATTTAATAAATTTGGTAATTATTAAATAAATATAATTTTATTATTTATTTACATGAGGCTTTCACTTTGTGTTAATAAATAATATATTATTATTATTTAATTAACTATCAAGGTAAGCTAAGGGTTAATTAATCTCACTTAGACATTAAATTCTCTAACAGTTATTTCCTTTTTAGGTTTTTAAATTTTCCCTTGTAGATTGGTTTGATATGAACTTGGTATTGAATGTAGTCAGTATATTTACTACATACTTAAGCTTGTTCAATGAAATAAGTTTTATTTCATGATCCTACAAAATATGGCATAAGTCATCAAAAGATTCAATTTTTTTGAAAATAATGGACTCATGTAATGGGGAAAGTAAACTTTGCTTGAATATGTCTTGAAGCTCTTTATCTACCATTTGATTTTTAATTTTGGCCAACATTGTATTGTACCTCAAGACATTCATTGATAGGTTCATTGGTTCCTTATTTGAACTTTATAATTTGGACATAGGATATATTTTTGGTAATGTTGATAGAGAAGTGTTCCAAAAACTATTATGCAAGAGGTTTGAATGATTTTATTGATTGAATTGGTAAATCATAGAACCACCTTAGAACATAGTCCTTGAGGCTCCTTGCAAATAATTTAGTCAAAAGTTTATCATTGGAGGCATAATCAAGGCATGTTGCATAGAAAGATAGGATATGATGTTTAGGATCACTATTTCCATAAAAAATATGAACTTACATGCAACAAAACTAGTTCATAAGTGATGAAAATATATCTCAGGTGCAAGAGGGTTATGCAACACCTCTTGTGAATCAATAACATAAGGTGACTTCATACAATTTTTATCAATATTAATAATTTTATTTTGAAAAAAAATTATAGTGTGTACAATTTATTGCACATTTTAATAGCTAAGGTTGTAAGTTTGAGAAGCCATCAAAGGAGGTGTACCAATAGTTTGAGATGAAATAGGCATTGAAACTAGTAATTGGGTTAAGGTATTAATGGTTCCCATGGCATATGTAATAATAATAATAATAATAATAATAATAATAATAATAATAATAATAATAATAATAATAATAATAATAATAATAATAATAATAATAAGGAACAATGGCATAAATACATACCCTGTAACCCCATTGGATGCAGTAATCAATGATGTGCTCACGGAGAGGGTAACCTGAATATGGGGATGTCTCATAGCTCTAATATCATGATCAATAAATGCACTTGGATGTTCATCTATTTTTTTTGCTTTTTTAGTTTCCAAAATGTGATTTAGGATCTCATCAAGATCTTAGATTGTTTGATAGATATGCTCTTGAAATAATGCAATAGACTACACTTGTTCTTGATCTATTTGTTCATGTTTATTATTTCCATTAGATTCATTATTTTCATGATTAAAATCATCTTATATGATAACATATTTAGTATTTTGTTCAGTTTCATTATTGGCACTTTAATTAGGCATAATATTTGATACTTGATTTTTTTGATCCATCTTAGGTGGAAAAGGAGGAAGCTACAAGTATTCAGTGAAAACATCGCCTAGTCTAGGGCTATGCCTAGGTTGCATATAGATAATATAACTAATTTGGAAATAAAATAGAAATGAAAAATATCAAGAGGTTGAAGATCCTAGGGCAAGCTAGGATTATCATAAAGAGACACAAAGGTCATGTTCACCAAAATTTTAACCCTAAAATGTCATATGTGGGGTACATAAGGTTAAGAAGATAGAGTAGTCTAGGGAATAATAGTGATAAACTACCTCTATATCAAGCCAATTAATATAAAACTCAGATAAATAGTATTTTAAATTTATACAACTGAGATTGTTAAAAATAGTAAAGTACAACTATTGATATATATTGCAAAAAATCGGAAATAATTATACATAGTTGGTTTACTGTGCACATGCAAGTTTGAATAGGAATAGGTTAGAAATGGACTAGATGTTGATCCTATAATACTCATCATATTTTACAAAGTATACTTCTATATCCATGGATGCTTGTATCAAATTTGGATAATTACATCGATGTAGGTGTCTAACTTACCATAAGTATTTTGTACATAATATTTACTCGATATGGATGTGACCAACTAGATCCTTCTAGGTATTTTTTCACATTTCTTATGATATATTTAGATCATGTACATAGACTTTCACTCTTTATCAAATGATCAAACCTTAGCTCTTCACATGTGGAATGAATATGGGTTAGTGAGATCACAATGTTGAGCTAACCCCAAAGACCTCTTTGTCAATTGGTGTTTCCTATATAGCCAATACTCTAAGGAGGGTTTCATACCTATGTATTTCTCCCATAGGGGTTGGATTATGTGTGCACAAGGGTGCAATGTGTGATAAGAAAAGACATGTAATGACCTAACTTGTTACTTAGAAAATATAGCTCATGGGTTTCTCTTTGAATGTTTCAAACCTATAGAAATATTATTCTGATGACTAATATGGAAATAAGAATAAATAGGATAGATTTTCTCACTTGAATTCTTGATTAAGTGTTTCTTGGTATATTGCCTTGTGAGTTATATGTGATTACTAGGTGATTTATAGGTGAGGAATGAATTAAGGTTGATCTTGTATATATATATATATATATATATATATATATATATATATATATATAGGAAATATCTCACATTAAATAACTTAAGCTAATATTCTGGATGCATTTCTTTTATAAATTAGAAGACTTTTGGGAACTTGACACTTTATAAGAAAATGGGCAGTTACATCGATGCATGTGTTTATGTAGGATGTAAGTGCCCTGGGATCTAGAAAATAAGTACATGTCCAAAATTAGTAGTGAAAGATAATAATCATGATTAGAGTATTTTTCATAGTATAGAAGGCTTGGGTCATCAAAATAACAATGGAAAAACTAAGTGATAAGTAATTAGATATAAATATATAGTGAACGTGAGCCTTTTGGTAATGAGAAGGTCCAAAATGAAAAGGTATATCCATGATAGGTATTTTCCAAGTGTAAAAGATTGAGGTACTATATAGATCAGATTTTAATATCTACATCTGGTGTAGAAGTCAAAGATACAATCAATGTCGGTAATTTCTTCAGTAAAATTAAAATACTTGGTAGCTTTAGAGGTAACTAGATAAATTTTGTGGCTCAAAAGAGTTTTTTTAGATTTTTAGGAACAACAGATCTCATCAACACCTCTCATGGTTGAAAACACATCTCAATTTCAATGTCAAAGATGACCAAACTAAGCACATTAACACCAAATTACATCTAATTTAGTATCATTTGAAAGATGGCAGTGTAAAATTATTACGTTGTCCTTTTATAGAGCAACTAGTAGACATCTTGAAAAAAGTGCTAGGAAAATAAAATTCTAAAAAAAATATAGGCATGTTTGGTCTTTCAATAAGCCCTAGGATTAAGGGGGTGTAATATTATTATAATATAATAGTGTTAATCCTAGGAGTGATTGTAGGAGATATATTATCTTGTAGTGGTAGGTAGATAGTCTACATAGGAAGGTGAAGAGTCTTCTTAGAATATGAAATGAATAGTCACATAATTGGTTATATATTTTTAATCTTTCATGCATTCATTAATGCAATAACTTTGATTTGTACCAATTCCCATTATTTTATTTGTCATCCATTCTTGGCCTGACATAGGGAAACAAACAAATCTTATCTTGTTTATGTGATGTTGCTAGAATGTCCACCAAAATCTCAATGTGAAAGTGTGCCTCTAAATTTTTGAATCCCATTGCATTGAATTTTGAAAGTGATCTAAGACTACTATCAGGACCATACAAGGACTCTTGCCAAGATACTAGGATAGTCGAGAATCTTTTTGTTAGTGACTTTTGCCTAAAAAATGATTTTTCATACATGTTCACCTACTTTCATTATTTGGCCTCATTTTCATAATCTTGTGCACTTTGACTCTTGTATTCTTGTAGTGAGCTAGATACGATTCATCTAGAGTGTTAAGGAAAATTAATTTGTGGGTTTGTGTTAAATAAATCCACTAATTTATCAAACCTATGTGATTTGAATAAATATGTTGATAAACAAAAATTGTATAACAAAAATTGTATAACAAAAATAACTCCATCATGTTCACTAAAAGTTATATATAATATAATGATAGGAGGAAAATGATATGTGTTATTAACATTACCGAAAAGGTTTCCTATTCTCAAATTGCAAAGATCAAATAAGGAACTAACGAACCAATCAGTTAATATGTCTTTAGATATAAGACATTGCTAGCCAAAATGACCAATCTTATGGAAGACAAAGAGTTTTAAGTCATATACAAGAAAAGTTTGATTTATCCTTTACATGAGTCCATTATTTTAAATAAGTTTCAATCTTTTGATGACTTATGCCATGTTGTACAAGACCATGAAATGGAGCTTATTTCATTAAATAAGCTCAAATATATGGCAAACACACTAAGTACATCTACATATAGTAAAAAATTTATGATTAAACTAAGTTATAAGTTAAAACCTCATGAGCCTAAAAAAGGAAACAACCACCATGGTTAACATAATTACACAATAACCTAATCAGCTTATCTTATCTATTACATCGAGGAAACAATTTACATGTTTAACTAGGCCTCCTACTTCATTACTCCTGTAGTTGATAGAGTGTAATCTTATATCTCTCCCTCCTTCTATAGAGGTTGATATAAATATACCTCTCCCAAAAGGATATGATGTAACTTATTATTGGGACTATCACTAAGGCCCTGGGCATTCTAAAAACATATGTTTTACCTTGAAGCATAAGATTCAAGATCTCATTGATGACCAACAAATTACATTTGAGTATCCTGGTGATCACCATAAGTATAAAACATTTAACAATCATTTGCAAGACCATTCTAATAAAGAACCAGAAGTCCAAATGGCATATAATGCACATCCTTCACCATCATATTATGGGCATCCACTAGATGGGGTTATTGTTACTTACACATGACATATACCTACTATAGTTTAGAAACCTACCATTTCCTTTGATGATAGTGAAATTAAGGATGATGAATATAATCCTAATTCTATATTCATTCGATCATACCTTGATAAACACCCTTTATGCAATTTTATGATTGATAATGGTGTAAGCAAAAATGTTTGCACCATGACATTACTTATGCATTTGGGTTATACTCATCATGATTTAAACCCCTTTAGTAGATCAATCATAGAATTCTATGGGACCTCCCAAAAGGTTCTTGGCAAGATTGATCTACCTTTATAGGTCAATCTCACACATATGGTTAATACTCTCTCAGTTATGCCTTATACAAGTGTCTTTGATATTATTTTGGAATGACCTTGGATACAAACTCTTTTATCAGTACCTTTTATAGTGCATGTGTGTGTTAAATACTTGCATGCCAATTGAGTAATTATAGTTTTTGGCGTTCCATATGATCATCCTCTTGAACAAGATAAATTTATACTCAGGAAATTAATTATCAAGCCTATTAAGGCTAATCCACCATAAAATTTTAAGTAACAGGAAATCCTCTGTACTAGTTGACCACTACTTGAGAGACATTTACATTAGAGATAGACGGTGGATTCCATGGAATCCTCATCTTCCATGCACCATATTCAGATATCTAAAACACTTAAACATATTCCTATCATTTATATTCTAAAAAAATCATAGAGTACACAAATATGGGTTCCAAAAATCCCTTATTCCTTCTATTAGTATTTCACGACCTCAGAGTCCTACTATACATACACCAAGCATCGCATATACTATAGTGATAGATATTTCAACTATACATGCTCCTTGGCAATACCACCAATTTATTGCACCAATTTCTAAGTGGGAAGATACATATGATCATCCTTTGGATGAGATCATAGGATGATCTAGTCTCTTCTAAAAATACCAAAAAAATAAAAAAAACTATCAAAACTCCAAAAATATTTTTAGCACTTAAATGTTTTATTAGCTCCTTTGCATCTATATGTTAGTTCCATGTTGAGGACTATCATATCAGTTACTTCTACATACACATCTACAGCCATATGTAGATATATGATTCTATACATTATGGGTGTTGGGATTTCCCTCTACTCACATCACCAAGATGTTGGGGGCATCCATTTTTTATGATCTTGATACACAAGTTATATCATTCTATGGTCACATCACATTATCATGATTAGGATCTTATGTAATTACACATGCCTTATCCATAATTCTATCTTGTATATGGTGTTTGATATGTTATGAACTTGAATTTTTTTTGATAACACATTAGATCCATGGGATACTATGACATGTTTATGTTGGTTGCTTATGTTTCACTCTACACACTTACTTGAGTGTTTTGCATGGCTATTATCTTCTTTATTTGAGCATATAAATATGTTTTATTATATGTAGCCCCTATGTCTATGTTTACCTTCTTTTACATTTTAATATGTCATTTCTTTTTGTTTGGACATTTTATGTGTGTCATTATTATATTTGTGTATATTTGACATTAAATTTTGTGGCATTTGAACATTCCCCTTGTTTGTGCTCTCCTAAGATCTTTGTTTCTTGACTTGCTTTTGAGTGCTCTTGTGTGTACTTATTTGTTTGTTGAGTTTTTACTATTACTATCTAAGCATTTCCATGATCTTTATTATGCATCTTAAGTATACATGTGATCATATTGGTTCTATGCACTTTAATGACACATTTAACTAGACATGTTTCCTTTTATATGCTACATGGTTGCATTCATATATTTTACAGTTGTCTTACCCTTTTGAGGTGAGGTAAATTCTAGGTACTATTTTTTCCTCACCTCAAATAGGGGGCATATTAGTGTGGGAATGTTTTGGAAACATGTTATCAACACATTACACAATTCTTAGATTCAGTGGGGGCGTCATATGGACATGGATTCCACACATTCATAGTTTTTAAATTTAGTGGGGGCATGATTTAGAAGTATGTTCTCCACATTCATTAATTATGTTACTTATATCAATTAATAGATTCAGTGGGATCATATCATATGGACATGGATTACACACATTCATAGTTTTTAGATTTAGTGGGGGCATGCTTTGGAAGCATATTTTTTACATTGATTTAATATTATGGTACTTATATTAGTTTTTATATTCAGTGAGGGCATGTCATATGGACATGGATTCCACACATTCACATTTTTTAGATTCAATGGGGGCATGATTTGGAAGCATGTTATACACATTCATTTAGTATGGTATTTATATCAATTTACAAATTCAATAGGTGCATGCTTTGGAAGCATGTTCTCCACACCTATTCAACATTTAGTGTCTCCAGTTTATAGTAGGGGCATGTTTTGGAAACATGCCCTCCACATTGGTACTTATATCAGTTTAAGATTTCTCCATATATAGTTGGGGAATGCTTTGGAAGTATTTTTGTCACACTTACATAGATATCTAAAATGGCCAAAGGACATAGTTATATGATTCATATTCACAAATGTGGTAGAATTCTATACATGGTACCATTATTATACATAGTTTTAGCATGATACATATCTAAGGTGCATATGCTATGAAACATGTGCCTAATATTTCAAAATCTAAATCAATTTTAAATTCTAAAACCATTGCATCACATATTGATACCCCACATAATTTTACAGATTTTATTGAACCAATTTACTATAGTAGTTGGTTCACCTTTTGGTATGGTTGAGGTGATTAAGTCACTCAATCCTACCAGTTTTTAGGTTGGAATTGATCATTCAACCTCACTAGGTTATAAGTATCATTGGATTTCACAATTGAGTTAATCTTAACTACTAGGTGGAAACTCACTTTTGCTCCAAAGTTAGGGGCATCTCTCTCTCTCTCTCTCTCTCTCTCTCTCTCTCTCTATATATATATATATATATATATATATATATATATATATATATATATATATATATATATATATATATATATATATATATGCACTTTAAATATTTATATAGATGTGCCTAATATTTCAAAATCTAAATCATTTTTAGATTCCAAAACCATTGCACATATTGATACCCCACATACTTTTACAGATTTTATTGAGCCAATATACTATAGTAGTTGTTAAGGTATAGTGTGTTCATATTATTAATATAACGTAATTATTATTTGATTAACAATAATACGTTAATAGTTAAGAGGTCAGTTTTAATAGTGTGTCGAATATATTGTTAACAATAATATATTCATATTATATTGGTTTGTTGGGAATTGGTTATATGAGATTTACAAGGAGATTTTAGCTCCCCAAATATAGGAAATAGCATTACTATATAATTTTTAATATTTCGTATGGTTTGGAGTAGCAAAAGAAATAATATAATTGTGGAATATTATGTGTGAATTATTATGTTTAGTTTTTTTTAAGGATTAAGATATGAACCATCTCTTTTATTTGGTATTAATCCATCTGATCATGGTAAATTAATAAAAATGGGGGTAGTGTCTAGGTTTATGAATTCCCCAATTCATGAGATAAGAGATTTGTTTTGAGGCGTTTACAAATTGATTGACTCATTGTTTTCTGCCATGCTCGTAGAGATTTATTTTGCATGTTTTTCAACCTATTATATATTAGATTGAGTCATTTTATGCCCATAATGCATGTGTCTAATCTTTGATGATTAAGGATTTGATTTAATTCATCATCCTTCCATCATTGTAGTTCTCTAAACTTCACTTGCCTCTTCCAACCATATCTCTTCCATGTAGCAACACTCAGTCAAATCTAGGTACAAATCTCTATTACCATGCATAGTTTATCTTCATTTGTGCCTATATTATCTTCCATCTCATCATACCTATGAAATCATGTTCACATTATTAATATAAGGAATTCTTTGGCATAATTGCTTCACCTACATAAGTCCTATAATCAGAGGAAGCCTTTGTTGTAGCATGTTTTGAGCAAGATTATTTGAGATCGATTTGAAATTTTCTGTAGAGGGTAGACAAGATCTGCATGTTTATATAATTCATTTAATTTGAATCTTTGGCCACCAAATCCTTCACATCTAGTCCTTGTGCTATAAATTTTAATCGACAAGTTTTTGGATGCTTTGGAAAATAGAGATATAATAACTCGTAAATATGTTCGTATTTCTTTTCTCACAAAGTGGGTGCCAATCATAGCACATCATATTTATTGGCTTACATTTATACATGATGATCCCAATGACAAAATTGAGTTCAAGCAAGCTACCAAAATTAATTTTAGGTTCAATAATGAGTCAAAGTTTATGTTTAGTATAGAAGTCTAGTTTTATTTTAAGTCAAAGTAGTTGTTATGTTTGACATCTTATAAATAGGTTATACCATTAAATTTAGATACATATCTTATTTAGTTTGAGAGTCATTTCATTTAAAAGTATTTTTTTATTGTCAAATGAGTTTTAGGTGATTATAGTCAGGCAAAGTCTCTTATTTCAGTTTTGGTTTTAATTTAAATCGTGTCATATAGTTAACGATAGGGTCTTTTATATGGTAAAAGTGTCATTGAGTCAAGTTTTATTTAGTCATGTTAATAATTACTCTTTTGTTAATTTTTTTAGATTATGTCTATTTTAGTTTTTCAAAATATTATTCATAAAAAAGGAGTCAAAGTTGTCATTTTGTATATATATATATATATATATATATATATATATATATATATATATATATATATATATATATATATATATATTGGATGCATTATCGCTTATATGCAATGTCTAATGAACTTAAAAATCTATTCCGCTAAGTAGCAGATACTAGAGGTAGGAGGATACACAAAGGATGGAGGTCTTTCAACAACCTCTTATCAGTTGTCAATGATGGGGCCGCACCAATATTTTGGTGACTTGTGTGTGTGTTTTTCATTTTCATTATGTTTTTGTAAAATAAGAACAGATGTTGTATGCTTGTTCACATTTTTCATAAGTGAACTATATATTTCTATGTAACTTCTCTGACATATGAGTATGATGAGAGTTATAATCTATAATAGCACATTGTGACATGGTTTATGGTAAGCCACTTCTAAAACCATTGATTTATGGTTTCTGGTTAGCCACTTGTAAAACCACTATTTTGGTTATTGGTTAACCATTTATAAAATCATCATGTATTGCTTTGGGGTTTCTAGTTAGCCACTTGTAAAACCACTATTTTGGTTGTTGGTCAACCATTTGTAAAATCATCATGTTAGGTTTGTGATTATCCTCTGAAAATCACTAGATCATGAGTATAAGTGCAGCTATAGGAAGTTGTTTTCCCCGTGTTCACATTAAGGGGGTGTAGATAGGATTAATAATGTTCACAAGGGATTGAATGTTAAGGTATAGTGTGTTCACATTATTAATATAACATAATTATTGTTTGATTAACAATAATACGCTAATTGTTAAGAGGTTAATTTTATTAGTGTGTCGAATATATTGTTAACAAAAATATATTCATATTATAGTGGTTTGTTGAGAATTGGTTATGTGAGATTTATGAGGATATTTGAGCTCCCCAAATATAGGAAATAGAATTCCTATATAATTTGTAATATTTTGTATGGTTTGGAATAGCAAAAGAAATAATACAGTTGCAAAATATTATTTGTGTGAATTATTGTGTTTGGTTTTTTTTAAGGTATTAAGATCTAAACCAGATCTTTTAGTAGTTGGTTCACCTTTTGGTATGGTTGAGGTGATTAAATCACTCAATCCTGCCAAGTCTTCAAGTTGGAATTGATCATTCAACCTCACTAGGTTATAAGTATCATTGGGTTTCACGATTGAGTTAATCTCAACTGTCGGGTGGCAACTCACTTTTGCTCCAAAGTTAGGGGCATGTGCCTCTCTCTTTATTTACACACACACACACACATACATACATATATGCACTTTAAATATTTATCTATATTTATCTTAATTTCAATTTTAGAGTCTTACAATGATACATATTTTTTAAAGATAACTTGCCAATAGGTAAGGCAGTTACATCGACACACAAGTATACTCATAAACCTTGCTCTTTTAATTTAAATATATTTCAATTAATTTTAACCTAATTTATATGCACTTATTTTACACTGTAACTTGTTATTAATTATAGATCAGTCACTAGTGAAGCACTCAAATTCAACTCAAGGAAATATAAAGTGTGCATACACACCTAGGTACTTATTCCTTTCCTTTAAACTAGAAATTTCATTACTAGATTAAAGGTGGATGATATTTTGTGATTAATTATCACATCAGTCTTGTATACTTGAAAAACTCATACCTTGATTTTTCCTCTTAGTCCTACACATGCCTTGCTTTTGCAAGCCTTGCATCTACTTTATCTTGTGCTCCTTGGCTTATCTTTTAGTCTGCCCAATCTTATATTGATGACACAAACATCATATCTTATCCAAAATGATTAAAATTTACTTATCTTACACCTCTAAAAGTTCTAAGCCTATACCTACTCTCTTACACCCTAGATACTAGTGTCTAAGATAGATAGTAGTGTCAATAATACTATCCTACCCTGACACAAGTGTCTAGTTCCCTAAAGTCATCTAATTTTCAAATGAAATGTATTCTAATGGTTGGATTAAGTGATTTAATGTGAGTCATCTCCTGATGGGATTGGTATAAATACAATATCAACCCTCATTCATTCTTCACCTAGAAATCAAATCAAGATACCAAGGCACTTATCAAAAGCACTCTATCAAGCATTCAATTGATCAAAAGTTTCCTTATTTCCATACCAATGATAGGTTTAACACATAGAAAGGTCTAAATTAATAAATAAGCAGTCATAAGGTCTCATTTTCTAAGTTACAAGCTAGGTCACTGTTGTACTTACTTTACACACATTGCATTATTCACACACAAGCCTACACATAGGGGAGAGCTACATGAGTGTAAGGCCCTCTTCTAGAGTATTGGATATATAGTCAATACCCTTTGACAATATGATAATTATGATTTAACTCAACACCATGTGCCCAATAACCTATTTTTCCTCAAAGTCACATTAAAGATGGAAAGCTAGGGTTTTTCCATTTCACCAGGATTACCAATCCATAACCCAAATTTGAATGCACATAAGCAAAGGTGAATCCCAACCCAGAATCATCTAGATGGTTACATCCTATTTTATCTGATATTATGTATAGGACATTATCATCTAACTTAGATAGTAGCATCGATGTAACTATCCTAGGTTGATGTAGTTATACAAAGAGCTAGAGGCACTAAATCTCGAATTTGACAACTATTCCAGAACTATCTTCCCACCTACTTTCATCTTATACTAGATCCAGATCTACATTATCATCAGAGCCAACTAAGTACCTTTTTTATGTCATTTCTATATTTAGCATAGTTTTACTTTCCATTAATAGCTTATCTTAGTTTAATAAATTCAGTATATGGTACATCTAAGTTTAGTATCTAATTGGCCTATTGTAGATCTGATATTCACTCTTGTGCCCTATCATTTTTATATCCTTAACCCTATCTACCCAAGTAGAATCCATATCTAAATTAGGGTTAATTATATTTTCTCTTGTAAGTAGATACCTAATTTTATAATTCAGATTGTAGACTAAAAATGTTTAATGGTACAATCCTCTACATTTTTCAACTAAATTTACATTGACTAATAATTATTATGTGTTTTTCCTGATAAATATTTTATAATTTGACTTAACATGTCAACACTATACTGAATGAATTTATTTATTTTTTATTTACATCCCTTACTCCACAAGAGTTTTGTGTAATAAATTCTCACAAGGATTGTTTTATTTCTTTTATATTTTTCATTTATTTTCACTCAACACATTTATGTGATAAGCATATAATGGTTTGTTACCATGGTTTGTTTATCCCATTCGACATTATTGATTTATTAAATAGTCACATCACATGTAATAGCCCCAATTGTTTAATTGATTAGTTGTGATTCATCTAGTACAAAGCCTACAAAATCATTAGTTACTAAACACCTAACTTAATGCATAATTAAATAAGATATTTAGCATCATGTTCAGCTAAGACCAACATCTTACATAAGTATAATGATGACTTATAATTTTTCATTAATGTATTACAAACATTTAACTATGCCCTTTTACTAAGAGCAATATGAACAAAGAATATAAGTACAATACAATAACATTGAGGATGCTTTTCCTAACCACCATCTTTTCCGATGTGAAGCCATGGTAATATTGACGATTTTCTAAACTATCTACATATTCATGATTTAAAAGTAATTAATTACAAATTTACATACAAACTCAAGCATAAAAAATTATTAATTATAAAGGCATGGACTCGACGCTATGCATCCCTTGTTTAGATATCATTTTGGAGTGTGTGGATATTCAGAAATGGATGCTATGCACGATCCACATCTCATAATTTAAATTATTAAATATTTTTTTGATATAAATTTTTAATACTCGAGTCATTTCATTCTTCTATAATTTTATTACTACCTATCGTATGGTAGTGGTACTCTTATTTTCACTTCACACAAATAATCTATATGGATATGTGTGTGTTTTTTTATCAATTTGTAATATGTTTTCAAGATATTTAAATAAATATTAATTTTATAATTTATTAAAAATATTTTTTATTGAATTTTAGTGGTGCAATAATTTTAATGTGCCTATTTTACTTAGTTGAAAATGTGTGAAATACTTTGAAAAAAAATAATGATACCATGCTCTTGGTTGCAGGCCATCCACCAACAAAGTAATCAAGTGGGACTCACATAAAGACAAGGTATGTTATACACACCCAAGTACACATTTATTTTCCTTTAAACTATAAATATCATTACTATATTAAATGGAGGCCAAATTTAGACACTAAATTTAAATTATATATCACCTCACTCTTGCACACTTGGAAAATACCTATCATGGTTGTACCCTTCAATTCTAAGACCTTCTTATTGTCGAAAGGCTTGCATTCACTATCTCTTTATGTGAAATTTATTATCTATTATTAAAACACTATTATTCTAATTACCAATACTTCTATACTATGAAAAATGTTATAAACCTAATTATTAACATCCTCTATAATTTTTAAACTTATACCTTTTTTTCAACTTCCTAGATACTTGCATCCCACCTAGACGCCTACATCGATGCAAGTGTTTTATGCCAAACTAAGTATTTAGTTCCATAAAGTCATCAAATTTGAAAATGAAACATATCCTTATGGCCAGTATAAGTATTTCTTGAAAATATTGGTATATATGCATGATCAATCTTCATTCGTTTATCACCTGGAAATCACCTAGGAACTCACAAGGCAACTTACCAAAAACACGCAATCAATCATTCAAGTAAGACAATATGCTCTATTAATACCTATTTCCATAGAAATAAAAATATAAATATTATTTTAAGTTTGAAGTACTGAAGGAACATCCCATGAGCCACATTTTCCAATTTACAAGCTAGGTCACTCTTTGTACTTATTTATCACATCGCATCCTTATGCACACACAAACCACCATGTACAAGGGAAAACTACATAATTTTGAGGCTCTCTTAAAACTATTGGCTATGTAGGTAATGATCATTAATAGAGGGGTGTTTGGGGAAACTCAACATTATGTGCCCACTAACCCATTTTTTCCATAGCCATACCAAGGGTAAGGAAGTTAGGTTTTTATCATTTGTCTATAAGTGAGATCTCAATACACCAGAGTAAAGGTGATACAAAATCCATAAAGTTATATGTGGTCACATATAAATCTAGTTGATATTCTATACTAGACACCTGCATCCAACTCAAACATAAATGTCAATACAACTTTTTAGATTTGACGTAAGCATCTAATGCTTCAAAGTGCAAATTTCTAGAATCTAAATAATCCAAAATCCAAATCCAATCTACTTCCGTCCTACTCCATATCAAATCTACACATGTATAGTAAACTAGATAAGTACTCCTATTTTCCATTTATTAAAATATAAATCAATAGTTATACTTTATAGTTTTAGCATATCTCAGTATTTAAATTCAAAATATTATTTATTTGAGTTTGTAATTAATTGCCTTGCTATAAATTTGTTTATCATTCTTGTGGTTATTCATTTATATATTATTAACCTTATATTATATTAACCATATGAATCTAGGGTTAAATAGTTTGATAAGTAGTTGTTTTGAAATAAACTTATCTTGTTCAATTGGATGTTTATATGGAATTCTAGGAACTATGACTACATGTTGGTATAAATGTATTCAATACACTCATGCAATGTAAAATATATTGCACAGAGTTTATGTATCCAATGTCATCCCAATAACATATCAAAGACTCTCATGTATGGTATAA
Source organism: Torreya grandis (assembly GCA_037957365.1). NCBI lineage: Eukaryota > Viridiplantae > Streptophyta > Pinopsida > Cupressales > Taxaceae > Torreya > Torreya grandis. The sequence goes on along the minus strand of JARHVA010003463.1, from coordinate 807,706 downwards.
TTGAGAAGGTAGTGACCACATGTGTTGGCCCAACCTATAAAAGTAAGTCAATCTCATAAATAGTATGTTGTGAGGTACCATCGAATGCTTTGATGATTTTGGTTGAAGGTTACAAATCATCATGTGTATACCTAAAATGTGCAAGTAATGTCATGGTGAAAACATTATCACTAGCACCATTATCAATAATAAAATTTTAAATAAGTTGGTGATCAAGGTATGATTGAAAAAATAATGAATCAAGATCTGAATCATCATGCACAATCTCATTTTCATCGAAAGTAATAGAGGATATTTGAACCATAAGAGGTTATGTCATGTATAAGTACCAATAATCCCATCTAATGGGTTCCCATAATGTGGTAGAGTATGATGTGCATTATATACCATTTTCACTTTTGTATTCTTATGTGAATGATCTTGTAATGGATCACTAAACATATTTTAGTTTTGATGGTCACTATATTGTGATCCTTAATACTTTGAAGGATCATCAAATGTAAGTTATTGGTTATGGAGAAGGTCTTGGATCTTATGCTTAAAGGTATAACATCAGTTAGTAGAATGCTTGGGGCCCTAGTGATAGTCACTATAAGCATTGACATAATATCCATGAGGTTTAGATCTACTCATATCAACCTCTATGAGAGGAGGGAGAGATATAAGATGACAATTTATCAACTTCTTAAGTATTGAAGTTTGAGACTCAGGTAATCATGTAAATTATCTCCTTGATGCATTAGATAAGACAATCCAATTAGGTTGTTATGAGATTACATTAATAGTTATAATTTTTTCCTTTTTAGGTTTTTTAAGCTTTACCTTGTAGCTAGGTTTGATATGAAGCTTGGTATTGGACGTAGTCAGTGTGTTTGCTACATACTTAAACTTATTCAATGAAATAAGTTTCATTTTATGTTTATGCATAATATGGCATCAGTCATCAAAAGATTTAATTTTTTTGAAAATAATGGACTCATTTAATTGGGAAAGTAAACCTTTCTTGAATATGTATTGAATCTCTTTCTCTTCCATTTGATTTGTCATTTCGGCCAACATTATCATGTACCTCAAGAAATATTCATTGATAGGTTCATTAGTTCCTTATTTGATCTTTATAATTTGGGCATATGATGTATTTTTGGTAATTTTAATAGATAAGTGTGCGAAAAATTGATCCTCAAGAGGCTTGAATTCTTTTATTGATTGGATTAGTAAATCATAGAACCACCTTAGAGCATAGTCCTTGAGGCTACTTAAAAATATTTTATCATTGGAGGCATAATCAAGGCATGCCACATAGAAAGATCAAAGGTGATATTTAGGATCACCCTTGCCATCATAAAATGTGAACTTAGGTACAACAAAACTAGTTGGGAAGGGGTGCAAAGATATCTTAGGGGAAAGAGGATTATCTAACACTTCTTATGAATCAATAGCATAAGGTGATTTCATATAATTTTGCTCAATATTAGTAACTTTAGCTTGAAAAAATTTATAGTTTATACAAAATATTTCAAATTTTGATTGCTAAGTATTGGACATGTTTTGGCCTACGTACAGAGCTTTCAAAAATTAATCAATGTTCTTGATTGAGAGAAAGACCTAATGATAAAAGAGGAGGATCATTTTGTTTTCAAACCTTTCAAAACACTTCAACTACACTTAAAGTGTAATTTTTCATCTTCTAAGGATAGATACAGAGTTGCAGAGCCCTCATGAGGTGTTAAAAGTGCTTGGAATAGATATGGAAGTACATGGAGTTCATATAATTCCTCATTGTGTTCATCTTGGCATTTGAGAATAGTGGTAGAAAGTCCAAGTAGGCATTTTGTCAATGGTACATCTCACACCTGCAGTAGTTGCATGAGAAAATGATCACATGGGTTCACTCATCTTGGTCCCTAGTTGATATATGTTGAGTTCTAGATCATCCATTAAAATATAAAGGAAGTTACACACATGAAAAGTTGGGCTCTGGGGCATTTTTGCTAGGTTTTTCATACTTAGCCAAATAAGCTAGAATGTCATCAACACATCATGTGAACTAGATATGGACTAGTCAACTTGAAAATTTTATATCTTTACTCATAAGGCTTTTGAGACCAATAGGTAAATTATGTTTGTTCCTTTTGACCTCAAGAACATCTCCAACAAATTTGGCCCCTCATGGATAGCCAAGGTCATGGAATATGACATTGAGATCAAAGTCACAAAGTTGGTTAGAGGCAAAGGACTTTGTGAACATCTAGGCCAAGACTTGAAGGAGTCTAATGAATAGGTTATGGTGTCAAATGATCAAATAATTAGGCCTCAACTTCCATCTAGTTCCAAGATATGGTAAGATATCTACAAGATGGTATTTATCCTTCTTATCTCACTCCTTCAAAGAAGAGATCTTTCAGATTATAGTCAATTCCTTTTCTCCTTGATGATAACATATTATTTTAAAAGGATATCAATGGTATACTACTAAGATGCATAGAACCAAGTCAAACACAGAAGTTACTTAATAAATTCCATGATGGACATGGTGGATGGCATTACTCAGGCAGGATTATAGTGCACAAGATCATGAGAGGTGGGTATTACTAGCCAAGTTTATTTGGTGATTACCATGCATGGATCAGGAAATGTAGATAGTGTGTCATGTTTGTTGGAAAAGTGAGACTTGCATCCTTACCTTTCCAACCAATTTTAGTTAATCAACCCTTTGTCTAATGGGGATTGGACTTTATTGGTGTTATCAACCCCCCATCAAGCTCAAGACACACGTGGATCCTTGGATTATTTTACCAAATGGATAGAGGCAATAGCATTAAAAGAATCTAATGAAATCAGTGTTTTAGATTTATATGAAGGTTTACTTACTAGATTTGGGGTCCCTTCAGCTATAATTTCTGATAATGTTATGGATTTTATAGGATCTAAGTACAGCCAGTGGGTAGTTCAACATAGTATTTTTCTTAGTACCTCATCAAACTATTATCCACAAGGCAATGTCCTTGTTGAGTCTACCAAAAAGAATTTGTTGAAGATCATCAGGAGGACTATAGAAGACAATCAGAGATCATGGGATCTCAAATTGAAGTTAGCTTTGGATGCTGATAAGATCACCTATAAAATATCAATTGTTGATTCTCTGTACAAACTAGTATATGGTAAGGAAGCAACAATGCCTATTTATCTTGAATTCCTTGCTTTGAAATTAACACATCAACATGGAATTTTGGAGATTAAACTAATGAAAATAAGATATGCTAAGCTCATGGAGCTATAGGATACAAGGTATTAGGCCATGTTGGCTATGGAGTTCCATCAAATAATGGCAAAGAGATCTTTTGACAAAGGAACTTCTTCAATAAGTTTCCAAGATGGAGATTTGGTCCTCAAGTGGGATGAGGATAGATTCAAGCCACGAAAACACACAAAATTTGATTCTCTCTAGAGTGGACCATATGCAGTTTCTAGTTGCAAATCCCACAATACTTTCTAGCTCACAAAGATGAATGGTGAAGAACTTCCTATCCCAATCAATGGGATACATCTCAAACACTACTATTAAGGAAATATAAATCCCCTATACATAGTTTTTTCTTTTTTCTCTCCAAGTGTTTTCTAACACATTAGTTAGTTTTCTTTTTGTTTTATTCTAAATAAGTGCTTATTTTTTGCACAACCATTTAGTAGTTTAGTTGCCTTTGTTTTTTTATGTTAGTTTCTCTTTTATTTTCTTTTCTTTTCTTACTGTTGGGATTTATTTGTCTTTGCAATTCAAGAGGTTGTATTACAGTCATGTAATGGTCCATGTATTAGCTATGATGATCCAAGAGTTATGTATATGGTCTGAGTTCTCAAGCATATCAAGCATGCTACCCAGCCAAGTCACCAAAGATGTTGGCCATTTTTTGGCCTATGTACAAAGCTTAAATATTGAGTAATGCCCCTGATTGAGAGAAGGACCCAATGATAAAAGAGGAGAATCATTTTGTTTTCAAACCTTTTGAAATAGTTTAAGTCCACTTAAAGTGTAAATTGTCATCTTCTAAGGATAGGTCCAAAGTCACAGAGCCCCCATGAGGTGTCAAAAGTGCTTGGAATAGATATGGAAGTGCATGGAGTTCATCTGGTTCCTCAATGTGTTCATCTTAACATTTGAGTATAGTGATAGAAAGTCTAAGTACGCCTTTTATCGATGCTATATCTTGCACGTGTAGTAGTTACATGAGAAAATGATCACATGGGTTTGCTCATCTTGGTCCCTAGTTGCTATATGTTGAGTTCTAGATCATTCAATAAAACTCAAAGGAAGTTATACACATGCAAATTTGGGCTCCCAAGCATTTTTGATAGGTTTTCCATACTTAGCCAAATAAGCTAGAACATCGCCGAGACATCATGTGAACTAGATATAGACTAGTCAACTTAAACATTTTATATCTTCACTCAAAAGGCTTTTGAGACTAGTGAGTCAATTGGGTTTGTTCCTTTTGACCTCAAGAACATCTCCATCAAATTTGGCCCCTCCATGATTCTAGCCTTTCAAGTTATAAATTGTCAAAATTGATCAAATAATCAATGATAGTCACATGAGAGTCAAGATAAAGACACTGCAAAAATCCATATGAAATTAAATTTGATAGTCTATAAAATGTCAAATATGTTCGTACAAATCTCAAATGATGTTAGTGTGACTGTCAATATTAATCAAGGTGGATAACTATTTGGGTTCAAAAGGGCCTTAAAAGGTTTAAAGTTGGTCGAGATCTAATGGTCCATGGGAGCTCTCACATTGACACATAAGATCTAATGATCTATGTTGGAGTTAACCAAGTCAAAAGGTCCCCAGGTTAGCCTTTAAAGATCTACAAGTTGGACATAATCCAACAATGCAAGATCATCAAGCCAATATCTAATGGAGCATAATAATTAACAAAAATATGGGTCCAAGCTAAATCAAGGGCTCATATTCAATCATATCAATGATTTGATGGAGCGCAAGAACTGATAAGAAAGTGGGATCAAAGAGATCTATGGTACACGTGAACTTATATATCTTGATATGATGGTACATGATCAAGTCAACATGTCAAAGGGATATTTTGATAGGAAATCAAGGGCTCACACTTAATCACTCATCAAGATTAGACGGAGTGAGGCAGAGTCAAACTAGTCAGTGAATCTAAAGAGCTAATGAGTCAAGGACAAGTGGCACAAGTGCATTCAATTGGAAAAAAATCAATGGATCATAAGCATCCATACACAGACAGATCAACAAAGTGAAGTAGAGTCAATAAACTAGCGTATCTGTGGAGCTAATGAACATAAAGATAGTTGAGCATGATGTAGATAGTCTGAGTTATCAATTGATAGCCAATAAGCAAGAGTTATCTTAGGACATTTTTATGAAAGTTGAAGAAGTTTAAATGGACCTAGGAAAAGCAAATGTCAAAGAGCTGAGCTCAGAGTTGAAATAGAGTTGAATCAGGGCCACAGTTTAGAGACCAAGCATTGGCATTAATGCTCAATATAATAGATATTTTGGGTCCAATACAAAAGGTAAAGATAAACTAGTGATCATGAAGTAAATTCAAGCAGTTTGCAGACTTTCATAGATATTGTGACTATGTGAAAACCAATGTTATAAGATTGGTTTCCACATAGTGGACCTATGTCTCGAATATCATCATTAATCATTTTTTATAATGCAAGTATAGATGGCCACCTAATGCATATATGGCACTTTTCAGCCAATTTTAAGACATGATCCTCATCAACAGATCAAGTGGAAGTAACATGGAGTCCTAAGATAATGATCGGGTGGATGAATAAGGATAGTGAGCATTCAATTTATTTATAAGGCCTTTAAAATTTTTCCTTCTTGATAAGATCCTGACTCAGTCGCATCCTCGAATTGGTACTAATCCATCATAAATGATTGGTCCTTTTCCAACACATAGTTCTCTCTCTCTCTCTCCTTATTTTTCTATAAAATTAGGCTTCTAAGCCTTAAAAATGGATCCTCTATCCCTCTTTTTGGTATGATCAAACTCTGCCAAAATTTATACTGTAACACCTTTTGATGCAATAAAGATTGAATTCTATCATTTTTTAAGCCATACTGAAGTGTGTTATATGAATTCATGCACTATTGTTAAGTGAATATATGTTCCTCACTTGTGTCTAAGTTTTTATCACCTTTAAGTAGGGCTTAATAGTCTCATAGGGAATTATAAGCACGATCTACAGTTTATTGTCTAATTTAAAAGTGGATATTTTCCCTCTCTTGCTAATCAGGTAACTGATTAATGCCTTGTTTTGAAATATTTATGTGAGATTGATGTTATTTGGTCTGAAAATTATCTTATAGTGTGTTTTGTGTGATTTGGAGTGATCAAATCATTGGTGCATCACCACTTTTTACATGCTTTTATATGTTTTATCAACCTTTTCCAAGAAAGTGCTAGTTTAGGTTTAATGTAGGTAATAGATCCATAAAGAAGCTAGCCTTTTATAGAGGTCTAATCCAATATTAGGATACCCACAGCCTAGGTTTAGTCCCATATTAGACTAGATTTGAGTAGGAAGATCTGAATAATCCCCTCCTCAGTTAGGGTGCAAATCTAGAACCCTGACACTAAGTTTTGAAGTTTGAGAAGCCACCAAAGGAGGTGTACCCATGGTTTGAGATGGTATAGGCATTGAAACTAGTAATTGGGTTGAGGTATTAATGGTTCCCATGGAGGATGTAGCAATAATAATATCTATTTTGAGGAACAATGGCATAAATACATAACTAATGCCCCCATTAGATGCATTAAGCAATGATGTGATGAAAGGGAGGGTAAAAATAATATGTGGATGTCCCATAACTCTAATAGCATGATTAATAGATGCACTTGGTTATTCATCTATTTTTTTTCTTTTTAAGTTTCCAAAATGGGTTTTAAGATCTCATCAAGATCTTAAGGGTTTTGATGGATATACTCTTGAAACAACATAATATATTGCACTTGCTCTTAATATATTTATTCATGTCCATTATTTGTATAAAATTCATTATTTTCATGATTAGAATCATCTTATATGAAAACCTCTTTAATATTTTGTTCAATTTCACTATTAGCACTTTCATTAGGCATAGGATTTGATACTTGATTGGTTTGAGCCATCTTAGGTGGAAAAGGAGGAATCTCCAAGTGTTCAAGGAAACCTCACCTAGTCTAGGGCTATGCCTATGTTATATACATATAATAGAATAAATCTGGAAAAAAATTAACAATGAAAAACCTCAAGAGGTTGAAGATCCTAGGGCAAGTTAGGATTCTCATAAAGAAACACAAAGGTTAGGTTCACCAAATGTTTAACCTTAAATTTAGATATGTGTGGTATTTAAGGTTAAGAAGATATAGTATTATAGGGCACAAGGGTGATAAACTACTTCTATAATAGGTTAATTAATAGAAAACTCAAACAAATAGTATTTTAAATTTATACAACTAGGATTGCTAAATATAGTAAAGTATAACTACTGATATATATTGAAATAAATTAGAAAAAATGATACTTTGTTGGTTTATTGTGTGCATGCAAGTTTGAATAGGAACAAGTTTGAAGTGGACTGGATGATGATCTTGGAATAGTCATCAGATTCTAAAAATTATATTTATGTGGTTGTGGATGCTTACATTAAATCTGGACAATTACATCAATACAAGTATCTAAATTGTCGTAGGTGTCCTATATAAAATATTGATTGGATCTAGATTTGACCAAATAGAGCCTTATTAGTATTTTTTCACCTTTCTTATGATATCTTTAGATCGTGCACACAAATTTTTTCTCTTTATCAAATGATCAAACCCTAATTCTTTACTCTTGGAATGATTGTGGTAAAAATGGGTTAATGGGATCATAGTGTCAAAATGACCCCAAAGACCCCTTTATCAATCGGCATTACCTATATATCCAATACTCCAAGGAGGGCCTTAGATTTATGTATTTATCCCCTATGTGTTGGTGTGTGTGTGTCTATGGGTGCAATGTGTTATAAGTAAAGACATGCAATGGCCTAACTTGCAACTTAGAAAATATGGCTCATGGGTTACTCTTTGAATGATTTAGACCTATATAAATATTGCTTCTATGATTGATATAGAAATAGGGACAAATAGGGTAGATTTTCTCACTTGAATGCTTGATTGAGTGCTTCTTGGTATATTTCCTTATGAGTTGTATGTGATTACTAGGTGATTTTTAGGTGAGCAATGAATACAAGTTGATCTTGTATATATAGCAATCCCTTTTGGAAATATCTCGCATTAAATCACTAAGGCCAATCTTTTAAATATGTTTCTTTTTAAAATAATATGATTTTTGGGCACTAAACACTTTGTAGGAAAATGGGCAGTTGTGTTGGTGCATGTGTCCTCCTAGGACACAAGTATCCTGGGATCTATAAAATAGGTACTAGTCCAAAACTTGCACAGAAGGATAATAATCGTGTTTAGAGCATTTTGCACATTATAGAAGGCCTGGGTCATAAAAATAACAATGGTCATATAACTAAAAGACAAGTAATTAGGTATAAAGAGATAGTGAACATGAACATTTTGGTAATGAGAAGGTCTAGAACTGAAAGGTACAACCATGAAAGGTATTTGCCAAGTGTACAAGACTGAGGTACTATATAAATCACATTTTAGTAGCTACAGTTGGTGATTTTGAAGATGTAAAATTAACTTAATGTTTTCTAATGAATTTGGGAACAATATTTTTCAATTATAAGTCAAAAAACAATAAGTTTCGGTAATTTCTTAAGCAAAATTATAATACTTGGTAGTTTTAGAGGCAACTAGAGAAATTTTGTGGCTTGAAAGGGTTCTTTCATATTTCTAGGAGCAATAGGTCCCATCAACACCTCTCATGGTTAATAACACATTTATAATTCAAATGCCAAAGATGACTGAGCTAAGCACATCAATGCCAAATTTCATCTAATTCGACATTATATGAAAGATGGCAATGTAAAATTGCTACATTGTCCTACTGCAGAATAATTAACAGACATCTTGACAAAAGTACTAGGAATTAAAAAATTTAAAATTTTAGAGGCATGCTTGGTCTCTCAATAACCCCTACAGATTAAGAGGGTGTAATATTATTATAATACAATAATGTTAATCCTAGGAGTAATTATAGGAGATATTTTATCTTGTAGTAGTAGGTAGACAATCTATGTAGGAAGGTGAAGAGTCTTCTTAGAATATAAAATGAATAGTCACATACTTGGTTATATATTTTTAATCTTTCATTTATTCTTTAATACGATAACTTTAGTTTACACCAATTCCCATTATTTTATTTTATTATCCATTCCTGGCCTAACATAAGGGAAACAAAAGGATCTTATCTTGTTTATGTGATGTTGCTAAACTTTCCACCGTAATCTCAACCTAGAAGTGTACATTCGAAGTTATGAATCTCATCACATTGAATTTTCAAAGTGATTTGAGACTACTGCTAAGACCTTATAAACACTCTTGGAAAGCTATTGCGATAATCAAAAATCTTCTTTTTAGTGAATTTCACCTGAAAAATGATTTGTCATACATGTTTGCCTACTTTCACTCTTTTGTCTTGTTTCCCTAATCTTGTGCACCTTGACTCTTGTCTTCTTGCAGTGAGCTAAATATGATTCACCCAGAGTGTGAAGGAAAACAAATTTGGGGGTCTATACAAAATAAATCCAATAATTTATCAGACTCATATGATTTGAATAAAGATGTCGATAAATAAAAAATTATATAACAAATGTAACTCCAGCATGTTCACTAAAAGTGCTCTATGATAAATGTTAGGAGGAAAATGATAAGTGCTTGAGTGTGTTTACTTAATTCTCAAATGAACCTAATCACTTGTATATTTCTAGATGACTTGATTTCAAACTTTGGTGAGATTCATGTGCATGACAAATTCCAATAACTAGAGATGGAAAAGATGAAAGGAGGAAAATGTGCCCATCTATTTGAAGGGAAGAGAAAACACAAAGTTCCAAGACTGTGCAAGCACTTCTAACAAGTGTCAAGATTGTATAGACAGTCTCAACATAGGACATGGAAACTTAAAAATAACTAAGAGGAAATAGTACAAGGATTAAGAAAGAAGGTTTTGTACCAAAAAACTACAAATGAATAACACCTAATTTAAACCAAATCGCTTATATAAACAAATACATCAATACTTATAAGATAACACTAAATAAAGGCCAAGGGACCATTTTTAGGTTTCTTCACTTGTTAGTTTTGTTATTTAATAGTAAGAACTTGTACTCTTGAAAACGAGGTCATAATTTTGAATCATGTACGAGGTAAGACATATACACCTCGTATTTGAGACACAATTAAGTACCTCCTACATACTAGAATACAAGATTATCTTATATATACTATGAACTACCTTACAAACTAAAACAAAACACCCAATATCATGAACCTTAAAAAAACTTTTTTTTTTTCTTCTTTACTAATCCTATATAATATACTTAATTCTTATCCACTTGTTACCCATGATAAATATGACTCTTCAATACATTCTAAAATTACTTTTCACAATTATAAAATACTCATTTCCTCATTCTTTTAACTCTTTTTTTGTTCCTTATCCTTCTCCCTCCCTTTTACAAAACTGGATGACAACTAAGCAAAGGACAAATTTAGCTGAAACCCCAAACAATTACTTACCTATCTAGTGTCAATTCTCCTCATCCCATGCTTGGGACCCAAAAAAAGTGGAAGAACAAAGATAAAAAGAATATTCTAAAGCTTTCTTTACCTGCAACGCTATCTTCTTCATTGCCTCTCGCTTTTCCAAATTATAAGTAATTTATATCCCATAAAGCCTAAGGTTCGAGAACGGAACGGGAAATAAATTCATAGGGTCTAGTGCCCGATGTTAGGGACCCACTTTAGAAAAGAAAAAATCCCCATTACGGACCTACTCTTCTAATAATAAAAATTTAGAAAAATGAAATTATTAAATATTAGGCAATGGATGCTAAGTATTTAAGTTATTAAATATTTTTTCCATATAAAAATTTGGTGCTCGAGTCATTTCTTTCTTCTATAATTTTATTACTACCTATCGTACGGCATTACAATCCCACATAAAGTGATAGAGGAAAAAACTGAGTAAATAGTATAAAAATAAATACAAGAGTTTACTTTATCATGTATATGTGTATATATATAATATAGGAATAAATATTAAAAAAATTAATTTATCGTGTGTGTATGTATGTATGTATGTATGTATGTATGTATAATTGAAAGAATGTCACATGTAGGAAATATGTGACACGTTTGTTATGATATTGTTTAAGTGCAGTTTTACTAAGGCGCAATATTTAATTAATCGGTACAACATTATCTTATAGACAACGCTTACTTGTAATTGTGCTCTTTCCTATCTCTTATGGTATTATGCTCACCATGTAATTTTCTTTATGGATTTATTTAAGTTTTATTCCTTGTTGGAAGCACAACCACTGACAAAAGGGCAAGGGGGGAGGCGCCGGAGAAAGGGGGAGGGCATGGAAATCAGTGAGCTCTTAAAACTTTCTTCTTGTTTTTTAGTTTGTTAGTCAAGAATCAATACAAAATCCATAGAGTAATCAAACCACAGCAAAGAACATAAAGACATGACACATTATATAGGTGGGAAAGCCTTAAAGGGAAGAAAACCCACAGTGATCATTGCATGGACTACTTGTCCTAAATCAGATGTGCAATGAGTCAACAAGATTGTTGAGTGCCAACTCGGCTTGAGGCACCAACCCCAAATAGTCAAACACCCACTTGACAAAAAGATTCAGCAAGCACCCACTTGCTAGGAAGCACCAACTCCCCGATTTGTAGATACTAATATACAGGTGGCTTCAACCCCCTTTGTCAAGCACCAACTCCGCTGCTTCAAATCATCACCTTTTTCAGTTGCTTCTATCAATAAATGATGGTACAGTTTTGCTCTTTCTCTGCTTATTAACCTCACATTTACTTTGTTGTTTTTCTGCTTATCAATCAAATAGACCCATTAGGCTCTCTTTCTCTCTGCTATTTTATTTTTAAAGACTCAGTCCTCTCTGCTTTCTCTGCTCATCTCTTTTAGCTGATTATGTATGAATCATTTGATGATTTCATACTCATGCCTCTCTGGCCCTCTGTTCCTCAACAGACCTTTGTTATGCTCCTCAACGAATTATATTTCTCTATTTTTTTACTTGTTCTTCTTATTGACTTTCTTCTACTAATTTCTTCTTTTGATGTTTCTTCTTCCTTTAGGTCAAGCTCCTTTGCATAAACTCTTGGTTGTGTGCTCACTTTCTTAGATTTGGTTTCATCCACTCTTACATGTGTAATCTCCACAATCTTTTGCAGTCTCTTGTTGTAGCATCTATATGTAGAACTAACTAAAGAATATCCAAGGAATATGCCTTTATCAGCCCTTAAAACAAATTTTCCTAGATCCTCTTCATCTCTCTTTATGAAACACATGCTTCCAAACACTCTAAAGTGTTCAACTAAAGATGGTCTATTTTTTCACAATTCATAGGGGGTCTTATTGTTGTTTATTCTGATTTGGCCTTTGTTTAGAATGTGTACTATTGTATTTATAGCGTCTCTCCAAAATCTATCAAACAATTTGGACTCATTTAACATAGTCCTAGCCATTTTCTGAATAGTCATATTCTTCCTTTATGCCACACCATTCTATTGTGGTGTCTTTATAGCTGAAAATTATCTCTTGATTCCATGTTCCATACAAAAATCATCAAACTCATTTGACCAAAATCTCCTCCTCTATCAGATCTTAGACACTTGATTTTTAAGTCCATCTCATTCTCAACTAGAACCTTGAACACCTTGAACTTATCTAGAGCCTTAGATTTCTCCTTCAAGAAATCAACCCGCATCATTCTAGTGCAATCATCAATAAGAAGCATGAATTAAATTTCACCTTGAATACTTTGAGTTCTAGTTGGACCACACATATATATATAAATCAACTCTAAAGGTTTTATAGTTGAAAATTCTTTTGTCTTGAACCTTCTTCTTGATTGTTTTCCATGTTAGCATGCTTTACACAAGGTGTTTGCAGGCTTAGTGATCTTAGGCATGTTCCTAACTAATTTCTTAGTACTTATTTTTACTAAGTTGTCAAAGTTTATATATCCCATTCTTTTTTGCTAAATCCATCTCTCATCCACTTGACTCATCAAGCACATATCCTTCTTGATCTCATTCAAAACATGCAAATTATTTTCAGTCCTATTAGCATCTGCTACCAATCTTCCCAAACTTGCTTTTCTTATATAACATCCTTTAGCATGAAAAGTCAGAGTATATCCTTGATTGCACATTTGACTAACACTCAAAAAATTATGCTTTAGTCCTTTTACACATAACACATTATCAGTTTTAATTTTCCCATTGTCAAGACTTAGTATTCCCTTTCCAATAATATTAGCTATTGTATTGTCTCCAAACTTGACTATGCCTTCAATAGTCTTCTTCAAAGTTATAAATTTATTCTTTCCACTTGTCATATGGCTTGAACAACCACTGTCAATGTACCATGTCAAACTCTCATCTTGAGTGTGAAAAGTAGCTTGTGCTAACATGGATTCTTCTTCCTTTAGACCATCATTTTCTTGCTCATGTTTTAGTATTTTCAAAGGTTCTGACTTCTTATCAATTTGAACATACACCTTCCTATTTTGAATAGGGGGGTTTGCATAACCCAATTTAAAGAATCTTGAAATATATTTAATTCTATTACAGTTATAATAGACCACATTATTTCTATTTATATTTGATCATTGGACAAATGAATTTGAGAATCCTTTTGAAAATACATGACTATTCATATTACTTTTCCATGCATGATTGTTTCTAGTATTTGATCTACAATCTAAAACTCTATGTTCAAAATGATTACAATAAAAATAGTAGCCATAGAAAGAATTCATGTACCTTGTTGCATTTAGTTACCTGATAGGAAATGATATCTAAAGATTTTTGAAAGGCACATTGACACTTTTGTTATTTTTGAGAGGGGCAAGAATCTTCTTAACCTATCCTAACCTCTGACTATTATTCACAATCTCATATTTCTTGAGAGCATTAACATATGTCTTTGGCTTATTGATATTCTGCTCTTCCTTTCTACTATTTTGGTCATCCATGTATCCAAGACCTATTTTGATGAGAGGTGACCTTTGACTTATCAATATGTCATCAAGAACTCCATTGTTTTTTTCAAACTTTTGACAATTTTTCAATTTGACTGTGAACTGTTCCAAATCTAACTTCAATGAACCTATTTCAGATTTGTGCTCATTGCACTTTCCTTCCTTAGACTTTAGACTTATACTTGCTTCTTCTAACTGAGTCAGGAGATTATTGATGACCTCCTCAGCTTCCTTAGCACTCTTATTTATCTTGGTTTCCAAGATACATATATGTTCTTCACGACTTTCAACTAGAGACTTCAAATTTTGGTTTTTCTTTCTTTGACTCTTCAATTCATTCAAAGCACTAATAAGTTTTTCCTCAAGATCAACCTCGACTTCTTCTTCATCCACTTATTCATCATCCATGAAGGCTTTTTCTTTTGAACTATTCCCATCTTCAACTTTAATGGCCATGAACAAAGCTTTGTCACTTCTATGGTCTGAATTGTAGTCATCACTATCTGAGATATCTTTATCACTGACTTCAAAAGAATTGTTATCTTCTTTAAAATATAGACTCTTTTTGTTATTATATAACTTTTTCTTGTAGTCACCTTGCTTGAAATTTTCTTGCTCTTGTCATACTTGTCATACTTCTTATTCTCTTCACCATGTTCTTCATCATGATCATGTTTTTTTTTTTCTTTTTAAAGACACTTAGTAGCAAAATGACCAATCCGACCATAATTAGAACATTTAAATGGTAGCTTGCCTTTGTACTTACCTGAATCTTTTCTCGATTTCCTCACAAATAAGGCGTTGGCTTTATCTTCATCAACATCAGTGTTACTGTCAATTCCAACCTTTTTAATTTGAGTTTTATTTACAACCTTAAAGGTTGCTTTTCTTTCAGAAGATCTTACATCATCAGTCCTCATCTCATAGGCAGTAAGTATTCTATGAAGCTCATCAATTTATAATTGGTATAAGTTTTTACTTCAACTACTAACACATTTGAGTCAAATATTAGGGTCAAGGATCTTAAAACCATTTGAATAGAAGTTGACTCATTAACCTTTTCTCCAAGACCTCTGATTATGTTGACAACTTCATCAACTCTAAAAAGATATGTTGCAATAGTCTCTTCTTCCTTCATCTTGAGACCTTCAAATTGTCTTCTATAGGTCTGAAGCTTTGCCAATTTTACCTTGGTTTCACCTTCATAGATGAGATGCAATTTGTCCCAAATTGCCTTAGATGACTCACATTGCATCACCTTGACAAACTCAAATTCTGCCAATCCACATAATATAGCATTCATATCCTTTGAATTGTTCTTTCTTTCTTTCTTGTAGCATCAGTTGGAGGAGTTTGAGGGATAATATACGCATCAACAATTGTCTACCAAATGTCAAACCTAAGAGCCATCAAATATGTCTTCATCCTAATGCTCCAAAATGCATAATTGGTTCCAGTGAACAAAGGGGCCTTGTTTGTTAAAAACCCTTCTTGTACTTGATGACTACACATTGTGCTTTTTACAATCTACATTATAGCTATTAAGCCTGACCTTGAAGGACCTGCTCTAATACCAATTGTTGGAAGCATAACCATTGAGTTGGGGTGAATCAAAGATCTCTTAAGACTTTCTTCTTGTTCTGTAGTTTGTTAGTCAAACATCAATACAAAATCCAGAGAGCAATCAAACCACAACAAATAACATAAATACATGACACATGATATAGGTGGAAAACCCTTAAAGGGAATATAACCCATAGTAATCACTGCATGGACTACTTGTCCTAAATTAGATATGTAATGAGTCGACAAGATTATTGAGCACCAACTCAGCTTGAGGCACCAACCCTAAATAGTCAAACACCAACTTGATAAAAATATTTAGCAAGCACACACTTGATAGGAAGCACCAATTCCCTGATTTGTAGATACCAATCTATAGGAGGCTTCAACCCCCTTTGCCAAGCACTATTTCAGCTACTTCAAATCATCCACCTTTCTCAGTTTCTTTTGTCAACAAATTATGTTATAATTTTGCTCTTTCTCTGCTTATCAACCTCATATTTACTCTATTGACTTTTTGCTTATCAATCAAATAGACACATTAAGCTCTCTTTATCTCTACTCTTTTATTTTTAAAGACTCAGTCCTGTCTAACTTTTTGACTCATCTCTTTTAGTAGATTCTATATGAATCATTTGATGATTTCATAGTGATGCCTCTCTGGCACTATGTTCCTCAACAACCCTCTGTTATGCTCCTTAGCGAATTACATTTCTCTATTTTTATACTTAAAGAGATAATTTAATCTTACTTATATATAATACATGGATGAACAACCTATTGAAAGTTGACCAAACAAAACTCTATAGTAAGTTGTCTAATGTTTTATTATATTTTGAAAACATAAATCACATTAGCTTATATTAAATCTCTCTCACATAAGTTGGCCTGAGTGAAATGAAGATAGGATAGACTAAGCAATCATTAGAATACATTTAGTGTCAGCCTAATGAAATCTTTAGTAGTCTTGATGTAGTCTGTAGCATCCCTGATGCAGTCCATAGTAGGTTTGATGTAATTCATATAAAGCCTGATGTAATCCATAGCAAATCTGATGTAGTTTATAGCAAATCTGATGTAGTTTGTAGTAAACCTAATGTAGTTTGTAGTATGCCCGATACAATCAGTATCATGCCTGATGTAGTTTGTAGCATGCCTAATACAGTCTATAGCATGCTTGATGTAGTCTATAGCTAACCTCATGTAATCTATAATAAACCTAATATGATCCTTAACATATCTGATATAGTTTGTAGCTACTTGTAGAAATTTTTTGACATCAATGACCATATTCTTTACTAAATAACAAACCTTTGACATCAATGACAACATCTCAACATTCTTATTCAGAGTTGATACATTCAAACTTTTAATCATAAAAGAGTGACAATGATAGTGATGTTTGTATTACATAAGAAGAAGATGCTAAAAAATAAACTATAAATTATAAATTTTTAGTACAATGTAGAGATTAAAACTTCATACCCATAGAGGAAATGGATTACTTGAGATATTTTTTATTGAAAATATTGAAAAGTAATCCAACACCAAACACATTTTGCTTCCATAATCTCTTTAGTGATATAATACATCATTAACACCAAAAATGCTAGGGTTTCAAGACTAATGACTAAATATAATGAAAATGGTGTGTTTATCATATCAAAATCAACTCTCCATAACCACAATGTTAGAAATAATAACCCTAATATAAAAGGCCTAATTCTTAAACCCCTCGACAAAAGAAAAAATGATTCTAAGTGCAACCTAAAACTAGTCACCTTCAATTTAAGAAACCCAAAATTATCTGAAACAAACACAAAATAAAATCATTTTATAATATGGTATAAAATATACCTAAACTGAAAAAATAATGAAAACTCAAATTTTAGATATCCCTGCTCAAGGGTTTTGCTTTAAGAGAGAATAAATACAACATTGGTTATTAAACAATAGTAATCGTTCTTTCACTACAAGTTTTATGACTTATATTTATATTTAAAAATGTCAAACAAATATCAATTGCTTACCAATTTGATTGAGAAAACTAGGCCAAAAATAGTGGAATTTAGAGAGTGTGAAAGAGATATATCAATTATCGCCCATGAGAATAAAACAACCATCCATAATAACACATTACTAGTATTCACCACACCTTCCACAGTTTACAAATAAAGCCTTTATTAGAATCAAAAAGCAACACTTTATCTATCATATGAGATATCCCATGTCTAGACACATCGAGGACTTTAAAGACGTCATTTTCTTAGCATAAATACAAAGATCAACAAACAAAAATCTACCACCATTTCCATATTTCAAAACCTACAAGCCAACTTTTACCAATCAATTTAGAAGAGCCCATTTAAGCAATGGTCAATCAACCCTTTTAGTAGTAACAATAGTATCCAAATTAAAAATATCCTCAACCAAATTAGGAAAAACCTACCACATTTCATTTAGATAGAGAACACCGTGTCGATTAATAATATAATGCACAAGAAAATCCACTAGGGGTTACTCAAAACCTTTACATAATCTAAGGGGTGAGATATAACCGGTGGTGCCTTCACAATTTACTACAACCTTAACCTTTAGTGTGTCTAGAGATATATGTGGTCAACTTATGGCTTATATACCTTTCATATTATCTTATTGTATTTATCTGAGTTCTTAGTATGGTCGACATATGGAATAATCATGGCTAAGTAGATTATATATAGGATGTAGTGGTTAGTCTTTTATCATCATATTGTGAATTCTTCTCTTATTAAATTATTGTGAAGGCTTCCCCCTCGAAGTGACTCAATCATAATTACCAAGTATTCTACTCTTTTATTAATTTTTGTTGTGGATCTGATTATTCTGATCTTAATTTTTTTTTATATTATTCTATTATTGTGAAACATCTAAGTAATTTCATTACAAGTGGTACCAAAGCATCAATTTGGGATAGTTTTTATGGCATTATTTTTTAGATCTAGTGTTACGGAAATCAAAAAAACTATAGGATCAAAAAAATATAACTTGCAATCCAAGAATAATTTATTTTTTTCACCAATACAATATTATTCGAAGTAATTTTTTTAAAAATAAAGTCTATAATTTTTTTCACCCTTGTGCAAATTAACAATCATTGGATTCATCTTAGTGAGACAATCGTAACTGAATAATTTATTGGTATGCTTTTTATGGGCCTAAAACTCTCCATCCTAGGGTTTGTGCATGGGTGGTCCTAATATTCATAGATGTAAAAAAGTCAAGATACTCTAAAGATTCCTCACATGAATGACATGGAATATACAAATTTAGATCCATTATTTTCTGAGGTGGTTCAACAAATTTATTCATACATACAAAACATGATGATGAAGGATGATATCAATGTAGTAAAAGAGGAAATAGATTTTATGAAGTACTAGTTGTCAACTCTGAGTGATTAGTTGACCACTATTGTAGCTTAGCTTATATAAAATAGTCCTCCACCACTCCAATCAAGTTCTCCCAATCCAAAAAATCACAAATCTAACATTGGTTTGAATCACATGCTACCAAAGGTGGAAGTGTGCAAATTTGATGGTACGTATCCACTCACTTAGATCAATCGAATAGAAAATTTATTTGACTTATATCAGACCCCATGTGCACAAAAGGTAGAAGTCTACTCAAAATAAAAATAAGGGTCCTCTTGCTAGTTGGTTGATGTTTAGTAAGGAGATATAGATGCATTATCATAAACAATGTCTCAAAAAACTACTTCATTAAATTAGAAAATTTGTGATAAATAGATAATGCTAAGCATTATATTTAATAATTTATCCTTATACATGGATGACATCAATGAGAACAACATGACTAACATGTTCTTTTGGGGATCAAGGATAACATCCAACTTGATATTTGCATGTTTAATCTAGCATCCATTTTTTGAATCCATACCATTCATACTGTAGGGAGAGTAAAAAAATTTTGGATTAAATGAGGGCTTTCACTCATGGTCATGAATTTAATTTCATAACACCATCATTTTCACAACCTACAATATTGGTCCCTCAACAAATTTAAGAGACACATGCCAAAGAGTTATGTTTTGGTTGTGATAGAAAGTGGAACAAAGGACATAAATGTGTCAAAAATAAATTGTTCTATATTTAAAGAGCCAATGAAGATGAAGAAGATGATGAGACCTCAGGTGAGGGTTTAAAATATCTAAAAGAGGAATTAGAATATTATCACCTTACTAACTCTTGTCAAGCCCTTTCAGGTATAATTACTCCTCAAACTCTTAAAGTGGTAAGTTTCCTAGAGAAATAGAAGGTGACAGTGTTGATTCAAGATGCACACATAATTTCATCAATAGTAAATTGGCTACTCGTTTGAACTATTTTATTTCTCCAATTCTAGAATTTTAAGTCATAATTATAATTATTGGCACAATTAATTATTTTTTAAAACTCTTTAATATTAAGATTTCCATGGGGGATTATGAGATTAATCCTCCTATATTTTAAATTCCTTTGGGTGGGGCTGATATTATTTTAGGATTATAATGGCTCATAACTTTGGGCACAATAGAGATGAATTTCTAGGAACTGTTCATGTGCTTTCATTTTAAAGGTAGGACATTTAAACTATGGGGATTACAATTAAATTATCCCAAATTGGTTAGTTCACATCAGATGAAAAAGATTATTAAAAAAGGGGCAGAAAGATTCATAACATGATTGTTTTCTATAGAACTTCAACTAATAAATGTGTCTACACATCCTAATTTACAAATGATTTTTTATGACCACCCAACCATTTTTGGTGCAATTCCAAAAGGCCTAGCACTAAGTAGAGAACATGATCATTGCATCAGACCAATTTCAAGTAGTACACCACCAAACATTAGACCATACAGGTATCCATATGCCCATAAAATTGAAATTGAAGAGATGGTACATGAGATGTTGAAAATAGGTATAATTCGACATAGCCAAAATGAATATTTCTCCCCAGTGGTCACAATGTGGAAGAAGGATGACACTTGGATGATGTGCCCTAACTAAAGAAAAATCAATAAGTACACCATCAAAGATAAGTTTCTTATTCCCATAATTGATGATTTTTTCGATGAATTACATTATGTTGTTTATTTTACCAAACTAGATCTTCATTCTAGGTATCATCAAATTCAAATCAAAGATGAGGATATACCCAAAATAGCTTTTAGAACTCATGAAGGCCATTATGAGTTTTTGGTCATGCCTTTTGGTCTCACAAATGGACCATCTACATTTCAAATTTTGATGAATATTATTTTTAGAATTTTTTTAAGGAAGTTTGTGTTGGTGGTTTTTGATGACATCCTAATATACAACAAAACTTGGGAAGAAGATTTGAAGCATGTGAAATAGGTATTGTTAGTTCTAGAACAACATAAGTTTTAAGTGAAACCTTCCAAATGTGTTTTTGGAGTCCATGAGTTAGAGTAGATGGGTCGTACTAATTCACATGAAGGATTTAAAGTCAACCATAAGAATATACAAGCTATTATGGAGTAGAAAGTGTCAAAGACCATTAAGAACCTTCATGGATTTTTGGGGATAACAGGTTCCTATAATAGATTTATAAAAAATTAGGGCAACATAATAGATCCACTCATAGCATTGTTGAAGAAAGATTCCTTTCATTAGACTAAACCAACTACCAAGACATTTGAGAAGGTGAAAGAGCCTATGTGCACCACTCCAGTTTTGATGATCCCTAATTTTTACAAACCATTTGTTGTTAAATTTGATGCATCAGGATATGGCATGGGGGAAGTACTCATGCAAGAAGGAAGACCCATTACATTTGAGAGTCATCAACTCAAGGTAACAAACAAGATCGATATAATATATGATAAAGATATTATGGATGTTCTTCATGAAATCAATCAATGGAGACCTCATCTGATGGGTAGACACTTGTAGGTAAAGATTGATCATGTTAGTCTAAAATAATTTTTAGAATAGAGATTGTCATCATAAGAATAGAAACATGGGTGACTAAAATGTTAGGATATGATTTTGAAATAATCTATAGAAAAGGAAAAGAGAATGTGGTAGAAGATGCACTTTCTAGGAGGGATGAATCAATAGAGGTATTATTATGCACCATGACCAATTAACAAGTGGACTAGTTAGAAGAAGAAAGATTAAAATGAGAGAATGATAGGGATACATAGGTCCTAATTTAGAATCTTCAGTAGAGTTCAGATGTTTCTAAAAAAATTGAGTGGAGAGGGAACACATTATGGTACAAAGAAATATTATACCTATGTATCGATTTTGTTTTCAAACACAAGATCATTTAAGAGCTTCATGCATCTCTAATAGGGGAACTGAGGATTTTTGAATAAATATCATCAAATCGATTAATATTTCTTTTAAGAATGACTCAAGGGAGATATATAAAAAAATTATGGCATAATGCATGATTTGTCAATAGAACAAAGGAGAAACAATTAAGACACTAAGTATTTTGCAACCATTATCCATATCTAGCCAATGGTGGGAGGAGGTTTCCATGGGTTTCATTACAGTGTTTTCAGGGTCTAAAGGTAAAAATTTAAAAATTGTAGTTATGCATAGGCTCACAAAATATACTATTTTTTTTCCTTATCACAACTATTTGTATCCAACATAGTAGTTTTTTCTTTTCTTAATACAATTTAAAACCTACATGGTATCCTGAAGATCAATGTAAGTGATCATCATCCTTTATTCACCATTAATTTTTTGACTGAGTTATTTTCATGTTTGGGTACGTAGTTGGCTCATAGCTCATCTTATCATCCTCGATATGATGGAAAAATAGATGTTGTCAACAAATACCTAGAAGGGTTTCTTTGTTGTTTTACATCAGATAAACAGGGATGTTGGATCCATTAGTTATCACTAGCTTAATGGTGTTACAACACTTCCTTCCATACCTTTTCTAAAATTTCTCCCTTTGTGGAACTTTATGGTTATCATCCCCCATCCATCACTTCATCTTTGAAGGTGCAACCTAAGGTTTGAGTTTTGAGGAACACATTCAACATAAATAAGAGGCACTGGCTATGTTAAGTAAGAATTTAGTAATGACACAAAATAAAATGAAGCAACAAACTGATTAACACCATAGTGAGAGGAATTTTGATATCAATGATTGGGTCTTTGTTTACTTGAAACCATATAATTAGATGTCTTCGAAGTAACAAAAAAAAGGATAATAAACTTTCTCTTAAGTATTATGGCCCTTATTAGACCCTGTAAAAAATTAGTAATGCCATACAAGATATAGCTACCCTAATCTACCTACATACATCTTATATTTCATGTATCTTTCCTGAAAAAGGTCATTGAATAGAGAGTTTCTACCCAAAAAATTAACTGAATTGGATGAAGAAGATAAATTCATTTTGTAACTTGAGGAGTGTTGGTGTAGGCTTTTTCCCACTATGTGGTTTTACCTACACGGTTTTAGGTAGCTTGCTTAGGTTTATTCTAGGTTATTAGTGAAAGATAATCCCACATACATGAGGATTTTGGGACATGTCTATATTTCACCAATATATGTACCTTTCCTATTTTTTTGGGTTAATGGTTGAATGTTTAATGAGAGAATGCTAAATTTTATTTTTCACAACTTTCTTTGTGTGAGACTTTTTTCTTTCAGATTATGAGATTTCACTCTACAGGTTCTTGATGCATGCTACATTATTAATTTGATCATGATGAAATATGACATGGTATCAAAGCAATTTGCTATTTGAATCTTTGTGAGATCCTTATAGTGCATTCCTACTATTTTCAGTGATTTCAGTTTTCAAGGGTTTAATGGCATTTATTGAAAATCTATGTATCTATTTACAGTCAGAGTCTCTAGATGAAAATTAGATAGTGTCATTGGATTCATAGGCTACCAAAACCCTACGATTGGTTGTAAACATTACTTAGTTTCATGATAGCCATTTTTGACCATTTTTGGAGGGTTTCAGGTATTTTTCTTGGTTTTCATTCATATTCATACCACTAGATTCTTCAATCAAAAAATACTTTATGGGTTTTAATAGGTTTTATTTTAAATAATGGTTTCTTATGACTTTTAGGAGAATATGAATAATTTGTTATAGATCTGAGGTTCTTTATGTAGGTTTTTCATCCTTCTTGGCCATTCTAACAAAAATATGAACACTTAGGTTTTTTCTAAAAATATTCTATTGTAATTATCCATTCATTCCAATGCATGTTCCATGCCTTTGTACCTGAGTGGGCCTGAGCACCTAGTGTTCCACCATGAACCAATACAACTTCCCCAGCCTTCATGCTTTCATGAGCTAGCTGACTGGCCTTACTCCATGTAACAATGTGATCACTCACATGCACACATCTATGCAAGATTTCCTAGCCCTGCATGCACATAAGACACACACCTCTATGCACTTACATCCATATAGGTCATCTATCTTTCCTAGCCCCACATGAACACATGATGTGCACCTTCATACACCTATACCTATATGAGTTGTTCGATCATCCCGTCCCCATGTGTATTGCCCACACGACATGACCTGCCATCCTCCCCACTCATGGCCATATGGTGAATTTCAAGAACACATCAAATTTAAAAAGGTTAAGTGTGACACTATTCATTTGTAAAATCGAGGCATTTTTTTGATGATGTCACTCACCCATCAATCACATCAATCAAAGTGAGAGACAAGGGAGCACTCACAAAAGGCATTAGCCTCTTGGTCATATGAGAAGTTAGCCCCTGGTCACACCCAACCCATGGGGGCCTATATTTTCATTGGAAAAATTCTCACAACTAATCATGCATCCAAATTTTCTCAAATTTGTGCATATTTTTTTTCCACCACTGTTTGCCACCTAAATTTTCATGCGAATAAATCTTAAAATGGCTATAAATTTTAATTTCTAACTCATTTTTGAGTGTCATCTTATTCAAAAGTGCCTAATTTTTTGTGCTTTATATATTGGTGGAATATTTGGGCCCTTTATAACTACATATTATACCTATTAAATACGTTATTGATAAATCCTGACATCCCTCTAGTTCTTTCATACTTATGCACAGATTACTCAAGACACATTCTCGGTTGTGTCCAACATCTATACAAGTGTGCTTGTATTTGAAACATTATGGGGGGGTCACTATTGATATTTTTGAGGGGTTAATGTGTGGTGTTGTACATTCTTTGGTGTTTTTTTTTACATTCTCATTTTATGCATTGTGTTGATTCCTACACTTATTACTCATTTGTATGCATTATCAGTTGTGAATGACATCTTCTTCATGAACATGCATTATTCTTGTAAATAGAGGGTTATTGTAGTTTTTTTATGTAGTTATGAAATTATTTGGTTTCTTCTCTCAATCATGTCAAATTTACTTGAGAGACACTTGTGGGGGAAATTTGATTCTACACAAGTGGTTCTTCTTGGAAAGACTAACTATGTTTCTTGGTGTGCATTTATGGAACACTTACTCATGACAAAGAATCATACTCCATTCCTATATATACATATTCCTTCCCCTAATGATCATGATTAGTGTATTAAGTGGGGTAATTCTTGTGGCAAGGTTTGTGACACCTTGTTGATGCATGTTTCATGGAATCTACATCACCATGTGTAGCTCACCATGTGCTCCAACAGTATTTGAAACATATTTTAATATATTTTTATAGATCCTATTGATATTTATATCACTCTTAATCTTCCTTTTTCGATCATCTCTCTAGATATTATTGTACTATTTCTTCCTACTTCTATTTCTTATGACAACACATATATGATGGATAGTGTTCTTGCTTTTATCGAACAACAACTAACAATATTCTACTAGACCTTACCTGTCCCATTGTAGATTATATTTAAGCTCTTGTGCATGATGTTGTTCTTCTAGAGCCATACAAAATTGATAATTCATAGGAATCTATTGTTTCCAGTGAGATTACACCTTATTAGAGCATTGATGACTCTTCTCTACTTATGGATATTTAGTATATAGATCTGTGTGATTCATCCATAGTATTTTCTTTAGATTTGAGGGTTTTTTAGCCATGTTCTACACTTTACATGTAAATTCCTTCATGTATGCTCCATTTCATTATTCTTCATCAAACCCACCAATACTTGATGGTAATTCTAAGCTTGAGTACATCTCTGAGATTAATGACTTCTCTTCTAGCATAAATGGCTATAATAGTGATAGGGACACACCTTCACTATCTCCTTGTCACCTTCCAAATATTGAGGATTTATTTCTTGATCAACCTACCTATGGTCTACCTCTAAAATTATAAGGTGTAGGTATATTGATCTAAGACACATCAAACATTCATAAATTTATTCTATAGATACAGGGCATTTTGCAATCTATTTTTGACTCTACTTCCATTGCACCATCATTGAATAGAATAGTTGGCCCTGTTACTATGCATGATTATAGTTCCTTGTTTTGATTTCTATTAGTAACTTTGTGGATCCATTCATTTTTCTAGTGTGATCTAATCTTCATTACACCTTCTTATAATAGGTTCACTTTAGTGGTATTACATTTAGTTCTTGTGTATGATCTTTCTAAACCTATACCACACTTGTATTTTGGACCCTACTCAACATGTTTTTTATTATTTCATCATTCATCTTCCATTATGTAATGGGTAGACTTATAGTACACCCTTTGTGTTCTTTCTTTGGCAAAGGGAAGAAACATTATTCTATACGTATGGAGCTTCTTCAATATTCAGGCAAAGAATCTAGTCAATGGCATTCATCATTATATGAGATCTATTGTAGGTACATTCAACATCTTCTATAGGGACTTATTATTTCTCCTCTCTATGTTCTCTATTACTCTCACTTGTAGACGCATTATTGGTTGTGCCTGACGTCTTTAGAGCATGTACATTTTATCACTTTGATCTCTTTTGGAAAGGAGTTTTATTCCTATAGGTTTTCTTCTTTTCTCTATTTTATAGGAATTTTATTATGCTTGGGTACCTCTTCAAGCCTCATTTTTTGAACCTAATTATTCTACCCACCTAAGCTATGCTTAAGGGGAGATGTTGGCGTAGGCTTTTTCCCACTATGTGATTTTACCTACACAATTTTATTTAGATTACTTAGGTTTATTCTAGGTCATTAGTGAAAGATAATCCCACATGCATGAGGATGTTTGGACATGTATATTTTCACCTATATATGTTATTTTATTATTATTATTTGGATAATGCTTGAATGTTTAATGAGAGAATGCTAAATGCTCTTTTTCACAACTTTTTTTTTGCGAGGTTTTTTTTCATGTTATGAGATTTCATTCTACAGGTTCTTCATACATGCTTCATTATTCATTTGATCATGGTGAAATATAACAAGTATATCCTTCACACATTAACAAAAAGGATACAAACAGAAAATCTTAAGGAGTATTTGATCAAGTGGAAGATGCAACATGGGAGGATGAAGCTTTCATGCAACAACATCTAGAGTTGATTCAAATTTAAGGGAAATGTTGTTTTAAATGGGAGGGACATGTTACGCCTTTAACCTTTAATGCATATAGGGATATGTGTGGTCAACTTGTGGCTTACATACCTTTCTTATTATCTTATAGCATTTCTTTGTGTTCTTAATATGGTCAGTCTATGAAATATTAATGGCGAAGTAGAGTATATATAAGAGGTAGTGGCTAGTATTTTATCATCATATTGTAAATTTTATCATATTACATTTTTGTAGAGATTTCCCCCTTAAAGTGGCTCAGTCACAATTATCAAGTATTTTACTCTTTTGTCAATTGTTGTTGTGGATCTAATTATTTTGCTCTTAATTATGTGATATATTATTTCATTGTTATGAAACATCTAAGTAATTTAATTAAATAATTTTTTGAACCAACATTTCTAAAATAACTAAATTTATTTTAAATTTATAAACCTTGGAAGCCACATTTTTCACTAGACTAATCAAAATAGACTTCTGCATATCTTTTGTTTTGTTCTTAATTACTTGCCGGAAAAAATCATTCAACACTTGGTCTTGAATTCTCAATTCCAAGCTCCTTTTAAAAATTACAAAATTTAACTACATACAAATCTCTCCCTTCTACTTCCACAACTTATTTTCCTAGAATATCTTTGATAATATTCATAATTTTTTTGAGTTTCTAATATTTGAAGAAGACACCATTAAATAACAAAGAAAGAGAATAATAGATGGCATTGCCATGAAAATGAGAAAATAAATGTTATAAAAAGATGCCACAAAATATATGTCTATTAAAAGGTGCCAAAATATGAAGCCAACTTTGTTTAAGTCATTTTAATATAATTTTGTTATTATTCCCTGCCAAGGTAGGGAACTATTGGAATTAGTTGGGCAAATAATGTTTTTGCTTCAACAAATCAATTTTTTTTAAATTCTTATAATTTTAACAATTACAAAGTTTTCCTAAAGTTTTTTCATATAAATATTAGCATATTCCTGAGGTCTTGTTTAGGAATATTCTTTGCTAACATCATAAACATTTATTAACATTCACAACACATAAATATATTTAATTAAATATTATTATAAAACTACTTTTGCGCTTATTTTATTTCAAATAGTCTTATTAGTGTATGAAAATTGTGTACAATCCAAGTATTTGTATTTTTTAATCTCATCACAATCAATGTTTGAATGGTATGACCATGAAACCTATAGTATTTTTTATTTTATATAATATAAAACCACCAGTCATCAAATTCAATGGTTATGGCCTCATTTCTATCGTGGTGACATCTTAAGCTCGTATACTCATGATGAATTACTGCAATCACCCATATTCAAGTGCAGTTGTTGAGTTATGTTCTTGTTGTTATGACTGAGGCATTAATTTTATCATTTATGTAAAAAATTTATGAGTGTCATTGATTTCCTAGAAATGTTCTTATGATGTTTCATGGTGAATGATCATGATGACTTGAGCATAGTCTAGTAGGTCCTTGAGTTCTGCATAAGGTTTTGGCATAATGTTATGATGTGATAAGATTATGTGCAATATTGATTTGTATTACTATGATAGATCATAAAAAAAAGAGTGTTAATTATGCTAAATTACTTGTTGTGATAAGGTCATGGTTGACCAAGTTCATAATAAATCAAGTCTTTATGGACAAGGTGTTTTGTGAAGCCTAGTCTTATCCTGGTGAAGGCATGATTAGCAAAATTTAGTGATTTAAGTGAGTTGAGGTTGTGATAATATGCGTGGTAGTAGTTGATCATGGTATGAGTTTTTTTGGCATGATAATGAGTTTTAAATTGCATTTACAATGGTAGGAAGGTCTCAAAGTGGTATGGTACCTAGTGGGTCTATTTGATGGACTAGTTCTTGAGCATGGATATGGATTGTAGAGACATGATGATGATGATATAGATGTGTATGGAATTTAAGTTATGTAATACAATTTTATATCATGAGATAAATATTTAGAGCTAGTCACATGACTCTCAAATTGAACCAAAGGGGTAAGTTCTTCATTGGTGGTCTTCCCATAAACCTTGTCTTAAGACCCTAGGTGGCATGATGAGGCATCATGATCAAGTTTGGATGCTTGTGATTTAATGTGATATTTAACATATTTTTTATATTTTTAAAGATTTTTCATGAATTTTTAGGTCTTGTATTGAAAGAAAAAGCATAAAAATTGAAGTTAAGGTCACCCGAGTGCTAGAATGAGGAGTTGCAGACCTAAGAAGGACTTTTTGATGCTTGCTGGCACATATGAATATTGTATTATAAGATTATATATTGGTTAGAGATTTAAAATTTATAAAAAATAAATTACAAGCATTAGGAGTTGGTTTTAGGGGCAAAGTTTTATGAACAAACATTAAGAATGGAAACTGGGCTAAAACCCTCAAAGTGACCCAATATGGAATAAATTGATGAAAATTTCTTTGAATATATTGAATGACATATTTTTATGATTTAATCATGTATATTACTCTCCTATATACCTCCAAGTGACATTGGTCTATCAAAAGAATGAGTGGAAGCAACAGGCAAACTCTTATTTCTCAAAAAAATTGTATAGAAGGTGGGGTTGACTGAGTCAAAGTTACACAATGGATGGAGGTTTAATATTTTGAATTATAATTCATTTTAATTTTGGTTTATAATCAATTTTCATACCTTAAATATTCTAAACTGGTCATGAAAGTTGACCTATTGCTAAAAAGGTCTAGTGAGAAAACTAGGGAGAAGTGAGAATGAGATTAGGGAAATGTTATCATGGATTAGGAATGATTAAAATTGCATGGGGTTGTTTTTAAATACCTATAAAAAATTTAAATTTTTTTTATATGTTTTATATATCATTAAAAATGTTTAAAATGTTGTTCACAAGATGACCTATCTAATGAAGATGAGACAGTGAAGGTGTAAGTTTCAGAGTTTGGTCTATATATTTCATATTTGACATTAGGCCTCTATATATTTATGTTTTTATATTTTATAAGTATATATAATTATTATATTCATTCATTATTACTTCTTTACTATGTTTACATAGGTGTTGGAATGCAAGATCATCATGACCAGTTCACAAGGCATAATGACAATTTTGAATAAGTGAGAGTGATGATTTGGAGGATCTCTACACATAAATAATGCATATAATGAATATGATGAATTTTTTTGTTACCTAAAATACATATTAATTTTTTAAATATTTTTATAATTAATTTAATAAGTTTAAATATGGAATCCAAAATGGTTTGTCTGGTTGTGTAAGAACTGTGAAAGAGAAGCTTAATTAATTGGTCTACAAGACCAATAGTTGACACTATAAATTATGTTATATCTATTGTATGATTTTATTTAGATCACATATTAACCATTAATGTGTATAATTATTTTTTTAATTATTCTTATAGTATTTTAATACAACATTCATCACGACTATGTTGTTGGTCATGTTGGCAGTTCTAAGTAGTCATCTATCAGATATGATTTTGAGATGATTTGCCCAGAGTTGAATAATATATTACATATTAATATGTTATATAGGTATAAAATTTTAATTTTAATTTATTTTTACTCATTATAATCCCTTATTCAAGTGTGAAGATTCAATTATTCATGACTGGGTTTTGGAGCATTCAGGCAATTCTGAGTGGTCATGTTGTAGGAATGAGTTAGAGATTTTAAGCCCTATATTTCAATATATAAAGTATAGATGATCCTGAGGTCATGTAGGCTCTATCCATGTAAATTTTTTTTATATTTTTATGTCAAAATTAGTTGTATGCTTCAGTTGTGTGAGGTAGACTTTTTGGGTGTGTGAAGAGCTAGTTGTGAGTAGTGTTAATGATGTGATCCAAGTAGTGAATTGAACTAAAAGGTGGTATGGACCTATATGAATGTTATAATGGATATATTTTAGGTTTTTTTAATTTTATAATCTATTTTTTTATGATTAATAAGTTTAAAGAGTGCTAAGTGTAATGTGTTGCTTGAGAAGGCATAATTGCATTAGGTCTCCTTTAGGCATACTAGTGGTTTTAGTTATCATGAGTGGTAAAAGACCTATGTAGTGGTTATTTCATGTATTAAACATGTTATCTGACCCATTTTAATTGAAATCAAAGTGTGGAAAGTTATGTGGTTGACTAAGGTGTATGAAATCAAAATACTAGTATAAGAACAAGGCCTAATTGGCCTAATTGTGTGTGTAGTAGAGAAGACTCCAATGTATGAAGAAGAGGGTGGATTGTGAAGGAAAAGGAGGTCTTATATACCATCATAATAATGTATGTAGACTATGATGAATATATGATATAGTTTATACATGTGGATGACAAGGTCAATTGACCTAATAAGCCTGGTAAGAAGCATGATTGAGCGAAGAAGCCTAGACTCTATTTTGAGAGGGGTGGAAGGTTGAGAAGAATTGAATGAGTTGATTGTATTTTGAGAGAATATCAGATTTTAATCACATATGTGTTCTTTATTTTTGATAGTGAGTGAAATTTAGATAGATAATATAGAGATGAAGAAGAGGTTACCATTTATTGGTTGAGCAACAAGGTGTCTTTCGGTGATCAAGTTGGTCTTGGATGAGTTGGTGCCTCCTTGCAAGTTGGTGCTTGTTAAAGGCCTAGTTGATTTGGTGCTTGAAAAGTGAGGGGTTGGTGCTCCTTGTAGGGTTTGTGCCTCAATAAATCTTGATTCATTACTTATAAGACTATATTATAAGATGTATTTCTTTGATTTTTATCCCCTATGATGGTTTTCCACATATCTCTTGTGTTCATGTGTTGATATCTTGCTTCATGTTTATGTGATTGCTTCTCTATACATTTATTGATAATTATATTGGTTTGTAAGGTTAATGAGTGTTAAGTGGAAAGAAAATATTGTATTAAGACACTGATTCAAGCCCCCCCCCTCTCAGTGTTATTACTTCCAAAAATAATGTTGATGCTTAATGAATGCTTAACTAGGGAATTTATTAAGCTATAAATAAATAATTAATTCAAGGAAAACATAATGATATAATAATTCCATCACCATTTAAATCACTTTCATCAAAAACATAATTATTATAACATAGAAAATGGAATGTAGCTAAATTGGGATAAATAAAAATAATTTAAAAAAGTTTTATGGTCATTACGATTTGATAACATCATCTTATTTAAATGATTATAAAATATATATACCTAATTAATTAATGTTTTTTCCATTGATGAATTAATATATGTTCTTTTCCATATTTTATTTATAATCTAAAATATTATTATTATCTTTGGATGTTTTATGTAAAACTTGGTTTGTTAAATTTTTTGAGTTTTTATTAGTCTCTGCCAAGGTAAGAACTAAAGGAAACATGTTTAAGTTACCCACTTCTTTTTCAACCAATAAAAATGCATAAAATATATATTACATTAACAATTATATAGTTTAGCATATAGTTTGATTTATTAATTTTGAAATGCTATTTAAGCATATTAATTAAATTTAACATGAGGCAAATAATTATAATTTGCATAATGTGAACATATGTCACATGTATTTGACCCCATTCAGTAGATTTTATCCTTTGAATTTAGGGTCTATATATACTAGCATAAACTACAATGCGATTAGGTTTTCACTTGACACAGTTTGCATAGAATAATTAATTCTCTTTGACAGGTTCCCTCAATTCTCCATACATGAGTACAAAGATCAACATATATAATCTTTCATCCTTTGATAATTACAACACCATGTTGTTTTATAATTTTAATAAATGATAGTGAAATGCAGATTGAAAATTATATCATGCCTACATACCATCACCCCTAGTGTTGGTCACATGTTTGGAAATATCTCATTCATGACATGAATAAAACCCTTCTATCTTGGCTTCTAAAGTTAGTATTTCCTTTAGAAATATTCCCTGACACTCATATAAATTCATCATCATTTTATTTTATACCAAATCCACATTTCTAATGTTGCAATGCTTTTCACTGCCAATCTTAACATTTAAAAAAGAATGTATAAACATTTAGGAGTTCCTAAAAATAGTGTGAAAACTTGTTTACTATTCTCAATTTTATTCAATAAAGCTTCTATGCATTTTATCCTATAGCGTCACTACTCTTTCATGGCTCACTTTATAGTTTTCACAAAAGAAGTTAATCAATGTTAAAAGTCTATGTTTTACAACCTATATTAATTAAAATGATGGTATAATTTACACATTGTGGTACAAATTACATTATTAACTAAAAATTAGGATCTAAATATCATTTAAAAATATATATTACTAAAAGAATTAAACAACATATATTTATATTATTACTTTTGTTAAGAATTATATTATTGTGAATTCAAAAAAATCCGAAATGACATGTGTGCATATATATTCTTTCATGAAATTTAATATTTCATATGATATTTATATTCGATATTTTACAAAATTATTTCAATATTATAATTCAAAATGTAAGTAGTGACTTGTATTAGATCACCACTCATAACCCATCATTACTAAAAAAACATGTGTGAACAATGGATCAAAGCTTTTTATAGATGTCCACTAACTTATAAACTAACCATTTGAACCGAATTTGTCAATATTGTAGTAAGTGTGGTCCATATTGATAATTTTATAATATTATAAATATTAAGTTCCTTGAGAATATATTAAAACACTAACACTATGCACTATTATGATTAAATATTACCAATGTTAGGTAACTTAACCACGTGATCCAGCTAAGACATCTACTATGATTCATTTATTTGTTAAGAATAAACATTATTGACATTGGGAAACTTAAACATGTGATATGGTTAAGAGATCTACCACCTATTAAGTACATGTATAAAAAATCAATTTAATTAATTCAATTCTATGTAATTCAATATAAAACATTTAATAATAAGACTAGCCACATTGTAATTCTTATGCTTATGGAAAAATACTCAATCATAAATAATTTTCAATACAAAGACAAGGACTAGCCACTACCTAGACCTTGTTTTAATCTAATTTACCCATTAAAAAAATAGATTAGACCTAGCTAAAATATTTTTCTATACTTAAACATGAGGTGCTTTCATTTTATTGTATTTAATATCATTAAATTTTTTTAACAAAGAACATTCATATGAGGTTGGGAATTTGATATCCTTTCCATGTTTTTAAAGGCTTTAGAAGGAGAGAAGGTTTGAGTTTATACTATATTAAAATGTAATAT
This sequence comes from Torreya grandis, assembly GCA_037957365.1. Taxonomy (NCBI): domain Eukaryota; kingdom Viridiplantae; phylum Streptophyta; class Pinopsida; order Cupressales; family Taxaceae; genus Torreya; species Torreya grandis. The sequence continues at coordinate 773,119 of JARHVA010003463.1, read as the reverse complement.
TTACATTTAATGTGTTTTAACTAAGCAATCTTTTTGTGTTTTATTTATAAAAAATTATTAATATATACTATTGATATTATATAAAATTAATAGTATTTATATTAATATTATATATTATATATTTAATATAATATATAAAATAAGTATATTTATAAAATAATTTAATAATATAAATATAATATATAATAATTATATTATAATATTTTATAGTTATATTCTTATTACATTATTATATATTATAATTATATGATATTTAAATATATTTTCATTTTTAAATATTTCCAAACATGTCTAAGTAACATATATTCAAAGTATTTGTAACACACATCTTCAAATTATCAAATATAATTTATATGTGTTCAACTTCCTTCACATTATATTTTGGTTTTATTTTATGATATCAAAATAAGCATTATAGAAATCATATCTACACAAAAACAAACTTAATAAATATAATGCAATCCCAAGGTAACTACAATCAAATATACAGTTTTATCATTACTTTCAAAGATAAAATAAAAAATAACTAATTTAAAAATGCATGCATAGAAATCAAACATACTCCCAAGGTAAACATATTCATGAAGTACACAAGGACCACCACTAAGACCACAAAGTAAACTCCATCAATTTTTTATTTGCACATTTTCAAACATTTTACATATTTACTAATAATGGCATGTACTCATGTCGTAACACGACCTTTTTTTATATTCATTTCAATTCACATTAGTGAAGATGTAAGATTGAAACTCATAGAAATAATGGGATTGAAAATAATAAAATAAATATTCAAGTAAAGAGACCATTTACTAAGTTAGGACACATAACACATAGACACCACTCATTTAGATGGGGCACTTTTTACATAGAAATCATTCACTAAGTAGGGGAACTTACTCTAGAGAGACCAAGGTTCTAATGTTGCGGGAATGTTCCAGGCCAACTTACACTTGGGTTATTTATTTTGAGTCATTAAAAGGTCCATTTTTATATGAATAATTGAGTGGTTGTACAACCACCCATTGTTCTATATAATTTCAAAAATGTCACTCTCACTCTTATGTATTTCTAGGATATTGTCCATACCATTACTTATTTTCAAGACTACCTCCAAAGTTTTATTACTTAGAATCATTCTAGTTCATGTTTTCATGATAAATCACCTATATCATTGTTGACCCATAATGGTCATGGAGGAAGAGTTAAGTATGATGAAGATAATGTGCATGAAATAAAATAAGTGGATGAGTACATGGGGCACTAACATGTAAAAGTTTCCAAATACCATTGAGGATATAAAATGGTATGTAAGAGTAACATTTCAAGTAACCATGTGAGCAAAACAACTCAAGTGAAAGAGATAATAATATGTCAAATAATTTAATCCTACTTGTGATCATGACTAAAAAGTGGACATGTGAGCATAAATTGAGTGGAAGATAAAAATGTTAATGGTTCAACTAAGGACTATCTCACATGATCTTAGGTGATAAACTCACAAGTATACAACACCTAAATAAAATTAGGAAAAGAGAACATGCATATGTAATACTTTAGGTTTGGTGGAGATAAAATGGAACTACGTCATGGATTTGTTGACTTATACTGACATCTAAATTAAGTATGCAAAAGCTTGAAGGTTGACACCCTAACCACCTTGCTTAAATATGAGATATTAAATAAAACAATAATTTTTTTAATCAAAATTCATGGTAGAAGATCCAACATAAAAAAGAGAGGAAATATTTTGTCAACTTAATAAGACATCCCTTGTCTTAAGTGATTTTTATGGATAGAAAAACCTTGTTACTATTTTTGGTCCCATAGACTATTTCTATTGTGGACGATATTAAAATTATTCATTCATGCATTCCTTGCTCACTTTCGAATCCTTCTCCCATGCCACCAATTTCACTATGATTGCCTACATTTAAATTCTTACACCCACATTGAAGTTGGTATTTTTAGTACCATAATTGATCCTACTTATAATTAATCATTATAAAGCATGTAAAACATAGTAAACCATGCCTAATTAATATCCATTTCATTTTGACTAAAACTAAAATAGGAGTTGGTATTACACTAGTGGGTATGACACGTTATCATAGATTTTACTCAACGTATGTATCCTAAACCCACATCACTTAAACACATGTGTATGTATAATATATTATTTCCTTTCTTTTCCTTAGAAAAACTCTAATGTAGTTATGATATCGAGATACTTCAAAGAAAACAAAGTGACATTAGGGGTGTTTGTGTTGGGGCTGGTGAATAGTATGAAATATCTTATTATTTTTCATGCCCATATGGGTGGGAATTATGATATTAAAAATTAGAAATTTTCATAAAATATATAAATTCATAAATTTAAATTTAATAATATAGATAAGACCCTAATTTTGTAACAACAATGCTCCATAGTAAAATTCTAACTTCAAACAATGATAAACATTCTAGTGATTGTTTGATCTCCCATATTACTATGATTTATTTGTGTGTGAATATATCCTCATGTTTAAATGAAATGAAATTATTATCTACTTATAGGTGACATTTGAAGTCAAATTAAACATTATTAACATTTGCACCGACTTCTAATGGGTAGGGCCTAAAAGGGGGACATGGGTACCTAACATAAAGGGGATATAAAATAGAAATTAAGATAATGATAAGATATATGTGAACAAGATAAAATAGGGGATGCACAAGATGGGGTATTTTAGAAAATATAAAGTCAACAAGAGGGTCCATATAGCCCCATTTGGCCCTACTAAACTACACATACATAAGAGGGTTAAATTAATATAAAATTACTCTAAATAATGTCACGAGGCCAATTTTAAGTGTGTACATTTTTGCCCAATTTCATGCGTGTTTGTGTGTGTGTGTGTGTAAGCATAAATTTTAATGTAAAAAAAGGATAAGTAAAAATGATATAGTTGCACATTTGGATATCTACAACTAAAATTGATGCACCTCTAAACCTGCAAAATAGATTTTATTTTTCTACAGACAAGTGGGTAAATGCAAGATGATAATAAATGTTGAAATCTAAAATACTCAAATAAAATGACTCATTTTAATAAATAATATATGAATAAAAATTAGAATTAGGCACCCTATCAGACATAAATCTCCAAGTCTGAGTAATATCTGAATAAAATATGAGTAATATTTTAGTTGAATATCAGAAAAAATTAAGTACGATCCAAGTAAAATTTGAGTAATTTTCTAGTATAACTTGATTAAAATTTTGAGAAATATGGAAACTAGAGCTAGACACCCTATAAAACATGAGTGTCCAAATGCACCATTTTGGATATGTTAATGTGCATTCCCTAAAATCACTAATATGGATATATTGAGTAGGATATATTTCCCCATTTTGAGATATGGGGTGATCTATGAGATTTTAGGATATGAAAAGTATAGACAATCATAATGTGAAAATATATGGAATTTAGGAGCATTCACAAAGACATATTTCCCTATGTTACCAAAAAATATATTTCAAAAGGTAACATAGAAACATCAAAAATATAAACATCAAAAATATAAATCTATAACAATGAGTTACTAGTCCTCAAGATATGTCAATGATGATCATAAGCAAAGTACTTGGGATTTATATCCCAATAGATGCCCCAAGAATTAAATACATTATGGTCACTTTTTAAACCTAAATTTAGATGTTTATATAGGGATAGGGTTAAAAATATAGAAATAGTTAAAGCACAAGGGCGATAAATTAATATATAGCATGTCAATTAATTGTAAACTCAAACAAATGAATATTCTTAATTATAACATTAAGATATGATAAATATAAGAAGTCCTTGGTTTAAAATATGTTCAATTGATTGCAATACCAAATAGAAATGATAATTAGTTGGGTTTACAATATATGGGTAGATATCTATGAGAAACAAGTGTAAAGTATACATGATCATTATTATGGATCAGTCATCAGATTATATAAATTATATTTATGTAGCTATAAACATAACTGGGGGATTTATAACTATCGTCGATGCTAGTGTTTGACTATGATGCAAGTGTTTAGTATGGAATAATTACTAGATCTAGATGTAGCCAACATTACTTTTTTGGGTTTTTTGTTGCCTTTCTATTGATGTATTTATATCTAAGATATAGGTTGTCACCTTTTATTGATTGATAAATCCATGTCTCTTCACCCTTTTTCACCCTTAGAATGAATTTGTTAAAAAATGGGTTAGTTGGCTCATGGTGTTAAGCTAAACTAAAAGATCCCTTTGTTAATGACCACTACCTATATAGCCAATACTCCAAGGAGGGCCTCATAATTATGTAATTCCCCCCTATGCATGAGAAAGTTTGTGCATAAGTGTGAAATATATTATATTAGATGGCGTATATAATGACCTAGCTTATAACTTGACAAATATCACTCATGGGTTTCTCTTTGAATGCTTCAGACTTGTAATATGACTACTCTTATGCTTGATATGAAAATAGGTATGAATAGAGAATAATAAATTAGTTTTGTATTTAATTGATTTAGCTTTAGTAGGCATTTGATTTGTATTTACTAAATGAGGAATGATAAGGCTTAGACTTGTATTTATAACATACCTTTTTAAAATATTTCATGGTAGAGTTTAATAAGATAAATAGGTTGACCCATAGTTTTCAAAATATTTTCAATTTGGATGACTTTTGGTAATTAAACACTAGATAAGGATGTAAAAACTACCATTGGTAGTAGTGTCACTCAGTGGCCATTAGTGTCCAAAAAGCTAGAAAATAGGTATGGCTATGAAACTAACAGTGAAAGATGTTTATCAATTTTTAAGATTTTGGTGCATTACAAGAGACCTAGGTCATCACAATGATATGGATGTGTCTAAGATTAAACATTTAGGCATAGTCAGATGGTGAATGCAAGCCTTTTGGTAATAGGGAGGTCTCGAACTAAAGGGTAGAGTCCTGATTGATATTTTTCAAATGTACAAGACTGAGATGCTATAAATATTTAGTTTTTGTATCTACATTCTCCCCAACTAAAATCTAGAAGTAATAAGGTGTATAAGTGTGGATATCATGTTTTTATGACATGCCCCAACTAAAATCTAGAAGTAATAAGGTGTATAAGTGTGGATATTGTGCCTTTGTGACATGCTCCCACTAAAATCCAAAAACTATGAAAATGTGGAATTCATGCTTCTATGACATGCCCCCAATGATATACCCCACTTTTGAGGTGAGAGAAATAGAATCTAGAAGGTATGTTACCTCAAAAGGATAATGTATTTGAATAGCCTATGTATAAATCATGTAGCATATAGAAATAACATGTGGAAGTAGATATATCAAATAAACTCATTGTATGTGATCACATCAAGTCATAAGATGCATGATATAGATCATGGAAAGGTCTAGAGATTAACAATACAAGCTTATAAAACAATCAAACACATACACAAGAGCACTCAATGTAACACAAAAGAATGGTCCAAGGAGACCTCATACAAGGGGCATGTTCAAATGTCAATTAATCAAAATGGATGACATATTTAAATTTCAAATCAACATTGAATAAGATATTCAAATGTCCAATCAACATACAATGGCAAAAGGGAGAATAAGAAAGGAACATATTCAAATGATCCACAAGCAAGATAATAGTGTTATGTATCTAGGGAAAAGATATATTAATGTATATGATTTGATGTAGATGCTGACATGTGGCACACATCCCCCTTAGTTAGTTATATGGGTCCAATATATTAGGATAATAGAGTAACTTGTGGAATCAGTGCATTGAATAATGGTCGGCCTACATTGGGATTAGGAGATTACCCATTCATTGTTAATTGATAGAGATCTATATAAAGGAGATGATTATCATTGTAAAGGTATCAATTAAGCATTGAGTCTTCTATTTTAAGAGGATATTGGAGGTTGTCCCCTCGAAGAGACATTATGGAGTTATTCATTCCAAAAGGAGTATTGTATGGTGTTACCCTACCTTAAGGGTATTCTATTTTTGCATATATTGATTATGTGGACATCTTGGTCCACCCATATATATTATTTTGAGTTTATTTACATTATAGTATACATTATTTCTAAATATTATAAGTGTGGATCATACCAAGTATCAAAGCTTCGATTTGGGCAATTTGTATGGAGCGAAACCCTAATTTTTTTAGAATCATCAATATATTTCAATCCGTTACAATTTTTTACACAATTTTTTATTAGATATGAATCATATTTCAAGGAACTCTTATTAAAAAAATTGAGCCTTTTTATCAATTTTGAGGGAGTTATTCATATTTTAGGGTTTTAACTAATTTCATTCCAAAATATAAGGTATTTTGTTGGTGAAATTATTAATCATGATGTATCATAATACAAAAAATATACAGACAAAATTTTAGATTTGTTTTATATGTTTGGAGTGAGTTATTGCAATTTTAGGGTTTTTAATATATTCATTTTATAGACCCAAATTTGTGGAATTTTTTCACAAAATTTTTATTGATGTTAGATTATCATAATATGAAGCTACAATCAAAATTTGGGATTATTTTGATTAGTTTTAAATTAATTATTAACATTTTAGGGTTTTGTGAACCCTGGTTTTTTTTTGTGGATCATGAAGTTGTAAGTATTTTCAGGAGAGGATGGTATTGATGATAGAGAATGGTGGATCATTTTTAAGGAGAATAATACTCAAACAATTTTATGTCAAACACAATTGTCTCTTTATTTATTTTGGCCTGCATAACATGGTTTAATCAGTTGAGCTTTGTATATAAAAAAATCCATGGGAAAACATGGAACATGTATTCCTAGATCAATGGGATATAAAATAAGAAGAGAATGAAGATATTGAAGAAGAAAAATCAGTGGAAGAAAATAATGGCAATGAGGAAGAACATACAAGTGAAGAAGAAGAAGAATTGGATGATAAGGGTTCAAATAATTTGGTTCTAAAAAAATCCAAGTCAATTTTTCAATTTTATGGATGCATTCAAAAGAAGAAGGTTGTTGTGTTCATAAACCCTACTAGAAAATATAAATTCATCAACGTGAATGTGGCCAAACATTTACATGTTCAAGTAAAGAATATTAAGGAGGTTCAAGTAGATGGTAATAATATTTGAGTGTTTGAAGATTTAAAACTTATTATGGAAAAATATGTTTTTCATTTAGATTTTTATGCTTTGGATATATATGATGTGGATATGGTTCTTGGATATCCATGGTTATAGAATTTGGGAACAATCAATATTAATGTTCAATAAATTTAATGAAGTTTTTGTATAGGAAAAAAAAGGTCACTTTACAAGATATCATAGTGGGAAAGGCACACCAATAACAGTCAATGTAGATCATGAGAATGAGATTGAAATAAGTGATGAAGAACATTTAAAAGATTCATATGAAGACATAGATGAAGAAATAATAAAATCAAATCAAAACATTTCATCTACTCAAGATATAAATGAACCACCAAATAAAAAGGTGGAAGAGGTAGAAGAAAAGGTTGATAAGGTCAAATTATCAAAAAAAGTTGAGGTATATAGACACCCACATCATTATTAGAGGAAACAATCATGGACATGTGAGGGAGTGTCATAATAACAAGCACTTTGGCTATATAATAAATCAAATTTCTAATAACTATGGCTATGCATGGAAGCTAAAGAATACCTACTATGGTCATGGATGGACTTAGAGTAGTGAAGCAAAATATGGTACATGGAATCACAAGAGGAATAATTATGCATGGACACCAAAGTAGTATAATTATGATCATGAATGGAATCAGAGGAGCACAATGGAATTTGGAAACAATCTTGGAGAGCTATACCTACTAGGATCACATATGGATGGCTAGATGATCAAGATTGGAGACAAGTGTGTAATGATTTGAAGTACACTCATTATTTGGTTTCTTCCTATGTTTTGGGGATGAAGCATGTCAAGGAGGGAAGTAATGCTATGTATCTAAGGAAATGATATATTAATGTGTATGGTTTGATGGAGATGTTGACATGTGGCACACATCCCCCTTACTTAGTTATATGGGTCCAATATATTAGGATAATAGAGTAACTTATGGAATTAGTACATTGGGTAATGGTCATCCTACATTGAGATTAGGAGGTTACCCATCCATTGTTAGTTAGATAGAGGTCTATATAAAGGAGATGATTATCATTGTAAAGGTATCAAGTAAGCATTGAGTCTTCTATTATAAGAGGATATTGGAGGTTGTCCCTCAAAGAGATATTATGGAGTTATTCCTTCCTAAAGAAGTATTTTATGGTGTTTCCCTACCTTAAGGGGATTCTATTTCTACATATATTGATTATTTGGACATCTTTGTCCACCCATATCTACTGTGTTGAGTTGATCTACATTATATTTTGCATTATTTTTAAATATTTTAAGTGTGGATCATACCAAGTAGTAAGTAATGTAATATACTCAAGGAAGTGGCATATTTTACTAGTCCCTTCATTATGTGTTAATAAAAAATGTTATGTATCATAGCATATCAAGTACACTATGAAATATATGAACATGGATATATACATGTGTAAATATTGGTATATAAGCTCAAACATGATAATGTAGAAATTATCATATAGGATATGTAATTTGTATCAATCATGATCAAAAAATTAGATTCCCCCAATGTATTATATGACATGGGTAGAGGAGAGGGCCAACATCTAGAAGCGCATATAACATGTGTCTAGGTATGTTTGTATCACACTCAAAGATGTGTGAATCATATGTATATATAGGAATGAAATTATATGTTATCTACTAACATAAAGAAAACAACATAGATGTCAAGGAGCTAATAAAATCTGGGAATGCTAAATATTTTTGTAGTTTTCAATTTATTTGAATAATTTTTGTATTTTTGTTTTTTTGTATAATTTGAAATATTTGAAAATAAAATGCTAGCCTATGATCCCATCCAAGAAATGCTAATAAATAGCTCCAAATACAAAATATGGTGCATCAAACTAGTGGTACTACCAAGGAACATGTATATGTGTCATATCTCATTTAGTAGAATTTGTAGTATTATGCATATGCATAATAGGACTATGTAGTCATGAAGAAATAATGCAAGAAGTAAGGGTTCGTACAACCCATATTTTTAGTGTTATGTGGTTTACTTAGAATAGTTGTAATTGGAACATGTAATTGGATTACAATGTGTAAGACTAGATAAAGTTTTTATGAAATCCACTATGTATCTCCGGTGCAAAGGCCTCTCAAGTATGGGTCACTTAGGAAAGTGGATTGCTTATTGCTTACCCTTTCACATAAGATTAACCTTACTAGGTTTGATAATTATTTGTCTTGGTATAAAATTATCTTTATCAAGTGGATCTTTATATGGAATTTTGGAAACTATGACTACTATGTTGATATGAATGTATTTAATATGCCCATGCACTGTCAAGATTATTAAACAAAGTTTATGTATCTAAGGTCATCCCAATAACATATCAAAGAATCCTATATATGTTATAACTAAGAAGGTGGTAATTGTTATAGCACAAATTTTCACCCTAGATAAGTCAATCAGACCTTCTCAAATTTGGGAAAAGTAGAACTATTTATGAGTATATGCAAGTTGCTACAAGAGATAGATCTATATATTATAGGTTAATTCCCTTGATCTAAATGTTTATGCTCACACACTTCACTAGACTAATCACTTTTTGGGGGTGAAAATGGAAGAAAGAAACATAAAGTAACCTACACTAATGGAGGTGATGCATGCCAAAGATGTCTCCACAAACATACTTGAAATCTATACTATGAAGGCAGATTACTAAAACTGATCTCAACTTAGGATTCTTCTAGTATAAGTGTTTCTACATGGAGACAGATTACTAAAATTGATCTCAACTCAAGATTATTCTATCATAACTGCTTCTACATGGAGGCAGATCAATTTTCATTTCTAAAGGTAGGTGAATATGAGGTCTAATATCATACACTACTAATCTTTCTTCACACTTCAAAAAACACTTAGCAAATAGTTACACTTCATGATACCTATTAGAAGAAGTATTATTCACATAATGCATACAAGAGCATAATGGAAGCAAGGAGAAATAATCATCACTTGTCATCCAAATAGACCACTTGGCATACTTAGGCAAGAAATTCAAAGACTAAACCAACTTGAGAAAACTATATTCAAAGGAAAAACAAGATCTCAAACCAACATGGCTTTGCCATACCAATTGTGGATTGTTTACAATGCCAAAATGGCTTCAATATATAGAGCATAGGAGAGGTGAAAGAAAGAGTGATGTTGAAGAGTCACAATGCCAAGTGTCAAGACTTGAAGACAAGCTACAATGTAAGAGGAGTTAGAAAACAAGTCATGAAGTTCTCTTGGATAAGTGTCAATCACCCATTGGATGGGATTATTGGTACTTATACATGGTATACACCTCCTTTGGTTTAGATACCCTCTATTACTTTCAATGATAATGAGATTGTGGATGACGATTCTAATATTCATTCCTTATTAATTCGAGCATACCTTGATCACTATCCTATACACAATGTTATGATTGATAATAGTGCTAGTGATAATGTTTTCACCATGAATTTACTTACACATTTAGGATAAACACATAATGATTTGAAACCTTTTACCAAATCAGTTAGAGCATTTGATGTGACATCATAGCATGTTCTTAGTGAGATAGCCTTACCTTTACAAGTGGGTCTAACACATGTGGTTACTACCTCTTCATTTATACCATACATGGAACTCTTTTATATGTTATTGGGATGATCTTATACTCCCTATGTAGTACCTTATACAATTCATCAGTGTGTTAAATGCATTCATGCCAATAGGGTAATTATAATTTTTGGTATTCCACATGAACATCCACGTGAACAAGAGACATTTATACCTAGATAATTAATTAAAACCTGCTAAGGTTAATCATTCATGAAATGGTAATCAATAATAAATTTCCATTCTCAGGTGAATGACACTTGATATACCATTACATCAGAGATATATAGTGTATTCTATAAAATCCTTATCTACTATGCACCATATAGATATTCAAAGCACCTAAATATGTTATTACTATTGATACTTCAAATAAACCATAAAACACTTAGTGATGGGATCTATTAAGCCCTACTATTTTCACCTCATGACCACAAATTCCTATTATACATATGCAGAGCATTACAGATCCTACCATACTAGATATTACACCTATGCATGTTCCTTCACAGTATCACCAATTTATTTCACTAAGTTCCCAGTGGGAAGATACCTATGGCCATCCATTGGATGTAATAATATGATATTTCTCTCTTTCAAAATATTTCAAAAATACCAAAAAAAATAAACATCCAAAAACATCTTCAGCTTTTACATGTTCTATTAGTTCCTTGTCATCTATGTTGTTGGTTTAATGTTGGTAGATGGAATATCAATTCTTTTTATATACACATATGTTTCACACATCATTTGAGTGTGATATATGCATACACATATACATGATTTATTCCTATACAAGTGTTGAGCCTTTCTTCTACTCATGTCATATATACATTGTGGGAATCTAATTATTTTATCTTGATATACACATATGTTATATAGTTCAATGATCGCATTCCATTATCATGATTGAGTTTATGTACTTACAGATGCCTTTATTATGTTTATTTATAAACATAATATTTTTATAATTTTATTAACTATTGATGCTTTCTCTCTTGTAGGAGCCCACAAAATCTCAATCTTTCTAAATGCATGCCTTAAAGGGTGTACTAGGAAAGGGATTGGAATACCTTTGGTGCTTCATAGGATTGTTGGCTCCTATACCCTACTTAAAACCAATACAAACTACTCCTATTTGATTCCCTAAGCATTAAAACCTCACTTATACACTTTACTAAGTAGCTTACTACCCAAAATAGCACCTACCTAAGAAAAACTCTTTTTTACTAATTTTCCTCCTATGTCAATTGATTCAACCCCATTCTAGGATTTATCACACGTTACGAAACTATATCGACCCAAGATAACATAGTTTGAGACCTAATAGCTTTATTTCCTACCTAACAAAGTCGATCAAGCTAACTACATCGGTTAAATTCTTAGAAGGGTTGAAGGTCAATTCATGGCTATAAATTACCCCTCAACTTCATTTATAAAGAGAGGATCATTCAATTACGCATCATTATTGATTATAAATGTGCATATACAATTAATAAGAGCTTTCATTGCTTAACTTTTTTCATTAGAGGAGTAACACTCATCTAGTGGAGGTATTGGATGCATAGGATAAGTCTAATAGCCTAGATATGATTTGTCCTTTGATCTTTATAATCCCACAATAACCTCTTTTAAAGTACCATTGGCCAAGGGAAATATTAAGGCACAATGGATTCACTTCAAAAAGGTAAGTATATTCCTAGATCTTCATATTTTGATATTAGATGTCGTATAACTAATGTATTGAATTGTATCTCTCCTTGCTTAGATAATTTATGTGTTATATTAGATAGAATTATCTTTGTATGTTTATTATCTTCCCCATTTGTGCCACAAGTTTTGGTGAGCACTAGATTAACTTGCATATTCATTTACTAGATTAACTTGGATGTTATTTAGTAGATTAGCTTGCTTATTATTATTACAATCATAATACCTAGCTAGGTTTATCATGAAATAGCATTTGACAAGAGGCCTTAGAAACCTCTCCTTTCCATTGTGTGATAAGAGATCCATTAGTGTAGATTTATTAGATTCATTATCAATCATGACCCTGATATAAACATATTATCAATCAAACTTGTTAGTTTATTACCTTCTCCAAGCTTCAATATTATTGAGTAAGATAAGTTATAGATATGTCTAATTTATCTTGCATATATTTTGGTGAACTAGATATGAATCTAACCCTTGTATATTTTTAAGTTTTATTTAATAGGCAACTAGATCGATTATATTAACCTAGTTCAACACTCAATGTGTAGGTTTTCATACTCTATCGACCTTATCAACTTAATTTGGTTGTGTGCATAGTTTTTATATCTTCGTTGACCCAATTGACCTAGTTAAGGCATATTTTTATAGATTTTCCAACTGAGATGGGCTTGTCAATTTTTGTTTGTGGAATTTTTAGCATAAAAAAACTAGATAGATTCAATCAAATTAGTTTATTTTGCTTCCTTTAAACATTTAACATAATTGATTTAGATTCTTTTATTTTTTACATTTTTCATTTTATAACTAAGTCAATCAGATCAACACAGTTCTATTTTTCTTGTCATTTACCAATTTTATTTATACTAAGTCGACAGGCTCGATTATGTCTAAATATTTTGTCTTTTGTCACTATAGGTTCAACTTTCCACCTAAACAACATAGTTTAAAATAATAATTCAACGTTCTTAGGAAAATTATTGCATCGACTTGGTTGACTTTGTATTATTTTCTAGGTTCACTCTAACCAAATCAGTGATTTTTCTTTTTCAAATTTTAAGTAAATCCATTTTCTATTTATTTTTCAAAATTTAAATTTTAGTATTGTCTTTACCAAATTTTCAATTCTATAAAATTGTACCTTTATAGTCAATTAAGTTGACCAGCTTAACTTAATTATGTATCTACTTTCTATCCAGGAAAATAAGTTGACTCGTTCAATTGTGTTCATTCTGGACTGTCTTCTAACAGACTGAGTCAATTAGATCAACTTTGTTATATTATGTTTGTACAACTTGATTGACTAGGTTGACTTTTTCTTTCTTTCTAATTCAAGTAAAGGGAGTTAACCTACATTGATAATAAGTAAACTCATTTTAATTTTTAGTTAGATACATGTTTATTTACTTTATAAAACTATAAAATAGCTTTCAAAACTTTGATTTTTGTTCTTATTTTTCACTTTGGTTTTCCCTAAAAATTGTGTACTGATAGTTTTCAAACTTATTAACTACTATCATGAAAGGCTACTCGATACTCTATTTATGTTCATTGTCTATCATTTACAAATATCATAGCATGAGGGGTGTTCCTCAATACTCATAGCCATAGTACAAATCTAAACGTGGTTTTTAGTTTCTTCCTACTTCACAGTATTTTGGAAATGCTTAGGATTTCTCTCTTTATTTAAACTTAAGAATCTAATCATCCATTCATTTGTGTGGTGCATTGGTTATTAGGTAGCACCAATAAATTAATTTCATCTTACCCTTGAAACTGGGTTTAGTGGGCTAAGGGAATGGTACTTCCTCCATAGGTAGTGCTCTAAAATACTGGGTCGACATTATCCAATAGACAATCAAGTATATTTGGAAGCCTACATTTTCAATAAAAACCTTTAGTATGATTTCCTACTCTTCTTTTCAAATAATTATTTAAATCTTAAATTTCATTATTGTTGCTTGTTTATTATTCTATGGTTTATTTCAAATTTTTATTAGCCAATGTTGATACAAGGTTTGTGTTGTGTTATAACTAGGTTAACCAACTCGGCCTAGTTTCTTGTGTGTTTAGTTTTATTTTCTATAACTAAAACTAAATTATCCAAATTTAGACCATTTTAAATTTTTCTTAGATTGTACAACTCAGTTGACCAACTCGACTCAATCTATTATAGACCATTATGTTTTCCTTCCTATATAACTCAGTCAACCAACTCAACTTAGTCTATTACAGACGATTCTATTTTCCTTCCTACAGAACTTACCAGTTCAGCCTAGTCTATTATATATTTTTATATTTTCCTTTTTATAGTTTTTAGTCGACCAGCTTGACCTAGTCTATTACAACCTATTATGTTTTCCTTTCTACATAACTCATTTGACCAAATCAATCTAGTCTATTACAGACTATTTTGTTTTCTTTCTTACAGAACTCACTTAACTAACTTGACCTAATCCATTGTAGACTATTATTTTCCTATTTTTATTTATTTCTAACTATGTCAATATGTTTGATTACATACCTAATGGCTGATTTAGTTCTATCTTAGATTATTTGACATTCTACAACTCAATAAACTACAATGTTGACCTACTCAACTCTATACTAGTTGGCTAACCTAGTTCACCTTTTGTCATGTCACTTGCATATTTAAAAAGGCATTGACCTATTTGATTACATAGTACTTGGTTGACACAATCTTTTTTCATACCCAAATTTCATCTCGCCAATCCCATATAGTGTTTGGTCGACTTAGTTTTATTGCCATAATTTTTTTCCTTAAACACAACTTGCACATTCTTAGATTTCTTTCTCCCTTGTTTAAACGTCATGAAATCACCTATTAAAATATTTCTTGATGACCTTAACCCATTTAGATGATACATGGGTTACTTTTTTTTACCTAATTTAACCACCCAAGAGGATAATCCCTCATGGTGCATTTTTTCCCATCCTTCATCTATTGATTATAACATGGTTCAAATCACCCAAAGTGATTATCTAGATGGTTCTAATCCATTTCACACTTCTCATGATACCACCTTATCCAAACTACCTTAATACACCATTGGAGTATTTGATACAAGATTAACAAATAATCCCATAGGGAATCCTCCAATAGGAAATATCCCTACTCCTAATAATGGGAATGTTCTTCCTATCAACACTAACATTCCTTATCTTCATAATCCTAATATTCCACCTTTAAATACATAAATTGATACTAAAATTCTTGTACAAATAGTCCATTAAATGAATGTTATGCAAATAGTAAAAACCTCTCAAATAATGTAGATGCAACATCATCTATTACAAATGACTAATCAACCTCCTCTAATATTACCTCAAAATAATCAAAATTATATTCCTCATCTTCTTAGAGATGTAAATGTGAATATCATTTCACAAACCCTTATGCATAATAAGATGCTTAAAAATATCCAAAATGAAACTTTAACACCTTTTATTGTATCCATTGATATTTGAAACATTTTTCCAACTATTAAATATGATGGAACTAAAGACCCTACATATTTTCTTAAGAAATTTAATAATCTCTACAAGGAATGGATCTAAACAAATACATTTTCTACTATTAAAATTCTAGTCAAAACATGTACAGGTGGTGTCTTAGAATGGTTTGATCAATTGCCTCAACATTACATCACAAAATTAGAATATTTAGTTAATGTTTTAGTCAAATAATTTCAACAAAATTATCTTATAGAAAATTATCTTAGTCATTTTATCAAATGCTAAACAATCAGCCTTAGAATTCGTTCATGATTTCATCAAATGAAGGAAATCATTAGCTCATAAATTAGGTCATAACACGAATGATGATAATCTCTTCAAATTATTTATCATTGATTTAACACATTCACTTTAGTATAAGGTTCAAACTTCTTCTCCACAAATTTTAAATGAAGCATTTGATCAAGCTAAAATACAAGATTTCCTTCTGAAATAATTTAAGTCAATTCATATATCAACCAAGGAATCTTTCCAAACCTCAACCAATGCAATTACAAGTACTACTCCTTAAATGAGTGCAGGAGTAGTCAAAGTAGATAATCAACTTGTTTCCCACCCACTATTAATAGTACCACAAATGAAGCAATTATTATCTCCATCTAAACCCTTCACCTATAATACTACCACACCTTCATGGTATGACCCTAATAAATTTTGTTGGTTTCATGTTGATGTGGATCATTCTCAAGAAACATGTCATGAGATGGTAAAAAAAATTGTTTATTTCATGATAAGAGATACATTTGATCATGATACCATGATAAAATTATTTCATCATGATTATATTAAAGAATATCAAAATAAAAAAGTTACTAAAACCATATATTCCAAACTCTAAAAATATTCTTCTGCCTGTAACACTCAACATTAAAATGACAATATTTGTGTAATTTCTATTGATCATGATCAATATTGTACAAATTCTCAATATGTGAATATAATAAAATTTAATTATAGATGAAAACCTGCTCATAAAGACCCTATCACTAAACCTAAGAAACCCTCCATTGAGGAACAACTACTTAAAGATACTACAACCACATCTTCCAAATCAAATGAGGAAACACTTCCATAATTATAAGCCCTACATAGTTATCTTATTTTTACAAGAAACATTGTACCTCATAACCTAGTATTGGTTCTTCATCCTATTAATCATATTGGAATTTCTTGGATGAACTTAAGTCAATGCCTTGTAAAATTCCCCTTATGGAGTTATTTTTTACTCCTCCATACCATAAAAAAATAATTATGCAAAAATTACAAAATATCAAATAACCACCATCACTTGATTCATAAATCCCTTCTAATGATCCTTCACATATAGAAGTGCATACAATTGAAACCATTTCCACATCCCCTAAATCATCCATAGAATTTATTGAAGAATATATGATTAATGATGAAATTATTTTTTGAGTTGATGATCCACCCCTCTTTATTAAAATTGTGATCAATAATACCCTTATTCAAAAATTAGTAGTAGATGAAGGAACAAATATTAATGTTACCTCTATTTAGTTAGTTCAAAAAATTGAATACACCAAAAAAAATCTTAAACAAACACATCTCATGTGTAGAGGATTTAATAAAACCACTTTAAACCCACTTGGTTACATTTGGATCCCACCTACAATTGGACCTAAGATAATTTTCACTAAGCTCATGGTTCTTGATCTACCATTATATTACAACATGCTCCTTACTCACTCATGGGCACATCGTATGTGGGCTATTACCTCTTCAAGTAGTCAATGGATCAAATCCATTCATAATGGAAAATTTTAAAAATAGAAGTTGATCATAATCCATGGAGTATACAACTACCAAATCCTAAATCTTAATATCGCATTCCAACTATTCCCCATATCAATAGTGCACCTCTCCCTAAATTTGTTAACATGAATCCTAATTTACATGTCACTCTCATTGATTTATATTATGATGAACCAAATGGATTAAAAAATAGTTGTAATACCACTATATTACCTCCTTATATTATGAAATGGCTTCCTCCTTTACTTCCATGTGATTGCACCATTCCTCTAATTGATGATGGTACAGATACTTTCCCTCCATGCAATGCATATGAGGCTTCTTAAATAGAAGATGACTTTAAAAGTGATGAGTATGGAGTGGCCAAGTTATTTCAAAATATTTTAACCATGTCTCCTTGAAATTTTAGCAACTTAGGTGTTTCAACTATTTATTCTCCTAGGTAAATATATGCATGCACTATTTCTCACACTTATGATGATAATTATATAATAGCCCAATCATGATATTTTGATGTATAATATTATCGAAATACATTTCTTTAATCACAATGTCCATGTCACTCATATATAATCTGATATTTAATTACATCCTGAAGGTTATGTACCTCATATTAATCCACATTATTAGACACCCCATGGGTAATTGAAGAAATCTTGGCTCAAGACTCCTCTAAACTTTATACACAAACTAATATAGTATAACATGTTGTCCCAAAAATAAGCATTCTTCCTCCTTCTTATGATCATAATGACACAACTAAGATTTTATAACTCAAGACAAATGAAATTTCATCTATTGAACAAACTAATACAAACATTACTAATTCAGTTTAATCTACTCAACCAAATATCCCTAATATAGAATCATACCCACTATTACACTAGAAATTACCTTAGACTCTGAATCCACTCTTGTAAGATAAATACATTTTGAATATGATAACCATGGTAATCAAATCATTGATTTATAAGTGTATGTCAAATACTATGGACACTTACCTACACTTACTAATGATGAATATATACTTGAGCTCTTCCATGCTAAAGAACCTCAACTTCCATGCCAACATCATAAACTTGGTAACTTTAATCAAAAGTCTCCTTGTTTTAACAATTTCATCGCTAGTGTGGATTTGAAAACACATCCTATTTATTCCCTTCCTCATGGTCCATACCATTTCCAAGATGGAAATGTTATGCTCATTGAAGAAACTATAAAAATATATTTTGGTACATCGACATGTCCTCGACCTATTACCATTTCTAAAGAGCTCACTCCTAAAGATAATGATAACTATAGTTTTTTTTTTTACAAATATCAAGAATCATTTGCTTGGTCATATGAAGATATGTTATGAATTGATCCTAGCATCATTGTTCATAACATCATCACTTATCTGTATGCTAAACCCATTAGACAAAAACAATAAATGTTCACTCTAAGATTTTTACCTTATGTCACAAAGAAATCATTAAACTTTTGGAAGCTAAATTCATTAAACCCATGGAATACTCAGAATGGGTCTCACACATTATTCTTATTTGTAAAAAGGTCACAATAGTTATTTGTATATGCATTGACTTTCATAATCTAAATTTAGCATGTCTAAAATCCAACTTTCCCCTACCTTTAATAGATGTTATCATCAATTCTACCATTTGGTATGAATTTTTTTCACTCATGGATGATTTCTCAAGATACAGCTAAATTCACATAGCTCATGAAGATCAGCATAAAACAACATTTACCATATAATGGGGTACCTATTATTATGTTAAAATGCCTTTGGGTCTAAAAAATGCTAGAGCCACCTATCAACATGTAATGAGCCATATTTTTCATGATCTTATTATCAAAATTGTCAAAATCTATGTGGATAACCTCATTGCCAAATCTAAAAGTCATAAAACTCACCTTCATGATTTAGTTATCTTCTTCGATCAACTCATTAAATATAAAGTCATAATTAATCCATTTAATTGTGTATTCAAAGTAACATCTGGTAAAATTTTAGGTTTTTTAGTTTCCCTTCAAGGCATTGATGTCGATCCCACTAAAATCAAAGCTAGCATCAACATGCTTATTTCTCACTCTATTTTTGACATATGAACATACCTTGGAAAGCTTGGGGTAATTCATTAGTTTGTTCCAAAAATGGCTTACCATATTTACTTCATCGATTCTCTTCTTAAAAAAAGCTAATGCTCTAGAATATATATATTCATGCCAAAAATCATTTGATAGTATGAAATAATATTTACTTAATCCTTCCACTCTTCATCCAACTTCAAATAATTATCAATTAATTATATATACATATCTACGCCCATATCAATTGGGGAAATGCTTGTCAAATAAGACAATAGCGGTAGATAATATGCTATTCACTATATCATTCGAGGTTTAATTGATTATGAAAAATGATATATCAAAGTAAAACCTAATTGTCTTATTATCTATTTCATATCTAAAAATATTTGTCATTGTATGATTTATCAAACTAATTATGTCTTTGTCCATTCTGATTCACTTCATCATTTATTATCCAAATATTTCCTACCTGGAGATAGAATCATAAAAGGGATGGTCCTTATTGATGGAATTTGACCTTCAAATTTATACACAAAAATCTATCAAAAGATAAGTCATCACAAACCACTCACAATAGGTTCCTTACCAGCTATAAATCACCTTCAAGATACTCTCCTCAATGAATAATTTCTTTATATGGAAGGTCTTAACCAAGCAATTTCTCTCAAATATTATTTTCACAATTTCACTATTGATCTAAAAGTAAATAACCAAGAAGAAACTAATTTCATTCCTTCTACCACTAAATCTAAAGTAATCATCAAATAATTACTAAAAGTTACAATTGACTTACATGAAGATACTTGACACTTCATTTTGATGGAACAAAATGCCTTCGAGGAGTTGGGGCAAGTTGCATCTTAAACAACCCTCATGGTAAAATTATACCTTTAACTTTTTGATTAAATTTTGATGTCACCAATAATATGGTTGAATATGAAGCTATCATACTAGTCATGAAAGCCGTAATTGATTTATACATCTCATATTTACATGTTTTAAGTGATTCATAACTCATATGCTACCAACTTAGTGAAAAAGTAAAAAAATAATCACATATTGTATGCAATATAAATGCATCATTTCTATAAATCAATCCTAACTCGAAGAAGATAGATCATACCATACACTTCTGACTAGGGACACATTTATTAAGTAGGAATATGACCAATATGGGGATTTACTAGACCTGATTAGGGGATCTCTTACCATAATAAATCATGTTAGGGAGGGTTCCAAATCCTCTAGTCAAGCACAATAACATAATAACCCTAAGGGAGTCATGTGTTTTGATATATCACTAAACTAATAATAATTAAATTAAATCTAATCTAGTGTTCACCAAAGCTTGTGGCATAAAGTGGGGGTTAAAAATAATAAAATTAAACATGCATAGAAGACATATACTCATATCAATGTATATATAATCCTAATGCATGGAAGAGAATTAAAAATGCATATCTATCTACTCTTACAAATGAGGAACAAAGTTAGGAATACTTACCTTTGAAGATGAACCCACCGAACCTCAATCTCTCCCTTGGCCAAGATATTTCACAAGAGGTTATTATGGTATGTAAGGATGATAAAAATAAATCATCTCTAGGCTACACAACCTATCAATTCATTCAAAATACTTCTCCACAAGATAAAAATTTTATTTTTGAAGAAAGTATGAAACCCTAGGCTTGCTCCTCAAGTAGAATGGTAGATAAGCAAATACGCAATAACTCTTACTTCTTTTTATTTTCTCTCATTAATGATAAAATGGAATTTTATATATATGTAACTCTAACTAGAGACCTTACAAAAATTATGGCTGACAAATTTGACTCAGTTGACCTAGTATTATTGAACCCATGTTGAAAATGAACTACATCATCACTGTGGGCTGATGACAAACAATATAGGGTCAACACTACCGATGTAGTTATAAAATTGCTAAAAAGGGATTTAGGCTAGGAAAAGGTAAATCAAAGTGGAAATGAATGTAATAAGATATAATAGAGAATAAAAAGCTTAGGGATAAGGTTTTTAGGAGACAAGTGTATAGATAACAAGTGGTAAAAGGGATAATAATCTTAAGAAGCACCAATGGTCTACCCACCCCTTTCTCGATATACCCCTTAAGGCATGCACTCAGAGAGATTGAGGCTTGATGAGTTCCTTTAAGATACAAAGTGTCAGTAACCAATAAAAGTTTGAAAATATTATGTGTATACATATTCCCCATTTGAAGCTCATCATGTGTTATGTGAGTGCAACACAAGATGGTGCTTCAAGAATAGAACATGATAACGTATAACATTAATGTTAAGTAAAGTATAGTAAGGAACAAATAAGATAAATGAAAGGAAAAATTTGAAAAACACATACCTTTACTTACCTTAGTTCTATAGATAAAGAAGTAGATTGAAAGAGAAGTGAAGGCATCCAAATGTGAAGAACATTAGCAAACCTATAGAAGTTAGTGCAAAAATAGCCAAAAAACAAAAGTTTTTGAAGATAGGCATATAGTAGTGGAAAATATTCTATATTTCATCATGATTCCAAAACATATTATAGTTCAAAAAATGGACTAAATAAAAAAAAATATGGGTAAAACAAGGAATCAGAGTAATATGTAGGTAGAAACAACTAGGTCAACCCAGTCAACGTAATAGGCTAAAACTTTGCTAAATCCACATTGTCGACCTAGTAGGTATGTGCCAACCTTGTATGTTTTTAGACTGTCGACTTAGTACATTGTTGTTGACCTAGTAGAAAAATTCACTTTGTTGACTTAGTACTAAGAGGGGGAAAAGTAAAGGGTTAACTTAGTTTGTTAAGTCAACCTGGTCAAAATAAGGAAATTTTAATCAACCAAGTGTTTGACTAAAGTAAGATTAAAATATTTAAGGCAAATGAATGACAAAATGATGGAAAATGAATGATAAATGATTGTAGAACATAGTAAATCATGGAAAACATAAATGGTAAAAAAATGTAGAACATATTAAATCACATTTAGAGCATGTAAAACATAAATAAAAAATGAAATATCAATGCAAGATAACTTGAAAAGATATGTAAATAAGTGATAAGTAATCCCATGTAATATAAGCATGTCAAATCAAACATAAATAAAAATATGAATGACTAAAAATGAAATCTAAGTCAAGATGTAAGACAAACATGTCAAATGAAGGTGAAGAAAACATAAATAAATGAAAATGAAATGTAAGTCAAGATGTAAGACAAACATGAATAAGTCATACAAATAAAAACATGTAAGAATGTCAAATGTCATATGTAACATAAGTGAAGTCTGAAAAAATCAAACAAGAACATGAAAGAGAAATGAAAATCAAAAGGCTGTAAAGGATGAAAACTCAAACTTAGTGCTTATTCTAAGATACAATGTAAGAAAACACAACCACCTAATGACATGACTATTATGAAAATGAGATGGTATGGTAAATGTTGTAAGGGTATTTTTAAGGAAGGCCTGATTCTATCTAAGGTCTTACAATAAAAATCACAAACTATAAACCAAGAGGTGTAAATAAGGTAGATGTGATCAAGGATGTGATCAACTAAAAGCAACATCTAACAAGGGTAATATAAGGAAAATATGATGTAAATAAGGAATGTGAGGTGACACATGGGTGATGTGAACATCCTTAGCAAGAATGAGACACACTAGGCAAGTGAGAATGGTTAGGAACTATCAACACCAAGGACTTAGGACATTTTGACTAACACAAAGCTTGGGCTAACATGTGAAGTATATAGATCATCTCATGAAGGTTATATGCATGAAAATTAAAATGGGCCTATCTTCCCACAATGTGTTCCCTATTCCTTAGGACCCCTTACAGAGCCATCAGTCTACTAAGAAAAATGGGTACTTGTGTGAGAAATTAGGTAGCACTAAAAGATTCTTTTATTCTCATTTTGTAATCTACTGGCTTACTGCACCCCAATAGATCTTGGTTTTATCGTGATGCCAAATTTAGAGCATGAGATTCAATTAGAAGAAGGAAATGTGCATAGAATCATGTCTTTTAGTGTGATTTAACTTTTGAGAATTTTGAATTGTTACCTTTTGGATCATTTCCTTTTATTTATATTTTATGATTTGGATTTTAACTTGCTTGATGGATTTTTCTATTCTTTCTTCATATATATTTGGAAAACCAAACATGGGTGTTAAAGATGACAAACATAAGAGAGCGTACACTTGTTCACTATATAAAATGGCCTAAAGACCAAGGTGTAAAAAGACTCTTAGACTTTACCATAAGTACGTGTGCATTTTCAAAGTTGATTAATGTGATCCTCAAATGAAAGGAAATAAGGGAAATATGGGGATCATGAGAGATGAGAATATATAATAAATGATACAATTATGAATATGCTTGTATCTGATCACAAGGAGGTAAAATAGTGATATGAAAGAGATGGAACTAATCTATGATAGTCATGTCACTAGAGAATCCATACTAACCTATAATGGATCTAGGATAAGGACCAATGAAATCAATAGTCATCAAAAACTGATTTAAAGATGTTTTAATGTGGTAATTTGTGAGGAAGGTCAGGTCCTATCCATAGTCTTACACTGTAACTCACAAGGTGACACTAATGAAGTGAATGCTAAATAATGGGAAAAATAATCATAAATCTAGTAAGGTAAATAATGACATAAAAATACAAAAATGAAATAGATATATAAGAACCAAAATGAAAATAAATGCCAAATGTAATGTGTAAGAAAACCAAATAACCCAAAGGTGATAATGATGATAGTAAAGTGAAACTAAAAGAAATAAAGTGCACAAAAACAAAGAAACATGAGACAATAAATAACAATAAAGATCTATGCTAACATCTCTATCAAAGATGAGCATGTGAAATACAAGTCTATAAGTTTCAGAAGGTTTATTGAAGTTGAATTTGTTTATGATTGTGCACTATAGAATAAGAGTGGTTATCGTAAGATTCCCCAATGGGTAATTAGATGTAGGGATGCGCATCATAATATGCCCCAAAGTTTGAAGGGACATGTGGATAGGCATCACAAGATTCCCCAACATGAAAGGTGGAGTGAGGTAACATTGAATCATTTAAAATTATTTGAATTGAGTTGGTAGGTGCATTCGGAGATAGGTAAATGTGTTGATTTGTTAGATTTTAAGGATGTTGAATATGACATATGATGTTTAGGAGAGGTATGAATAGGTAAAAGAGGTAAAGGAGGACCATGTATGATATGCTTTGGAGTAGGCATTTAAACTAGGTACTCCTTTGGTTTATGTGATCTAAGAGGTTGAGGTTCAATGGATGAAACAATATGTTTAAATTTCTTCATGTTAACTATCCTTTCCTTATTGGTGGAAGAAGAAATATCAACAATGGTTTGAAAAAAATTAGTGGATGAGGTGTAGGTATGGGGTATTTTTGTTGATCATTAGGTAGTTGATGTTAATGTGATTGAGATTATTGGGATTGAATTTGAGAAGCTTGAAGATAGTCTTGATAATTTTATTTTGTGAGAGTATGAAGATTGAAATGTGGACCAAGCAAGGAAGAAAGAATAAATCAGTGAAGATCATGACAAAACTCATGAGAATGACCTATAGTAGCATGCCACCAACAAAATTTATTAGGATTATACCATTTTGGAGGAGGTTTGGAAGGAATAAAGCTCATGGGTTTAGAGGGTGGAAATTTATTCTTAAGTTGTTTTAGACTCAAGGGAGGGTGGGTTGGGTTAAAATTAATTGAATTGGATGCTCCATTTTTAGTTTGGGGAGGCTTGGATGAATCAATGTTATGAGTAAATGATTGGAAAGGTTCTTTAGTAGTTGTTTGAGGTGTTTCAAATTGAGTCATAAGAATTTTTTGCCTTTTTTCTTGGTCTAAGGCTTCTTCTAAAGTTTTAGGTGAAAATATTTGAAATTTATGGAGGTTTAAGAATAGTAACAAATAGTTTTAAAAGAGATTAATCATTCATGTTATGGTCCACTTTATGAGCGAGAAACTTCCATCATTTGATGAAAGTGTGAGCAGATTCATTAGGAAGTTGTTTGGCATTGATGAAATGTCTAAGGTAATTTTCAGGAAGGTCATCATGTTGGAATTCCTTCACTAGAGCATTGACTAAATCTTCTAGTTATTAGATGAAATGTCTAGGAATTTGGTTGTACAATTCAAGTGCATCACCCATAAAAGTTTTGTCTAAGATCTTGGTGGTATCAAAGGTGTTAGTTTAGATCCATTCATTATAGAGATTACCAAAGTACTCAATAAATATAGTAGGGTACTTAGTCCCATTATATGTGATATTTGGAGAAATGTTTACAATATCTATGGATGCAATAAATGGGGCTAAAGGTTCATTTTAAATATGTTAAAGCATTTTGTTATTCATTGGAGGTTAAGTGATGATATTACCATTGGCATCTCTAAGAGGAGGGAAAATATTTAGATTTGGTTGAGACATGATGACTTGTGGTGGTTGACTAGTCATGTTGAATAAATGTTGTTGCATGTTCATCATTTGAGACTAATTGGTTATTTACATGACGTTCATTTGTTAAACTATTTGAGCAATAATTTGAGTTGTGTCGATTTGTGAATTTGAAGGTGGGGTATTAGTGTTGTTAAGAATAGGATTATTAGTGTTTGTGGGGAGGATTCTTTATACATGGAGTATTCTAAATATTAGTGTTAGTTGTCTTAAGTGTGATATAAGAAGAAGGAAACTTGGTAAAACCACCATTATTGGTAGGAGTGTAAATAGTATTATCATCAAGGTTTTTGAAAAATTGGGAATCATCTAGATTATCAATTTTAGTGTTTTCAACCATGTTAATTTAGGAAGTGATAAGGCTTGGTGATATTTTTATAAGTGTAACAAGAGGATTATGAACATTGGTTGTAAGAGGTGGAACATAATGTGAGGTTTCAACATTTGATGTAGATGGGTTGATGAGTTTATGACTTATAGATTTAGAAGGTGTAAAAATGGTGTAAGTTATATGATTTTCATGGTTTGGGATTTATCTAATAGGATTATTTGGATATAATATATGGTATGGGGTAGATCAATATTGAGAAGATTTAGAACCATGTGATGAAGAGTTTCCCCATTAAGAGTTATCTTCTATGGTGAATAGGTGGGGTAGGAGAGAAAAACCCATGTACATTCAAAATGGGTTGAGATTATCAAGAAATAATTTGATAATAGGCTTCTTGATGCCAAGTAGGAGTGGAAATCATGAAGTTGGGAGGAAAAATAAGGACAAAATTGGCCAAAAATAGGTACAAGGTTGGCCTAAAGTAAACAGGGTCGATTGAGTCAACTATGTACTGAACAAGGTTGGTCCAAAAGGTACTAAGTTGACTTGGTCAACTTAGTATGCTAATGAGAAAGTTTAGAAAGATGCTAAGTCAACCCAATCGACTTAGTATGCTAAGGAGGCTATTATAAAAGATACTAAGTCAACCCAGTCAACTTAATATGCCAATGGGGAAGTTATAAAAGATACTAAGTCAACCCAATCAACTTAGTATGATAAGGGGGAAGTTTTGAAAGATACTAAGTTAACCCAATTGACTTAGTATGCTAGGAAGGAGAAGTAAATCAATTTGTACGTGACTATGTTGATAAATATGATAGTGTTCTAAAATAGTGGAAAAAAATTTTATGTACTTTGAAAGCAAGAAATGTAAGTAAAACCACAAATATTAGGTCAATGAGATTGATCCAATTGAGGCACATAGCACAAAACCTTGCACCAATGCTAGCCAATGCATGTTTTTTCAATACAACATATAATTGAGTCAAGAGCAAGCAATCAGCATGGAAAGTAAAAGTTAATTAAGTGGTCATCCTAAATTTTATTAGATTATTAGAGTATGATTTTAAGTGTGACATGAAGTTGGTTGTAAGGAACTATAAATCAATCTAAGAATGGTCTAAGGATGTGTGAGCTAAAATGGATCTGTATTGGTAATGGTACTAGTGTGGTATTGGGGCTTACCCCCTCACTTCACACACCAAATTGATAAGGGTGTTAGGTACTTAGCTAAAATATATCATTAACCACATGTTTATACTTGGCCAAAAAACCAAGTTGGCTTCCCCCTTGGTGATGAAATCCAAGTAGGTTGGCCTTGGGTAGACAATTGTTAAAATGCATTTTAAGATTTTACGATCTAGTAATGTGTGCATAAAAGAGAAAATATTAAAACTAAATGGTATATTATAAACTCACCTAATTAGACTATGTGATCTATTCTAAGAATGTAAGGAATAAGAAATGAAAGTGTGAGCTAATTACTAGCATTTAAGTGGTAACTCCAACTTTGAAACATATTACATTATCGATTCAATCAATAGTGTCTATAGAGAATACATAATACAATCAATAGTGTTGATTATATGATATAGAAGCAAGGGTTTAAAAATGAACTATGTTAATAGTGTCGACCTAGTTTCCAGACAGTAAACAAAATATAGAACTACGTTGATAGGGTCAACCTAGTTGACTATACAGAGGCTATTTTAAAGACTATAAACTATGAAAATAGAACTATAACAAATGCTAAAAATGATAAAGAAAGATAGAAAGGAACCTTGTTGGGTTGGAGGATATAGAGGAAAATAATATTGTTGTTAAATAACCTTGATTTAGACTTACAAATTTTGATAACTATGTCGATTGTGTTGACCTAAGTTTGCAGATCTTATTGCTAAAAACATGAAAAATGTACATCGACTAGGTTGACCTAGTATGCTAAACTAGATTCCTAAAAATGTATAGGGTCAACTAGGTTGACCTAATATGCTAAATTAGATGTCTAAAAAGGTACAAAGTTGACCCCTAGGTCGACCTAGTAGTATGAATTCAAGTCTGGAAAACTTGTGCAAATAGAATAGAGTCATATTAATGTGACTGTGTGTTAAACTTGCACATAGAAGTTAGAATAATGTCAACACTATCAACCCAATATTGCAAATATATGATAATAAAAATGATTAAAATAATGAAAAATATGAAATAAAACTTGTAAGGGTTAGATTTACATTAGGCTCAATAAAATGTATGTAATCAAAAATGCATCATGTCTATAAATCAATCCTAAATCAAAGAAGATAGATCATACCATATACTTTAAAAGATCATACCATATACTTTTGGTTGGGGACACATTTGTTAAGTAGGAACATATTAATATGGGGATCTACTAGACCTAATTAGAGAATCTCTTATCATAATACACCATGCTAAGGAGGGTTCCAAAGCCTCCAGTCAAGCATAATCATGCAATAACCCTAATGGAGTCCTATGTTTTGATATCTCACTAAACTAATAACAAGTAAAGTAAATATAATATAGTGCTCACCAGAGCTTGTGGCACAAAGTTGGGGTTAGAGACACTAAAAGTAAACATGTAAAGAAGACATATACTCATGTCAATGTATAAAATATATTAATGCATGGAAGAAAAGTACAAATGCATATCTACCTACTCTTACAAAGGAGGAACAAAGTTAGGAATACTTACCTTTGAAGACAAACCCACCGAGCCTCAATCTCTCCCTTGTCCAAGGTGATTTGAAAGAGGTTGTTGTGGTGTGTAAGGATGACAAAGACAAATCAACTCTAGGATACATAACTTATCAATTCATCCAAAAGACTTCTCCATAAGATAAGATCTATATCTCCAAATAAATTATGAAACCCTAAGCTTGTTCCTCAAGTAAAATGGTAGATTAGTAAATGTGTAATAAGTCTTACTTCTTCTCTTTTCTCAATAATTATGAAATGAAATTTTACATATAGGTAACTCTAATACTATACCCTTACAAAAATTATGGCTGACAAGGTCAACTCAGTCGACCTAGTATTATTTAACCTGTGCTAAAAATGATCTACATCGGTACTATGGGCTGATGACAAATAATACAATGTCAACACTACCGACATAGTTATAAAACTATTGAAAAGAGATTTGGTCTAGGAAAAGGTAAATGAAAGTGTCAAATTATTGGAAAAGAGCACAATAGACAATAACAAGCCTAGGGATAAGGTTTTTAGGATACAAGTGTGTAGATAACAAGTGGCAAAAGGGAAAACAATCATGTGAAGCACTAATGGTCTACCCAACCCTTTCTTGATGCACCCATTAAGGCTTACACTTAGACAAATTGAGACTTGATGGGTTCCTACAAGATACAAAGTATCAATAATTGATAAAAGTTTTATAATATTATGTGTATACACATATCATCAAATGGATACTACATTTGCCAAAGAATTTTCTTCTTTTACCATCAAACCAATTCTAAGATATCAAAATGTTATAGTTGATTCTCTCTCTTCAAAAACATATCTATTACCCTCATCAAGTATTTCATGATTCTCAATTTCTTATTCAAATGATAAAATCACCTTCTTATTTAGAAAATAAAAATGATTATCTAATTTGTCATATTGAGTGTTTTAATATTTGACAAATCCCATGGTATAAAAACATAATTCAATTCATTGAACATCAAACGTACCCTCCAAACACAAATTCTTGTGAAAAGACAAGAATTCAAAAAACTCATTCAAATATGTACTTTAATACAACACCCTTTACTATCATAATGCATAATAACCATATTACATTTTTAAATGCAAGAAAAAGTTATTGCTCTCTGAGAACAATCACATGGGGTATTTGTAATGGTCATTGTATCAGTCACGTTATAACCTATAAATACTTACGTATGGGTATATTTTGGCCTACTCTTAAAAAATATGCCATTAATTTTAGTAAAAATTTTAATCCTTATCAACTTCACGATGATCTAATCCACTCTCCTCTAGCCGAAGTCTAAATAGTGGAGTCTCCTTGGCCATTGTCTATGTGGGGATTAGATCTCATTATCAAATTACCTAGATCACAAGATGGTCATCTATTCATTATAACTACCATTTAATATTTTTCCAAGTGGGTAGAATCCATGCCTCTTGTTAATGTCACTAGTATTACCATTTCTAAATTTATTCTCAATCAAATCATCTATCATTTTGGATTTCCTCAGACCATCATTTCTAACAATGGTGACAACTTCAAAAATAAAGATATGAAATAATTGTGTAAAAGTAAAAATTACACAAATTTTCAACACCTTATCATCCTCAATTTAATGGCTAAGTAGAAACTACTAACACAATTTTGAATAAAATCTTACAAAAGACTATTATATAATCTCATACTAATTGGCACCTCCATATCTATCCTACACTTTGGGCTTATTGCACTAGCATATGCATTGCTACTGAGGCAATGCCATTTTCATTAGTATATGGGTCTAAATTAGTCTTACCATTAGAATTTGAACTCCCATCTCTATGTATCTCTCTTCATGGTATAATCTTTGATGAATAATTAAATGATTTTATGATGTAGGGGCATCTTAGGAATGCTCAAGGTTGGTCTAGGATGTGTTTGAGAGTCATGATTACAAGTGAAATTTGAATTAGAATACAAAATCAATTTTCCTGCCAAAAGGGATTTTCAAATTTTCAAAATGTTTTAGGTGGTATAAGTGAGTGGTGATGATATGTAATGATGAGTAATGTTGTAATAGACCTTTAAGGTCTCATGAAAGGTCCTTAAGGTGTTTATAAGTTAATATGTCAAGTGAAGGTGTGAGGTGGCAGTTAGGGTGTCCACCACCCTATGTGGGTGAAAGGAATGTGGAAGTTTCTTGAATTAAGAAATGGTTGTAAAAGTCATGTTTTAAAAAGATTATAGATTGTATGTAAGGAAAGAGATTTGTTTTTGTTTTTTTTTTTGTTTTTGTTTTTGTTTTTGTTTTTGTTTTTGTTTTTATTTTTTATATATAAGGTTGGTATAAAGCTAGGGAGTTGTGTAAAAATAGAGATATGGAGTAGCACTCAGTAATGAAGAATATTGGAACTATATAATCTATTATTCAGGCAGGGTAGTTAATGTTTCTATGCCCATAATAAATAAAAGTTAATAAATTAGAATGAAATTATTATATCTCTATATGGTGAATGTTTTATAACTCAAATGCCCTATATTGATAACCTTAAGTGTTTGAAATCATTAATTGTAATAAAAATTATAAAGACTGTGTTGACAGGACTGTCATAGGAAATTTGAATCATTTGTGATATGACATTTATAAGAGTGTTATGCATAATGAACTAGTTATATTTTTGGATAGGTTGAAGAGATTAAAAGGGACTCAAGTTTCAAGAAACATTAATACCAGATCCTGTTGAGAAGGTAAGCTACAATCAAACCCTGTTGACTGTATATGCAAATTGGCATTTGATTATGAGAGCTAAACAGTACAAAGAATGCAAAACTAAACAACTTTATAACACTTTAATTTATATTGTGAGTTTTTTCTTGGCCTCTTTATGATTTTTGTACATTTATTTTCAATGTCTTTTTTATACCCTTTATATGTAAAGGTAAACACAGTCTGGTAGAAACTTGAGGAACCTACACAGTTATACATAGACCTTGATTAAAATGTGTAATAGAAGGATTATAATGGTCATATGGTGAATGGAGTAGGATAATTATACATTCATATAGGCCATACATTTTTCATAGTGTTGTGACAATCATTATCTAAGTTTAAAACATCAAATAGACCCTCTCAGGTTAAGTAACAGTCAAATTATGCAAATAGGAACCTATGGTATCCATATTAGAATGTGACTAAGACATTTTCAAGAGAATTTAGTGTTTGGGAAGGTTTTTTTAAGGTTTAAATACCTTAATAAAGTATTTTGAACATTTTAAACTGATTAAAACTCTTTAAAATCCTTTTGGATCCCTCTCAGGCTTGTAAGAACACAAAAAACCCTAGTTTAGGGTTACAAACTTCAAAGTGAAATAAAAAGTAAAAAAACTATCCAAAGTTAATGAAATTTTGTAATATAAAATAGTTTGATGTGATGAAAAATAATATTAAGTTTCTAGATTGAAATGGCATCCGTACGTATGGATTATGTTGACTGCTAAGGAAACTTAAAGACCTAATTAGGTCTACAAGAAACCTAGAAAAGGTATATAAATAAAGAGTTAGATTGTGAAATTTCTTGGAGAGGTCATAAGGGATAAAGGGTGGCATATTATGTGATTATATTTCTAATGTTGTTCTATACATAGTCGTACTAGTTAAAAAAGCTATAAAAAAAAGGCTACTAGACACTTTGTGAAACAGGGTAGGAGTTGCATGTGATAAGGGAAATGCTATGGAAAGAGTTGATAAAGAACTAAGGAGGTTGAAATAAGGTGTTTGAATGTTTTATGTGTGTTTTAACCTTTGATAAGTAGTCATTTGATTTTTGGTCCATTAGGAAAAGATAAGCCTAGTTTTAACCAAGAAGGATTGGAAAGATTGCAAGAAAAAGTAAGGAGAAGTGAAAGTTGTATGAAGCTCTACATCTTTTGGTATCAAATAATGAAATCCATATGTATGGATTATGTTGACTGCTAAAGACTTAATTAGGTCTGTAAGAAGCCTAAAAAAGGTATCTAAATAAAGAGTTGGATTGTGAAATTTATTAAAGAGGTCATAAGGGATAAACGATGGTATATTATGTTATTATATTTCTAATGTTTATCTTTACATAGTCGTACTAGTCAAAAAAGGTAACAAAAAGGCTACTAGACACTTTGTGAAATAGGGTAGGAGTTGCATGTGATAAGGGAAATGCTATGGAAAGAGTTGATAAAGAACTAAGGAGGTTGAAATAAGGTGTTTGAATCTTTTATGTGTTTTCTAACCTTTGATAAGTAGTCATTTGAGTTTTGGTCCATTAGGAAAACATAAGCGAGTGTTAACCAAGAAGAATTGGAAAGATTGCAAGAAAACGTAAGGAGAAGTGAAAGTTGTATGAAGCTCTGCATCTTTTGGTATCAAATCCATTGTGATGCTCTAAGAATAAGTATATACATGTATGAACTTGGTAATTATATTATTCATAGTAAATTTTGCAAATTGATCAATAATTTATAGGTAAGTAAGCAAGGAGGTAGTTTATAAGGAGTCTTTTTGAAAGATAAAGTTTAGAAAGTAGATAAAGAAAGATATGAGTTACTTTGTGGTTGATTTATTGGTTTGAATGCATTGATGATAGTATGTCCTAAGTGAGGAAATAAAACAATTAAATAGTGTGGTGGCAAACCCTAAAACAAAAGAGTTATTAACAAGTTCAAAATAGATAAACTCATAAACAGAGCTTAGGAAAGTGAAGATAGTCCTAGTGTGAAGGACAGGAGTGTGGAAAAGCCCTAGTGAGGTCTAAAATAGAGAGTGAGAGGGGTTATAAGTGTGAACAAAAATAAAGTGGTCTAAGTGAGTCCAACACAAAAATAAGAGTATGTACCTAAGTGAGGTATTAAAGATGAAAATGAAAGGAGAGGTAGAAACAAAAGTGAGAAACAGGGTTAAATCTGATTGCCACAGTGAGAGAATGATGGAGATAGAGATAAAAGAAATGAATGATGCATTAGAAAATATAGAAAGATAATTAGTGATGATGTGTAATGTCTATATTCTGAAATGTGGAATCAAAATTAGAAAAAAGGTTAAGTGTTTCTTTTGAAAAAGAATGCAAGAGTGAGAGAATCAGCAAGCAATGGAATCTCTACAAAAATAATGGAAGGAGATGGTCAAATAGTTGAAGTTGATGGAACAGAGGGAGGAAATTGGGCCTAAAATTTTTTAGTCTAATATTGATTTGTCACGGTTGATTTTAGGTCA
This sequence comes from Torreya grandis, assembly GCA_037957365.1. Lineage (NCBI taxonomy): Eukaryota > Viridiplantae > Streptophyta > Pinopsida > Cupressales > Taxaceae > Torreya > Torreya grandis. The sequence continues at coordinate 738,404 of JARHVA010003463.1, read as the reverse complement.
AGAAATAAAAAGTGAAGAGCATAATTAGGATGAAAAAATTGATTGGACAATATTCCATAAGGAAGAAGAAGTTGATGAATGGAAGAGTGAAGATTTAGTTAAAGATGAGGTGTTTTTCTACCATGAAGAAGGTGAATTTATTGATGAAGAGGAGTGAAGAGATGATAATCAAATATCAGGTGATAAAGAAGACATAACGTGCCACATAAAGGCAGCAAAATTGAACCAAGAAGGCAAAGAAACAATTAGTAATGAAGTGAATGTAATTTTTGATGAGTATTTTGAAGATCAAGATGATATTTTGTATAAATACACAATAAGATTATTTGAGTATTTCATTGGATCAATGAATAAGCAAGAAGCACATTAAGTGCTTGAGATAAGTAATGAAAATAAGTTAAGGAGAAAGTGACTAATGTGCATGTCCATGAAGTGGAGATTCAAAGTGATGAGTTGACTGATTTGAAAATAAAAGGAGTAGTTATGATAGATGATATCAGAATAGAGGATGATACCAATAAGAATATGATCAAGTAAGATACCTTAGAATGGTCATCAAGGAAGGAAAATAGTATAACATGGATAGGGTATGCTGATGAAGAAGTAGAAATAACACTGTTAGAGGAGGTAATAGATAGAGAATGGTAATTCATTTTAAATTATATGAAAATGGAAGATGATTATAAAAGAAAACAAAGCAAGAATAATAACTATGGGTAAAATTAGTAGTATGATAAGTAGTAAGATAAAGAGCAAAGGATAGCATGGATGAGAAAGCAAAGGCATAGGTGTGGAAGTAAAAAACATACACATTTGTATGAAAATTTGAGTGAAGAATAATAGGGGTGCTAATTTATTCTCTCCCCTTAGGAGTATGATGCAGAGGCATGTTAGTTATGCTCAAGGTTGGTCTAGGATGTGTCTGAGAGTCATCATTGTGAGTGAAATTTTAATTAGAATACAAAATCAATTTTCCTACCAAAAGGGATTTTCAAATTTTCAAGATATTTTAGGTGGTCTAGGTGAGTGGTGATGATATGTAATGATGAGTAATGTTTTAATATACCTTCAATTTCTCATGAAATTTAATTAAGGTGGTTATAATTTAATATGTCAAGTGAAGGTGTGAGGTGGCAATTAGGGTGTTCACCACCCTACGTGGGTGAAAGGAATGTGGAAATTTATTGAATCAAGAAACGGTTGTAAAAGTCATGTTTTAAAAAATGTATATATTGTATTTAGGAAAGATATTTGTTGTTTTTTTTAGATATAAGGTTGGTATCAAGTTATGGAGTTGTGGAAAACCAAAGATATGGAGTAGCAGTCAGGAATGAAGAACATTGGAACTCTGTACTCTATTATTTAGGTAGGGTATTAATGTTTTTATGCCCGTAATCAAAAAAATATGATAAATTATAATGATATTATTATATCTCTCTATGGTGAATTTTTTATAATCTAAATTCCCTATATTGATAACCTTCAGCATTTTTAAGCATTAGTTGTAATGAAAATTGTAAAGACTATGTTGACAGAATTGTCATAGGAAATATGAAGTGTTTATGAAATGACATTTGTAAGAGTGTTCTACTTAATGAAATAGTTATATGTTTAGAGAGAGTGAAGATATTTAAAGGGACTCAAGTTTTAGGAAACATTAATACTAGATCCTATTGATAAGGTAAGCTACAATCAAACCCTGTTGATTGTACATGCAAATTGGCATTTGATTGTGAGAACTGAACAGTGCAAAGAATACACAACTAAATAAGTTTATAACACTCTAATGTCTATTGTTATTTTTTTCTTTGCCTCTTAAGTTATATTTTACATTTATTTTCAACATCTTTTTTATACCCTTTCTATGTGAAGGTAAGCATAGTCTGGTAGAAACTTGAAAAACCTACACAGTTATGTACAGACCTTGATTAAAAGGCATAACAGAAGGATTATAATGCTCATATTATGAATGGATTAGGATAATTATACCTTAATATTGTCCATAAATTTTTCTTAGTGCTTTGAAAATTATTCTCTAAGGTTAAAATGTCAAACAGACCCTCTCGGGTTAAGTAACAGTCAAATTGTGCAAATCAGAACCTGTGGAATCCATGTTAGAACATGACTGAGATGTTTTCAAGAGAATTTATTGTTTATGAATGTTTTTTTTTATGTTTTAATACATTAATAAAATATTTTTAACATTTTAAACTGATTAAAACTCTTTAAAAGTGTTTTTGGGCCCTCTCGGGCCTACAAGAACACAAGAAACCTTAGTTTAGGGTTGCAAACTTCAAAGTGAAATAACAATTAAAAAACCTTGCCAAAGTTAATGAAATTTTGTAATATAAAATATTTTTATGTGATAAAAAATAATATGAATGTTTTAGAGTGAAAGGACACATGTACATACATATTATGTTGACTGTTTTCTAAAAGGAAACCTAGAGACCTAATTAGGTCTGCAAGAAGCCTAGAAAAGGTATCTAAATAAAGAGTTGTCTTGTGAAATTTCATGAAGAGGTCATAAGGGATAAAATGTGGTATATTATGTGATTATATTTCCAATTTTTATCTGTACATGGACATACTAGTTACATAAGGTAAAAAAAGGCTACTAGACACTTTGTGAAACAGGGTAGGAGTTGGATGTGATAAGGGAAATGCTATGATAAGAGTTGATAAAGAAATAAGGAGGTTGAAATTTAGTGTTTGAATGTTTTATGTGTTTTTTAACCTTTTATAAGTAGGAATTTGAGTTTTGGTCCATTAGGACAAGATAGTCCTAGTGTTAACCAAGAAGGATTGGAAAGATTGCAAGAAAAAGTAAGGAGAAGTGAAAGTTGTATGAAGCTTTGCATCATTTTAGATTTCCTAGATGAGCACAGTATGAATGTTTTAAAACATAATCACCAATAAAAATCTTATATTACTAAATAACATAATAAAAAGGTCAAAACATGAACTTTAAATGTTGGTGATTTAATCCTCAAACTAGATTATACACATGATAGAAGAAAAATATGCCCAAAAATGGTGGAGTATTTACTTATTAAAAGACATACTTGGTCATAGTACCTATAGATTACAAAATAATTAAGGTAAAATATTAAAATAACCCACTAATGCTCAATTTTTATAGAAATATTTTGCTTAAATATTTATTTCTTTTCATACTTTCATATACTATAAATACTAACACTTTTTGCAACTTTCCTCTAAAGATCTCTAACCTATAGAATTACATCACACTCAATAGCCTTAGCCCCTATCATTAGTCCTTTAGTCTATCTTGATTACTTTAAATTAATTCATGAGTTTTATCGTAAGACTATGGATAGGACCCAACCATCCTCATAAATATAGTTTACCTCATAGTCTAGTCTTAACAGTTTCTCTTTGATCATGAATGTATCATTTTACAAGTTTATTTTCATTCTATATTTCTCTTTTATTTTGTGAGTTGTAGTATAAGACTTGGATAGGACCAGGCCTTTCTCACAATAACATTTTCATAGTTTTACCTACTTTGATTTATCTTTTATGAGTTATACTATAAGACCTTGGATAGGACTAGGTTTTTCTCATAAATCTATAAATTTTTCAAAACTATATTTAAACCATAGTGTTTTTCTTAGAAATTAGGGCAATGGTTAAAGATTGTGATCTCATGCTCTTTAAATCATTGTTGTTTGTTTATGGTAACACATCCAAAACAAGTTATTTCTACATGTTTCCCTACACTTACATCATTTTTTATGATATAGAGTCATACTTACCTATCATGGTATTCTTTTCACATTATCACATTTTTTGTGATTTGAGGCTACTCAATCATTTCATGTTCATTCTCCTTGTCTCCCATATTTTCATTCCACTTTAGTCAAACTATCAGTTTCAAGATAACATTTTCATTTAACATGCAAGTACAAGACTCATCGATACCATGCTATTTAAGTTCTTTTCTTTAGCTACGAATTCTAAATTTCCTAGTGATAGTTATTTTTAACACCCATGTTGGTTTTATAAATATGTATGGAGGAGGAATAGAAAAATCCATAAAAAAATTTTAAACCAAATTATTTAAAAGAAAAATCAATGTTAAAAATGTAACTATAAATCAATAATCAAAATCACACCAAAAGACATGATTATTAAGCACACCTTTTATTCTATTTAAAGTTCAAACTCCATAGTTGACCTCATGATAGAGCCGAGGTCTATTGGGTATAGTAGGCCAGTAGACTACGATAGAAGAAGTCAAAATTATTTATAGTGATAACTAATTTTTCACACAAGTACCTAATATTCATAGTAAATTGATGGCTCTATAAGCTATCCTGAGGAATATGGAACATGTTGTGGGAAGGTACATCCATTTACTTTTCAATAATATAGTTTTCATGGGATGATATTTATACTTCACTAGATAAACCAAATTTGTGTGGTTAAGGCAAGCTATCTAGAGTCCTTAATGTCAAAAGTCCTCTTGTTTTGCTAATGTAATTAAGTGTCTTGATTCTAATAAAAAATTCTACCTGGTATCACCTACATTTCCCCCACCACCCATTTCATTTCACCCTATGACAAACTAATTTGTTTCTAAATATGTTTCCTAACTTCTATATTCCCTCTTTTTTACATCTTAAAACATGCTACCAATAGTTTTTTTTTGGTTTTATCTATCCTAAGAATAAAACTATATTTTTGAATGACTATGTATTACTTCCTTACACCATTGATTTATCCTTCTTGGATTTCCTTAGTTTCCTTCAAAATTTTCTTAAAATTATTTATTTATCCTTTTATAGACAACTTGTTCCATTTTTCTATTTTCACTTTTTCCATTATTGAGTGAGTTTGGATTGTTACTTCTCACTCATCAATGTTATTTTACTTTATGTTCTTTTTCCATCTTTGTTTAAAGTATGGTTTATTAATTCTTTTAAATTGATGTTGTATTTTATTATTTTAGTTTCATGTATCCTTGGTTTGATATAGTTTGTTACTTTTCTTACTAAAGGCACATTTATCTTTGTATGTCTTATCTTGATTCTCCTTCAATTTATTTGTCTTTTTTATTTAGCCTTGTATCATTAGGGTTTGTCTAATAAAGGTATTATTCCCTCCATGAATGAGATTATTTTTCCTTATATCATTAGGGTTTATCCAATGCAATTATTTTGCCCTCTATGATCGAGATTATTTAACCTTATATCCTTAGGGTTTGTCCAATATAGGTATTGTGCCCTCCATAATCAATATTACAAATACAGCAGACAATAATTTAGTGATAAAGGTAAGTCAAAGTACATATGCGGTGCTTTTAGTTTTTCCTTGTGATCATTTCAATTTATGATTTTTACTACAATTTATTTAATTCAGTGTTGTGCATTTTTACGTTCTTTTCCCAAAGCACCATCCCATGTTATAACTACATAACACATGATGAGCTTCAAGTGGGGTATATGTATACACATAATATTTTTAAAACTTTATCAATTATTAATGATTTATCTCTTGAGGAAACTTTTCAAATCTCAATCTCTCTGAGTGTATGCCTTAAAGGGTGCACCAAGAAAGGGGTTGGAAGACCTTTGGTTCTTTGTAGGATTATTAGCCCCTATACCACCACTTAAAACCAATACAAGCTACTATTATCCAATTCCTTGAGCATTAAAACCCCACTTATACACTTTTCTAAGTAGATCACCACCCAAAATAACCCCTACTTAAGAAAAAACCCCTTTTTACTACTTTTCCTACTACATTGACTGGGTCAACCTCATTTTAGGATTTAGTGCATGTTATGTCAACCCAAGCCGACATAGTTTGAGACCTAACGACCCTATTTCCTGCCTAACAAAGTTGATCAAGCTAACTACATCTGTTAAATTATTAGGAGGGTTTAGGTCAATCTATGGCTATAAATACCCCCTCAACTTCATTTCTAAAGAAAGGATCATTCAATTATGCGTCATTACTGTTCACAAATTTGCTTATATAATCTATAGGAGGTTTCATTACTTAGCTTTTTGCCTTAAATAAGTCACATTTATCTTGTGGAGGTCTTGGATGCATAGGAAAAGTCTTATAGCTTAGAGATAATTTTTATTTGTGATGCTTATAAGCCCACAACAACCTCTTGCAAAGCACCATTTGCCAAGGGAAATATTAAGGAACAACATGTTCACTTCAACAAGGTAAGTATATTCTTATCCCTTCATATTTTAATAAGTAGATATTGTATAACTAATAAATTGAATTGTATCTCTCCTTAGATAATTTCTATGTTATATTAGATAAAATTGTCTTTCATGTTTATTATCTTCCCTATTTATTCCACAAGATTTGGTGAGCACTACATTAACTTGCATTTTCATTTACTAGATTAGCTTATATGTTATTTAGTAGATTAGCTTATTATTACAATCATGACCTAGCTAGTGTTATCATGAAATGGCATTTGATTATAGACTTTGAAAACCTCTCCTTTGCCATTGAGTGATAATAGATCCCTTAGTTTAGGTTTAGCGGATCCATTATTGGTCATGATCTTGATATAAACATATTTCCAAGCAAACTTGTTAGTTGATTACATTCTCTGAACTTGAATATTATTGAGTAGGATAAGTTATATATCTATCTAGTTTTGCTTACATACACTTAAACCTCTCATAATATACTTGATATGTTATGTATTTGACATTTTTTTACTAACACATGTATCTAGGGGCTAGTATGCTATGTTTATGTTGGTTGCTTATGCTTTTCATTTATGCACTTCCTTGAATGCCTTGTCTTATTTTTTGAACTTTTGAATATGCTCCATTATTTGTGTCCCCCATGCATTTATTTGCTTACTTTTATATTTACATAAGTCATTAATTGTTTTATGTACATTTGAATATGTCATTATTTGCTTTATGGAAATTTAGCTACGTCGTGTCCCTTCGATTGTGGGATATTTAAACATGCCCCTTGTTTGAGATCTCCTTAGACCATTATCTTTTTATTTACTTTTGAGTGATCTTATATATGTCCTTAATTGATTTTTTATCTTGTACTATTACTATCTAGACATTTCCATGATCCATATCATGCATATTAGGGCTTGATGTGATCACATTTTATGTATTTAAATGATATATCTACCTAGACATGTTTCTCCTATATGTTACATGGTTCATACATAGATTATATGATTATCTTGTCCTTTTGAGGTAAGGTAGATACCAATTTCTAATTCCCCTCACCTCAAAATGGGGAATATTAGTGTGAGCATATCATAGAGACACAGCTTCCACATTTTTTATAGTTCACAAATTTAGATATATAGTGGGTGAATATTATGTAAACATGTTATTCATATTTTTCATAATTCATATATACATTGGGGGAATGTTATGGAAACATGTTCTCCACACTTATACCAGCTCTTAGTTTCAAATTTTAGTGGGGGCATGTTTTGGAAACATGTTGTCCACACTTACACAGTTTTTAAATTGGCTAAATTGCATAGTTATATGATTCAGATACACACTTATTGTAGCATTATATACATCATTACCATTGTTATACCCAAGTTTCAACTTGAGACATATATGAGGTGCATATGCCATGCAAAATAGCATCTAAAATTATGAAATCAATTCAGCTTTCAAATTTCAAATACTTATGTAGAGTTTAGCCTACACTAAGATGGACTTTTATGGATTCTTATTGAGATAATCTAGTACATTATTTGATTCAATTTTAGAAAGTTTTAAGTGATTACATCACTTATTATTACCAATTTTATAGGATTTAATGATCAAATCATCCATCTGCACCAATTTTATAGTGTGAGTTGACTTAGATCACTCATGTTCACCAGGTTATAAGTATGATTGGGTTGCATGATTGATCTAATCTCAATTGTCAAGTGTTAATTCAACTTTTCTCTAAGTTTGGGGCTAAATTTGTCCTTAAACACACACACACACACACACACACACACACACACTTGTAGGTTTTACATTTTTCTAATCTCAATTTTAAAGCTTCATAATAAATCATCTTTTCAAATCAAATTTCCAAAAGGTAAGGTGGTTGAATTGATACATATACTCATAAACCTTGCTCTTTCTATTTTAATAATTTAAATGCTTTCAATTTTATATTATTTATATTTATTATATACTATAACATGTTATTAGTTTTAGGTTAGTCACCATCCAAACACTCAAGTTGGGCTCACGCAAAGGCAGGGTGTGTTATACACACCCAGTTAGGAATTTATTTTCCTTTAAACTAGCAATTTCATTATTATATTAAAGGGGGGAATGTAGACACTAAATCTAAATTATATACCACCCTAGTTTTGTAAACTTAAAAAATAGCTACCATGGTTATGTACTTTAATTATTAGACCTTCTTGCTATCAAAAGGCTCACATAAACTATCACTCTATGCCAAATTACTTATCTCTTAGTCTAACCAGTGTTTTTATAATAACCTAGGCCTTTTATCATGTTCAAAGTGTTATAAGCCTATTTATCTTCTATCTCTAAAAGTTATGGACCTATAATTTTTTTTCTAACTTCTTGGACCCTTGCATCCCAATTAGACTCCCATATTGACACAAGTGTCATGTGCCAACGTAAGTGTCCAATGCCCAAAATTCATCAAAATTTCAAATTGTATCATGTCCTTATGGTTAGCCTAAGTGATTTAATGTGGAAATTTTCTAAAAGGGATTCAAATCTAGCATGAACTTAACAACTCACAAAGCAGCTTACCAAAAACACCCAATCAAGTATTCAAGTGAGCAAAGCTTCCCTACTTTTTCTTATTTCATTATTAGTCATAGGGACAACACATTTATAAATCTAAAGTATTATAGGAGAAACCCATGAATACTATAATTCAAGTTATAATATAGGTCATTATTGTACTTGATTTCCACATATTGCACCCTTGTACACACACAAACCAACACATTAGGGGATAACTACATCAATATGGGGCCTTCATCAAAGTAGTGGATATGTAGGAAGAACTTGATGATATATCAATCTTTGGGGTTATCTTGACACCATGAGCCCACTAACCTATTTTTTCCATATACACTATGAAGATGAAGAACTAGGGTATTTCTATTTGACAAGGAGTGACAACCCTTGATCTAGATCTAAGCACATCAAAGTGAAGGTGACACAAAACCCATAATATCATAGGTGGTCACATCTAGATCTAGTAGGTATTCCATACTAAACACCTATGTCCAAGTCAAAGAGAAACATTAACACAACTGTCATAGGTCGATGTAAGTGTCTGAGGCTATATGATGCAAATTTACAAAATCTAATGACTGGTTTAGGGCACTAATCTAGCATATTTCTAGCATGTTCCACATTAGGTTCACAAGCACATAGTAAACCAAATACGTACGCTTGTTTTAAATTTATTTCAATATTAATCACTAGTTATATCTACTATTTTTACCATATCTCAGTATTTAAATTTAGAATATTGTTTATCTAATTATGTAATTAATTGGCTTAATATATATTTATTTATCACCCTTGTGCTTATTCATCTTTTTATTCTTAACCCTATATTATATTTATCCATCTCAATTTAGGGGTAAATATCTAGTGATGGATTGATTGGTATCAAGTTTCAACTTCCACTTCTTTGGTCCCTTATAGCTGGTTGGAGACACTTATATCATAAATGAGGAATTGGAGACCCAAAAATCGAGTCTATTAGATTCAAAAAATGGATTATTTTCACCAATAAATACTCCTAATGCTACTCCTATTGACTTTAATAATTTATGTGAGGAAGAGTTGATGAAACTCACTATACATAATTGCATAAAACCCTAGTCATGGATGGTGGATGAGATCTACAAGGGTTTTTCATTTATTTATTTTTTCATTTTGAATGATTAATGTTTTTTGTATTTTTACTACTAAATATTTTTTAAGACATTTGGTGATATTTTTAGTCCTCCTTTATATTTATTGGTATGTCTCAACATTTAATTACTTCTGTGAAAATTTAGATAGATGCAATTTTTTAAGTTTTGACTATGGAAGCACTATAAGATACATCTTAGATGAAAATTTAGATGTATTTCCTTGGTTATTTTTGTGGATAATATATGGAATACACCTTATCTTATGTACATTTTTTTTCCTATTGTGGTTGATTTTCTCTTTCCTATAGAATACTATTCACTCTTGTTGTTATGAAATTGGTGCTACCTAATCCCTAGAACACTTTTTTTTGTCAAGAGAATTTTATACAACATGTGATGTTTTTTAAAGTTTAAACATATTCTCAATCATTTGATATTTTTTATTTTGTAAGCTTTTAATTAGCTTTTTTGTTCTTAGGGTGTTGCCCTTATGGTATCTTTCCTTTCTTTTCTCTAGCTAAGTTTTGCCATGACTTGACTTTCATGTAAATATTATTATGATTAATGAAATGGGATAAGGACCCCATAACCCTCTTTTATAGATCCAAAAAAATTAATAGCATACTAAAAATGAAATGAACTGGTGTATTGATCTATTTGAAATTTTGTGACATGAATGTGAAGTGTATGGTCTAATACAGTCATGAAGTAGAAAAAAATCAAGTAAATAAAGAAAATCAATGTGTATGACAATGGAAACATTTCATTTAATCGCTTAACATGATAAACATGAAATAATATAGGATTTGGAATATATTTGAAACAAGACAACAAATAAGGTAGTTAAGATATAAAATTTTACACCACAAATAATGAGAGAACAAAAATGAAATTAAAGGTATGTATTGTAAAAAATAAATATAATATAAGTGATTAATGAACAAAGGTAACTAATAATAGATTCACAATCAAATGATATAGGGTATTCAATTGAAGAATTAGATTGAAATATATCATGTTAAGTCCCCTAAGAATCAATCCATGATAATTCATCCTCTAAATCATCATCTTTTACAAGGTTATTCTTTTAAAGATCATCTTCATCATTTTTAGTATGATAATTGTTTCACTTTCATATCCCTTTGATTTTTTAGTGGCTATAGATTGTGATTTGTATCTTATTTTAACTTTATTCGGGATAGACTTGTGTACTTTAGCTTTATGATCTCTTGCTTTAGGTATAAACCTTAGTTCCTCATATGTCAATATTTCTTGTACTTGGCATTTTGGAAACAAATTTTCTCTATGAAGTGTAACCAATTTTCCTTCATGTATATAATTAATACATAGATGCATAGTTGAATGGATTGATTTTTTTTGTTGTAATCATGGCGTACCAACTATCATGTTATATGCCTCATTACTATGTATTATATGAAGCAAGATTTGAACCTTATTTGGTCCAACTTAAAAAATGTTTTAAATAAAAGTGGATTGTGTTCAATTAATATCCACATAATTAACTTAAATATTTTCATAATGAAGCTAAGTAATATGATAGTCCAAAGTAATACTTAATCTACCTCATGTTTATCAAAAGGACCTAGCCAAAGAAATATTAAAGTGAAAATAAGCTAAACTAAGTAAATAAAGTACACAAGTTAAGGACTAGTCACACCTTGATCTTATTTTGATTTATAAATGCATATATGTGTTGTGCAAGCTTGTATAAACCTATGTGTGAAATATAAGCTTTTAACTCAACAGAAATAGGATCAACATTGATTTTTTTATCATCATTTCTACTTGGGGTAGGATTGACACTAACCAATTTTGACCTCTATTCATGTTGTACTGATTTTATATTATACACCTTTATTACTCTAAATTAGTCTATGTAGGTTCATATCTAAATGTTTTACAATATTATGCTTGTGTTTTTTTGAGTTTGTAGGAAATATTTCTAATTTTTCTTTCTTTTCCTCCTTGGAATTAATTTCCACACAAAAATTACAAAATAAAAAATAAAGAATTAGTTGGGTTAAACAACCACAATGGTTTTTAAAATAAGTATCCTACATGTTAGAATCAAACCCTGTGTAGTTATTATGTAATGTAAATGGATAAATTGAGTGAGATATTTAGTCTCCTCCTCCTAGGTGGAGATGAAAATATACGTAATTTGCCTATCCCTGTTTTAGTATGTAATTAAACTTAAATATAGTCCTTTTTAGTATAAATAAATCCTTTGGAATGTGCCTAGACTAATTTTGCATTTTCCAATAGAATAAATGACTTTCTAAATCCTTGGACACTTGGAGGAAACTTGGTAATTAAATACCTTTAGAGTTCTTATACATATAATCTTTTCAACTTAAAATTAGGGACTTATTGGTGTGTAAAATGAAACTAAGAGCATTAAAGAAGACAAAAAATAAGCTCAAATAAACAATAAAAAAGAGAGGAATGGAAAAAGACTTTAAAAAACACAAAATACAAAATTGGTGGTTCACCTATTATGCATGTACTCATATAAAATGCAAAAATTGGTAACTTGAGTGTGGATAGTGACACCCAACCCATAGTTCCCTCTTACTTACTCTCATGACCCTTCTAAGAACCTTTTTTGATAATTACCAGTCATTTGTAGGCTTTCAAGACCTCATTCTAGTTTAGCCGAGACCCTTTTTCCATGCTTAATCCATCCCCCCAAGACTCGTACCCTTAGGACAATAGTGACCAACTTGGACTATAATACTAGACCCTAGGGTGTCCCCTTTTTGATGCTCTTATCCAATCACATTTTGAGCTCAGATTACCATTTTTCCTTGATTCCTCCTCTTCATTATGTCAAACTAACACAATTGCATTTAACCCATGACCAATAGATCCCTATATAATCCCATTCAAAAATCATATGGAAAGGGTTGGAAAATATCACTAAGCAAGTAAGAATACAAGCAAGACTATTCAAGAAATCTTACCTATTCTCTGCATATAGTTAGCCAATACATTTACAAGCTCATTCAAATCCTTACACCAGCCCCTAGCCACCTTAAGCATATCCAATTTTAGCATTTATTGTATTCTCATATCATAATTTCACTAATCACTTTCAAAGGGAGAACTACATATGGCTTGATACCTTTTCTAAGTATTGGTATGTAGGCAGTGTGCCCACACATGGGGTGTGAAGCATGTCCAGTGCATCTTACACACACTAACCCCTCTCTTTTCTCAAAGTCCTATTCAATTTTATTGGAGACTTAGGATTGAATATAAATTAGCTCTACAAGGACCTCCATTGAGAGTTAAGGTTTGAAATTTCACAAGCAAGGTCATACATGAGTGGTAGACAAAACTTAGAAAACTTAGACCTCTATGACCAATTTGGATAATAGTGGCAGGAACAAGACTATAATGATAAACCTTGAAGTGTCCTATTTTTGGTGCTCCTATCCTTTCATTGAACAAAATCTAGATCTAGGTTCCTGATACTATCCCAGTCCTACACAGTCAATATCAACCTTCATCTTAGTTGAATCAGCATAGTTATAAGCTAAGTTATATTTCTCTCTATTCACTTGCTATTTTTAGAAAGTCTAAAAAACAATCAAAATTAAAAAATTAGTAAGTTAATTATGGAATAATTATTAACTGATTTACTTTACTTAGAATTTTAACTAAATAGGAATAAAAACCCTAATTCTTCCCAAAAAAGTTAAATCATTTGTTGAACCCGACTTACTTCATTTGTGCATAAAAACCCTAAAAACCCTAGGGTAATTTTCCTACTAATTTTTCCTAAATTTTTATAATTTTTTAATTGCATAATGAAATCAAAAATTAGAATTTTATTTTAAAAATTCATGGTAATTTTAAAATAATTTTCTTTCAAACCCTAGTTGCCTAAACTAGGTCCTAGTATTTTCCTAGTAATTTTCTGATTTCTTACTAGCATATTAAAATCAAAAAATCCATTCAAATTTTAAAATTCAATAGTAATTTTCAAAAACATTTATTTTTCAAAACCCTAGTTGCATTTAATAGGTCTTGGTAAATCACAAATTTTCCAATTAAATTCTAATTTTTTACTTGCATATCTAACTCAAAAATTCATTTTCAATTTCAAATTTTCATAGTAAATTATTCAAATAATTATATTTCAAGCCCTAGTTGCATGTAATAGTTCCTATTTGCTTCTTGAGGTATCACCTTACATTCTAAAATTAGATTTCAAATATTTATCTCACTTATTTACAAAAAAAATTTACATTTCTTACAAAAAATAAGGAGACCATATTTGGTCCTATCATGTGCATGAATGATTAAGTCTACCATATGTTAATATAAAGCTTTATTCTTTAATTTTCATGTCTATTTTTCATAATATGGGATGATATTAAGAAAATCATTGTTAAACATAGTAAGAAACCTCTCCTTCAAAGCAAAGTTTACTTATCTTTATTACAAGGTTTCATTTCTTGCTTTCTATCTCTCATATGGAAAACATTTCAAGTTTATCATGCTAAACACATTAGAAATGTCATAGAAAATGTAAAAGTTTCTTATGAATTCATGCCTAAATTCATGACTTATATCTCTTGCATTCTATCTCTCATATGGAAAAACTTTCAAGTTTATCATGCTAAACACATTAGAAATGTCATAGCACATGTCAAAGTTTCTTATGTATTCATCCACATATTCATGCTTTCTATCCCAAACTTGTTATCTCTCATGAGGAATGTTATTTATACTCATATTTTTATACAACTTATAACTTAAATTTCATGCATTGTATCCCACATACATGGTTTCTACCTAGAGGATCCATTGTATAAGCTAACAACCACCTGTCAAGTTTTAATGTCATATCTTACGCACAGGAAAGAATTCGCTTCTCCTCCTCTCCCCAAAGAGGGTTATAGCTAATTTACCTCTAAAAAATTCCATGCTATCACCCCTCCAAAATGTGAGGTATCCCATACTATTTTTCCTAATGCATACATTCAACCTATAGCTTCTTCAAAACCTCTTCAATATATGTGCTTATGTGCTCAATTGAAAGAAACTAGGGTTTGCACTTATGAGACTCTAAGAGATCAAATCACCAGTATGAGTAAGTTATTTTAAGATTTACAAATGTAAAATAAGATATTACATTAAAATATCATAACATTGGAAAATCAGATTATAATACAAAAGCCTCAAAGGCACCCTAGTGTCAATCATGTATATGCACCTTCACCTAGTTAATTGGTTGCAAGCAATGTTACACATCAAAATAAGAAATCACAATAAAGTAACTCTACAACTAGTGATTAAAAAAGCATTCAAATATTAACTAAGAGCTCAAGTGAGGTAATAAAGGAAATGATTAAATCTAAGTTCATCAAACTACCTCCTCCACATCCAGTGAGAAGATCTAGATACTATTATGCGTATCATAGAATGCATGAGAATCACACATATTCATGTTTGGCATTGAAACAACATATACAATAGATAATTGCTAATGAGGACCATATACAAGGTAAATAATTCAAGCAATCCATAGTAACACAAGAACACATTCACAAAGGGTCAAATTTAAAAACAATACAAAAGTGGTTACCAAATCATAAATCAAAATAATAAAAAGATCAAAAATCAAAATCAGAGCAATAAAAAATACCACAAGCATAGGTAAAGCATGAAAAAGAGGAAAATCTACCTCTCCAAATTGAGGCTTAACTTTCAAAGCAGTATGGGTTTGGTCAAAAATATCTATAACAATTTGATTTTTAAGGTCAAGGGTTGGGAAAGTAGGCTCAAGTCATCACTACTCCTATTCTAGTAGTTGATAATGTTTGTCACCAAGGTTTGGGATTTATTGAATATCTTAAGGCAAATCATTCATATAAATAATTTATCAAAGGAAAACATCCACATACAATAAAAGTCAACACTAGCATTCCATTGATTCAAAATCAAGATGGTAATGATGAGTGGAATAATACAAGCTATTATGATTTCCAAAATACTGACAATGAATACAAATATTCAAAGTCATATTCATGGCCATTCCCTCATGCTTCATAATCACACATGACTCCTTTATTTGATATAGGACACCATGATAGGGAGTCTCCCCATGAGACTCATCAGTTAGTATCATCTCTTCTTAGCCTTGTATGTCACTTTCTTTCAAATTACTTATACATAGTTTATTTTTTCTTACTTGTACATAGCTTCTTAGTATTTCTTGTACATAGTCTCCTTATGATTGATTTTTCATAAATTATATCAAAAATACCAAAAACATTCAAACATTTCAAAATACAAAAAGATTAAAAACATTTTGATTGCATATATTATACATGCTTTACATTTATACTATATGTTAGACTTACATTTGTTGTTCTATGCTATTGTTTGTCAATTTATCTATAGTACCATGTTTCACTTGATCTTCTTTGAGTGAGTGTAGTGACATTCAGATCCTTGATTGCTTCACTCTACCTATTGAAGAGGCATCCTAATTCTACATTTGAGATACATATCGATATATCTATCCACTAGGGGCATCTTTTACATGACTACACCATCCAGTTTATGTCATTCCTACACCACATACTCTAGTTATCATGTTGATGTACATTACTTACTAGCTTACACAAATTACTCTATCGACACTCACTAGTATATAGCACTCGTGTATTTTCTTAGCATATACTTAGTCTGGTACTAACATGTCTTCAATACTTTCACTTCTTGATTTGATTAGTTAGATGTGATTGTATTTCCAATATATTACATGAATTCCTTTCTTACTTTGCATAGCTAGATGTGATTATATTTCTCAGTTTTTTATTGTCTCCTATATGTGCCTTAAGACATTTGCCAATGTCCTTTGATTTTATTCTTGTGTGTGCCTTAGGATATTTGTCAATGTCCTTTGCTTGTACTCTTTTATGTGATTGTGACTTTCATGCCAACCCTACTTATTCTAATTATATGTGTATGTGGCATTTGAACATGCTTTGTATGCTTGATTTCTAGTTTGAGTGACATGTGGCTATGTCCCTTGTCTGCTTGGCCCCTTGGCCACCGTTGTATGCTTCTTTCTTCTTGCTTTGTGTGCTTGTTGCTTGATTATTTTTCAATTGTTTGCAATGCCATGATCCACATCATGCATTATCCTGATTTATTGGATGTCACAATGGACAACATGCTCTATCCCTCCATGACAACTAACAACTTAAAACTAACCAGACATATAGTTTTAGTTTAGTATATTGCACATGTTATTACATTATTATATCTATCTAGGCATACCCCTATTGATATAATAATCTTTCATTACAAACCATGTTATATCCTAATATATCCTATCGATTATCATTGCTATATCATGTATCTTTGTAGCATAACACACTTGCAGGGCTCTTTCTTCTGAGGGCATTCATTACAGGATCTTCATTCCTACCCTCAAAAGAGGGGGAAATAAATAGGGGTTTTTTCATAGAGATCAGAACTCCTTATAGTCAAAATCTGACTTCCAAAACAACTTAGAATCGTAATCAAAGGTCAAACTAGGTAGAATAGATCAAAAAAATAATGATGATTCTAGCATAGTTTTCATTTTCAATAAAGGACAATAGTGTCAAACATGGAAAATAGAGTCAGACACCAGGGTGTCCTATTTTTGGCACTCCTATCCAAATAGTAGAAAAACTAAATTTTCTAGAAGTAGGTAGATAATTAGGTTTAGCTACAATTTTGCACATTCAGACCAATTCAAAATTAGTAGTTTTTAATACACTTTTGCTCAAAGAATCCATATATAGGGGGCACCATTCATGGTATGATGACTCTCACTTCCAATTTTAGATATGGCAGTTGGTATACCTTTTAAATTAGAACCCTTGTTTCATACACCAGTGATTGGGGGTAATGTGTGTGACACATTTGTTTTCTTTTCTTTTTGATTTCAACATTACCTAGGCATTCTTAGCAGTTATATACCTTATTCCATCTGCAGGTGGTTGGCATCATTTTAGAGTGGATTTCATACAAGCCTAATCTCCACATTCCCAAATTCCCAAGTTCTCGAGTGGCTTCTATATAATCCTATTTTTCATTTTTAGAGTGACTTTTATAAAAGCGTAATCTTCATATTTTAGAGTGGCCAAGAGTGGCCTAGTTTCTAGCATACATTCAGCTATCCATACCAACATTATCAAATTATAGAACATTCATGGGCTTCAAGATCCATATCATTCGACACACATTTCATATTGATATCAGTTTATAGCTTCACTTTATGGGGAAATGATGGATCCAAAGGACTAATTCACCTTTGTATTCTTGAGCCAACCATTTAAAGGGATTGGACACATAGTCCAAACATCAATTAACACACACATAATCATATAGATTCACTTAGTAGGTGATGATGGAACCAAAAGGCCAGCCTTTGCATTCTTGAACCACTTTTTAGGGAATTGAGCATCATCTCTAATCACAATATTACTCTTGGTATAGCATCATCCAACATCACATAGCATTACTCAACATCATAACAATTTTTATATTAGGTCATGTATCTGGTGAGGTATATTTATTCCTTTCTCTTCTTCTCTCTCTTACCCAACTTTATATGTTCTTAGTTTAGATATATTGTATCAAGTAAGAACTGATCTACTCTTTGTTTTTCTTGTAGATTCATACTTCACACCATGCTCTCTTTATGCACACCCAACATCACAATAACTTCATGAGCTTCACCCTTACAAGTAAGTTTAGGTATGATTTCTATTTTTTCCTTTATCTTAGTATTTCACTTTACTACATCACTATAATAAAGGGGGGGCAAATGTAATAATATAAAATACAAAAATTGGTAACTTAAGTGTGGCTAATGACACCCAACCCAAAATTCCCTCTTACTTTCCCTCATGACACTTCTAAGCACCTTTTTTGTTGATTATTAGTCATCCATAGGCTTTCAAGACCTCATTCTAGCTTAGTCAAGACCCTTTTTCCATACTTATTCCATCCCCCCAGGTCTTGTACCCTCAAGACAATAGCACCAAACTTGGACTATAGTGTTGGACCCTAGTGTATCCCCTTTTCAGTGCTCCTATCTCATCACATTTTGATCCCAGATTACCATTTTTCCCTAATTCCTCCTCTTCATTATGTCAACTTAGCATGATTGCATTTAACCCATGACCAATAGATCCCTATATAATCCCATTCAAATATCATTTATAAAGGGTTGGAAAATATCACTAAGTAAGCAAGAATACAAGCAAGACTATTCAATAAATCTTCCCTATTCTCTGCATATAGCTAGCCAATACATTTACAAGCTCATTCAAATCCTTACACCAACCCCTAGCCACCTCAAGCATATCCAATTTCAGCATTTCTTGCATTCTCATATCACAATTACACTAAGCACTTTCAAAGGGAGAACTACATATGGCTTGATCCCTTTTCAGAGTATTGGTATGTAGGTAGTGTGCCCACAAATGGCGTGTGAATCACATCTAGTGCATCTTACACACACTAATCCCTCTCTTTACTCAAATTATTATTCAAGTTTATTGGAGACTTAGGATTTAAGATAAATCATATCTATAAGGATCTCTATTGAGAGTTAAGCTTTGAAATTTCACATGCAAGGTCATACAGGAGTGGCAGATAGAACCCAAAAAACTCAAACCTCTGTGACTAGTTTGGAAAATAGTGATAGGAACATGACTATATTTCTAGACCTCAAAGTGTCCTATTTTTTGTGCTCCTATCCTTTCACCGAATGAAATCCAAATCTAGGTTCCTGATACTATCCCAGTCCTACACAGTCAATATCAACCTTCATCTCAGTCAAATCAACATAGTTATAAGCTAAGTTATATTTCTCTCTATTCACTTGTTATTTTTACAAAGTACAAACAACAATTAGAATTAACAAATTGGTAGGTTAATTATGGCATAATTATTAATTAATTTACTTTACTTAGACTTTTAACTAAATAAAAATAAAAACCCCAATTATTCCCAAAAAGCTTAAATCAATGCACATGGAAGAATTCACATGACCACCAATTTTTACCCAAGGATGAAACTAAAATAAAAAGATAAAATGAAGGAGAAATAAGAGAGAAAAATAAAGTAGGGGATCCCAAAATCCATAAAACAAAAAAATAAAGAAAATAGAAGAAGAATAATAAGACAGTGCCACATCGAGAGAAGAGAGAGAGAGAATAACATGATTAATATGCCAATAAGTAACTAACTCAAGATGATCAACCATATGCACAATAGGACACTAAAATTATTTTAATAACAAGCCTTGTACCAAAATTAGGTTTGTATATAATTCCCCCAATTTGATTCATATGTAAGTGAATACATGTGTGCATCAAAATAAATACATAACTGAAACATGTACCTTCACCTACTTAAGAAGGGATAATGAAGCCTATTTTTATGTCCATATACACCTTGTCATTTCACATATTTTTGGTATATATATGAGTGATGGCCATAAGCACACAAGTAATCAATGCAATATCCACTCAATGTGATTATTTGAAAATTTAAAATTGAAAAATATATTCAAATTTGAATTTTGAAAATTGAAATGAGCATTAGAATGAATATAATTTCTCTATATGTGAACCAAATGTTGATGTAAATTGAAAAAAAAATGTCCACTATTATGTTCATTATATTTATAACTTTGTTGACAAATTTTAGTCATATCCAATACTTATCTAGGATTTTTAAAAATTTAGTCCACTTCTTGATCAAGGAAGTAGATAAGTTTGCTCCAAGTAGAGTTTCCCAAATTTTGCTTAGTAGCCTTTGCTCAATAGTGATTAAAAAAATATCTAATATATACCCCCCTTTTGAGGTGAGGATTTGTATACCTATTTTTTCAAATCACTCATTTCAAAATTAATAGTCAAATGCATCATATGTTAGCAAAATAATATATCCAAAGTTGTTAATATCTTAGGAAAAATACTAATCATATGTATGTAATTATCATGTATGCTTGAAAATAATATAGAATGACCCAAGTGATTCCCAAAAGACTAAAATTGTTATGGCCCACCCTAAGTAGTGATAAAAATATATGTCATGTTACATCAATGTTGTATGTAAGTATCGTATCATGTCAAGCATAATATGTATGTGAATCCTCCTATAAGGATGGAGTAGGTGAATGTAAATCAAGTTTCCTCAAATTTAAGATGATAAATATTTGTATACTATGGGATAATAATTTGTCCACATTATTTCATAAATAGAGGCGTTGGTAATCACATAAATATCTTGTAGGTATTGTGCCCATGTATGTTATAAAGGTTGTAATAGGATAGATCAATGATAGGATGGTCCATGTAATAAATGATCTTTGAGTTGGTGTGATTCTATAATTTTTTCTCTCAAACTAGAAAATATATCAATATTAAATTCCAAAACCATTTTTAATTCACAATTATAGATGAAGTTTTGAAATGAATCAATGTCATGTAATGTTGCCAAAAATGCATGTATGAAGTAATAAATGACCAAAATGGCACTATAAATGCCTAAGAGTAATATATATCTCTAAAAATGGCTAAAATTATGTCAAATAGTGTCATAATTGACTCATCTAACATGTCATATGCTAAATATAGTAAAGAGCACAGAGTATATAAATTAATTTATTTTTCAAATTTTGAATTCATTTGCCCTTGTTAGATTTGGATTATAGTGATTTTAGAGCTCTGAGTATGAAACTATGGTACTAGACGAGAGGATATTCCCAAAATTTTAGATCACATTCAAATCCATGTCATTGTTGGATAGGTTGTGGAAGAGGTATGTGATGTTTCTTAACTATTTTCATTGCTTTTTTGCTTTTTAAAAAAAAGTAATTTGAAATATTGAGAATTTATAGGTTAGTTTGGGTGACTAAAGTTCTTATCCTTTTACATCCATTTCCACTTCAAGCCTATCAATTTTGTCCAAACACCAATTATTTTATCCTAACACCCATCATTTTTTAGCCTCTTAGGCATCGATTTTGACTTTTAGGCATTGACTTTGGCCTATGAAAAATATGTGATTGATTTCATTATTATATATTTTTTCCAGATTGAAAGACTAATGTTTTCATATGTTGGTCTATGGTTAAATCACTTTATACGTATTTTGGAGTGGTAGAAAATTAATATATGGGGTTAAATTTTAAATCTTGGCCTAATTCCATAGGAGTGGGCTATTGTTATCAATGTAGGGCTAGGTCATACTAGTCATCTTGGTATGGTTTTGATGGATTTACCATTGCTTAAAACTTTTTATAAGTGGTGTAACTTTGATTTGTGTACCTTCTTGCTCCCCATAGGGGAGATGACAACCACAATAGAAGAGGTGTGGTAGATTCTATATATACCCATCAGGAGTAGAAAGATTTGATTGACATAATTTACCCAAGCTAAGAGATGCTCTATGATGTGTAGGCATCTTTAGGGGCCAAGAGAGAGCCGGTAATGGTTTGATTATAGATGACATCATGGCTGGCATAACTCTATATTTGTAAAAAGGTTTGTGACTTTTTATTGTTGTGTTCATATAAGTTGATACTAGTGGATGCACGTTGATGTATGGGATGAGGCCCATTATACGAGACAGAATATTATAGGATAGTCAATAGTGAGGGTCATTTTATGTTAGGCTACATGCATAGGTATCTCTAAAGGATTACAATGGAGAGATGTGTGATAGGTTTGGTTTCTGGGACCCTCTTATAGATATGGGCTTATAAGCATATCAATATTATCTAGATGCCTGGATTACCATTTACTACATGGATAGTTTTGATCTTTATGTAGCCAAATGGGTCTACACCAAGGCTAGAAATTAAGTCCCCATGATGTTGTTGTTTTTTATGGGGATTTGAAAAATTATAAAATGACAACAATATTTGGAGTCAATATCGATTGCACCCTAGATGGATAGAGTATGCTCAAATTTTACATCAAATGAGAGTTAGTTATTGTCTCAAGATCATCATGGTCTTATTAAGAATTTTTAATATGAGTGAGTTACCTAATAGTTTGGCATTTTATTAGACCAATCTTATGCAATTCATGTATGGATGAATTCTCTTAGTTGTTAGTTTTGAAATGGGGAACACGTACCCCCATGGATGATGTGGTATCTAGATATATAACACCCCTAACATATATATGAATCCACCCTTTTATGGACCCAGTAATGTAACATTCAGGTGTAACTACACACTATATAATATGATAAGATGTGGCACAAAATATTACTTGTATTTACACCCATGTAAAATGGAGATGAAATTGGTGGTAGAGTTCATGGAGGTGGTGATATGGATGGTGGTGATGATTAATAAGTACTTACAAGAGGTGATGAGCATGTTCATGATGCAATACCCAATATTGGTGGTGGAGTTGATGTAGCCAGTGAGGGGGACATGTTAGCATTGATACCTCTGAGGATGCTAATAAGTATATGTATTAAATGATTTTATTATTTTTAATTTTTGCATATTTTTATTATCATATCAAGTGCTAACAATTGATTATATTTTTATGCCATTTAATTATTAGTTGTATGAATTTATATGATCAACAATGTTATGTGAGTATCAACACATGACCCTAGATATTTTTGGTCCTATTGAGATTATTTCAAATGTTTCATGTGATTATGAGAATATATTTGAGCCCATTTATATGTTGAATTTTAAAATAGTATTATTAGAAAACATATGGAAATTAGCTTAAGTAAACTTAAACACTAAGATGTAATTAACAATTTACACCAACAGCCCCCCCCCCTTAAGTGTAACTTAGGGAGTCTGTACAATAATGAGGCTAAGCTTATAAAATGGGTCTTAGCACTAGGCCTGATGAAATACCCATGAATAATGAAATCAAAAGGGTGCTCTATAAAAGAGATGTGCCATGTATAATAGCAATAGAATATCTGCCAAAAAATAATGAGATGAACCTCAAGGATATCACCTAAAAACTTAGTACACAACACTCCCCTTAATGTTGAATTGGGTGAGGTGGATGAAAAAATTTTAAAAAATAGGATGGAATGAAAACATGAGATACACCACAAGGATCTCACTAATGGTGCTAATAAATACATCTCATGGATCTAAAAGACACTAAAATTTTGAACATATGCCAAGCACACTAGAATTTTTTTGGTTATAAAATAGGGATACAAAATTGTAGTGTATAATTTTATGAAAAGTGTGTGTTTTTTACCATTTTATATGTGGTATATTATTTTTCTTTGCATGTGATTCTCATTTTATATCAAAATTCTTCAGAATGTGAAGAGTCTTTTTCTATATTGTAGCAAACTGTTGGAATGCGAAGCAATAGAGTCTTTGGAAAGGTCTATAAATACCACTCATTTTTATTGAAAAGGGTTATAAAATATTAAGATCAATATAGAGATTAAAAAATGGTTTTAATTTATGTTTCCTTATGTTCCTTGTGTTGATATGTTCTGGGTTAATTGTATTTTTTTGTTATGAAAACACCTATTATTATGAGTTGATTATATATGCAATCATGGCTATTATTGATTTGTTTCATGCTTAAATGAATGTAAAGTTTCTATGTGATTTCTTCTTTTTTATTTTTGTATTACATTTTGCACAGTTATCCCCTATTAACATGTTCTAGTGGGTTTTCCAAGAACATCTAATAATAATGGTGTGGTGAGAGTGGAACATTAAAACATGATGTGATGTTTACCAGGATAGAGAGACTTGAAGAGATGAATCAATGATCAAATTTAAATATTAATAAAAAATAAGTAAAAATAATAGGAAGTTATATGCAAGAATTTATTCATGGGCATATCTATGGAAAAAATATGAAATTTTCTAGTGTGAATTACCTCGACTACTAGTTATGTGGCTATCAAGACTATAATACTACTATTTTCAGTCAAGAAGGATAGAATTTTTAGTCTGGATAGAAGACTAAATAGAAAAATTATGAAAATTAGACACTGATTGGAATCATGTGATAGATCACTAAGTGAAAACTACTACTAATGGATACATAACTGAATTTGTTCTACAATGCTACATTACATTTGAAGCTTCTCAGGACCTATATTTGAGAGTAATTAGGGTAATGTTTCTAAATTAACTACCCACTCTTGTCAAAATGTTGGTTATATAAAAGGCCATGGTGCCTACCCCTACCAACATGGAGTAGTCACTTTGAGTGTTAGTGGAATATGTGTGATGATGGAGTGAATGATGAATAACTAAGAAGGGAAGCTTGAACTTATACCTAAAATATAGATGATGTAGATAAGTAGAGTGAAAAGTGAATTATGGGGTTAGAGCAAGACCTACAACAATAGAGAAAATGGAATAAATAGAATAATCCTAATCTAAAAACAAGTAGAAGTAAATTAGGTTGTGTAGAAGAGTGAGAAGGAATGGGAACTCATTGGTGAACAAGATAAGATGGAGAATATGAGGATAAGGAAAGGAGTGGATCCAAGAAAAGAGAAGGCACAAATGAGATTGTGGAGATAGATTGAGATGTTGAGGAAATGAAAGAAAGTGGAAAGGTAGAAAAGGAATGAGTAGATTGGTTAGAAGGTAGTTTTAGATCATAGCTAGAAGGGAAGATATTGTTTGGATAAGATAATGAGTAGTATTTGGAAGAATTTATGTTAATTCATAGGATGAAAGCAAGTTCAAGTTCTAGTACAGTAGAAGTTGTAGACATAAATTATTCACTTCAAGGGTACTCATCCCCTATGCCTACTTTATTATTATAAAGAAGGAAAAGTGCAGATGTTAGTAGAGATAATTATTGGTTTGATTCATTTACATATAAGTTTGGGAAGTGTAGTGTAGATACCAATAAATTTTTAGATAGAAAAAATTAATTGATGTAGGATTTCAAGTTTCACCAAATATTAAGACTTTACCCAAATCGATTCTATTACCATCGCCACCACTATTGGTTTTAAGTTTTACTATTTTGATTATATTTTAATCCAACATATTTTTATAATTGACACCATATGATGGGTCTACTGACCCTGAACAGTATTTGCTAACTTGTAAGATAAAATGGAAGATCAAAAATGTAACTACTAGAAGAAGCAAAGAAGTGTTAGTTCATAGGATATTTAACAAGATGACCTTTGGAGTTCACATATAAAAGAGATTTTGTTAAACTAAGTTTTGATGATGTCAAAGACTGGTTGATAAGTGAATTAAAAGTAAATAAATGTGAGTCAAATAGTCTAAGAGATGAAATATATTTGATATAAATTAGGTGAATCGATGTATGATTACAATCACATATTTTTTGATGTAATGAATAGGGTATACTTTTTGTTCTTAGATAAAGATAAGGCTACATGATTTGTAGAAGGCCTGTGATCTCAAACTAATTTTGGCATTATTTATACTCATTTTGATAATAAGGTATATGCTCATGTAGTTGCATTCCATGTGGAACAACGAGAGGGTTATAGAGGTAACCCAAAACCCACTATGAATATGGAGGAAACGATTGACATTATGTTATAGAATATGAAGGAGCTACATTAAAGTAGTAAGCCCAAGTTAAGACTTTAATGCATAGAATGAGGAAATTAGGGGCACCATAAAAATGACTTCCCTAAATTTATTATGGAATTCTACAAACTTTGTCATGTGGTAGGGTATACAACTACATAATTTCATTTGTTAAAATAATATATTATGTAGATGATATTTTGTGATTATATAGCACCTCAGTCTTATAAACTGATAAAACTCAAGACCTAGTTGTTCCTCTTAGTTATACACATGTCTTACTTCTACAAACCTCAAATATGCTCTATATTGTGCCCCTTGGCCTATCTCTTAGTCTAAATAGCCTTATATTGATGATACAGACATCTCATCTTGCCTAGAATGCTTAAAATATATGTATCTTACACCTTTTCAAGTTCTAAGAATGTGTCTACTCTCCTTCTCCTTGGACACTAATGTATAGGATAGATAGTAGCATCAACATTATTGTCATGCCCCGATGCAAGTGTCCAGTGCCCTCAAGTCATCCAATTTGAAAATGAAATGTATTAAAATGGTTTGCCTAAGTGACTTAATGTGAGTTATCTCTTGATAAGATTGGTATAAATATAATATCAACTCACATTCATTCCTCACCTAGTAATCAGACCAAAAGAACACTCAAGAATCACTCAAGTTACCAAAATATTTTCTATTCTACCCTATTATGATATCAGTCAAAAGAATAACCTAGCTATAGGTCTAAAGTACTAAAGGAGCAGTCATAAGGTCATATTTTCCAAGTTACAAGATAGGTCACTATTATATTTATTTTACACACATTGTATGATTCACACACAATACAACATGTAGGGGAGAACTACATGAGTCTAAGGCTCTCTTCTAGAGTATTGGCTATTTAGGCAATGCCCTTTGATAGTAGAGTCATTTCATGTCAATTCAACACTATGTTCCCACTAACTGATTTTTCCCTAAGGTCATATTACAGATGAAAAAGTATGGTTTTTCCATTTCACTAAGAGCAATAGTCCATGACCCAAATTTAAATGCACAAGAGTGAAGCCGAAGAAAAACCAAGAAGCATACAGGGGGTTACATCTTGTTTCAGTTGATATGTCATGCATGACACTGACATTGAACTTAGACACTTGCATCAACACAACTATCCCAAGCTGACACAACTCTCTAAAGACCTAGAGGCACCTAATCATCTAAAAGTTGATCTAGAATTATTTTCCTACCTATTTTCCATGTGTACTAGATACAAATCTGCATTAGCATCATAACTAGCTAAGTACTCTCTTTTATGTCATTTCTATATCTAACATAGTTATACTTTTCCTTAAATAGCCTATCTTATTTTAATAAATTCATCATATGGTACATTTGATTTTAGCACATTAATTGACATGTTTTAGATCTGATATTCACCCTTGTGCCCTATCATTTCTATATCCTTAACCCTATCTACCCAAGTATGATTCCTTAATCAAAATTAGGGTAAAACATTTGGTGAACCTAACCTTTGAGTATCATTATTGTATAATCAATCTCTTATATATGCATATCTCTTGCCTTGTCCTAATATTTTTGTTTTTTCTCTTTTATCATGGATGACATTGTTTGATTTGATGATTATGACTATGAAACCCTTCAACAATCTCTTAAAGCAAGTAGCAAAATCAATTACTCTTATATTCCTCCAAGTGCTAAGGCAAACAATTTAAAATATTTGAATGGTGGTATCTACTATCCCTCTAATCAAGTCCATGATCCCATCTTTTCAATACATGGTGTGATCCATCCCAAGGAGTATCCAAAGCATGTGCCCTTGCCTTCTACACCAAAATTGATTCCACATGGAGATAAGGTACTTTCCTTTGATAATGACAATTTCTGTCAACTCCCTAAGGAAATCATAGAGGATTTGTAAATCATTAATAAAGGGGATGTTCCTTTAAGTTTTCATTAATCAAAACCCCTCCTATTCCTACATTTCCAAAAAATATTACCCTTATTAAGGATGATGATCCTTCTTGGCCTTCATTTGATATTGATTTTTTTTAAATCTTAACCAATAAGTTATGGCATCTTTACCAAGTCATATTAATCCATTAAGAAAAAGGAAGCATTCTACACCTATAAACCATTACAAAAATAAAGGTACCAAAACCTTCCAATATAACAATGGTGGATGCATCACGTTCTTCAAATCCTTCAAAATCCTCGAGTAAAAAATTGCTTAATTTTGGATATTAATATTTACTCAAATATGGGTATCAAGGACAAGGATTAGGCAAACATGAGCAAGGTATCACCCATCCTATAAATCTCAAGCATAATCAAAATTGACAAGTTTTGGGTTATTCAAAATTAATCATGGATAACCATCAACCTTTCAATAAATTAAACATTGATGTGCATATAGATGCACATAAAAATTAGAAATCATCACAAGGGGAACCAATGTTATAAAAATTCAAAGAGAATCAAACAATCGAGCTCCCTTTGATGATTCATCCTCACGGCATGATAAAGTTGGATATAAAATTAGATCAAGGAAAAGGTATGATAATCAAAAAATTTGAGCATCCTTCCATACCTTCCTCTTCATTAAACACATTGGATAAATTTTATGAGAAACAAATTTCATTAAGTCATATCCATTATGCGAAGTCTTCTCAAAAAACTTCACAATAAATTTTATAGATAACATCACAATACAATAACACTGTTACCATTTTTTCCATATTACTTTAATATGACATGATCTCCTTACCTTCTACTCAACACATATTAGGTAGTCACCTTATTCTTCAAGAAGGATTGATGTATTGTAACTACCATCAGATCACAGGCCACGATGTAAGTCAATATGGGGCTTTGAAAGCCAATATTCAAGAATATAAGAGTGCAGGACAAATAAAAAATTTATCACCACAACAAAGCAAGTCTAATATTTCACATCTTTTTGAAAAATACCAACCTTCAAAGCCACCTACAAGTGGACATATAATAGTTTCTAAAAATATCAATGGGTTATGTTGTACATATATTCCAATTTCCACAAAATGGGACTCACTTTGTAGAAGGATGTTTTTTGAACAAATAGGACATCATCTGGATGAAATAATGAAATTTTCATTAAATCCAAACTCCCTTGGATACATACTTCTACCTATAGCATGTGAACCAAAGATTGTATATTCTTTGATAAGGGTAATAAATCTGAAACTAAATTTCCTTTTGCATCTAGGTCGGTCTTGCTTGGCCAATATGGAAGCAAAGCTCAAGATGAAAAACATTTGTCTTACATTTCAATTTCAATATATAAAAATGCATATGCCATTTTATGGGTATAGTGATGAATCTATGATAACAATAGATGGAATAAATTTACCAAAATGCATCATAGCATGTGCCATGATAAGTCATAAGACACATTGTCATATGAATAATAAAATTGAAGTACCAGATAGTCTTTTACATTTTGATTTGGAAAATGGTTAGTCATTTACATTCAAAATAGGTAAAATGGATAGGTTTTTTTTTCATTTTCCAAAAATTCTTCAAAAATACCAAAAATATAAAAAAGCATTCAAAAATCCAAAAATATTTTCGACACCTACATGTTATATTGGCTCCTTGTCATCTATGTGTTAGTTCCATGTTGAGGGCTAGCATATCATTTACTCCTACATATACATATATAGGCATACACAAATACATGATACATGTATGGGTATTGGTATTTCCCTCTACTCACATCACCATGATGTTGGGGGCATCAATCTTCTACAATCTTGATACACATAGGTTATATGATTCAATGATCACTCTCCATTATAATTTTTCAACTTACATATGTACTTATGCATGCCTATTATTCATGATTATATCTTGCACATTATACTTCATATGTTATATACTTGATGTTTTTAACTAACACATTTGATTCATGGGCCACTGTGACATGTTCATGTTGGTTTCTTATGTTTTTCCTTTACATACTTCGTCGAGTGTTTTTACCTTGCTACTGTATTGATTTTTTGAGCATTTGAATATGCTCTATTGTATACAACCCTTGTGCCTATGTTTTCCTTCTTAGACATTTAAATATGTCATTACTTATTTTATGGACTTTTGAATATGTCAATCCTTGATTTTTCGGATAGTTGACTAAGTCCTGTCCATTTGATTTTGTGGCATTTAAACGTGCCCCTTATTTGCGGTCTCCTTAGACCATTAATTTTTTACTCACTTTTGAGTACTCTTATATGTATGCTTGTTTGCTTATTGATCATGTTTTGTTACTATCTAGATGTTTCCATGATATTTATCATGCATCTTAAGTCTACATGTGATCACATTGGTTATATGCACTTCAATGATACATTTACCTAGACATATTCCTTCTATATACTACAAGGGTACATTCCTGTATTTATGGTTGTCTTACCCTTTTGAGGTGAGGTAACTTCTAGATACTATTTTTTCCCTCACCTCAAAGGGGGAGCATATAGTGGGGGCATGCTTGGGAAGCATGTTCTCCACACTTTGCACAATTCTCAATTTAGTGGGGGCATGTCATATGGACATGGCTTCCACACATTCATAGTTTCTAGATCATAGTGCAGGAATACTTTAGAATCATGTTCTCCACACTTATTCAATATTTAGTGATTATACCATTTTGTAAATTTAGTGGGGGCATGTCATATAGACATGGATTACACACATTCATTGTTTCTAAATTACAGTGGGGGCATGCTTTGAAAGCATGTTCTTCACATTTATTCAGTACTTATACTAATTTAAAAATTTAGTGGGGTCATGTCATATGGACATGGATTCCACACATTCATAGTTTTTAGATTACAGTGGTAACATGCTTTGGAAGCATGTTCTCCATATTTATTTAGTATTTGATACTTATATGAGTTTGTATATTCAGTGGGGGCATGTCATATAGACATGGATTACACACATTCACAGTTTCTAGATTAAAGTTGGGGCATGCTTTGGAAGCATATTATTTACATTTACTCAGTATTCAATACTTATACCAATTTACAAATTTAGTGGGGGCATGTCATATGGAAATGGCTTCCACACATTCACAGTTTCTAGATTACAGTGGAAGCATGCTTTGGAAGCATGTTATCCACATTTATTTAGTATTTGGTACTTATACAAGGTTTTATATTTAGTGGGGGAATGTCATATGGGCATGGCTTACACACATTTATAGCTTTAAAATTATAGTGGGAGTATGTTTTGGAAGTATGTTCTCCACATTTATTTAGTATTTGATAGATATACTAGTTTGAAAATTTAGTAGGGGCATGTCATATGGACATGGATTTCACACATTAATAGTTTCCATGTTACAATAGAGGCATGATTTGAAAGCATTTTATCCATATTCATTAAGTATGGTACTTATATCAATTCATAAATTCAATGGGGGGCATGCTTTGGAAGTATGTTCTCCACACCTACTCAGTATTCAACATATCTAGTTTAGAGTGGGGGCATGTTTTGGAAACATGTCCTCCACATTTTTACTTATATAAATTTTAGGTTTATCCATATATAATGGGGGCATCATTTAGAATCATGTCCTCTACACTTACATAGTTATCTAAATTGACCAAAGCACATAGTTATATGATTTAGATTCACATTTGTGTCAACATAATATACATGGTATCATTGTTACACATAGTTTCAACATGAGACATATCTAAGGTACATATATTATGCAACATATGCCTAATATTGTAAAAACCAAATCAATATTAGATTCTAAAACAATTACATATATTAATACCTTGTGAACTTTTATGGACTTTCGTGAGCCAATCTAATGTAGTAGTTGGTTCACCTTTTAATATGGTTGAGGTGATTAAATCATTCTATCTTGCCAAGTTTTTAGTTTGGAATTGATCATCCAAACTCACCAAGTTATAAGTAGCATTGGGTTACATGGTTGAGTTAATTCTCAACTACTAGGTGGAAACACACTTTTACTACAAAGTTGGGGGCATGTGCCTTTCAATATATATATATATATATATATATATATATATATATATATATATATATATATATATATATATATATATATATATATATATATATATATATATATATATATATATAAACTTGGATATATTCATTTGAAATATTTATCTATATTTATATTAATCTTATTTTTAGATCCCCTACAATAATTCATCTTTTACTAAAATAACTTGCCAATAGGCAAGGTAGTTACATAGACACATAGGTATACTCCTAAACCTTTATCTTTTAATTTCAATCTATTTAAAGTAATTTTAACAAATATTATATGCACTAATTATATATTATAACATGCTCTTGATTTCAAGTCAGTCACTAGCAAATAACTCAAGTTTAATTCTATCAAATCAAGCATAGATAAGGTGTGTATACACACCCATGGTACTTATTTCTTTCCTTTAAATTAGCAATTTTATTACTATATTAAAGGGAGCCAAATGTAGATGATATTTTATGATTATGTATCACCTAAGTCTTGTACACTTAGAAAACTCATACCCTAGTTTTTCCTCTTAGTTTTACACATGCCTTACTTTTTTAAGCCTCACATATGCTCTATCTTGTACCCCTTAGCCTATCTCTTAGTCCAAACAGCCTTATATTAATGAAATAGACATCCCAACTTACATATAATTCTTAAAATGTAATTATCTTACACCTCTATAAGTTTTAATCCCATACTTACTCTCATTCTCCCTAAACATTAATGCTTGGGACAAACAATAACATCAATATTATCATCCTACCCTGAGGCAAGTGTCTAGTGCCCTCAGGTCATCCAATTTACAAATGAAACATATTACAATAGTCATCCTAAGTGATTTAATGTAAGTTATCTCTTGATAAAAAATTTGTAAATATAATATCAACCTTCATTCATTCCTTACCTAGAAATTAGATCAAAAGAACACTCAAGAAGAACTCAAGTTATCAAAAGCTTTCCTATTCTATCATATTCTAGTATCAGTCAAAGGAACAACCTAGCTATAGGTTTGAAGTACTAAAGGAGTAGTCATAAGTTCATATTTTCCAAGTTACAAGTTAGGTCATTATTTCACTTTCCTTACACACATTACATGATTCATGTACAAGCCAACACGTAGGGGAGATTTATATGAGTCTAAGGCCATCTTATGGGTTATTGGCTATGAAGGTAGTGCCTTTTGATAGCAAGTTCATTATGGGTCATCTTCAAACCATGTGCCCACTAACCCATTTTTCTCTAAGGTCATATTGAAGATGTAAATCTAGGGTTTTACCATTTCACCTAAAGTGACAGTCCATGACCCAAATCTGAATGCACCAGAGTAAAGGTAAATAAAAACCTAAAAGCATCCAAGTGGTGGCATCTTGTTTCAACCAATACATTTTACATGACACTAGTATCGATACAACTATCCCAAGCTGATGTAACTATCTAGAGAGCCAGAGGCACCAAATCAAGAATTTGATGATTGATCTAGAACTATTTTCCTACCTATTTTGTGATTGTACTAGATCTAAATCTACATTAGTAGTAGAACTAGCTAAGTACTCCCTTTTATGTCATTTATATATCTATCATAGTTTCACTTTCTATCAATAGCCTATCTTAATTTAATAAATTTATCATATGGTACATCTAAGTTTAGCACATTAATTGGCCTATTATAGATCTGATATTTTCACCCTTGTGCCCTATGATTTATATATCTTTAACCCTATTTACCCAAGTAGGATTCATTAATCAAAATTAGGATTAAACACATTCAACAAAATCAATCTCTATACTATAAATTCTACAAGTTGCATAACCATGATGAAAATAATTATCAATCAATCTAAGAACTGAAGGAAGACATCACTAAAAAAGTCTTTGTAGTCTTAGAACAATATGTTCCCTATACAAAGCCATGACTCCTAAGCCCATATGTATACATGGATATTATAATGTATACTATTCCTAGATGGATTCTAACCTCACCAAAGTATCAACCTTAGACTCTCACAAGTTGGACATCACAGGATCCACAGTCTCCTCGATACCAGGTAGGATGGAAAACTCCATATCTACAGTACCAATAGCCTTGACACATTATATTTCCATAACAACAATAAAAATTATAGACTCCATATTATCCTAAAGGAATATAAAATGGAGTTATGGACAATAATAACAAGTTTTGGGATCTCCTTAGAGGCAATGAGGATATGAAGGACAATAATAAACAAGTTGGGGATTCTAATAAAGATAAAGTGGGTAAAGAGGAGGCTATTAAGGAGGCTATTGAGGTAGATACCAAGGTGGTAATCATAACCAAGATGAATTGTAGGAATGACAACCAATTATATATTATTTTATGGGGAGTATAACCACTTCACACAAAATTACCCCACAAATCCTTAGAGGCAAATTTATTGTGTTTATTGTTGGGTTTTAGAACAACACCACATATAGGATTTCTAGCATTAGAAAATTAGTGGAGATAAAATCATGTGTGAAATATAAATTTGATTAACTCTCAACGTAAGGATCCTATTTTTTTGTAGGAAGTCATGCGATAACGGCATGCAAAATAAGGATTGCCTCTTTTAAAGATATCACTAGAATAAATAATTAGAAACATCTAGTAGGATAAATATCCTAACCCTATGATAGAAAGAGTTTTGATGTACCAAGTAGCCTAAGTTCTATATGAAATTCAACATCAGGATGTGTTAGAAGGTGATACTATAACTATTGATGTTTATATTTATGTGAAAATTATGTGCATCATGAGACAGGAGGGAGTAGTTACTACCTTAACCAATCTCCTCAAACTCCTAAGTACTCTGTGAAATGAAGATGTATCATATAATATTACAAACCTTATACATAACTTGTTGGAGTGCACATAGAGGGGTTAGTATCATACTAAAAAGGTAGTATGGTATGTAAAAACTAAGAAGCCCTAGGATGTTTACTCCCGTATGGATATTAATTTGATAGGGTATAGAGTACCAAATGTTGTGTTCTACTTTGGGAGCATATTAAAAATGATCCCATGATCCACATGGGAAGTTATTAGATGACCAACACTCATCTATAGTTAAGTAATACTAATCCTGATAGACTATGTTAGGGTAGAATTTATTAGTCATCTCAAATATGTGGAGATTAAAGTTTCATACCTAAGCCTACAAGGAGATTTTGAAGTAATAAATATGAGGACCAAAAAAATGTACTACCCTATGTTGATTGGAAATAAATGGGATTATGATGGTCATATGAACATTAACACCATTTACAACTAGTTGGAGGCACACCACGGGGATAAAAAAATTATCATTACCCTAAATAAAAATGATAGCAATCCTTATATTATACCTAAATATTTGGACTCACCTTATGCTTATGGAGATAATAGTTGGTTTAAGATGGGTACAAAACATAAGCAGAACACACTACGAGCTACAAATTCTCAATGTTTTTACCCAAAATAGGAACATCAACAGTATCTATATCCAATAAAATACCTTGTATGTATACCTATAATAACAAAGGGACCAATTTCTTAGTTCTAAATAGAAAACTATAATTCACCATTAGTGTAATCACCGGCAAGGTCTAAAGTAGATTATTTATATAATGTAGGTGTGAAAGATATGGATTATACTAAACTTACTATAGAAGGAATTTTACCATGGGAAGCAATGTCAGCCATCAATGGTGATTATAATACCCACATATTGAATTTGTTGAGAGGAGATCATGAGGTGCATTAGTTATGAATGGTTTTAGATATCAAATACCAATTACCTCAGTATTTTAAAACTAAAAATTTGAACCAGTTCATCATCAAATTTTAGCATCATGTGCCCAACATAGATCAGAGAGTGAGTGCATTGAACTACACATTAAAAATAATTGTTGTGACTTGGTGGGAAGTTCTTAGAACAAACTAGCTACAATGGGATGAGGCTTGCGAACTATTACATGCTTGATTTTAAATACAATTTACAATCAAGAAATAATGGCATTTTTTACAAGAAGTATAATGTCTATAAATGTATGTTCATAATTTTGTGTGGATTTGTGGTCTATGGAGGATGTCAAACCCAAATACTAGGTGCACATATTATGTTATACTTTGGCAGTGCTTCTAATAACCTGGTACATGCACCAAGAACACATATGGGAGATGAAGAATTAGCATCATGTAAAACAAGACTTAATTTAAACTTTTGATTTTGAGGATGTGAATCCTCTTATGCATAACACTATGAAGAAGTTGAAAATATTTTTATGTTATGGGGGAGTAAAATATTTAAGTACTATTGTTGACTAAATTTAAATCTAGGTCAAATTTGGTCAAACCCCTTAGCATAATAAAATTTATCATGAGGTCTTCTAGGTTTAAACATGGTTAGAATGGTCATTATTGAGGTCAAGACATAGTTTGAGGGTCATATAATATGTTTTACCTTGTCACATTTGTTGACTTTGTCTTATGTCATTTTATGCCCTTTTTGGTCATCAAAATGAAGTTGTACATAATTTTCATGAAAGGAAAAATGTTCAATAAGATATCTAATATATTAAATGTCATAAAATATTAGAGGAAGACTGCCAAACTAATAAAATGCAAGTTCAACATAGATCCAAGAAGATCAACTATAAAATAGGTAGTTTTAGGTAGATGTATAGACAAGGACAACCCA
The DNA here is from genome assembly GCA_037957365.1 of Torreya grandis. NCBI lineage: Eukaryota > Viridiplantae > Streptophyta > Pinopsida > Cupressales > Taxaceae > Torreya > Torreya grandis. The sequence goes on along the minus strand of JARHVA010003463.1, from coordinate 701,130 downwards.
TCTAGCAAGTGTGAGGTTTCATAGGGTCTCTTTAAATCTCCACAAGTCTCTTCCAAACTTAGGTGGTTCAAATAGGTCCAAAAATGATTAAAAATGATCCCTCTCTCATTTCTCTCTTGGGTAGGTTAATAAGGTCAACCGATTTACACTTGATACAGACACTACGGGGAGAGTTGAGCTGAGTGCACTTGGTAGTTTTTAGTAGTCATTGTGTACTTCAATTTCATGCAAATAGTTATAATTTTGGTTATGCATACTCTATGAACAATATTTAAGATTTTTTGTGCCTTTAAACTACTTACACATCCCCAACACCTTATTTTTCCTTATGTGTTTGCATTAATCTGAGTAAACAAAGTGGTGTATATGATCTTGTAGAGTATGACCATCCTTCTCATATGGTTTTTAGTCTAGATTGCACATGTGAACATGGAGATATAGGCAATATCACTTTCTTGTGTTAAAGGTAACTGTCAATGAATTTTGTAGACAATGTTTAGCAATTGTAGTGTTTCATCTCCTGTGAATAGCTTCAAATCAAAGGTCACATACTTGATTTAAATATCTCAAAACATGATGATGGTATAACGAAATCTAACGAATCAATGGAAATCTCAAATCACTTAAAAACAAGTGGAGTTGAAGAGTAAACTCACATACATAGTTATACTTCAATATGAAAGGCACCTACAGTCATCTATAGGTGTGTATAAAGAATGGTAAGACCATCCAAAACCTAAGACACAGGTTGTATTCAATTTCATGACTTGAATGGAGTTCTAAAGTTATCCAAGGTTCATTTTGTTGATATTAGAACCATTACATAGCTTGCAATAAATCAAGTTTGATAAATTTACTTAATGGGATGAGTTACCTTAGCTTATCCAAAATAATATTATGCCTCACAAAATATCATTTCATGGTGAATATTTATGAGGTCTGGATAAGCCTTGTTGGTTTCCTTCTTACAACCTAGGACTAGAAGTCAAGTTAAACATGAGAAGAGGTTGCTAGGTCAAGAGAAGAGGATGATGAGTGAAGTTTAAATTTAGACAAAGTTTAATTAAAAACATTCAGAGAACTACAATTTTGAGAATCCTAAAGTGAACTTGTAGCAATACCTTGTAAGTGCCTACAATACACTATGATAGAGAAATGATAGCATTTGAAGACAAAATTGAGTTCATCCAGGTGGGAGATGGTCTTAGTGACCTAAATATGTAGATTGAGGGTATAACATAGTGATCAAGCAAGGATATTCACCTACGGAATCTCAAGATTCCTCAAATCAACACCTATAGTTTGAGATAGTCTGTAGACTAGCCTGGCAATGAAGGATGCTAGTTAGTTGATGAACAGAGGTTTAAGGTGGCTGAATACATTAAAACCATTATCACACTTGATAACCACATTTATATGTAATTCTCAAAGATATTAAAATAGACTAGGGAGTGGCAGATATGTTTCTAACTTCACATTTAGTTTAGGTTTCTAAACCCTACACAAAGTCACAATCCCATAAGCCAGATTTGGGATTGGAAGTGTTGTGATATTTTTAGGTGTGATATAACTTTAAAACTTCGTAAAAAGTTTCAAAATTACCTAATATATCCCCTTAAGGTATCTTGTATATTATACAAATAGGGTAAGTTCCCTTTGTTTTGTCTCAGATAGATTGCACTCCACAGTCAAGGCCACCTGAAAGTTTAGTAATGAATGTTGAAAGGATGAATGAGGATTCTTGGAATGATCATGAGATGATTTATATATTTGTATTAAAGGTTAAAATACATGTAAAAGGCATTATAGTCATTGGAAACCCTTAGAAGGGTTAAATACTTAGAAATGTAGTCTAGGTCTATTAGGCCTAAAACTGAACACAAACCCTCAAGATGCCTAACTTCACTTCCATGACCATATGATCTCACAAAAAAATATGAGATAATTTATGGGAGATTATAAGGTTAGTGATACCCATTTATTTTTATAAAATAGCCTAAGTTGGCCATTTTTGGCCTAAAACTATCTCATACCTATCCAAAATGCATAGTAGAAATTGAGAAGCCAATTTTATTTGCTCATATCTATACTAAAAAGTTGCATGGTGTCTCAATCAGATATTAATAGATGAAATGGTTCCTACACTTGATCTCAATGGAATATTTTTAAATGTTAAGTAACTATATTTCATGAATCATTGCTAAGAAGTTAGATGACCTAAAACCCTCTTAAGAACCCAACGGAGAAAATATGAATGGGAATGCATCTAAGAGGAGTAAAATGGCCTAGAAATTGTTTTGGATCCATTTGAAACTCTCTCAGGGTCCTTGACATCCAAATTTTTTATACTGTCACTTGTATAGGCAATCCTAAATGTGGGTTTTTTATAGATTTAAGTTATTCTACAGGTGCAGAAGGGAATTGATAAATCAATGCCATTTTGGAGGGTTTATAGAGACTTATTATAACTCTTCATACTCATTTTTAACATCAATAATTCATAAAATTACCTCTACTAGTTTGTTCACTGTAGATAGTCTTGAATGGCACAATGATAAGAACTGTGACTGCCTATGTGTGATAGTAAGAAGAGTGACACTAAGTCTCTTTAGGCATATTTGATAGAAAAAAAAATATATGTCTTTAAAAAGTATCCTACATCCCTATAATGAGATTTTTTTAAAAATTGCAAATCACTACAGTGACAAGTGTGAAGAAGCAGGTCGAGAGGGTTAGTGAAAAGTTGCAAGAGGATAAGTGACAAGTGACAAGGAGAAGGCTATCAGTTGGAGATGCTTAGATGAATTTCACTATTATGTTTCCAAATTACCATGTCAATTTATATGTTTCAAGGACTTCTAAGTCAGTTTCAAGCAATCAAGTAATTCTTCATCATCAAGGCAGTTTAAAGTAAGACAATGAAGAGGTCTACGCCAACTTGAGGAAGGTGATATATTTTAGATTAACACATGTTTATGAAAAATTATTGACCTATTTTATAACTAATTCTCTTTAATTTTAACTAGTTTCCAATTCTTGACACTTGACCTTATGACCCTTCCACTTATCTTCTTCTCTCTCCTCTCTTATGTTCTCTATATACAAGCCCATTTTGGCTTTGTAATGGATCCATAATTGGTATGATGAAGACCTTCAAGTTTGACATCTTGTTTTGCCTTTGAATAAATATTCTGAAGTTAATTTCATCTCTATAATTTCTTGCCTAAGCATGTCAAGTGGTCTATGTGGTTGACAAGTGATGTATGTCTTCTCCTTGCTTCCATTCTGCTCTTGCATATTTTGTGTGAGTGATATCTCTTCTTACAGGTCTCATAAAGTGTATATGTTTTTTAAGTGTTTATTAAAGTGTGAGAGAGATTATTAGTGTCTAGGATCATACCTTATTTCTACCCACCTTTGGATGTGAATAACAATCTACCTCTATTGAGAAACACTTATGCTAAAAAGACATTGAGTTGAGGTCAGTTTTAGTAGTCTTCTTTCTTAGTGCAGATGCAAGTGTGTTTTATGGATTTATATTTGGTGTATCACCTTCATTATTTTAGTTTTATTTATATTTCCTTATTCCATTTTCACCCCCAATATTTATTATCCTAATGTAGCATGTGATCCTAAAATATAGATCAAGAGAGATGCCCCTTCTAATTCTAGAGATCTATCTCTTATAGTAGCTTGTCTATGAGGAGAGATAGTTCCATGTTATCCCAAATTTGAGAAGGTTTCCTTAAATTATCTAGGTTAAAAATTTGGGATATAATAGTTTTGGCATGCCCAGTGGGACATGAAGTCCAAGAAGGTTATTCGAGGTGGATGATGGCTTTGACAACAAGAGGCTTTAATGGTCTACTTCTTGTAGTATCTGGTGACTCTAACATTTGAATCTTGGTTATATACTAGCACACTAATTCATTCCTAAGGTAAGCACAATATCTTATACTGCAGTTATTTATTTTGATCTCCAAGAGAGTTCTTATTATACACCTTCCTACCAACCTTGCCATGACCCATACTATGTCCCTCAACAGCCCTATCAAGGATTTTATTAGTCTTATGAGCCATAACAGCCCTATGATCATCCTATTCCTTCTCCATATGAACATGTTGTTGTTGAATATCCCTATGAAGAATCTTATGAGGAAGCTTATCAAGAAGATATGATTAGGACTCCTGAAGAATAAATCCAAGCTCTTAAAAGGTAGATTCTTGGAGTTAGTCCTCTTCAATATTTACCTATCCCTCCTCAAGAGTCTTCATATATTCTATATCAATTTGTTCATGGTCCTTATCTTGATGAAATAGAAACCATTCACTATACTCAAGAAGATCCAATCCAATCCTCAATAGATCCTACAATATTTCAAACTCCAACTTGGAATCAAGTAGTGAAGTCTTGGGGAAACAAAGATGAAGAGAGTGAGGACCAAGAGGTTGATGTCAAGGAGGAAACCCTTGTGTTTTATCAATCCCCATTTCCCTATCCTCAAGAGCCTATAGCTTGTCCCTCATGGAATTCTATCCAAGAAGAGTTTTAACATGAAAAAGAGGCCTTAGTTTAGAAAGGGAGAGATGATGTTATAGCTATTGAACAGCCTCAAGAGGGATATGAGAAAGGTGAGCTCATTGATGAATAAAATGAAGTGCCAATATCCTAATTTAGCCTTCTCTCTCTCCAATAATTCTTTCAAAAGTCTCTCATTTACAAGTATCCTAAGTGTAAGTGTCTCCTTCCATCCCCATGCCCATTTATGAGACATCCATCACACCCCATACTCCCTATCCAACCCATGAATTTGTTCACCACCTTCCCACCTCATCCTTTATTGAAGGACCTATGGGAGCTTAGTGAAGAAGAAAAAACTCAAGTTACAGCTAATCAAGAAGATGACTCAAGTGTCTATGATGAAGAGTTCATCATAAGGACTCCCCTGGGTGAAGATAAACACAAGTCAACCTTATTGAGTGAAGAAAGAGAATATTTAGACCATGTTTCAATTTTTCACAAAGAGATTAATCAATATATGAGGGAGAAGGTGCTTGAGAAGGACTTCATGTTAGCTGATTGGTTGACATTCATGAGTATGAGAAAGATTTTAAACCTAAAGATACACCTAAAGAAGAAGTTGATGATGACTCCATGGAGCAAGATGATCTATGGAAAAGATTCAATGAGGTATGTATTGAATTTGAGGCCCTTCAAACACCTATACCTCCTATTGTCCAAGCTGAATATACTGTTGAATATACTTTGCCCTTTGAATTACAATATGATAGCTCCCAAAGTATCAAGATTGTTGAAGTGGAAGTTAATGAGCTTATAGTTGATAAGGAGTTTGATCTGATTCAAAGTACCATAAAGATCAAAAAAACATGCTTAGATGAAGCATCATTGAGGCAAGTTGTAGTTAGAGAGTACCATGAGAAAATGGTTGAGTCACAAAGAGAATTCACTTTCATAAGTGATATGTTTGCACATATTATTGTTGCATTGAAGGTCATGCTAAGAATATTATCAAGTATGAAGGCAATAATAAATATGCCTAACAAGAAAATACTTTCTTCATGTCATTTTCCAATTCATGGAGTAAGATATAGTACAAGCTTCCCCTTTGATATAGGAGGAAGAGTTCTATTCAAGTTAATTTTTACATAAGTTTGTTTGTTTAATTAGTTTGAGTGTTTCCCATAAGTGCTTAGAGAGCACAAGCGTGTTTACTCTAGTGTCTTGTCTTGTGTTTTATTCTTATTATTTGGTGTGAGTTTGTGGTCTATTCAAAGGAATTTGAATATCAAGTGCAGTGTATGGGTGACTCTGTTTCCCAAAGATAGGAGACGGCAACTAGTCCTTAGCATAGTAGGCATGCTACCCCTAAGAAATTACCAAAATGCTGACTAAACTTGACCCTAGGTCAATATTGGTCAAACCCCTTTACATAGTCAAATTTTTCAGAAGGTATTATAGGTTTAAACATGATCACCATGGTCATTAGTGAGGTCAAGGCATAGTTTGAGGTTCATATAATATGTTTTTCCTTGTCACATTTGTTCACTTTGTCTTATATCATTTTATACCCCTTTTGGTCATCAAAATGAAGTTGTAAATAATTTTCATGGAAGAAAAAATGTTCAAGAAGATATATAATGTATGACATGTCATAAAATGTTAGAGGAAGACTTCCAAATTGACAAAATACAAGTTCAATGTAGATTCAAGAACATCAATTGCAAAACATGCAATTTTAGGAAGTATGGACAAAGATAACCCATATATCATGTGTGAGGCTTTAGGGGGGTCTCTTAATATCTCCATAAGTCTCTTCCAAGATTAGGTGGTTAAAATAGGTCCAAAAATGGTGAAAATTAATCCCTCTCTCTCACTACTCTCTTGGGCAGGTCAATCGGTTTACACTTGGTACAAATAATAGAAAAGAGTTGAGATAAGTGCACTTGGTGGCTATTAGTAGACATTGTGTACTTCCATTCCATGGCCATAGATATAAATTTGGTGTTCTTTACTCTATGAACAATCTTTAATATTTTTGATGCCTTCAAACTGTTTGCACATACCCAATACCTCAATTTTTCTTCTTTGTTTTCATTTATCTGAGTAAACGAGGTGATGTAGGTGATATTTTAGAGTATGACCATCCTTCTCATATGGTTTTCAATCTATTTTTCATGTGTGAACATGGATATATAGGTAGGATCACTTTATTGTGTTAGAGGTAAATTTCAATGAGGTTTGCATAACAGTGTTTAGCAATTACAGTATTTCATCTCCTGTGAGTAGTTTCAGATCAGAGGTGACATGTTTGTTTTCAATATCTCAAAACATGGTGATAGTATAACAAAATATAATGGACTGATGTAAATCTCAAAGCACTTGAAAACAAGTGGAATTGAAGATTAAACTCACATACATATTCAAACTTCAATATGATAGTCACCTACATTCACTTATAGGTATGTATAGAGAATGGTAAGACCATCCAAAACCTAAAACACAGGTTGCATTCAATTTCATGACTTGAATGGAGTTCTCAAATCATTTAAGGTTCATAGTGTTGATCTTAGAACCATTAAATAGCATAAATTTATTCAAAGTTGATAAAGTTGCTTAATGGGATGAGTTTCTTTAGTTTCTCTGAAAGAAGATTCTGCCTCTCAAAATATCATTTCATGGTGAGTGTTTATGAGGTCTGGATAAGCCTTGTTGGCTTCCTTCTCTAAACCTAGGACTAGAAGTCACAATTTAACATGAGAAGATGGTGTTAGGTCAAGAGAATAGGATGGTGAGTGAAGTTACAATTCAAACAAAGCTTGACTAAAAACATTCAGATAACTATAATGTTGAGAGGCCTAAAGTGAACCTGTAATAATACCTTGTAAGTGCCTAGAAGACATTGTGATGGAGAAATAATGGAATGTGATGACAAAAATGATCTCATCCAGGTGTGATATGGTCTTAGTGACATAAATATGGATATTGATGGTGTAACATGGTGCTTAAGCAAGGATCTTCACCTACATGAATCTCATGATTCCCCAAATGAACACCTATAGTTTGAAATAGTCTATAGACTAGCCTAGCAATGAAGGATGCTCTTTAGTTGATGAATAGAGGTTTAAGGTGGGTGAAAACATTGAAACCATTATCACACTTGATAATAAAATTTATATGTAATTCTTAGATATATTAAAATATATCAGGGAGTGGTAGATATGTTTGTAACTTCACATTCAGTCTAGGTTTTTAAACCCTACACAGTCACAGTCCCGTAAGCTATTTTTGGGATTTGAAGTGTTGAGAGATTTATAGGTGTGATATATATTTAAAATTTTGTAAAGAGTGTCACAATTACCTAATATATCCCCTCAGGGTCTCCTTAAGATCAGATAAATAGGGTAACTTCCCTCTATTTTGTCTCAGACAGAAGGCACTCCACAGTCAAGGCCACCTGCAGGTTTAGTAAATGAATGTTGAAAATATGAATGAGGAGCCTTGGAATGATCATGGGATGATTTATAAAATTATATTTAAGGTTAATAGAGATTTAAAAGGCCCTACAGTCACTGGAAACCCTTAGAAAGGTAAAATACTTAGAAATGCAGTCTAGGTCTATTAGGCCTAAAACTGAACACAAACCCTCAAGATGCCTAACTTCACTTCCATGACCATATGATTTCACCAAAAAATATTATACCCTTCATGAGAGAGTATAATGTTAGTAAGACCCATTTGTTTGTAGAAAATATCTCAAGTTAGCCATTTTTGGCCTCAAACAATCTCAAACCTATCCAGAATGCATAGTAAGAATTGAGAAACCAATTTCATTTGCTCATATCTATACGAATGAGTTGCATGGTATCTAAAGTAGATATTAATATATAAATGGGGTCATACACTTGATCTCAATGTAATTTTTTTAAAGGTTAAGCATCTAGATTTTATGAATCATTACTAAGAAGCTAGATGACCTAGAACCCTCTTAAAAATATAATGGATAAAATATGAATTGGAATGCATCCATTAGGATTAAAATGGCATAGAAAGTGTTTTGGATCCATTTGTAACTCTCTCAGGCTCCCTAATATCCAACTTTTTTGTGTTGTCACTTGTACAGATAGTCCTAAATTTGGGTTTTCTACAGGTTTTGAGTTTTTCTATAGGTGTATAACGGAATTGGTAGATGAAGGCCATTATGGAAGGTGTATAGCGACTTATTCTAATTCATTATACTCATTTCTTATCTCATTAATGCATAATATTACCTCTACTAGGTTGGTCATTGTAGGCAGTCTTGAATGGCACAAAGAGAATAAATGTGATTGCCTAAGTATGATAGTGAGAAGAGTGGCATTGAGTCTCTTGAGTCATATTTGATATACTAGAGGAAAAATAGGTATTTAACAAGTGTCATACATCCATAAAATGAGCTTACTTGAACCACTGCAAATCACTATAGTGACAAGTGTGAAGAACTAGGCTTATAGGGCTAGTAAACAATTGTAAGAGGATAAGTGACAAGTGACATGAAGAAGGCTATAAAATGGAGAGGCGTAGATGACTATCACTATGTTGATTCCAAATTCCTATGTTATTACATATTTTTCAAGGACTTCTAATTTAGTTTCAAGTAATCAAGTGATTCTTCATCATCAAGGTAGATTCAAATAAGATAATGAAGAGCTCTATGCCAAATTGAGGAAGGTTATATGTTTCAGATTGACACATGTTCATGATAACTTCCTAACTTCTTTTCCAACTCATTATCTTGAATTGTAACTAGTTTCCAAGTCTTGACACTTGGCCTTGTGACCCTTCCACTTCTCTTCTTATCTCTCCTCTCTTATGTCCTGTATATGCAAGCATTTTTTGGCTTTATATTGGATCCACAATTGGTATGATGAAGCCTTGCTAGTTTGACATCTTGTTTTGCCTTTTAATAAAGATTATAAATTTAATTTCATATATGAAATTTATTGACTAAGTAATTCAAGTGGTCTATGTGGTTGACAATTGATTAATGTCTTCTCCTTGCTTCCATTCTACTCTTGCATGTTTTATGTGAGTGATATCTCTTCTAACATGTCTCATGAAGTGTATATGTTTGTTAAGTGTGTATTGAAGTGTGATATGGATTATTATTTTCTATGTTTATACCTTATTTTCACCCACCTCTATTTATGCATATCAATCTGCCTCCATTGAGAAACACTCATGCTAGAAAGACATTGAGTTGAGGTCAATTTTAGCAGTCTTTTTTCTTAGTGCAGATACAAGTGTATTTTGTGGAATTATCTTTGGTGTATCACCTTCATTATTTTAGGTTGATTTATGTTTTATTCATCCCTTTTAACCCATAATATTTATTATCCTAGTGTATTTTGTTATCCTAAAAGATAGATCAATGGAGTTAACCCTTTCAATTCTAGAGATCTATCTTTTGTAATAGCTTATCTATAAGGAGAGGTAGTTCCATGTTATCCAAAATTTGAGAAGGTTTCCTTAACTTATCTAGGGTGAAAATTTGGGATATAAAAACTATGATAGAATAATCTTTGTAGAAAGAATCAGCTAGGGATTTGAATTTAGCTATCCAAAATTACAAGGCCAACAAAAAAATGAGATTTTTTTTTAAACTTTGCAATAGGATCCCTAACGATGTAAAAATGATAGAGTTTAGTGATATTAATGAGAAATTAGATTTTAAGGGCTTATTTGAACCCAAGTGAGAATTAAAACCACCTGAAGCTAACATCACAGAACAAACTAAAGATGTCAGGGTATGAAATACAAATATTCAACAATAAGAAGGGTATAGAAGTATGTGAGAATCAATTCCAAGTTGATCTAACAAAATCTATTAAGAGCCACTAAAACATTTATTGGAAATAGTCAGATAGATTTTAAACCCAAACTTGCAACTCTAAGAGACTATTGGACACAAAATGAGGTTTGAGAGTCATTTTATCTTTTATGAGATTAGCAAGATGTATTCCAAAAAAAATTGAAGAAGTAAAGGGTGTAGATCCTTTATTGGGAGAAATGCACATAGAGATAAAAGAGTATGTGAGGCTTATGAATAAGCATCCATATAGGGTAAATCCCAAAATGAAGTTGAAAGTAAAAGTTAAACTAGATTAGATACAAGACGCAGGCATTATATATCTAGTGGAAAATACTGACCAAGTTATCTCAATGGTCGTTCAACCTAAGAAGCCTATGGAAATTAGAGTGTGTGGAGTTATCATGCATCAAATGATGCTTATATTAATGATCCATTCCAAAAAAAATTCATATATGAAGTCATGGATTCAATCATAAGACATTAAATGTATTCTTTTATGGATGGGTTTGGTGGTTATCATCATATTCCAATCACAACAAAGGATTAAGCCAAAACAACATTCATAATAAAATGGGGATTTTTTGCTTATAAATTAATGTCATTTGGGTTGAATAATGCTCTAGTTTTATTCTCAGGGTTGTGGTCATTAACTTTAAATATTTCATCCATGATTTTCTTGAAGTCTACCTAAATGATTGGGTTATCTTTTCATTGTTCAAAGATCACTTGTCTAAGTTGTGACTTATGTTAGAACGGTGTTGAGCTCTACACATTACACTAAATCAGAAGAAGTGTTTATTTTTAATAGCATTTTGGTTTTCTATTGGGGCATATAGTATGCAATGATGGGATTTTGGTGGAGAGAGCCAAAATCATAATAATTGTGGGCATGCCATCTCCTACAAGTTAACTAGAGGTGTGATATTTTTTAGGGCATATAGGCTACTAAAAAAAATTCATAAAATGCTACATGACTATATTTACCCCTATATAAAAAGTACTATTTAAAGATACTAGGTTTGATTGGACCAAGGAGTGCCAAGGAATGTTTGTAGATCTAAACTAGATAATGGTAACAACTCTTATTTTGCTCTTTTCCAACCAGAGCAAACTTTTTCACATTTATGTAGATGATTCATGAATTTTGGTAGGATTTGTTCTTGCACAACCAGGAGACAAAGGATTGGATTGTCCCATTCACTTTGTAACTCAAAAACTCTCATCGATAGAGAAGAATTATATGACTAGAAAAGGGAAGCTCTATCAATGGTGTTTGTATTGTATAATTTAAGAACTACCTTCTAACAATGCCATTTGAATTTTTCACTAATCACCAAGCTTTGTGATACTTGGTAAAAAATCCCATGTTGGGAGGTAGTATATCTCAATGGTTGATGTTGTTTCAAGAGTTCCAATTTAGAATAAATGTGAAGTCTAGGAGGGAGAATGTAGGACCAGACCATTTAAGTTGGATACACAATGGAGAAGAAATAAAGGAGCTTTAATATGAATCACTAGATGCCCACCTTGTTTGAGTATCTACAATCTCTAAAAAAATTTAAGATATAGTAAATTACCTAAAAAAGGGATCTTTCCTGCACACTATGTAGAAAGAGACAAAAATTAGTTGATCACATGAGTTATTCCTTTCAACTTTATCAATGGATTTTTGTATAAAATAGGCAAAGTTGGATTACTACACAAAGAAAATATGGAACATGAACGACCGTAACTTTTTGAAGAGGCACATCAAATAACCATAAGTAGACATTTTACAAGAGAATCCACTTTGATAAATATTATACAAATTGGTCTATGGTGGGATAACTTATTTTAGGATGCACATTGGGTAGTTAAACATTGTTATATCTATTAAAGAATGGGAAAACTAAATCATAGAGATGAGATGCCACTAAACCCTATGCTAGATGATCAACCATTTAAACAATAGGGTATTGATTTTATGGGACTAATTAATCCACCTAGCATATGCAATCATGTCTGATACATAATCACTATGACATAATATTTTATTAAATGGGTTGAAGCTATTACGATAACAAGTTGTAGTGTGAAGGACAAAATGAAATTTCTCTATGAAAATATTATAGCCAAATTTGGGTGTCTAATCAAGCTAGTCAATGAAATATGGAAACATTTCCTCAATAATACTATAAAGACTCTCATAGAGAATTCAATGACCTCGCACCATAAAAGCATGGCAAATTTCCCACAAGCAAGTCGATAAGCAAAAGCATCGAACAAAGTCCATAGAAAGATGCTCACAAAGATATGTAACATCTAAATATATGATTGGGATGATCAAAATCCTATGATATTATAGGACTACATGAAAAACTATAAATGTGTGAGAGGTTTCATCTCATTTCAACTAGTTTATGGACTTAAAGCATTAATGCCCATAGAATACATAGTCCCTAGTAAGTGGATTAAAATGATCATGCTAGGAGATCAAGATTAAATGGACACAAGAGGTCAATAAGAAAAATAAAAAAACATGGCATTTTCACAATCTACAAACCAAGGAGTTTTAATTAGAACATGCAATGTTATTATATGATAGTAGATTTAGAGCATTTTCATGTAAGCTACACATTAGATGGAAAGGACCCTGCATTATTCATGGATTATCACAATAAGGAACTATTAAATTAAGGGATCTATAGGGAACCATTCTTCCTAGGTGTGTAAATGGTTATAGGCTTAAGCATTACCACTAATAATCTCTATATGATCTTACAAAAATATCAAGACTGGGTTTTGAGTAGTGCCATTTAGTTTAGGGTTTTTGTTTAATGTATTTTATTTTTATTTTGTTTATAGGTTTTTAGTATATTAGTATAGTGTGATCTTTATATTTTAGGATAGTGGAACCAAAATATAAATTTACAATCATAGAATGTGATAAAGTGAACAAGTCAGCATAGAATGAACACATCATACAAGTATATAGGTAGTCACATCACTAGCTAAGTCCAAAAATAAGTCAATGGTACACAAATTATAAGGAAAGGATATATAATAGTCATTCAAAAAAATTTAATGATGACACACTTGAAATATTGCACCTTTTTACACATAGATCAAGGGTCAAATTTAGTTGATGAACAATAAAGGAATTTTGACTAGGGAAAATATGGAATGTCACATCAACAATTCATGTCATCCAAAATAGTGTTTTTGGCTAGTGAAAAAATAATATCACATTATCCAATGATCAATTACATTTGATTTTTAAGGTATAACAATGCACAAAAAACTTAGCATAATCAAAGCAAGGTGTCACATAGAATCACATGGGAGAACCTATATATACAAGGGCATGTAAAACATTATGTCATTACATATCTTTGTGTATAATATCCCTCTATGTTTCAAGATTAATTCATTATCTTTCATGTTAAAAATTCATCAGTACTAAGTCTATAAAAAACTAGTGCTCTTCAAATATTAGACCAAACTTCATGGATAGATCTCAGCTTCTCATTTTTCTCACAAATACATAGAAAGGGGATATAGGCATTGGTATTGCCCTAAATAAAAATATATATATATATCATGATGTCGACCTATTTAACTTCATATATTCTTATAAACCTAACCTATTCACCCATGATCAACCAAAAGAAGCACAATTACAAGTCCTAATACTTCAACATTGATTGTGAGGGTTTGAGGTAGATGATTGATCAAATTACTAACCTTTTGGTAGATAGATGAAATCATGCTCACTCTTCTCAATAAATACAATTATGGTGTTATCTATCTATCATATGACATGAAAATATTCATCAATCCAACCATAATGGCATGAGTAACATGCTTTCATGCAAGGGGTGAATCATTTCCCCCTTACAAGATAAAGTGACCACCAATGCACTCAGACACTTAAGAAAGCTATAATAAAGCATCTAGGGGGATTCTAACTAAATTTGTCTAAGATGATTCAATGAAAATCCTTGTATAATGTATCATAAAGTGGTTTTGGAAAACCACCAAAAATTCTAAGTAGGCCACCAAAAGTGTTGTCAACATCACCTACCACATGATAATGCTTAATGAATATTTTAATTAGCCAAAAAAATTGGTAGCAGAGCTCATCACAAACATCAAAAGGGTAATCAATGACACATCATACACATTTTAATACTAATTATTAGTACTTATTATTTTATTCACATGTTGGAATTTACCAGAGGGATGAGCCAATCCTAATGTAGACTTTTAAACTATGACAGAGTTTGCCAATATTTCTTGGACTAAAACATGGTAATACTATGTGTAGCTAGGATAATTCAATGTTTAGTGGTTATAAATTTTTCAAATGATTGCTTTTCACCCTCGTATCCCATATATGTAATTAAATATCTAAGATAACATGATATAGTGACCAAATTACATGATGGTATCCATATTATAATTCACTAGCTCCCCAAGGCACCCATCACATCTTTGCCTTTTTATCACTATGATTGATGCACAAGTAGAAGTTATATGGTAAAAATCTCTAGTTTCCCACTTATTACCTCCATTATGGTCAATTCCTCCTAAGGTGTAGCATCTATTACCATATCAACCTCCATCACCACATCAAACTGAGCTGCAAGTGTCCTCTCAAATAAAAGTAGCCCCATCATGGATTGCTCTGGGAAAAATTAAGGTGCCATTATGTAGATCCTCACCACCTCCACCAAATAAGAGGACACGTAACACCAAGTCATGGTTGGATCATAATCATGTCCTAAAAATCACAACAAAATTTGATCTTGTGGATTAGGTGTTGAAAAGTAGGAAATTTTGCATTTTATGCTTACAAACATAGGCAAGGAAGTCTATGATCAGGAATAAGAAAAAGAATTTTTCTTTTGGAAGGCAATACGCACTTATCAAGTAAAAAATAATGTTCTACAAGACTTTTAGTTTGACATAGCCACACTTATACCATCCATAATAGTATATATTATTGAGCAAGAGGCAAAGCATAAGCACCAACAAACAAAACTCTTTCAATGAGATCCAGGTGTAAGATCTTTAGGAGCATATACAAACTTAATATAAAAATTAGATTTAAGCACAAGATCTACAAAAGTGTAGATCATCTCACCTCAAGAAGAGAGCCCACAATAACGTTTGGTGTACAAGCAGAGGACCCATATTTTGCCTATATTATCACCATTAATCAAAGAGCATATAGTTTATTTTATCAATCCTCTCATAGTCATCAAAGATTAACCTAAGCAAGTTTAAGTTCCAATACTACAGTAATAATAAACAAATTGGGCCTATAAGAGGCTAAAGAAAGCACTAGTGTCACCTTCCATTCCAAATTCCTTAGTCACCAATCACATGGTGGTGGAGTCATCTCTTTTATATTTTTATTTACAAGAACAAGTAGACATTGTAGTCATAGAGCCAGTTGAGCTTGATCAACTAGCAAAACAAGAAGACATCACAACCTAGTAATAATTTTTAGAATAATACGCTGAGGTAGAAAAGGTGAATAAAGTGGCTAAAAATAAGGCTCACAAGGAAGAAAGGAGGAAGACAAAGGAATAGGTGAAACATAAAGCTATTGAAGATGAAGAACAAAGGAAGTATCAAGAAGAGGAGAACAAGAAAAAGGTTAAGCAAGTAGAAGAAAAAAAGAAAAAGGATGAAGTTGTTGCACAAAATAAGAATGAACACAATAAATAGTGCAATATGAATAACAAAAAAATAAAAAGGTAAAAGAAGAAGCTACAAAGAAAGAACCCAAATGGGAAACTCAAGAGGTGCAAGTAGCACAACATAAGAAGGTCACCTAGCAATGAACATAGTAGATAGTGTAAGATGAACTATAAAAGAATAAATAGGCAAAATAAAGAAGCCAAATGGGTAACTTAAGAGGCACAAGTAGTGCAACAAAAGAAGTTCAAAGCTAAGGAAGCCACTAAGTAAGAAGTAGAGAAAATTAAAGAAGCTTTGTACATGAAGAAGAGCAGTCAAATAAGCAAACCCAAGATCAAGAGGCAAAAGTAGAGGAAGAATCTAAATCCAAAGTAAAGGGAGACACCAAATCCAAAGTAGAAGTAGATGTCAAAGCCAAGGCCAAAATAGAGCGTAACATAAAACAATTCATAACAAATCTAGTAGTAGAGTCCTTAACTAAGGGTGTGATACCTGAAGCCCAAAAACCACCTTATACATCACAAGTCTAAGGGTCCACCCAATGGGTTGTGTAAGAGGTGACATCTCAAAAAAATCAATAATTCCCTAGTTAATGGTTGTGAGATGTACCTATAGCCTCCACTCATAGAATAAATTTATTTTTATTGATGGCACAAATCAAGAAGGCACCATCATAGTTGTGACTTTGAGTTTTGCTCTTGCCATGATAATGTAGGAAGCATATTTTGATGTTCTCTAGATTCCTCTATCTAATCAAATTGAATTTGCATTTTCCTTTCAATAATCAATAATTTAGAAGGATTCAACCTTAGAGCAAGAGGTATCATAGCTCCAGGAGGAAAATACAAGCCTACACCTTTAGCTCACGAAGGCATGTTAAATCATTGGTAATAATTTCCATTCATTGGTCACTCAAGTCTTGGGTGACCAAGTGATGTATAAATAGAATCATTTATCATCTCTCTTATCATAACTACCAAATAACTAGCTCACTACATAAAAACTACAATAGCTTCACACGTGGGGTTAGAACATTACGACAGAGACAAAGGTAATTATTAAGCTATTAGAAGAATATGAACAAGTATTAGATATGGTTGTGCTCCAAGCTAAACATATAACATGAGGCCTACTCAACTAGAATAAAAAGTTAAACACTTCATGGTCTGATGCCAAATCAGGGTTTGATAAGGTGGACAAAGCCAAAGCAGTGATGGAGGATCAATTAGTTACCTCTAACACTCTAGACATTGCACTCAAGTAGTTTATTAAATCAAGAGACATTGTCATGCATAAAATTCAAGTATGGCAAAATGAGATGCTACAAAACAAATTTGTTGGTGTTTAAATGTAGAGGCATGCAGATCACTTGGAAAAGATATTCTTATAAATCCAATAGAAAATGTCAAACACTAGCGCACTCCTCACCATCATGGAATAAGATGATATTCTAAATATGATGGTGTGTCAAATCTTGTTACACACAATGCTCAGTATGGTGAAATAAGTTCTTAATGATTACACAATGTTTAAAAAGGACTTGGCACATTTGGATAGCTCTATCATATACATCATCTAGGAGCCCAAGTTTATCCCTCCAAATTGGCTCCAATAAGAGCTTCATTAAAAAAATATGGCCACAGCTTCATAGCTAATGGTCCAATTATAACAACTATCTCTAACACCAAATGCTCCAACTTTGACTTCCTCAATAATAACTTAAGCATAATCATCTTCATAGCTTCATATGGTTCCTATAATGCAATCAATGCAACCACCTTCTTTATAGGTACTACACACACTTCAATTTTAAAATTTTGAAGAATTTTTAATTAAAAGGATTTAAAAATTAGGATCAGGGTTAGGTTGGTTGAAAACCCATAAAGGGAGGCCACTTGGTTAGGCCAGTATATTGAAAACCCAAAAGGGCAGTTGATTGGTATGTTACTTAGTTGAAAACCTGAAAGGGTGGCTAAATATTATGCAAGAGGTGAAAACTGGTAAACGACACATTGAGCAATAATTATGACTAATACTTTCAATCCATTATTTTTTAGTAGCCAACTTCAATAGATGTAGTATGAAACACACTTCATGTGACTTTGTCTCAAGATGAGACAACTATTTAAGTCTAAGAAAGTGTTGGCATTCTAACCGGGCTATAAAATCATAGTGTATACTTGTATGACAAATATCTATTTCATATCATTTTTTACATGGTATATTATTTTTGTTTACATGAGATTCTCATTGTATATCAAAATTCTTCAAAATTTGAAGAGTATTATTCTATATTTTAGAGAACCATTTAAATGTGAATCAATAAAATATCTGGAAAGCTCTATAAATACTACTCATTTTTACGAAAAAGGGGTTATGAAATATTAAGATCAATATAAATATTCAAAAATGGCTTTCTTTTATGTTTCATTATGTTCCTTGTGTCGATAAGTTATAGGTTAATTATGTTTTTTATTCATAAAACACTTGCTATTTTGAGTTGATTATGTATGCGATTCATGGTTATTCTTTCTTTATTTCGTGTTTGGATAAATCTAAAGTTTCCATGTGATTTTATCTTTTTTGTTTCTATATTAAATTTTGCACAAATGTCCCTTATTAGTATATTCTAATGGATTTTCCAAGAACCTATGCTAATAAAATTAATAACTACAATGAGTAATCTATCTATCAAAGAAACTATCACAAGATGAGATTTTTTCCATGAAGGAACACTAGTAGGCACTATGAATGGTGTGTGGAAGATGCAACTTAATAGTGGAGGAACCATGATAGTACAGTCCATGCAAGGAGTGTTGATGATTCTGGCATAAATAATCATCAATCCATCCCAAATGAATGTGGATGATGGAATAAGATACATGTAAGTGATTTGGTGCCATGTACACAAATAGTGTATTCAAGGAAACATTTGGATCAAATTCAACACTCTCATGCCTATATTAATCTGATGATGCATTAGGAATCTCATATATACCATAATAAATATCATGTCTCTCATGCCTAAGTAAAGGGAAATATCTCATAATCCTTACAAAAATAATCTTAGGTCTCACATGCCTAAGTGATGGACTAGGTCTCTCATACCTAATAAAATTTGAAGATGACTCAAGACTATCTTGCTTGAGTTAAATATTTATTGAATTCCCATACATAGTAGATATATGTTGCTCGATGACTCTAGGAGTGTAAATCAAATAAAAATTAGTATGGATCTCATACAAAATGGTCTCAAATAAGAAGTGGAAGCACATGTTCAATAGTCAATGCCATGGTGATAAATCTAGTGAATAACCTAGATGGGTGAAATAATGCCTTTTTCATTCTTTCCAATACCTATAACATAATAACCCAAGGTACAGATAAGATGAGAACCAAAATTAGTATTGTGCTTATCAAAGGAGGTAAGCACATCAACATTATGATCAATAAAACTTTGGGTTATGACAAAGGAAACTACATGTGTAGCATGATCACAATACAACTCACGGTCTAGAAAATCACAATCTACGAGAACATCTAAGAGATGTGTGATAGAGTCATGAGTAATTAGTGAATGTGGAATAGATGAAGTAGATGTGTATCCAAATGATCATAGTGTTACTACAAGAGTGCAACACTAGATTTCAAATTGTGAATGAGTCAATCGCGTCTTGCAAATTTTGTGAGGAGCATTTTTTGTTCTTTGAAGGTCTTGTTTTCCTCTAAAAACTTAGTAATATTTTCTTGAATTAAAAAAACTTAGGGAATAACATATCACTCTCAACTTTTAATTGATTATTTATTTGCATTAGTGTGTTTACATCATGACATGAAGCTATGACAATCAATAGATAGATAAGGTGCTAAGAAAATGGCCTTGAAGGAGAGTTGGCAAAAACAAAATGTGTTTAAAAATATAACACAATGATAAGGTACAAACCACAAGTGTGCCAAAAAAGGAATGAGGCACAATCCTCAAGTGTGTGGTAAACTTTTTTGGCACCTTATAAGGAGTACAATGACAAAATCACCCCCTAACTACTAATAATGAAGCAAATTACAAAAAAAAATTCCCTTTGAAAAAATGAGTTGAAAATGGGAAACATAAATAAAAACATTTGTACAATATGACTTGATTAATTAACAAATTTGGATTCTATTATAAAAGCATGTACTTTTAGAAAAACTGCACCTCAAAAAGTATCCTTAATGTAGAGAAAATGCAATTTGAATTTAACAATGTTTGATTGTAAACAAGGCCTCTAGAAATCTTTTAAAAAGTTAGATTATATCATGTGGAATAGGTTTGATGTATCTTCATAATGTAAGAAGAATCAGATTCAAACTCTAAATAATAATAAATATATGAGCAAACCAACATAAAGGCATCTGAAAAAGAGCTCAACTATGAGGGGTTTGGTAGAATGTAAAACTATTGGAAAATTAAGGGTTAGGAGGAATAGAATATTCAAGATTAAATTAAACTATTCTTCAAAAGTTATCTAATTAAATAATCTAGTTGATGATATTCAATTTTAGTGTTAAATTACAAAAAAATATCAAATACAGAAAGTATAATACAAAATAGTATTTTGATTGTGTAATTATGAAGAAGGAACAATATTAAACTTATGCAATGATTCATACATAGATCTGAGATGTATAGGGGTGGGAATAGGTTGTCTGATATTCAGGAACTAGTCATCAAATTATGAAAATATTCTTTTTGGTTATCTATACACTTGTGTCGATGCTACTATCAGAATCTTGACACAACTTTATTGTTTATAATGTTCATTATATCAAGATATGACCACTTGGGTATTTCTAAGTTTTCTATCACCTTTCATCTGATCTATTTTGATCTCAAACACAAGATCTGTATCCCTATTTGTATCTCAAACTTAGCTCTCCACCTGAGGTTAGGTTACCTTGCCAAAAAATGGGTTAATAGGCTCATGATGTCAAGCTAACTTTAAAGACCCCTTTATCACTGAGCACTACCTACATAGCCAATACTACAAGGAGGGCCTCATACTTATGTAGTTATCCCCTATATGTGGGAATGTGTGTGCACAAGGGTGAAATATATTGTATGAAGATACATAGAATGATATATCTTGTAACTTGATAAATATGACTCATGGACTATCTTTTGAGTGCTTACCTACAATATGGCTGCTCCTATGATTGATATGCAAAAAATAATGAATAGCACATAATAGCTTAGTTTTTAAATTGATTGATTGAGCTTGAATAGGTGCTTTTTTGGTATTTTCTAGATGTCCAAATGAATTTGCTTTGGCTTGTACTTATACTATCTCTTTTGAAATAATCCTCACATAAGGGTTAATGGCCTTCTTAGGCCGACCCATATACATCAAAAGATTTTCAAATTTGAGTGTTTGTAGGGTAAGGACACTTGTGTTGGATTAGGGACAGTAGCGTTGACAATATTATATTACCTTTAACACAACTATCCAAGATGGAGGAAAGTTGTTGAGGTTATGTAACTAACAATAAAGGATGTTTATCAAATTTTAATCATTTTATGATTACAAGTGATCTGAATAATCATAATAATTAGGTTTGGACTAATAAATAAGTAATTAGACCTAAAGCGGTAGTGAGTGAGAGCCTTTTGGCTACAAGGAATGCCAAATTGAAGTGTAGATCCTTGAAATATATTTGTCAAGTATACAAGACTAGTTTAACATAAAAATCCATGTTTAACCATTTACATATTCCCCTAATTTAATGTAGTAATGCATAAGGATGAAATTACTATGTTAAAGGAAAGAAAGTGTATCATGGTGTGTACAACACACCTTGTCTTTACTTAATCCCACTTGAAATTTTTGTATGTGAATGACCTACAACCAAGAACATGGTACAGGTGTAATTACTACATATAATCTAAAATTGAATAATTTGAAAATACTTAGAAAAAAGAGATCAAGGAAGAAGTACACATGTTTTGATGCAACCATTTTACCCCTTGCTAGTTTGTCTTGGTAAAGATGCTTCCTAGTTAACACATTAAAATGAGGTCTAAAACTAAACATTTGAGATATGAAGAGGAGAATTAGAGGGTGATCATACCCCCAATCTAGTATAAGGATGAATTATTCCAAGTCAATCATGAGCACATAATATGTGATGTCCATCACAAGCACATAATATTAATCGCATACCCTAAGTTTAACAAATCTAGCCAATTTAACCTATGTCACCTTAATAAAATGGTGTATCCATATCAACCTAAAATAATAGAGTTATATTTCCAAGTCCATTAAGGGTGCATAATCTCTATCCCACTAATAAAAAATTCCAATTTTTACAGTAGGTAAAAGTTCAAATAGTGCATCTTGGTAAGTTTGGTGCATAAATGTGTGTATAATCTAAAAATGTATTTATGATTTGGTACATGCACATCTCCAATATGTCTCAAGATGAAGTATCTATCATAATCTAACCTTTATTTCATAACATATATATAATGTGTATCACAAATCTAAAAATATATGTCCCAAATATGTACGCAATACATAGAATTATGTCCAAAATGTATATTTGAATCATCTAAAATGTGTAAACTAAATCAAATTTTTTCCATTATGTCAACTATATGTATGTGGAGCCATGTCTTATATGACATGCCCCCATTGATATGTCCCCCTTTTGAGGTGAGTGGATTACAAAAGTGATAATCACCTTATCTCAAAAGGATAAGAGAACTATGGTGTAACTATGTTAATCACATAGTAAATAAGCATGTATTAGTGTCATGTCAAAGTAGATATATCAATGAATCTCATAGTATGCGTACATAATAAGCCCTAATATGCATGATGTGAATCATGGAAACATCTATAAGAGAATAAGCTAAACAAAAAATAAAGCACACATACAAGAGTACTCAAATGTCAAACAAAAATGTGTCTAAGGAGACTAAAAAACAAGAGGAATGTTCAAATGTTACACACTCAAATGGAAGACATGTGCAACTTTCCACACGCCAAATAAACAAACAATATCTAGGGCACTATGGCCAACAAGCAAAAGAACATGTTCAAATGCTCCAAAAGCAAGACAAAGAAGAAAATAATAATTACACTCAAGTAAGCTAATGTAAATAGATGAAGTAATGAGACATAAGCAACTAACATAATAATATCATACTATTCCTTGCATAGATGTGTTATCAAAATGTCATGTAGAATGGCATATCAAATACACTATGTATGATAGCAACATGAGTATAGGCATGTGTAAGATATATAGGCTCAGTAAGATAATGGATAATTATAATAAAATACTATAATTTATGTCAATCATGATCATATATAATCAAGATTCCCACAACATAGTGTATCATACTAGAAGAAGAAATTCCAACATCTACATGCTTGAGATATCATGGGTCTAATGTATGCATGTATCACACTCAAGTGCGTGTGAAATATATGTGTGTATAGAAATGAAATGCTATTTACTAAATGTAGACACTAAATTTGATATATGTTCTAATCTAATCTTATACACTTGGAAAATATCCATCATGGTTGTATAAACATTTAATTTATAGAGTTATTTAATGTAAAAAGGCTCATGTTTACTATCTCTTTGTGCCTAAATTGCTTCTCTTATTATTATTCTAATGAATAGTCCATCTATAATGTGAAAAAATATATAAACGTGATAATTATCCTTCACTACCAGTTTTAGACTTGTACAAATTTTCTAGCTTCCTAGACACTTGTATCCCAAATAGACACTTGTGTCGATGCAAGTGTCCACTATTCCTACAAAGTATCCAGTGCCAAAAAGTCATCCACTTTTCAAATAAAACATATCTAAAAGTTTAGCCTAAGTGATTTAATGCAATATATTTCTAAAATAGATTTGAATATATAGAAGATCATCCCTCATTCATTTTACACCTTACAAATATTAGGAACTCACAAGGCAACTTACAAAAAAACACTCAATCAAACATTCAAGTGAGCAAACCTACCCTATTTTGCATATATCTATATCTCCATAGGTCTGAATCATTCAAAGAGCAATTCATGAGCCATATTTTACAAGTTACATACTAGGTCACTCACACATTAAATATTGTTACACACAATCCAAAACATATGGGAGAACTACATAAGTTTGAGGCCCTCTTCGGGGTATTGGCTATGTAGGTAGCACCCATTAAAAGAGGGGTCCTTGGGGCAACTTGACACCATGAGCCCACTAACCTATTTTTTCCATTTCCACTCCAAGGGTGAGGAATCTAAGGTTTGATCATTTGACAAAAAGTGATAGCTTGTGCACACCATATGAAGACATCAGAAGAAATGTAATAGAAAACCTAAAAGGCTCCAATTGGTTTCATCTAGATCCAGTCAATATTTTGTATGGGACACTAGAGTAATAGTTAGACACCTACATTAATGTAACTATCCAGATAAAATGCAAGTGTTTGACGCCATAGAAAGAATATTCTCAAAATTTAATGACTATTCTAAGATCACCTTCCAATCCACTCCTAGTTGTTCCAGATTAGACCTATATAGGTACAGTAAAGTAGTTAAGTATTAATTATTCTTTATTTATTACAATATCTATTAATTGTTATTTATTATTATTTTTAACAATTTCAATTGTATAACTCTAGAATACTATTTATCTGAGTTTCTATTAGTTATATTTTTCATTATATTTGTTCAACATCAAAGTTAATATAATATCCCTTTAACCTTAGATTATTTTTTATTGTATTGCATATTTTTGAGCATTTGAATATGCTCCATTGATTATGGCCCTTGTGCCTATGCTTGTCTATTTTGACATTTAAACATGTCATGATTTGTTGTATGTGGACATTTGAATATGTCATTCTATGCTTTATGTATATTTGACTAAGTCATTTCCCTTATATTGTATGACATTTGAATATGGCCCTTGTATGAGGTCATCCTAAACTAATTCTTATTGCTTTACTTTTGAGTGTTCTTATGTGTGTACTTGATTGCTTGTTGAGGTTGTATTATTGCTTGGCGTTGCCATGATCTATATCATGTATCTTAGGATTAGATGTGATTACGTACTACAAGCCTAGATGTTATATCTAAATATACATGTTACCTTTGTCTATTACATGATCTATGCATAGATTATAAAATATCTTATCTTTTAAGGTAAGATAACTACCAAATTCTACTTCCCTCTCCCCTCAAAAAGGGGGCATATCAGTGAGGGCTTGTCATAGATGTGATGGGTGTCATTATGATCGCTTCATTTAAATAATCTATGTTTCTATCATTAGTGTCCAAGGCTATCTACAACAAGGTGTTTATTTAGGTTCAGCTAACAGTGTTGGTTGGGGAGTTTTTGGATTTAATTTATCTTAAGTTTCTAATTCCTCAAGTTTTACCTGAGTGTTGAAAGAAACACACTTGATCAAAAGTTAAACACACCAAACTAAATGAAATGATTAAAATAAATCACATAATGTGTTGAAAAGTAAACACACCAAATCTACACTTAAGTTGCAAAATTAAGATTACTAAAATTAAAGAAATGATAAATGTTAGTTTTAATCATAAAGCACACACACATATTAATAGTTTATTTGACTTGCAGGTTATCAATCCAATCAAACAAAGTATTTTTTATTAATCTTAAAAAAAAATAAGAAACAAATTATAAATACCAAAAGTACACACTTTTTGTCTCTTTGAAGAGTGGGCCCTTGTTCACCCTTGGATTCAAGGTCAAACAATTCAATCCTTAGAAAGCAATCTTGACTGATGCATAAAAATGAAAGATTTTTCTTTGCCACAAAATCTTATTGTATTATATATTAAAAATGACATTTCTTACAATGTTTCACACTCCATAGATCAATTATGGATATGAATTTTATTAGATACAAAGGAAACTAATTTTCCCTAAATACTAGGTAACAACTTAACTAGTTAAAAAAGAGGATATTCATAAAGATTGGTTTGTATGGCCAAAATAGGGAAGAACATTACAAAAAATATCCACACATGGTTGGGGAGATCCTTATGGGATTTTTAAGTATTTCTAGCCATATTTGGTACCAAATCTCATATATAATGTATTCATATCATCTTGTCCAAAGTTACAACCTATACCTACTAGCTTCAATAAATGGAAAGCTACATATAGATAGAAGTCTATATATAGATATATGAAAAAATAGAAAGTATCTAAAAGATAGTTGGAGGAGTCCGGATCATCATGGAATTGTTGAAGGTACCTTTGGAATGCTTTGGAAACATGTTTTATATGAGTCTATAACGTGTTATTGAAGTCCATAGCTTGACTATCAAAATCCATAGCACGACTGTCAAAATCTAGAGATTTGTTAAAATGATAGGTTTGTGATTAAGGCCCTTCCTTGTATTCATGGAATCATATCAAGACTCTTTTTTAGATGCTATAATATCTATACATTTCAAAAATGGAGGACTAAACATACAAATAGTTAGAACATTATGTAAAGAATGCTAACTCAGACTCACATAAGCTTAAAGAGATAAAAACATTCACCTTCTACCTTAGACTAGTTATAAGCCCTAAGACTACATGCAATGCTCAACCTAAATGGCATATTAATGGATATAAAGTATGATATATTATGGTTATAATGAGTTATAGTTTAGACTCATCAAGATGCATGGCTTTCACACTTTCACAGATGTTCCAAATTATAGTTGGGGAATGTTGTGTAAACATATTCTCCACATTTGACACTAGTACTTAGATTCTATAGATTATAGTGGGGGCATGTTATGGAAACATGGTTTATACATTTACATAATATCTTAGATTTTCCAGATTATAGTGGGGCCATGTTATGTAAACATTTTCTCCACATTTGACACTAGTTATCAGATTTTATAGATTATCATGAGGGCATTTTATAGAAACATGTTCTCCATACTTGCACTAATTTCAACTTCACCAGATTTCATAGTATATGGTTTAGATATACATTTGTGGCAACATTCTATTTATTGATATTGTTAATATACCCAAATTTTAGCTTGAGACATGTATGAGGTGCATATGCCATGCAAAATGCACTTAAATTTTTGTTATAGATTATTATTATACTCAGATTGGACTTTTACAGACTATTATTATGATAATCTATTGTAGTATTTGGTTCACTTGTTGAAGGTTGAGTTGATTAAATCACTCAATCTTACCAAGATTATAAGTTAGACTTGATTAAATTATCTAACTTTACTAGCATTATAGGTTGTATTAGATTAAATCATCCACCCTCACCAAATATATGTTATGAGTTAATTAAATTGCTCACATCACTAGATCATGCACATATTTGGGTTGCGGGATTAAGATAAAATGAGCTCAATGGATGTGTTACAACTCACCTTTAGATCAAGGTTGGGGTATGTATCCTCCGATCTCTCTCTCTCTATATATGCACTTTTAGGTACATATTTGTCTTAAACTCATATTCAATGCTTCATAATGAGGCAACCTTTCTAATTAAAATTTCGAAAGGCAAAATGGTTACATTAACATAAAGGTGTACTCCTAGCCTTGTTATTTATACTTTCAAGCATTTTTAAATTCTTTCAATCTCAAATTTCATACATTTATTAAATATTGTAAAATCATCTTGGTTATATGCCAATCACCAATAAAGCACTTAAATTGGGATCACATAAATACAAGGTTTGTTATACACACACAGGTTTGCATTTATTTCCTTTAAACTAGTAATTTCATTACTATATTAAGGGTGGATGTAGACATTAAATCCTATTTATGTAATAATCTAGTTTTATACACTTGGAAAATATTCATCATGGTTTTACCTTTTAGTTATAGACTTGTTTGTTGTTGAAAGGCTCGCATTCACTATCTCTTTGTGTATGCTAGGATAGGTTCCTGGAGTTACACCAAAATATTCTAATTACAAGGATATCTTGCATAGTGAAGAGTACAATAGGATCTAGAGATATGGAAATAGTACAGGCCATATACAACATCTTCAATTAGACCGAAGAGTAGGATGAATCATAGATCTAATAGAATAGGACCATAACTCATATTACATAAGATAATAGAATAAAATAAAATAGATTGCTTGACTTCACATACACCATACATAAAATAAAATAAGGTAAAACCATAATAAGACATTTTTTATTAATTTCTATCAACACATCAAACTAGATTCTATTACATCAAAGTATTATCTATAGCCTTTTACAATCCTATTGTCTCTTCATCTTTCAACCTTCCAAGAAATAAAATGAAAGAATCTTTGCATTCTCCAATTATCTAATTAGACTTTCAAGTTTTAATACATACAAAACTATACAAAAGATAAAATTAAACACTTTGCACATGTGTTTATCTTATATACTTCATGGTTTTAGTAAGCTCCATTCTACGTCCAACACTTTCCCACACTTAAGTATTTGTCTCATTTTGATATAAAGGTGAATGCTGAGCTAAACTGAACTAGAGAGATAAGTCATAAACAGAAGTCACAATAATCACTCCAAGTGTCATTTATTAGTTTTTACCCTTTACACACTATTTATCTATCTTTTTGGGATTTCAACTCAGTAGCATACCAGCCTACTACCCTTTCAAATTTTTAATAGACTAGCATAACCAGGTGGCTGCCCTTTATGGGTAATCAACCAATCTGATCCCATTCCTAATGTTTAGATTACCTTACAAAAATGTGAATTTGATAGAAGTTACAAAATATTAGATCGTAAACCTTACTACTATGTTTGGGAGGTTGGTTCATTGGGGGACTACAGATTTTGTTGTTGTTGAGTAGTTGTTATCCCAATGGATCCTAATGTATCCACTACCAAAGGTACCTATAAATATTGTGCATGTGCCTTTATCTCCCTCTCCTGTATGATTTATAGAAATTATTGTGGAGGAATGAACTAGGGCTCATCTATTATTTGTGTAATCACTAGATCCACTTGAGCTAGATCTTGTTTGAGCATTTTCTAGTCAGTAAGTACTTCTCATACTATTACAAGTAGAATATGTAGTGGTACCTAGATCATCATCATGTTTTTTATATCTTCATCTTTTGTGATTATAAGTAATACCTTGGCACTATATTGTTTCTACTATATGTCCAAGATGAGCTCATTCAATCTGTTTGTAGTCTTCTGGGCTTAAACAACTGTGAAAGTGTTATGATTTATTTCATGATGTCATACTTACAACTTCTATACAGCTTCATCTCAAGAATCAAATAGTTTTTTAAGTACATTTCTCATCTTATCCATAATTACCATTTGATCCTCTTGCATGGCTTTAGCTTTATCAATAGTAGAAAATTTAAGCTACACAGTGGCCAGGAATTGATTCAAATGTTATCTATAGTTGAGCATATCCTAGGCTAGATTATTAGCTTATGTTGAAGTAGTGTCTAAGAACTAATTATATTCTTCTAGGAGTTGGAAAATAGTCTTTGTTTCTGACTAGAGGGCTTGTCCTTGTGTGCATAATGCCAAAACTTTTTATGCAGCTCCCCAGCTCTTTGTAAGTTCAATCAATAGTGTCATGAACTATTTATATTCTTACATAAACTAATCACTTAGTACTTGCATAACTAAGGTAGGGCAAGTGTTATTGATCAACTACCTTGCATTTGTCAACCTCTCCTCTACTTCAATAATTTTGTCCTACAACCTTTAGACTTTTTGATCCAAATCTAAATCCCTCTAAGTAATGGATTCTTGGAAAATGTTTGATCCTTTAATCTATTTGGAGAGCAACATTTGGGTTATATCTAAGGATGTTTCCATCATAGTGGTGGTAGGTCTCATGGATGTAATTGTGGATGTTGTAAAAGAAGATGTAAACTAAATAAGTGAAAACAAGAAAATAGCTTGCCTGGTGGATATATCAAGGACATCCTATAGCCATCGACTAAGGATATAGACTACTTCTTTGATGCCCTTTGTGTGACTAGTGGATGCTACCACTGCTTGGACTTGTGCATTCTTGAGTTCATTAGCCTTGGTTATTACTTTTCCTAGGCCTTATTCTTAGATTCATCTTGTGCTTTAGCTTCTTCTTCAGCCTTAACTTGAGCTTCGACTTAGGCTTTGGCCTCTACACCAGTCTTGGCTTTAGCTTTCACTTTTACCTTAGCCTTAGCTTTAGCTTGAGCTTTGGCTTGAGATTCAGCTTTAGATATTGTTTATTTTGTGTAGTGTAGGCCTATTATTATTGTCTTTGTTCTTATTAGTGTTTATTCTTCTTTGTCTCTACTTCTTCAGCCTACTTACGTGCAGCTTCAACTTCTTCAGCTTTCTTCTTTCTAATTTTAGCTTCTTCAATTTGCTTTTAAGTAGCCTCTGCTTCCTTAGCTTTCTTTTGTTAATCCATGGTTTCATCTTACTGCTTCAACTGTGGACTCTGTGAAACTTCTTATTGTGCTTATTATGGCATAGCTACTTATTCTTTTGATTCCTCTATGCTTTGTTCTTATTGTCTCACCTTAGGCTCAAGTGTGCCTTATGTAGTTTATTATTCTTCATCTTCCCCAGGCATAGATGTATCCATGGGTTCCTCTTTTCCCTCGATGCCCTCATCTAATTTAGTCTACTCAAATGGCTGTGCTTCACCTAGCTGATCTTTTTGCACCAACTTCTTTCTTTTAGATTTGGTTGAAGGCTTGAGTGTCTTCTTTTATTTCTTCATCCCCTAGGGTTAAGGTTATTAAGCTAGTTGCACACTAATTTATTCTATAGGTATGCTAAAAGAGACCATCCTTTCCCACAATGTTTATAAGGGCTTCATAGTTGGATTTGTGCATGGTCACTTGAACAAGGTTTGTGTGGGGCTATCTTCTATAAATAAGTCTATAGTGTGTATAGTAGATGATCCCACGATTGTTTTTATTGAAAATATTTTTTCTTCTAACTCTCATCAAGCTGCTTCCTATCATATAGTGTCAATAAGAATAAAAAAAAGTGGTTGAGTGATATCAACCCATAGTTCTTGCCTTACCTGATTATTCACTTGACAAGTGTACATTGATTTCTAAAAGAACTCCTTCTCCTCTTCTACATCATACACATCAGTGTCGATTTCTTCTCGCATTGATTGGATCACTTCTATTTCCTCTACCCCTATCTCAGGTAGGTTACACTCAGTAGCTACTCATGAAACCATGGGGTGCTCGAGCCATAACTTCTCTTATAGAGTTCATTTATTTGGCAAAGGTAGGGAGGATCTATGTGCAAGTGCTTTTATCTTTCCTTTCTTTAGATATGCTAGAGCTTGTAGTTATGTTGGATATGTGGGTTATTATCTAGGTACTTACTCTACCTATTGTTGTTAGTCTATTAATGCTAAAAATTATCATTCCAATGAGTCAACCCTTTCGCCTATTATAAAGGTCAAATTGGAATTGTACTAGTCTAATCGTAGGATTCATATGACTAAAAAATCAATACAAGGCATGTAATGGGTTTTTTAAAAGTCAAGTTACACTGAATTACACACTTGATCAAGTTTTAGGAAATTAATATCTTTCTTAAGAGGAATTTTTTTAGTTTGAATCAGTAATACATGGATGAATTATTTTCACAAAGAAGGTGGTCTCAGATAATGGATTCAAAAATAAACTTATATTCAAATATTTTTAAAGCATAACTCATAAATATTAAAGATGTGCCTGGGTTAGACGATGTAAAATATAAATTGAATATCGCTAAAATGTCATTAAATATAACATATTTGATATAGCAAATCATAAATATACCAAATTATGAATTAGTTTAGACAAAAAACAATAATCTACTCTATTTAACAAAGAGAATCTATTAATTACATAATCTCTTGAAGAATAGAAACCTGATTCAATAAAAATGTATTTCAAGTAATGTCTAGTATTCTAACTTTAATATTTTCCAAATAACCTCCTAGATAAACCAAAAGTATAATGAAATTAGTCTAAGATGAGGGATGGACAACAAAGTGTGAGTCAAAATAAGCCTGTATTTAAAAACATATTTATACTTCAAGTCTAAAAATTGATGTTTTAATTACAAATGTCATTAATGTTTCTCCAAAATAAAAATCAAGCTTCTACTAGAAAATATAGATGAAAAAGATAGTGAAGAAGAGAAAAGAGAAAAAGCAAAGGAGAACGATCCACTAAAGAAAAAGAATTAACAGTAGAAAATAAAGAAAGAAACATTACACTAAATATATAATACATAGAGGAGACATTAAGCCAAATCAAATAATAAAAGATGATTGACAAACCCCAAAACAAGAAATAATTTCATTAATAAAGAAAATACATAGATTACAAGTTTTGAAAAAAAAACATTACGGTATGTGTAAACATCAAATTTTTATCATGCTAGGTGTGATGTATTCATCAGTATTCAGGTGATAGCAAGATTTCAACATATATGAATACAAATCTACATTCATCAAAGCATTAAATTTCTCAAATATTAACTAAATAATCAAAAAATAATTGAAAGTAAACTTGGATATACCTAGAATAAATGAGACAAGGTTATGTCATCAGATTGAGTGAGTGTCGATCTTCTGCAAATAATAATCATCTCAGAGGCTTGTTCTCAGAAAAGAAGCGCAAATGAAAGTGACAGTTCTCACATTTACCTGTAAGAGTTCTTCCTTTTGATAATGAGGTTGTTTGTCTTTATAACCTTTGCCAAGTAGTTAGTTGGTTCAATAACTAACTTTTATTTAAACTTATAAATTAAATTTAGACAAGTAACTTTATAAAATAAAGTTATAAGTTTTAGGAAAATTTTAAAGTTCATAATGAACTCAAATAACCTATTTAAACATTTATTTTTAAAATATCGAATAAATATTCAAGTGGGGGCCCGTTATTAAATGACTCTTATAAACTAATCTCAAAATAACAATCCATAATGACGTGATAAAAATAAATATAACTAGACCATACATATTTTCATTTACTTAATTGAAAATTGAAATTGCTCAACTGGACTCAAATTATACACCAAGATGTATACTATGTTTCATCACAACTGAGAATATCCAATAATAATTTCATCTACATGCCTAAATAGAAATTTTCATCAAATAATTAATTTCAAAATGATCAAAACAAAAAAATCAATCCATGTGTCCTTTATGAATGCTCAGCTCCTCTATAATTTATTTGACCTGAATTCTGACACTTATATCCAACAGTCAAATCCACTAGATGGGGACTCACCCAAATATATATATATATATATATGAAAATGTACTACAAAAAATAAGCACTATTCTCTAGCTTTTACATAATCAATTTGACCAATCATGTTGAATATTTCTCACATCAAAACTGTAAAAACCATTATATAATCTCACATAAATGGAATAAACCAAAATTATTCCTAACTACAAAAACATTTGCTTTGCCAACACTGAAAGGATTTAACAACAAAATTTACTATTGTGTGAGAAAAATTCATCACAGAGAACAAATTTGAAATGATATCTCTTCATGTCATCAAATCTATAGATTTTGGTTGTAAAACCTAGACAAAAATTCATTTAATAAAACAAATTTTTAAGTTTTATAATCAAAACCCTTAGGTTCTGAATTTAAAAATTTATTCCAAAACATCCTATCAATATTTTTTAATATCTCAAAAAACCGGTAATTTGTCATAAAAATTATGAAAACCGCATGCTTATATAAATATTTTGGAGAAATAGCCAACATTGATTTTCGAACTAGTAGGGAGAAAAATATGTTCCAGCATGCGAAAATCTAAAATTTATTCAACCATAGCATCACAAAATTTTGCCCAGAAATCAATTTCTCAAATACCCAGATTGAAATTTTTGTCAAGCCCCAAATATTCTATTGTCTCAAGATGAAAGCTCCAACATTATTTTTTATCTCAAAAAACCGAAAAATTTTGCCCAAAAATTTTATGAAACCTCAAGAATATTGATACAAATAATCTGATCAAAATACCCACCAACAAGTAATAAATTCGCTCCAACATGCAAAATTTTAATGAATTCAAGGCACATTAAACCATGACATAATAAAATACTACTAAAAAATACGTCTCTCAAATTCCCAAAACAAAAAAATTTAACCATTTGAGTGAGATGTTATTTTAAACTCACCTTCCCATAGAAATGTATCCCAGCTAACCAGAGAAAATATCCAAACAGGTTCATCATGTCCATACAGCAACGTTGCATCAAAACTTAAATAAAATTGTAGGAAAGCGAGCTTTTAAATTCCATTACCATATGCACTAAAAATCGAGAAGGAATTTTTTGAATACAAAAAACTAGAAAGGAGCTTTCATTTATGTATAACTTCCCAAGGAAAGAGTTCCAAAATGAATACAGGTAATGTAAGCATTGAAAATGTACCTACTCACATTTCTACCCAAAAAGCTCGATCCAATTTGGAAAAATTCTAAAATTAGCCAAGACAAAATTCATGATCTATTTTAATTCACTGCTCAAAAGAAGTCCCAAAAAGATAACCATGAAACTCGCAAACATCCAATAGTGCAATAAAGACTATTAAATATTGTTGTCTCCACTTAAAATGTGCATATCTTATTTTATGCCATTTAGTTAAATGCAAATATGCTTTGATGTCATCTTGGCACAAAAGTGCCCTGGTTAACATCTCGGTCATGTAACAAATGACAAAAGGAGGGAAACTTTAAGTCTTGATATTATTCCATTTACCCATTATGTCCACATTACATTTACCAAGGAAATGCCATAACATTTATTTTTTATACTTGGAATGGGTTGGCGCTATGAATTTAGAATTGATTTATATATTTTTGATCTTGAATCAAATTACACCTCATTTCTCAAGTAATTCCATGCAGTTAGAGGTTTTCCCCTATAGGCAAATCTCTATTTTGAGACTTACATTATAACTTAAACTTATAAACTTGATGCCTTTGATTACTAAGACTTCATTAATCAAATAACACCATACATTTTGGAAGTTTATCCATATAAGTTATATTTGATTTTGAAACTTATATTATAAATTTATGTTGATATTTACCATTATTTTGTTGAGGCACTATTTCATTGGCAAATAGAATCAGATCTAAAGATTATATAAAATGAAGTTATTATAATCATGCTATATCAACTAAAAAATTGTACCACTACCTTGCATAAAGAAATTTGTGACAGATGTTCAATTCTAAAAACTGAAGAGAATATGATGTTTGCCAAGCTTATGACAAAAAATCAAACAACAAGCTACCAACTTGATTTGCCCTATTATTGAATACGCCAAATTGAGATAATTATTACAACGGTCCTATTTTTGAAGCAGATAACCAGAATCCCTTGAAACAACTTATACAAAATGAAAAAGTAATGAAAATAACAAACACTTCAATAGTCATATTTAAATTAATCACACAAAATGAAAATCTATAATAACACTAGAATATTTTGAGTCATTGGCCCCCATCGGATATTTTATCAAGACAACATAATTTTTGAGGTTCAAAAAAGTTTTAAAATAAGGTGCAAAAATTTTAGTTAGGGCCTATAGAGGGATGGTTTACAATGCAGGTATAGACCTTACAGCTAGGGATTTTTATCGGTAAACCTTAGCCTTCACTTTAGCCAATGAAATGAAAAATGGAACTATGGTGACAGTTGGGGTAGCCAACTCATGTACCTTAATCTATATGGCATCATGTAATTCGGTAATGGATGCATGTTGACCCAAATATTACATGACATCCTAAGGAATCATGGGATGTGATCAAATTAATACTAGGGCTTCCATTTACCATTTGTTAAACCACCTCGATTGTTCATAATACAAACTAGTTTTGGTCCATGTAATGCTTGTGAATGTATTACCGGGCCAAAAATTAACAGTTACATTTTTTGGTCCTAGCAGAGACTTCCACTTAGTGAAACATAACAATAGAACTAAAAATTGATATTGAAAGGTCTGCATTGTTCTTACAAGTACCTTTTTAATATTTGTGGTAAGCTCAGCTACCAAAAAAATCAAGCTAATTAAAATCCTCATACAACTTTGTCATTCAATATGTAATGTCAATGACACCTCTTATTTTTTGCATTACATACTTTTGTGATTTACCAAAATATTTTAGTAATACACTGGACCATGATGCACAGTGAATCATTTGCAATTGAATCAAAAGAAGTTCATATTCCTTCCCTAGTGGTTTATTGCTCTCTGATATATGAATAAAGTGGTGGCATTGTAGACTTGTATTGCATTAGATATTTTTAATGATTGGGAAGGCTACTTTCTCTTGACATTGAGTGCACATTAATCTAGATTGTAAATATCTTGATCTAAATGAATAGCTCATTAGTTGTACCAACTAAGCAATGTCATCATTACTTCATCTAATTGGTTGAATGTAGCTAGCTTGAATAACCTTTCAATGTTAGAACCTTAGAGTGGATGTTATAAAGTTAAAGTTCTTGGTGTGTTTCTCCTTGGGATTCTTGAGCAAACAAATTAACTTCTACCTCATCGATGAAATTGAACAGTTCTAGATCATTATATTTCATTTTTCGAAGCCCTATCCCTATTCCCATTTCCTCCTTTTGAGCATCGGATAGTGCGATCAATAGTTAACTGTTGTTCATGGCTAAATGAATGAGAAAATCTAGTGATTAGTCTAAGGAATTACACCTTGGTATGAAATTTACTCACAAATGGATAGTCAAGAAGTAGATCGTATAAATCTCTTGCTTGTTGGAGGATGTAATGTCTGGTCATTATCCATATCCTTTTCTTTTATAGTTGTTTGGCACCCAAATTCATGTCACTGCCTCCTTTGAATTCATTGACTGCATGTACATAAATTTTCTCTTTGAAATTAATATTAGATGTTGGAAATAATCTTAATAGGGACAATTGGTGCTTAGGATATTTGATTTAGTTATTTGCAGTTATTTCTAGTGAGTAGTTGTCCTTTCAGTTAATCAATTCATTTTATGCATCCACTTGTCATTTTATTTCTAAACCTAATTTAAACCTACAAAAATATCTTGATATGTCACATAATTAATGATTTGACTTAACCATTGGCATTCCATCTATCATATCTATCTTTTTTCTACCTTCTTGGACTTAATTATAAAGCTTGGTGTAGTTATGGCCAATTGTCCTTGGTGAGTTGTCTCAGTAAGGTTGTTGCATCTTACGATGATAACTGGTTGTGGTGATTGTGATGTGTTACGTAGAAATGATAACACTAACAAACATACTATCCTATGAAACAAAACAAAAAACAAACAACATCAAATAAAATCTTAACTACATGGTGTTACTCAATACCCACTCAATTTTTAATGGTATGATAGAGATTAAAGATGATATGGCTTAAGCCTACAGCCATTTATTCACCCTGGTAAAATGGTTCCCTATAAATATTTTCACACTATGGTACCCTATGGTGATACTTCATGAATTATGTAGGGTCCTTTCCATCATATGCATAGCTTTCCTAGGAATGCTTTAAATCTACTCTCATAAAACAATACAGTTTGATCTAGGTAGAATTGCTTAGATCATAGATTATGATAATACCATGCTTTCTAAATTTATTTATTGATTTATTGTGTCCATTATGATCTTACCTTATCTTCTTCCATCTTAGTGAAATCCAATAATCGTGCCCTTGATGAGTCCTGATCTCCTAAACTCATGATCATTGTAATGCACAGACTAGGTACAATGTATTTCATAGGCATTACTACCTCAAGGCCATATACTAGTTGGAATGGATTTAATCCATTAACTTGATTATAATGTGTGTGATAGGCCCATAAAATTTAAATAATGTGATCCTCCCAATCATCTCTTTGGACCTTGCAAATTGTAGTCAACATCTTACCCAAAATTTTATTTGATGCTTCTTTCTGTCCATTGGCCTGTGAATGGTAAGTTGTGCTTTGTGGTGTGATATCATGAATTTTTTTTGATAGTTTTAATAGTATCATTAAGAAAGTGTGTGCCAAAATCACTTACCATCTTAACTGGACATCCAAACCACATGATAATGTTTTCATATAAGAACTTGGCAGTATCTTTTACATTGCAACTTGGAGTAGCATCAGCTTCCACCCATTTTATGAAATATTCAATCATAGTGATAATGTATCTAGCAGAGTTACACTTACTTGGGGGAGTTATATGTCCAACAAAATTAATTCCCCATTGTTCAAAAAGCTTTTTAGCAAGCATAAGAACCAGAGGCATTTCATCTTGCTAATTGGGCTTACCCATTCATTAATAGATGTCATAGTGTTTAGCAACTCTTTGCACATCCTAAAAATGTGTGGAACACCATAAACCACTCTAAATTATTTTCCTAATAGTGGCATATCCTATGAAGTGCCCCCCTGCAATGATTTGATGAGCTTATTGAAGCATTTATGGTCTCTCATGTTCTAGAGCTACCCTACACAATACATCATATTTACCCAGCTTGTACAAGAATCCATTAATAATGTTATATGGTATAGCTCTAGTAACCATCTATTTATTGTTCCTCTCTATATAATGTGTAGGAAAATCTCCTTGTTTGAATAATTTTGTGATGTCCTCCATGTTATCAGGAACTACATTAGTTCTAAATAGATATACATCAAAGGATTCATCTTTGAGTTCCTCTAGTTCTTCCCCATTATACAGTCGGTTGATATGATCCAAACCCACATTCTCCCATCCTAGTTTCACATTAATTTGGAATTGGAATTCCTAGAAGAGCATCAACCACTTGGAGATCCATCCCCCTAGCATTGGTTTATTGACCAGGAATTGCAATGCATGGTGGTTCATGAAAAACTCAAAAGGAGTAGCCATCAAGTAATACCTGAACTTTTGTAATGCAAACACCATGGTGATTGCTTCTCTATCATTGGTTGTGTAATTCCTTTCTATAGCTAATATTTTCTTACTTGCAAAATGTATTGGATGGTCTAGCCCACATTTTCCTAGTTACACTAAAATAGCTCCTACTATAGTGCCCAAAGCATCCACATATACATGAAATGGCTTCTTACAATCAGGAAATAGCAAGATGGGTGTTGTTACCAACCTCTCCTTTAACTTAATAAATGATTTTTTATTCTTTGGTGTCCATTCAAATTTGGTGTCCTTACATAGTAGTTTTTCCATGGATGTTGGTATAGTTACATATCCTTTTATGAATTTCTTATAATATCTGGAATGACCAAAAAAGGTGCACACTTCAGTTGAGTTTGTAATAGGTTACATTCCTACTATAATAGTAATTTTAGTTGGATCAACCAAAATTCCATCATTGCATACCACGTGACCCAACAAGACACCAAAAGGTGTAAAGAATAGACATTTTTTCAAATTAAAGGTGATGTGCAAAGCTATACATCACTCTAGCATCAATCTTAGCTTCAACAAGTGCTCTTTAAATAGAAAAAAGACTAACCAATCATCTAAATAAACCTACAATAAATCATGAATGAAGTCTTTAAATGCATTTACCACAGCTCTAGAAAAGACAATAGGTGTGTTCTTTAAACCAAATGGCATACCTTATATGCAAATGACCCCCATTTAGTAGCAAAAGTAATTTTAGCCTGATCTTCTTTAGCAATTAGAATTTGGCGGTACCCACTAAAACCATTTATATAGGAATATACATCATGTCTAGCCACATATTCAAGCACTTCATCATTAAAAGGGATAAGGAAATGGATCATTGACATAGGCATCATTGAGTACACAATAATCCCCACACACCCATATTTCTCCCATCTTCTTAAGTTGTACCACCATGGGGCTCACCCACTCTACCTTCTCAAATAGATAAATAATTCCAACTTCTTACATTAGATCCAGTTTAGCATTTAATTTAGTTTTCATGTTAGGATTGAGTTTATAGGTTCACTTTTTAATCGGTCTCACACATTCCTTTAGCTTGATATGCATTTTTCCAAAAGATGGATCTACGCCTTTGACCTCCAAAATTTTACTTAGAAACACATCCTAGTAGTCTCTTAATAACGATAGGGATTCGAAGATCTACTCTTATCCCCAATAATCTCCCACTATTTCAAGCTTAGGGGTTGCTTTTATCCTGATATTTCCTTGAGTCTTCACAATGGTTCCTAAGATATTTTTCCTGATTCAAAAGGCATAGTGTCTTGTAAAATGCATTTGCCTTCCTATTATGGGATTGTTAAGCACGTGTTTATACTGAGAGGAGGGGTGAATCAATATAACATAAACTTTTAATCTTTTCAAATTTTAATCAACCATAATAACCATAAGCATTCAAAATCTAGTAATTAATAACATAAGAGAAGACAAGATTTATGTGGAAACCCTTTTGAGAGAAAACCATGGCAAAATATTGCTTATATATATATATATATATATAAACTCTTTTACAATGTTTGTAAGCACCAACCTACTGGAAACACCAATCCCCAAACCAAGCACCAACTCAGTCAAATTGTGAGCACCCACCCACTAGAGACACCAATCCCCTTTATCAAGCACCAACCTGACCAATTTGTGAGCACCGACCCATAAGAGCACCAACCCCTAGACCATGAGGCACTGACCCCAAGCCAAATCAATTCCACCATCTATGATTGCTTCTTCAATCAAATGGTGGCTTTGCTTCTCTTACACTTTCTCTCTCAGTCATTTTCTTATATACTTTTTTCTCTCCTCTCTTTCACAATTTTCAAATAATATTCTTCATTAATATAAATCTACCCTTCACACTTATTTTCTTAAGAGATAGTCTATTTCATTTTTTACTTTTCCTCTCTTCCTTCTCTCTCACACTTATATGATCTTCATTCAAATCAAATGCTTGTAATACTTCCACATATCTTCTCCCTTATATAGCCTTTAAAGGATGTGTCCTATCCAAGAGGTGCCTTTTCACCAAGAGATGTGGCCATTGACATTTCCATTGATATTTTCATTGACATTTATATTAACATTATCATTGACATTTTCATTCACTTCCATCGACATTTCCATTCACTTCTGGCAATAATTCCATTCACTTCTAGAAATAATTTTGTTTGACATTTCTATTCATATCTGTTACAATTCCTTTGACATCAATGACAATTATTCCAACAATCTCCCCCTTTGTCATTGATGGCCATCCCCATGAATTAATATATGAACTCCCCCTATCTTCAATTCTCCCCCTTTGACATCAATGGCAAAGGGTTATACACCCTTCTCTCCCTAAGTTGATGCTTCCTCTCATAGTCACTAGATGAAAAGATATTATCTTCTTCTATTGTCTTCATTGCAATCTTGAATTTCTTTTATACCACTTATTGAAATATATTCTTTTATTGTTCCTCTTTGCAGCATCTCTCTTCTTTTGAATGGGGACATTTATTTGTAAAGTGTCCTATTTTTCCATAATTGAAACACTTAAAAGGTAACATACCTTTATATCTCCCAGATCCATTTTTAAGATTTTTCACAAATAGGGCTTCTTCTTTATCTGACTCTTCACTGGTGCTATAACTTGATTCATGTTTTTCCTTTTTCACTTTATTTGATACTTTGAAAGTTGCTTCATGCTTTTTTGGCTTTTCTACTTCCATCCTCATTTTGTATGTTGTGAGAATTCAATGTAATTCATCCATCTTTAATGTGTCCAAGTCCTTCATTTCTTCAATAGTCGAGACTTTTGCATCATACCTCATAGGAAGTGACCTTAGTACTTTTTGTATTATCATCGATTCTTCCATTTTCTCACCTAGCCCTTTGATGGTGTTGACTATCTCATCCACATAGAGAAGATAGGCTGCAATTTTTTTTTCATCTTTCATCTTAAGACTTTCAAACTACCTTCTATGTGTTTGAAGCTTCACCTTCTTAACCTTGTCATCACCTTTGTAGATATTCTAAATTTTGTCCCATATATCTTTTGCTGACACACAATGCATTACTTTTATGAAATCTAATTTTGATAAGCCACACAAAATGGCATTCATGACTTTCACATTATTCTCACATGCCTTCTTTCTAGCCTGATCCATTAGCTGATTTGTTGATGTTATGTACCATGTTGCTACTGATAACCAAATATCAAACCCTAGATCTATAAGATATGTTCTCATCTTTATACTCCAAAAATCATAATTTTTTCCATCAAACAATGGTGCTTTGTTTGTGGAGAAACCAGCCTGACCTTGACGATTAGCCATGTGTGATCCTAGGATCTACCTTCCAGTGATTAGATTGATTCTGAAGGAACCACTCTGAGACTAATTGTTAAGCATAGGCTTATACTAAGAGGGGGGTGAATCAATATGACATAATATTTTAATATTTTCAAATTTAATCAACCACAACAACCATAAACATTCAAGATCTAGTAATTAATAAAATAATAAAACACGGGATTTATGTGGAAACCCTTTCGGGAGAAAACCATAATAAAATATTGATTATATATATATATATATATAACTCTTTTACAATGTTTGTAGGCACTAACCTATTAGAGACACCAATCCCTAAACCAAGCACCAACTTTGTCAATTTTTGAGCACCCATCCACTAGAGACACTGATCCCCTTCACCAAGAACCAACCTAGCCAATTCATGAGCACCGACCCACAAGAGCACCAACCCCTAGACTAGGAGGCACTGAACCCAAACCAATTCCACCATCTGTGATTGCTTCTTTAATTGAATCATGGATTTTATTCTCTTACACTTTCTCTCTCAATAATTTTCTTATATACTTAAGAGATATCCTATTTCATTTTTTTCTCTTCCTCCCTTATCTCTCACACTTATATGATCTTCATTCAAATCATATAATTGTAATACTTCCACATCTCTTCTCCCTTATATAGCCTTTAAAAGATGTGTCCTATCCAAGAGGTACCTCTTCACCAAGAGATGTGATCGTTGAAATTTTTGTCAACATTTCCACCAAAATTTCCATTCACTTCCATCACCATTTCTGTTCACTTCCAATAAAAAAAATTGTTCACTTTCAGCAATAATTCTGCTCACTTTTGGCAACAATTTCATTTGACATTTTTGTTCACATCTGTTACAAATCCTTTGACATCAATGACAATTATTCCAACATGGGATGTCAATACTACATAATTTCTCTTTTTCTACTTGCTATGCACTTTGTACTGGTTTAAGCTCCTCTTCATGTTGTGGTTCAAATAACCCTTATAAATCAAGATCCCCATCACTATTATTATATAAAAATTTTACCTTAGATCTTTTCAATGAAATTACTCAAGGAGAAACACATTCTTCAATTTGAACCTATCTGACTGATAACTTTATGATAACCAATTTGGATAATAGTGGTTGTTCCTATTATGCATTATTAGGCTTCTACTTTTGACATTCAATAGTGCACACACCAGTTTATCTTTCATATGTTCCCACCTTAAACTAGTTATTGTCCTCATAATCATAAGGAGACTCTGACTCTTTAGGAATGATATATAGCTTTTGTTCATATTTTTTTTAGAGGTATGACTACTATTTTATATTTTTGATGCGCTCATAACTGATTGTGTATAGTATTAATAGTCATTTGGCCATCATAGGCCCATTTCTTATTGATTAAGGTAGGATAATGGGTCTTTATTTTCTTCATGTCAATGGCCTTAAAGTTTCCTCACAATCTAAGTTTAGCTACTTTAAT
Source organism: Torreya grandis (assembly GCA_037957365.1). NCBI lineage: Eukaryota > Viridiplantae > Streptophyta > Pinopsida > Cupressales > Taxaceae > Torreya > Torreya grandis. Next base: position 657,302 of record JARHVA010003463.1, on the reverse strand, counting down.
TTCAACATCTTATATTCAGCCAATAGGTTCGACTATGTCATAATCTGCTAAGCGTAATGTTGCTAGATTGTAACTCACAGTTGGTCAGTCAATGGCTTCTCATGTTGAAAGAGGAATCATATTAATGATACTTCCAAATTCAAATATAGAATTTGGGATTTCATATCCATCCAACTCGATTTCTAGTCATGAATCCACATCTTAGGGCTTCTTGGTCTTGACATACCAAACTACTTTATCGACCCTTATTTATCTTCGCTATGCACACTCTAAAAGATTGTGAAGGAGTTTCGAGAGATTTTAGGATATATCCTCATTGCACAATGTGTTGATTAGTTTCATTATATCTATCAAAGTGGTTACAATGCCTTCTTGTCATATGATCTGAATAATTTACCCATACATTTGAGCATCAATAAAAGTGTTATCCTCATCAGAAGTTGGTTTTTGGTGTATTTCCTATAATACCTACGTATCTTGATACATTAAATTCATTTTTGTTGTAGAGTCAGGATATTTATCCCACTGAACTTTTCTAATACCTACATCCTAAGGCATATCTAATGGAGGTAACCCTTGTTCGGCCCTTTGTTTCCTTATGATGGCTTACACAAATGCATTTTCCTTTGGTTGTGCATTAATCATGTTTACATTGTGCACTAGATTTTCCTTTCTTTATTTTTCTAAAATAGTGTAGTCTTCCATTTGATGTTAACCTTTGATCCTAAAATATACATAATAAACTTTCCTTTGAGGATTTGTGGGATAGTTCCTTGCATAATGATTATATGCTCTAAACAGATAACATTACATGGGTGGTCTATTTTGTCGATTATCATTATTGTGACCTCCCTGATATTTTCCATGATATATTCCTCTATAGCCTCCTCTATTATGTTGATATCCCCAGCCTTGGGATTATTGTCTATTATATCCTCCCTATTGATTTATCTATGCATCATATCCCCCATATTGATGCTAAGGAGAACTTGGGATCCAAGTTGCCTACTATTATTTAAAATTTATGTTTTTCCATGGTTGTGCATACTAACCATAATATTGATATAAGGAAGATGATGTATTATTCTAGCTTGCTAGGCCTTGTGTCTAGTATTGTGGTGATGATGACATCTAATATTGTGGTGACAAAGTCACCCATCTTGGACTACCTTGAGTCATATTTATCATCTCCATATCTCATCCTAGAATTGCTTGCTTTGTAGTGGGTATCTACTGGGCCATAACTTCAAAGATGTTCTTTGTTATACCATGCTTTAACTCCTATAATGCATGACAACTAGTCTCATCATGATTTATAGATTTGTAAAAATTTCAATACATACTATGTGATTTCTGAATATATTAGTGGAAGAGATGGCACTTGGATGTAGGATGTCCAACTACCTTGTAGATTTCACAAAATTTTGGTTTGATTATCAGGTGATCATTCCTATGATGTCCTTCATAACCACAATGTACGCACCATAAACCTAATTTAGGCTTTTCATTTTCATGCATTTCATTAATCCTCATAAAATCATCTAACTTAGCTTCTACTCTTGATCCTGTTGAGGGAAGATCTATATAGTCTTATGTCTATTCAACCTTGATGGCAATAAATTTAGCATAAACTTTAGTAGATAACTGGGTTTGCACAATAACAAACATTATTTTGGGTCATAAATATTCTACAAACTAAGTAGCCTTATATTTATCTTTTAGAATAAAATCAATTTTATTCATTACTTCAAAGAACCTATGATCATATTTTCTAACTGTTTCTCCTGATTTTTACCAAATTTCCTTTAGGTCTTGGATCACTTGACTAGAACATTTTTTCTCTCTAAATTCTGCTATCAATAAATCTTTGACTTGTTTTAAATTTAGGGTATTGATATTTCTTTTGAAAATGAACTCCAAAGCACATCCTCCTCCAATGAGTTCGCATGTCTTCACATCATCCGATGTAACCCCTGTCATAACCCATTTCATCTTACATGTAACTAAATATTATTCAAGATCCAAAGATCCATCATATAGAATTAAAGGTATAAACATACTACATTAAGTGCCATATTTAAGGGATTGTTATTTATTATTACAAGTGTATGAATACTATTAACTATAATTGGTGGTGTTTGCGTACTGATCATTGCATAGTGGAGTGACTGTGTAGTGGTTATTATGCCTATAGGCTACTTCACACTACTCTTTTTAGGAGTAACCAAAAAAAAATCTTTCTATAAATTTTTTATTTCTAATGCCCATTTGGTTTATGTATTAAGCCTTCTAAACTTGTTAATAAAATAATCAAACCAACCTAAATCAACTTCTCTCTCTGTACTTTTTCTACCTTCTATAAATAACACTTATTTCCAACTTCTTCTTACTTCGAACTTGAACCTATAATATTACTACCCTCAAATTTAACATTTTTCCAAGAACTTTCCTTCTTAGTTCTAGGAAAACCCCCCTAGTTAACTATGACCTACCTCTACTTTCTAATTGATCTACCTCAGCATATTTACTTCCAGCATCATTTTTCTCATCTAGCCCTTCCTCATATTCAACATACCCTTATCTTTTAGTAGTTTATATACCTTCTTTCATTAGCCCTTATTCTCTAGCATCTTTGCCTTGTAATTATCCATCTCTAGCAACTTCTACTTTACTCCTAGTCCTACTCACATTTACTTCAAGGTCGTTTGTCTTATTCCATCTTCTTTGTTGTCTTAGCTCTCTTTCGAGTCCCAAAATTTTCTTTTCACTTAAATTCTTTTCTCCTTCCATTTTTTGGGATTTGGTTCAAGTTCCTCTTAATTAGCTCCTTGTCATCTACTTTCTCTTACATGCACCCCCATGGTGCCCAAACTGACTACTCCAAGTTGGATAGAGTAGGCACCATGGCCTTTTCAACAACCAACATCTTGATCAACAAGGGTATCCACTACAAAAAATTCCCTCTAATTCCTTGAACAAATTGATCTTATGCAGTCTTAAAAGCTATGTATCTATGTACTACAAAATTTGTGATATACCCATCGATTGTAGTCTTCATTTAGTAATTTACTACTCAAGACTAGTCGGTATCTAGGTTATGCAATCTCTCTATCTTGTCCTGATTATAATTTATAAATCATATTCTCCTTGAACTAAAGTAATAGTATTCTAATCTGACTAACCACATAGCTAACAATCTAGGTAATTTGCATGAGAAAATTTCATATATTTCACCATATATGTGTTCTTGGATGATCTCTTATATAGTCTTTTCGATTCTTCACACTTCTTCCCCTAAAAAAATCCTAATTCTTTTGTCTAGCCATCGTTCTACATCTCTCAACCCTGGTAACTATCTCAACATAATTCATCCAATTTGGTTTGATTCTCACTTGACCATTGCTAGCAAAGGTTCCTAGAGTTACACTAGAACATGCTAATTATAGGGATAACTTGCATAATGGAGAGCACAATAAGAACCAGAGATATGGAAATAGTACAAGTGTAGTCATATAAAATGTTCAAATTGGTAGTTTGAGTGTGGTTTACAATACCCCATCCATAGGTCATTTTTACATGCTCTTACAACCCTTTTAGACACCTTTTTATTCATTGCCAGTCATCTAAAACCTTCTAAATGATCATTTCACCTCAGCCAAATAGTATTCCCCATGTCCATCCTATTCCCCTAGGTCCTGAAACTGTAGGACAAGATCTCCCCGTTTGGACTATAATTCCCTATAAAAAAGTGTCCCATTTTTGATAGTCCTGTCCATTTGCACTCTGAGCCCCAACTATCATTTCCATATGGTCCTTATCCTTAATTAGGTCAGCCTAGCATGAATACATCTGACCCATGACCAAATATTCCCTATAAAATCCCACTCAAAATCTCATTTATAAGGGAGGTGACAAAACTTACAAAGCAATCAAGAATACAAACAAAGCACTAAGGCAAACTTACCTATTATTTACACATAGTCACCCAACACATTTGCAAACCTACTCAAATCCTCATACCTATCCCTAACCACCTCAAACACTGTCAATTTGGCATTTACATCCACATCACACTATTGCATAAAGCACACTAGGTGGGAGAACTACATATGACTTGATCCCTCTTTGAAGTATTGGTATGTAGTCAGCGTGCCCACATAAGGGGTGTGGATTGCACGTTCAATACATCTTTCACACTAACCCCCATATTTCTCAAGTGACTCAAATGTCATTTTATCAAGCATGATGAAGGGTTAGGGTTTGAAGACAAAATCAGCTCCACAACAAGTTCCATCAACAATCATCACTCGATTTTTTATAGGCACGCTCACACAAGTACAACGTAACTACCCAAAAAAAATTAGGTCTTTATGATCAGTTTGGACAATAACAGTAGGAACAAACAACAACATCAGACATCAAAGCATTCACTTTTTGATGCTCCTATTCTTTTACCCAATGAAAGCTAGATTCAATTTTATGACACCTTCCTAGTCTTGTATAGCTATTTTTAACTTTTGTATCAACCGTCTCGGTCTATTTTCTTGTTAAGTTATATTTCTTCTTTTATTATTATTTTTAGAAAGGTGAAAAAGATAAAGAGTTACACAAATCAGAACTATATTTATTACTATATTTTGTATTGCTTTATTAATCCAGACCCTTAACTAAAATAGGAATAAAATTCCATTATTCTCAAAATAAGTTAAATCATTTGGTGAACCTGACTTACTTCGTTTGTGCTCAAAAACCCTAGAAATCCTAGGGAAAATTTCTTGCTGATTTTAGCAATATTTTTTTGATTTTTTTCTTGCATATATAAATCAGATTTTCACATTTAATTTTTAAAATTCACCATAGTAATTTTAAAAATCATTTTATTTCAAACCCTAGTTGAATATACTAGGTCCCTTTACTTCTTGATGTATCACCTTACATCTAAATTAGTTTCATTCTTATTCTATCACAGTAATTCACAAGTTCTCCTTTCAAAGACCTAAGATGTCTCTACTAAGTCTAATGATGTACATGAATGTAGAATTTTTTTATTCTTTAATGCAAAGTTTTATCATATGCCTTGTATACTTGATTCACTTCCTTCATAAGCGACAGAACATGCATGTTGTTTATTTTATTAGTTAGCTTTACATGTATTTTCTTACACCTCTTGCCTCACCTCCCTCAGAGCTTTTATCCTATGCTGAGTCATGTTGCATGGTCCATTTTGCTCTTTCCCAGGTCAATACCCATTGCTAGAGAGCCCAACTAACACCCTTTGTCCCTCCACCACCTTGACCTATCGATTATCTTTACTCTCTTCGTGTAGCTACTACAAGCCCTATATGGCTAGTAGATAATGCAATTAGAGTTGTTACTCGATGTGCCACCATGCCTCCTCCCCCTAGTCAAGAACCCCACCACCTTCTTATTCCCTCTCATCCCAGGCCCAAACTACCTACACACATAGATCCACACAGGGCATATGATAATGTTGATCAGTTAAGAAACACACCAGGTAAGATTTTTATGTTAGAACTACTTCAAAAAGCAAATGTGTTCAAGGACATTCTTTATCAAGCACTCACTCAGACTTCTATGCCCACTGATTCAGATCCTTCTTATTTTGCATCAGTGATCAACATATTAAAAACTATAGAAGATGTTATTTCTTTTGATTATGAGGACATGCCTTCTCAAACAATTATTGATCAAAATTTACCACTACTAATACAAGATCAAATCAAAACCAATGCAATTAAGAGAGTTTTAGTTGATATTGGTTTCAAACTTAATATATGTAATATTATATTTTTACTGACCATGGGCATAGATATGGATTCTATGTAGAAGTCATATAAGAACATTAGAGGGTTTGATGATATACCATGATAGATATGAGGCACCATTACTTTAAATATCAAGGTAGGGCCCAAAACCCTCTCTACATAGTTTCAGGTCATGCTAGGTCCTCTTCATTATAACCTTTTACTTGAATGACCTTGGATACATGTTATGGGGGTAGTTCCACTCTTCATTGATGTGTTAAGTTCTTCCATGAAGGATACCTATACACAAGCTTAGTAGATAACAATCCATTCAAATATTAAAGAATGACAAAGTCATCTTTGACTATTTTTCCAAATGGGACACCTCATATCATAGTTCAGTCTTCACCTCATCGCATTTCTCTTACCCAGATACATACATATGAGGTAGGAGAGACTGGCACATCTTGCACTCTTCCACTTACAGTTATTTCCTCAACTTTGGATACTCAACTAGTTATACTAACTTCAACCATTCTAACTACTCCATCAGTCATAGTTATTACACCTATTACAATTACGCAATCACCAAAAGTAGTTCCATTAGTCCCATTTTATTCTATAGATATATCTATTTAGGAAGTCACAATCACTTCACCAATTATAGATATTCTCATAGCACTGTTATCTTATCCTACTACAGTTGATGAGACTCCCATATCATAGTTACCCCTTGTAAATTCTGAGTTACCATATGTGCATGATGTTCATATAGATTCCCAAGCTACTTCATATAATGATACGACACCCACACTCACAAATGACTATTTTTATGGATTGAGATTTATACCAATTGACCCAGGAGAGTACCGATATGACTTAGATCCCTCATCACACATCTTGCATCACTCTTAGCATCTCACACTACACTCTTAAGATATACTCCACATTCATGGCCATATTCACTTGGCACATATAGTTCACATGATTACCTCTATGGATATAGAGATAGTCATTCAAATCCAGACAGGTAGTACACAACATCAACCATAGATTATGTTATAGATGTTACTTATTCATGGATTAATCACACTACCTATAATACGACATAGATCCATATATAAGTTATCACAGTAGGATGGTCACCTATTTTATCTCTTTCACAAAATCATAGGCTATGACACATACTCATGTATAGATTTATAGGAAAGATTAGATAAACTATAAGTTTAATGTACTATTTAGATTACATCACCATTGGTACCAACTCTGCCACTCCCACCAAGGCTACCTACTACTAGATTTAAATGCCCAAGAGGAGAACTAGCATCTTCAACACCATAGCAACCCTTAGTTCACCTTTGATAGGATGACACCACTATGAGTGATAGATCTTCGACTACACAAAGATCACAGATCTTAATGAAACCTGAGGAGATAGCCATCATGTATATAGAGCCTATAGCATATGATGATACTTATGATGATGATCTTGAGGCATCTGATGATGGATGTGATCCCTTCCTCCATCTCCATCCCCAATAGGCTCCATATTTGAACCCTTTACCCCCTCCATCTTAGTCTTTTACATCATTGTGTACATATTTATTTACTTACATTATTGTACATAGTTTCTTTCTGCTTACTTGTATATAATTTCTCATCTTACTTTTACATAATTTATTTCTACTTGTACATAATTTCTCAGCTTACTTGTACATAGTTTCTATTTGATTTCTTGTACATAGTTTCCTTATGATTACTTATACATAGCTTATTTTAAAATACCAAAAATAATACAATATTTCAAAATACTAAAAACAATATAAAATGTCAAAATACAAAAACATTCAAATAATTCAAAACACCAAAACCTTTTTAATTAAATGCATTATCCATGCTTTAGATTTTTACTAGAATGCTAGACTTATATGTTGTTGTTCTATGTTATTATTTTTAGATTTATATACATTACCATGCTTTACTTAATCTTCTTTGAGGGTGTGCAGTGACACCTAGATCCTTGATTGATTCACTCTACCCATTGAAGGGGCATCCTACTTTTACATTCGAGACATACATCAACATATCTACCTATTGGGGGCATCTTCTACATGACTATACCATCCAAGCTATGTCATTCCTACACCAATCACTCTAGTTATCATGTTGATGTACATTACTTACTAGCTTACATAGATTATTCTATCGACACTCACTAGTATATATCACTTGTGTATTTCTTATCATCTACATAGTCTTGTAATACATGTTATGCATACTTTCACTTCTTGCTTTGATCAGTTAGATGTGATAGTATTTCCAGCATTTACATGCCTTCCTTTCTTGCTTTGAGTAGCTAGATGTGATTGTATTTCCCAATTCTTATTTTTTTACTTATGTGTGCCTTAAGACATTTGTCAATGTCCTTTGCTTGTACTCTTGTATGTACTTATGGCCCTTGTGCCAATCTTGCTTGTTTGTAATTGTATGTGTATGTGGGCATTTGAGCATGCCTTGTATGCTTATTTTTCCAGCTTGAGTGACATGTGTCCATGTCCCTTATTTGCTTGGCCCCTTGACCTCTTTTGTATACTTCTTGCTTCTTGCCTTACATGCTTGTTTATTTTTTTGCTTCTCATTTGTTCGTAATGCCATGATCCACATCATGCATTATCCTACCTTCTTAGATGCCATGATGGACATCATGCTTCATCCCTCCTTAATAACTAACCATATTTCTAGTTTTAGTTTAGTATACTACACATACTATTACATTGCTACATCTATCTAGGAATATCCTTGTTGATCTAACAATCTCCAACACAAACTATGTTATATTTTGAGACATCTTTTCAATCATCCTTGTTATATCATGTATTTTGTAGCATAACACACTTGTAGGGATATTTCTTCTAAGGGTATTCATTTAGAGGGTCATCATTCCTACCCTCAAAAGAGGGGGCAATAAACAGGGGTTTATCACAGAGATCAGAGCCCTCTACCAGTCAAAATCAATTTTTATAACTCTTAGAACAATAATCAAAATTTAAAACATGCAGAACAAACCAAAAAAATACGGACAAACATAGATCAGTCATCAAAAACAATAAAGGACAAGAGCACCCTATTTGAACTATAACACCCTACAGTAAAGTATCCACTTTTCAGCATTCCTATCCAAACAACCAAAAACAAAAAAAAATTAGAAACAGATAGAAAGGTAAGGTCAATTAAAGTTTTGTTAGCTACAGTCCAGTTCAGATTAGGTAGTTTCAGTATAGTTTTACTTAAATTATCTAGATATAGGGAGCATCATGCACAACATGATGGCTCTCACTTCCAGTTTTAGATTGGGTAGTTGGTACAAATTTTTGATCAAAATCCATCTTACAAACACGAGTGATTGGGGGTAATGTACACGACACATTTGCCTTATTTTTTTCTAGTTTATTGTATTACCTAGGTATTCTCAGTAGTTGCATGCCTTATTCCATCTGTAAGTGGTTGGCATCATTTCAGAGTGGCTTTCATATAAGCCTAGTTCTCAATTTTAGAGTGGCTTTCATACAAGTCTAATATCCATGTTTTGGAGTGGCCAAGATTGGCCTATTTTTTAGTACACATTTAGCTATCCATACCACACTATCAGATTACAGAGCATTCATGGGCTTCATGAGCCATGTCATATGACACACATTCATATCAATATCAGTTCATAATTCACACTTAGTGGGCAATGATGGAGCTAAAGGACTAGCTATCCTTTGTATTCTTTAGATACCTACTCAGAGGGATTTGACACACAGCCCGAACATTGATAAACACACGCATGATCACATAGCTTCACTACATAATGGGTGATGATGGAGCCAAAGGGCCAGCCTTTGTATTCTTGAGCTAATCTTGGGGAATTGAGTACCTAGCTCTATTAATGATATTACTCTTGGTACAGCACATACCTAGCATCACTCATCTTCACTCAACATCATAATAGGTTTTGTATTGGTTTGCATACTTGGTGAGGTGTATTCATTCCTTTCTCTTCCTCTCTCTTTTACCCAACCTTTGTACATTCTTAGTTTAGAAATAGTGTGTCTAATAAGAATTGATATACTCCTTTTTTCTCTTGTATATTTATGCTTCATTTTGCGCTCTCCTTATGCACACTCAACATCACACATCTTCATGGGATTCACCCCTGCAAGTAAGTTTAGGTATGTTGTCTATTTTTCCTTTATCCTAGTATATCACTTTGTTGCATCACTATAATAAGGGGGGTCAAATGTAGTCATATAAAACATCTAAATTGGTAGTTTTATTATGGCTTGTGACACCCCATCCATAGGTCATTTTTACATGATCTTATGACCCTTCTAGACACCTTTTTGCTCATTACTAGTCATCCAAAACCTTCTAAATGATCATTCCACCTCAGCCAGATAGTATTCCCCTCAGTCCCATGCCTATAGGATAGGAGCATGCCATTTGGACTATAACACCCCATAAATAAGTGTCTCATTTTCAGTGGTCCTATCCATTTTCACTCTAAGCCCCAATGGTCATTTTCATCTGGTCCTTATCCTTAATTAGGTCAGCTTAGTGCAAATACATATGACCCATGACCAATTGTTCCTTATAAAAGTATACTCAAAGATCATTTACAAGGGAGGTGACAAAACTTATAAAGCTAACAAAAATACAAAAAAATCACTAAGGCAAACCTCCCTATTATTTGCACATAGTCACCCAACACAGTTTCAAACCTAATCAAATCCTCATACCAATCCCTAGCCACCTCAACCACTATCAATTTGGAATTTGCATCCACATCACACTATTGTAAAAAAAACACTAGGTGGGAGAACTACATATGACTTTATTCCTCTTTGGAGTATTGGTATGTAGGTGTGGATTGCATGTTCAGTAAATATTTCACACTAACCCCACTCTTTCTCAAGTGAATCAAATGTCATTTGATTAAAAATGATGGAAGGTAAGGGTTTGAAGATAAAATCAACTTCATAATGAGTTCTATCAACAACCAATGCTCAATTTTTCATAGGCATGCTCAATAAGCACAACATGACTACCCAAATATTTTTAGGTCTTTGTGATCAATTTGGACAACAGTGATAGGAATGGACAACAACATTGAACACCAAAGTGTCCACTTTTTGGCACTCCTATATTTCTTCCCAATGAAATCCAGATTTAGGTTTATGACACCTTCCCAATCCTACGTAGTTGTTTTCAACCTCTGTATCAGCCATCTCAGTCTATTTTCCAGTTACGTTATATTTCTTCATATTTATTATTATTTTTAGAAAGGTGAAAAAGATAAATAGTTGCACAAATCAGGACTATATTTATTGCTATATTCTATAATAATTTTTAAACCAGACCCTCACTAAAATAAGAATAAAACTTTGTTATTCCCAAAATAAGTTAAATCAACAAGCCATATACAACATCTTCAATTAGACCGAAAGAGCAATATGAAGCATAGATACAACAGAATGGGACCATAACTTGTATTGCATTAGATTATAGAATAAATAAAAATAGAGTACTTGAATGCACATACACCATACATAAAATAAAATAAGGGAAAACCATAACAGGACAATTTCTATTAATATATATCAACACATTGAACCAGATTATACTACATCAAAGTATTATTTACTGAGCATGGTCATTGATGCTAGAGTTATCATTGATGTCCAAGGTGCATGATGTCATGATGAATTAATGATAAAGAGGTCATTTTTATGGATTGGAGGATGTATGGCATGAGTGTAGAGCATTGAGGACCAAGAGGATGTTGTGAGGGCTTTATAGATCCTTTGGTGAATTTCTGGAGATCCACTTAATCCTTTAGAGAGAGGAAAATGTGCATTCCTAGCTTAGAAGAACTAGACCATCACTTCATGTCATCAAGGTATGAATTAACTAGTTAGTTTTTTATTTTATTATATGTACATAAGAATTCAAATGTGGTTAAAGGGTGACAAAAAGATGACATCATATGTGCCAAGAACATTCCCTCCAAATTTGGTGTCTTGACAAGTTGTCTATCTCAAGTTATAAGCTTTCCAAGTTAGTCTACAGATTGGATATGTGTTATAGACCATCAAATTTATGTCTTGATAAATATTTTTTGCTATGACCATTGGAGTTCAAACTGAGTATGCTTACCAAAGAGACCAATGAGCAAAGAATTGTTTGCAAAAGCTAATCTATTGAGAATTTTGGTATGGTTTAAGAGGGAAATTTGTTCTATAAAGTGAGATTAAAAACCTCTAGGTGGTGGATTTTCATAAATTTACATATAACTACCTTTATTTCAGTTCAAATTCAAAGGTGTTGATTGTGGTAAAAACCAAAGAAACTAGTGAGCAAAGAAATACATGTAGACACCAAGATATTGAGAATTTTGGCATGGTATAAAAATAAAAGATGAATTAGACTCATTTATGAACAAAATTCAAGTGGAAATAATGATTGAAGAGTGTGTAATTAAATCATAAGCACATGGTTTTTTATAAATTCTTGGTATGGAATAGAGACATATGGAAAGATAGATTGGTCTGCAAGGCCAATATGAATAATAGAGTAATATTATCTATGAGAATATGGATCATATATAGACCATAGTAAATTATATGTGAGTATTTGTGTATTTAAAAAGGTATTTAATGTTTTTTCAAGTGTTTTTACCAAGTTTTAGGTCAAAATTTTAAGGTTAAGGTAATAAAAAGTGTTTTGAGGTCTCTCATGTGCACAGAATGAAGGGTTCTCAACCTAAGAAGAAATTTCAAGTGTTCATTGGCATGTGTAACCTATACATGAGAACCTAATATATTAATGGTATCTGGGGAAGGGTCCTAAATCAAATTTACAAGCATTATTTTTTGGAATAAGGGGCTTAGCTTTATGAATGATTGTTAAGACTATAAAATGGTTTAAACCCTCAAAGAACCCTAATAGTGACCCAATGTAAAAGAACTTGTTCTAAAGTGATCAGAATGGATTGGTTTGGATATTTTATCTATTAGATCATGAATTAAACTCTCTCAGGCATCTATAGGTGTGTGTTTGTTTTTAGGAGAGTGAGTGGACCTTATAGGAAAGGCCTTGTTTCTTTGAGATTTGTTGTAGCAGGCAAATTTGACCAATTCAAAGTTGCTAATTGGATTAAATTTTAATATTGAGACTTGTATCTTATGTCCATGGTGGTATTTTATCATATTATATCCCTTAGGGGTGATAAACCTGTCATACAAGTTGATCAATCACTAATAGAGCTAGTGGTGCAGATAGTGAGAAAACCAAGCAAAAGTGATCAATTGATTAGGGATGTGCTAACATGGACTAGGGATGAATCCAAGTGCATGGAGATGTTTTTCAATAATTTTAATACATTTTAATTTTGGGTATATGTTTTTGGGTTCAATGAAAATGATGAAAATATTGCTCATATGTTAACCTGTCTAGTAAAGATGAGACAATGAAGGTGCAAGGTTGTGAGATTAGACTGCCAGACCAATATTACCATATGGCCATGTTATCTACCTATCTAATAATTGGAGAATGATAATATAGGATAATTAACATGAATTAATATATTTTTAATGTGTTTACACAAGTTTTGAAATACAAAATCACCATGATTGGTCTTCAAGACAAACTTGCAGTTTTTGGTAAGCAGGGTATAGCGATGAGTTTGAGACTATGTGCCATGATTGGATATATATAATGCATGTAATGATGTTTTTTGAGACTTTAATGATACGTAAATTATTTGTATAATATTTTAATTTAGTTTAAGAGGTTGTAACATTTAATCCAAAATAGCTTGTTTGGCTGAGTGAAGTCAATGAGAGAGAAAGTCAACAGATTGGTCTGCTTGACCAATAGTTTCCATTAGAGATTATGATCTATTTATTTGAGTTAATTATAAATATGTTATAATATAATTTTCATGAATTTAAATCCATTGATAATTTTCAATCAGGTGTCATAAGTTCATGTTTCTTTGATTGTATTTTGAAGCTAGTTGGTAGTTCGGAGTAAGCATCTTGTAGAGAAGAGTTTGAGCCTGTATACCTTGAGTTGAAGCATCTAATAAAGTTTGTAATGACTTTTAGGTCATGAGGCTTATGTATATTTGATTTTTTTCCATGTTTTTTTTTCAAAATTGAGTTTATAATTTAATTATTCAAAACTATTTTTCTGTGTATGCACAGGCTTATTATGAATAATGTTTTGAGAAAAGGTTCAAGTGGTGGTTAGAACTAAAAGGTGTTGTGGACCTAAAATTAAATTGGATAAGGTATATTTGAATAATATATGAATTAATCCTATTGTGTATGAATTTTGGAAGCATTTCAATAAATACTAAGTGTAATGTGCTCTAAATGAAGGCCTAATAGGTCTCCATGAGACCTAAAGAAGGGATCCAATCTGTTAAGCTATGGTTGACCTAATGTATTAGTTGATTCATGTTTGAAATGTGTTATAAAACCTATTTTAAAGGTAATTCAAGTATGCAAGTGTGCATGTCTGACCAAGGTGTGTGAGATCAAGTGACTTGTATAAAAGCAAGGCTAATTAGGCTTATTTATGTGAGTTAGAGAAGTGTGTGTGTAAGCGAATAAAAGAGCACAAAGAGAAGTAGTAGGAGGTCATGTGGACCATAATATGGATGTAATGAATATCATATATAAGGTTTTCATATGAATATTAGTGCCTATATGAACTAATCAAGGTGATAGAGGGCTTATTGAGTAATGATAGATTTGCTTGGGTGAGAGGTAGTTTTGAATGTGATGATGAGTGTCAAGGAGCAAACCATGAGAGAATATTGTGATTAAGATAAAATTTATGAGGAGAGGAGTAGATCATAAGTATATGAGCTTTTTATAGATGAACATAGGTGTATTATAGGCTTGAATATGTTGATAAGTCCATGATGAGGTAGCTAATTAGTAGAGAGAGCAGATAAAAGATTAAGTATGACATAGATGTCATAGAGAGCAAAAGAAATAGAGAGAGAATAAGAATACCATCATCAATTGTTGATAAGAATCAAGGAAAAGGTGTATAAATAATTGGTATCTAAGTGGGTGTTGAGTCATCATAAGTGTTAATTGAGTGGGTATTTGATCAACAAAGGGGTTGATGCCTCCTAGCAAGTTGGTGCTCGCTAAATCCAAGTGGATGCTTGGAGAATTAGGGGTTGGTGTTCCTTAATAGGTTGGTTCTCAGCTAAATATTGATTCATTGATTATATAAGACTATTTATCCAAGCTTTGTTTTAGTGGGTTTTATCCCCCATGAGGTTTTCCCACTTATATGATGTTTTATGGTTGTTTATGCATTGCTTTAGTTGATTAATGATTTATTCATGATTATGTAAACTGGGTTGATATTTACTTGATGAATGGTAATTAATTAATGATGAAGTGAAATTAAAAGAGTATTAAGGACACTGATTCACCCCCTAGTGATTGTGCTTCCAATACTATTTATAGACTTTTATAATCATGTTGTCTCTTCACCTTCTAACCTTCCAAGAAACAAAATGAAAGCATATTCACATTCTCTAATTATCTTATTAGACTTTCAAGACTGAATACATACAAAACTATATAAAAGATAAAATAAAACACTTCACATATGTGTTTATCTTATATACTTCATAGTTTTAGCAAGCTCCATTCTACATACAATAATGTCTAAATTGATTATCTCTTAGTCCAACCACTATTATTCTGATGACCAAGCCTTATATACTATGCAAAAATCTCTAAATTTTATCATTAATCTTCACTACTAGTTTTGGACCTGTACCTATTTTCCAACTTCCTGGGCACTTGCATCCCAGACAGACACCTATATCGATGCTAGTGTCCACTTTTCCTACAAAGTGTATAGTACCCAAAAGTCATTCACTTTGTAAATGAAAGGTATACTAAAGGTTGATCTAAGTGCTTTAATGTGATATATTTCTAAAATCAACCCTCATTCAATCTACACCTAGAAAATATTGGGAACTCATAAGGCAACTTACTGAGAATCACTCAATCAAGTATTCAAGTGAACAAACATGCCTTATTTATCCTTGTTTACATATCAATCATAAGATTAGTATTCCTATAGGTCTAAAGGTTGGTATATATATAAGATCAACCCTCATTCAATCTACACCTAGAAAATATTGGGAACTCATAAGGCAACTTACTGAGAAGCACTCAATCAAGTATTCAAGTGAACAAACATGCCTTATTTATCCTTGTTTGCATATCAATCATAAGATTAGTATTCCTATAGGTCTAAATCATTTAAAGAGTAGTTCATGAGCCATATTTACCAAGTTACAAGTTAGGTCATTGCATGTCATTACGTATCACATATCACATATTGATACACACACAATCCAACACGTAGAGGAGATCTACATAAGTATGAAGCCCTCTTCAGAGTATTGTATATGTAGGTAGTGCCCATTAATAGAGGGATCCATAGATTAGCTTGACATTGTGAACCCACTAACCTATTTTTCCCATAGTCACTCCAAGGGTGAGGAATCTAGGGTTTAGATCATTTGACAAAGAGTGGCAGTGTGTGTGCATGATCTGAAGACATTAGAATAAAGGTGACAAAAAACCCTAAAAGGATCTAGTTTTTCACATCCATATCTAGTTAGTATTTGGTATAAAAGACTTGTGTTGTAGTTAGACACCTGTGTCAATGTAACTATTTAGATATAACATAAGCATTTGAGGCCACAAAAATAATATTCCCAGAATCTAATGATTCTTCTTGGATTACCTTCCTGTCCAGTTTTAGCTCATTCCATATCTAACATGTATAGATAAATTAAACCAAGTACCAATTATTCCTTATTCATCATAATATATATCAATAGTTGTATTTTATTAATTTTAGTAATGCTAGTTGTATAACTTCAAAATATTATTTATCAAAGTTTCTATTAATTGGCTTGCTCATTAGATTGGTTCACCATCTTTGTGTAACAGCTAATCTTACACCCCCAATATCTAAATTTAGGGTTAAACACTAACATAAAGTAAAAAACATATGTAAAAGTTGTAAAACATGTGAAATGCTAAATATTTTTGGTATTTTTGAATTATTTGAATGATTTTTTGGAATTTTTGAGTTTTTTTACTTTTTTGAATTTTTTTAATGTTTTGGAATTCGAGAGTGCTAGAAAATGATCCCATCTAAGGGATGATCATAGGGTGATCTATACTCTAAATGTGGTATTATAAATTGGTCATGTTTTTAAGGATCATGTATCTGTCAAATATGAATGTTTAAAACTTAAGATGCTCTATGTATATCTCATAGGAATTTATGGTGGTGAAGTGGTAATAGAAACTGTAAGGGTTAGTGTAATCCATTGTATTGTGCTCTAAAATTTTTTTGATGTAATAGTTTGTCTTGTTACCCATTTTGAAACATGGTGTTTTGATGTAGGTAAATATCTAGGCCATGGAAGTGTGAATGAGGATCTCGAAGAGTCTAGTGTAGATCTCTAATATAAAAGCCTCTCAAATATAAGGCATATAAGAAAGGGAATTGCATGTTTCTTACCCTTTCAAGCATGATTAACCTTAGTAGGTTGTATAATCATATTTTTGGGTATAAACTTTACCTATTGCAAAGGATGTTCATATGGAATCCCAGAAATTGTAGTTACCTTGTTGGCATGGATATAATTAAGATAACCATGCACAGTGTTAAGCCTATGGACTATATTATATGATTGACCAATATTGTCCCCATTCTCAAAAATAATGTCAAGATTAGGATATGTATTGAATATAAGGATATTAAAAAAAAAATGTCTTAAATATTATTTTCTTGTCCAATCCATAGATGTTATCGTAGAAGCCACAGTTGGATATGATTTGTTATCTCTCATTGATGGATTTTCAAGCTATAATCAAATTTATATTTCTATACAATATTAAATTAAAACTTCATTCACCACACCTTGGGTAAATTTTATTTATGTTGTTATGCCCTTTGGCCTTAAGAATACTAGTATGACCTATTAAAGAGCATTGACCCATGTTTTTCATGACATCATTCAAAAATTTGTAAAGTTTATGTAGATGATCTCTTAGTAAAAGACAAAAAATGAGTTGATCATCTCAAGGTCTTGCACATCAGTCATACTCACCTTATTGAATATGGTATCATGATCTATCTATATAAATGTTTTTTCGATGTCACAGATAAAAATCTTTTTGGATCTATCATTTTTGAACATAGGATTGAAATTGATCCTACCAAAATTAGTGATATTCTTGAGATATCTCCCACCAAGAATGAATCAGGGATAAGGTCATTCCTAGGAAAGATAGGGGTAATTTGAAGGTTTATCCCCAACCTCTTGTATTTGGTTCACCCTATAATCAACCTACTCAAAAAGGAGAGTAGTCTTTCCTAGACCCAAGATTGTTAGATTGCATTTGAGGCTATGAAACGCTTTCTTATGGATCCATCGACTCTTATGCCACATAAGTTTGATCAACCCATTATCCTTTATACAAAAATAGCTGAATTGTCTCACTTGTATGTTGGATCAAGAGGAAGATTATGGTAGAGAAATAGCCATCTACTCCATTAATTGAGTCCTTGATTTAAAATAAGTATGTTCAAATAAAGAATAAATTTTTGGCTATAGTCTTTACTATGAAATGGTTGATGCATTATATGCTCAATCAAGAAACTAGGATCATTATAAAATTTATAGCCCCTTGTACCTTTCTACCTCAATATATTATCCTTGACATGGTCTTATATCGAAGAGATTTTGATGGTATGCTTCTTAGATGTGTAGATTGAGAAGAGTAAAAAGGTATTGTTTCTACATCTTAATAGTGTTTGTGGTTGTCACTTTGGTGGTCATGTAAATTCTTAAAAGATCAATATAATGGGATATTTATGGCCAAAAATTAAGCATGATGTTGTGGATTATGTTAGGAAATGTCCAAAATGCCAAGATTTCTCCCATGAATTTCACATTCCTGCTCATGAACTTATTCCATCATCACACCCTATCCCTTTTTCTACTTAGGGCCTGGATTGAATCGATAAAATCTCACCCACTTCTTGTAATGGCCATCATTTCATTATAACGGCCATTGAATATTTTAACAAATGGGTACAGGTCATGTCATTAACCATAGTCACTAGATCCATATCAACAAATTCATTTTTAATTAGATAATTTATAGGTTTGGTGTCCTGCGAGTCATTATTTCTATTCCCCTTTCAATAATCCTAAGATACGTGAACTATACAAGAAATTATTCTTTGTAACTCACCATACTACCTCAT
Source organism: Torreya grandis (assembly GCA_037957365.1). Lineage (NCBI taxonomy): Eukaryota > Viridiplantae > Streptophyta > Pinopsida > Cupressales > Taxaceae > Torreya > Torreya grandis. Next base: position 638,154 of record JARHVA010003463.1, on the reverse strand, counting down.
TGTATTACCCTCAGGCTAACATTCAACCTAAGGCAACTAATAACACTTTAAAGTAAATCTTAACTAAGACGCTAAAAGATAACAAGAGAGATTGACACTTTCAGCTATACCCTGATTTATGGGCTTATAGAATGAGTATTTACATGCCCACAGGGGCCTTCCCCTATTCCTTAGTATTTAGTATAGAGGTTATCTTGCCCTTATAAATATAAATTTTGAGCCTCTGCATTTCTCTCCAAGGTCTCGTAGATAAACAAGAGTGTGTGTGTGTGTGTGTGTGTGTGTGTGTGTGTGTGTGTGTGTGTGTGTGTGTGTGTGTGTGTGTGTGTGTGTGTGTGTGTGTGTGTGTGTGTCTTACTCAGCTATAGAGGTTAGATGAAAACTAGCTTAAGTCTAATCAAAACATCAATGCTTACTTATTCAGTATGTGTCACCAGTATAATAAGAAAATGATGAATACCTTGTTCAATTTGGATACCTAATGTTAAGAATTTATAGTATAATTAACAAAAATATTGGTGAAGCTCAAAAATTTAGACCTAATAAGTTAGATTTGTATCTAGTAATATAAGATTTTAAAAATGGGGCCATTCATTTATGCACTTTTGAGGGTATGAAGTTTGATGATTAAATGTTATTATGTATAATTCCATATGTTCCACATTGTCCCCATTCCATTAGTATCATTGTATTATCATTTGTGTTATTTATGCATTTTAGTTATTTTGACTAATGGACTATTTAGCTATAAGTTCACCTATAAAAAACATCATTGAAACATATCACTTCACATTTTCATCATTAACCTGAAAAATTCTTTTGAAATCAACATTGAGTATAAGATTAATCTTGGTCCTTATGAGTATTGTATGCCCTATTTCTGATAAATTTCTTAAATCTTAGATGCTTAAGTTTATGACTTAGTTTATAATTTTCCTCATGATAAATTTCCCCTTTGGTTCTCTCTAACATAAGCTTTGGCATGTATTACCTTAGTCACCTTACTCCCTTGTCTTGATATTCAGTGATTAACCCTTACATATTACTGGTTGCATAGAATCAAGGCTGGGAGTAAGTACCTTCCTTCCAAAAAAATACAAGCTAATGATGACAAAATTTAAATAAAAGCCAAGTTAAACTAAGAAAGTGAGTAAAGCGAAAATCCTTCATCTCTTTCCCTCTACTAAGCTTTAATGTTGATCCCCCACATCTTCCTAGTTGTGTGGGGTTAGAATGTTGGGGATATGTCCTTAATCACCTATGTTTAGCCTTTGGTGTTGAGCCCTTACTTCCTCCTAGTTGCATGGGGTTAAACATAGCAGGTCTCATTAATAAGGAAATTAAAGCAAAACAATGCAAAAGTGTCAAATTGATAGATCCCAAAGAGATTTCCTAGAAGCCCACACTAAAAATAAAATCCATCTTTTTAACATTTCTACCATGATTGGCCATATTTTGATCAAAATCTAGATGAAACCTATAAAGCTGGTGTTTTCTAAGCCTTTTGTTTCAAAAAGATGAAATACTAAGAGATAAATAGAACCCCCTATAGTTGTTTCAACTAAGATCAATATTTTTACCATTATGACATTTTAACAAGTTGATTTTCCTTTTCATCATTTCATACATCCTATTCCTCATGTCATTCCCTACTAAAAATCATGCATTATTTCCCATGTGAATGAAATAGCTCGACTGTTACCTATAAAATGATTATTAGGGTAAGTGTACAGAGTTGGGGGATTTTTTCATTGAGATTTTTTAGTAATGCATAAACATTATAGCAATAACACATATGAGTTATTCAAAAGTAGGCTTGGTAATCACTGATCCATAATTACATACATGGTATATAGAGTAAGAACCACATAGGTGGTATATAGAGTAAGAACCATGTATGTGTTATATAGTGTAATGACTGTGTATGCATTTCTTACTCTATATACCACTTAAACGGTATATAAAGTGTAAATAATGTGTGCATGTTATTCTTAGCATAAAAAGAAAAAAATCACATCCAAACACCATAAGATCCATTTTGATTTGCCTTATGTCACTTATCTACCCTCAAACATGGAACCACATTCACGTTTTGATATCAGGAGGAGAAAACACACCATCATTTCTAGCTAGCTCAACAAATCAACGATGATGCCATGAAGGGAAGGTAAGCATACAAAATTCAAACCTATTTAAATGAAATTTTAGCAATTATTTTTTATTTGCATTATTTTTTAATGAAAACCAATTTTTTTAGATTGAACATTGTATTCAAGTGCAAGAGAACACCCTCCTAACCCTCCTCCTATCCCTACTAGCCCTCCTAAAATTACACAAGACCCTCCATGTAGTCAAGAGGATTTGGTTGCACACATAGTCAAGAATAAAATATAAATTGAAGAGACAATTAGGAGAATGAGGGACCCGATTTTGAACAATACCCACCATACATATTTGGTTATTACCCTAAAGTTGGTACTATGCCAAGTTGACTCAATAAAGATTCAAATTAACAAATGAAAATCTTATAAGGAGAGATGTATGGTTTACTATGTTGATAATTTTTCAACACGTGAAGTGAAGGACAAGAAAATAATAAAAGACCAAATTTGAGCCTTATTCATTGATCCATCAACCAATGTGTCTTTTCCATTATCAACAAAATGGTTCCCAAGCCACTGATGCCAAAATAATTTGATAGGAAATAATTTTAGGACAAATGGTGGATGGTATTTTATTACCCACCTAGTAACAACCACAAGGTTCCATTGCATTTTTTTAGGAAACTCTATTATGAGTTTATCCTCAATGAGATTCTTAATTAATTTGACTACTCAGAGTTTTAGGGTTGAGGGAAAATCTTTACACATGATAGATAAGGGACACATCATACACCTAATTTGTTTGCAAGAGTCCCTACCCAAAATCCACTTTATCCTGAGATCCCCTCTGTAGTGAAGGAGGTTGTAGAGATTGACTCTTTACATGTGCTTTGTTACTTACTACCAGACTCATTCAACATACGAGTAAGCTTTTTGAGACTGATGTTGAAGAGGGTGCACATAGGGATACTCCAACTAGTGTGCATGCCTGGTCACACCCTTGTAGATCTTGTGGTGTTATATACACTAGACCTTTAGATGATGGTGGTGGTGCTTTTGAGGCTATAAATTTTATAGTTTTGAGCAATGAGTTTTTGGCATTTACATTTGGTGTGTAGACATCAACTACATAAATTTAGGTAATTTATATTTGACATGTTAAATTTTAGTTATATTTGTATGTAAAAGGTAACAATTAATTTACATATAAATTGAATAATATATATGTATTTTTTATGTTTCGAGAGGAGATGGTACCATCAATTTCATAACTAGTTTGTGGGTCATCTACTACTGCATTTTTTGATGTTACTCAGTCATGTTTACATATACTAAAGTATTCTTTCATTAATATTATAATTCATGTACATGTAGTGATATGTGTGTGTGTGTGTGCATGTGCGTGCACACAATTAACAATCATATACTGTTTGTTCAGTTGATGACCATAATGGAGACTCCTCCATCTTTACGGGTTGAAATAGACATAGGCATTACTATTGCAATTTCATTTGCATAGCCACTCACTAAGGTATGTTAACTTGTAATTTTTAATTTTAAATATAGATTTATTTAATAATTTTAATCTATACTTGGGAAAATATAACTTAAATGAATGTATTGTGTATGCATGGTTGTCTTATGACATTTTAGAGTCCCATTCATATGATTATCAAGGAACCTTCTCATGTTTTATCCCCCTTTCACAATCCTGTGTGCACCTCAAATTGTCACTAACCTTGTTGAGCATCAGAGAAAAAATAAATAATTTTTGTATTAGTTTAAAATTAATTTCTAAACTTGGTTACATGTCTAGCATGTAATTTTTCTAATAATATTTGTATATGAATAAGTGTATAAACAAGTAACTTATGAGCATAAAAGGACTCATAGTCAGACCTTAGAGGAATCCAAGGCATCTGAGATATCTCCATCTAAGAGCAAGGCATCCCAGGGTGAGTCTTCTTCAAGGAAGGTAAAGAGAAGGAGGATTTTTTATGAGTATGATGTCTTATATGATGTACTTTTTTGTATGCATATATGGTAATTTACACATTTTTTACATTGTATGCCTATATGGCATTCACCTAACATTATATGATGTACTTTTTTATATGCCTATATGACAATGTGCGCATTTTTGGCATTGTATACCTATATGGCATTCACCCAACATTCTATTATGTTTTTATTTCATATGCCTTTATGGATTTTATATATATATATATATATGTTCACATTTTATGGTGATCATCTTTCTACATACAATTTGTCTCACATTATTATTTCAAAAATATATTTGATGGTTGTATGGCCATATTTTAATATGATCATCTTTAATATTTCCTTCATGTAATAATTATAACTAACTTACAATCCTTCGATATATGTTGTAATTAAAATTATATGGGAGAAAATAGTATAATGTTTGAGATAGAATCATATATTAGTGTGAAGTACCTCTCATGATTGGGCTACACCATTTGATGATTTTCTTTATGATCCTTAATTAGAATGGGGTACTATGTTTGGCTACTTATGGATAGTATTGTCATCCTTATTAGCTTTATTGATGACATTTCACTATTATAATGTGCATACCCTTTCTACACTAGTTTAATTTCATTTGGCACTTATTATTCACTTTTTGTATTCATTAAACTTATTAATATCATTGAAACCTTGGAAAATTTTAGTGGTTATAGCTTTTTTTGTTTTTCTTTCTCAACTTTGTTTTCTCCCTCTCCACTAAACTCGACCATTTATTCTCTTGTCATCATATGCCAGCATAATAATGTTACAAATGATACGACCTCTTTGATGAAATGGGTTTCTCTAGCTTATGCTTCTCAAATAGATTGGACAGCTACCTCATATTCACCCTTGAAGAGTGAAATTCCTCATTACCTTCTCATGCAAATGGGGTCAATTCCATTATTTACTATTTAAAAAAATGGAACACAAATAAATTTGAGGTGATTCTTAAATATAAATGTTAATCAACATCTTAGCTTTGCAAAAAAAATTATCTATGACACCAAGAATGACTCTGTACCTTTACCCACTTGCAATGGTGGTGGGGACTCCTCTATGGGTTATTTATCCTTGATGGCTTCTTCCTTGGTATTTTTTAAAATTCACTTGATATTTCTTGACTTTTAGGTGTTATAATAACTTCTTCCTTCCTAACTTAAAGCACCTCTTCCTTCTTGGAATTCCCCTTGCAATTCTTTGGGTGGAGTTGTGAATGAAATTTCCAACAATTTGCATGTCAATGCCCATGCATGTTACAATGAGTGGAATAACTATTGTCCATGTCTTTGGACAACATTTCCTTATTCGTTCCCTTATTCTCATACTGATTTAGAGAGTGGTCTTTAAAATTTTCATCATTCTTTCTTTTTACACATTGATCTTTTCTTTGCCTTGGAGAGTGGTGTAAATAATTTTTCTTCCTTTTAAAATACTTTGGATTTTTAGTGATAGATGTATTATTCCAACACATGGAAAAATAATGTTTATTCATTAAAAAAATGAATATGGATAGGTATTCTAATATTCTTGTGTTATATGGCCTTTCTTTATACAATTAAATCCAATAATGGAATAATCATCTCTTACATACCTTCTTAGGATGCCCTTATACATTTTACTTGTGTATGTTTGATGAAATGGGTATGTTATACCTCCTCCTTTGGTATTTTATCTCTTTTTAAATGATTTGCATTATTATTTGATGCTTCTACCTTTATTGAAAGGTTGTCCTCTTCTTTGAGTCAACTTGTATACACCAATTTAACCATGAAGTAATGTTGTGGTATCTTCTTCATAGAGTTGTTGTCATTCTATTAGAGACTCTTCTTTTGTCCTTTGAAGTAGTTTTTTAACCCTAAAATCTAGATTAGGGAATCTAGGGTTAAAGGGGTAGAAAAAGCATAGGGCACAAGAGTGATAAACTCTCTAAAGTAAGCCAGTTATTTGCAAAACTAAGATAAACATATATTAAATTTATTATTCTAATATATGATAAAAATAGAAATTACACTACGCTAGATATTATAATGATAATTAAAATAAGATTCTTATCTAGTTATGATTCTAATACATATTTAGATCTAGAACATGAAGGGAATAGACTATATCTAAATTCTAGATTAGTCACCTAATTCTATAAATTATACCTCATATATGTGGACACTTGTGTTACCCTAGAATGGTTACATCAATGCTTTTGTTTGACTTGGATGTATATGTCCAATATGGAATACTTATTAAAACTATATGTATCCAATTAGATTCTTTTGGGTTCTATGTTACGTTTGTTTTGGATCATTTGGATCTAGATCATGGATTGTCACTCCTTGTCAAATAACAAAACCCTAAATCTTCATCTTCATAGTGGCTATGAAAAAATGGTTTAGTGGGCACATGGTGTCGAACTATCCTAAATACCCCTCTATCAATGAGCACTTCCTACAAAGCCAATACTCTAAAGAGGAACTCATACTTATGTAGTTCTCCCATATGTGTTAGTTAGTGTGTGTATCATGCAATGTGTGATAAAAAAATTACAAAAGTGACCTAACTTGTAACTTGAAAAATATGGCTCATGGAATGCTTCTTCATTAATTTAGAACTATAGATGTGTTGTCCCTATGACTGATATATAAATAGGATAAATAGAAAAAAAATTCTCACTTGAGTGTTTGATTGAATACTTTTGATAAGTTCCCCTGTAAGTAGGTAAGAATTTGTTAGGTTTATCCTATGTGAGTAATGAATGAGGGTCAATATTATATATATAACAAACCCTTTTGATAATATCTCACATTAAATCCCTTAGGTCGACCATAAAAATATATTTCATTTACAAATTGGATGAATTTAGGGCACTATACACTTGCATTGAATATGGACACTTTTGTCAACATAGGTGTTTGATTGGGATGCAAGTGTTCGAGCAACTAGAAAATAGGCACACGTCCATAACTTATATAAATAGAAGATAAGGAGGTTTATAACATTTTGAGTATGAGATAAAGTCTGAGTCAGTGAATAACATTGGTCGGACTAAGAGATAAGCAATATAGCATAGAGAGAAAGTGTATGTGAGACTTTTGATAATTAGAATGTCTAGAAACTAAAGGTACATTCATGATCTGTATTTTTCAAGTGTCAAGACTGGGGTGTTATATAATTCATAAATAGTTTCTACATGTACCTCCTCCTTTAATCTAGTAATGAAATTTCTAATTTAATGGAAATGAAATGTGTACCTAGGTGTGTATAGCATACCTTGCCTTTGCTTGAACGCAACTTGAGTGCTTTATTGGTGACTAAATTGAAACCAAGATCATATTACAATATATAATCATTTCATATAATTTGAAATTTAAAGCATTGAAATGATTTAAATTGAAAGAGAGTAAGGTTTAAGAGTACACCTGTGTATCAATGCAACCATTTTACTTTTTAGAAATTTGATTTGAAAACATATATCATTATGAATCATTGAAACTAAGATTATGACATATATAAAATATGAAAAGTACATATATCAAGAGAGATAGAGAGAGATTGGAGGACCATGCTCCTAACTTTGGAGAAAAGGTGAGTTCCCACCTGATAGATGAGATGAACTAAATCATGCAACCCAATCATACTTATAACCTAGTGAGAGTGAGTGAACCAAGTCAAATCACACTATAAAATTGGTGAGGTTGGATGATGTAATCAAGTTCAACCTATAAACTTGGTAATATTGATTGATTTAATCACCTCAACCATATTAAAAAGTGAACTAGCTACTGAAGTAAATTGGCTCAATACAGTCTGTAAAAGTCTAACCTAGTGGGTAATAGCAGTCCATATAGGTGTTTTGAAATTTCAAATTGATTTAATTTTACAAATTTTAGGTGTTATTTACATATTATATGCACCTTAGATATGTTTAATGTTAAAACTATGTATAAAAATGGTACCAATGTATAGAATTCTATCACAAATGTGTATCTGAATCATATAACTTTGTAATTTTGGCCAATTTGAAAATTTAGTAAGTGTGGAGAACATGCTTCCAAAACATACCCCCACTATAATCTAAAACTGAAAACTAGAGTATGTGTGGAGAACATGTTTCCAAAATATTCTCCCACTATATATCTGAATCTAAAAACTAATGTAAGTGTGGAGAACATGTTTACAAAACATGCCCCTACTATGATCTGAATCTGGTGAACTGTGCAAAATCTAGAAGCCATGCCTCTATGGTATGTCCCCACTAATATGTCCCCCCCATTTTTGAGGTGAGGGGAAGTATAAACTAGTAGTCACCTTACCTCAGAAGGATAAGATAACTATATAATCTTTGTATGAACCAAGTAACATATAAAAAGAATATGTCTAGGTAGATATATCATTGAAACACGAATAATGTGATCACATCAATTCCTAAGATGAATGATATAGATCATGGAAACATCTAGATAGTAACATTACAAGCTCATGAAGCAATCAAGCACACACACAAGATCATTCAAAATCAAATCAAAATACAATGGTCCAAGGAGACCTCAAACAAGGGGCATGTTTAAATGCCACACAATTGAAAGGACATGACTTAGCCAAATGTCCACAAAAGCAAGAATGACATATTCAAATGTCAAAATACAAAAAGTGATGACATATTAAAATGTTAAAGAGGCAAAAAAGGGCATGGGGGTTGTAGATAATGGAGCATATTCAAATGCTCAAACAAGCAAATCAAGACACTCAAAGAAGTGCATAAAGAAAAAACATGAAACAAAAGCAACCAACATAAATGTATCATACTAGTCCTTGGTTATATGTGTTAGTAAAAAAATATTGAGTTCTTAGCATATGAAGTACATTATGAAACATATAAGAATGGATAAAGGCATGTGTATTATATAAGCTCAAACATGATAATGTAAAGTGACCATAAAATGATATAACCTAGATGTATCATGATAAAAGAAGTGAATGCCCCCAAAGAACATATGTCATGAGTAAGGAGAAGGCCCAATATCACAAGTGCATAGATTATGTAACTGTGTATGTATGAATCACACTTAAAATATGCGTGAAACATGTGTATGTATATAAATAAATGATATGTTATCCATTAACATGGAACTAACAACATAGATACCAAGAAGTTAATAAAATATGTGAATGCTAAAAATATTTTTGGATTTTTTATTTTTTAGGTATTTTTGGAATATGTCACCATGCAACCCTAAGTTGTATCTTTTACATTGTTGGAATCATGGTTAGATAAGTGGAAATGGTGCATAACATGTTTTTTCTCATGATTTACATGTGTAATAGAAGAACCCTTGCTATCATTTGAAATATGGATCAATATGAATTCATGGTAAAAAGATATACCTTGCTGATTTTGTCCAATTTTTTTCCTCCATTTGGTATAACCAAAGAGTGTCAAATGTAAATGAATATGGAGATGTGGTAGGCATAACCCAAACCCTTGCCCAAGGAATCTTTCCAACCTCCTTTGCTTTGTAAGTCTTTTCATCAAAGCCAAGTTATTGTAAATGTTTTACATTGCAAGTAGTTTTTGTTTGTGTAGGATCAACATGGTCATGCCAAAATTAAGCATCACCCATGAATAATGTGATTGTTAAAGCTTATTGGCATGGATGTTGTTTGATTTGTTTAACTTGAGGACTGGGCATAGTATATGGGCCTTGGATGGATCCCATGTTGAGTAAATTTTGTAAAGCTCCCATATAAACGTTATGAACACCAAATTTTTCTCAAAATATTCATTTGGTAATTCATCTCCCTCCTTTGTGTCAGGTATAAAACTTTTGTATTTAGAAGGGGATATGTTAAGTTCCTTTAGATGAGTACTTGTAATAATGAATCATATATATGCACATCCACATATAAATGGGCAAATGATTCATATTATTTATGCAATGCTTTTTCTTTAAATGGAAAAATAATACCTCTACTAAAAATGAATTGTAACTCTAAATTTGAAGGTCTAAATGCTAGCTCATATGATGTACTTTTGAATCGAATGGTATAATCTTGAATGGATTCATCATCACATTATCTGAATTGTGAAAATGTTCTAATGTAAGTTTTGGCACCTTATGGATATTGAAAACCATGAATAATGCATATTCTAATTGTGAAAAAGTGGTTAAGGAACCCTTAGGTAGGCTATTAAACCAATGATCCGCCTCATCATAAATGCTCATATGGAATACTTTTAGCAATAGTTTGTCATTTTTTCCCATTGACCAAAATAATGTATATGAGTTATCATGTGGTTGAATGGGTCTTCATAACTCAAAAAGAGAGGTAACTATGATAGTTCAAAATCTTATGGATAAGGATGTTCAATTATACATTGTACAAGAGGTTGATTATTTCACGAGGTAACATTTACTTTGGTGTTATGGAAATCCATTTGCATTTGAAGTATATAAACATGTTTGAATATCCCCAATAGTGTTCATCATAGAAATAAGATACACCATAGGAATGGTGATGATTGGCATAGGTGTTATCATTGGTTTTAATCCAACACCCCTCTTGAATTTAATATAATATTTTTGTCCATTTGATATAATTTAACATGGAAGCCATATATGGAGGCTCCACATTACTTCGTAAAAAGGTCATGTGTAATGCATCTAAAATAACATCCTTTTAATTTAAATAATGATATAATAATTACAAGATGGAAGTTTTAGCATTAATATCATTAGGAAATGTTATAATATGGTGGGAAGTGCAAGACTATTTCATGCATTCCTTACACACTTTGTGATAACAAGTAAAAGTTCATTATAAACATTATGGCAACAAGATGTATGCAAGAATGTATTTGATTCTAAATGACCATATTTTTAACTCTTTATAGATTTAATGGAAATCATAATGTATGAAACATAACAAGCAACAACTACTGTGATGTATTATAAAATTAAGTAACTAAGAGATGTATTCATGTTGAACATGTTGATACTAAAATTGAAATCTAATTTGTAACCTGTGAAATCTTACTAATCATAAATTAGAAATAGATAATTGGGAAACCCTAGATCAATATCTAGGGTTTTAGGGACCATAGGTTGGGTTCACCAAATGTTTAACCCTAAAATCTAGATTGGGGAATCTAGGGTTAAAGGGGTAAAGATAGGATAGGGCACAAGGGTGATAAACTATCTATATAGAAGGCCAATTAATTATAAAACTTAGATACATAGTGAATTTATTATGTTGAGATATGTTAAAAACAAAATTTACAGTTATGCTAGATATTAAAATGATAATTAAAATAAAATACTTAGTTTTGATGTTAATATAGATCTAGATGTGGAACAAGAAGGGAATAGACTGGATCTAGATTTTGGATCAATCACCTGATTTTGAAAATTATACTTCTATATTCGTGGACACTTGCATCGACTTGGGATGGTTATATCAATGCTTCTATCTATCTTGGATGCATGTGTCTATTACAAATTACTTATTGAAACTAGATGAGACCACCTAGATGCTTTTGGGTTTTATGTTACCTTTGCTCTAGTGGATTCAAATCTGGGTCATGGACTATCACTCCTTGTCAAATAACAAACCTATACTTCTTCATCTTCATCGTGGCTATGGGAAAAATGGGTTAGTGGGCACATAGTTTTGAGTTACACCAAATACCCCTATATCAATGAGCATTTTCTATATAGACAATACTTTGAAGAGGGCCTCAAACTTATGTAGTTCTCCCCTAAATGTTGGCTTGTGTATATATCATGCAATGTATGATAAGCAAATACAATAAGGAGCTATCTTGTAACTTGGAAAATTTGGCTCAAGGAATGCTCCTTAAATACTCCAAAGTTGTAGACATGTTGTCCCTATGACTGATATGGAAATAGGAGAAATCAAGGAAGCTTTTCTCACTTGAGTGCTCGATTGAATGCTTTCGGTAAGTTATCTTGTGAGTAGGTAGGAATTTGCTAGTTTTATCCTAGGTGAGTAACGAATGAGGGTTGATATTATATATATATATATATCCCTTTTTAAAATATTTCACATTAAAGCACTTAGGTTGACCATAGTAATACATTTCATTTGAAAATTAGATGACTTTAGGGCATTGAAAATTTGTGTTGAATAGGGGCACTTGTGTCAGTGTAGGTGTCTAACTGGGATGCAAGTGTTCATATAGTTGGAAAATAGGCACAAGTCAAAAACTTGCATAAATATAATATAAGTAGGTTTATAACATTATGATCATGATTGAAGGTCTAAGTCATCAAAATAACATTAGTCAAACTAAGAGATAAACAATATGGCATGGAGATATAGTGTATGTGAGCCTTTCAACAGTGAGAAGGTCAATAAGCTAAAGGTACATCCATGATATGTATTTACAAAGTGTACAAGGCTGAGGTGTTTTATAATTCAAAAATGATGTCTGAAATAGCATAAATCTACCTTTCTCTTCATTGGAAACTTGTCCATTATTTAGACACTCTAATTCCTCGTTAGATTTGACAAAAAGACTGATGGCTTTACTTTACAATTGTGTTTTTGTTGAGCTAATGACTAGGCTCTTTGTCTTTGCAAGCTTGGCATGAATTAAATATTTTATATCATTCTCCAACTTCTTATTTACCACCAATATACCCCAACTCTGCATATTGATCCCTTTCTTTAACTTTTATGGTATTTTCCATTTCTTACTTGTTCTTTCCAAGCCATTTTCCATCATAACCCATATTGAATAACAATTTAGATCCAATTACCTTTATATGATTTTGAAAACTAAAAAAAGATTCATTAAAATATTTATTGGATGAAAAAACGTATGGTTCAGTGCTTACCAAGCATACCTCAATCATGGTTTTTGCATCCTTGGTAGAGGTTACTCTCTGATGTAGTAGCATCTAACCATCAAAGCCAATTTTAGTCTTAAAGAGTCATAAATGATCAAGTTTGGGGTACAAGTGAGTTTGAAAGATCCTCTAGGGTCCCTATGTTATCTTAGAGTCATCAAGATGTCCTATGAGTACATTTTGTGTGAGTTTGGAGTTCTCCCTCCAAAAGTATAAATTTGAAAATTCAAATATTAGAACTAAGACTAGAAGGGCAATAAGCATAATATGAAAGGAATAGGTGATAGAATTTTTGTAAAAAAATTCCAATAAGTCATGTAAATAAGGTTTGAAGACATTTCATGTTTAAGTCATTAAGGTGGTCATAATTAAGAGTCAAGTTGAATAATGTAACTATCACCCATATGTTGAATTATCATGTAAGAGATTTTTTGTCTTATAATTAACTTAAGAAACCAACATATAAGTTACATGAAAAAAGGAATTTGGAGTTAGTTTTAGCATAGTATAATGTGTGATAGAGAGGAGAGAACTCCAAGAAAGAAGAGAGAAATCAAAGCAAAGAAGAATTTAACAACTCCTCAAAGAAAATTGACAAGTCCATGAATGGACTGCAATGTAACAAATAATGTTCCAAATGAATAACAAAAGATTGTTTTTCGTGTGCCTATACTTCCTTTGAATAGTTTTGGATTGTTACTAATTATATATTGTCTTTGAAAGGCCTTGAGGCCATGATCAGGTCATTTATTTGTGTAGTTATAGGTTGGAGCCACAGACTGTAGGTTATAGTCAAGAAAAGGAGGATTTGAGTGACTTCTCAAAGATTAGTGACGCAAAGATTAAAATTTTTTTTTCTTTTTGGAATGTACTCGGGATATTTTAGACCTTCTGGTGATTGAGTCAGCATTTCAAAGTGTTGTCAACTCAGATAAAAGACACCTATGTTCAATAACCATATACATGCTTATAATAGTAGAGTACAAAGGTGAGTTAATGATGTTTGTTGAGGTATGGGTGATGGTATTTTCTTGATATGGTTTATCAAAAAAAATTATTTTTGAGGATACATGATAGTTTTCTTGAATTCAAGGATAATAGTAAATAGTAAATACACAATCCACATGAACATATAAACCCTGTTCATACAGTTAGTGACCATGTTACACAATCATGTACTAAAGAAAGAGTTTAGATGTGGTAAGAATGTAAATGGTTATTGAGTGAATGGAGTCTAATTATTAATTAAGGATATAAAATCTTAAGGATATTCATTTGAAATCCTAGAAGGTTCTTTGAAAGACAGATAGTTTGCTAGACAGTTACACAACCTCTTTAAATACACAGAAGTCTAAGTTTTGATCTTCATAAACTTTAACAGAGTTGATAAATGATATTTATGTACTTGTAAAAATGCACATGGTCCTTACAGACTTGGGAGAGGTCTTTTTGAATTTTTAAATGACTTAGAACCAAAGATTAAGAACTTAACCTTACACAGTCCTCTAAAAGAGTAGGTATAACTCTGTGTCTTGAGTTGTTTTAATCTTATTAGGTTTGAAAAATGAATCTTACCTATTTGAGAATGTGGGTAATGTCAACATATAACTATGGAAGGTCTTGGTTCCTTTTGAAATGACATATAGCCAAATAAATTTATTTTAGACCCTTCTTGACCAACACAATCAGGGTCACAAGACTGACTAGGGTTTCACATTTTAAAACCCCATAACTTTTGAAAGAACTAGTGGAATTGTCTAAAAATTCATAATCTAAGGTTATTTAATACCCTCTACTTTATTTTAAAGGTTTTTAATTGGTATTAGGTCTGTACAATATAGAACCAGTATTATGGGTATGTTGTAGGGCTAGAAATGCCTAATTGGATAGGTGCTTATGAAGGAAAGGGTATCTATAGATAGAGTTGAGTGATGAAAATATATGAGAGGATGTAAGAAGATAGAGGGTGTTATAATATGTCATTATATCCTTTATGGAACTTATATATTTCTCAAACAAAGGAAAAGGTGAGAAAAAGGCTACAAGGAGTCAGGGACATCAATGAGGTTGAGGGGTGTGAGTGAATAATTCAGAGTTGATGAGAAGATTAAAGGGGTTAAGACAAGTATAATATGATATGCTAATATCATCCATAAAATTATATTGAGTCCTTGAAACCAATAACAATATTTGATGCTTAAGGCCTAGGAAGATTGCCTAGTGAGAAGTTAATGAATGAGTGAGAGGAAGGCAATGAGGAGTATGAATGGAATGAGTTGTTTGGGTGATTGACGTGTGTAGGAAGGATCTGATGATATAGAGAGAAGGTCTCAAAAGTGCCTATAAATAGGATCACTGTAAAGAAGAGAGTGTTATCAAGCTAATGAGAGTACATAAGCCTATAGAGTGAAGATTGAACCTTATGAACAAAAAAAAGCATTTGAATGAGATCATTACAAGACCAGAGATGGGAGATGATGAGTTTGAAACTTTTCCCATGTACCTTTGCATCATTTAGTATCATAGAAATGTAATCTCTTGGTTTGAGGTTTGTTTTGAGTTCTTTAAAGCTTGTTGATTTGAGATAGGCATAGAATGTTATGAGTTTTGCATGAGATGACAATTGTAGGGTATTGTGGGAGAAGTATGGTGAAGGTATGACATGATGGTGTTAGTATATACAACTAAATATATGTGGAGATAATATAAGCCTAAAATTCCAATGAGAAGGACTTGAATCTAGTCGAGAGAATTAGTGAAGCTGAAGTGAAGAAAGAACATTGAAGTTCCAATGAGAAAGAGAAGAGGAAAGACTCCAAGAGAGAATCAAGAAGGATAAGAGGAGTCCTAAATAGAGGAATAAAGGAAGAGAAAGAATATCCAAAAGATATCTAAGTGGCAAGATTGGTAATCTTGCTAAGAGAAAGGTCTAAGTAGGCCTAGAAAGTAGAGAAAAAGAGAGAAGATGGATGTATAAAAAGAAGTGGAAGATATGAGAAAAGATTTGGGGCAGAGTATTGAGAAGGTAAAGATCATGGTGAAGCTCTTGAAGGGTCAATGAATACAATGGCTTGGTTTTCATGTAAATAATATGGTGAAGTGGCCATTAGAGCTACTTAAGAGAGAGAAGGCACAAGATGAGTGTCTTCAAGAATGAGAAGAAGAAAGAGGGTACATCAAGAGAAAAACAAGATAGAGAGGTTGAGAAGAGAGTTCTCATTGAGGAGAATAAGGAGATACAAGTTCTAAGAGGATCACTTTAGAATGAAGCCAAGAAGAAGAAGAGAAGAATGTCTATGCAAGAGGCAATCAAAGAGACTATGTGGTCTCTTATTTTATATGCTAACATTGCATTTGAGATTATGTATGTAAGTATGAAGACAAGATTGATGAATTTCAAGCATAAGGTCTTAAAGCTAGTGAAGGATGGGCCTAGTACATCACCAATCAAGAATAAAGAAGAAGATAAAGAAAGAAAACCTATTGTAGAAGACAAAGTGATAGATATTTAAGGCATTTAGCATGTTGAAGATGAAATAGAAGAGGAATTCTATGATGCTATGACAAGTATTATAGTTGAAACAAAAGAGATAGCTCGCCAAGAAGACATGAAGACAAACCAAGATTTGAGAGAATAAATGACCTTGTAGTGGTCATATATGGAGGTAAATGAATATTTGAGCATTGATTATGATTGTACATTTGAAAGGAAAGAAGCTAATATGCATATTGGACAAGTAAAGAGTAAGCTACAACCCTCAGATATGGTACAAGGGCATGTATATATTTGGCCTAAGTGGCTCAAGGAATTAATTAGTGAGATAGAGAAGGTAAACATCAAGCAACAGGGCATGCAAGGCAAGAAAGAAAGTGGAAAACAAGAGCAAACATGGAAGAAAAGAATAAAGGGAAAAATACATCAAGTTGACATGATAGGACATCAAGCTAAGAAGTATGAAGAAGGTGAGATAAGCAATCAGTCTCAATCCAAGAGAGTACAAGGCAACAAATGGGTTTCAAAGAGCATGAAAAGAGTACAAGAAAATAATATTGTAGGTATATCCCAAGGGAGCATTAGAAAAGAGAAACATTATAACTCCAAGAAGCTAATAGAAGAGATGATGGAACCAATCAAAGATAAAGAGATGATGTTGTAGCTATGTAAACAAGAATATGAGTGTAAAGAAGATAAATGTTCTCAAAGTTTGCTTTTTAATGTTACTTATAATATTACATATGAAGACATTTCAAATAATGAAGATATTTTGCATATGGAAACCATAGTATTGATGGAGAGGTTTGTGGAAATTCAAGGTGAAGATGAAGCACCTCATAGAGTGCCTAAAACACTTGATATGTAGTAGCATGAGATATATTTGACTCTCTTAAAAGATAGAATCCAAGAACAAGTCAAGGATCAAGGTGACCAAGAAAGTGAAGAACAATATGCTCCAAAATTTGATGAAGTTGATGAAGAGGTGGATGCTCTCACGTTAAAGGAGGAAGTAGATATTCTAGAAGAAATTTTCAATCCATCAAAAGGGACATAAATAGGTGAAGTATAGCAAGAGAAGCTCATGGATGAGCTCAAAGAATGATCAAGAATGGAGCTGCATAAGGAAGCATAAAGAGTTGTGCAAGCAAAGTCACAAACAAGCACACTAGTAAGTAAGCAAAGGGAGCATGAGCAATTTAACAAGGTAAATTATTTAATTGGTCAAGTTACAACTGAATTGATAGTTGATATGCATAGAGATGGCAAGTCAAGAAGATGTCAAATAATATTGTGCCATGTTGAAGATGACTTGGTTGAGATAATGTTCTTACAAGATGAACAAATTCATGTAGAAGTTTTGTAAAAAAGGTAAAATAAGTCATGTAAATAAGGTTTGAAGATATTTCATGTTTAGGTCATTAAGGTGGTAACAATCAAGAGTCAAGTTGAATAATGTAACTATCACCCACACATTGAATTATCATGTAAGAGAGTTTTTGTCTTGTAACTAACTCAAGAAACCAACGTAAAAGTTGGATGTAAAAAGGAATTTGGAGTTACTTGTAGCGTAGGATAATGTGAGAGAAAGAGGAGAGAACTAGAAAAAGGAGAGAAATCAAAGCAAAGAAGAATGTAACAACTCCTCAAAGAAGATTGACAAGTCCATAAATGAATTGTAATGTAACAGATGATGCTCTAAATGAATAAGAAAATATTGTTGTTGGTGTGCCTATACTTCCTTTAAATAGTGTTGGATTGTTAATAATCATATATTATCTTTAAAAGGCCTTGAGGCCATGATCAAGTCATTTATTTATGTATTTGCAGGTGGGAGCCATAGATCGTAGGTTATAGTCAAGAAAAGGAGGATTTGAGTGACTTCTCCAAGATTAGTAAGACAGATTATCACTATGTTCTATTTTTTGAATGTACTAGGGATCATATAGACCATCTGATGATGGAGTCAACATTTCAAAGTGTTAATAACTCAAATAAAAGACACATCTGTTCAAGAACCTTATACATGCCTATAACAATAAAGTACAAAGGTGAGTTGATGATGTTTGTTGAGGTATAGTTGATGGTATTTGCTTGAGATGGTTTGTATAAAAGAATGATTGATGAGGAGACATGTCAGTTGTCTTGAATGCAAGGATAATAGTAAATAGTAAATACATAGTCCACATGAATATAAAAACCCTATTCACATAGTTAGTGAAACTGTTACATAGTCATGTGCCAAAGAAAGAGTTTAGATGTGGTGAGAATGGAAATGGATATTGAGTTAATGGATTCTAAGTATTAATTAAGGATATAAAATCTTGAATATAGTCATTTAAAAGCCTAGAAGTTTCTTTGAAATACAGACAGTTACATAGTCCTCTTTGAATACACAGAAGTCTGAGTTTTGATCTTCATAAACTTTAACAAGGTTGATAAATGTTGTTTATCTACTTGGAAAGATTGACATGGTAATTACAGACCTGGGAGATATATTGTTGAAGTTTGAAATGGATTAGAACCAAATATTGGGAACTTGACCTTACACAGTCCTCTAAAAGAGTAGGCATAATTCTCTGTCTTGAGTTGTTTTAAGCCTATTAGGTTTGACCAATGAATCTTACATATTTTATAATATGGGGAATGCCAACATATGCCTTTGGAAGGTCTTGTGTCCTTTTGAAATGACATATAGCCAAAGAAATTGATTTTAGACCCTTCTCACCCTGCACAGTCAGGGTCACAAGACTAGTTAGGGTTTCATATTTCAAACCCCCATAATTTTTGAAAGAACTAGTGAAATTATCTAAAAATTCATAATCTAAGGTTATTTAATTCCCTATACATGATTTTCAAGGTTTTGAGTTAGTATTAGGTCCATACAATATGAAACCAATATTGTGGGTATGTTGTAGGGCTAGAAAGGCTTAATTGGATAGATGCTTACAAAGGAAAGGGTATCTATAGAGAGATTTGAGTGATGAAACTTTAGGAAAGGATGTAAGAAGATAGAGGGTGTCATAATATTGTTGACCATTTTGGTCCTACAGGCCAAAATTGGTCTCCCTCTTGCCCTTTTATTCTGAGCCAGTTCAAATTTGGTTGCACAAGTTTTTCGACAGATGATGAACCAGTTCAAAGAATGCAAGGTTTCTTACAAAGCTTCTTCAGACCATTGAACTGATGAACCATTGAACCATTCAATCAATTGGTTAAATCAGTTGGTTCACCCAGTTGGTTCAATCAGTCAGTTCAAGTGATTGGTTCATTCGGTTTGGTTCAACGAGTTGGTTCAACATTTGGTTCAATGTTTGGTTCAAAGGGACGAATCAAAAAATGGTTCAATCAAAAAGTTCAAAAGAGTCTTCTAAAATCCCAAAGGACAAGTTCCCTTTCAGAGGGTAGTCAGACACAAACTGGACCATTCCAGCAGGCTGCAGAGGGCACTTAGGCGACAAAAGGACCTTTGTAACTTTTCTGAAAAGCAAGTTTGGAGACCAAAGTGCCCTTGCAGAGGGCAGGTGATGAGCAAAATGAACCATTACAAAAGTCTGAAGGGTATCTTTAGGCTTAATGTACCCTTTCAGAGGGTAGGAAAACACTTAAAGGGAAGAAAGACCAAGGCAAAGTATTCCTTCAGACTTTCTATCCGAAGGAAATTTTTGCAAGGCAAAGATAGAAGGAAAAGCAAAGGCAGAATTTCTTCGGACAAAATGCCTGAAGGAATTCCTTCAAAAAAATTGTCCGAATAAACCCTTCAGAAGAAAATCTCGTGATAATAAAAAGATAAGGCAAAATCTACAAACAAAAGTTTGAAGGAATTCTTTTGGACTTTTTGACCAAATAAATTCACCCGATAGAAAACCGAAGATAGAAAGTCCGAAGGGAGAAACCCGAAGGAATTCACCCAGGGAAAATCCCGACAGAAAAAGGGTAAGCGAAAAAAGCATAAAGGAAACATATCCTTCCAACAAAATCTCCAAAGGAATTCCTTCAGACATTTTGTCTGAAGGATGTGACTACCAAAAGGAGCCCGAAGGACCCCAAAGGGCAGGTACCCTTACGGGGGACTCTCAGCCAAAAATGAAGGGACACTTCTCCAAAGCCGAAGGGACACCTCCCCTTTGGGAAGGATCAAACAAGAAAGCCGAAGGAATTTCCAAGGAGGGTGACGAGCTCGAAAACATCAAGATTAAGCATCGCGAACTAGCCGTTGGGATCCAGACATTCGATGACATCTCCGAAGCCATCAAATTTCGGGCAATAAACTAGTTGTTGGCTTTCAAGTGGCGACGGGCCCATGAACGTCAATTTTACGGCAATGAAATAGATGTTGATCTTTAAATACTTGAACACCAACCAGAAGGGATCCCAAAGAGCTAAGAGAGGAAGAGACAAACTAGCAAAAGACAACACTGGGAAAAGACAAAAGTTAAGAATGAACTCTATGACCTGCTGATGAAAGAGCCCAAGGAGCCAGCAAAGCATGATAAGATAGCCCCAAGAGCTTAAATTTTAAGAAAAGACAAAGATAGGAAGAGACAAAATAAATATGGATAAAACAGCCCAGGTGGAAAAGGGGAGGCGAGTTATTCCTACAGTTGAAACAATGTCTGCCAAGTGGTCATCAAAGAGCGTAAACAGTGAACGGTGCGACCTGTTTTCTCCACTTTGAATTGATGAGTAAACAAAATATGTGAATATCTTGAAGGGGTGGTCTTGTTTGCAAAAAAATAGGTGTGGCCTATGCTTTCACATTAATGTTTGAACGCTAAGGTCAAAACAGGCAGCTGACATAGCATCCTTTTTTCAATGGCTTCCTCTTCCCAACGCTCTCAATGCACATGGGCCAACTTGTAAAAAGGCACCAAAGTCTTTTCCAAAGGGGTTCCTTTACTTCCTCTCTCTCTATATATATTTTAATCTCTCATTTGAAAAAATCTCTCATGTTGTAAGGTGAATCCCTACCAATTCTCAATTGGAATCAATAGAATACGCATTTTTACCTCTATTTTGATTGGATATATCTCTAAGTGTGTCTAAGTGTTAAACTTATGTTCAGTCATTTCTTTCTTAATGCTTTCACAGGCTTGATACCAACACACTTGGTATACACAAAGCACCATTCTTGTAGGTGACAAGAAGAGTTGTATCTAGAGCATAGAGGTAGAAGGAGGTTACTAGATAGTGTGCTTTTCCTACAGCGCCTATGGTAAGTCCTTTTTCTGAGTGTTTCCATTAAAGCCTCCCTTCAGTCTGGTCCTTATACCAATTAAAGTGTATGTTTGTGTTCTTATGGTTCAGAGTGTGAGTATGAGTAGATTAAACTTTTTTGGTGCATCACACTCTTAGGTTAGGTTCTATTTTTCAATAATCCTTCTCTCTTTTCACCCCCCAATATATATATATATATATATATATATATATATATATATATATATATGTATGTATGTATATATATATGTATATATACACACATATATATATGTATATATATACATATATCTATATATATACATATACATATACATACATACATACATATATGTATATATGTATGTATGTGTATAGATATATGTATATATATACATATATATATGTGTGTATATATACATATATATATACATATATATATATATATATATATATTAGCAACATTATTGGAATAACTCTGATGCATCAAAGGGAGCTAACCCTTATCTAGAGACTCTCCCCTCAATTTTTCCAGACCCACAGGCAAGAGAGGAGTTTCCATTGTGATGCATGGAAGACAAGAGATCATCCTCCTGTCAAGGGTGCAATCCACTGCATCAACAATTTTTGGCACGTTCAGTGGGACCGTGTTTTAACACTCAGAAAAGTTCTAGGATTGGTACTGGTATTGTTATAGTAGAATGAACCATTAATACAGCATCTGACCTTTAATCAGGCGATTGTGGGACAAGTTTTGTCCAAAAAGTTGAAGAATTTTGGCATGTTTTTCAACCAACCAGCCTTTGGAGGCTTTTTCATCAACACCAATTGTGACTCTGAGTTAAATCAGCAAGTTAAGCAGTCCATGTGCCATCAAGAAATCGTATTTTGGTATGTATAATTCCATCGCTCATAACCATGGGTCTTGTATTCCTTCATATAACTTTGATCAAGCTCAGGGTGTTCATGGAATCACCTCAAGTAGCTCTCCTAGTTGCCCTTCAATAATAAGGGAAGTAGCACTAGAGTTTGAGAAGCAAGTGATGGAAATAGACAGATTGGATGAGCAGTATAGATATCACCAAGAGCTTATGTAAAAAGAGAAAAGTTTGTTCAGGCAAGCTCAGGCCTTGCAATCCATGAAGGAAGAGGTAGCAAAATGGAAGAGTCCATTCATTCAAGGCAATCAGCCTTGTGTGTCCCCTCCTATTCTAAATAAATCCCCCTCTTATGCACTAAATCCCTTCTACCAGATAGCACTTGCTCACTCTAGCTCATCTGATCATTAATCACTCCTCCTCTTAACCCCTTGCACCTAGCTTTCAAACATCAAAGGGCATTAGAGAAACTTCTCATGGAAATGAACCTTCTCAATTCCTTAGAATATGAATCCTCCTTTGAAGGGAATACCATGAACCAACACATATCTCTTGAAGTAGCTCTTTCTGTGCATGAGCAAACCCTTCCTAGTCTTCCTCAACCTCCTCAAGTCTCTCAACATGATGTTCAGATTCCAAGTTGGAGGAGTGCCTATCATGAACCATCTCAGGACCTTGAAGAAAATAAAGTTGCTCCTACTCATCATGATGATGCTTGTGACCTCCAAGAAAGGCTCTTCCAAGAGAATATAGCCAGGTGAATTGCAGAGTTGGAATCTAGAATGAGGCTCCTGATCTGTAAAATCCACTAATAAACTCAAAGTGAAGTTCAAAATATGAATACTAAATTTCTCAAAACTTATCAAATTCTCAAAAAAAACTCAAAAGAACTTGAAAAATGTTTTGGCAAAAATGTTCTCGATTGTTTGGTTGGATTGGAATGATCAAAAGACTTGTTACTTCCATTTACCAATTAAATCAGTTTTTGTTTTTTACATCAAATGTCGTAAATTGTTGAAATTTAATCTTTGCATGATTTCATAATTCAAAAATTAGAAAACTAAATTAAAACATGCAAGCACATGACAAATTACCATCCAACATTGATAACGGAGTTTGGCATATTTTGCCTACATCTCCAGGTCCACCCAATAGTGAGGACCGTTTATATTAAATTTGCGCAATAAATGGCTTACAAATTCTTGAAATGCTACACAACTTCTCTCAGGCCTGATCTCTGTCCAAGAACTCCACCTTGCTAATATACTCAAGCTCAGTCACACAGAATCCTTCCTGAGTCTTCAACCCCTTCCGAATGTGCTTTGGTCCCTTCACTTAATCCATTGGTATATCCAATTAATAATAAAATACTTCTATTTTTAATTACAAAACATAATTAAAAAGGCTTACCCTCTATGTATAAGGTTGGATATTGGAGAAAATCCCATTTGGTAGCTATCTCCAAGCTTAAAATAAACTCTCGGCCTCTTAAAATACAAATACACAGTCCAGAACCTGATAAATTCAAGTAGAAATTAGTGCCTTATATAACACTTCAAAACCCGTGGCTAAAGTGGTCAAGGCCTATCCCTTTAAGGCGCCAAGTCTCAGGTTCAAAACCTCCTTCCTCCATTCTAGGTGCCTAGGGATGAGGACAAGGGCAACCTACCTCCTTGGCGCGCTTTGACCAGGTTTGAATTTTTCTTCCCTCCATTTTAGGCGCTCAAACTTTATGCTTTGTCCCACATGCAAGCGCTTGGTAAAAGGATAAGGTTTTAAATAGCTTGTCGCCTCCTTGGAATATGTCAATGCCATTTTGCCATGTGTTAAATGGCTATTGGCTCACTTGGATTTTCAATAGTGCCACGTGTTGACCTTTGATAGGTCCAAATGTCGATACATTTTTGAATCACGTGCCAAATGTCGCAAGTGATTTTTTTCAATAAATCTTCAAATGACCATATCTTGAGCATCCAAACTTTGTTTTGTGAACTGTGAAAAGCGTCGAAAATCTCTCGATGAGCTCTACAGTGTGCCACCACTGAAACTCTGACTTGAAACCTTTTTTAGAACCTAATTTCTGATCACACCTCCCCAATGGAAGGCTTTTAGTCTCCAAAAGTCCAATATCCTCTTAAATCGTATAACTGGTCTACTGTATCCATGAAAATAGAACCCAAACATAGCAAGGATAAAAAAATTGCATTAAAATGATTCACAATCAAACCATGA
This sequence comes from Torreya grandis, assembly GCA_037957365.1. Taxonomy (NCBI): domain Eukaryota; kingdom Viridiplantae; phylum Streptophyta; class Pinopsida; order Cupressales; family Taxaceae; genus Torreya; species Torreya grandis. Next base: position 613,358 of record JARHVA010003463.1, on the reverse strand, counting down.
AAATGCCTACTCCAAAGGCATGAGTGAGTGAATCTGCAACTGCCAAAGTGATTACAACATACCAAAACTGTATGTCCAAATGTCACATCTTGTAAAGCGGTGAATTGCCAAAAATTGAAACAATTCCCAATGTAACTGCAAGAGAAGTTTATAATCTTGACAACATATAATAAATGTTGTGGACATGTTGCAATACAATGCCCTAGTATGGGACTTATATGCTAAGCAAATGCAAACAACCTAAAGTGTATGATGCCTAACATTTAAACATGCCCAAAGGGTCTTAAACATACATCTATACATCCATGTGCCAAAGATACATTCAAAATAGCAGTCAAATAAGTGTTGTAAGGAATCAACTCAACCTACAACATGCATTATGCTATTATCTCCAACTGATCAAATGAGTTCAAGTCCTCTAGACAACTCACACAACATAAATAGGAGATTCAAAAACTTAGAATTATCAAAAAGTGAGAATTGAAAAACTTCATATGGTAAACCTGTCTTGAAGTGTTCCCACCAACTCTAATCTACATCTATCAAAGCTTGTTCATTCCCTTAGATGAATGCATAACCATGCTTTGCAAAAATAATGTAGTGATAATCCACTTAACCATTTCTTTCTTCCTAGTGAAATTGATTGTCTTAGTGGATTCCTTAGCAATTGCATATTGTTGACTTAACCTCTTAAATGGATTTTCACTTGTAGGTTTTACCTTATCCTGCGTTGTATTGTCAACTGCATTATAGATTGAATTACCTTCATTAACCTTAGTGAGAGGTTTGTAAATCATCTTAGTTCTAACATTACTTGAATGTGAAGATGCATGAAGCTTAAAACATCTATCAATCCTATGTCCACTCACTTTACAATGAGTACAAACATCCTTCTTGGGTGAGGGTCCCCTTTTGCCAATTCCCAATTTAACATGAAAATGGTCTTTCAAACATGCAATCTGCTTCAATAAAGCATTTCATTTCCAACAAGTCTTAGCACTATGGTTATTCATCCCACAAAAAGTGCATGGAAATGATTGCATTATCTTCTGTTCATTATATCCAAACTTCTTAAAAGATTCAATTGGATCAAAATATTTAGTGTAAGAATCAAGAGGTGGAATCTCAATACCTCTTTTACCTTTGAACTAGTGGCCTAGAATCTTCGCTATTGGAAGCTCGTCTTCCTTTAGCCATAGAAGAAACTTCTCCATCATCCACCTGCACACTAGTATAACCCAAACCTGCATGAAGAGGTTTATGCTCAACCTGAAGTGGGTTAGTTATACCTTGGCTATCTCTACCAAGTCCTCATCCATTATAACCCATTTTAAATAACAATTTAGATCCTATGCCCTTAGTGTATCTTTCAAAATCACAAAAAATAATATTACTAGAATCTGAATCTAAAATGGTAGAAGAAGATGAAGATTCATGTGGTGAAAAATTTATACTACACTCGGTCATAGTCTCTGCATCTGAAGTTGAAGGCTTTACCTTTTCACACTCACCACATTGCAATCTAATCAAGAGCTCATCCTTGGATTCAAGCTCTGATTTTAAAATTGAAATTCAAGTGCAAATTTTTGGCATCTCAACATTGCATTTTCATCTTTGATGACCTCAATCTGTGACAACTTGCCCATGGTTTCCTGCAAACACCTGATTCCACACTGCACACTAAAATATAATCAATCTGTAAACAAATAATCCAACTATTTTGGAAGCAACTGTCAATACACAACTAGAAGCAAACCCTGCATTCTAACTGCTATGATACCAACTTGATCCGTAAACTCCACTAATAAACTCAAAGTGAAGTTCAAAATACGAATACTAAATTTCTCAAAACTTATCAAATTCTCAAAAAAAACTCAAAACAACTTGAAAAATGTTTTGGCAAAAATGTTCTCGGTTGTTTGGTTGGATTGGAATGATCAAAAGACTTGTTACTTCCATTTACCAATTAAACTAGTTTTTGTTTTTTACATCAAATGTCATAAATTGTCAAAATTTAATCTTTGCATGATTTCATAATTCAAAAATCAGAAAATTGAATTAAAACATGCAAGCACATGACAAATTACCATCTGACATTGATAATGGAGTTCGGCATATTTTGCCTACATCTTTGGGTCTGCCCAATAGTGAGGACCATTTCTATTAAATTTGCGCAACAAATGGCTTACAAATTCTTGAAACCCTGCACAACTTCCCTCAGGCCTGATCTCTATCCAAGAACTCCACCTTGCTGATATACTCAAGCTCGGTCACATGGAATCCTTCCTCAGTCTTCAACCCCTTTTGAATGTGCTTTGGTCCCTTCATTTAATCCATTGGTATATCCAAATAATAATAAAATACTTCTCTTTTTAATTACAAAACATAATTAAAAAGGCTTACCCTCTATGTATAAGGTTGGATATTGGATAAAATCCCATTTGGTAGCTATCTCCAAGCTTAAAACAAACTCTTGGCCTCTTAAAATACAAATACACAGTCCAGAACCTGATAAATTAAAGTAAAAATTAGTGCCTTATATAACACTTCAAGACCCATGGCTGAAGTGGTCAAGGCCTATCCCTTTTAGGCGCCAGGTCTCAGGTTCAAAGCCTCCTTCCTCCATTCTAGGTGCCTAGGGATGAGGACAAGGGCGGCCTGCCTCCTTGGGTACACTTTGATTAGGTTTGAATTTTTCTTCCCTCCATTTTAGGCACTCAGACTTTATGCTTTGTCCCACATGCAAGCGCTTGGTAAAAGGATAAGATTTTAAATACCTTGTCGCCTCATTGGAACATGTCAACACCATTTTACCACGTGTCAAATGGCTATTGGCCAACTTGGATTTTCAATAGTGCCACGTGTTGACCTCTGAAAGGTCCAAATGTTGATACATTTTTGAATCACGTGCCAAATGTCGCAAGTGATTTTTTTTGATAAATCTTCAAATGACCATATCTTGAGCATCTAGACTCCATTTTGTGAACTACGAAAAGCATCGAAAAGCTCTCGACAAGCTCTATAGTGTGCCACCACTAAAACTCTAAATTGAAACCTTTTTTAGAACCCAATTTTGGATCAACTCCTCAGCCAAAGTGTGATGGATAGATTAGATCAAATAGAAGATTCCATGTTTGAACACACCCCATCTACACACCTCCAAGAGAGCTATCAAGCCACATCTGACATAGATAAAGTCCTAGCCAAATGGAAGGAGGAGAATATTTTGATTCTAGCTCAAGGATTGCCTCCTCTTTCACATGAGTTCATCCGTCAGCCTTCCACTTCACCCCTTCTCAAGGAGGAACCTTTTTTGAAAGGGGTGAGTGAAGAGGAGTATACTCAGTTCATGACTGATCAGGGAGACTCCATGAGTGCAAATGAGGAGGAAATCACCATAGATGTCATGGAGGAGCATGGACAATCTCTTGTTCATGTTTTGAATGATTCGTTTGAAGTCATTGGGGTAGGTTGCACTCTTCTTCAAGGAGGCTATGAGCTAGCTAAGGGTGGAGAAGGCGGAATTGGGACTCAAATAAGTATGCAAAGGGGATGCAAGCTTTTAGATTTATCCTTTCAAGAGGTTGGTGAATCTAAAGATGATATTTTTGAAGTCACCAAGGAGGAACTTGTTTTGAAAGAGGCAAGTGAAGAAGAAAGGATCCAATTTTCAGTTGATCAAGAAGCTCTCATGTATGTCAATAAGGAAGAAATCATCAACAATGGAGAAGACACAGGTCATGCATACATGTGGATGTTCCAGCAATATGAAGAGGAAAGTAAGCATGGTGAGCTCTCTCCTCCCTTGTTTGATGAACTTCCTTGTTGCTTTGATGAGGAAGATGACCATGCCATGGAGCTTGAGTTGGAGGAGGATCAGGAGAACATCTTTGAACAACTCAAAACTTTGGTCTTTGAGCAAGAAAAAGAGAGGCCTTTCTATTTTGAGGAAAGCTTTGAAGAAGAGAGCCTTGAACAAGAAGGTGATGTTTTATGGGATGAGCACTCAGTCTGTTATCTCATTTTAGACATCACAACAGACACCCTTCTTCAAAAAAGCCATTATCAAGCAGAAGATAAATTTGATAGTCTTTTCAATGAAGCAGAAGGGGACAAGCCAATCCATGATGCATATCAAAGGGCTTATGGTGATGAGCTAATAGCCATCACTTTCTTGGTGAAACATGCCAGCATGAAGGACCAACATTCAACAAGCTTCTAAGAACAAGAAGAGTACATATATATTGGAAGCATGTTTGACTATGATCCACTCGGATGCAATCCAATCAAGGTGGCAGGCAAAAGGAGTAGGTCACCAAGTCTCCATTCCATTCAGCCACTTGTCTAGCACCATAAGTTTCCTTGCCATGAAGGAGACTTAAGAAATTTTCCCTTTGATCTAGAAAGGAGGCAAATATACCTGGTTAGCTATATATAGTAGTTTACTTTCAGTTTTCTTTTCCTATTTTCCCTAAGTGTTGTTTGCATAAGTAGTGTTTTTAGCCTTGTGAGTGTTTTCCTTTGTGTTTGGGGTAAAATATTCATAATTGATTATTAGATCTATCAGGGCTATTGCTAAATTTTTTCAAGTTGCATTTTGACTCTGTGCCCAATGGACTTTCAGGCAACTGGCTTCTAAGCATAGCAGGCATGCTTCCCCTGGAAATCACCAAATTGTTGACCATTTTGGTCTTACAAGCCAAAATCGATCTCCCTCTTTCCCTACTATTCTGAGCCAGTTCAAATTTGGTTGCACAAGTTTTTTTGCAAATAATGAACCAGTTCAAAGAATTCAAGGTTTCTTACAAAGCTTCTTCGGACCATTGAACCATTCAATTGATTGGTCCAATCAGTTGGTTCACCTAGTTGGTTCAATTTTTTGTTTCAATCAGTCAGTTTAAGTGATTGGTTCAGTCGGTTTGGTTCAACATTTGGTTCAATGAGTTGCTTCAACATTTGGTTTAATGAGATGGTTCAACATTTGGTTCAAAGGGATGGTTCAAGAAATGGTTCAATCGGAAATTTCAAAGGACTCTTCCAAAATCCTGAAGGACAAGTGCCCTTTTGAAGGGCAGTCAGGCACAAATTGGACCATTCCAACAGGCTACGAAGGGCACTTAGGCGATAAAAGGACCTTTGTAACTTTTCTAAAAAGCAAGTTTGGAGACCAAAGTGCCCTTGTGGAGGGCAGGTGATGAGCAAAATGAACCGTTACAAAAGTTTGAAGGGTAGCTTTGGGCTTAAAGTACCCTTGTGGAGGGCAAGAAAACACTTAAAGGGAAGAAAGACCAAGGCAAAGTATTCCTTCAGACTTTCTGTCCGAAGGAAATTTCCATAAGGCAATGATAGAAGGAAAAGCAAAGGCAGAATTTTTTTGGACAAAATGTCCAAAGGAATTCCTTCGAACATTTTGTCTAAAGAAATCCTTCGAAAAAAATCCCACAGCAATAAAAAGATAAGGCAAAATCCTCGAACAAAAGTCTGAAGGAATTCCTTCAGACTTTTTGTCTGAATAAATTTGCCCGACAAAAAACTGAAGACAGAAAGTCCGAAGGGAGAAACCCGAAGGAATTCACCCAGGGAAAAGCCCGATGGAAAAAGGGTAAGCGAAAAAATCATAAAGGAAACATATCCTTCAAACAAAATGTCTGAAGGAATTCCTTCGAACATTTTGTCTGAAGGATGTGACTACCAAAAGGAGCCCGAAAGACCGCGAAGGGCAAGTACCCTTGCGGGGTACTCTCCGCCAAAAATGAAGGGACACTTCTCCAAAGCCAAAGGGACACCTCCCCTTTGGGAAGGATCAAACAAAAAAGCCAAAGGAATTGCCAAGGAGGGTGACGGGCCCGAAGACGTCAAGATTAAGCATCACGAACTAGCCATTGGGATCCAGACGTCTGATGACATCCCCAAAGCTGTCAAATTTGAGGCAATAAACTAGCCATTGGCTTTCAAGTGGCGACAGGCCCACAAATGTCAATTTTATAGCAATTAAATAGCCGTTGATCTTTAAATACTTGAGCACCAAATAGAAGGGAGCCCAAAGAGCTAAGAGAGGAAGAGACAAAACTAGCAAAAGACAAAGCTGGGAAAAGACAAAAGTTAAGAATGAACTTTGCGACCTGCTGATGAAAGAGCCCAAGGAGCCAGCAAAAGATGATAAGATAGCCTCGAGAGCTAAAATTCTAGGAAAAGAAAAAGCTAGGAAGAGACAAAATTAATATGGATAAAATAGCCCAGGGGGCAAAGGGGAGGTGAGTTATTCCTGCAGTTGAAACAGTGTCTGCCAAGTGGTCATCAAGGAGTGCAAACAGTGAACGGCATGACCTGTTTTCTCCACTTTGCATTGATGAGTAGACAAACTGTGTGAATATCTTGAAGGGGTGGTCTTGTTTGCAAAAAAAGAGGCATGGCCTATGCTTTCACATTAGTGTTTGAATGCCAAGGTCAAAACTGGCAGCCAACACAACATCCTTTTTTCAGCAGCTTCCTCTTCCCAACACTCTCAACACACATGGGCCAACTTGTAAAAAGCTGCTATAGTCATTTCCAAAGGGGTGCCTTTACTTCCTCTCTCTATATATATATTGTAATCTCTCATTTGAAAATATCTCTCATGTTGTAAGGTGAAGCCCTACCAATTTTCACCTGGAATCAATAGAATACGCATCTTTATCTCTATTCTAGTTGGATATATCTCTGAGAGTGTCTGAGTGTTAAACTTGTGTTTAGTCATTTCTTTCTTAATGCTTTCACAGGCTTGATACCAACACACCTGGTATATACAAAGCACCATTCCTACAGGTGACAAGAAGAGTTGTATCTGGAGCGCAAAGGTAGAAGGAGGTTACTAGATAGTATGTTTTTCCTACAGTGCCTATGGTAAGTCCTTTTTCTGTGTGTTTCCATTAAAGCCTCCCTGTCAAGCTCCCTACAATCTGGTCCTTTTACCAGTTAAAGTGTATGTTTGTGTTCTTATGGTTCAAAGTGTAAGTATGAGTAGATCAAACATGTTTGGTGCATCACCGTCTTAGGTTAAGTTCTATTTTTTGATAATCCTTCTCTCTTTTCACCCCTCCCATTATGTGTGTGTGTGTGTGTGTGTGTGTGTGTGTGTGTGTGTGTGTGTGTGTGTGTGTGTGTGTGTGTGTGTGTATTAGCAACATTACTGGAATAACTCAGATGCATCAGAGGGAGCTAGCCCTTATCTAGAGACTCTCCCCTCAATTTTGCCAGACCCACAGGCAAGAGAGGAGTTTCCATTATGATGCATGGAAGATAGGAGATCATCCTCCTATCAAAGGTGCAACCCATTGTGTCAATAGTTTTTGAAATGACTGATGGGACCACATTTTAACACTCAAAAAATTTCTAGGATTCGTGTTGGTCCTGTTATAGCAGAATGAACCATTAATATAGCATCTGAACTTTAATCAGGCGATTATGGGACAAGTTTTGTCCAAAAAGTTGAAGAATTTTGGTGTGTTCTTCAACCAACCAACCTTTGGAGGCTTTATCATCAACACCAATGGTGACTCTAAGTTAAATTAGTTGGTTAAGCAGCCCTGGTGCCATCAAGAAATCATGTTTTGGTATGTAGAATCCCATCGCTCAGAACCATGGGTCTTGTATTCCTTCAAATAACTTTGATCAAGCTCAGGGTGTTCATGGAATCACCTCAAGCAGCTCTCCTAGTTGCCCTTCAACAATAAGGGAAGTAACACTGGAGTTTAAGAAGCAAGTGATGGAAATAGATAGATTGGATGAGCAGTATAGATATCAACAAGAGCTTATGTACAAAGAGGAGTGTTTGTTCAAGCAAGCTCAGGCCTTGTAATCCATAAAGGAAGAGGTAGCAAAATGAAAGAGTCCATTCATTCAAGGCAATCAACCATGTGTGTCTCCTCCTATTCTAAAGAAAGCCCCCTCTTATGCACTAAATCCCTTCTACTAGATAGCACTTGTTCCCTCTAGCTCATCTGATGCATTAATCACTCTTACTCTTAACCCCTTGTGCCTAGCTTTCAAACATCAAAGGGCATTAGAGCAACCTCTCATGGAAATGAACCTTCTCAATTCCTTAGAATGTGAATCCTCCTTTGAAGGGAATACCATGAACCAACACATCTCTCTTGAAGCAACTCTTTCTATGCATGAGCAGACCCTTCCTAGTCTTCCTCAACCTCCTCAAGTCTCTCAACATGATGTCCAGATTCCAAGTTGGAGGAGTGCCTATCATGAACCGGCTCAGGACCTTGAAGAAGATAAAGTTGCTCCTACTCATCATGATCATGCTTGTGACCTCCAAAAAAGGCTCTTCCAAGAGAATATAGCTAGGCAAATTACAGAGTTGGAATTTCAAATGAGGTTCTTCAGCCAAAGTGTGATGGATAGATCAAATCAAATAGAAGATTCCATGGCTGAACACACCCCATCTACACACCTCCAAGAGAGCTATCAAGCCATATCTGACATAGATAAAGTGTTGGCCAAATGGAAGGAGGAGAATCTTTCGATTCTAGCTCAAGGACTGCCTCCTCTTCCACATGAGTTCATCCGTCAGCCTTCCACTTCACCCCTTCTCAAGGAGGAATCTATTTTGAAAGGGGCGAGTGAAGAGGAGTATACTCAGTTCATGACTGATCAGGGAGACTCCATGAGTGAAAATGAGGAGGAGATCACCATAGATGTCATGGAGGAGCATGGACAGTCTCTTGTTCATGTTTTGAATGATTCTTTTGAAGTCATTGGGGCAGGTTGCACTCTTTTTTAAGGAGGCTATGAGCTGGCTAAGGGTGGAGAAGGCAGCATTGGGACTCAAATAAGTATGCAAAGGGGCTGCAAGCTTTTAGATTTATCCTTTCAAGAGGTTGATGAATCTGAAGATGATATTTTTGAAGTCATCAAGGAGGAACCTATTTTGAAAGAGGCAAGTGAAGAAGAAAGGATCCAATTTTCAGCTGATCAAAAAGCTCGCATGGTTGTCAATAAGGAAGAAATCATCATGGATGCTCCTTTTGAAGACATCATCAACAATGGAGAAGACACTGGTCATGTGTACATGTGGATGTTCTAGCAATATGAAGAGGAAAGTAAGCATGGTGAGCTCTCTCCTCCCTTGTTTGATGAACTTCCTTATTGCTTTGATGAGGAAGATGACCATGCCATGGAGCCTGAGTTGGAGGAGGATCAACAAGATGTCTTTGAACAACTAGAGACTCTGGTCTTTGAGCAAGAAAAGAAGAGGCATTTCTATCTTGAGGAAAGCTTTGAAGAAGAGAGCCTTGAACAAGAAGGTGATGTTCTGTGGGATGAGCACTCAGTCTGTGATCCCATTTCAGACATTGCAACAAACACCCTTCTTCGAGAAAGCCATGATCAAGCAGAAGATAAATTTGACAGTCTTTTCAATGAAGCAGAAGGGGACAAGCCAATCCATGATGCATATCAAAGGGCTTATGGTGATGAGCCAACAACCATCGATTTTTTGGTGAAACATGCTAGCATGAAGGACCAACATTCAACAAGCTTTCAAGAACAAGAAGAGTACATATATGTTGGAAGCATGTTTGACTCTAATCCACTCAGATATAAGCCAATCAAGGTGGCAAGCAAAAGGAGTAGGTCACCAAGTCTCCATTCCATTCAGCCACTTGTCTGGCACCATAAGTTTCCTTGCCATGAAGGAGACTTAATAAATTTTCCCTTTGATCCAAGAGGGAGGCAAATATACCTGGTTAGCTGTATATAGCAGTTTGCTTTTAGTTTTCTTTTCATGTTTTCCCTAAGTGTTTTTAGCCTTGTGTGTGTTTTCCTTTATGTTTCGGGTAAAAGCTCCATGATTGATTCTTGGATCTGTCGGGGTTGTTGCTAAATTTTTTCCAATTGCGTTATGACTCTGTGCCCAATGGACTTTAAGGCAACTGGCTTCTAAGCATAGCAGGCATGCTTCCCCTTGGAATCGCTAAATTGTTGACCATTTTGGTCCTACAAGATAAAATTGGTCTCCCTCTTTCCCTGTTGTTTAGAGCCAATTCAAATTTGGTTGCACAAGTCTTTTGGTAGATGATGAACCAGTTCAAAGAATGCAAGGTTTCTTACAAAGCTTCTTCAAACCATTGAATCGATGAACCATTGAACCATTCAATAAAATGGTTCAATCGGTTGGTTCACCGAGTTGGTTTAATGTTTTGGTTTAATTAGTCAGTTCAAGTGATTGGTTCAGTCGGTTTGGTTCAACGTTTGGTTCAACGAGTTGGTTCAATGAGTTGGTTCAACATTTGGTTCAAAGGGAAAGTTCAAGAAATGGTTCAATCAAAAAGTTCAAAGGAGTCTTCCAAAAGCTCGAAGGATAAGTGCCCTTTTAGAGGGCAGTCAGGCATAAACTGGACCATACTAGCAGGCTGTGTAGGGCACTTAGGTGATAAAAGGACCTTTGTAACTTTTTCAAAAAGCAAGTTTGGAGACCAAAGTGCCCTTGCAGAGGACAAGTGATGAGCAAAATGAACCATTGCAAAAGTCTGAAGGGTAGCTTTGGGCTTAAAGTACCCTTACGGAGGGCAAGAAAACACTTAAAGGGAAGAAATACCAAGGCAAAGTATTCCTTCAGACTTTCTGTCTGAAGGAAATTTTTACAAGGCAAAGATAGAAGGAAAAGCAAAGGCAGAATTTCTTTGGACAAAATGTCTGAAGGAATTTCTTCGAACATTTTGTCTGAAGAAATGCTTCAGAAGAAAATCCTGTAGCAATAAAAAGATAAGGCAAAATCTTTAGACAAAAGTCTGAAGGAATTCCTTCAAACTTTTTGTCCAAATAAATTCGCCCGATAGAAAGCCGAAGACAGAAATTTCGAAGGGAGAAACCCAAAGGAATTCACCTGGGGAAAAGCCTGACGGAAAATGGGTAAGCAAAAAAAGCATAAAGCAAACATATCCTTCAGATAAAATGTGTGAAGGAATTCCTTCAAACATTTCATCTGAAGGATGTGACTACCAAAAGGATCCCAAAGGACCCCGAAGGGCAAGTACCCTTGCGGGGGACTCTCGGCCAAAAATGAAGGGACACTTCTCCAAAGCCGAAGGGACACCTCCCCTTTAGGAAGGATCAAACAAGAAAGCTGAAGGAATTTCCAAGGAAGGTGATGGGCCTGAAGACATCAAGATTAAGCATCGCGAACTAGCGGTTGGGATCCAGACATCCGATGATGTCCCTGAAGCCGTCAAATGCGAGGCAATAAACTAGCCATTGGCTTTCAAGTGGTGACGGGCCCTTGAACATCAATTTTATGATAATGAAATAGCCATTGATATTTAAAAACTTGAGCACCAACCAGAAGGGAGCCCAAAGAGCTAAGAGAGGAAGAGACAAAACGAACAAAAGACAAAGCTGGGAAAAGACAAAAGTTAAGAATGAACTCAGTGACTTGCTAATGAAATAGCCCAATGAGCCAGCAAAGGACGATAAGATAGCCCTGAGAGCTTAAATTCTAGTAAAAGACAAAGCCAAGAAGAGACAAAATGAATATGGACAAAATAGCCCAGGTGGCAAAGGGGAGGCAAGTTATTCCTGTAGTTGAAACAGTGTCTGCCAAGTGGTCATCAAGGAGCGCAAACAATGAACAGTGTGACCTATTTTCTCCACTTTGCATTGATAAGTAGACAAATCGCGTGAATATCTTGAAGGGGTGGTCTTGTTTTTAGAAAAAGAGGTACAACCCATGCTTTCACATTAATGTTTGAATGCCAAGGTCAAAACTGGCAGCTGACACAACATCCTTTTTTCAATGGCTTCCTCTTCCAACACTCTCAATGCACATGGGCCAACTTGTTAAAAGGTGCCAAAGTCTTTTCCAAAGGGGTGCCTTTACTTCCTCTCTCTCTATATATATTGTAATCTCTCATTTGAAGATATCTCTCATGTTGTAAGGCGAAGCCCTACCAATTTTCACCTAGAATCAATAGAATACACATTTTTACCTTTATTCTAGTTGGATATATCTCTGAGTTTGTCTAAGTGTTAAACTTGTGTTCAGTCATTTCTTTCTTAATGCTTTTGCAGGCTTGATACCAACACACCTGGTATATACAAAGTGTCATTCCTACAGGTGATAAGAAGAGATATATCTGGAGTGCAGAGGCAGAAGGAGGTTACTAGATAGTGTGTTATTCCTATAGTGCCTATGGTAAGTCCTTTTTCTATGTGTTTCCATTAAAGCCTCCCTATCAAGTTCCCTACAGTCTAGTCCTTTTACAAGTTAAAGTGTATGTTTGTGTTCTTATGGTTCAAAGTATGAGTATGAGTAAATCAAACTTGTTTGGTGCATCACCCTCTTAGGTTAGGTTTTGTTTTTTGGTAATCCTTCTCTCTTTTTACCCCCCCCCCATTATATATATATATATATACATATCCCATTATATATATATATATATACATATACATATATGTGTGTGTGTGTGTGTGTGTGTATTAAGAGCATTACTGGAATAACTCAGATGCATCAGAGGGAGCTAGCCCTTATTTAGAGACTCTCCCCTCAGTTTTTCTAGACCCACAGACAAGAGAGGAGTTTTCATTGTGATGCGTGGAAAATAGGAGATCATCATCCTGTCAAGGGTGCAATCCACTATGTCAACAGTTTTTGGCATACCCGGTGGGACCATGTTTTAACACTCTAAAAAGTTCCAGGATTGGTGATGGTCCTATTATAGCATAACGAACCATTAATACAACGTCTGACCTTTAATCAGGGGATTGTGGGACAAGTTATATCTAAAAAGTTGAAGAATTTTGGTGTGTTCTTCAACCAACCAGCCTTTGGAGGCTTTTTCATCAACACCAATGGTGACTCTAAGATAAATCATCTAGTTAAGTAGTCCTTGTGCCATCAAGAAATCATATTTTGGTATGTATAATCCCATTGCTCAGAACCATGGGTCTTGTATTCCTTCATATAACTTTGATCAAGCTCAGGGTGTTCATGGAATCACCTCAAACAGCTCTCCTAGTTGCCCTTCAACAATAAGGGAAGTAGCACTGGAGTTTGAGAAGCAAGTGATGGAAATAGATAGATTGGATGAGCAGTATAGATATCAGTAAGAGCTTATGTACAAAGAGGAGTGTTTGTTCAGGCAAGCTCAGGTCTTGCAATCCATGAAGGAAGAGGTAGCAAAATGGAAGAGTCCATTCATTCAAGGTAATCAACCTTGTATGTCCCCTCCTATTCTAAAGAAATCCCCCTCTTATGCACTAAATCCCTTCTACTAGATAGCACTTGCTCACTCTAGCTCATCTAATGCATTAATCACTCTTGCTCTTAACCCCTTGCACCTAGCTTTCAAACATCAAGGGCATTAGAGGAACCTCTCATGGAAATGAACCTTCTCAATTCCTTAGAATGTGAATCCTCCTTTGAATGGAATACCATGAACCAACACATCTCTCTTGAAGCAGCTCTTTCTGTGCATGAGCAGACCCTTTCTAGTCTTCCTCAACCTCCTCAAGTCTCTCAACATGATGTCCAGATTCCAAGTTGGAGGAGTGCCTATCATGAATCAGCTCAGGACCTTAAAGAAGATAAAGTTGCTCCTACTCATCATGATGATGTTGTAACCTCCAAAAAAGGCTCTTCCAAGAGAATTTAGCCAGGCGAATTACAGAGTTGGAATCTAAAATGAGGTTCCTTAGCCAAAGTGTGATGGATGGTTCTGATCAAATATAAAATTCCATGTCTGAACACACCCCATCTACACACCTCCAAGAGAGCTATGAGGCCACATCTGGCATAGATAAAGTGTTGGCCAAATGGAAGGAGGAGAATCTTTCGATTTTAGCTCAAGGACTACCTCCTCTTCCACATGAGTTTGTCTGTTAGCCTTCCACTTCACCCCTTCTCAAGGAGGAACCTATTTTGAAAGGGGCGAGTGAAGAGGAGTATACTCAGTTCATGACTGATCAGGGAGACTCCATGAGTGCAAATGAGGAGGAGATCACCATATATGTCATGGAGGAGCATGGGCAGTCTCTTATTCATGTTTTGAATGATTCATTTGAAGTCATTGGGGCAGGTTGCACTCTACTTCAAGAAGGCTATGAGTTGGCTAAGGGTGGAGAAGGCAGCATTGGGACTCAAATAAGTATGCAAAGGGGCTGCAAGCTTTCAGATTTATCCTTTCAAGAGGTTGGTGAATCTGAAGATGATATTTTCGAAGTCATCTTGAGGAACCTGTTTTGAAAGAGGCAAGTGAAGAAGAAAGGATCCAATTTGTAGCTGATCAAGAAGCTCTCATGGATGTCAATAAGGAATAAATCATCATGGATGCTCCTTTTGAAGACATCATCAACAATGGAGAAGACACAGGTCATGTATACATGCGGTTGTTCCAGCAATATAAAGACGAAAGTAAGCATGGTGAGCTCTCTCCTCCCTTGTTTGATGAGCTTCCTTATTGCTTTGATGAGGAGGATGACCATGCCATGGAGCCTGAGTTGGAGGAGGATTAGGAGGATGTCTTTGAATAACTAGAAACTCTAGTCTTTGAGCAAGAAAAAGAGAGGCCTTTCTATCTTGAGGAAAGCTTTAAAGAAAAGAGCCTTGAACAAGAAGGTGATGTTCTGTGGGATGAGCACTTAGTCTGTGATCTCATTTCAGACATCACAACAAAAACCCTTCTTCAAAAAATCCATGATCAAGCAGAAGATATATTTGACAGTCTTTTCAATGAAGTAGAAGGGGACAAGCCAATCCATGATGCATATCAAAGGGCTTATGGTGATGAGCCAACAGCCATCGATTTCTTGGTGAAACATGCCAACATTTGACAAGCTTCCAAGAACAAGAAGAGTACATATATGTTAGAAGCATGTTTTACTCTGATCCACTTGGATGCAAGCCAATCAAGGTGGTAGGCAAGAGGAGCAGGTCACCAAGTCTCCATTCCATTCAGCCACTTGTTTGGCACTATAAGTTTCCTTGACATAAAGGAGACTTAAGAAATTTTCCCTTTGATCTAGGAGGGAGGCAAATGTACCTAGTTTGTTGTATATAGTAGTTTGCTTTCAATTTTCTTTTCCTAGTTTCCCTAAGTGCTGTTTGCATAAGTAGTGTTTTTAGCCTTGTGTGTGTTTTCCTTTGTGTTTGGGGTAAAAGCTTCATGATTGATTCTTGGATCTATCGAGGTTGTTGCTAACTTTTTTCAAGTTGCATTTTGACTCTGTGCCCAGTGGACTTTAAGGCAACTGGATTATAAGCATAGTAGGCATGCTTCCCCTGGGAATCACCAAATTGTTGACCATTTTGGTCTTACAGGCCAAAATCAGTCTCCCTCTTTCCCTACTATTCTGAGCCAATTCAAATTTGGTTGCACAAGTTTTTTGACAAATGATGAACCAATTCAATCAATGCAAGGTTTCTTACAAAGCTTCTTCAGACCATTAAATCGATGAACCATTCAATCGATTGGTTCAATCAGTTGGTTCACCTAGTTGGTTCAATGTTTTGGTTAAATCAGTTAGTTTAAGTGATTAGTTCAGTCGGTTTGGTTCAACGAGTTGGTTTAACGTTTGGTTCAATGAGTTGGTTCAACGTTTGGTTCAAAGGGACGGTTCAAGAAATGGTTCAATCAAAAATTTCAAAGGAGTCTTCCAAAATATTGAAGGACAAGTGCCCTTTCGGAGGGTAGTCAGGCACAAATTGGACCATTCCAGCAGGTTGCAAAGGGAACTTAAGCGATAAAAGGACCTTTGTAACTTTTCAAAAAAGCAAGTTTGGAGACCAAAGTGTCCTTGTGGAGGGCAGGTGATGAGGAAAATGAACCATTGCAAAAGTCTGAAGGGTAGATTTGGGCTTAAAGGACCCTCGCAGAAGGTAGGAAAACACTTAAAGGGAAGAAAGACCAAGGCAAAGTATTCCTTCAGACTTTTTATTTGAAGGAAATTTTTGCAAGGCAAAGATAGAAGGAAAAGCGAAGGCAAAATTTCTTTAGATAAAATGTCTGAAGGAATTCCTTCAGACATTTTGTACGAAGAAATCCTTTGGAAGAAAATCCCATGGCAATAAAAAGATAAGGCAAAATCTTTGGACAAAAGTCTGAAGGGATTCCTTCAGACTTTTTGTCCGAATAAATTCACCCAATAGAAAGCTGAAGACAGAAAGTCTGAAGGGAGAAACCTGAAGGAATTCACCTGGGGAAAAGCTTGATAGAAAAAGGGTAAGCAAAAAAAGCATAAAGGAAACATATCCTTCGAACAAAATATCTAAAGGAATTCCTTTAGACATTTTATATGAAGGATGTGACTACCAAAAATAGAGAAAGCAAAGGGACACTTATCCAAAGCTGAAGGGACAGCTCCCCTTTGGGAAGGATCAAACAAGAAAGTCAAAGGAATTGCCAAGGAGGGTGATGGGCCCAAAGACGTCAATATTAAGCATCATGAACTAGTCGTTGGGATCTAGATATCTGATGATGTCCCTGAAGCCATCAAATTCGGGGCAATAAACTAGTCGTTGGATTTCAAGTGGAAACGGGCCTGCGAATGTCAATTTTATAGTAATGAAATAGTTGTTGATCTTTAAATACTTGAGCACCAACCTGAAGGGAGCCCAAAGAGCTAAGAGAGGAAGAGAGAAAACCAACAAAATACAAAGCTAGGAAAAGACAAAAGTTAAGAATGAACTCAGTGACCTGCTGATGAAAGAGCCCAAGGAGCTAGCAAAGGATGATAAGATAGCCCCGAGAGCTTAAATTCCAAGACAAGACAAAGCCAAGAAGAGACAAAATGAATATGGACAAAACAACCCAGGTGGCAAAGGGGAGGTGAGTTATTCCTACAGTTGAAACAGTGTCCACCAAGTGGTCATCAAGGAGTGCAAATAGTGAATGGCGTGACCTATTTTCTCCACTTTACATTGATGAGTAAACAAACTGTGTGAATATCTTAAAGGGATGGTCTTGTTTGCAGAAAAAGAGGTGCAGCCTATGCTTTCACATTAATATTTGAATGCCAAGGTCAAAACTGGAAATTGACACAACATCTTATTTTTAGCAGCTTCCTCTTCTCAACACTCTCAATGCACATGGGCCAACTTGTAAAAAGGCACCAAAGTCTTTTCCAAAGGGGAACCTTTACTTCCTCTCTCTTTATATATATTGTAATCTCTCATTTGAAAATATCTCTCATGTTGTAAGGTGAAGCCCTACCAATTTTCACATGGAATCACTAGAATACGCATTTTTACCTCTATTCTGGTTGGATATATCTTTGAGTGTGTCTGAGTTTTAAACTTGTGTTTAGTCATTTCTTTCTTAATGCTTTCATAGGCTTGATACCAACACACCTGGTATATACAAAGTGCCATTCCTATAGGTGACAAGAAGAGCTGTATCTAGAGCGCAGAGGCAGAAGGAGGTTACTAGATAGTGTGCTTTTCCTACAACACCTATGGTAAGTCCTTTTTCTGTGTGTTTCCATTAAAGCCTCCCTGTCAAGCTCCCTGTAGTCTGGTCCTTTTACCAGTTAAAGTGTATGTTTGTGTTCTTATGGTTCAGAGTGTGAGTATGAGTAGATCAAACTTGTTTGGTGCATCACCCTCTTAGATTAGGTTCTATTTTTTGATAATCCTTCTCTCTTTTCACCCCCCCATTATATATATATATATATATATATATATATATATGTATGTATGTATATATATATATATATATGTATGTATGTATATATATATATATATATATGTATGTATGTATTAGCAATATTACTGGAATAACTCAGATGCATCAGAGGGAGCTAGTCCTTATCTAGAGACTCTCCCCTCAATTTTGCCAGACCCACAGGCAAGAGAGGAGTTTCCATTGTGATGCATGGAAGAGAGGAGATCATCCTCCTATCAAGGGTGCAATCCACTGCATCAACAAATATGTCATTATATCATTTGGGGAACTTACATATTTCTCAAATAAAAGAAAAAGGTGGAAAAAAGGTTACAAGGAGTTAGGGTCATCATTAAGGTTGACGGGTGTGAGTGAAGAATGGAGATTTGATGAGAGGGTTAAATGGGTTAAGACAAGTATAATATGATGTATTAAGATCATCTATGAAAGTAGATTGAGTCCTTAAAACCAATAACAAGATTTGATGCTTAAGGCCTATGAAGGTTGCCTAGTGAGAAGCTAATGAATGAGTGAGAGGAAGGTAAAGAGGAGTATAAATGGAATGAGTTATTTGGGTGACTGAGGTGTGTAGTTAGGATTTGATGATAGAGAGATAAGGTCTCAAAAGTGCCTAGAAATAGGATCATTGTAAATAAAAGAGTGTTATCAATCCAATGAGAGTAAATAAGCCTATAGAGTGCAGATTGAACCTTATGAACAAAATAAAGTATTTGAATGAGATCATTACAAGACCAGAGCCATGAGATGATGAGTTTGAAAATTTTCCCATGTACCTCTACATCACTCTCCTTTGCATGGTAAACACTTCTCTCCTCTTCATTCCTTCACCATCGTTTTGGAACTTTTACAACATCTCTTCTTCTATGTGCAACCCTTATTGTAACACTTGAATGACACCCATGATGAAATATCCATGGATTGTCAATTTCACTTGCACTCAGCTTGGCCATTTTATTTCCTTTCATCAAATAGGTTATATCATTTTTAACATTATTTTCATATTTTAATATATAAATATGAATTTTTGGCACATGGTATAGTAATCAGTCTTAAAATGTAACTTTTTTGCAATGAAGAGACAAGTTCTTGTCCTCCAATTGACATTTATTCATTTGGGATCTCCACATGGAAATCCATCACTTTGAACATGTCTAGATATAAAAATAACATGTGATCTGAATACCATGACATCCCAAGCCATTAGAATGTATGTTCTCACAACTATTCAGGAGTTTAGAAACACTAACAACAAATGTTGTCAAAGTTAAAATCGTAGTTCAAGATCTCCACCTTTGGTGATTCATGGATGGAAACTGGGACTTTCAACACATCTGGAGTGGATTATAATATCTAGGACAAGGTTCTTGGCATTTAATCACACTTGGTCAAGAGATAAAGTACCCATTCTGACCTCAAGAATG
This sequence comes from Torreya grandis, assembly GCA_037957365.1. NCBI lineage: Eukaryota > Viridiplantae > Streptophyta > Pinopsida > Cupressales > Taxaceae > Torreya > Torreya grandis. The sequence goes on along the minus strand of JARHVA010003463.1, from coordinate 594,271 downwards.
CCCTTCCCAATATGATAAAATTGTAATTTTTTAGGCTAACTTCAAACAAGCATAACATAAAAATGTAAGTCATTTACATGAACTCAAATAGCCCTCACATGTGTGTTGAATCCTCTAATTACACCCTAAATTGCATCAATGGAACATTGCATATGAATCTATGGCACACGCTACAATAATTAGTCCTAAAATGCAACTTTTTTGTAATGAAGAGACGTTCTACCTCTAAGACCTCCAAATGCAAATCCATTGATTCAAAAACATTTATATAGGCAAATGATACCTGATCTAAATACCGAGACCTCAAAATCCACCTGGATGTATGTTTTTACAATTATTCAGGGGCTTGGAAACACTGACAATAAATATTGTCAAAGTTGAAGAAATAATTTGAGATCTTCACTTCTAGTGCTTCATGGCTAGAAACCAGCACTACCAGAATGTACAAGGTGGTGGATAATGTTTAGGACTAGGTTTTTGGCCTACTATCATAATTGGTAGAGAGATAGAGTACGTATTCTGGAACAACCTTCCTAATAAGATAAAATTATAGTTTTTTGGTAACTTCAGACGTGTGTACAATATTAACCATAAGTTGTATGGACAAAATAAAAGAACCCTCACATGCATGTCAAATTCATATAATTTCATGCTATATCATGTCAGTATAACATTGGAGATGAATTTGTGGCACACATTGTAATAATCAGTCCTGAAATGCAATGTTTTGGTAGTGAAGAGAAAAATTCTTACCCTACAACTAACATTTCTACCTTTAGGACCTCCACATGTAAATCCATCACTTTAAACATATCTAGATAGAAAAATGAGATGTTATCCTAAGACCATGAACTCAAAATCCACTTGGATGTATGTTTTCACAATTATTCAGGAGCTTGGAAACACTAACAACAAATGTTGTCAACGTTGAAGTGGCAATTTGAGATCTCCACCTTTGGTGCTTCATGGCCAGAATCTGGCACTACCAACACATCTAGGGTGGCAGATATCATCTAGGACTAGGTTCTTGGCCTTTGGTCATGCCTGATGGAGAGATGGATTGCCCATTATGACCTTAAGAATACCCTTCCTAATAAGAGAAAATTATAAATTTTTAGGGTAACTTCAGGCATGCATAAAACCAACATTGTAAGTTATTTACACAAACCAAAAGAACCCTCATGTGCATGTCTAAACCCTTTAATTTCACCCAAGAGCACATTGATGGAACCTTGGAAATGAGTCTATGGCATATGATACAATAACCAGTCCTCAAATGCATTTTTTTAACAATGAAGAGATAAGTTCTTGTCCTTCAATTGACATTTCTACCTCTAAGATCTCCACATGAAAATCCATCACTTTGAACACGTTTGCATATACAAATTACACATGTTTCAAAGACACAACCTCCAAATCCACCTAGATGCATATTTTTACTATTGTTCATAAGTTTATAAACACTGACAACAAATTTTGTCAACATTGAAGTGGCAGTTTAATATCTTAGTGCTTCATGGAATGAAACTGGCACTACCAACATAACAAGGTGGAAAATAACATCCAAGACCAGGTTCTTGGCCTTCAAACATACCTGAGCAAGAAACTGAGTACCCATTCCAGCCTCAATAATGCCCTTTATATAATAATAAAGTACTTTTATTAAACTTCTATTAGCTTCAAAAATATGAAATTCTTTACTAACAATGTCAACTATGTGAAGGTGGAAGCTTATTTGGCACCACTAACATATGATTTTTTTGTTAGTAACTAAAAATAAAATTTATATGTACTACCTACAAAATAAATAAAATTTGGTAAAATTAAATACATCTAAATTTGAGACTCAACATACCTTGGAATTTCAATCCAATGAACCACTAGGATTTGCTCTAGTTTTGATAGTAGCATGAATAACTTCATGGTTTGACTCTTAAATTTTCCATAGATTCTTATTTAATGGCCTCCCATGATATTTGAGAAATTGAATATTTATTGCAATAGCCAAATTTAAATAGTGCATTATTTTCCTATGTGTTTCATAGTCTTCAAACAACCATATATCTGATTTATGATAGGATATTGTCGAAGCCAAGTTCCAATGACTACCAAAGACCCATTAAGATATTCAATATTTTCCCCATTTACGACTGGGGAAGTTAATTTTTTTTTTCTCTACACACTAACTTAAATAATAATTTGTTCCCTCTTCATTGTCCTTATCAACAATAACTACAAAAACATACCTTATATCACAAAAAACAAATTTTAATGACAATGTCAAGATAGATAATGAGAATTAATAATATATAATGATTAATCGGTAACCTGATTACACTATAGATTAGATACATGGTCAAATTCATGTGATGATGTCATATATGTAAGTTTTAATGTTGGTAGAACCTGATATGTGTCGATTGGAATTAGATGTCTACAACTCCATTCATCCACCCACTCTTGTGACTCACACTCATACCAAACAAATCCCATGCATGCAAAACAAAAACATACCAAGTGTCTTGTATGAATAGTCCAAAAACCTACATTTAAGCTAGAAAATGAATACAGCTCACTTGATCCCATTACAGTCATATAATCCTCATACTTTACTAATTGTTTTTCCTCCATCAACCAGAAATATCTATGAACACTAGAATTTTCTTGAGCACCATGGCCTGTTTTCTCATTACACCATTCAACAATGGTTTTTTCATTAGTCAAATTAGCGTCATCTTCAAATTTCAACTCCTCTCTTGTAATAGCTCTTTTTACACACATTCCATCACCGTCATGCTCCCCTTTTCCATGGATAGTCTCAGTGAAACTCTAAATATGTTATATGCCAGTGGTAATGTGCATCCTGCTGAATCAATAAAATATTTGTGCATTCTTGAAATGTGATGTACAATTATCTAACCAAATATAATGTTGATTGAAAGTAATGATCCTCTCGGATAACTTTCCATAGAACATCTCAAAACAACATTAAATGTACTATGTACAACGATCGATCATCATTGACATAGAAATGATACTCCCTTAATATGTTTTGATATTACTCCATACTATTAGATGCATGCATGAATGTTATATGCATGAATATGATAACATGTATTGAGTTGTAATATTATGACTAAACATCTATTTATGGTTTAAATGTGTAATTATTAACAAAATTGATTACTAAGACAATAGAACCAAGTGAGAATGTAGCCTTATGTGTGTGCCTTGCATCCTCATAAACAATTTCCTCCTTGAATTTGACCATAAATTCTAAAACAAGTATTTATTTTGTAACAAGCTCTCACATTTTAGATGATTTACCATCTTTTACTTGATATGTCATATATTTGTATTTACTCAAACCAACTAATTCATGTCCAATTGCACTTGTACTCTCCTCATGGATACATTTTTTATTTTTAGAAATCCACCACAATTTTTTCATGAGGAGAGTACAAGTGCAATTGGACATGAATTAGTTGGTTTGAGTAAATAAAAAATGTAAATAAAAGTTATATGGCAAAAAATAAAAAATGTATTCTCATTATGGATATATGGCAAAATATATAAAATGTGTCTCCTTATGAGTAATGTATTTTTTGCCTACAACAGTAATTAGTTTTTATTTACTCATGTACTCTTCTCATGGATATATGGAAAAAAATATCATAGTGCATTAAAAACTCAACATGTTGCCTACAACAACAAGTAGTGCGTGTGTGATTTATTTTTACATAAAAGGGTTTAACCATCTCAAAATATCTTTGAGTAATAGAAATTTGTGAATTTTTTTTCAAAAATTTAGAGTGCTATTGTGTTTGGGTTATATCCAATAAATGTTCTAGATATGGTTCATGATTACAATAACCAACTCTTCTTTTCATTACATCTCTTGTATTCGGTAAAACTCTTATATTATCTTTCCAAAATTGTGCAAGTTAATATTTGGGAACATCATCTATAACCTTATCCTTTTGTGGAAGTCTACGAAAGAATGACCAAAGCTCATTAGTATTTACATCATTAAGTTTGTTATGTATTCCAATTACTTTCATTATTATTTTTCTATTATGTTTAGTGCTCGGCTAGTTTTTGAAATCAAGTGTTTTCTTCCTATTTGACCACTGACTACACAAGTTATAATTATTCATCAGACAACATTACAATATTTTTTTGTGTTTTCATGCCTACAATATGATATGCATCATGTAGATTTTCAACAATTTCCTTATTTTCACCATCCATGTTAGATGTTCTTAGTCCTAGGGTGTACATTATAGGTCTCATATTAATCAATTTCATCAATGAAACAAACAATTGACATTTTTGACAATCAAAGTCTAATTTTTCAAAGATATTATTCCAAATTCTTTCAGCTAATATTTTTGAATGATAGTCAAACATTTTATTAGGCATTGATTTCAAAATGTTTTCATCGACTTCAATTAAGTACTTGCCTTTTCCATGCAAAAACCTTGGAGGTGTAATTTTTTGATATGGTGTTTCCATATCATTATATTCACTGGTATTTTATTCATTTTTACTTTCATTGTTTAGTGTTTCCATGGGATTTTCTTCATTGTTACTTTCATCATTCTATGTTTCCATGAAATTTTATTCATTGTTAGGAGGTAAATCATCATGCATAGACTCATCATGAAAAAAATTAAAAATTCCATATTTTGAATGTGGACATGCAACATAATTTGGAATTTTAGGTAAAAATTCATCATCATTATTCAATTCATATTATTAATTTCATCATTATCTATGACATTTGTTTCTTTAGGGATAGTGTTTGTACCTTGTCTTGAGCGAAATGTTTGAATTCATACCTTTTATTTTTCTCCCAACATTTTTAATTGTTTTTATGTTTTGTGATTTAACTAATTTATCTTCCTTAAATGAGACCAATCTCCCATGACTAGACAAACTTGATAGTTTTTAATGGTAGGGTCTAAAAATAAGTTGATTCTTTGTTATCTTCAACATGTAGGGTGCAAAATGATGTAGAGAATATAAGTGGAAATAAAATTATTGAAAGAGGTTAAAAATAAACATTAGAGGAAGAGTGATGTATATAAACTCTTTCATTCTCTTCTCAACCCAACTCAGATACCTACCAACACAAACTCATGCATTCAATAAGTCTTCAGACTTGTCTTCTTTGTAAACTCTCTCACTTGACTTGACATAATTCTTGGTTTGATCCATTCATAGGGATTATTCATTTTTTCACTATAATTTTAGGTTATTTATACAACTCATTTTATATACATATCATCAATCCATTCATTCTCCATCCCTCTACAAGCAATTTCATTCACCAACCTTCACTAGACTTGGCAAAATCATCTATATCTTGATCAGGGTTTCATATGTACATTATGTCAACATGAATAGTTTATTTTATGTTAAAAAATATTGACTCAATTAACTTTAACCACTATCTTAACCTTAAATGTCTACTTCACCTCTCAAACCCACAATCTCACTTCACCTCCCAAACCCACAATCTCACTTCACATCAAATAACCTTTTTTCTTACTTTTTCCTTTTGTATAGACTGGTATATATCAATAACGAAAAAACAAGGGAATTTTATGACACCCTCTATCCTATTTAATCTCTCCTCAAATTTCCAAGACCTAACATCTTATTCTTCACCACTAACTCTCCATTTCCTCTTTGACATTAGCCCTTTTAGGCCTAACTACCCATGTCTAATAACACAATCAGTAATAGCCATTTATACGGTGTCCATATGGGTAAAAAACCTTATAAATCCTCTTATTCATGCTTAAAACCTTTTAACTACAAAATTTGGGCAAGTTCCATTGGTTACAACACTAGATATTCAACTTTTTCCAATTTAACCCTAAACTAGGGTTTTTGCAGTCTTACAAAGACCTGAGAGGGTCTGTTTGAAATGTTTAGATTATAGTATTATTTTTAAAGAAATTTGAAACTTGTATAGATTATGTGAAATTCTAATACACCTCCAAAATTCACCAAATTTCCACTCTAACCCCTCTATTATGCCTTTCATCAAAGTTTGGGCTTGACTATGCAGGTTTCTTAAGTCTCAATAGAACTGTATTCACTTTTACACAAAATGGTATAAAGAAATTACAACCCAATACACAAGTAACCCTTAATAATATAATAAAAAACTTACAAATTAATTTAGGAGCATCAACAACTCATTCTATCATGTATTTTTTGCATTGCTTAGTCCTCACAATTAAACACCAATATGCATAGATAGTCAACAGGGTTTGTTTGCAACTTACCTTCACAACAGGACAGGTTCTTGATGTTTTTTGAAAGTTGAGCCTTCTTCAACACTAAATTTTTTTGTGACACTCTTAACACTATGCTTAAGGAAATTCTTTCTATTTTAGTCTCTTAACTTCATTGACAAAACGTGAAATTTTCTTGCATAGTCACAGTCTTATAATTTGCACTACATATCACTATCTCCCAAGGTGTTAAGGTTTTCAAAGCATTAATTTGAATTAACAAAACAATAAAAATTCATAGGCAAATACTTATATGTTCAAACAAACTATCTTTCATTAATTCATTTTCTTTGCATAAAACTGTCTCCATGGACAGGGTATAAGAACCTTATGGTTTTCATCACATTGTCAGACTCCTCCATACCTCTACCTCTTCCCAAAATTTAAAAATAAATTCCTCCTAATTCATAATTCCTACTTCCAACTAACTACCTACTAAATATTCTATGAGACCAACTCTCTTATTCAATCCAAAACTCATGACATAATATGGGAAACTACCTTCTTTTCATAACTAACTCTCGTGTAATTGCCTTAGTACAATCACTACACTCCAATTCATGGTTTTTTGACATTTTGTATGTAATAAATTTTATTATACACATGTAGACTCCTCTAGGACATAATCATAACCTTTGCTAACTTGGCATTCTTTAAAATTAGCCCAAAACAGTCCTAAACATACTAATTTAAATTCAAATATTCAAAATTGTGTTTTGGCGAGAAAAGTTCCAAAGCCAAAGAACACTCAACTCAAGGACACCTAATGACTTATAAAGACTCAATCCTCTTCCAATAAATTATAATATACGTAAGACACTTGCATTTGATCACCTTTATAGAATTTGTTTGATGCCCCTGCATCAAAGAGTTTCATCTATTGTGCAATTAATTGTATGTATTGTGTCTACATAGTTATATATCATATTAATATGTTATATGATTATTATTTGATGTAATTGGGGTTAATTGATGTCCAAATCATGTCCCATACAACTGATATTAGGTTTAAAAAGGGTTCAATTGGCCCCAAATAATATCCTGTACTTATAATTAGATTCAAGGGGTTTATATTAGCCTCAATTGCCTTTGTGATTGTATTTGTGATAAAATTGAGGTTGATTGAGCCCCAAATCACATTTTATAGTTGTGATTACGTTGAAGGAGCTAAAATTAACTCAATTTTATTTTATTATTGAATTAGTTGACTATTTGTTTTATGACAGTGGGGTCAATTGACCCCCAAATTACATCCTATATAATTAAAATTAGGTTCATGGGGTTCAATTTCATCCAGCTTGCATCATTGATTATAATAATCAACTAATTGGCTTGATATGTCTATAAATATGAGCTAATTTAGCTCTAAATCACATCTTAGATTCACATTTAGGTTCAACGGGTTTAGATTGTCCCCAATTACCTTTATATTTACATTTGTGATAAAACTAGGATTGATTAAGCCATATGTTGCATCATATACAATCAATTGAGCCATAATTTAGATTCATGGGGCTCAATTTGGCCTAAATCATGTCTCTAATTTCACCAATTGACTAACTTGATCAATTCATGATAGAATCGAAGCTAATTTAGCCCCAAATCATATCTTGCTCTTGTATTTAAGTTGAAGAGGTTCAAGTTGGCCCCAATTTCCTTTGTGATTGAATTGGTGGACTATTTGCTTTATTTTGTTTTGATAGTGGGGTTGATTGACCCCCAAATTACATCTTACATAGTCAAAATTAGGTTCATAGGGTTCAATTCTGTCCAATTTTTATCATTGATTATAACAATCGACTAATTGGCTCAATATATTAGGAAATATGAGCTAATTTAACCCCAAATCATATCCTAGACTCATAATTAGGTTCAACATATTTAGATTGGCCCAAATTACCTTCATATTTTCATTTATGATAAAATTAGGCCCGATTAAGCCATATGTTACATCCTATACAATTGATCGAGCCATACTTTAGGTTCATGAGACTCAATTTAGCATAAATCATGTGTCTAATTGCACTAATTGACTAATTGGATCAATTCATGATGGAATTAGAGATAATTTAAGCCACAATCATGTCCTCCTCTTTAGTTAGGTTGAAGGGGTTCACATTGGCCCCAATTTACTATGTGATTGAATTTTTAGACTATTTGCTTTATTTTATTATGACAGTGGGGTCGATTGACCCCCGAATTACATCCTACATAGTCAAAATTAGGTTCATAGGGTTTAATTTCATCTAACTTACATCACTGATTGTATTAATCGACTAATTTATGTGATATATCAATAAATATGAGCTAATTTATCCCCAACTTCTATCTTAAACTCACACTTAGGTTCAACAAGTTTAGATTGGCCCCAATTACCTCTATATTTGCATTTATGATAAAACTAGGGTTGATAAATCCATATGTTACATCTTATAAAATTTATTGAGCCATAATTTAGGTTCATAAGGCTCAATTGGGCCCAAATCATGTCTCTAATTACACCAAATGACTAATTAGATCAATTCATGATGGAATCAGGGCTAATTTAGCCCTAAATCATGCCCTAATCTTAAAATTATATTGAATGGGCTCAAATTAGCCTCAATTTCCTCCTTGATTGAATGAATCAACTATTTGGTTCATTATATAGTGACATTAGGGTCAATTTCACTCCAAATCACATCATATACAATTGAAAATAGGTTCATGTGGCTCAATTTTGCTAAAATTATGTAATTGATTGCACCATTTGACTAACTGGCTCAATCTATGATGAAATCAAAGCCAATTTGGCCTCAAATCACATTGTATAGTCACAATTAGGTGAAAGGAGCTCATATTGACCATAATTACCTCTACATTGAACCAATCGATTATTTCATTCATTATATAATGACATTTAAGTTTATTGAGCCCCAAACCACATCCTATACATGTCAAACTTACATTTGCCATTGAACTAAATGATTCTTTACTTCATTTTATGATGAAATTGGAGCCTATTAAGCCCTAAATCATATTTTATAGTCACAATTATGTTGAAGGGTCTCAAATTAGCCTCAATTGCCTTCAAATTGAATAAATGGGTTATTTGGTTTATCTTGTTATGATATTGGGATTAAGAGCCCTAAATTACATCTTTTATGGTCAAAATTAGGTTCACGAGCTTCAATTTTGCTCAAATTACATCACCAATTGCACCAATTCATTCATTCACTCAATATATAAGGAAATCTAAGCTAATTTAGCCCCAAATCACATCTTATTATTATAGTTATGTTCAATAATCCATATGTTACATCCTATATAATTGATTGATCCATCCTTTAGGTTCATGGGACTCAATTTGGCACAAATCATGTATCTAATTGCACCAATTTACTAATTGGATCAATTCATGATGGAATCAAAGCTAATTTAAGCCACAATCATGTCCTCCTCTTTAATTAGGTTGAAGGGGTTCAAATTGGCCCTAATTTACTATGTGATTGAATTTGTGGACTATTTTCTTTATTTTGTTATGATAGTGGGGTCGATTGACCCCCAAATTACATCCTACATAGTCAAAATTAGGTTCATAGGGTTTAATTTTGTCTAACTTGCATCACCAACTGTAACAATCAACTAATTTGCATGATATGTTAGGAAATATGATCTAATTTATCCCCAACTTATATCCTAGACTCACACTTAGGTTCAACAAGTTCAGATTGGCCCCAATTACATCTGTATTTGCATTTGTGATAAAATTAGGGTTGATAAATCCATATGTTACATCTTATACAATTGATTGAGCCATAATTTAGGTTCACAAGGCTCAGTTTGGCCCAAATCACGTCTCTAATTGCACCAAATGACTAATTAGATCAATACATGATGGAATCAAAGTTAATTTAGCCCTATATCACGTCTTACTCTTGCAATTATGTTAAATGGGCTCAAATTGGCCTCAATTACCTCCTTGATTGAATGAATCAACTATTTGGTTCATTATATAATGACATTAGGGTCAATTTCACTTCAAATCACATCATATACAATTGAAAATAGGTTCATGTGGCTCAATTTTTCTAAAATTATGTAATTGATTGCACCATTTGACTAATTGGCTCAATCTATGATGAAATCAAATCCAATTTGGCCTCAAATCACATTGTATAGCCACAATTAGGTGAAAGGAGCTCATATTGACCATAATTACCTCTACATTGAACCAATTAATTATTTCATTCATTATATGATGACATTTGAGTTTATTGAGCCATGAAACACATCTTATACATGTCAAACTTGCATATGTCATTGAACCAAATGATTCTTTACTTCATTCTCTAATGAAATTGGAGCCTATTAAGCCCTAAATCATATTTTATAGTCACAGTTATGTTGAAAGGTCTCAAATTAGCCTCAATTGCCTTCTGATTGAACCAATGGGCTATTTGGTTTATTTTGTTATGATATTGGGGTCAAGAGCCCTAAATTACATCCTTTATAGTCAAAATTAGGTTCACGAGCTTTAATTTTGCTCAAATTACATCACCAATTGCACCAATTCACTCATTCGCTCAATATATCAGGAAATCTAAGCTAATTTAGCCCCAAATCACATCCTATTATCGTAGTTATGTTCAAGGGGTTCAAATTGGCCCTAATTGCCTCCACCATTGAAACAATTGACTCTTTCATTCATTTTGTAATGAAATTAGGCCTGGATGAACCTTAAATCATATTCTATATAGTCAAAAATATGTTCATGAGTGCAAACACACCAAAATTGCATCATTATATCCATTATGTCCTTTTTGTGGTAGTGTATATATTGACACACTCCATTTTAAAATTAAAAAATCAAATTATAAATGTGAACAGATAGATACATAAACAAAAACACGTATATGTAGATCCATTTTGTTTTTCTGTGCAATGTTAAAGAAACGAGTGTACACATTATAATGTGTGCTTTGTTATGTTTGAATTCAAAAATCATGCCTTTTGGCTTAGAAATGGCTTAGATTCTCGAGCATGAGGCTTGGACCTACTAACACATAGTCAAATCTGAGTGTTTTGACAAAAAATAATGAAACTCAAACTTCTATCATCATAAACACTATGAATTTCAATGAAACAATTCAAAAAATTATTACTATGACGTCAAGCACACTCTCCTCTTTCCAAATATATGTTTTTTTTAAAAAAAAATTGGACTGTTTTAAGGTTTCCATCTATGTTGATTTATACCTATGGCTTTTTGAGGCCATTACATGCCATAAATATACATGCCTATATACATTTATGTAATTTTTTCATTGATCCAAATGTAAAAAAGATTATTGATCACAAACTAGGCCTAATTATATACACATTCCAAAAAAACTATTTTTTCATTTTTGTAGGTAGTTATGGAGGTCCTACAACCATCTATCCATTTTTTATCGATTTTCATATCTATTTACTTGTAAAAGCAATAAAAAAATATTCATTATTATTATTTTAAATATAGGTCACAAATTATATGATCTTATCTAAATTACTACCAAAGAGTTTGAAACAATACTATATGATGCTAAAAAAAAGATGCACCATACGAACAACTATCTACTCTATTTTTCTTAAAATATAGGAATTAATCTTCAAATTTTAGATGTTTGACCTACTTATTATTAACCATTTTTTTAAAAAATATATATTTTTAAAAACTAGACTCAAAATACTACAATTTATGTTCTAATACCATCTTTAAATTTTGAGTGTAGTCATCTCGAATAATCTACAAAAGTTGAGATTTCTAGATTTTCAAAAAAAACATGTCCATGGGTAGGCCCCTTTTTGTCCCCTAACTTTCTACACTTACCCATTAGCACATTTGTGTTTTGTAAACTATTACATTCTTACATTTACATACATTTTTTAAGACCTCATTATATAAGCATTTCCATAACATTTATCACATCAAATCCATGACATTTCACATATTCCTAGTCATCTACAACGCATAAACTGAAAAGGAGACATTACAAAGTTTAACAAGTGTTATAAAATGATGAAACCGAATGGATTATATACATATAAATAAAAATATTTCAATATACATAGGTTTTAGTACCTCACCATCATACTAAGAGGGGAAGTGTGGTAAAAACTTCAAAAAAATAATAAATAACACTAGCATCTAAATAAATCACCTAGAACTAATCCTAATTATCCCTTATAAGAACCCCTCATGGAAGAATTTTGTGAGCTCCTACTTTTTTCCCTATGAGAGCCCCCTAACGTCTTATGTCATGGCCTCTTACTTTAACTTTTATACCTTTGATCATTGGTGTCAACCTGAGATCCCTCTCCTCCTCCGGTCTGCCTACTAGAAGAGGCACATTTGCTCTTCACTATAAGTAGATCACCCAAGGTTTTAACCTAGGTATATAATGCAACAATATTCTCCCCTCATCTAGCCAGCTCATGATCCCTATGATATGTGAGGGTAAAAATGTCATAATGGCATCCCACACTATCAGGTAATCATGGGTTGAAGAGAATCACATCTTTGCTCATGTCAATGGCTGCGTGGAATAATTCAAGATATGTATCCCAAATCATATTTTTCTACTTGGTCGTAGATTCTACACATCACCACACACACACACACATATTAGGAATAGGATTTATAAATAATAGAACTAGCAAAAATGAAAAAACAAAAGTTTTAACAAACTTACTTGGATCCCCCTCCTACCAATCAAGGTCAGACTCATCATCTAAAATCATATCTACCTCCTACTCCTCCCCAATTCCTTCCTTAGGTTGAGCCTCAACTCTAACTCCTCCTACCTTCGTCATTAACTACTAATGTGCAACATCACCCCCTACTCTAGGATCATGTCCTCCTCTTCTTGTTGTTGCTAATTGTTGTTATGCAACATCACCTCCTTCTCTAGGATCCTATCTATCCTATGCCCCTACTCTAGGGTTGTATGGCCCTCTTGACTCTTGGATCTCCCCATATTGGTGTCCCTCAAGTCAGTGGCTGCCATGATAATTGACCCAGTCGACAATCCTTGGTCTCTCTCCCCTTGTAAACCATGTGTGGGATAGGGAGATTCACCTTGTACTAAAGGCCAAACTACTGAAGGACTCTAGCAACTAGGTGTGTCTCAATGTATCCCTCTATCTCTAACCTTTCACATTATCTCATAGGCTATCAATGTAATCACCTCATCACCCCATAATCCTCCCATCCTAGTAAAGGGTCAAGCAATCATGTATCTAGTGGTGAGAGTAGCCATGGCTCTGGGAATATCTCTAAATCATGCCATACCAGACCATTTAAGACCATATTACACTTGAATAACACATGCAACAACTATATCAAATCCCCTCTAATATGGGGTCATCCACTTATACACCCAACACATCACTAATGTTGGGTGGCTTGAAGAAAGTGCACTAAATTAGGATATATTATAGAAATCCCTATAAGTTTTGGACAAAACATTATGGGCCCAAACATATACCTCTTGTGCTCCTCATTGCCCTTGATCATAGGTTGTCAGTAGTAAAGTAACATGTTTTTATCCTTGTTCCCAACCAAACGTGAGGCCAACATGCCAATGATGATCTTATGAATGTTAGGGATCTTAACCCTCTCTACTCTAATGAAATGAATCTTCTCCTTTGTACCCATATTAGTTATATCCCCATCCCTCAAATAATATTCCCATCTTCAAACCTCTACACTATCTATGGCCTCCCTCAGGGTCAATGTTCACCCTATCACAAGTAGCCCCATGATCCTATACACATCTTCCAAGGTGATAGTCCACTCACCCAAAACCTGTGGGAATCAAAAAGTGTTTCAATTGACATCCCAATATGTGAACAAATTAGGGAAATCTCCTATGTATTTAATAATTCTATCACTCAGGGCACCCACTCTTATTATCTGAAGTTGCTCCATCTCACATAGTCTCCCTACACCCATCAAAACAAGGTCTAGTTAGTCCATACTGTTAAAAATCCATCTTAACCCCTATTATAGCAAAACTGCCATTATATGCAAGGGGTAGTTGTGAAACCACTGTGATGGTTGTGTGACTATTAGTAAATGTTAACTAGAGGTTTTGTAATGGTTGTAATGGTTTCATAACCACCTTGTTGATTGTGTAATGGTCATTAGTTTCATAATTGTCATGATAATTACAAAACTGTCAGGTCGATGGTGTAACTAGTGGTTTCATCTACCCCACCCAAAAAATTAAAAAAAAAAACATTAAAATACTTAAAATTTCACTTATAAACCAAAAATTCACGCAATTTGCTAATTTCTATCTATTATGAACATTTTGACTAGCAATTCATCAAATTTGACTTCTCCTAGAGGATTTTTTTTGACAAATGTAACAAACTTTGGGATTTGAAGGAAAATGAACAAAAACTAATATGTGCCTAGGCCCTGTCTACTAACACTGGTGTTAGTGCCATCATTGTTATACGATTTCTCCATCATCTATCTTCATTCAAAATTTGGTCAAATTTGGGCTAGAGTTCAAATTTGACAATTGGTTGGATGTACCAAATTTAGAATAGAAAATTATTTATCATAACTTTTCATTTCTTTATTTTATTTTAAAATTGCCTTTTTTGAAGGAGTTTACCATATATGTTATATTTTCCACCTACTTTGATGTGTTTGTGATATTTTTAGGTATAAAGCAACAAAAAGCGACTTAGGTAGTACCCTTCCCCTCTAACAATAGATGATGCCTCTTTGTCAAATGCTAGGCTCCATCCCCCAATGGGATGGAACGAGTAGTGTTTTCATCCCTTCCACATATGGTAAGTACTCTTGCCTTGTATTTTGATTAAATAGTGCATTTTCAATCTTTTCAATATACTGCACTTGATTCTTATTTTTTAGTTGCAAGTGATGCAACATCTCGACTGGCTTTGCCTCACCACACAAGTAAGGTAAGTTTTCTAACCCTCCCCTTCAATGTCATGGGTTTATTATTAGGAAAATCACCCTATCCAATTTATGAAAGGGTGCCTCCCCAAGGGGGCAATATTAATGCACCCAAAAAATTACATAGTGTAACATTTTGAAAATTCAATGATGATGCAAAAACCACTGAAAAAATGTAACATACTCAGATCATTTTCCTTCCCATTTTTTCCTTTTGAGACTTTTAAAACTTCACCTAAGTAATATATTTGAAAATAAATACGCTCCAAATGTCCTAAACCTAGATTTTTATGATGGACATAAAAATTATTGTTTTACCTCGATGGTTGCACAAGCCACCCCAGAGGTTGCATAATTGTTACTCTACTTAAAGCAGTAGTTTCATCACCTTTTTTGGAACTATCAATTCAACTCACATGGTGCGTGTTTTTTAAAATTTTCTCTTATTTTCTATTCCACTTCTAATCGTGTCTCCCCAATTAACTCCTCACTACCCTAGTTAAACTCCTCACTACTCCAATTAGTTCCTCACTACCCCTAGTTAACTCCAGTGAACTCCTCATTGCTCTTAGTTTATAGAAATATTTGCTTCCATAGAAATTGAAAGAAGGAATATTAGATGTAGAGAAGGATAAAATTCGTGATTGAACAACTGGTACTCTATCATTTTTTAAGGCCAACCACATATCAACTAAAATTTCTCTTCACCTTCTTGACTTTAGTCTTAATTCCATTATTTTTTTGCACATCTTAATAAGAAAACATCCCATGGATTGAAATTTTTGAAGAAGACAAAAATTGTACTCTATTATTTTTCTAAACGCTAGCCACATACCTGTTGTAATTTTCCTTTCACCCTACTTGCAATTTTAGTCTCCATTATTGTGCATCCCCTTTTATTAAGGAAAAAAATCCCTAGATCAAGATACACAATTTCATGGAGGTGTAGCTCGAGGATTGAAGATACACAACCAATAGCACACTTTGGATTTGTCATTTACACTTAACAGGTCAAAGATTTTTTCATTTTAGCTTTCCTTTTTTCTTTTAAGATTAGACTTATTTATTTGAATTTTTTAAATTAGGTTAAAGACAAAACATAAATCATTTTATGTTTATTTTAGCAATTGCCAAAACTTTGTATTGGATCACCTCTATAACATTAATACACTGTATAAATCTTGGGGAATATTTCTTCACATCTTCACCCTTACTTCATCTGACATAGGATCCCAGACAGCTAATCCATTTGTTTCTGGGTATATGTTATGTATTTTCCATTTCTTCAAACTTTCATAATTTATAGGTTTTCCATAATTTTTATTTCTTCAAATCTTTTGTGCATACATAAATTTATTTGAAGTTAAGGCCTTTGTGTCTCTTATGCAGAGTAATCTTCCTAGAATTATCTTTGTTTCCCCCTTTATACCTGTAAATCCCCTTTGAATAAATAGTTATTACTTTGTTAAATGAACAGAAGAAATTGCTTGTGTAAATACAACATGCATTATAAATATTCTTGAGTGTCGTTTCTTTACTTCTTTTTATTGTAAATAGTTTATTTCTTCATCTTTAACCTCTTACAGATATAAAGATTGGATTGTTATTATTTTTCATACATAGAATATTTGTCCACAGTAGCCCATACTTACACATTATTTCTTCCCAGTAATTTTCTTCTAATTGTTTACCCATAACATTAAATTATGTGTTTTCTTTTCCTTTCCATAAAAAAATATTATATTGAAAACTTACCTAATTTTATATCAATCCAACTACAATAGAGGCTTACATCAATCTGGATCATCGTAATACCCAACAATTTCATTTACATTTACATTCAACATTTTACATTTGCATGTCTAGTAAATCAATTCAATTTTAACTTTACATTTTGCATTCATTCAAAAATTTGAAAACACATTTTAAAAAAGTCATTTAGATCATTCCATTTTTAGTATTACATTCATTCGGATTTGAAAATGAAAAAATACAAAATCATTTAATTAGTTTACCTAAAACTGTGCATTCTTTATTTTAAAAAAAACCAAAAAAATATTAAATTGGTTATTAATTCCCAGCATCACACTTCATCAATTAATTAGTTTCATTTTTACATGAACATTGAAAAATGACAAAAACGTTAATCATTTGTTTGTATTTTTAGCATTGCACTTTTAATTAATTTATTTACATGTGTAAATATAAAAAGAGATGATATTTTCACTTGCATTTATTTTCATATGATTTAGATAATTAAAGAACCAAAAATATTTTCATATGATTTAGATAATTAAAGAACCAAAATTATTTTCATTAGAAGTAAACAATACTTTACTTATATTTAGTTACTTGTAAAGTTATTTGTACATTTCCATATGAATAAGATTTAGTTTATCTATTTAATTTAAATCTTTCATTTTGTAAAAATTTAGAAATGAGTCCCCACACATACATTTTAAAATTAAAAATCAACTTTAAATTTTAACCAATGCACTCGTGCCCACATTTTTGGATGACGCTCTTAGAACAAGTGTATCCACATAGAATAAGATCTTTTCTACGAGTATTCATCTCTATTTAGACAAAAAAATACATAAAGTGATATTGACTCCGAGCTCTAACTAAAGGTCTTTTACTCAATCCCATTATCACATTTAATAATCAGTGAGTTTGAGGCCCTATATAAATAAACTAGATTAGCGCAAGCCTAATTGCTAGGGAAATTAATTTTTTAGCTCATTAACAAGTTAACCTTCATATTTGATTTCACTCTCCATCCTTGGGTCTATCCTTGTCCCATTTATTCACTTTTACATATGACATTTCTTGGATGAGACTAACCCAATCAAGTTGGTCAAATACCCAAGGTAATTCATTGTCCATTCAAAGAAAACAACATTGACCAAGAGATATGTTATCTAGTTCTCCTAGAATCTGGGCATTCCAAAGCCCTTATTACTAGATAGTTCATTGCATTAAATGAACACTACAAAGCTGCAAAAGAATATTTGAACAAAAGAGCACACCTTGTAGTATGCATAGTCCATAATCTTGAATGGGTAGCCAAACCTATCAAACAAGCTCATCCATTCAACAAGTTCAATCTATTCAACCCATTCAGCTAGATCATTATCTACATAGACCCATATTTCTTCCAACTATCTCAACCCAACCTTCAGAAGTAGAGTGCGTAAGGTTAGTGTGTCATTTTCCATACATAAATATTCTCATCTTTTCATCAATCAAGTCATAGGTACATACCAAATTAACGAAGATAAGTTTTTATCATATCAAGATTTACAACATAGTTTGATTACTTATTTTGATGTCTTTGAGATTGAGAATATTACTAAAGGGAACAATCGACACGCTGATACTATGGCTAGTGTTTCTTCACTTGTTCTTATTGAAATCACAAATGATTATGATTTACTTATATTAAAACATTGCAACAATTGACTATTTCATTACCAAATGTAGATAGCTTAGAAGTATTTTCTATTGATAGTGAAACTAATGTTCTAAAATGGGATATCAACATCTATAACTTTCTCACTGATGAGACTATTCTTATAAAGTTTACCAAAAACAAGAAGGAGAGGCTACTTGATATGTTATCACCAAGGATTTTATTTTTAAAAGTTCCTTCAAATGCCAATTACTTAGATGTTTGGAACATGAAGAAGCTAAAATTTCCTTATAAGAGGTTCATGATAGAGAATGTGGTGGTCATTTTAGTGGCAAAGCAGTGTTGTTGGCCTTCCATGGATAAATAATGTTAAGAATATGCAATAGTTTTTTAACAATGTCAACGACATAGTATTTAACATGTGCCATCTCAAGATTATAGTCTTTAGTGTCACCTTGGCCATGCTCCCTTTAGGAGTTCGATTTGGTGGGTAAAGTTTATTCCGCATCATCAGAAGATCATAAGTCCATAACTACAATTATTGATTAATTTTACTGAATGGGTTGAGGCCATTCTTATGACACATATTATTTATTGATTTGGCATCCCATCGGTATTTGGCCATTCTTTTAGAATCTACTACAAGTGAGGATATATGCATATTTCTTATGACACATATTATTTATTGATTTGGCATCCCATCGGTATTTGGCCAATCTTTTAGAATCTATTACAAGTGAGGATATATGCATATTTCTTATGACACATATTATTTATTGATTTGGCATCCCATCAATATTTACAAATTATAATGGTTCATTTTAAAAAAATAAAATAGTAAAGAAGTTTTGTACAAAATATAATATTTGGCATATGTTTTCTATACCTTATTACCCACAAGGGAATTGCCAATCTGAGGCTATGAACAAGACAATTGTAAACAATTTGAGAAAAATTATTTGCAAAGCATAATGAAGATTGACATAACTATATTATTACACATTATGGGCTTATCATACTAGTGTTTGGATGGCTATGGGGGCAACCCTCTATTCTCATGTATGGTGATCCCTCCCACTTGCACTCAAGATTCTTTCTCTACACATATCACTTAAAGGTATTATAAATGATGAATAATATAAACAAAAACAAACACATCAATTGGAGATGCTTGATGAGACACACACACATGCTATCAAGCATCTACAAGTTTATTAAAAACAAATAAATAAAGCTCACAACAAAAATATTGAATCAAGAGAGTTTCACATTGGTGATTTGATATTAAAATAAAATCAAAAGAACACAAATTAAAATAAGGAACACAAGGGCAAATTTAAACCAAATTTTATAGGTCCCTTTGTTGTTACAGAGAAATTTGGAATAGATGCCTACTAATTGTCCACTTTGGAAGAAAAACCACTGAAAAATCCCATGAACATTAAGCACTTAGGACATTTATATACCTGAGACCTTCACCCTGCCTCTACAAGAATTGTTTTCGTATGTTTTGTCTAGCTTAACCTATATACCTTTTGCATACAAAACATCTATTGGGACACATTATTTGCCCATCTCACCTTGGAGCCTATCATATATATCTTGTCATCTTTGAGGTAATACAACATTTTTCACATGATACTACATTAAACATTACATGAGCATACATATATATAGATATCATCATGCCCACATGGGGCATACATCACATTACCAATACTTGAGCATCATTGATCCTATACCACTTTTTTGAAGCCATATTACCTATGTGCCTTGCATTACTACACTAGTGGGCACCTTTGACCTTCCACATGGTTTACATCTTGGCACATAGTTATTGTCATATTTCATATATACATGTTTATATCTTACAAATTGGTGTACATGACCTATATATTGCCAAGAGGGAATTATACCTACATGGTCCTTATGGGTTACTAATTTGACATATCCTACATGGACCAGGACATCCTCACCACCATCATATTCACCTTACTTAGGAGTTTCATTGATCATATTCTTATATTGACATATATTTTTGCATCAGACACTTGTGTCCTATAAGCCTATATTATTTTATATATATCCTTATCTTATATAGACACATGATTGGTTTTCACACATGATACATCTATGGCAATGTCTTATTATCTTGGGAACTTTATTTACACATCCGGGCAAGTTGTTTTCTCATTCATCATCATCCTCATTGGCAGATGCATTCACCCTTGAACCTTCCCACAAAGTTAATTGTATTACATGGTTCTCATATGGACCTTGGTTCATCTCTCCTACTATATCTACTATGAGGAATATTATTTCCCATCCATCTCATCATCCTCATTAAGGATGCACCATATATATTGAACCATACATTAGGACATTTTATACAACATTGGTACTCATTAGAGTAGTATAATTTGTGTGGAGCCTTGCAAGATCACATCTTTTCTATGCCATATGACACTTATATATGTTACTTGTACTCCATAGAGTTGCACATTGGACATTGAGCTGTATATGCCATTTATCTATCTTTATATGACACTTGGGGCATGACTAGTTACCTGTATCCAACCCATTATGGAACTTTGCAAGTAATATTTTACATTAGTTACACATGTTTATGTAAATTGTAAAATGGTCTCAGATATTTTCAATATTATTGTAAATGGTGATTGAAACCCTATTAGTTTTTAGATGATTGATTGTGGGCACATGTTATTCAACCCCTCACCTCTAAAGGGGGGCATATATCAAGGCATTTTCAAAATGTATTGTGCAAAAAAAAATGGAGCAAAAGCTTTTTTGAGTAGTTTTTTAGAGTACACTCCTCCTAAGATAAAGTTAGGCATGATCATTTTTTGGTTTTCCACAATGCGAAGGTTGCTAAGAAATAGTTGGGGCTCTCCAAAGAGCAAATTTATATAATTCCTTGATCAAGAAGTGGATTGGGCTCATAGAAACTCTTAGATAAGTGTTGGTTGTGTTTAGTGCTTGTCAAAAGTTTAAACATGAAAAAGTGTTGTTACAAAATATTGGGAAAATACAAACTAGGTGTATTCATTCATATGCTCCCTTTTCAAATTCAAATTTCAATTTCAAATTTTCCAATATTTACCATGAACAAGATATGACATTGATTACTTGTTGGCAACTGGCCATTGTTGACAAGGATTAAAAAGTTTGCAAAGTGACAAAAGGTGTGGATGGATACATGATATAAAATCTCCCTCCTCCCTATGGTAAGTCAAGGTACACACTTTAATTATGTATTACTTTGATGCACACATGCAACACTCACATACACACATCAAAGCAGGGACATTATGTAGACACTCGGGTCTAGTACAAACATTCTTATTAAAATCTGTTTAACACCTTGACTAAGGGGTTTATTGGCGCTTGTTTATCTTTCTTATTCTCCTTCCTGCAATCTCATGATTTTGTCATATTTTTGTTGTGCTCATAAGCTTGTTTTCTCTCTCATCTATTTATGTACTTGTTTCTTCCTTTGGGATAGGGATAATGGTCTACTAATCTTGCCTTAGGCATCATCTGTGTTTTTGTGGGCCCTTCTACTTAGGTCACGTATTTTTGATGTTTAGATCTATTTGTTGGTTGTTTCCCTTTTTCTTTATTAGCTTGTGTGCCAATAACTCTTTACTTTAAATAATGAAAAACCTATACATACAAATCATTTATGAACATTGTAAAAAGGCCTTCCAGCCAAAAAAATATTTGAAAATCAACCAAAATACACATCATTAAGGTTTCATAAAAGTTTTTAATCTATTTTGTTCATTCTCAAGTCTAGGCACACTTTACATTGATTTTTCTACTACTCAAGGACTTACATCTTGTACCGAAATTGACCTAGAAGAATTTGCATATAGTTGCATCTCACATTTAAGGAGAGAAAATGGAGTTGCTTCTCTCAAATTCTCCCTTTACATTGCACATGAACTATAGGGGATCTAGTTCTAACATGTAAGATGTGTAGTTGCAACCCCACCTAGGTGGCTCCCTGAGCCAAGTACTTCCCTTCTATTTTTCTTTGACATCTTGTGGCAAGCTACATCAAAGACATTGAAGAAATAATTCATGTAATTCTATCCACCATTTTAGTGAAGTGAAGGTATGACATTAGTTGCACATATGTGCAAAAGAATTTAGAATCCAAAAGTCAACACATAATAAGATCAATGCAACATGACATGTATGGTGGTTAAACTAGTTGAATGATGATCCTGCCCAGGGCACAATTGACGTAGGGGCCGACCCCATCCCTGCACAATCAAAAGTCTAAAATTGACACGGAGACAAACATAGGCCTGCATAGTCTAGGACCACTCTTAGAAATTCAAAAAACATCAAGGTGTGATCATTCCATCATCTTTTATTTATTTAAAAATTCAATTGTCAATTTTAGTAATTTCCATTCTCTTGTTTACATATTTTTAGCCACTAGCGTAGATTCGAAAGTACTATTTTACATTGTTGAATGGTATATTTCCCTAGTGCACATGTTTTATTTTGTTTCATTGATAAACACTTAAAGGATGAAACACCATTGTAAGGCGAAAGTTCTTTAATTAGTTAAGGGTAAAAGTTTGTCACTCGTCTGTTTTAATTAGCAATTGATTGAGATATTATGGCACTTGCGAAAGCAAATAATCTATGGGACTACCAAGTAGTAACATGATATAATATGCACAAACACCACCTATGAAAAGGGCCCTCACCATAACCTTGCGATAAAGCCATTTCTTTCTTAAGGTTCAATATTCTATTATTAATCTTAATCAAAATTTATAATATATCGGGTAAGTTTGTTTATTCAAACATAACATTCAAAATGTCAATATAATTGATTTGAGTGTTACTCTAAGTTGTGCACCCTATTCACTCCGTCACCACCATCCATGAGGCACAAAATAAATAAATTATATTTGCCATTCTTCCTCAAGAGTTGTCCATACATCGATGTCGCATTTATGATGGTGCAAAGTAGTTCTTAACTAAACTATCAACATTATTACTTTCCATTTTATTTTTGCACCTATTTAAACTTTCTAATCATACTTATAAGTGTAATTAGATTCATTAATGTAGTGTTATTTCTTTCATCCAAATTGTTTTGTCCACATGATTTTTTTGAATATTATTTTCTATTTATTATTTATACATTCATGAAAGCAAATACCCAATTTATTTATCTATTTATTGTCGTGCCTCATCCAAATACTCTTTTCTCTTACCTAACACTCCTCCTGTACCCTTTTTGGTCAACAATGATTCTCAATTAAATTAGTCTTCTTTAAATAAATTATCATACGAATTATAGCCACCACCTCTTTAAAAAACGTCTTTAGTTTAACCAATAATATCTCATATAAAATTGATATTTTAATTTTAAAATTAAATATATATTTTATTTTCTCTATTTATCTCAAATTCAAATGCGACGTATAACTACCTAGTTAAACTTCACATCCACAAAATACATAACAAACAACCTAAATGAAATTCGGGTTGTTTTCCAACCCCACAGCTCTACATTCCTCTCCTTTTTCGTAATGGATATAATGGTTTCCATCTCCTCCACTCTTTTCCTCTTGCCTAGCCTAGTGAGGAAACCCACACCTGTGTACTTTAATAAAAAAGAAGATTAATATGCTTTTAAAGACGCACAAAAGTCCGAGGGAGCAGTGAAAGACGGATCACGGAAATAATACTTTACAGATCAAATCCCCAAAAACATTAAATCCCCACAAATAAAATTTCAAATTATTTTCTCTTTTTGAAATTCCAGTTCGGGCGGAGGGCCCCGCTCGACCACCCTGTCCCGTTCCGTTCTGCTCTACTTACGTCCACAACTTTCAGCATTCTGTGTGTGCAGAAGGCTTTACTAAAAGTTTATTCTGCCTCTTCTAGCCCGTTGAATCGATCCCCTGATCTTGTACAAGAAATCGCGAAGCTCTCGTCGTCAGGAGGATCGACGCAGTAGTAGCCGTCCTTTTTGCCCTTCATCGCCTCGTTCGCGGCGTTGAATTTGGTGGCGTTTTGACTTGTCTTTAAAAATTCGAGGTTCTGAAGTCGAAACTGGAGGCGTCCTGCAGCAGTCTAGCAATCTCAGCCGTAGAAGCCTCGTTTGAAGGTATTTTGAAGTCACCTTTACTAAATTTGGAATGTTTTGACTAGATTTGGTGAAGTTAAAGAAAATTTTGGCTGATGCTACAGCTACGTGGTCAAATCTCAGCAAAATTTGGACATTTTTTTGTTTCTTTTCCGAGTAATGAAAGTACAGCGACTTATGTTTAAATTTTGCAGCAGCAATTGTAATTTTTTCCGTTGAATTTGCTGAAAGATGTGAATAAACCGGGTAAATTTGGGGTAGCTTTCTCTGCTTTTTGTTCCTTTGCGTTTTGTTGCTAAATTTTGGTCCTTTTTCGATACTTTGCCGAGCTTAAAATTCGGCCGCAACAACTATCAATGTTCTTGAATACGTTGACAGGTTGGATTAATTCGGTTGAGTTCGAGGTAAAAGTTGGTGCGCCTTATGTTCTCGTAGTCTCGTCAGGCACTTTTTGGTCTTGTTTCGTTCCTTTTCTGGATTTTGGTGGAAAATTTGTGGCAACAATTGTTTGTTTTGGTTAAATTTGTTGAAAGTTGGATTGAATCGGATAAATCGGGGTAACTTTGAGCGCTTTAGGCCTCTCAGATTTTTTTCATCTTTGTTTTGTTCCCGTGTTAAATTAGTAGACATACCGTAGATTCTACTTTTTTTGTTTGAAATTTATGCGGCGATTTATTGGTAAATTAGGGAAATTTTACGGTCTTTTGTTTTCTTGGCTGTTTCTGTAACTTATTTGACTTAAATTGAAGTGAAAAAATGAGCTTGGACTATGCTGTAGGTGAGGGTTTGTAGTATTTGATTCATATGTCGTTTTCTGCATGTAGCGGTGCTTTGTAATCTCGAAATATTTTTGCATGCTTCGAAACTTACCTTGGAGTTTTGTATAATATAGTTTCTCACTCGTCTGTCTATTTAGGCTGAAGAAAGTCTGCAGCCATAGCTCCTAGGGGGTTTAGTTTGAAAATTCCCTTTCCAACAAGGGACAAAATGCCGTTTAATGTCATCAAGGATTCCAGTGGGCTAGAGAAGATAATTTTGACGGAGCCAAGGGGATCCTCTGCTGAGGTATGCTTTGAATATTACTAAATGTTTTAAAAAAAATTATTTGAATTCTTAAATTAAGAGAGTTCCATAGCTAAATTTTTGGTGGTTCCTCAATTTCCTCAATTTATGAGGAGCCTTTACCAAGAAGGAGAACTGTTGAAGCATTGTTAAAAATTTAATTAAAAGTCCAATATAGAATTAGGAAGTTTACTCTTAGTTCGGTATGGTTTAAAATTTTATATTAGTTACTCAAGTCTTAAACTATGTGCTGCTCGACAATGTGTTGTAAAACATCTGGTGTCACATTTTCCATACATTTTCATATTTAGAGTATAAGTATCAATGTTTTGGCTGCACATTAAGTACCCCTTATACCCTTTGTATTTTATTGTCTAATAAAACAATATCTTAAAATTTTGATGTACTTAATTTGTATATTGATAATTTTTATATATTTTTTTATTCGGGCTTATTTATTTTCTTAGAATTGTTAAGTAAATGTAAATTGGGTTTTCGATTCCATTGTTGTCTCGGTTGGTTGTTTTTTAAAGGACATATAAGGTTACGAAAAAAGAGCTAGAATTAGTCAAAATAAACAATTGAGCACTTGCAAGGGGGGTTGTCTTAGCATTGTTATTATCACCGGCATCAAAGGTTTTGTCAATGAAGTAAGAAGTTAGAGGGTCAACAATCGGAAGCGGTGGGTTATACAACCCCTACTAACATCTCCGACATTTTGTAAGAAAAACAAGAATCCCCAAACATATGCAAAAAACCATATACTTTAATCAAGTTTATTTTAGTAGTTATTGCATGAACTAATGTAATGTTAAGGGATATCAAGTGAGCCATTTATGTCATGCCCAGTGTTTTGCTCTTTCGGCCAACTCCTGCTTGAATTTTTTAGGCATCTTGATTTTAGTGCAGCCACGCACTCTCACCTCACCTTGAGAGTGAGTTTGCACTCTAGCCTCACCTTGAGAGTCTTGCATACCTTGCACGAACAACACACTCTATTCAACATCGCACTAACTTGTGCGATTCATGCAATCCGATACTGCCATGCGCGGAATGCAAAATGTCATATTGTGCAACTCAATCACACCATGTTGCACCATACTAGATACCACTTTCAAAGCTTATTCCATGTCAACAACCCTATGCTATTTTTCCAAGTTTTTTGAAATGTTTTCTACATAGATTTCTTATAAATAAAGTTTATATGAAGTCAATGCCACCATGTCCATATAGATGTATTTTCAATTACATGTAATTGGTTGTCAATTTTTATTTATAATTGGAATTGCCATTCCATCTAAACATTCAAAGGTTGCTTAGTTTTTTCGATATAACACTTATAAGTACAAGCTAATGAGAATTACTAATGTAACATGACAATAAGAAGTGATCCCCTTATGGTTTAAATTGTTGTTTGACATTTTAATGTTTTGCATCTTTGAACCATAGTAATTTATCTTTGTAAAATATGTGTGTGTATGTGCACGCGTGTGTGAAAAAATAAATTGTATATAATATTTTTTACACAAATATCCGAAAACATATAAAACTTCATATAACTTATTTAAGATTAGAAAGTGTTTTTAGTTAACTCACCCTCTTAAAAAAGAAGCATTTAATACTACTTACGCAACCAAAAATGAAAATTTTCCTTTTTCTCAATTTACAGGTATGTTTTTTGGCTACTATGGCATGAATTATGAAAGTTTTTCAACGATCATCAAAAGGGCTACCAAATGAGCCATTTGTGTTATGCTCCCTTTTTAGCTCTTTTGTCCAGCTTTCATTCCATTTTTTGGGGGCAATTTGATTTGAATGTAGATGTGTCATTTTGCACTTTCACCTTGAGAACCTTGCACACTCTATGCACTCAATGTAGATTATGTAACATTGCGCTAAGTCGCAGCATCTACGCAACCCCATGCTGTCTTGCGCATCCCGTCCAGCCAAATGTCGGTCTACAACTCAACCTCTATGTAGAACACTCAACGGTTACGTGGAGACTTTGTGCTACCTTGTGCCATGTCAATTGTCACTTTCAAAAATTTGTCATGACAGCACACCCACCACCATATCACGCAACTGGAGGTTAAAATGTTACACTTACAAAAAAGAGAACTATGATCCGTTGCAGAGTTAAACTTTTTGTCTTCTTTTGTAACTTCTTTCTTGTAACCATTTTTCCCCAAGAAGAATAGACATTGAATGGTCATCTGTTCACACATTTGGTCTAGGAATATCAATTAGGAAGAGTCTCCCCCCTTTTTGGTCACAAGTATCCGCATTCTTAGTAATGATACACATTGTACAAATATGTACCATACTTATTCATTTGTCATTGAATAGAAGAACATTATTTTACTCTCTTGGCATTTAAGTATGTATTGATTTACTATCTCTTTTGTGTACTATTGTATGTTCTATATCTCAATGATGTACTAGTTAAATTGTTGGTTTGTCCTTGTGCCGCCATCTTTTATCTTGTGGTGTGGATCATTAGTATGATAGTTAAAGATTTCACATGCATGTAAACAAGAAAGCACAACAACAAAAAAGAAATCAACTAGGTTTCATATTAGACTACCTGGAAGAATGTTGATGCAGGGTTAAGATGGCTATAATTACCATAAGAAACCTTTTGATGCCTCCCTATATGTCCAACAACTCATTTAGGATTCCCTCAAGGAGCAACACTTTGTACTCTTTGGCCAATTTTGTGAACTAATGATGCAACTTGGGTTAGCATTGTCTTATTCACTTGTTCCACCTGTCAATCCACAGTTTCAGCATCAAGGCCCTTTCAAAGTCACAACCAATCTAGACATTCTTGTGTTTAAAGGTTAAATTGACGCCGCAACATTGGGTAGCAAGATTCAACAATTGGAGGCCTAATTCTTTGTCAACTACTCTAGTGACACATATAAGATTACGTTCACAATGCTAAATATGTCCATTTCAATTGTACACTAGTGGGAAACCTATAGGGCACAACGCAAGCAAGACTTTGAGCTCGTCAACATGTTGTCAACACTTGGACGTAGTTTAACACCATGCAAAAGTAATACCATCCCCTTAGACACTATGAGGATGGGTACATGAAGTTTTAGTAGTTGTGCCAGAGCAAGGAGCAATCAATTTAAAACTACACTAATGAATTTCATGACTAGGAGCAACATAAGGTGCTAAAGCACATCAACAAATTCTCACCTTATATACACGCCAAGATGGAATACCTCCGACACATTGGGGCAATCATACTGCAACACTATCAAGATCAAGGCCAACGCCAAGATGAAGCATAAGTGTTCCTCTTCCCTCAACGTCATGCACATGAGCAAGCATGTGTCCAATGCACTAGACTCTTATGTGCAAGCTTAACACTCTTGTAAAGGAGAATATCCAAACAAGCTCCACATCATCAAAATCCCCAATGTCATCAATTCTAGACAAAGGTTAAAAGAAGTAAGGTGACAAGTGGTGCCCCCAACTCCACACAAGCTTACATGGTAATTTTGAGTGTCGTGCACAATAATCCTTGGTTGTGCAATCCACATCAGGTACTGCACAAACAAAAAACATGGATCCAAATGATACTTGTCTGAGCGCCATCACCTATACCATTGACACTTCATAGGAACAAGAACACCTCGTCCATTCTAAGTGTTGGTTCAAGGGCCAATGCCTTCATGTTATCATCGACAATGGGAGTGAAAAGAACATTATTGCACAAGATGTAGTCCTCAATTTCAGTGCCAAGGCACTTTTGAGTATCAAGTCAACACATGAGACATAGTCACCTATGAGGTCGTGCCATTGGAAGTATGTGACATTCTACTTAGCAAGTCATATGTGTATGATTGCGATGGTACCTACAAAGATAAACCACAATTTTGGTTCGTCAAAGTGAATGATTGAATCTTCTTCAACATCTTGAAATCTCTTTCGAAGGCCAAAGTCACTTTGGCATTTTCCAAGCAATGTTGCAAGCTTGTTTCTCACACACAAAAGTTCATGTTACTTATGGTCCATCTAGAGATACGTGTGTTCGAGCAAGTATACATCGGTAGCACACCATGTCACACTAGTCATATCAACAACTCAAAAACTCATTGTAACAATGCATAGAGATTTTCTTGAAGAACCCAAAGGCCTTTTCATACATGTGCAGTAAAGCATCTAATTTATTTCATTATCGGATCCCCTCTTACAAACAACATGTATCGAAGATCTATTTGAGAGAATGATGAAATTCAGAGCTAGATCCAAGAGTTTATTGTCAAGGTAAGATGAGGCCAAGCTCTTCTCGTTGTGACAACTCAATAGTTGCCACGCCAAAGAAAGATAGCTCAAGACACATACACATTGACTATCGTGTGCTCAACAAGATAACAATGAAGAATTTGTATCCACTGTCGTGCAATGATGACTTTTTGGACCAGCTCTGAGGTGCACAATACTTCACTATGATCAACATGGGAGTCAGGTTACCATTAGGTTATAGTTCATCTTGAAGATTTTTGGGAGACAACATTCAAAACCAAGGGATTATACGAATGCTTGGTTATGCCCTTTAGTTTCACCAATACATCAACAACATTCATGTGCCTAATGAATGACATAAGTAGCCCCGTCACCAACTCTTTTGTCATCTTCTACGTGGATGACATTCTCATCTTTAGCAAGGCTTGGGAGGAGCATGTGGAGCATGCCGCGTGTTCTAGACACATTGCACCAACACAAGTTGCAAGCCAACTTAAGCAAGTGTACATTTGGTGTAAGGCAAATTCAATACCTAGGCTACATAATTGACCACACAGGCATCCGTGTAGATTAAAAGAAGATCAAAGTGATCCAAGATTACCCAACTCTCACAATCTCAAAGAGCTTATGAGTTATCTTGGGCTTGCTAACCTCTATTGCAGGTTCGTCCTAGAATTTTCGTACATATTTAGGTTTCTTGTCAAGATCATGCATGCGAAAGTTGGATATCATAGGACATCTGCACAACAATGTGCATTTAAGAAGCTCAAGCAAGTATGTCGCATCCATCTTGGCAAATCCCTGACTTTGCCCAACCCTTTGAGATTAAGATCGATGCATTAGAATATGCATTTGACACAATACTTACTCAACATTGACATCCAACCACCTATCACTCAGAGACTTTTAGTGAAACAATTTAGAGCTACTCCACCTATGAAAAGAGTTGTACGCCATTGTTCAAGCAGTCAAACAATGGCACCACTTTACCTTTGGTAAGGAGACAATCATTCACTCTGATCACTAGCTGCTTCAATTCTTGCATACACAGAGCAAGTTGGAGAACATGTACCACATGGAGTCGATGACATACTTGTAGCAGTTCCATCTAGTGATCAAGCAGAAGGAAAAGGTAAACAAGACAACATATTGCCCTAGTTGCCATCCTATCCAAGGGTGCATCACAGTGTTTGCAGACACTCATGGCCACATCTTCTTTGTTTGGGTCTCTCTACTCAACAAACCAATATTTTGTGCAGGTCTTCACTGCTCTCACGTGTGGTGATCAAGTTGTCGATTTCTATTTGTCCAATCAACTTCTCTACAAGCTTGGGTATCTTAGTGTTCTTTCTAGCACACTTCGCCAAAGACCCCATCTAGGAGGCACACGACTCAAAGATAGTGGGACACTTCGATGTTACTAAGACTCTGACATTGCTTCAACAACATGTTTTTTGGCCTTAGATGCACATAGACATAGAGAGCCACATCAAGTCATGCATTCATTTTTGCATTGCCAAACCAGCGAATAGGAAACTTGGGCTATACACACCTTTGTTGTTTCCATCTGGGCCTTTGGAATCTATCAACATGGATTGTTTGGACTATCTATGATGAAGCACTAAAATGACTCTATGTTTGTTGTAGTGGATAGGTTTTCGAAGATGGCTATCATGGTTGCATGCAAAAAGAGCAAGACATCGCGTGCTACTTCTTTAATCATATTTGGTCTATGTTTGGATTCCATCTATCGTGTTTGATTGCAACTTGAGGTTTGTCAATCACTTTTGGCATGCCATGTGGTAGATGTTAGACACACAATTGGGCCAATCTACAACATTTCATCCTTAGACATATGCGTGAACATAATTTGTTAACCGCACACTTGTCCATTTGTTGTGCATGTACAATAATGCACATTTGCGCACATGGGATGATAATTTATGTTTCCTTCAACATGCCTACAACATAGCCCTTCACAATTATACAGGGCATAGACATTTCAAGACATGTCTTGGGTTCCAACCAACAACGCCTCAAGCAGGTCCTACCATGCGCCATTCGGAATAGAGTCACACATGAAAAGGAAGTGGACAAGGCTCAATTGTTTTTCGCAACACACCCAACATGTTCACCAGCAGGGTTAGGAACTACTCTTGTGCCAACAACAAGAGTACAAAGAGCACCACAATGCACATCACACCTTATGAATTCAAGAGGGGTTATAAGATTCAGAAGGAACGCTTCAATGGTTCTCATAGGAAGATCAAAACTTTGCGTTATCGTCCTAAAACCATATTGCAAGCAGTTGGAGAGATTGCATGTCCTTGATTTGCCACAATACTTGGGTCTTTATCCAATGTTCAATGTGGAATTCCTTAAGCTATACTTTCCACCTTTGCTTGAGCCAACAACTCAACATGATTCAGATTTCGATCCAGAATGTTTGCAGTAAGTGTTGAAAGATCATATCGTTGAATTCATAGCTACGTGTAGCCACCAAGCACACATCAGTTGTTTAGTGGTCAAGGCAGAGCAATATGTTGATTAGGCTAAGTGGTACAACTTTCAACAACTTAAGGTTCAATTCTCTTAGCTAATCAAAGATGTGATGGGTATCATCACTCCTCAAGAAAGGGTGAATGATTGGAGCGCAATTGTACTAGTTCGCGCATTCACCTTGAAATCCATGTGCATCCGTACACAATGCAGTTTGTGTAACATTATGCTAAATTGTGCCATACATGCAACCCCAAATGACATATTGTCTATGTCAGCCTTTGTGCAGAACACTGAGTGGCTATGTGGAGGCTTAGCTCCACGTTGTGCTAAGTTAGGGGTTTTGCTTTCAAAGCTTGCGCCATGTTAGCATACCCTACATCTTGAAGCTGAATTGTTGTCTGTTGCAGCAATAAAACCATTGTATAACAGGGTGTTTTTTTTAATAATTGTTTTCTTGTAATGATATATTGTAGCCATTCGACCCTGAGAGGAACAAGCATCATATGGTCATTTGCTTACACATTTTGCTCAAGGAAAATCAGTTATGAAGAGTGTCCCCACTTTCAAATCACGTGAATCCTCATTCACATCCTTGATACACATTGTACACATGTACCATACTTGATCATTTCTCATTGAAAACAAGATCATTATTCTCTTATCTCTTTGCATTTGAATGTGTAATGGTTTACTGTCTTTTCTGTTTGCTATTGAATGATCTATAACTCAGTGATTAATTGGCTAAATTGTTGGGTTAACCTCCGCTCCACTATCTTGGGCCCCATGTTGCAGATCACTTTTTGTCCAAGTTTGAACTTATTCATTGGAAATTGGGCCCCACACTCACCTTATTATGGTCATTTTGTATCATTGTCTTGGGAAGAGCATAAAACCATTAAGGATGATTGTTGTGATTAAGATGTCATTGGATATAAGATACCTTAATTGGTATGTCAGTAAATTTTCGTAGCGCACCCCCAGACGATTTTCCAATGCAGTTCATGAATTTTGCATCAAAATTCCCAATAATAATTTTTGTATTTCTGTATATAAATATGTATACAACTAAACTCCACATACACCAATTATCAGACCCCAACTTTGTGTAATTTATGGTTGCATTGGAATTGGACATGTTTCAAAGTTATCTGAAATCTTGTTCTCTGACAAGTTCTGGTTTCTCTCTGGCAATCATACATGGAGAACATTTTAGATTTCTGTATATAATTTTTGAATTGTATTTCATTATGTGACAAACAGTTTAGGTAAATTTGAGTTTCTAATAGCCATTTTCTTTTGTTCATTACTCTGATGGCTTAGTGATTGTTTGGGGCTAATGAAAGTAGCATTCTACATTCTAGTCTACGTTGACATTGTTGAGCAGTATGTTGGATGATTCGAACCAGTTTCATTGCAAATGGAGATATATTCATTGTTAAGCATCCACAAAGTTGAATTCATAGAATTAATCAACATCAAGTTAAAATTTATTGGTTTTAGAGGGGACTTGTTTGAGCTCAAATAATTCGTTAAGCCAAGCATATTCATACTGCATACATCAATCCACTTGGGTTATGCTCTTGTAGTCGATGTGTGGCAGATTAAGTATACAATCTTCCATATGAATCTAAAAAGCACCTCACACAACATTTGGAGTATGAGAAGTTTGTAATAGACGTTGGTAAGAATTGCATTTATATTATAAGGCTTGCAGAGAGATCATCCACATACATTGCAACACAGTATTTATAGTGGTGGTTTTGTATTTATAATCCTAACCATTGGTAGCTGTATAACCAACATCAATGGACAAGTCACCCACAACTTGATGGACATCCGATGACTACTTCATGGGTGACCTTGTCTATGCATATTTTCATTACCCCCCAGACCACCTTACCTACAAAAGTATTGTCTTGCCACGAGACAAATGAAGGTAATTTTTTGCATTATAAAGATGCATTTACAATCTAAGTAAAAAAACAAAATTTGGAAATTATGGTCTTGAAGAAGGCAAGGGTGGTGGAGGAGATTGAACATATTAAGAAAGAGTTATAAAAAATGTTGAAAGGGTGACAAGTAAATAAACAAATTTGCATCATATGGTATGTATAGACAATCAAGCATCTCATCAAATAACTTAACCTTCCAATAACGGAAAAAACATCTTGTGCTGATATAGATTGTTTCATCCATGTCATCTTCTCCTTTTATGGTCTATTCAATATTGCAATGTGTTTCTTGTCTTTTCAACCATTTTATCATGTATCCAAACTATTCTTTTAGATGTACAGGTCAATCCCACCAACAACAAAATAGTAAAAATAGTTTGTCTCAGATTCGATACTCTGTGGGTTTTTCTTCATTTGATCCAGCTTACCACCTTATGTGTTCCAGTTGATCCACAATGTACAGTTTGTTGCAGAATTGATATTTCTTGGGATTTTTTGCGTTTAATCCAAGGTATCACCTTTTGTGCCCCATTTGATCCACAATGTTTTGTTGGAAAAGATCACTTTAAAATTCGTCAAGAATCAAAACACGTCCTTCCAAAAAGTAAACTTCAACATACGTGCATTCTTGTGTCCCTATAAGGTCCTTTCCAAAATTA
The DNA here is from genome assembly GCA_037957365.1 of Torreya grandis. Taxonomy (NCBI): domain Eukaryota; kingdom Viridiplantae; phylum Streptophyta; class Pinopsida; order Cupressales; family Taxaceae; genus Torreya; species Torreya grandis. Next base: position 559,021 of record JARHVA010003463.1, on the reverse strand, counting down.
ACGAAGTGGCTTATAAGTTGGAGTTGTCCTCCTCTTTGCAGATTCACAAGGTTTTGTATGTCTCTTGCCTGAAGAAGGTAGTCAAAAGAAACAATTCCTCTACAAATGGAACTCCTTGGATTGGATGAGGAGGGCAAACCTATTGTTGAGCCTAAAGTAGTTATTGATCATTCACTCATTATCCTAGGAACATGTTTATCACAATATACTTCATTAAAAAGAAGAAGATGCATACAAAAGATTTCATATGGGAAGAAGAGCAATTAATGCAACAACAATTTCAGCTATAAAGCTCGGGGGCAAAGATTTTCTGATGTGGGAGCATGTCATGCCATGAATCGAGTGTGTGAGTACTATTATGGAAGTCCTACTATTGAAGGAAAATTCAACTAATAGGCACCACTTCCACCCCAACCTTTTTATCCACTACCATTGCCCAAACTATTGAAACCCTTGAGAGAATTGTGTTCTGAAAGTTGGACATAAAGAAGTCTGACAGTAATGATGTCCTTACATGGGCGAGGCAATTAGAGAAGTTGATGTAGGAGCATCCTGGGCTATTCAACAACCCGTGTCAACCAAAAACATGAATAGAGTTAATTTTAAATATGTTCCGTCTTTTGCATTGTAGAAGGTGTGTCTGATACTGAGATTGCATTCATTTAGGTTCGGAGTATCTAGAAGTACAAGAAATGTTTAGATAATGTGTCTAATTAGTCTAAATTCAGGAAATTCTAGTGTTGACATTTCATCAAACACTTAGTGTTCACTTGTCATGGTTTGAGCACTCTAAAGGGAGTTAGTCAGAAACCATTGCTGCAGTTCTTATTATATTGGCACGAGGATGGAGGGCAGAAGAGCTGTTTTTGAGAAAAATGAAGCAATCATCAGTTTGGAGAGCAAGAAGACTCCCAATGATGCCCATGGAAGAGGCCAAAATAATTTTTTTTGTTATTGTTGGGTGACTAACTTGATGGGGAGATCAAAAGAGGGGGCATTACCGCTGGAAGAGGGGGAGAAAACTCGGTTTTGGAACAGCAGCAAAGAACAGCAAGGAAATTTCAGTATTCAGGACGAATAAGAAGGAAAATAGGCACATTTTGGAGGGATGAAGTTTAGAACAACTAGGGCACCCTCATGAGGATCTGAAACTTGATTGGATAGGGTTATTGTCACTGATGGGGGGCAATCCTTCAGATACCCAAGAACAAACCATCTTGTTCTGTAAAAGAGTCGTTTTTAGTGACTTTTGGGAAAACTTGAGGAGGTCGGTTTGACCAAATGGTGCATCATCTCTAAAATCTGATACCACATTTGATGTGGATTTTTTGAGAAGTTCTAAGATCATTTGAAACAATTTGGATTGTTTTAGCTGTAGGTGTGAATTTGATGGTTAGAAAAAAGCCCAATTGTTTGACAGAATGCCTGAAACCCAATTTTTACTGTTGTGATCCGTGGAAGGAGCGGCTAAACCTGCTGTAGGCTTTTTTAGATGTGTTTGGCTCTGAGAACATTGCTGCAAGTGTAAAGACTCTGAATCAAGAGCTTTTTATGTGTGAGTGAATCCATTGTATGCCTTTGAAAAGGCCTAAAAAACTTCATTTTTATTGCAAAAATCAGTTCTCGTTCCAGTTGGGCTCTGTGTAGCATTGGAAATATTCTGGAATATGTCACGAGATTCATTTTGAGTACTCATACTCAATATCCTCTCTCTCATTTCAAACCAAATTTGAATTTAGTGCAATTAACATGCTTCCTAGTTACAGAATTCCCGTAAATTGACAGATTTCCAAGTTTCTTGCAAATGGCCACCAAAAGGGTGGCAACAACATGGTTTGTGGTAAATATCGATGGGGAAGTTTATTTAGGTTGCTAGGATAAGGCCGTTGTTTATTAAACCTCTATCATAGACTGCATCATTTGGCATAAAAGTAGCAGTTTCCTGCGAATGTATGTGAGAAAGTGAGAAAACATCTTCCAACAAAGAGTGTTGGGTGGAAGCTATTGTAGTGGGTAGGAGGTAGTGCAGCAGAGTGTCGCCCACTGTGAGAAAAGTGGGAAGAGGGCAAGAGAGAAGCTGAGTGTTATCCATCTTTGATAGGTGGGTTGAGAACAAAGAATTGAAATAGCTGGTTGGAAGTCTGCTTTTTTAGTACACACCCTACCTACATTGAATTGCAACTCATATATTACCGCAGCAGGTCTGGGTTTGTGAAGAAAGAGAAGAAAGGTGGTCAAGAACCACAAGTTGCAGAACTTGAAGCAATGGGGAGGTATGCAACCCAAGTGGCTGAGTTGAAGATTGTAGTGAGGGAAATGCAAGCCCAAATATAAGCAGAGGCAATGAGGAAGGAGTGTGGTTCTATACTACCCATGTGAAAGATTGATGTGCTGAAAAAGGGGTTAGAGAGGACGCAAACCATTCTAGGCATCTTGGAAAGGGATATTGCTGTTGTAATGGAGCTAAAGGAAGAAGAATAAGATCTTTCTTTAGAGGAAGATGTAGAAGATGAAAGTGAGGAAGAAGAGAGAGGTGGTGAGCAACACCTTGAAAAGGAAGATGACTATAAGCTGTCACGGAATAGCTTCCATTCAAAAGGAGAAGAAATTCTTCCATGGAAAGAAAATGAAGAAGAGTGGGTTTCCTTAAGGAACCAAGGGAGATTGTTGATGAGAAGAGTGTGACAAAAATAAAGTTGGCAGTTGAGAAGGTGATTCATGAAGTCCTCATATTTGACAAAGAAGAAGATGTTGCAACAGAGGTGTTATTGAAGAATCTGGTTCGAATGGGAGTAGTTGATACCCATAATGCTTTGTGTGTTGATTTTGCGGCAGGTATGGATGAATGTACAACAAAAGAAGAAAATAGTGAAGATTGCAAAATGAAGGTAATGAACGAAGGAATGTTGTCCCAAAATGATGAACTGCAGAAAGCACAAGAAGAAAAAGAGAGAGAAGAGTTGTTTCTAGCATCCTTGGTGGCACATGAGGATGAGAAAATAATTGTTCAGTTGGAAGAATCAACTGAGATGAAGAATTTGTGGAAGCCTTTGAAGGCCAAATATACGCTAGAAACCCCATGGTGATTACACAAGAAGGAGAAGCAGCCTAGAATGAGGTGGATCAATTGTTTCAACTTTTCAAGCAACCATGAAGACTGAAGTGGAGCAAGAGGAAGCTATTACAGCAGAGGTTAAGGAGTTGTTAAATATTGCCATGAAATCTGCAAATGAGCAAGAAACAACGGTAATCTTAGGGTTGAAAATAAATGCTATGAATAATCACAAGAATTTGTTTAAAGCCCAAAGGGTAGATGAGGTAGGACAATCAAGACATGAAGAAAAAGGTAGGAAGGGAGAATCATGTTGCAGTAGCGAATTGTCTTCTATTGGACAAGGAGAAAAGAGAGATAGAAGCATTACTTGAAGAAACCATGAAGGCAAAGGAGGAACTTCCAGGATAGGATGATGATCTGTAGGGATCTATTTGCTTCAGATGTTACTGAGGAGGATGGGTTTAAAAAGAAGACCAAGGAAAATAAAGAGAATGTAGAGAGAGAAAAGGTAGAAAGAGAACTTGGAGAGGATGGATCATGGGTTATTAACCCAAAGAAAGGAGTCTATGGCCAAATAGTGGACTGGAAAAGAATAAAGAAACAAAGATGAAACATTTAGAGGTACTTGACTAGGTGGAAGAGAACATAGTGACCATTGAAGCTTGCCAAAAGAGTGGTTCTAACTCAATCCATTTTGGTGAGTAGGAGCCCACATTCTTGGTAACCAGGGGTGTCTGATGCAGGAGCATCTTGGGATAATCACCAATTTGTGTCAACAAAATTCATGAATAAAGTTAATTTAATTTTTTTTCTTTTGCATTATAGGAGTATCCGATACTAAGTTTGCATTCATTTAGGTTCAAAATATGAAGAAGTACAAGAAATGTTTTGATAGAAAGAGTATCCATTTGGAAGAAGTACAAGAAACAAAAGGGTGAAAAAATCATAGTTTGGGGTAAATACTTGTGGGGAAGCTTATTTAGGCTGCTAGGACAATGGGACCCCCTATCCTAGACTACATCAGAAGTACTTGTTACATCATGTTCTTGTCAAGAAGGTGGCCTCAGCTACACTCTATTGGATATTGAATTTTAGTGGTAGTAATGGGAAACAAAGAGGAGGCTTGTTAGATCCACATATAGGCATGGGCTAACTTTGTAGGGATCATCTTCTACAATATGATAATTGGATGGGAGTGTAATATCCCTTTCCAAGCATAAGACAAGGGCATAGCCATAAAGGAGGGCACAACAATTAGAATCGCCCCTCTTGAGGGGAACGCCACATTTAATAAAAAATAAAACTTATATAGGCAGGCCGACCCACCTAAACACCAAGGGACACCACCCTTTGGGACATTGCCTCCCTTGGGAAAAGACATTTGGAAGAGACACATCTTTCGATGGAAGGTGATGAAGTTTTATAGTCATTCGTTGGTATGGAAGGAATTCATTCAATTATGCATTTCAATATATAAACCGTGTACAAGCATTATGCTTGCAACCACTTTTAAGGACGAAATCCCTTAATCGTGTAATTGATTGCAAGGATGAAAACCCTTGTAATCGAATCCAAGGACGAAACCCCTTGTGGTGTAACTTCGCAATATTCGAAATCTATATTCGAAAATAAACAATTAATCTAATTGGACTTTATTATTATTTTATAAAATATTATTTAAAGGAATTTTGGAAAAATCCAAATTAATTTATAAATCCAAAGGGACATCAGAATATTTTACATTAATTTGGATTTTTCTGGAATTCCTTTAAATAATATTTTATAAAATAATAATAAAGTCCAATTAGATTAATTGTTTATTTTCGAATATAGATTTCAAATATTACGAAGTTACACCACAAGGGGTTTCGTCCCTGGATTCAATTACAAGGGTTTCCGTCCTTGCAATCAATTACACGATTAAGGGATTTCATCTTTACAAGTGGTTGCAAGCATAATGCTTGTACACGGTTTATATATTGAAATGCATAATTGAATGAATTCCTTCCATACCAACGAATGACTATAAATACTTCATCACCTTCCATCGAAAGACGTGTCTCTTCCAAATGTCTTTTCCCAAGGGAGGCGATGTCCAAAGGGTGGCGTCCCTTGGTGTTTAGGTGGGTCGGCTTGCCTATATAAGTTTTATTTTTTATTAAATGTGGTGCTCCCCTCAAGAGGGGCGATTCTAATTGCTGCACCCTTCTTAATGGCTATGGCCTTGTCTTATGCTTGGAAAGGGATATTACAATCCTCCCTTCCCAAAATTGCTTGTCCTCAAGCAATTGTAAGCCCTCATGCCCAAGTACCATGCCCAAGAGATAAAACATGATGTAGTTCTCCCAAAGCTTTGATCCGGTCCCTATCAAATGAGAGATCTCTTGCCAACACAAGCTCAGGTTTCTAATGTACTTTGGCTGATCCAAAATTGCTGCATCTATCTTCATGTCATGGACTTTCAAGGGTCCACTCTTGTTGTCCCAATCATTTGCATTACTGTACCTTTGTCTTTCCTTTTTGACTATCTGTCTGATGCATGCACATAACCATTTCATCATCTACTTGCTTCATGTAGTTGGCTGTTTTGAAATTTCCATCAAGCTGAACATTAGTAAAATCATCTGGAAATTTGGCTTGCACCACCAATTTCTCTTCACAATTTTGCACCTCAGATTTTTCTTCATTCTTTGGTTCATTCTCCATGATTTTTTCTTTCTTTCTTTGGAGATTCTGTTGCATCTAATACTTTTCGTGGTTCTTCATCTAGCAACATATCTTTGTGCCCCTCAATTGTCACAAATAGTTTCAGTTTCTCTGAACATTGAGCAACAATACTTTTAGCTAGTGTATGTGCCACTGGTGATGATTCCTGTTCAATCCCAGCCATTAGTATGGATAACAAATCTTGTGAAATATCATCACTCTCATTCAAGGCCAAAGTCATAATGGATTGCATTGACTCTATTACATTTTCCGTATGATTTTTATGGATAGTAGCAAAAAAATATTCAAACATGTGAAGAATCAGAGCATCACTCCTAGATCTAACATTAGCACACAAGATCTGATTTTTGCCATAATGTCAAGGATTGTGACCCTCTTAGCAAAAGAACTTGTGATGTCATTTAGACCCTCAAAACATTCCACCATTAGCCGAAATATTTCCTTCATGGTGTTGTCAATGTATGGCGATTCTAGTGCTGTTATCCTTGTAATTTCACTAATACAAGTGATAACCACAAGTCTCACATCTGGATCTGGGTATTTTAATAGCTTGGACTTGGTCATATGAGTTACCAAAAGGTTCATTGCCCAAAACATAGACTTAGAATCTAATTGCTTTATCGAGGACAAACAGTTAGCCACTTCCTCCAAAACGTTGAGCAAAACATTTTTTGAATAATGTGGATGCTCAAGTTCCTTTCCCAATCTGCAAAGCTTTGTTTTCAAATCATATTTTCTTATTAACTCCACGATTCAGACTATGCATCAAATCCAAAATCCATTTTCACAGGCTGGCAGGAACAATTGCTCTGATACCACTATAATATTCCAAATCAGAATATTTTACATTAATTTGGATTTTTCCGGAATTCCTTTAAATAATATTTTATAAAATAATAATTTAAATAATAATAAAGTTTAATTAGATTAATTGTTTATTTTCGAATATAGATTTCGAATATTATGAAGTTACACCACAAGGGGTTTCGTCCTTGGATTCGATTACAAGGGTTTCCGTCCTTGGAATCAATTACACAATTAAGGGATTTCATCCTTAAAAGTGGTTGCAAGCATAATGCTTGTACACGGTTTATACATTGAAATGCATAATTGAATGAATTCCTTTCATAACAACGAATGACTATAAATACTTCATCACCTTCCATCGAAAGACGTGTCTCTTCCAAATGTCTTTTCCCAAGGGAGGCGATGTCCCAAAGGGTGGTGTCCCTTGGTGTTTAGGTGGGTCGGCCTGCCTGTATAAGTTTTACTTTTTATTAAATGTGGCGCTCCCCTTAAGAGGGGCGATTGTAATTGATGCGCCCTCCTTAATGGCTATGCCCTTGTCTTATGCTTGGAAAGGGATATTTCAGGGAGCGAGATTGCATTGGCTAGTTATCCAAATCGGGATAGATAAGCTCAATAATGGAATATGCCTCGCAATGTTAAGAAAAATCTTCGCAAATGGTCTTAGATGATGATAAAATTTTGAAACATTACGTTGGTGGTCTGAAAGACACAATTCAAAGATGAGGAGGGTACAAGGACCAACTAGTATGATTGCAGTCGTCAAGCTAGCCTACCAAATTGAAGCTAAGAATATTGGTACATAGGCTTCTCATAGGACTTATGGCAAGCGACGAGGGTCAATATGTCCAAAACGACACAATAATGCCCAAGCAGACTATAATCACACCAAAGGAAATGGAGGATAGATGATCCAAGGGAAACGTGTCTAGAAACAAGGCTATTTACATTGGAAATAATGGGAAAGATAAAAAATGATCCTTTACAAGATTGAGGAAGAGATTTTGCCTCCATTCATCACCATACCAACACATTCCTTGGTAGTAATTAACACCTCTTATTAAAAATGAATAATGCAAGAAGAAGACTGAGGTTAGAGCCCTCATTGAGTAAGGCATTATCGACAACTTTATTCACAAAAAAATGGCTGTACAAATCCACTTCTTTTCCTACCGAATCACAAACATCGAAACGATGATTCTTAACAACATAACTATAACAAGTGGATGAAAATGGCACAACATTAAACTCATTATGGTTGATAACAACTTATTGATTTCCATGTATGCCATTTCTATTGGTGGGCCATATGTGGTCCTTGGTGTGTAGTGGCTAATGACATTAGACACATTCACTATAAACTTAGAAGAATCATTCCTACGGTTCTTGATGGAAGAATATGAACATGAATCTAGGATCCTCAATTCTCCAACTTCTAATGTGATTAAAGATCACATTTAATGGATAATATCAAGAAAAATTTGGCACGGAAGTTCACATTATGTAGTATATATATAGGTCTTGGTGTAGGTGGATTGGTAAGGCCTAGTCATTAGGAAAAAACCTAATATATAACTTGGTAAAGCAAAAAAATCTCCTTGTTCCCATAGGTCTCATATGCCCAATAGACATGTTGGCTAGGCTGATACCTAAAAATTTGTGTTTTCCTTTACCTTAAATTGTAGACAAGCATGGCATTGTCTTCTAGATATTCCCAAATGGTTGCCTATGACAAGAGATCATAAAACATCCTTGAGTGTATACCATGCATTACCCCTCATAACATCATGGCTTACATATACCCTTGTGAGATTGAGAAGCTGGTGCAAAACATGATGGATGCAGCTGTCATTCAACCAAAATTATCAGCACATGGTAATAGTGTTAAAAAGGATTCCTCATTGATGATGTGGCATAATTTCAAGTGTCTCAATAGAAGCAACCTAAAGGATAAATTTTCTATTCTAGGTGAATCACTAGATGAAATTAATGGAGCAATCCTCTTCACATATTTGAATCTTTAATTTGGCTACCATTTAATTAGAATAAAAGAAGATATTTCAAGAAGCGAACTTTGCATGCATCAAAGAGACATCAATTTTTGCATGCCTCTGAGTCCCATGAGTACTATTTTCGGGTTTGCGTGGTTTTCTTTGATGATATAGTCATCGATAGCAAATTGTGGGAAGGACTCCATATATACATAATGACAACTAATTCTATGCTAAGAATCCTAAATGTACCTTTGCTGAAAAGGAGGTGGACAATTTGGCCCACCTTGTTTCACATCAAGGGGTCGAGAAAGATTCTCAAAACATTAGAGCCACAACCCTAAGAACATCAATGGCCTTAGAAGATCCTTGGTCTTATGCAATATTAAAAGAATGTCTAGCACTATGCACACATTACAAAAATATTGACGACATAATTCTCAAATAACTCAATTATATGGAATGATGAGGTTTTGACTTGAATGCCGATGCTACTAATACTTGGATTGAGTAAAAGTTTCATAAAAAATGCAACATATCAAGGCATGGAAATGGTGCAATTCTCATTAGAAGATATTTGGGGTTGAAAAGGGCCTCATGAGAAAAGTCTCATTTACTTTTTTAAACAATAATATATTCAAGTTCTACCTTTTTATTAGACGTTGACCAAGTCATGCATAATTGAGGTCAAAAAGGGTCTCATATGAAAAGTCTCATTTACTACTTTAAATAATATAATATTAAAGTTCTACCTTTTTAATATATGTTGACCCAAAATTTTCCTTAATGATTGTATAGTTTTTCTTCTCATCGGTAAACTTAACCAAATCCTTGACGTTTAACTTGTACAAGGTTGCCCTACATGCAACTATGAAAGAGATACAATACCCTTAATAAAGGGGTAAGTAGGACAAAGCTTCTTAGATTAGGGGTGAGATGGAAACGCCCCCAAATGGTAGATCGAAATTGAACTTCGATGGACAATCTAAAGGAAACCCAAGCCTTGCTAGGGTTGGGGGTATCCGAAGGGATTCAAAAGTTAACTTCATGTGTGCTTACACTCTCTTCCTTGGGCCAGTATGACGAGGTTTGTGAGAACTGATGACGAGGTTGCTAACGTCTTTACAAAGCCCCTTGTTGAGGTGAAGTTCGTCAAGTTGTGGAAACTGCTCGAGCTTTCAAAAGAAATTATTAGGGAAGATGGCAAGGCCTCCTTTTAGGGAGGTTCAAGTTGTTTATGCCACCTTTCTTGGGCCTTCTAAGTTGTGTTTTAGGGAGGATATTAGAGTGTCAAACCCGTCTAGTCAAGTTCCATTGAGTTACGATTGATTTTGGTATCCTTTGGGTTATGTGTAAATCTATATTTTGTGTACAGGTCGGTCTACCATTATGTAATGTGTTGATAGGTGTATAACTAAACGCTATGCCTCCGACTTTATCATCCAATTGTATCCGAAGGGATTCAAAAGTTAACTTCATGTGTGCTTACACTCTCTTCCTTGGGCCAGTATGACGAGGTTTGTGAGAACTGATGACGAGGTTGCTAACGTCTTTACAAAGCCCCTTGTTGAGGTGAAGTTCGTCAAGTTGTGGAAACTGCTCGAGCTTTCAAAAGAAATTATTAGGGAAGATGGCAAGGCCTCCTTTTAGGGAGGTTCAAGTTGTTTATGCCACCTTTCTTGGGCCTTCTAAGTTGTGTTTTAGGGAGGATATTAGAGTGTCAAACCCGTCTAGTCAAGTTCCATTGAGTTACGATTGATTTTGGTATCCTTTGGGTTATGTGTAAATCTATATTTTGTGTACAGGTCGGTCTACCATTATGTAATGTGTTGATAGGTGTATAACTAAACGCTATGCCTCCGACTTTATCATCCAATTTATATTATTGTATCCATTTTAATATCTATTTAATATAATGATTTCTTCTTTTGGTATCTCTTGACACCTCTACATATGTGTTCTTTCTTATGGTTGTGGAGTTTATTATTTGTTCGATTATGGAAATGTCTTAATCTGACATACAATTTATTTAGTTAATACAAGAGACATTTTTTTGAGAATTCCCTCATTTTTTAGTTGGGAAAGGGTTCAATTTTAACTCTCATTTGACTAACAAAAAAAGAAAAGGGCTACAATACCCAAGGCATTTTAAGGTCAAGTTAGTCTAGAATATCCTTACACACTTTCTAAAGCAAAGGTTGTCTTTAGGAGAGCAATAGAAATGACTGGCAAAGATGCAAAGCTTTGATTTTGAAATCATATACAAAAAGAGGAAGAATGTGGTTGTTCCCTCCTTACAAAATAAATAGGAAACAACCACCTTGTGTACCATCATTTCTATAGTATAGAAGAGGGCCTCAAGTCGTGAAAAGAGGATCTTGCTACCTAACCAATTATTTGGTTAGGTTTGGGATATATCTTCTCAACACTTGGAAGGTAGATACCCCTTTGTTTAAGTACAAATATTCCTTATCTCTCAATCCAAGTTAAAACAATAAATCCTCATTGATTCCCATAGCTCACTTATTGGACATTTATGGTTTTTAAAAACACGTTGAAGGGTTAAGGACGTTGAAGAGTGATAATTTGACTCAAAGTGGTATTCAAGAGAGAATGAAGTGTGATATTTTGTAGCTCATAATGGAAGGTATGCAAGTGGAACATAGGTGAAAATGTCAAAACACAGATTGCTTCAACGGTATTTGATTCACATTCAAAGATGGTACGAAATTCCCATGGATTTTGTTACCAGGTTACTAAAATCAAAAGGTGAGGACACCATCTTGATAGAAGTGGATAGACTCACCAAGTACACGCATTTTAATGGGATCCAAACTATGGTTAAAACTAGCTAAGTAATATAGTTGTTTGTGAATAATATTCATAAGCTTCATTTTTTCCCCAAGATGATAGGGAGTGATTAATACCCCAAATTCACAAGGTCAATTTTGGGCAAGAGATATTCAAGCTATGTGAAAGCACCTTGACCATTTATTTTTCTTACCACCCTCAAACATATGGACAAATTGAGTTTTGAACAAAGAAGATCTTGATGGTTATCTTTGTTGCTTTGCTTCAAATAGACAATCCTAATGGATAAAATGCCCTCCACGAGCAAAGTTGCAGTATAATACTTAGGTAGTGGTAACAACAATTGGAGGGATATTGCATTGCCTCCACTTTAATACTAAATACACCATCAAGATATATGAATTGACTAAAGGTCTACGAATGACCATCTTTGCTTTAATGCCTTGCTAAGATCTGAGGAGTTCATTTGGTAACAATAAGTGGAGGGATATCACATTGCCTCTAATTTGATGCTAAATACACCATCTAGATATATGAATTGACTAGACGTCTACGAATGACTATCTTTGCTTTGATGCCTTGTGCTAACATTTGAGGAGTTCATTTTTCCTTGGTGGCGATACAAAAGGATGATGATACACATCTAAAAAATTAGTGGAAAGTGGGGATGATGGATGGAAAGATACAATCCTTACTTTCTTTTTCGACTTGATAATCTCAGTTGTCCAATGGAACATATTAGATGTTAATCCTTGTCTAATAGCACTCAAGCAAAATAGTGGATAATGAAAAGAAGGAACTCAAACTTTGGAGGCTCCACGACCAACTACTTTGTCGTATTTCAACTATCTACATGTTTAGAGACCCGTTAGATGCACTCACATAAAAGAAAAGAGTGTTGCAATGAATGCACCTACAAAGAAATGAAGAGCAAATATATCACAATGTTATACAAATGATTGCAAATGCTTGTCAAATGACAAATCAGTGATTTTTTTTTATATGCAACAAATGTGGTTGCCAAGAGTAAAGGTCGATCACAATACATGTGAGAGAGTTAATGAAATATCATAAAGGACCAAAGTCAAGTCATGAAGCGATCTACTAAGTTCGGTTGAAACCACTAACACTCCTCATTAAACATAGCTTGGGGCATCGTGATGTTGACATTATATCCACAATCCCTAATGTCCCTCAAGGGCAACATCAAGAAATCCCAGTTTTGAAACTTTGGCTGAGGCTGAGCTGCGCGCGCATGGAGATTTTGAATGCTGAGCGCGCGCTTGCGCGAGTGCGAACTCAAATCCAGTACCACGTAGCCGTTGATATGGCGGCTGGTGTGGCCGAGACTTCACCCGCGAATGGGGAAAGGATCCTGATCGCTCACTCTTCTGCGGAAGGGGGCTCTTTGCCAGTTACGGATTTAGCTAAAGGATCCCCTGTTTTTGGTTCTGTCCTTGGGTCTAAGGGAAGAACTTATGCGGACGTGGCTGCTCTTGAAGCTGAAATACATGACACGAAACTTCAAGCTTCTGCTGGGAGATCGGGCGAATCACCAGTAAGTGCTTTAAATCCTGTCAGGGTTAATCTTGATCCTGATACAGTTGAAGCAATCTTTTATCGGGCAGATTATTTTTCAAAGTTTGCAGCTATTTGTCGATTTCGTGGCTTCTGGCCATCTCTTGCAGATTTACATGGTTGGATCTCCAAGACCTGGCTGCCACTGATTGATGGAAATGTTGAAATTTACCCATGTGGTAAAGGTTTTTTTATAGCCTTATTCCATAACTCTGAGGTCAGGAAGACTATTCTGTCCAACAGAAATTTTTTATGGCAGGGTAAATACCCTCTTTTCGCCAAACAGTGGCATATGGATTTCAATCCTGTCACGGAAACCTTCAATAAGATCCCTGTCTGGGTTCGGCTCCCTAATTTACCAATGCATCTATGGCATGAATCGGTGTTTAAAACCATCGGAAATGCTATAAGGGAGTTTTTATTTGAGGATGATGAAACTAAGAGGTTTTACCGCTCGACCTGTGCTCGCCTTATGGTTGAGGTGGATGTTTCTAAGGGCCTTCCCGAGGTGATTTGTCTGGACTCCCCCAGGGGTTCTTGGACGCAAATGTTAGATTTTGAAGGTATACCTTTTCGATGCAGAAAGTGTCACCTGACGGGGCATGTTGTAGCCCGGTGTACTGCAGGGAAATCCAAATCTAGAAGATCACCTTCTTGGTGGTCTGAAGCTGATCATGATCATTATTTTGCTAAACAACCCGAGGAAGTTTCGACTGATTCGGAGAATGAGAATGAAAAGAGTATCCATTCTGAATCGACGGATCAGGAGACTCCGCTGGAGACAGATCTTGTTGAAGGTTCGGTGGAAATTGGATTTTGTGATCTCTCTGAACCGATTACTGAGGAGGTGGTGGTTCCTCCACCTGTTTTGAAGGATTCTCCTAGGAGCCAGATGTTGGCTGGTTCTCATAAGGATTTTGCTGAGGCATCGATGTCCCTTGGACTTCATGGATCATGGCCTTCTGAGGACTGGGTTGCTGAGGCAGCTAAGGTAGAGGATGGTTGGACAGCTGTTAAGAGGAAGAAGTCTAAGCCTTTGGTCCCCCCTCTAGACATGAAACTTCGGTTTTGTAAAAAAAATATTCATCGTTTGTCCAGCTCTTGAAAGCTGTTTTCAAATTCCTGGTTAATCTGGTCTTGCTTATGCAGGTTCTAGGCTATTTTGTATCCTGGGTGTGCTTAAGGTTTATCTCTTTTCTGATGTAAAGGGTTTCGGGGCCCCTTCAAAACCTGTTTTTACCTTAATTTAAAACATCAAGAAATCCCAACATCCTTTGAAGATGAGTGAAAGTATAAGCAAGCAGGGGCTTGATGAAGATATCCACGATCATATCCTTTGTTGGACAATGCTATAGGGAGATGATCTTTTCTAGGACTTTCTCTCTCCAAAACTAGACATGGACTTTCATATGTTTGATGAGGCAATACTCCATTGGATTCTTAGCTACCTTGATTGTACTTTGGTTTGCAAAAGAGTGTCTTCGTCGATGTTTGGGGCAATCCAAGCTCCTCAAGAAAATTCTTGATCCAATGTGCTTCCTTTGCTTCTTCAAGTGCTCCACAATACTCTGCTTTAGTGGTAGACAAGGTAATGAACAAATTCTTTGTTGAGACCCAAAAGACATGACATGAACCAAGATTGAAGATAGAGCCATAGGTACAGTGCAGGGTGTTGGGACATCCACCATAATTTGAATAATTTTATCTAATCAATTAGACCTTCGCTCCATATGCATAATTGATGCCCAAATGTGAAGTGCCTTTCAGGTACAATAGAATCTGCTTCACAACATCCCAGTGACACTTATGAGATTCTTGCACAAATTTGAAACAAATGGCAATTACCAATTGCATATGCAATGTTGAGACGAATATGAATCAAGTAGATGAGTTTGTCCACGAGCTTTCAATACAAAGTAGCATCTACCAAAGGTAATGTGCACTTCTTCTCCAACTTCACACTTGATTGATATGGAATAGCACAAGTCTTGTAATATTCCATCCCAAAAACCCTTAGTAAGTTCACGACATCCTTCGATTGGGAAATTAGATTCCAATCCTCCATTTGCATAGCCTTAAAACCAAGGAAAGAAATAAAGAAGGATAAGATCCGTCATGTCAAACAATGTCTTAGTCCCTTGCTTCATATCTCAAATGATAGGAATATTGATGCTGGTTAGTATCGAGTCATCAACATAAAGAACAATGATCAAGATTTTCCCATCAATGTGCTTCACATAGTTGTTGGACTCCACCACACATCCATTGAATCCACACCAATAAATATTTATTTAATCTTTCATACCAAATGGTGCTTGTTTTAGCCCATAAAGAGACTTCTTCAAGTGGCACACAAACCTCTCCTTTCCTGTCTCAACAAAACCTATAGGCTGCTCCATATAGATTTTCT
Organism: Torreya grandis; assembly: GCA_037957365.1. NCBI lineage: Eukaryota > Viridiplantae > Streptophyta > Pinopsida > Cupressales > Taxaceae > Torreya > Torreya grandis. The sequence continues at coordinate 543,642 of JARHVA010003463.1, read as the reverse complement.
CATGCATATCATAATTGAGAAATGCACCATTCAAAGTTATCTAGTGCACCTCCCAACCAACGTTGGCTGCCAATGAAAGGACAATTGTAAACTATTCATCTTCGCAATAGGGGAAATGGTCTCCTCATAGTCAATACCTTACTTTTGAGAATACCTCTCAGCAACGAGTCATGTTATATGTCTCTCAATATTACTTATCTTTTCATCAAAAGTGTAGTTGGTCTTGTAGACCCACGTACATCTCATAGTATTATTCCCAATAGGTTGAGGCATCAATTCCTAAATTCCATTGTTCACGAGGGAATTATGTTCTTCCTTCGTTGCCTCTTTCCACTTAGTAGTTCTAGCGGCCTCCGTATATGACTTAGAATTAGTGATGTCTATGCCTCTAAAAATGAGAGTCATATTCATCCTTAATTGATTTTTGGTGGCATGGGTTGGCTCCTGAACATTGACATTAGTTGGACTTCCTGCATCATTGACCACCACCTTATTCCATAAAGGGATGTACACAACTTGTGGAGGATCATGCCAATGTACTTCAATGATAGGTGTGTCTGCTGCATCAAGTAGTTCAGGTGGCTCAAGGTGGTGTTGTTGTCTCCCGATGATGGTTGGGACAACTACCTCATCAAATGGCCAAATCTCCACAACCTCTAAAGGAGGAGACTTCTCAAACAATGTAGTTCCAGTTACATTCTCATCAAACTTCACATCTCTATTGATGATAAGGTTCTTTGGGTTTGGAACAAGAAGATGATAGGCCTTATAAGTATCTGAATAACCTACCATAATAGTTGGCTTGTTGCCCTTAGCATGCAACTTCTTCCTCTTCTCTTCCAAAGTATGAACATATGCAAAGAAACCAAACACCCTGAAATGTCCTACTAAGGGATTCTTACTAGTTCACATCTCATAAGGCGTGATGTCTCTGAAAACATTAGTGATGATTGTATTAAACACATGATTGGCATAACTAATAGCTTAACCCCAAAAACTATCATGTAGATTTTGTCCTTGAAGCCAACACCTAGCCATCTCAAAAAGTGTTTGATTCTCTCTCTGCTAGACCATTCTGCCGCGGAGTGTAAGCACATATGCGCTGCCAAGAGATCCTATGTGGGTACAAGAAATACTTAAAGGCATTGCTCACATACTTACCACCACCATCGGACCTCAAACATTGAATCTTGTGCCTGGATTGGTTATCAACAAGTGCCTTGTATTCCTTAATTTATTATCAAAGACAATTTCCTTACTTTTTAGAAGAGACACCCAAGACGTCCTAGAGTAGCCATCAATGGAAATGAGAAAGTACTTGTTCCTACCTATAGACCTCTTACTCATGTTGCAGATGTAACTATGCACAAGCTCCAAAGACGGACCTGCCCTCCAAGCTTTGCCCTTCTCCAATGGTTCACAATGATGCTTCCCCAAAGCACATCTATCACAAACACCTTCACGAGGATGAAAACTAGGCAGCATGATTGTGATGCTTTTGAAATTCAAATGTCCAATTCATGCCACAATTTAGTGACATCATTTGTTTAGACCACAAAGGTAAAATCTCACCTACCATTATCTAATGAAATAAAGCCCGTAAACTTGTAGAATCTTTTCTTAAGCTCAAAATCACAAGTGGCAACCACACATAAACCATGATCTGTCTTTCACAACACATATATCAATGCAAAATTCAAGTTTCATCCCTTTAGAACAAATCTAACTAATTGACGAGATTTAAATGAAGTTTAGACACATGATAAATATCTTCAACAATACCATTAGACACATTGACATCACTCCCAAGTACTCCAATAGAAGAATCATTATCGACAATAATATTTTGAGGCGTAGTGTCAAAAAGAGGAGAAAATATTCTTACTTTTGGCTATTTGATGAGTACAACCAGACTCAACAATCCCAGTGTCATGGGAAACTTGATGAAAAGAAGAGGCATTGCAAGAGAAGCAAAATGGACATAATTAATACCTTCATTTTCATTGCTATCATTTCCTTTGCCTTTATCCTTCCTCTCTTTATTTTGCATGTCCCGATTATACTTGTAACCCTTGTCCTTGGTGTGGCCTTTGTTCCTGCAATAGGATCAAACATGGTTGTTCTTTGATGTAGGAGCATCCAGGTTGACAAGCAATCTTGCATCAACCAAAAACATGAGTTGGGTTTTTTGCACATTTGTGTGCTCGTGTGCATGTTTGTCTGACTTGTTGGCCTTGTCAACAACATTGTGTGCGTATAATATGATCAAAATCAGCTCAAGGAACATCATCAAAACTACAACATGAGAAGAAAGTCAAGTAGGGATGGTTTTAATTATCTCTCAAAGGTCAATGACCCTTTTTGACATGGTGATGAAACCACCACTTAGTGTACGCGACGATTTCGAAACTGTCAATTTGCTTTACTTGGCAGTTACGAACTCACTGCATAACCACCAATCAATGGTAGTTGATAGTTTATATTGTGGTGGTGAAGACGCAAGTAAAGTAACTACCCAAATTACCATTTTTCAACCCGTCGACCGTTTTCGAAGACGGAGGGAGTTTGAGATTCATTGCAGCTTGTTAGAACAATCAAGTGAAATTTGGATCCGCTGATGGGGGTGAGAAGAGTTATATAGAGATGCAACTTAAGTTAAGTTCCAACTCCAAGAGAGGCAAAGGAGAGTAGCTCCATATAGAGAGAAAAAAAAGAACAAGCTTGAGGAGCTTGCTAGGCTGATGTGTGTCCATAGTGGTGAGTGTAACCGGTCCAAGAGAGACTAAGATGTTAGTTGTCTTCTTCATAGGTTAGTGAGGGAAGTGTGTGTGTGATGAAATATCTATAACCTTTGTCATTCATTAATAAAGAGAATGGGTTTGTGTTTCCAAGTTTGAATCTATATTTGGTTTTGTGTGTCCATTGGTGAGTGTAAGTCCCGGCTGAAGAGTAAGGCAGCCATTAATTTGGTCCCCTCATTCCTGTCTGCATAATTCTTATCCTTTTTCTAGTTGTCCTAGTAACCTTTGTTACCCTAATGTATTTTTGAACTGGAACCATGGCTGGAATTCCAGTCCTTTAAGCCATAATGATCATTTTGGTTCTATGCTCAACCTATCACTTTGCCACGGACATGGTGGCCCTGATCCTTAGAGTCAAGAGCACCCTCCTTCTGAAGGCATTCCTACTCAATGAATTGCTTTGAAAACTCTGTCATAGTGAAATTCTTCAACCCATCCTTCTTTTGTGAGCTTCTAGTTGATGAGAACTGTCAATGAAATAGATTAAACAGAGGTCTTAGATTAGAAAGCAGAATGTCGATGACGTAGTCATCTTCAAACTTGAACTTGTCACCAAAACTGTGAAGCTTTTTCAACTCCCTTGAATATGTTGTTGCAAGTGACCCATCTACCTTCATGTACTTTCCAGACAAGTAGTTCCAAATGGCATCGAGGATTTGGTACAATTGTTTTGGCTTTGTGAGTAGTGTATGCCAGTGGCTTGATCGTTCTTGTGGAGGAACTCTTTGTTGTTCCCTTGAGGTTCTTCTCTTTAGGGGTCAACCACATACCACATCCTCGAGGCGAAGCAAACTCTCCACTTGAATAGCTTAGGTACGATAGTTTCGCCCATTGAAGGGTTCCTCAATCTCGTTGCACCATTGCGTTGGGCTCAGAAAATGCTTTTGGGGGGGAGGGGGAACGGGCTTCGAACCCTGCTGTAAGCCCAAGATATTGTGATGTTTTGACTGCCTTCCCCAAGCAAGAGGAAAAATTGGCGTATGAAATTCAAATTTAAGTTCAATGGTTCATGCCCTAAATTGACGAATTCAAAAAAATAGGAAAATGATTCCTGTTATTTTTTCTTGACAATTTCAAATTTGCAGATAGTTTGGTGAAATGTGGCATGGATCATGAGGTACACATGATTTGTGATTTGAGATGAAATGTGAATATCTCCTCAACTGTGAACCCTAGAGTTGCTAAACCGGAGACTTAGGATCCTCTCCTAACGAACTATTGCCGAAAGAAGCTAATCAAACAGATCTAAAATAATTCGCAAACATTTCCAATGAGCTCGAAGTTACCCTCCTAGTTGCAAAGCCGATTCTTGAGGCTAGCCGTTGACAGTAATCTTGCTTAATTGCACGAAACCTCCACACAATGTCAAACTAAGAAGCCCATAGGTGCCTAAGGCTAAAACCATAGGATTCGATTTCCATGTTGGGTGCGTGCACAAAAAAGAAAAGGACATTGCGATGAATCACCAAGAAATGAAGAGTGAAAATATTACAATGTTATCCAATTGAATGTAATTGCTTGTCAAATAACAAATAAGTTACATTTATAGGAAACAAATGTGGTTGGAAAAAGTAAGGTCCAACCATACATGAGAGAGAATTAATAAAATATCCTGAAGACCAAAGTAAAGTCAAGGCAGTCCACTAAGGTGGGTTTACACCACTAACAAGACCATCATGTTGGATTGGGAGGCTGATGGAAGGTGAAGGGCAAACAAAATTCCAGAGAAATCTGCCATCCTTAAATCATGTTGCTTTCCATTACATGCATTCTGAAAAATAGTAAACCACATCAGCAACCGGGTCACTAGATGACACATAATTGACCATATCAATTGATGACATTTGAACACCTACAGTTACACACAAATGATCACGAGTAAAATAATACTATTTTATTATTTTTGGCCTTGAAGACCAAGAACTTTTTTGTATCCTTTTCTAGTGTCCCAAACCCATGAAGAAGAGGAATAAAATCAAATTAATTTGGCTAAAATGTATACATATGTCAGTTAGAACTAGAGTAGGATCAAAAGTTTATACTCTCTAAAGGTAATAGGTGCAAAGGAAAATCTTGTGCAATGTAGAACTTTGGGAATCATAATGCTGAATATATATATATTTATTTTTAAAACCAAAAAAGATATCTATTAATAAATGATCATAAATGTAAATATTTTGCTATGCCAAGCTTGAAAACTATTATTCCAAGCCTGGGCATTATACACTAGAGAGATCATCTCACTAACTAGCCTCATTATGAGTTAAGATTGATCCATATCTAGAATTTGACTCATTTTATCTTGTACTTTAGACGACCACCATTTCGGTGGAAGTCCATAACACATAATATTACCATTATCAAGAGCCCAATTAGCCAACACATCTGCCACTTTATTTTGCTGGCGAGGGACATGACTAAATTGACAAGTTTCAAATTTACTTTTCATCCCTTGAACTCTTTCCACCTCCTGTAAAATCTGCCAATTGCTAGCCTTTTCCTTTGTTGGGCTCCATTAGAGTGTTAATGATAATTAATGAGTTTGATTCCACCTGTATCCTTGTCCAACTCACTTTCAATGCTTCTTGAAGGCCTTTAACGACAGCCCTGACTTCAGCCAAATTATTAGTAGCAATTCCCAACTTTTCTGAAAAGAAAAAGACAACAAAACCATCCGACGCTCTTCCTATCCCCCCTATACTGGCATTTCTTGGATTCCCTCTAGAGGCCCCGTCTATATTCAGCTTACCCACCCCGGGAAGGGGTTTTGTCCATTTACCATTATGTTGGTCCTTTCTCCTTGTTGAGCAATCCAATTGAACAGTCCTAGGTCTTTCAATATGCAGTGTTCTAAATAAGTTTAGCCATTTCGGAGATAGCTCTTTGGAATTTTGTATTTTATATTTGATGGTTTCAGCTATATTTCTCTGAGTCTTTTCCCAAATAAAGAAAATATCCCTACTTTCCTGCTGAAAAAATCTTCTATTCCTCTCTTTCCAAAGATTCCATAACAAGAGTGTAATCCCACTTCATAACACCTGCACAAAATTTTCCTCCTTTTTGATGTGATGATCCCATTCTCGAAACAGTTCCTTCAAGTACTTAATACCTAAAACCAGGATATCAAATAACCTAGCTAGCTGTTGCCACAATTGATTAGCAACCGAATGTTCTACAAATAGACGAGAGACTATTTCTTCCTTCACCAAACACATCTCACATCTAAATGGGCCATGTGAACCTCTCTTCATTAACCTATCGCCAGTTAGAACTCTTTTCCTTAATAACAACCAAACAAAAAAGCTGACTTTGGGCCATAAAACTTCCTGCCACAGATGTTTTAATATGTCTTTAAGCGGATGAGGAGCAATTTTGCTATATCCATCTGAGACAGAGTAACACCCTGTAGATTTCTTTCCCCACCCTATATCATTAGGCCTTTCTGAGGTTGAAAGAGTTCTTGATTGTAAAATACTTTCAACCACATGTTTCTGATCCTTCCTTAATCTAATGGGCCATTCTTTTGTTGGGATCCAATGTTTGCCAACCTCCCATTGATCCTGACCAGGTTTACAAAACTTAACCACCTTTATCCATCCCTGTGCATGAAGGTTTTCCATAACCAACTGCATATCCAGAAATTGAGATATTATAGGTGGTTGGCCATCCCATGAGTCTGTCCGGAATTCTGCTATTTTCCCATTGTTAACTATCCAGAAAAATTGTTTCTTTATGATCTCTTCTCCTATTCTCAACACCGAAAGAACTGGATAACCCTTGGATGATAGAGCCAATCTAATTATCTACTTAGGTGGATTATTTTCTGCTTACTTTGCTATGATATTAAGTGCGCATCAAACAAGTCTATGTTGTGATTTTTTAAGGAAGGAACCAAGATAAATCCTAAATAATGAACTCCAAAGAGTAGGATTGTTATGGGAAATTGGTTTGAGACACAGAGACATCACTATCGCATTATGAGAAGGGATCAAAGTGCTAAACGTTATGTAGGTAAAAATTATCTAAATTTGTATAGAGGAGTTTGATTCGACAATTTTTTGAGAGAGACATCACTATAATATTCATAAGAGGAATCAAAATGTTGTAAGTTTCAAGGAGAACAAATATGAAACTAGAATTTTGTTAGGTAGAATAAAACAACATTCCAATCTTTTGTATTGTGAAATTTTATTCCCCAAAATTGGTTTTCCATGTAAATCCTTGAGCTTCTTTTGTGGATGAATGGTAATTTTTATTGTGTGTTTTAATAAGATGAGGTTTTTTTCTTGCAACGTGCATTTGCATGTATGAATTTTATCAAGAACATAATTACCAAAGATCGGGATTTGTTTAAGACTTGTGCTTGTTCTTACAAATAGCTAACTACAAATCCAATTAAGTATTAGAGCAAATTTTCTAGCCCTTGTAAAGGGCTTATGCTATTACACTGTTCATTCTTTGATTAAATTTATTACAACCATGGCAGCGGCGGAAGACAAAAAGGAGAATCTCTATGCAAACAATTTAAATATTCGAGAACTGCATGAGAAAAATTAGAAGTTGCTCAGAGGTCAAATACTTGAAGGAAAAGAACCGTCCATCGCACACCAAGCGCATCACTCAAAACGATTTTGTTGATTATGAAGAAGTTAGGAGTTCTAATTTAAACGTCTTGGTGTATCCATTTATGAAAGATAAGTCGTATGAAATACATGGAGAAGTTGCAATAAGAATTGGTTGCAAAAGAGGAATTTTTGGTCAAGCTCCAAACTTATTGTTAAGTGATGCAAATGAAAGATAAATGTTCCACTCAAGAAAAAGACGTCAACACTAGATTCCCATACAATAATAAAAAAGTATGATTTGGATGTTTTGAGTTGCAAAAAAAAGAATTTGCCCAAAATTGTTTATGAAAATGGGACTCCAATAGTCAAGGACTTGGTACATAAGGCCCAAAAATTAAAAACCAAATTGCAATTGAAGCAAGACCCATGTATATAGGTTTTTGTTACACTAGTGTAACAACAAAGCTTGGGGAATTCTCTAAAGCAGCCAAAGAAAGACACTCAAGGAAGGAATCATATTGACCGCTATACCAAGAAATACAAAAGGAGATAGCAACATTAGAAACTGACTAAAGAAATTTAAACCAACTCCATTGGGAATACAAATAATTAACCATTTGCGAAGGATCTCCACCCCACAAGCCATTTGCAATCGAAATAAAGGATTCAAACAAACATAGAAGCAACTATACAAAAAAGGTATGCACACAATAGGTCAAAGTTATTTGAAACTATTGGAGAAGGTGTCAAACGTATCACAATTTTCCCGTTGATGGGATCTACATCCTTGCATAGTTTTTGGAAAAATAACCATATCTAAGCTACGTAGTATTAAATAAATGGCCAAAGTCCCTAAAGAAGAGGCTAGAATTTGAAGATCATCCTCAAAACCAAACTTCCAAGCCAATGGAAATCGTGGTTCAAGCACTCCACAAAGATGGGATAGAGCTTGCTATCTACTTAGAGTCTAGATGCTCTCAAATCGTCTATTGTTACAAGTATTGATCTAGAGCACCATATATTTTCCAGTTGAAGGAGCATGTACACTCTTGTCAAGGTGTTACTTTTGGTTGTAGGTTCAATAGACCAATAGTATAAAAGTAGTACCCACAATGCCCCATGACAAGCTTGCAACATTTATTCCTCAAGCAACAAGTTGGCTGCTTTTTGAATTGGCATCAATAGGGTAGTATGGGAAGTTTGGTTGAGTCATCAGCTATCTCCTAAAATAGGTTTTGGTGTACAAGATGGACAAGATATGCACATGCAAGGAGATTATAGAGTCAGAATTGCAAGGAAAGCTTGCGTGCACCTTTAAGATAGTTGGTCATTTTGGAGATACTAAATTGTAAAACCATTACTAACTCCTATCTAGATACATATTGACCCAAAATGTAGGCAAATACTGCCAAATTTATGAGGATGTATGCTTTGTTGTACAAGAATCCAACTAATCGGAACTACGACTATACACTCCATTTACCCAATCTACCTTGGGAGATCATATACATGGATTTTTTGGGCGGTTTATTTAAACAAGGTAACACTACCTTGTTTCAGCACAGTGCGCAATTTAATTTCTTGCAACAAGACTAATTCTGGCCAAGAAGTAGCACAAAAGTTTTCCATCCATGTACTTTGGTTTGCCTATGTTTGCAGTGTCATCACAAGATATTCTATTTTTGAGAAGTGTTTGAACCACATTGTTGAGTAGGATGGGTGCTATGTTGTAGATATCTATGAATTTCCACCTAAAATAGATGAAATTATTGAATTAGCCAACCAGACATCAGTACATTTGTTGATGGGATATAATTTGGATAATGTAAGGAAGAAATATCCCCATCAATTATTAAGAAAAGAGTTTTGGGGGACCAAAAACCTCTCAATTTGAGAGGCATGATCTGAAAAGGATAAGTAAAATTCTAATGTCCGCAAAAAGATAGACTGGAAGTATGGTGATAGCAGACAAAGATAAACAGTAGACTATCACATAAATCGTTTTCAAGGTTGCTTTTGAAATAAAGCCCAGAGCACCCAACAATCATTTTGCATTGAATCAATTTGCACAAATGTAGAATCAATCCATATGGTGATAGAACTTGCTTGCAAGTAGCAGAATAAATGGTCGTTTGGGTTATAGTAGATCCACGACTCATTTGACATTGACAGAATTATGCAGTTGCTGGAATATTAGTGCGACACCATAGTATTGAGGCTCTGCAAGTTTATCAAAAACTCGCAAAGTCCCAAGCCGAGTAGGGTTCCGCGAGTTTTAGGGCCTTGACTCGGGTAACTTGGTAACTTTTATTTTTCACAATGTTAAAATTATTAATACATTATAAATACACCACTTTAGAAAAACTAATATTAGCTTAACCTGTTAATATATTTCAGTTTGGTTCTTTTTAAACATTAATCAATTTTCGTGTTTCAAATTTTATTTTGAAAAAATGTACTGAGAAGTTGGCCTCTATATTTATATTTTATGGCTTGATATTTAGGCTCAATTAGTTTGATATGTTAAATTAATTTAAATGATAACATTCTTATTAATTGCTGAAATATTATTGATATTATTTTTCTGTAAAATACATAAGAATTTATTTTATTTTAAAATTTACCATTTTTTTTTAATGGAGTCTTATCGAGTTTTTGCCTCCTTTTTTTGCCGAGTACGAGCCTGAGCCTAAAATATGTTTGCTGAGTCTCATCCGAGTCTGAGTCTCAATACTATGCGTGACACATATGCTGTTGTACAAACTCCGAACAAAAAATTGCAAACTTAAGGGGTCTAAATACATATGTTCCACTTGCAATAAGAGATGACAAGAAGCAAACTCATTAGTCCGCAAGAGAATTAATTGAATCACTAGTGTTTTGCACATGAAATAGGTCTGGAAGATAAAGTTTGAGACAAAAAATTCAGAAGTGTCAAAAACAAGGGTATATCTCTTGAAAAATAAATTCTGGAAACAACCTGAATTCTGATATATATTTTTTATACTTCTAATCAAAAGCTGGAAATTCATGAAACATAGCTGAAATTGAAAATCAGAAATTAATTTTGAGTTTTTATTCAATTCCAGAAAAACAAAGCAGAATGAAAGGACAAAATACCAATTATTATTCCTTACTTCTCCCACAAACCCTAACCAAAAAAGTGTGCAGTTTATTTGCTCCACTGGTACAGCTGGTACAGGCAAATGCAGGGTTGTACGGCAGGTCTAGTGCTCAGGGAATTGACAACATCTGCTTGGGAGGTGATGCCAGCCTGGGTTTAACACAGCAGGCCCCTAAATTTGCAGTGATCAGGTCTGTTAGTGGTAGTTGCTGCTGGAAAAAGTGTTGGGAATGGATTTATATGCTGTGCTGGCCCTTTGATGGCCACAATCTGCCCCTTGGTGCCATGATTTGCCCCTAAAAGGGTTCGTTGCTGCTTGGAAGTATGACGCCCTTGTTCTAGGGCTGCAATTTGGCTTTCAAAACTGAATTTTATTGGCCAGACATCCTCACAAAACCCTGATTCCTGATTAACTGAAAATACCTTGTTTGTCTGATCAATAGTAATCCCTGTGTGGAATTACCTCTGTGGATTCCAGGGTTTTCGCCCCCAATTCCGTTCACCAAGAGGGGTTTTGTCCTCTGGTTTGGCTGCAAAGAGGGTTTCCGTCCTTTTGTAGAAGTAGGAATCTTGGATTCATTTGCGAATTTGACAAAGTGAATAATAAATAATAATGAAAATCACTGCCCCCATTTTTCTTTTTATAAAATTCGCTTTTGCCAATCCACCCTAACCCTAAAGTAATTATAATTACTTTTTAATTTAATATTCACCTTTTTCCTTCGCATAATAATAATTACTTTTTTATTGGGCCTTTTAATTAATTTATTTTTTGGTCCCACTCAATTCATAATAATGACTTGAGTGTCCCTTTTAAATTATTATCATAAAGTATCATTGGGGAACAACTTAAAGATTATTATTAAATTATTTTTTTCTTTATTTAAAAAAAGGACATGACAGACTGCCTTTTCCAAAGATTGCTTGCCCTTAAGCAATATTTGAACCGTCCTGCAAATACTTGGATCCCATACTTTTATACATGGACCATTTTGAACTAAAACAAACGAATCCTTGTATCTTTTATTGCAAGTTGTGTCTTTCACCCTCTCTCCATTCTTATAGTGTTTCTCATGATGAAAACTGATGCAGGAGCATCTTGGAAGCACGAAGAACATGGATTAAAAAAAAAAAAAAAAAAAAAATTCAAAATTATGTACACTTAGGATACGTCTATTTGAGTCAAATTTAGTTATTTTAGATCAAAAAGAGGAGAATCAAGCCATAAGTGGCGTAGGTTAGGTGCAGCTGGATAAGTCTATGTTTAAAACATTTGTTGAGTTTTTCTAGGAGTTGGGTGAGTGGTTTTAGGAATAAATCAGGGTCATTTCAATATTGCGAGCAGTAGAGTAGGAGGAAGTGAAGGAAAAAGTCCGGAAAAGGACTGCATTTTAATTGTTTGCAACAGATTTGAGAAAATAATGATTATTGTATGTTTAGTTCTATACGTTAAGCATTTTGATTTTGTAAAAATATTTTTCTGTGTGAATTAAGGATTATGGTGTGGTTTTGAAGCAAAAATGTCAGAATTGAATCTAAGCGTTTGGAGAAGACAATGCATGACCGCTGGGCATTTCAACGTATAGATTTTTAATTTTGGTTATTTCTAGGTAAGTGAGATTCTGGAAACGTGTGTTTCTGTTGGGCCGTAGTCTCCTGCTGGGCCGCTTCAGTTCTAAGTCATTTCAAAATCTATTCAATGTTGGGCTGTATTAAATGTTTTGATTTTAATTCTGGTTGTCTGCTATTAATACAATTCTAGCCATTTCAATGTGTTGAATAATACACTTGCTGAGGCTATAAGCATTCTGACCGCGCCTATTCGTAAGGCATTTAAGCCTGGACGGATTAGTGATGGACTGATAAAGGCCGTTGGGCCATAGCGAATCATGCAAGAATGGATAAAGGTGTGTCTTCTACATATACGCAAATCTGTTTGAGTTGAGCCGACGCTGAAGCCAAGTATAGCGAGGCATCTGTTTGGCGAGCAGAAGCAGGAGTGTGAATAGGAAGGCGGCCAAGACGTTGGCCAAGGTAATTCAATCATCCAAGAGAAGTTGCTGGAAGGTAGAGAAGAGGAGTCACGAAAGCTATTCGGTTTTGGTAAAATGGAAGGAGCTCGCCGATTGGACCGACTTGGAGATAGTTGATGTTTACGCAAGACTGCCTATTTGGACAGAGCCGAGTTAGAAAGGTGAGGGCGTCTTCGTCTACGCCATCGGCCTTACATAGTCGAGAGAAAAAAGGGTCTTTGCCTATTTGGAAGGCTGTGTAAGCCTGGGCGAGGTGAATGTTATGGCATCGTAACCATGCAAACCCGGATGAGGTGAGGCGAAGAGAGACATGCATTTCATATAACCGTTGGCCACGAAAGAATGCACACAGCCCAGGCTCGAGCTGAAAGACAGAGACGCCTATTTGTAAGGCCATTAGGCTTGGGGGAATCGTTTTGTAAGGAGGTAGATCGAACCAGTATTATTACGTGGTCTTCTATTTTATATGACTTTAGCCATTGAAGAAATAAATGTGAATGATGACTATATAATTGCAGTTCGCCATTGCATCACAAGGTGAGAGATATAAGCGTGACTGTATATTTACTTGCAGATAGTCCACAAATGAATAAATATTCTGTTTGGGAGGACCGAGTTGGGCAGTTCGGAGTGGAGAGTGATGAAACCGTTTGAAAGCCAATGGCTGGATTCTATTCATAGCCCTGAATGGGAGATGCAACATTCAATTTGTGAGAGAACACAAGAAAGATTATACAGAGGAAACTTCCATACATTCTGCTAATAACCTGATTGGATCAGAAGCGCAGCAATTTGCCATGATAATTCTTGCTTGCAATGGTTCGGGTAAATTCTAGGGTCTGCGCACCATTTTTATGTTTTGTATTAGTCATTTTGATTTGGTATGAAGTGCAATTGCAGTCTAAGGTCAGTCTGAGGAGCCTGCACCAATTTGGTTTAAGAGCAGTTTAGGGACTGTTTAAGAATGACAGAATGCATCATTTGGTATCAGATTCGTCGTAGGAAGATTGCAGGTATAAAAAAATTAGGTTCCTAGAGCCGTCTTAGTTCAGCTGGTAGAGCTGTGACAATATTTGGATCAGAGATTTGTGCTGAAGAAGAAGGTGATTTCTCTGTATTGGAGTTCTCAAAGCAGTAGGGACTGTGCATCGGGCCGAGGTAGATTACTTTCTGCATCATTTGGTATCAGAGCGCAAGGTTCGAATTCTTGGAAAAGCAGCTACATCAAAGAATTAGGTATGGATGTTTTATGAAAATATTGTTCTAAAGAAACTGTATTATTTGCATTGGTAAAGTTGGAAAAGGTAGAGATTTTTGAATTTTGATGAAGAATAGAATAGCAGTAAGGCTTGAAAGGTTTGAGAGAGAAGTGAAAAACCTTGAAGTGGAAAGAAAGGAGTAAGTAACAAGAAAGAGTCCAAAAGCCATAGAGGCTTGAAGAACAAAGGAAGAGAGTTAGTAAGCTCCTGGAAAAAGGAAAATGTTATACTCTTCTAATCAGTATTTTTGCAGAAATAATGTATTTTGAGGTTGCAGGGTCAAGGCAGTCAAGCCATTAAGGCTTAAGAAGAGAAAAGCCAAGGAAGGCTTAGTGGAAGAGCTAAGAGAAGCTCTAGAAGAAGAGCAAAGGGAATTGCTCAAGAAGAAGAAGAAGATCCAAAAAGAAGTTTGGATAGTTTGCCAAAAGACTAAGGTGAAACAGACTTAGGTGAGGTAAAGGATGGAGTTTGAAGAGTTGAGAAGAGTGATAGAGGGACTGCCTAGAAGAAACATAAACCAGATAAAGAGAGAGAAACAAGAAAGAGAAGAAAGAAAGAGACAAAAAGAGGAAGAGTACCAAAGAGAAGTGAATGAGATAAAGGCAAGGATAGCCGTGATAGAAATCATGGTAGAAAATATGGAAAACCCATGGCAAGGATGGGTAATGAAGAAGAAAAGAGTAAGATGGCCAGTTAGATTAGTTATGGAGAGAAAAAGCAGAAAAAGGCTAAGAGTTGCCTTAAGGAGAGAGATGAAGTATAAAAACAAGGATAAGCTCAATAATGAAGAGCTTGAAGAGAAATTTCAGTTTGAAGAGGAAGTTCAATATGAGACAGATCTCATCATTGAAGAAATGGACAAACAACAAGCAATCACTCCAAAGAGCAAGTGGCCAAATGTTTTTGTATCTGACATTTCATTTGATGTATTGTTTACAGGAAAGCAAGTTGAAGAAGGAGGAACATATGATCCAATGAAGATGCTCATAGATCAAGGAGGTGAAGCACCTCATGAGAGAGTGCTTAGACAAGAAGAAGAGGCTTGTTGTAATGCCTCAAGTGATGAAGATATGAAGAAGGATCAGAATAAAGAATTGATTAAGGAAGAAGAAGTCCTTACTCAAGAGGACAAAAGAAATGAAGAGCTGCATGAAGAACAAAGGTATAGTGATCAAAATTCAGAATTGGAAAAGATTGAAGATGATAATTTTCAGTTGCATGATGTTGATATAGTTGATTTTGATTCAAATGTATTAATCACTAAGGAAGAAGATTTGCAATGTGAAGGAGAAATATGGCAGTTTGATCAAGCATTTGCAGGTGAAGGAGAGTTGTTTGATAAGAAACAAGAAGGGGTAGAACAGCTGCAAGAAGAAGATGGAGAGAAGGCTAAATGCTTAGCCTTGACAATTGAGGAAGATATCATGAAGGAGATAGAAAACCTTGATGGAGAGTTTCTAGTTGAGGAACCAAAGAAGCTTTTTGCATATCAAAGTAAAGAGCAGTTGTTGGAAGAGTTGGCAGCATTAGAATATGCCATTAATCATGAAGAGAATACCAAAATTTGTCCTATAACAGTATCTGAGGAGTTAGAACATTGCTGTGAAGAAGAAATGAAGACAAAGGACCAAGAAGTTATACTGGAGCAGCAAGTACGAGTTCAGAAATTTGGAGAGACCCAAGGGTCTCAATTGTTTGTTTCTAATTTTGCTTTGAATGGTGATTGTACAGGTTTGCTTGATAAGGAGGCAAAGTACTTGGAGAAGAGAGCTCTTCTAAGAGCTCAAGAAGAGAGAATAGAAGTTGATATCCTCATTCAAGAGGATGAATATGTAAAGAAGAAGGCTGCAAAGAAGATGAAGAGGCAGCAAGATGGACTTTGGAAGGAAAAGACAACAAGCAGAAAAAGACACAAGTGTGGTAGTCAAGAACATACACATTTGTATGAAAAATTGAATGAGGAAGACAGTTGTTTTGTAAAAGTTTTACTTTTGTAAATGGGCAAACACATGAGCAGGTGCTCATGAAACTTTTTAAGCCCAGGAATCTAATGCAGGAGCATCTTGGAAGTACGAAGAACATGGATTAAAAATAAAAAATAAATTTTTTAAATTAAATTCAAAAATCATGTACACTTAGGATACGTCTATTTGAGTCAAATTTAGTTATTTTAGATCAAAAAGAGGAGAATCAAGCCATAAGTGGCGTAGGTTAGGTGCAGCTGAATAAGTCTATGTTTAAAACATTTGTTGAGTTTTTCTAGGAGTTGGGTGAGTGGTTTAAGGAATAAATCAGGGTCATTTCAATATTGCGAGCAGTAGAGTAGGAGGAAGTGAAGGAAAAAGTCCGGAAAAGGATTGCATTTTAATTGTTTGCAACAGATTTGAGAAAATAATGATTATTGTATGTTTAGTTCTATACGTTAAGCATTTTGATTTTGTAAAAATATTTTTCTGTGTGAATTAAGGATTATGGTGTGGTTTTGAAGCAAAAACGTCAGAATTGAATCTAAGCGTTTGGAGAAGACAATGCATGACCGCTGGGCATTTCAACGTATAGATTTTTAATTCTGGTTATTTCTAGGTAAGTGAGATTCTGGGAACGTGTGTTTCTGTTGGGCCGTAGTCTCCTGCTGGGCCGCTTCAGTTCTAAGTCATTTCAAAATCTATTCAATGTTGGGCTGTATTAAATGTTTTGATTTTAATTCTGGCTGTCTGCTATTAATACAATTCTAGCCATTTCAATGTGTTGAATAATACACTTGCCGAGGCTATAAGGATTCTGACCGCGCCTATTCGTAAGGCATTTAAGCCTGGACGGATTAGTGATGGACTGATAAAGGCCGTTGGGCCATAGCGAATCATGTAAGAATGGATAAAGGTGTGTCTTCTACGTATACGCAAATCTGTTTGAGTTGAGCCGACGCTGAAGCCAAGTATAGCGAGGCGTCTGTTTGGCGAGCAGAAGCAGGAGTGTGAATAGGAAGGCGGCCAAGACGTTGGCCAAGGTAATTCAATCATCCAAGAGAAGTTGTTGGAAGGTAGAGAAGAGGAGTCACGAAAGCTATTCGGTTTTGGTAAAATGGAAGGAGCTCGCCGATTGGACCGACTTGGAGATAGTTGATGTTTATGCAAGACTGCCTATTTGGACAGAGCCGAGTTAGAAAGGTGAGGGCGTCTTCGTCTACGCCATCGGCCTTACATAGTCGAGAGAAAAAAGGGTCTTCGCCTATTTGGAAGGTTGTGTAAGCCTGGGCGAGGTGAATGTTATGGCATCGTAACCATGCAAACCCGGATGAGGTGAGGCGAAGAGAGACATGCATTTCATATAAC
Organism: Torreya grandis; assembly: GCA_037957365.1. Classification (NCBI taxonomy): domain Eukaryota; kingdom Viridiplantae; phylum Streptophyta; class Pinopsida; order Cupressales; family Taxaceae; genus Torreya; species Torreya grandis. The sequence continues at coordinate 526,528 of JARHVA010003463.1, read as the reverse complement.
CGTTGGCCACGAAAGAATGCACACAGACCAGGCTCGAGCTGAAAGACAAAGACGCCTATTTGTAAGGCCATTAGGCTTGGGGGAATCATTTTGTAAGGAGGTAGATCGAACTAGTATTATTACGTGGTCTTCTATTTTATATGACTTTAGCCATTGAAGAAATAAATGTGAATGATGACTATATAATTGCAGTTCGCCATTGCATCACAAGGTGAGAGATATAAGCGTGACTGTATATTTACTTGCAGATAGTCCACGAATGAATAAATATTCTGTTTGGGAGGACCGAGTTGGGCAGTTCGGAGTGGAGAGTGATGAAACCGTTTGAAAGCCAATGGCTGGATTCTATTCATAGCCCTGAATGGGAGATGCAACATTCAATTTGTGAGAGAACACAAGAAAGATTATACAGAGGAAACTTCCATACATTCTGCTAATAACCTGATTGGATCAGAAGCGCAGCAATTTGCCATGATAATTCTTGCTTGCAATGGTTCGGGTAAATTCTAGGGTCTGCGCACCATTTTTATGTTTTGTATTAGTCATTTTGATTTGGTATGAAGTGCAATTGCAGTCTAAGGTCAGTCTGAGGAGCCTGAACCAATTTGGTTTAAGAGTAGTTTAGGGACTGTTTAAGAATGACAGAATGCATCATTTGGTATCAGATTCGTCGTAGGAAGATTGCAGGTATAAAAAAATTAGGTTCCTAGAGCCATCTTAGTTCAGCTGGTAGAGCTGTGACAATATTTGGATTAGAGATTTGTGTTGAAGAAGAAGGTGATTTCTCTGTATTGGAGTTCTCAGAGCAGTAGGGACTGTGCATCGGGCCGAGGTAGATTACTTTCTACATCAAAAACAAACCTGAAATGGCATAGTATGAAACAACAAATTTGAAATATGACTTTCATTTTCATACCGTGGGCTGTAATCAAATTACTTACCTCTTTTTTTTAATTTAGAAGTAGGAGCTTTTGAAAGATTTGCATTGACACAACCATTATTTTAATTCAAAATTTCAGAATTAGTGGTATTAATTGAAATATTCCTGTACTTGCATGTTCATCACTATAGTTACTTTGAAAATCAATCTCATACGGTAATTACTCAAACCTTGCAATCCTTGAAAGATTGATAGGTGCTTCTAGGGCTGAAACATCCTCGATTTTGGATTCTCAACATTCAACATGTAATGTTTCTTAGGCTAGAACAACTTCAATCTTGGACACTTGGCATTCAACATGTAATGCATGTTTTTCTTTTATGTTTTTAATGCAAACATTTTGTTTATCCGAAGTCATACCTCTTTCTATTAAAGATCCTTCACTTTCCACTTGCATGGTGGATTACTTTATGGGCTGCTCACTAACTTATTTTGGATCTGACTTTTCTTGCTTCCCAATTTCTTCTTTGGGATTCTTTTGAGTTTTGACTTCGCATTTTTCTTCTTCAACCTTCTATTTCTATTTTTTTGTGTATACCTCCAAGAATTTTTTAAAGGTATTATAAGATGTGTATATACCAGACTTCTTATCATATTCAACGAAGGCAAAAAGTTTGACTTTATCTCTGTCACACTGCTCTTCTAACCATGCCTCCTGAATAGATTATTTCATTTGCGTTCTTCTAAATGAATCTAGGGCTTTATAGCTGATAGAAAACTGCTTCAAACGCTAATTCTTTAAATCTTGGCTCTTTGTCTGTACTTGTCTCGTTTTTCTATTGATTTCTTCAAGACGATTCGTAGTTTTTTGCTGCTCTTTTTGTATTTACATCAACACCTCTTGGATAGGATCTATGTTTTCTTCATTTGGTAAAAACTTAGGTTGTCAATCCATGTTCTCTCTCCTAAGTTCCCTTTTACTAGTGTCCATTGTGGATTTGCACTCAAATGTTAGCTTTTGACCCTTCAGGCTGGCAAGATCAATGCTTTGATACCACTATAATATCGTTTGAAAAATAAATTCTGGAAACAATTTGAATTTTGATATTTTTTTTATACTTCTAGTCAAACGTTGAAAATTCATGAAACGTAATTGAAATTGAAAACAAGAAATTAATTTTGAGATTTTATTCAATTCCCAAAAAGTACAACATCATGAAAGGACAAAATGCCTATTATTATTCCTTCTCCCACAAACCCTAACCAAAAAAGTCATAGGTTTATTTACTCCACTAATACTAGTACAGGCAAAAGACAGGCGTGTATGGTGGGTCTAGCTCTCAGAGAATTGACAACAATTGATTGGGAGGTGATACCAGCTTGGGTTTGACACAACAGGGCCTTAAATTTGCAGCGATCAGGTTTGTTAGTGGCAATGACTTCTGGAAAAAGTGTTGGGAATGGATTTATATGTTGCATTGCCCCTTTGATTGCCACGATCTGCCCCTTGGTGCGACGATTTGCCCCTAGAAGGGTTCGTTGCTGCTTGGAAGTGTGACGCCCTTGTCCTTGGGCTACAATTTGAGTTTCAAAATTGAATTTAATTGGCAACACATCCTCACAAAACCCTGATTCTTGATTAACTAAAAATAACTTGTTTCTTTGATCAATTGTAATCCCTGTGTAGAATTACCTTTGCGGATTTGAGAGTTTTTGTCCCCAATCCTATTCACTAGGATGGGTTTCGTCCTTTGGTTTGGCTGCAAAGAGGGTTTCCATCCTTTTGCAAAAGTAGAAGGAATATTGGATTCGTTCATGAATTTGACAAAGTGCTGCCCCCCTTGTCCTTTTATAAAATTCAATTTTGTCAATCCACCCTAACCCTAAAGTAATTATAATTACTTTTTAATTTAATATCCACCTTTATCCTTCTCATAATAATAATTATTTTTTTATTTGCAATGGTACCGGTTCGTTTTTGGTCTTGGTGCGGGTTCGAAGAACCCGGTTCGCCGGTATGGTGATTTTTTTCCTTGGGTTCGTCCGTACAAAAAATATATAAAAAATATAGAAATTCTACCTTGATACACAGGGAATTAGTGCCATTGTCATTAACCACTAAACAAATAGAGATAAATCATAAATGATAAGTTGATAATGATAAATGATAACTTGATAAGTATAGCCATTAAACAAAAATCATAAAATGATAAATCATATATATTAAAATATGAATATCAAATATCAAGTTTCAAATATCAATAATTATCATGTGGCTGTAATTAATTACAAGATACATCAAAGTTCAAACTATAAAAGTCAAATTTCATAGTCATATTGCTCTTTATCGAGAGCATCAACATCATCATGATGTTGTGGTTCATTAGAAGCAGAACCACATGGACTATTTACACTGCCACTCCCGCTAGCTACATTTTGTGTCGTCAAAGCCGAAGGACTGCCAATGTCATCTAATGAGAAGCGGGATATGCAAGCATCCAAGTCAACAACCTCTCGATATATATCCCAATGCTTTGATGTCCCCTCGTACTCTAGGTTCTTGTGTGATAGAAGATGCAAATCAGAGTGTATGTAGACCAACTCCTCAGCGTTTTTCGCTATGAGCTTGTTGCGCTTTTCTGAGTGAATGAAGCTACATGTACTCCAATTCCGTTCACAAGAAGATGAACTTGCAAGCTATATTCAAATTTAAACATAAATTTAATTTTTTTAAAAGAAAAAGAAAAACTTAAAAACTAAAATAATAAATTTAAAAACTTAAAAAATACAAAACTTGCCTGTGACAAGATCTTGATTGCAAGAGGTTGGAGGTTCGGTGATCCTTGGCCATGAAGGTACCACCACATAGGACCATGCTTGTATTTGTCCTGAAGAGCACCAAGACTATGACCTCGGGAGGTAATGAAAGCCCCAAACTCGCTTGTAACCATGTCTTCTATTTCGGGATCAGGGAATATCTTAGACATTGCCAATTTGTACCTTTCAGCTATTTCGACATCCCTATATGGTGGCACCCTCCTCGACAAAGAAAGGGTCTCCATGCTATAGAAACGAGGAGTCAATGCAAAGGCAAGGAGATATAGTGGGGTGGTCATTTTGTTCCACTGCTCAACAAGGATAGAATGCACTTGTTTGAAAAATTTCTCCTCAAGATCTTGCTCTTTTTCATTAATGATGAATTTTATTTTCTCAATCATTGAGTCTATGCCATCATATATTTCTTCCAAACATGGCTGATCCATGTCAGCAAAATGGATCATACTCATGATGGGCTTAGTGAAACTCAATAAATAATCTACACGGACCCACCAATCATCATCTAGGATCAAGTTTTTCACTCTTTGGGCCCAATCATTACTCGCCTCATTCCACACACCCCATAAGTTGCTGATGACCATATTGCTAAAGTGGTTGTTGCACTCTCACAAGTCGTCTCAAGACGATTGTGTGAGAAGCGAATCTAGTTGGAGCAACCTATTACAAAATTAAAAATATAGTTATACAAGTACTAGATTAAAAAATAAAAAAGTTATAATTTTAAAACAAAAATAAAATACTAAAATAAAAATACCTTCAACAAGTCCAATGTCGAGAAGCATTTGAAAATGGCTTGAGAGTGTTGATGGTTGGTGACAAATTTTTTAATTTGCTCAGCTTCATCATACTCTTGTTTGATCCAGTCAATTTGCTTCCCCATCTTTTGCAACATGAGGTTGATTGAGTAGACAGCACAAGGTGTCCCAAAAATGTGTCCATATCTCGGCTCCACCAACATCCCCGCGGCATTGCAACTTTTAACATTATCCATTACAACTTGGATAACATTTTCATGTTCAACCGCCTCAATGGATTCGATGAAGATGTTGGCAATGAACTCTACATCCTTCACACACCCCTCACAATCAATGGCCTTCAAAAACATTGCCCCTTTAGGGCACATTGGTCAAAGCCCTGTTTCTTGCATCTTTCCATCCATCTGAAACGATGGAGACCCCTGTTTCAGCTCATGAATCTTTGATTGGCTTCAAAGAATCTTCAACAGTTTTTCTCTCCTTCGCCAATAAAGTGGTGCGGACTTTTTCAAACCCTGGGCCTTTGTAATCTTTTGGGGCCTCATCGATTGATCTCACCATTTCTTGCCAATATGGTGATCAAACCACATTGAAAGACAATCCATTTGTATATATGCATCGTGCAATTATCTGATCCGCAATCTCCCTACTTTCATTTTGAAAAGACCTATCCAATGGTCCTCTTGTTCTTTTGTTTGGAAGAGAAGCCTCTTCTTGCATAGGGGGTGCTCCCAAAAATGGATGTCTTCCAACGGGCACAACCAGAGAACCGCTAGTAGAACTTGGGGAAACAAGTGGCTTATCTGATCCCTTGCCTTTCTTTGCTAGAGGGTGACTGAGTCATGGCATGTGCAGCATTTGCATCTTCTTGTTCCTTGATAAATTCGAGGATTTTTGAATGTGGCAATGGAGAGTTAGTCTTCCCCGTGCAAATTTTGATTCCGCGTTCAGGAATGTGACATAAATATGCTTTCACCCTAAAGTATGAGCTTGTGAATTGAGAATCACAAATATTGCATTTCCAAATATAGGCCCCACCACCTGAAACTTGGTTTATCAGTGTTGTATATTTCCACAATGGTGAGTGTGTCAAGTCCATTTTGTGTGGCCTTTGTCTGGTGGAGGAAGAGCTATGAGACATTGTAGTAATAGTATATATAACTACAAGTTAAAAAACAAACACAAAATTAAAAAAAATCAAAATAAACCTTAGGGCAGCAGCTAGAAACTAGTAAAAATTTAAAAAATGACAAAAAATAAAAAATAAAACAATATAAAACTTACCTTGACAGCAAATGGCTCCTCAAATACCGTAGGCAAATGACTAGAATGATGCTTGATAAAGATTCAAACCTACAACAACAAAGGAGTTGAAGTATGCAATGAGAAAATTAGAAAAATAAGAGCAAAGTGTTTTTCCTTTTGTCACTTTGTTCTTCTCGTTTGTGTTGAAGTATGCTTTTGCTTTTGGCTTTTAGGGTTGAGGAAGGTGTTTTTAATTATATAAGTGCATTAGGTTTGGCGAAAAAGGAAAAAAAATATAAAAAAATGTTTTTTTGCAGCTTTTGCCCGCCAGCAACTATGGGTTTGTTGCCCCAACGCCCAAGGTTCGCCCCTAGGCACCCGGGTGCGTTGGGGGCCACGGGCCCAATGCACCCTGGTGCCCAAGGGGGAACCTTGGGCGGACGGCCCCTCCGGGCACTCGGGTGCATTGGGCCCGCGACCCCCAACGCACCCGGGTGCCCAAGGGCGAACCTTGGGCGTTGGGGCAACGAACCAAACCCCGGACCTGAACGGGGTTCAAACTGGGGTGCCCAACGCGGGCCAAAAGCCACGAACCGGTAACGTTGTTTATTTGACCTTTTAATTAATCTGTTTTTGGCCCCACTCAATTAATAATAATGACTTAATTTAAGTTATTATCATAAAGTATTGTTGGGGAATATGTGCAAGATGATACAAGTACGGAGACTGGGTTTTCTCCCTGCATATCAACACAATATGTATGTTTCTTGTTTTATGAAATTGAAATAGTTTTCGCTTTTTTATACTTCTATAGCAATGTCCACTCCTTAAGGTTTTCCTTACTTTAAATACCCAAAAACATTACTATATGCAAACCAAACTCCCTTCTAATAGGCAGTTACCACATTGTTGATTATAAGCTAAAGATACCAACAATTTACAAATACTTGGGCAGCATAATGCCCGGTTTCCCCTCTTTTACACACACTCCTTCCATTCCTTATACTTGTTGAGCATGATAAAATCTCAAGCGTAATCATTAGAAAATCAAATGGCGGTGATCTGATTTGAAAATGATACGTCATTGAAAACAGAGTTATGAAATCCAAATAAGTTATGGTGAGAAGTAATTTTTTCTAGAGAATCTCCAGATGAAATCCATTAATGGCTCATTAAAGGAACATGTAATCAGCAATTATCATTATTCAAATGCCATTCAAGCAATCTTATAAATATACTAGCATGCTGCACAAACAATTTTAAAATTTGGAACCCCCCTTTGTTCTTTTTTTTCCTACTTGCCAGAATAATGACTCAATAAATGGGTACGACATATTATTGTTGTATGATTTTTTTTTGTTACGATTTCACATCTTGTTTGTTTCCTTTTTAGTGTTCCATTCAAACTTGGCTCCTGGTTGCCATCTTCGAATAAGCTGGAATGGAGAAAAGCACCCCTTGATTAGGGCTTTTTGCTTTTCATTCACTTTGCTTTCAGTCTCTTGAAACTTTCTACCTAATCAAACAACAACGAATAAGAATAAAAATTAAAATAAACAAAAATATCATACAATTGGTAGATTCATCAAATTCACAAATGAAATATTATTGAAGTATGTATTATGTTCTTAATGACGTTCTCAAACTTCGCATTGCTAAATTCTATTTTTGTGTGATTATAGATTCAACATCTGCATTCTTTCCCTTAATGTTGAATCAGCTGACTGTATTCTTTCCCCTAATGTAGGGAAAAATGTCCATGTGTATAAAATGTGTGGTGAACCAGCTGACTGGTTCTTTAAGCTGTCAATTGGTTAATTGATTTGGCATTACGTGGTGAATCCAATATTTTAGTATTGATAAATGTTTGCTATGAGCTTATTGGAAAACATCACTTTGGCACTCTTTTGTATGAGATATGTTTCTTGCTGTTGGATGCTTTATGTAACACATTCCTCTAATGCAATATATTCGTTTACAAACTTTTCTTTCAGATTCTTCTCTATGGTGGACAAGTTATATCATGGAGGAATGAACAGGAAGAAGACCTGCTTTTTTTAAGCAACAAGGTATAGGTCCACTTTCTTTATAATACTTTTGTAAATGTATGTATATATTGGATTTATATTTTTATTTATTTATTTAAGAAATGTATATTATATTATTCTAGAGAATAAATGATATACATCAATTGAGCATTATTGATTATGAGGCAAATCTTTGCGTAGATAGGCAAGGAAAGAAAGGCCTTGGGCTCCAATGGATGGAAAAATACATCCTTTTGGAACCACTCAAGCTTAAGCTTGCACAATCAAAGTTGAATCTTTTCTAAAAAATTTCAACTTCCCCATATTTAGTGGGGAGATATCTTTATGAAATGTAGCGTTGCATTATGCCCTTCAAAGGAACTTAATCACTGCAAACTGAATTGTATGCCATAAGCTCTTGCAGCCATCCACGACCATTGAATAATGCCCTATAAATGGTCCTCGCCAAGAGGCAGTATTAAAGAGGAAACTTAATTTGGCTCGTAGTCATGATGTAGCTTTGGTTAGTAGCAGAAGTCACGAAAAAAAAACGCAGACGAACAAGGAGACAAGGGGCATACTAATAGCCAGATATGGTGAACTGCTGATAGCAGTAGGGAAAAATATTGATGATTGAATTTTTCACCCCAAAAGGTAGACATAAAGATGGCAACATTTGATCGTTCCATTGTTTGTTTCCCTAGACCTAATTATTTTGTATTATCTTTGGCCAAAAGGCCAAGGTACATTTTTCAGATGCATCAAAACTGTACTAATGGATTTTATTTAAGCTATAAGTAATTTGGCGGGCATACCTTCATGTGGAATGACAAAAGATATGGAAGAAAGTTACTGAATGTAATATCCTCAAACACAACTCATCCCTTGAATTAAAAACCAGCAATAAGGAAATCGCCACACTTAAGGAGAATTCAAAAAGGAGAGATCTTCCCATTTAAAGAAGAGCGCCACACTTTAGAAGAATACACAACATTAGTTAATTAATTAATAAACGACATGAATTAGAAAGAAGGTCGCCACCCTTGGAAGAGACATTTTTTGATGGAAGGCTATGAAGGTATTAATAATCAACAATTGGTAGGAAGAGAATCATCATTCATTTATTCAACTTTATAACCATCTACAAGCATCAACTTTTACATCGCAAGGATGAAACCCCTTAACTCTATAACTAAATTTCAAGGACAAAAACCCCTGTCATCTCACTAACTCAAGGATGTGGAACCCCTTGAAGATTTACATTCTATTATTTAAAATCTGAAACCTTGAATTAAACAAATTAATACAATTTCATTTTATTATTTAAATTATTTCAAGTGCAAAGTCTATATTTATGAAACATTATCTGAAAGGGAATTTTAGGGAATCCAAATTATCGTATAATATTCTGATTAGGAATATTACAGCGGTATCAGAGCTTTCTATTTTGCCAGCCTGTGTAACAAAACTCATATGCAAGATAACAATAACAATATTTTGTATTACGAAAGGAGAAATAAAACTAAGGAGGCAAGCCAACCAAAAATAGAAATGGTAAACAATAGAGATATTGAGAGGGTAGATAAACTTATCCAAGGCCAAGAACAATTGGCAAATACAATGGCACACATGGCCTTTACCATAAAAATGATGATGGATTCCAATACACAAAAGGTAGAAACTAGTTTGTCCATCGCTGAGCTCAAATTTAAAACAAACACCACATCATCATATCAGTATTGCCAACCAACATTCATTTTGAGAGAACTAGATGAAGAAATTTCAAAATCATTTGATGATGAGCTTATAACTTGCTTCGAAGCATATCACTTCCGGAGGGAATCCAAAGGGGAATTACCCTACAAACTTATATGGCAATGAGAAAAAATGGAGGTGTATCTTGGCCAGAATATAAACCCCAAAATAGACAAAGGGATATGCAACATGCATTAGGCAAAATGTCATTATCACATTTTGATGGAACAAACAAATGTACGGCTACAACATGGATACAAAAGTTGGACACGTATTTTTCATTCCGTCCAATAATGGAAGAGAAAGCCATCAAATATGCGACTCTCAATCTGGAAGGTATAGCCCATGAATGGTGGTTCCATGGATGGGTCACCCAAGGACATAGCCATATCAATTCTAATGACGAACTTGCCAAACGATTGATCGAAAGGTTTGATAGGGCAGATCTCAAGGTCCATTTTAGGGATTAGCACTATTAAAACAAAACAATAGTGTGGATGAATATGTGGCAGAATTTTAAAGACTAGTGGTAATGGTTTCCGGCATGTTTACAAAGAGACTCGTAGTATTATTCACGAAAGGATTAATGGAACCTCTGAGAGGCTTGCTCAAAGCTTTTACTCCATCAACACTTCAAGAAGCAATTAAGAAGGCCTTAGATTTGGAAGCTTCAACTTTAAAAGGCAGAAATATGCCACCCGTCCAACCTATAAGGCAATTGGAAGTGGTCCATCGAAAAATCGATCCTATGAGCAAAGGAGACTAATACAAACAAGCGGATCTCAGCGTTGTGAGAGGCAAAGTTGAATAAGGAATTGGAAACAAGGAACGAATTAAGGAGGAAAAAATTATGTTTTACTTGTAAAGATCCATGGACTCCAGGCCACCATTGTTTGGGCAAAGGGCAAGTTCACTATATCAAGGTTGGCCCAAAAAGTGATACAGAAGAAGAAAAAAATAAAACAATGGACACCAATCACAAATAATGGAGGAGACCACGGAAGGAACATTTGCCACTCTCTTAGGAGCACCTCAATATCATCCATTTTGAGTAAGAGGAAAATTGTGAGGGCAAAGAATTACAATCGTAATCGATAGTGGGGCTACCCATAATTTTATTGATGAAAAATTGGCTAAAAAAATTGGTCTGAAAACAGAAGAATTCAAGGGATTTACGATAACAGTTGTTGATGGATTCACTTTTCCATGTATGAAGAGAATTCCACAATTAAATTTGACTTTGGAAGGACATGAAATAAACAATGACTTCTATGTCATTAATATTGGTGAAACAGATTTGGTCTTAAGAGCTTAGTGGTTGCATTTGTTGGGTGAGTTTACCCAAAACTATCAGACAATAGAAGTTAAGTTCAAATCAGATGGAAGGGATATAGATTTGAAAGGCATGGCCAATGGTAGCTCTCAGATAGTAACGACAAAAACAATGGAAGAACATTTAATAAGGGGCATGTAGCATGGGCAGTACAATGTTTGATCAGCTCTGTACAAGAACATGAAATACATCATAATGATATTCAGCCTATCATCGAGAAGCATGCCAAGGTATTTGAGAACCTACCACCTAGACAACCCCCAGCAAGAGGCTTCCAACATATCATTGAGTTGGAGCCTAAAACGAAATTAGTAATAACTAACCCTTACCGACACCCAAAGATTTGTAAGGATGAGATTAAAAAAACCATTAGAGAACTCTTAGAGATGGCGCATATTAGGCCAAGTGCTAGTCCATTTGTTTCTTCAGCTGTGTTGGTCAAAAAGAAGGATGGGAGATTAAGAATATGTATTGATTATTGGAAGTTAAATAAAAAGACCATCAAGAATAAATATCTGATACCCAGGATTGATGAACTTCATAGAGCCACTTTCTTCTCAAAAATTGATTTGAGATCATGGTACCATCAAATACGAATGAAGGAGGAAGATGTTCGGAAAACGACAATCCGATGCCACTATGGGCATTTTGAATTTCTAGTGATGCCATTTGGAGCTACAAATGCTCCAACCACTTTGCAATCTTGCATAAACCACATTCAATAAGCATCTAAGGAAATTGATCTTGGTTTTTTTGATAATATTCTAATATATAGCAAGAATTGGGAAGAACATCTGTAACATTTAGACATGGTACTTGCCATATTAGAACAACAGTCCCTCTTTGCCAAGATGTGAAAATGTGAATTTGGTATAACAAAAGTCTTATATTTAGGGCATATAATTAATAAGGATGGAGTCCATGTTGATCAAGAGAAGTTCCAAGCCATTATAAGTTGGTCGCATCCTACCAACATGACACAATTGAGAGGATTCAAAAGTCTTTACACCTATTATAGGAGATACGTTAAAGGATTTTTGCAACTAGTAGCACCTTTAACAACAAAGAAAAGATCTTTTAGTTGGACGGAGCTTGCTCAATCAACATTTGAATGCCTTAAACAAGTGATGAGTTCATGCCTAGTTTTGGCAATGTTGGACTTTTCATTACCCTTCGTGTTGGAATGTGATGCGTTAGGAGAAGGTGTTGGTGTGGTTTTAATGCAGAATAAACATCCCATTGTTTTTGAAAGTCGGAAACTCAAAGAGCATGAACGGAGATACTCAATATATGATAAAGAAAAGATTGGCCATCATGCATGCCCTTGCTAAATTCCGGCAATATTTGGTATGTGGAAGATTTGTGGTCAAAACTAATCACAATAGCTTGAAATATTTCCTGGAGCAAACGGACTTAAATGAAAGGCAACAAAAATGGGTTAGAAAGATCCAAGCCTTTAATTTGCACATTGAGTATGTTAAGGGACAAAACAATGTAGTGGTTGATGCTTTATTAAGAAAACCACATTTATGCTCCATGGTAGAAATCACGGCTGATTGGAAGGCATTCATGACGGTAGAATACATTAAGGATGAGTGGGCCAATGCAATCTTAGAAGGAAAAAATGGAGATGAACGTTATAGAGGACCTCATTCTCTACAAAGATAGAATCTTCTTAGTGGTTGGTTCCAAAATTAAGCATTAGGTCTTAAAGGCCATACATAATGATCCATTAGCAGGTCATCCTGGTTTTGTAAAGACATACAAACTATTAAGGGATCGATTTTTTTGGAAAGGACTTAAAATCAAAGTCCTTAAATACATTTGAGAATGCCCCACTTGCCAACAAAATAAAATAGAACATAACTTTCCCATCGGGTTGTTGCAACCTTTGCCCATTCTTGCTAAAAAATGGGAGAGCATCTCTATGGATTTCATTTCAGGACTACCCACAGTCTAAGGACAAAGCAACCTTTATGTAGTCGTGGACTGATTAACAAAATACGCTCATTTCTTTTCACTCCCCAAGAAGTATGATGGTCCTATGATAGTTGGAATATTTTTTAAAGAGGTTTTTAGGCTTTGTGGACTACCAAATCAGTGATAGGGACACTAGGTTCTTGAGTGCTTTTTGGCAAGAAATTTTTCAATTGGCAGGAACTGAGTTAACCGCAAGTACGAATTATCATCCTCAAACAGATGGTCAGACGGAAGCCATAAATAAATGGATTGAGGGGTACTCAAGGGATTATGTAATCGGGTAACAAAATGCCTAGGTCAAATGGTTATACTTGGGAGAATTCAGCTACAATACTTCTCATCACATGTCTATTGGAATGTCACCTTTCAAGGCATTGTATGGGTATGATGCTAAAATCTTTGTAGACTTGGTCATTTCAAATAGTAGGGTTCCTAGAGCCAAGGATCTAATACAACAACATCAAGACATCCTACTAACTCTCAAGGATAATCTTCAGCACACCCAAAACTAGCAAAAGTTGTATGCGGATCAACGTAGAATAAAACGAACTTTTGAAGTTGGAAATATGGTGTATTTAAGGTTATAACCTTATAGACAATCTTCTCTTAAACAAAGTGGTGCTAAAAAACTCAAGCCTCAATTTTACAGGCCATACCAGATTTTAAGAAGAGTGGGAGAGGTAACATACGAATTGGATTTACTAGGGCATAGCTGCATACATAATGTCTTCCATGTGTCTTGCTTGAAATGAGCACTTGGACAACATATTATTCCTTCCATGGAATGAACCCCAATTGATGAGGAAGGTAAATTGATTCTAGTACCAAAGACTTTTTTTGATACTTGTGAAAAAAAGTTAAAAAATAGAAATATCAAAAAATATTTAGTTCGTTGGAAAAATTTGCTAGTAGAAGATGCCATGTGGGAAAGAGCAGTAATTTTTGAACATCCCAATTTACAATTGTTTGAGGACAAACAATTTGAGGAAGGGAGGTCTATAATATCCTCAAACACAACTCAACCCTTGAATTAAAACCTAGCAATAAGAAAATCGCCACACTTAAGGAGAATTTAAAAAGGAGAGATCTTCCCATTTAAAGAAGAGCACCACATTGAAGGAGCATACACAACATTAATTAATTAATTAATAAACATTAATTAGAAGGAAGGTCGCCACCCTTGGAGGAGACATCTTTTGATGGAAGGCTATGAAGGTATAAATAATTAGCAATTGGCAGGAAGGAAACCATCACTCATTCATTCAACTTTATAGCCGTGTACAAGCATCAATTTTTATATTGCTTTTAAGGATGAAACCCCTTAACTGTATAACCAGATTTAAATGACAGAAACCCTTGACATCTCACTCATTCAAGGATGAAACCCCTTGAAGATTTGCATTCTATCATTTGAAATCTGAAACTCTGAACTAAACAAATTAATACAATTTCATTTTATTATTTAAATTATTATTTCAAATGCAAAGTCTATATTTTTGAAATATTATCTTAAAGGGAAATCCAGAGAATCTAAATTATCATATAATATTCTGATTATGAATATTACATTGAAACACTAAATGCGGCCGTCACATGTTCTTAACAATTTTGAATCAGATAGAGTAAAAAAATTCCGATATGTTTATTGGGGCATTGACAAATTTTCTTAGAAATAAACTCTTCTGGGAGGAGGAGAAAAAAATTGAGAAGCCATCAATTACATAAACTATTGGAAGAAAGCATTGGACCAAAGGCAATACAAAACACCCAAATTATACACAAGTTGACTCCATCGTTACTCATTTATGACATCATCGAACCTTCATGACATCACACATGATTTAAGATTATTTTTTTATTGCTTGAATATAAACATGTTAATTTTTTCTCTTGGCAAACTTGGCATTCATGACTGGGTGAATTAAATATATGTTTATTGGCATTCATTCATCAACTATGAATATCATTCAACTACGTTATTGATGACCATAATGGGAGGTATTGAATGCACCTTGGGAGTTTTAAAGCGAGAGGAAAAGTCAAAGAAATGCAATTTTTTTTATTATAGGTAAAGGACGGTTTTCGAAAGGGCCCAAACCCTTGTACAATCTCAAGAAGCAAGATAAGACATTAAAAGCACAACAGTTAGAACAAACAGAAAAATAGGGCAGAATTTAAACTTGGTTGAGAAAATGTAGTCGACTAATAGCAAACATGCACACCACAACAAACTTATGTGAAAGACACAACAAAGCTTATATAACTAGGGATAACTAAAATCATTGAGAGCCTTGGAAACCTTCCATTCTTCCTGTAGGAACTGTTATAGCACGGAATTGCACCCTTGTGGGAGAGTTTTTCAAGCTCTCCCACTTCCGGCTATAAGCATGGGGACAACCTCAAGGTGTGGGTATCCTGTAGTGAGGTTGAACCTCTAGGCTTTTTAATAAGGCTAGTTCCTCAGGGGCTTCACTTCAGCGCTTAATTCCTACACTAAAATCTACTGTTGACCAAGGAAAAGGGAGAGAAAGATAACGTAAAAAGGAAAACTGAGCTAAGGGAGGTGATGCACCAAAATTATGGGTTGATCTACCTTGCTCGACTCTTAGAACACTAATGAAACAAGCAAAAAAAAAAGATTCAAACCCCCAAATATATGTCATACATCAGTGTTTCATGAGGAGGTTCACCAAACGATTTAAGCTAAGGGAAATGAAGGGGTAGGTCAGGAGTAAGACACTAACCAATCATAGTATCCACATACGGGCTTCAATCAAGAGATGTAGAACACTAAACATGACCTGCATAACAAGATGAGCTAGTAACTATGTGCGACTATAATTTGACAAGGGAGAAAACTCTATCACATGCGCAAATCTGACATGTACACACTATACCAGAATGGATTCTAAAACATAGTTTTTCATTCATATCAAGAGGTTACAAGCTCTGTCTTGGCAAAATTTGGTCATGCCCAAGGGAGGGAGCAGAGAGAATATAGAGAGCGATCCCCACCACCTTTTTGGCTCGAGAGCCTCTATTTGTATGCCTGAGAGAGAGAGAAATCCCATAATTGCGTAAGAGCAAGGAGAAGAGAAGTCGTCGATGATTCCCGATTGTACTTGAGCTCCCTTTTGCATTAAAAGCATGCAATTGCCTTGATCGCGAGATGTACCGTCCAGAATCGCCACCCATCTCCTCGAGCTCCTTATGCATTCAATTCCCCTGTTTGTAATTGAGCAAGCCATACCGATGGTCGTTGCATATCCTTGCCAAGTCCGAGTGTTTTGATCTTTGCATTAAAGCTTGGTGTGTTCTTTATTGCAATTTGGACTATCCCAATCGATCCTTCCATGTTCGTTGCTCCACCCAGATGCGTCTAATCCTTGTTTGACCACTTTGCATGTTCTGGAAGTGCACTGTATGTACTTGTGTCACTTGTCCTTGACTGATTGGCCCTTTGGATTTATGCTTGGAGAGGACTTGTCTTTTTGAGAACTCGAGAAGCACTTCTAAGACCAAATTGGGCTTTTGATGTCTCATTACTTATTTCGGGTTTCTGACTGCTCACAACTTATGAAGTAATTAAGTGGTGCTCCTTGGAGAACTCAAAATACACTGCCCAGACCAAATCAGGGTTTTCAAGCCCCACTACTTCGGATTTATCATTAGTTGCAACTTATAAAGTGAAATAAGTAGTGCACCCCTAGAAGCCCGAAATACACTGCCCAGACCAAATCGGGCTTTCCAAGCCTTCTTACTTGCTTTGGGGTTTCGACTGCTGATTACTTATAAGGGTTTTTAAGTAGTGCTCCTCTGGAAACCTAAAGTCTGAATACTTCGCCATTTTTCTTTCTGAGTTATGCCCATTTTCTTCAAACTAGCAAAATTTTGGTATGTGGGCCAAAAATGGCCAACATTTCTGGCGACTCGCAGGGAAGCATGCCTGCCATGCTTGAAGAACTTAGACCATGTTGCCTCGTCAAACCCATCCATTGGGCATGGAGTCAAGTCACTTTTTCACTTAATCAGAACCTCCCTTTAAAGCAATAAGGACAACCAGAACAAAACAAAACTGTGCCCAAAGCACTTAGGGAAGGGAAACACACAGCTGAAAAGGATGTTCACAGGGCACTTTGAGGAAAGTATGAAATCTATCCTAATATGTACAATGTTACACTTTACAAGTACTCCCTCCTGGATCAAATGGGAAAGTATGAGTATCATTCCCCTGTAACAAATCAAGATGAAAGATACCTTGCTTTGGAGGTACCAGAATTGGTGAACCGGACAGCTTTATGTTCAAACCTTTTAGTGTGCCCTCTAATGGAGGAAATGGAACAAACATGTCTCCAATGTAGACATACTGGTTCATGTCCTCCAAACTTGGTTCACGTTAGACTGTGGGGGCTCTTGCAATCTCCTCATTTGATGGCTCAAATTTGTGCTCTAAATTAAGCACATGTGACGGCTTTTTTGAGTTGGTGCTTGGTTTGTTGTCTAGACTTAAGCAGAAAAGCTGCAAGTCATCCCAGAAGGCAGATTTCTTCTTGGTCATCCTTGCTTTGAAGGGAGTCATATGGTAGTTCGTCAATCCATCCAAGGCCCAACGTGTCGTATCTTTGTGGCTCTGGATCTGGCCATTCTCCTTCATTCTTGAAGACATCAGTACTGCCTTCAATGGACAATTCATCTTGAGATTGGTCAGCTTCTTCAACCTGATTGGCAAGTTCATTCTCAAACTCTGGAAGAGGCATAGGCTGGTTTAGAACCTTTACCTGATCCATGAAGTTATGGTACAACTGTTGCCATACTTCATTTTGATCCCTTTGCTCTCAACTGCATCCTGAATACACTCCTCCTTAAGTATGAAGGCATCAGTACTGCCTTCAGGGTCTAATTCATCAATGTCAAAGCCATGCCACAAAATCTGGACCAAACCCGATTTCTCCATTTTCTGGAGTGGACTGCCTATCATGATTTCTTCATCATAGGCACTTGTGTTGTCTACTTCAAGCTCAAACTTGACTGTAAGCTCCTCCTCTATTCCTTGCAAAATAGGCTCTTCCTCCAAGAGGGAGATGGTGGGAGGGTGAAAAAGTTCACCTTGCTTGCAGCTTGAGAGAGTGTCTTTCCAGCTAGGGACCTTGGGTGGACTTTTTGGTGGCTTTTGAGGGAGGGAGAAAGAGTCTTGGAACTCTTGTAGGGCAAGTTCACTGAGCTGAGCTAACCTCTCTTTTTTATATTCTTCAACCACTAACTCCTTTTCTTGAACTAGCTCTTGGATCACCACAACTGACACCTCTTCCTTCTTCTCTTGAACTTGCTGAACCGAATTCCAGGATGGAAATGTGCAAAAAACAGCCACCTTTTCCTCCTTTTGAATAGGTATAGGAGAGGGTGGCTACACAAGAGAGGGCATGACATAGTCAGGGTCAAAGGTGTAGGAGATCCATGGTGGGATGGTTTCACACTTTTGAGTGGGAATGGGCGTAGGGGGTTGATTTGAAACCTTTGGAAACTGAGATTGAGGCTCTTGGAGGGGAGAGGACACATAGGACTGATTGCATTGAGTCTACTGATCTTCATAAGACGTCAGCACACTTTCTGAATTTTGGACCATGCTTCTCAACCACACCTTGTTCTCCCCCTCACAAACTGCCGATTGTTCGTCCTCACAAATTGACCACCTGTTCTTGACCAACTGAAGAGAACTCCTTGCCTCTTGTAGAACATGGATAGGGATGACTGGAGAAAGCTCCAAACCCCTACCAATCTCCCTTATCAACTTACTATAATCTGATAATGCTTGGTTGAATCCTAACAAGGATGTGACAGGATAAACATAGTCTTGACAAGGGAAATAGTGGATTGATTTGAATGCATAGGAGGCTGATCTTGGTCATACGCAAGGGTGGGAGGAGGGTAAAGACCATGATGGGGATGATAGGTTGTTTAAGGGCCACTTGGAGGGAACACAAACATTATTAGCTTGATAAGTGTGATGTTGAGGTAGAGAATATGCATGTTGGTCAAAAGATGGTTGATTATACGTACTGAGTATGTTTATTAGGCACTTGGATTGCGTAAACCAGCTGATAGATGCTCGAAGTCACCATTGATGTTTAAAAAATGCCTCCAAAGGTTGATATGTAGAAGCACAACACCAAATTTTCTTCCACTGCTTTGGACCTTAGTCCCATCGGGCATCCCAGAACTGTTATAGCACGGAATTGCACCCCTGTGGGAGAGTTTTTTAGGCTCTCCTACTTCTAGCTATAAGCATGGGGACAACCTCAGGTTGTGGGTATCCTATAGTGAGGTTGAACCTCTAGGCTTTTTAATGAGACTAGTTTCTCAGGTGTTTCACTTCAGCTCTTGATTTCCACACTAAAATCTACTGTTGATCAAGGAAAAGGGAGAGAAAGATAACATAAAAAGGAAAACTGAGCTAAGGGAGGTGATGCACCAAACTTATGGGTTGATCTACCCTACTCGACTTTTAGAACACTAATGAAACAAGCAAAAGAAACAGATTCAAGCCCCCAAATATCTGTCATACATCAATGTTTCATGAGGAGGTTCACCAAACGATTTACGCTGAGGGAAATGAAGGGGTAGGTCTAGTGTAAAACACGAACCAGTCACAGCATCCACATACGGGCTTCAATCGAGAGTGTAGAACACTAAACATGACCTGCATAACAAGATGAGTTAGTAACTAGGTGAGGCTATAATTTGACAAGGGAGAAAACTCTACCACATGTGCAAATCTGACATGTACACACTATACTAGAACGATGGAGTCTAAAACACACTCTTTTATTCATATCAAGAGGTTACAAGCTTCGTCTTGGCAGAATTTGGTCATGTCCAAGGGAGGGAGCAAAGAGAATACAGAGAGCGATCCCCACCACCTTTTTGGCTCAAGAGCCTCTATTTATATGGCTAAGAGAGAGAGAAATCCCATAATTGCGTGAGAGCAAGGAGAAGAGAAGTCGTCGATCACTGCGGATTGTACTCGAGCTCCCTTTTGCATTAAAAGCATGCAACTGCCTTGACCGTGAGATGTACCGCCCAGAATCGCCACTCATCTCCTCGAGCTCCTTATGCATTCAATTCCCTTGTTTGGAACTGAGCGAGCATACCAGTGGTAGCTGCATATCCCTGTCAAGTCCGAGTGTTTTGATCTTTGCATTAAAGCTTGACGTGTTCTTTATTGCAATTTGGACTATCCCAATCGGTCCTTGCATGTTCGTTGCTCCACCTAGACGCATGTAATCCTTGTTTGACCACTTTGCATGTTCTGGAAGTACGCTGTATGTACTTGTGCCACTTGTCCTTGACTAATTGGCCCTTTGGATTTATGCTTGAAGAGGACTTGTCTTTTTGAGAACCCAAGAAGCACTTTTAAGACCAAATCGGGCTTTTGATGTATCATTACTTATTTCGGGTTTCTGACTGCTCACAACTTATGAAGTAATTAACTGGTGCTCCTTGGAGAACCCAAAATACACTGCCCAAACCAAATCAGGGTTTCCAAGCCCCACTACTTCGGATTTATCATTAGTTGCAACTTATAAAGTGAAATAAGTAGTGCACCCCTAGAAACCCGAAATACACTGCCCAGACCAAATTGGGCTTTCCAAGCCTTCTTACTTTCATCGGTGTTTCGACTGTTGATTACTTATAAGGTTTTTTAAGTAGTGCTTCTGTGGAAACCCGAAGTTTGAATACTTTGCCATTTTTCTACCTAAGTTATGTCCATTTTCTTCAAATTGGCAAAATTTTGGTATGTGGGCCAAAAATGGCCAACAAGAACTTAATGTGATCTACCATTTCTGGGTCTGAATCTTTATTTTCCTTTGACTTCTCTATATCTTGCATTTTATTGGTCTTTCTAGTTTAGGTCTCTAAGTGATCTCTTTTTTCTTATTCATGCCTTCTTGAAGCATAGTAATGCTATCCGCATAGTTTTTAATGGTCAATCTACCTAAGTGGAGCACATTCCTTAGGGCTTTGTTTATCGATTTTTTATCAGCATCGATTTGGTTCATTTCCTCTCAAAGTTGTTCAAACACATTCTCCATCATAGTAACATGACTAGTCATAGACCACATCCTTTTTGAATGGAATCTTTTCCCCAGTCTGAGATTGTTTTCCATTAACCTGAAGTTGAAGCTACTCAATTCTATTCTTCAATCTCTCATTCTCCATCATGAACCATTTCATGATACAATGACAGAGATGAGACTCCTCTAGAGAGAAGTCTTTTTTGCAGATTCCTTTGAGGTGGTTCTTTGTTATTTTCATGTTTCGATCCCTTTGTCTCTTCTTCACTCAATTGATAATGGGTGGGAGAATGCTTCTCTTTCAAAGCTCCTTGGCTTGAAGTACATTTGAAAGAGGATGGGATGGTGGGATCCCTACTGAGTACCTTCCTTTGATCCTCAAAATCAAATAGGTCAAAAACAAGGCCATCAACCTTAGCTTTCTTGAGTTCTTTGGACTCCTCTACAACAACCACCTTTCCAGAGGTCGCTTTCCTTATGGGGGGAATTCAAATAGTAACAACTTTGGGAGACTTGAATTTCTCCTTAAGTACATAGGAATATGGGTCACATGGTTGAGATGGGGGTTCACTTTCTGAAACAATTGCCTTGGGAGCAGTGGCAGGGATAAAATTTTGGGATCTGGCCATTTGGAAAAGCAAGAAAATGAGGCCCTGATGGATAGGGACATTGAATTTTCCTAGTTGCACATGAATTACAGAATTTTTTAAGGACATCAGAAGGAAAAAAGAATACTGGCCAGCTTCTTATGTCGAAAATGATTAGGAAAAGTGATAAGAGAAGGCACACTTGTATCTCCCTTCTAGATGTTATGAAATACTTGCAAACAAGTTAATATAACAACAAAAATTTAACCTATATGCACTAGAAAGAAAGAGAATAACAATATTATATTGAAAATGATATAATCTCATTAAAAAGTATTGTAGGCCTCTTTGAAGGGACAACCTCCTTTGAGCATAACTCAATACAAAATATTCAATAGATGTACTTTTCTCGTACACAAGCCCTCTATTTAAGCTATTCTACTCAAGACAATTCCTACCTCCCATACATGTGGGATAATTACAAATAGCAAATGGGACAAGTTACAAGGCATATGCATCCTGGGTTTTATTAATAATACCTAATACAAACTAGAATAGTTAGGACGAAGGTATCCTAACATGCCCTCCTGCATAAAAAAGCTTTGTCCTCAAAGCTTGAGATGAGCATATTGATGTTGTAATCAGAGTAGGGGTTCCCGTGTCGCACACTCTGATTGCATTTCATGCCATCATACCAAAATCTTGTTGGTAATACGATTGTAGAGCTGGCAGGAGCGCCTATTGAAGATGGATTTGGGTTCCAGGAGGATAGAGCCTTTACTGTCAAGATCTAACAGTGTCGTTTGGGTCTAAACATGCTAACCAATGACTTTTTTCAAACATGATACATGGAAAACTTGATGAATCTTGGAGTGGGGAAACTCCAACTTGTATGCTACGGGACCAATCTCGAAAAGAACTTTATAAGGACCATAAAATTTTGGTGCAAGTTTTTTATGACCCTTCAACTTCAAAGATGTGAGTTTTTTATGACCCTTCAGCTTCAAAGAGGACTGCTTATAAGGTTGGAGTTGGAGAAAAATCATGTCACCAACAACAAAATCTCGTTCTGCTGGTGTTGATCAACATGTTGCTTTATGCAATTCTATGCTAGATTGAGATTATCTTTGAGATTTTGAAGGATAATGGAACGTGTGTCGCCAACTCGTACCTTGGAGCTGCCTGGAAGGTATGTCTGAAGAGAAGGTGGTTGTTGATCGTAAACAGCCTTATATGGGGTCATCTTGGTGACAATATGGTATGTAGAGTTGTACCACTATTCAAGTGGTAACCATTTGACCCAATGAGCATGTAGAGTTATTTTGATTAGAGGCAAAACAACATAGATAGGTTTTCAAGCATTTGTTGACAATTTTTGTTTGACCATCAGTTTGCGGATGGTAGGAAGAACTCATTTTAAGTTGGGTGCCATAGCAGTGGAAAAATTCCTTTTATAACTAGTAAAAGTGGAATCACAGTCACACACAATTAAAGTAGGTAGCCCATGGAGGCGGCCAATCTGATCAATAAAGGTTTGAGTAATAGTGGAGAGTAGTCCCTCAACAAAGTCCATGGAAATATCCGACCATACTTGGTAGGGATAGGCAAGGGTTTGAGCATGCCTTAGGTGGCAACAATTTCCCCTTTGTTGTGCTGACACGTTTCACATTCTGCAACAAATTGTTTAATGCTCTGTTTAATGTTTTCTCAGAAAATTTTTGGTAGATCCTTTCAGAGGTTTTTAAAAACCCTGAGTAGTTGGCCAATGGAGAGACATGCAGCTCAAATAAAATTATCTATCGCAGTGTTGATCACAGTGCTAGTACCAAACATCTTTGTGCCTTAAATAGTGACCATCCCAATAGTAATTTGGTCGAAAGGCAGGGTTAGTGGTCACTCCTGAATGATTTGTTGAATCTGGTTGTCATGGGACCATTCTTATTGTCCCTAATGTATCCAATCTGACATGGGGAAGGATAATGTGCACAATGTTGTTTGTTCATATTTACAAAACAACGCATTTAAGACAAACTTGTCTTTACCCTTCTTGTAGGTAATCTCATAGTCATAGCTCATTAATTTGGTCACCCACTTTTGTTGCTCAAGCAAAGAGACTCTTTGCTCCAAGAAGTACTTGAGGCTATGGTGATCAGTTTTGATGCAGAAGTGTCTACCTACTAGGTATGGACACCACTTGTTGACGTCATGAAGTATAGCTAGCATCTCTTTTTCATATGTGGATCAAGCAAAGTTCTTCCCCATAAGTGCCTTGGTGAATGCGAGGGGTCCACCCTCCTGCATTAGAACAGCTCCAATGCCACTTCCAGAGGCATCACTTTCGATGACAAATGGTTTGAAGAAGTTGGGCATACCCATAACATGTGTAGTGCACATTGCATGCTTGAGTAGTTTGAAGGTTTTTTCTATTAACTTAGACCATTGAAAGGCATTTTTGTTAACACGGTCATTAATGGAGAGTGACGATTTTTCCATAGCTTTGTGCAAACTTTCTATAATATCCAGGGAGGCTTGAAACCCTGTGAAGGCTCAAGTGATTTGGATTTAGGCCAATTTTTCATAGCCTCAATTTTTTCAGGATCCACTTTGACACCTTCCTCAGAGATGATGTGTCCAAGATACTCAATTTTCTTTTGGCCAAAATCACACTTGGACCATTTGGCACATACGTGGTTATCAGGAGTTGGAAAGTATGTTCCAAATATATCAGATGCTCCTCCCATGTACGGCTATAGGCAAAAATGTCATCAAAGAACACTAATATGAATCTATGTAGAAATCGCTGGAAGATCTTGTTCATTAAGCCTTGGAAGGTTGATGGAGCATTGGTGAGGCCAAAGGGCATGACAGGAAACTCACAAGGGCCATCATGAGTTCAAAATGTTGTCTTGGGAATATCATTTTCCTTGATGCATATTTGGTGATACCCTAATCACATGTCGAGCTTCGAGAAGAAATGAGCTCCATGCAATTCGTCCAACAGCGCATCAATCAATAGAATGGGAAACTTGTCCTTGATCGTGAGTTGTTGCGTGCGCGGAAGTCAATATAGAGGCATCAAGTCCCTTTTTTATGTACCATCAATACATGAGAAGAGTAAGGATTGATGTTGGGCCTAATGACTCCAGCCTGTAACAATTCTTGCACCATTTTTTTAATTTCATTCTTCTGTACAAATCAGTACTTGTAAGGGCGAATGTTTGGAGGTACACATCCTGTAATCAGATGAATCGCATGATCTTCAAGCTGTTGTGGGGGTAACCCTTTAGGTTACTCCAAAATAATTGCATGCTTTGACAAGAGTTCTTATAATTTTGGTTACTCCAAAATAATTGCATGCTTTGACAAGAGTTCTTATAATTTTGGTGGGTGGTTGGGATCAATGGATTCATTGAACCGGATGGCGCAAAGCTAGGCAACAATCCCATGAGATTCATTTTTTAGCAATTTTTCCATACAATGAGAGCTAATGATACTTGTAGAGTGTTGTGTGAGGCCTCTTAATGTGTGTTGTTGGTCATTATCAATAAATTGCACTCATAGCTCTGAAAAGTCCCATACAATAGGGTCTAGTGTTTAAAGCCACTATGCTCCTAAAACTATGTTGCAACCTCTTAGAGGCAGAACAAATATGTCTGATTTCAAATTATAATCCTCTATTGAAATCCGAACACTGTGACATTTGCCCTTACAAGGTAAGGTTCCTTTATTGGTGGCCATGACTTCAAAATTTGAACAAGGATAAACATAGCAATCAACCTATTTGGCTAGTCTAGGATCAATGAAGTTATGTGTATTGTCAGAGTCAGTGAGAATAGTGAAAGGATGTTTCTTAAAATACCCCCTTACTCTCATAGTCCAAGTAGTGGTTACCTCAACGAATGTATGCACTGAAATTTCAGGGTGCTACACCCTGGTGCTAGGTTCTTCGACTTCAAGTTCTTCATTGTGAGAATCTTGAGCATCTTTCTATTCTTTAGCGTTTGGGGGTGATTCAACATCCAACAAATACAACTTATGTCCAATGCACTTGGGTCCACTGCCCCATTTATCATTATAGTTGTAACATAGCCTTTTTTGCAACGAGTGCGCATTTCTACCTCCATAAGGCGTTTAATGGGGCTGAATGTTGGAGGAGGCTTTGTGATTGGTCGTGGCGCTGTAGATATCTTAAAAGAACTAAAGTTGGAAGATTGACGTTGGGAGGTGGTCTTATATTCCGCACGGTTGGTCAATCCTAATGCTCTCATCATGATCTCTAATTTAAACATCTTGACCTCTGCGCGAATTATATCTTTGAGACTACTGATGAAACAAATCTTTAAAAAGTCATCATTAACCCTTCAGTTTGGTTGGCCAACTTTTCAAATTCAACTTGATACTCACAAAACATTCTCACAAGCTCACGTTGTCAGGGCTTTCGTGAAATCACCATAAGAACTGAGACCAAAGCAAACCAACAAGAGATTGACAAAATCATCCCAAGTGGATTATGTGTAAGATTTATGATAACATCAGTGCCACTGGACAACTTCCTTCTCTAATTGAAATGAAGCAATGGGTACCTTGTCTACTCCCAATGTATTGTTGAATCTCAAATACTATTTGACATGGTAAATCCAACTGGTTGGTTTTGTACCATCAAATTTTAGAAAATCTAATTAGGGCCATGCAGTGTGGTTTGGGATAGAGATCCACTATTAGAATGTCGTTCATTAAGTCTATTGGAGAGCATGGTATTTTGTGCAATGATGCCGTGTAGGTGCCTCCATGAGTTGGGAGTCGAGCTGAGATTGCATTTCAGTTCGGAGTTTTCCAATGTTTTGTGCCATGGCTTGGATTCCTACAAGGGTGACAACCATTGAAAAAGGTGGTCTAGGAGTGTTGGAAAATGTTGATTGAAGTTGTAAGTTAAAGTGATTGGCTCAACGAGATAATTACAATGATATAATTTTTAAAATAGTAAAAAAATTGTTTTCGGGATTGTAGGTGATAATTGTTGGGTTAAATACATAAAGTTTCAAGATTTTATTACATACAATATTAATCAATTGCCCAGATTAGAATAATTGAGTTTACAAATCTGTATCAAAATCTACTTTGTAACCCACAGATTAAAAATAATCTAAACGTGTACTTGCAAGTTAAACAAATAAATATGGAATAATAAATACATGCAGAAAATAGAGAAATAAGAGATGCTGAAAAACAACATACAAAAGGACTGACACAGTATTTAACATGGTTCATCCAAATGTTGGGCTACATCCACCAAGAAACTCAACAATTCTTCTATTCAAACTTCTAAAGGAATTTATACAAGTGCCTAGCACTTCTTGTCCCGAAGTCTCTGTATCAGAGCACTCTGGGAACACCTTTGTCTGAAAATAAATTCTCTTTCTGTCAATTACTACTCAATTCCATTCACTTTTGTCTACAAATCACATCTACATAATTGTTCTGCCTCTTTTCCCACTTTTAAAGGGATGATGACTAAAAATAAGGAAGTACAAAATTTGTTCTAACTTTTTGCAGTTACAATCTGTTACAACTTGCAGAATAAGGAAGTACAGGGCCGTAACAACTTCTTTCTGTGACAATCTTTTACAAATATTAAAAACAAACTACTTTAAATAGTTATACGGCTATGATAGTGATGCACGGGTTGTTGACAAATCATCATCTGACCATCCTCAGGGTTCTGCATTCAATCAATGCCTACAAGAGCATCATTAACAACAGACCTTCACGACCCTGCTAACACAGATCTGCGGCCAATGTAACCATGACCACACAGTTTTTATATCAATCCACAACATTAGAACTACAATTTGACATTAACCTATCTTTGTCAATTTATAACAACACTTATATATAGAATCCCGTAGCACCGGTGAAGTTGTAGGGTTTCTATTTACGGGTTGCCCGCAGCGACTGCAGTTTTCACCTACAGATTGCTTGCAACCACTGCAAATTTTCACCTACAAATTGCCCGTAGTCACTGCAGTCTTCATCTACAAGGTGCTCGCAACAATTGCAGTCTTCACCTACAGGGTGCCCGCAGCAACTGCAGGGTTTCACCTACATGTTTCTTCTACAGGGTGCCAGTAGCAACTGCAAGTTTCAGGGTTTTGCAATAAAATAAGGCATTATTTTTTCACATCTCCAACAATCTCCCACTTGGAGACATAAGGTCACAACACCAACTACTGCAAGCTTCCACTTAAACTCAGAACCACTGATTTCTTCTTCTTCAAGCTCATGGTTGAAGTCTCACAGAAGTTGAATGTGCCCTCAACTTCACTGCTGCAATTACCTTAGTAAGCATATCTGCAGGATTCTCTTCTGAGTGAATCTTCTTGAGCTTGAACTGCCCACTTTCCAAAACTGTACATATGAAGTGGTAACAAAGCTCTATATATTGTTTTGCTATGAAAAACAAAGTTTTTAATCAAGGGAATAGCACTTTGACTATCAGAATACAGAGTGTACCCATCTTGCTTCACTCCCAACTCCCTCCAGAAATTGCTTAACCATAACTCTTTACTTGCTTCAGTGCAAGCAATGTATTCAGCCTCAGTGGTAGAAAGTGCAACAAATTTCTGTAGCTTAGAAACCCATGAGACTGTAGTTCCTCCAACTATGAAAATATAGTCAGTGGTAGACCTTCTACCATCCAAATCACTTGCCATGTCACTGTCCACAAAACCTTGCAACCCACTATTAGAACCTTCAAAACATAAACACATACTAGAGGTTCACGAAAATATTTTAAAATCCACTGAACTGCTAACCAGTGTTGCTTACCAGGGTTACTCATGAACCTACTCACTACTCCCACTGCTTGGGATATGTCGGATGAATGCAAATCATAGCATACATTAAACTGCCCACAGCTGAAGCATATGGCACCTTTGCCATATAATCTTTCTTCTCTTGTGACTTAGGAGACTGTGTCTTACTCAACTTGAAGTGCCTAGCTAAAGGTGTAGGAACAGATTTACAATTCTGCACACCAAATCTTAACAACACATTTTCAATATATTCAGATTGAGTTAAAGTTAGTTTCTTACCCAATCTATCTCTATCAATTCTCATTTGGAGAATTTGCTTGGCTGGTCCAAGATTCTTCATTGCAAACTCTGAAGAAAGCAATTTCTTCAATTCACTTATTCTCTGCATGTTAGCTCCACACATGTTATCAACATAAAGTAGAAGAATAATGAATTCACCATTTTTAAATTTCCTACTGTAAACACAATGATCACTATGAGTACAAGCATATCCATGCTCCAACATGAAATCAAACCTTAGGTACCATTGTCTAGGTCCCTATTTCAAACCATATAAACTTTTCAGCAATTTACAAACCTTTCTTTCATTCCCCTTTACCTCAAAACCTTCTGGTTGCTTCATGTAGATTTCCTCTTCTAAATCTCTAGCTAAGAATGTTGTCTTCACATCCATTTGTTCTAAGTGAAGATCATTAGAAGCAACAATACTTAATACAGTTCTTATTGAGGTAATTTTGACAACAGGAGAAAATACCTCTGAGTAATCAATTTCAGCTTTCTGTGCAAAGCCTTTAACAACAAGCCTTGCTTTGTATGTTTTCTGCTCACTCTCATCTTATTTTAAATGAAAAACCCATTTACTTTGTAGTGCTTTCTTATCAGGGGGCAAATCCACCAAATCCCATGTTTTATTATGTTTCAAGGCATCCAATTCTACTTTCATACCCTTTTCCCATTGCACACAATCTTTGTCCTGCTTAGCTTCTACAAATGATTCAAGTTGCCCACTGTCAGTTAGTAACAAATAAAATAAAGATGAAGAATATCTATCAAGAGGTTTACTTACTCTTGTTGACCTCCTTACCACAAGGGTGACTGGTTCACTTTGAGCTTCTCTTGGTCCAATATTCTCAGAAGACTTCATTGGGTCATTAATGACCCTATTCTCATTCTCTGATTCTGTAGAGGTAAATGGAGTATTCTGTAAGTTCTCTTTTTTTTCTCCAAATACACTTGAAGGTATGACAAGATTTTCTTTACCAAGTGGACATTCCACTTTCTTTTCTGCAAGTTGGTCCCTATACATCACACTTTCATTCAAGATCACATCATGTGATTTCACAATCTTTCTATCATCTAAACACCAGAAACGATAACCAAATGAGCTATCACCATATCCAATGAAAGTGCATCTCATCGATTTAGCATCCAACTTATTTCTATTTTTTTTATCAATGTGCACAAATGCTTCATAGTCAAAAACTTTTAAATGAGAGTAGGAAACACTTGTCCAAATTTCCTCGAGAATCTCATCATCTAAAGCACTAGATGGTCCTTTGTTAATCAAATAAACAATAGTATGAACCGCATCTGCCCAAAAAGTAGGGGGCAAACCAACGTGGAGTCTCATGCTTCTATCTCTCTCCATAATTGTTTGGTTCATTCTCTCACTTACCCCATTCTGTTGAGGTGATCGAGACACTGTTACTTTTCGGATTCCTTCTTGTGTACAGTAGTTCCAAAATTCTTTTGAAGTGTATTCACCTCCATTATCATATCTTAAGCATTTCAGCTTCATGCCTGACTCATTTTCTGCAAGGGCTCTCCAAATTTTAAAGGTTCTAAATACATCAGACTTACTTCGAATACAATAAATCCACAACTTATGAGTTGCATCATCCATAAACATAACATAGTACTTTGAGCCTCCCAATGATTGTACAAGGGCTGGGCCCCAAACATCAAAATTTACTAATTCTAATTTATTTTGTTTTCTTTCAAGGCCAACCTTCAAAAAAGAAATTTTCTTTTGTTTACCAAAAATGCAATGTTCACATAAATCTAAATTAATAGATTTTAAGTCTGATAACTTCCCTTTCTCATGTAAAATGCCCATACCTTTTTGACTCATATGACCCAATCTTAAATGAGATAAATTAGTTTCTAGATCAGAAGTAGAAACTAATGCAGTATTAGAATCAATAATGCAATTACTCAAATACAGTGTGCCTTCTTTTTTCCCTATGGCTACAATACGATTACCTTTTGTTACCTTCCAGGATTCTAAATTGAAAGTAACAGTGCATTCATTTTCTGTGAATTGACCTATAGAAATAAGATTTTTGGTAAGACTTGGCACGTCTTACTTGTTTGAGTATCCATTCATTTCCATTATGTAGCTTGATCTTTACTGGCGCTTTGCCAACAATATCACAGGGTTCATTGTCTCCCAATAAAACTTGGCCAAACTTGCCACTTAGGTTGTAAAATACTTGGGATTGAAAGTAACATGAAAAGATGCCTCTGAGTCAATCACCCATGACTCAACCTTTGTATCACATGACAAAACTAAAGCATCTTGATACACAGTAGGAGTATCACTTGAGACAATATTTGCCTCCTGGTTATTACCATTATTTTGTTGCTCTTTGTGATTCTTTTTAGGAGCCCAACACTGCTTTCTCATATGGCCAAACTTTCCACAGTTCCAGCATACAACACTTATTCCTTTTGACTCGGATCTATGTTTGGAAGATAAAGATCTTCCCTTTGATCCACGGCTCTATTCTTTTGTCTCCCTCTGGATTCAACATTTAGTGCATTGCTTGTTGAAGTCTCACCAGATGTCTTCCTTCTCATTTCTTCAGAGATTATGACAGTAACAACATCTTCCATTTTAAGAGTATTGCTCCCAGACACGTTATTCACAGCGATCACAAGATTATTCTAGGATTCAGGCAGGGAGCATAGTAACAACAAGACCTTGACTTCATCTAGTTTCACTTTCAAAGAAGTCAATTGATTTGTAATAGTATTGAAATCATTCAAACGTTTAGCTACACTTGAATTCTCATTCATTTTCAGATTGAATAACTTCTTCATCAGATACACCTTGTTTGCTATTGAAGGCGTCTCATACAACTTGCATAAGTTGGTCATAAGTTCTTTTGTAGTCTTTTCTTCAGATATATTGGAGGCAACACTTCCTCCCAAGCAGAGCCTTATGGCTCCCAAAGTTTTTCTATCCAAGACATTCCATTCCTCATTTGTTCTCTTTCCCTGTCCTTTTGCCTTTCCATCAAGCGGTAGATAGAGGTCCTTTTGATACATATAGTCAATCATCTGCATCTTCCACAGAATAAAATTCTGTCCATTAAACTTATCAACCACTCTTCTTCCATCATCTGCCATTGTTTGAGAAGATATTACTGAGTTTGAGATCTTGTAGAGATTTACAACTTGCAAAACAGTGCACAAAACCACACAAAGATGCTCTGATACCACTTGTTGGGTTAAATATAGAAAGTTTTAAGATTTTATTACATATAGTGTTACTCAATTGCCCAGATCAGAATAATTGAGTTTACAAATCTGTATCAAAATTTACTTTGTAACTTACAGATTAAAAATAATCTAAACGTGTACTTGCAAGTTAAACAAATAAATATGGAATAATAAATACATGCAGAAAATAGAGAAATAAGAGACGCTGAAAAACAACATACAAAAATACTGACACAGTATTTAACGTGGTTCACCCAAATGTTGGGCTACGTCCACCAAGAAACTCAGCAATTCTTCTATTCAAACTTCCAAAGGAATTTATACAAGTGCCTAGCACTACCTGCTCCTAAGTCTCTGTATCAGAGCACTTTGGCAACACTTTTGTCTGAAGATAAATTCTCTTTCTGTCAATTATTACTCAGCTCCATTCACTTTTGTTTACAAATCACATCTACATAATTCCCTGCGTCTTTTTTCACTTTTAAAGGGATGATGACCAAAAATAAGTACAAAATCTATTCTAACTTCTTGTAGTTACAATCTATTACAACTTATTTGCAGGATAAAGAAGTAAAAATCTGTAACTTCTTTCTGTTACAATCTTTTACAGATATAAAAAACAAACTACTTTAAATAGTCATACGGCTATGATAGTGAAGCATGGGCTATTGACAAATCATCATCTAACCGTCCTTAAGTTTCCCCTGCATTCAATCAATGCCTACAAGAGTATCATTAACAACAGACCTTCACAACCCTGCCAACACAGATCTGTAGCCAATGTAACCATGACCACACAGTGCTTATATCAATCCACAACATTAAAACTGAAATTTGACATTAACCTATCCCTGTTAATTTATAACACATATATAGAAGCCCGTAGCACCGATCAAGTTGCAAGCTTTTTATTTACGGGTTGCCTGCAGCAACTGTAGTTTTCACCTACAGGTGTCTTCAGCAACTACAGGGTTTCACGTACAAGTTGTCCATAGCCACTGCAGTCTTCACCTACAGGGTGCATGCAGTCACTGCAGTGATCTACAGGGTCCCGCAGCAACTGCAGTCTTCACCTACAGGTTGTCCGCAGCAACTGCAAGTTTTCCCCTACAGGGTGTTAGCAGCCACTGCAAGGTTCTTCTATAGACTGCCCATATCAACTGCAGGTTTCAAAGTTTTCCAATAAAATGAGGCATTATGTTTCCACATCTCCAACAATAATTTTGTATGGGAATTTTTTTTTCAAAAAATTGAAATACCCATTAAAATGATCGTCTCAATGAGAAAATCACAACGTGCATTCCCCCTACCGCTGAAAATTTTGTATTTTTTTGGTTTTTGTTTTTTTAATGACTGGGTATTGCAACAAGTTCAAATAACTGTCCTAAAACATTCTGACCCTTCTGGCTACTGCAACAAGTTCAAGTAACTATTCTGAAATATGTTGCCCCTTTTGATGGTTGCAATTATTGTGTTGTTGTCAACTAACAAAATATAATATTCTTTGTTACTGCAATTTTCAAGAAATCAGAATCAAATCTATGACTAGGAATTCCAAAATTACAAGGAAGAATACTACAGCGTGTTTTGGGTTAGTGAGCTTGCAAATATACAAATATCGTTCGTAAAATAGTGTTGGCTCAATGTTTCAAAACGCTAATTATGACGAATAACAACCATTCTGTAGCCCACTATTCCCTCTCCGAGGTACAGTGCAAGTAACTTCTTGAGGCTAACTGCTTATTGGTGAATCACAGAAACAAACGACTAAAGGTTTCCTATGGCTAGGTTGCGAAAAAGAACTAGGGTGTCTTCCTATATACTAAAGGTACGAGGAAGCACATATCTGTATACAACATTGTCTAATGGCTTGCGTATTGGGGCATAACCCCTCTACGGAATCAAGGAAAATTGATATCCACTTAGCCCGAAACGATAGTTCTTTGTTAGTTTTAAAACTATCGAAACACATTTTTAACTTAAGGAAAGAAGAGAGAAGAGAAAAAAAAAAACTTAGGGCCACCACCCTGTTACTACTTTCTAATCACCAAGATCTCGATTGGGTGAGGCGAGAGCATATGATGAATAGAAGTAGATAACTCAACCACTAGAAATTGTTGCGAAAAAATGGCCTTGGAAAGAGCTTTGATACCAAATGTTATGAAATTACTTGCAAACAAGTTAATATAATAACAAAACTATAACTAATATGCACTGAATGGAAAGAGAATAACAATACTGCATTAAAAATGATAGAATCTCACTACAAAGTATCACGGGCCTCTTCGAGGGGGCAACCTCCTTTGCACCGCTCAATACAAAATATTCAGTAGATGTCCTTTCCTCTTACACAAGCCTTCTATTTAAGCTATTCTACCCCAAGACAACAACTACCTCCCTTACATG
Source organism: Torreya grandis (assembly GCA_037957365.1). NCBI lineage: Eukaryota > Viridiplantae > Streptophyta > Pinopsida > Cupressales > Taxaceae > Torreya > Torreya grandis. Next base: position 492,334 of record JARHVA010003463.1, on the reverse strand, counting down.
TGGAATAATTAAAAATAGAAAATGGGACGACTTATAAGGCATATGCATTCGGACGTTTATCAATAATATCTAATACAAATTAGAATAGTTAGGACGAAAGGGCCCTAACAGTAGGGTAACATCATAATTTGATATAAAACCTTGTTCCAAGGAGCAGATAAGGAATCTCTCAAGCAACCACCTTGGAACTTGGTTAGTTTCTCTCTACTCTTTAGGAAGATTTTAACATCTTCATTTCTAGCACTCTTCAAATTGTAGAATCTAAATCCTTCTGTGACCAACCCATTACCCTGGGCTATGCGTTCCTTCAAAACATTGAAGGAGACTTCTCCCACCATGACGGTTCTGACCTTTCAAGATTTTGCAAATTCAGCTGAAAGAACTGGGTCAAAGTCCATAATTCTTGAGATAGCAACTGGGATTTTTGTATTGTTGACATCAATGAGTTATCCAAACATTGAACTTTGTTTGTTTGTTAACCATTTTGATTGTTGCTTGACCAATATTGATTGATGGAAGGTAGAAATCTAACATTAGGACGATGTAAAGCTATTTCTATACTAATGAAGCAGAAATAACAAATATTTACATATAATTATGACATTTCATACGATGATAGAAAAAATATGGTAAAAGATAGATGTGAAAGTAATGTAGAGCTTGTATTGAACAAGGATATAAAGAAGAGTGCAATAAATTTGAATAATGATGCCATTTTGAAAGGGAAACCATCAGATACAATTGTTTAATAACAATTCCCAATGACGCCTTACAAGTGAAATACCAACATTTATACCCCTAATTAGGTCAACCATACATGAGATAAAGTCCAAGTACAAGAAGAGAAACTTCTAGAAGACTATGCTAGAGTTATGTATGCCACATATCGGCCACTCCATAGTCCAAACACATTAATGAAGATAGTAACAAGTAACATGCCCTCGCCCATCTAAAAGTATTTGTTTGCCAAGCTTTAGATGTATGGGTGTTGATGCATGAACTTCCCATCTTCCTAGGTGGCACATGTTGAAAGTATAGTTGTCCATCTAGCAAGGAACACCACAACTACTTCATGTAGTTATTAAACCCAATGATCAATCATTACTTTTGGCTCCAAATATGAACTTCCCTACATTATCTAGTTTTGGAAGCTATGCAATAGAAGTGATTCACTAATCAATTTTTGAAGGTAGGATGAATAAAACATGGGTGAACCTTTGAAGAACGAAATAAATTCAATGTGTTAGCTAGTTCACCAATTTTGGGAAGTGAAATGTCCCAAATTAAGGAATTTTTCTGAATTCTGATTTTTCTACAAAACCCTAGGTAAATAATCAAATCTGATTTTTATTTCCAGCAAACCCTAGCTGTCAAATACTCCCAAAAATAACACAAAATTATACTAAGCTCCAAGAAACAAATGGCTGACCCAAACAAGCAAATTAACCCTCCAAAAGTAGGAAATAACTCTCAAACCCTAGATGCCTCCAAGATGGAGTATTAATAGAAATTTGCTGCTGATCTATCAAGTCAAACCCTCATAAAATTGCATGAAAAATACTTAATTAATAGGCAAAATTTATTATGAAAAATCTGAATGTATTTGGAGCCACAAGCCCCCCAAACCAATTTGCCAAAGTTGGAAACATATATAAAATATTTATTGAATATTTTAGGGCAAGATGACCCTCAAAATATGTGAAAAAACCTCACAAGACAAGTCGCTACATTGCAGAAATATTAGGATAAAATCAGAATGTGATTTGGCTCTAAATAAGCCCCAAAACCTACAAATTAGCTCCCTAACCAAGTCACCCTAGCTGGAAATAGTCAATTCCTGCAACAAAATCCACGCAACCCTCCAATAAGGGGTCATTGGCCTATCCAATCAGCTCCCAAGGCTCCAAACCCTAGTCGCCCCACTCCAAATGCAACAATTTATCTTTTTAAAATATTATATGCAAGTACAACCTCAAGATGAAGCTGCCCTAGATGAGAAATGAGGGTTGGCGTCCCCACTCCTTTGCTTAAAGGTTTCCATCTTCAAAGCAATGGTTCAAACATTTTTGTGCTTAATGACCAATATTTTGAATATCAACATAACATGCCTCCAAATGAAACCTTTTTTTTTTATACAACTTCTCCCAAGGGGCATGCCCAAATGGGAGGGAAATACAAATTCAAATCATAAAAAAGATTGTTTTTTAAAATACTCATGACCTTCAAAGGGCCCCAACTTAAGTGATTCTTAATGTATAAAGTACCTTTTACATATATTCAATCAAAATCACTTATTTCTCTTCCCTTTCTTACTTGTCCCTTAGCCCCTGGGAAATGGTTAAGGCTAAGGGTCTTCAATGATGTCCCTAATAAAAGAGAGACATGACAGGGAGGATTTTGTAGGTCCCATCAAACTTTGGCAATGACTTACAATCGTTTTGTTACTTAAGAGATGATTGCTTATTGGGTTGATGATCCATGTTGGGCCTAGGAGTGGCACAAAGAGAAGCTTGTAGACCAAATAGCAGATGCATCTATCCAATTATCCTACAAGTTATAGTTGAACATGCAATCAAATGTAAATAGAGACAAAATCACCAATATATATTCCATGAAAAAAAGAGGTAGAAAACAATAGCTCTTCTATTCATAAAAAGGTAAATATATATGCTTACAATTTTGTCAATGAGGAGCAATGTTGTATATCCGATTTGCACTGTGGGGCATAGAATGGTGGTGCGAAGGACAACCTATAATTTAGCTAGCAAATCACCGAGTTATAGAATATGCGATTGTAAATAGAAACAATAGTAAACTATTACACATTCAAATGCATGAGTTTAGCAAAATATTTCTACTTCTATTCAATGGAAAAGAATACAATATGGTACGTAATGTGTAAAATGTGCAACAAGACTAAGGAGGATTCCCATGATCATAAAGGGGGAAACAATTTCCTAACCAGTTATCCTAGACTAAAATTTAAATAGATGATCATTTAATGCCCCCTATCCCCTTGGGATGGCCTACAATATATATCATTACAAGAAAGTCGTTGTGGAAGGAGAAAATTGCAAAACGGTTCAACTTTTGCAATGGATAAATGGTTTGCCTTCTTGTAGGTGTGATGGTTTGACTTCCAAATGCACAATATGTTGATAGGTGTGTAAACATGATGCAATCTCTAAACTGACACTTGGCATGGTGCAACGTGGTGCGAAGTTTCCATGTGGTCATTAAGTCATGCGCAAAGTCTAAGTGTTGTGCAGTATGTTTCTTGGATCTACATAAGTGCACAAGGGTGCGCGAATGGCGCAAGTTAGCGGAGTGGTGTGCAGGGTTTACAAAGTGCATGGAAATGCACAACATTGTGTTGTGTTCCTTAGTGCTTGGCCTCAACCTAGGGCATGCTTATTGAGCTGAGCAATGCTTGAAGAAGCATCAATATGTTGGAATGATGGTGTGGAGATCAACCTGTGTAGAAGTCCTCGGTTTCGTACGCTACCTTAGGGTATGCCAATCGAGTAGAGCGTCAAGGATAGCCAACTGTGAAGGCAGAAGTTGGCATAGTTCTGCATAGACTTCACAGAGTGTCTATATGTTGCATTGCATTGAACGATGAGTTGTGCTAAATAGTGTTGAGATTGATGATCAAACTCTAGATTGCGGGCCGTTGTTATATTGGGGCTCCACCCCATTAGGAGTGAGGAGAGTAATGTTGTTTCCTAAACTACTTAAAGTTGCATGTAGCGCAAGACTCCACGGAGTGCGGGATTGTACAGAGTATCTAAATGACAAAAAGAGTACTAGATGAGAAGTTAGTCGTGCATGAGCCCTCTTGCACACGGATTAGAATCCTTGTGGGTCTAGTTAAAAGATGAATTGTATGGTATGAGAACATGAATACAGAATTGCAATGGATCATGTAGGCAATCCCAATGTAGGAATGCTCTCGATAGTGTTAACAAAATACTAATAGGGTGTCGACTTCATAAAAAGTGAGTGTGTTACAGTTAAATACTTTTAGCTTAGTTGCGAAACAATTTAGTTCCCTGAATCTTTTTGTGAACCTGTCGATTAAGTTTCCCAAACCAATTCTTGATTTGTACTATGATGTGTTGGTTTGTGGTGTTAAAGTAGCTTGTTGAATGGTTACTTGAGGTGTGTGACTATTTGAAGACTCAATTTTACCCGGTAGTGCATGTGCGACTCGAGCCGAGGTGCTGATTTGTACTACTCAATCAAATTCACAATGGATTGTGAAGTCAAAATGTTATTTTCTATAGACATGAAGAGTCGGCGCAATTGCAAAGAGATGATGGCACATTGTGAACTACGTGTTGAGTTCCCAATGGATTGTGAATCCGTCATGGTTGTGCTTCGATCTTGAAGATCAATGGCCTCAATTGCATGGTTTGTAGTTGTGGGAACTAGGTTTGGAGCTAGTGAAATGTGTATCACATTTCCTGATTTGCACATTGCCCCACCTTAACAAATTGGAATAGCTAATGATAGTGTTGGTGAGTTCCAATAGTAATTGTGATGATGTATTGATCTTTCTCTAGTGGACTTAACTGTTCTAAACTTGTTGGAAGCTGAATTGCAACCAGATTGGGAAAATGTGGGTGTATGGCTTAAGTTGCTCAACATTGAAAACTAGGTTTAATGCCTACGTATGGCATAAGGTTGAGGACAAATGTGTTCTCACTTGCTGATTGCAATACAGTGTTTAGACCATAGTCCAATGATTGATTTTGCTGTGTGAACCTTATAATTGTTCCTTACGAAGATGTGACCAGACTCTTATCATCAATCTAAAAAGTGTGTCATGCGATGTGTATCATGATGATTTGTGTACTTCTATCATTGGGGAGCTACGGTTTGTTGTACCTATTGATGCACTTGATGAATGTATTGCAGGCATTTCTTTGCTTTGTCTAATTTCTTGGCTTGCACTATTGATTTAGAAACAATGGGTGCAAAATAAACATTGTCAAGAGGTGTTGTTGGTTGGAACCCATAACATGTTTGGAATGGACTATGCCTTCTAAAATTGAGGAGAGCTCTGTTGTAGGCTTGTTGGACGTAGCTTAAGTTCACATCCCAAGTGGCAAGGATGGGGGTTGTTGTATGTTTTCAATAGTTTAACAAGTAACCTATTGACAACTTTGGTGTGTCCATTTATTTGAGGAAGGAATGCAATTTATTTATCATGTTGATTGTCTAACATCCACTGCAAGGCATGCCAAAAAAGATTAACAAACTTGGGATATGATTGGAGATTGTGTGGAGAGGAACCATAAAGTGTACCCAAACATGCTAGAAGAAGAATTTTGTTGTATAGGGTGCATTGATGGACTTTTTACATGTGACCATGATTTCCATCTTTGAGACTTTGTTGACCATTGTGAACACTGTCGTGTTGATGGTTAGTCACAGGGAAATCAAATAAGGAATTGACACTGATAGATTCCCATGGTCTGGGCTGAATTGGAAAAGGTGTATACATTCCCAGTTTGTGAATAGCTGGTTTCACAATATTGCAAAGGACATAAGACTTGATGTGTACATGGCCAATAAAGTGAAGTTGAAGTGTAACCTACTTCTTGGTAACTCCAAAGTGACATGTTGATTTGTAGTAGTGTGCCTCCCTTTGAAACAAGAAGGTGAGGGGCAGCACATGATGATTATTTGTAGAGAGGGAACCACTCGATAGAAATATACATATATGACAATAGTTTAGAGACATCAACATTTGACACTATCTTACTCTGGAAAGAGTACATTAGGTAATTTTTAATCTTTGTATCTAAGGCCTCAATTTAGGGAGAGGGAATCCAACAATCCACAAGTATAGGCGTACAAGGTTTTAATCAATAGAGGTAATGAATAATAAGTATTTTTTGGCAAATTTCATTTCACACAACATTATAGAGAAAGCCATGACATTGTAGGAATGAAAAGAAAAAAAATTATGTTAATGACCACATAAGACAAAAAGTAGATTATTGTGATTCAAAGAGTACATTTACTCATAATATAAAGAAGAACTAGGGCAAAGGTATCTTAGATTATGAAAAAATAACTAAGTACAAGGCACTTACAAAAATGTAAACATGACAATGGGGTAAACTGAAAACAGTTAAACCCTGAATCTTACAAGATAAGTACAAAGTAATGTAAGAGTTGGACCCCTCAAGGAAAAATGTAACTGACAAAGACAAAAGCAGGAAATCATGACAGGAAACCAAGGATCTCATATATGTGTAGCAAGGCTCAATCCTGAAGAACCAACAACATCATCATTTACCATCACAAAAGGGCCAATGCAAAACCCACTAATGCTTATAGAGGAATGTCCTAGTTTGCTGATAATACAAGGAAGTCGGGTGCTCCCTCTAGAACCTCTCCTAACATTTATGGCCTATGAAACTCTGCTGGTAGAGAAAAAACCAGGAGTGTGCCCTTGCCTCCATAACTTGCTTGTGAACAAGGGGAAGGAGCTCGATACTGATATGAAGCAAATCCACCTTGTCTAGATTGAGACTAGGATGTTCTAGTAATAATATGCAAAGAGGAATGGTGTCTCACTAACTCTTTCCATTTAAGTGTGAATTAGACGTATCCAAAGGGTGCTTACCATCTCCAATGTTTGTAGTGGGTTAAAAGAAGTTAGTAATAAATGTGAGAAATCGAAGGGTCCCCCATGAGGATCCATTCTTAAAAATGACAACCTCTTGAATAAAAAGGGGCAAGCACTTGTAATCAGGGTACTGGAGGAAAGTGGAAAGTGGAAAGAGAACCACCTAACTTGAAAATAAAATGTTCCTTGGTGTCTACCTCTTGGAGGTGGCAAAGACAACAAATCCTATCAACCCACAGAATATGATGGTTAGCATCAAATCGCAACTTGTGAAAGGATACCTTTAGTTGATCAAGGGGAATCCTCAAACCATGAGACATCCAAGTGACCTAAATGTACGGTGAGTATATATTATCCCTAACAACACTGTTGATGATCTCCTTTGAGGAAAGAAGGCAAATAGAGGCACATATGGAGCACTCAAGAATAGAGATTCCAATAAATTGGAGGCACATAATGGTCTTAAGAAACCAGCAACATCGATGTCTAGTGGGATCTAAAGAGGCAATTGTCTAAAAAACAAAGCTCCAAATGTGGGTGCCTCTCTCGGTTTGAGGATTGAGTTACCCAAGGATCCAACTCTACGAATATTGAAAGTATCAATGAAGATACTCTTAAGGAGAAGGGGCCAAGTGAAAAACTTGGCTTTGATCAATGCATTGAGGAGTCGTTCATTTGCACTAAAGCATACACTAGATAATGAAAGTTTGGACGTCTTCAATAGGAACCCACTTGGTAAGGCACAAACTAGGGGCCCAAACCTCTAAACTGTATAGAACCATAAGCCTAATGAATCCCATTGAAGAGGTTCATCTTCAACGGGATATTTTGGAAATGTATTTCAAACATTGGTGCTCCAAGACAAAAAGTGAGGCATATCCTTGCCAAGACAGGACTGCGAACCAAGCTTCACACGGTCCCGAAAAGTGGATTTCTAAGTAGGTGTAAGCTGTCGTAATCTATACAATTTCATTTTTATACAAAAATTGAAACTTGGAAATAGTAACTATAGAAGTGTTAAAAACCATGACCTTAGTTTTATTGAAGTTCACCACATGCTGCCAAAGCTCACAAAAACGAACGAGGGTGTCAAGATGTCTTTGTAAACCATTGACAAAGTGAGAAAGGAGGACATAATCAGAAAAATATAGAGTAGGAATCAAAACATGATGTAATATACAACTGAAATCAACATTTGTTTCTAAAAAAGGTCCTTGAGGCCATCTATCTAAATACAAAAAAAGTGCAAGAGATGGCGCCCTTGCTTGACTTAGAAGGTAATCTTAACGAAATTAGAGAGCCCATGGGAAGTTTGGAATTGGCCAAAAGCCATCTCGTAGGGTCTCATAATGGTAGCAACCAAAGAACCAAAGACACCAAACCACAACTTCTTGAAAAGAACATGTCTTGGGACAGAGTCAAAGGCCTTCTTGAATACAAAGTGGCAAACAACTTTGGAAGATTGTTGGATAGCCTCCTCAATAATAGCTCAAAGTGTGAAAATGTGGTCAATAGTCTGGAAACCCCTGTGCTATAGCCTGCCTACCATCTCACTCTATGATTACCACTCTCCAAGTATGTTGAAAGTTTCATATCCACCATAATGGCATAAAGTTTGGCAAATGTATGCCCAATTACAACAATCAAATGGTTATTTGTGTTTGAAATATCTCTTGATTTGTGAATGGGGTGGATGGTATATTTTGACAAAGTAAGGGGAAGCCCCGAGCAAATGATCTCATTAAATAGCTATTTGATCGGATGTGCTTACCTTAATTGTATCAATAAACAATATTCTTTTTAGAGTCATTTTTCACGATATTTGTAGAGAAAGATGTGTTATGCTTTCTTTTAGATGTTTCTATTGTATATATGAAGTCATTTCTTTGAAGTATGTAAATAATTATTATTGTTGTTTTTGTTATTGGCACCCGTGAACCACGTCCAATGTTGTGGACATAACTTCTATCATCTATGTAAATCTAAAGGGTTTCATGCTAGTACTAGACATTACTATATCTGTTCACATTAGTTTGATCTTAAGATATAAATAGGGCAACTTTGTTAATCTTTATTGTAAGTGAAACCTGTGTTTTTGGGTTCTAGGCACTTTTCAAGCCGCCAAAAGCAATAAGGGGAGGTATACCTATTTGTTTTCCCCAGGTGAGTACAACCATCATACCTGGTTATTCAACAGTTTGTTTTGAAGGTTATGAGCTGGATTTGGGAACATGTTAGCATGAAAATTTGAAATGTATTTTGCAGTTTGGTGGTTTTGGGTCATTGGAGCAGCATGGCTTTGCAAGGAATAGGATGTGGACAATTGATAATTCTCCTTCGCCATTGCCACTTGCAAATAACAAATCAACTGTTGACCTCATTTTAAGGCCTACAGATGAAGATTTGAAGATATGGCCCCGCAGGTAGGCATTTTGATGTCTGATTTATAAATTTAACTAATCCCAGTTACATGGATTTGTGTTTCATGTTTTATTGTGTCATTCATATTAAGGTCATTCATGTTTTGGCTCTGGATGTGTTTTTCCTATTGGAATTCAGTTTCTGTACAGAGCTTTATGGTTCAAGGGGTATGCCATGCAAAGTTTTAACACTGGATTAATTTAAAAATTAATGCAGTTTTGAATTGCGGCTACGGGTGTGCTTAGGCCCTGGAAAGTTGGTGTTGATTCCCCGTGTGAGGAACACTGATAACAAGCCTCTCTCTTTCACATTTGCCTTGCATACATATTTGTCAGTGTCAGACATCAGGTATAGTTTAGGATTTTTTTTCTAACCGGCAATACTATGAAGAAAATATTTTCACGATTTAAGATTTGAATTAGTAGCTGAGTTTCAGGCAAGCTTCACTTTTCTTGCTGATAGTAATGCATAGTGAACCATCAAACCTTCTGCTTATGAATGCTTCAATTTGCAAATTCAATTGCATTCCAAATCCTACTCGTAGGCAATACATGGTTTTAAGAGGTCAAGTTTTTTGAATATATGTTTATCTGGGTTGCACTGATTTTACTCCTAGACACGAGACTTGGCAATGGTGATATCTTCATCTCTATTCCAAAGCTTTACCAATGCTGAGGTTTCATATTTGTTTCATGTGCAGTGAAGTACGAGTAGAAGGTCTGGAAACTCTCGACTATTTTGACAATTTACATCAGAAGGAGCGATTTACAGAGCAAGCTGATGCTATTACTTTTGACGACGAGGTAGTTTGATTTTCAGTGCTGAAATGTTTTCATTTGGTTGTTTTGCTTGTACTTACAATGTTTAGTTATTTGCTCAGGCAAGGATCTAGCAGAGACTTTTTAAGCATCAAATCTTATTTTGGGTTCATGACTATACAGGTGGATCGTGTGTATCTGAGCACTCCAACTAAGATTGCCATCATTGATCATGAGAAGAAAAGGACCTTTGAATTAAGGAAAGAGGGGTTGCCTGATGCAGGTAGGCATTGCATTACATCCAAATGAATCTTCGTTATGATGCTGGACTTTACTCATCCCAATATCCACAGTTGGGTTGATTTTTTTATTAAAAGACCCTTGTCAGAGATGAAAAGTGGCAGAAAATGAAACTGTATTTTATCCCAAAACAGAGGATCAATGGAAGAAAATAAAAATCCTTATTCCCAGTATAAGTGAATAATGAAGATTCTGAAAGAAAATGTCACTTGTCCCTTGTTTATTTTGTTTATTTGGAAACAAGGATACAAAAACATGGCCATTATACAACCCATGCAACAAAAAGAATAGCAAAGGGTAACAAAAAATCTCAGTTTAATTTTTATGTAGTTTTCTGCCTGCAACTTACTTTATGTTCTACCTCTAGGTTTATGCCTAAATAATGTCTTCAGCAGTTGAATTGTATCTATGCAGGGATACAAGATTTCCACGTATTAAGGCAATCCTGATTTATTTGTGGTGTGCAGTTGTTTGGAACCCATGGGATAAGAAGTCCAAAGCTATTGCTGATTTAGGCGATGAAGAATACAAACAAATGGTTTGTATTGAAGCAGCAGCAGTGGAGCATCCTATAGTGTTGAGGCCATGTGAGGAGTGGAAAGGGCGCCAGGAACTCTCAACAGTTTCGTCAAGCTACTTTAGTGGACAATTAGATCCCCTAAGGGTTCTTCATGGCTGAAGTGCTCTTGATGGCTGAATATGGTAGGCACAGGGCAGAATCTCTTTAAAATGCTCTAGCTGGTGAGATAGAGTTGTGTTAGAGGATGACACACTACCACATACTTGCTATATGTGTATAGAGCTCTATTATAGGCTGTAAAGTTTTTCAATGGACCTGTGTTATAGGCTGTAAAAATGTCTTTGTGAACTAGTATCCATCCGCATAATATAATGATTACCAATTATGTATGGTTGGTAAATGTACTCAGCAGCGGACAAATGGTGGAATTGACCAGCTGCTCTAGTTTATGAACTTTAACCTCTAGTTATCATATACTCCTTGTGCATTATAGTTTGGAAGCTGAGCATAAGGAATATAAATTAGATCTGTATTACAAAGTGCAGGGTGGATTTGACAGCATATGAAATGCCAAATTGCCCATCACATAATTATATATGTGAGGCAGTATATTGTGTAAAAACTCTCAGAATTTCTACAATACACATGTTTAATTATCATTATGGACGCACAGCAATACGATTTACTACTATTTATCTTTGCTTGTATTATTACACTGACTGACAACCTAGATACAGGCCCTGGGATATGTAGGTTTCATCTAAACGTCTATATTTCCGTTTCGATGTTTGGATGGTTATTTACCAATGCAGTTGATGATATATATGGTTAGGATGCATTCTTTGATTGCCTTTAAAAGTTCTGCTTGCATATTTATACCTCATTGGTTTACAATTAACTTCTTGAAAATTGCCTGGATAAGATCTGTAGACAATAGTTCAGTCATATCCATTGCTGTTCTGTGTGGGATTTTCTTTAAGGTATGCCAATTTTCAGAGATTGTATGCAGTGTCCAGATATTCTTCCTTTTTTAGTTAAAGCTTGTTACTATCTTCAATAGTAGTTTTCTTGAATAGTTACTGGGGTGCCTTCCAATGGACCATGGACTCACCATTGCATCCTATTATATCATGAAAATAAAACTTTGATGGATTTTGGGATTTCCGTTGTACGCAACAAGAGGCAAAGACAGTTTCAATTGCTTCTGAATGGATTCACCTCGTATGGAGGCTATCTTTTTCGTTTCTGTTTGTGAGCTCATTTGAAGGGATGGCCACGTCAGGATATAATTTTCTGTATGTTGCCTATGTATCATAGAACACAGCTTAGAGGAATTTTCTCTGATTTTTCAAACCCTAGAAACTGGTTCAAGCTAGCAAATGATAAAGCATGGGAGGGAGGATAGTGGCTAGAACATCTATACATCTTTGTAAGCTGTGGTCATAAGTGATTAATGCAAATTAAATGCCATAAAATTTCGAAAGAAATTCAATAAAGCGTGAAGCAGAATAGTATGCAATTTGATGGAACAATTCCAAGGCCTGTTAAGGACAACCTAATTGGTGTCATAAACTTGGAACATAACTGTTCTTAAAGTTTGGGTCAGTTATAGGGAAATAATTATGGTTAAAAACGGTTAAGGACAGACATTTCTAATATGCATGTAGGAGAGATTTTTTGTACCGTTTATCTCTACTTAAAATAATAATGGTTCCTTTAGCTGATGGGGAAAATATGCCTGCAGCATATCTAACCATACTATTGGGCCAAGGTTTAAGTCTATTCATTTGCACTAAGAGACAAACCATTGAACTGAATGTATCAATCTCCAGAAAAACGATCCATTGTGAGCCACTAAAAAGTGAGCAAACTTATTCTATGGTATTCCATAGCCATGCGCTTTGCACGACATAACATAAACAAATGAAATTGAGAAGATATTATATAGCAAACCAACTTAACAAGAACAAACTTCATCCAAGAAATGCTACAACTGTAAAGATTGAAGTAAAATCTAGTAGTTCAATGAGAAGCTATCAGTGGAGTAAACTTCTCGAGTTTCTTGAATTTTCTTTGCAGTCTGCGGAATGGGGTCAAGCTCTACCCATAATCATTCAATTTCAGCATTCCTTGAATGCATGGCTAGTTGCCACGTTCTCGAGTCATGTCCTCTTGAAGACTGCAAAAGGCTTTAGTTTCATGAATAATATTTTGGCATTACGATTCTTTCTCGAGTGCTGATGTGCTTGCATAACCTTTTTTCTGCAGCACATGAATCTGCAAAGAAATCAAATCAATTCACACTAGTGAGCAACATAACCCCTACTTCCTAATAATATCAAATTCCAATGATGCAATAATTGTATGCAAACCTTTCTGCGATGAAATGATTGTATGCAAAAACGGGTGTCTTGTTTACAACATTATTAACTTACTGAAATATTTTCTCAGAAATTTGGCCATCAAGCATCTAATCTAGGTCAATTTATTTACAGCGAATAATTATGCAGCACCAATACCAATAGGGACATATGTAGGTGAAAATGTGGTCATAAAATGTAAAGGAGAAGCTGAATTGAAACAACCCTAAAACCCCTGCAATTGTTTACAAGCTTCTATGAACCTATGAAAATTTTACTAAAGCCATGGATAAAACCCTTGGATTTCTTGATAGGTGTGCTGGTGCTCCACCAGGTTTTCAAGAAATCTATTAATCTATTGATGAGGAAGTGGCTTCCATATAATTTTTTAAGATGCATATCACCAAATTTATCGACTCTGATCCTAGAATTGATGTTGCTTCGAAAGACATGGGGTTAAAGGATTTTGTTGATCAATTGATCCAACTTCCCCTTAGAAAACATTGTTATGAAAAAACATGTTTAGGGAATTGTTCATCAATTGATCTAGCTTCCCCGTAGAATGCAAGGCATTGAGAAAAAAATGGGGGACCCAATAGGTCTTAATGGACACCTTTTTTACCCTATTGACCATGAATCACTACATGTGCTAGGTACAGTTGGGGTCAATTATGTCCCGTTAGCCCCAAATGCCCAATCATATCCAAATTAACGTGGGGAGACTTACTACAATTTGAAAAGTTGATTTATGAAGAGCCCTATCAAAGGGCTCTCCTTTCATATGGGGAACTTGTTCCTCACTTAGGACATATTATGACTTTGAAGATGTTTGCAATTGGATTCTCACTATGAACAAATTTCAAATCTATCACACTTTATTGACCCAAATCCTAGAATTGATGTTGCTTCAAAAAACACAAAGGTTAAAGGGATTTTGTCAATCAATTGATTCATCTTCCCCTTGGAATATAGGTCATTATGAAAAAAATGATGTTTAGGAAAGTTGTTCATCAATTTATCTAGTTTTCCCTTAGAATACAAGGTGTCGTGAAAAACACGGGGCACACAGTAGAGCCTAATGGACCCCTGTTTACCCTATTGATGACAAATCTCCATGTGTGGTAGTCCCAATTGGAGTCAATTATGCCCCTTTAACCCAAAATGCCCAATTATCTCCAAATTAACTTGTGAAGACTTACTAGAATTTGAAACATTGATCTATGAAGAGCCCTATTAAGGGGCTCTCACGCCCTATAGGGAACTTGTTCTTCACTTAGGACATATTATAGCTTCATGGAAAAGTTTGTAATCTGATACTCACTTTGCACAAATTTTAAATCTATCACACCATTGTGAATTAAGTGTCAAATGAAATGTGCATAAACCTCAATGTGGCATAGTGGTTGATGCCACGTGTGATCATATAGGAGGTATTTTCTATGCAAAGGTTTAACCACTGAAATATTGGTAAGTGTTTATAGAGGGTGGTGTAAAATCCATAGGCATTCAGATGAATCATTTCTACTAGGACAAAAAATTAAGGGGAGGCAAGGGGGGCATTTTTGAGGGGGGAGGGTTGTGGTAAACCTTCAAATGGTTTAAAGGTAACTCCCATGTGTTTACTACAAGCATTGCGATGCCAAAATCAGATTTAAATTTCAATTCTAGAGTCATTGTGATGCACAAATACATGCTACAAACACTAAAATTTGGGGCCAAATAGGTTCCAATAGAAATTCTATAAAATATATGATTTCCTAAATATAAATATAGACTTGATTTCTATATTTACATTTATTAATAGGAACATTATAAATATATATTTATAGATTAATAGAGATACAATCGTGAAAGAGATGGAACCATTGGTGAGTGCCACATCTAAATAAACATCGGGTGACAATAATGTAATAAACTTACTAATTATCTAATTAACTAATGTAATGAACTCTTTGTAAGTGTCATGTCTAAATGAACATTGAGTGGTGATAATGTAAAGAACCTAGTTAATATCTCATTAACTATCCTACCAAACATTGAAAGGGTGTGACATGTCACACCGACGCCTCTTTGGCATCTATTTAAAGATGCCTACTTATAGTTGTAACACCAGCTTGTACATATATGATTGTTTAATATAATATGATATATTTTCATATCCTCCTCATTTCTCTATACTAAATGATGGGTTAGTGATGGGAAATAGTTTTTAGCAATGCCTTGTAGGGACTCACCAAAGACATCCTAGTGGTTCTAGAATTGGTAACTATTCTTAGACATTTCCAATAGAAACTTTCCCAGCAATTCTAGGATTGTTAAATATTTTTAGCAAATTTTCTTAGAGTTGCCAAAATTTACCGATGATTTGAACATTGGGAAGCTACTTTCCAGCGATTTCAAAAGTAAAGAGTTTGGGTATCACAAGCAAATCATTCTATGCTAAAATTACATTATACCAAGGGGATCTTGTTATGATTTATGTTGAAGAGTGACATCTGACAATGGATTTTCATAAAAGTAATTGCATGTCAATAGTCATAAATTTTGAATAGACAAAATTGCATTTTAGTTAGGATCGATGTTTTTAATACAGCCCTACGAGATTTCCAATATTGCTTTATGTTTATGAGCAAAGGATTCTTAAGTGGTGTATTTGTTGCTCTAACTCTCATACGATGTTATTTTTGCTATCTTTAGTGGTTATTAATGCAACAATTAGCTAATAAATTGAACTAAAAACAACTATGTTGATTAATACCTTTACTAAAAACTTGCAATACGTTATATGTAGGCCACCTATTAAGCTCATGCCAATATTGTAGCCATAGTGTATACTGCAGTTCAACTCTACTTGAATATGCAAAGTAAATATCAGGCTTCATTTTAGATAAGATGTCAAAATTTGTGATACAAAGAGGGATTCCTAAATATGAAGATTAATGTCAACATGAAAAAATGACGCAAAATGTTCACTATAGAATGTAACTTTTACCAAATGCTACTGGTCCAAACTATTATTTCAATCAAATATCTTTCAATGGTCCCATTAACCTTTTTCATTTACAATTTTTGTTTAGAGACATCAAGCAATAGCATTAAGATGATAATATATAGAACACCTACCTATGCTCAATGTGTGACGTAAATAGATATGACAATCTTTGTTCCACATAAAACTCGTTCAATTGATTTTTTGAAACAAATTTAAAGGAACAAACAATCCTTAAGAATGTTGTGACATGGATTTTATTTAAGGAATTATTTTTTATTTTTTATTTTTGCCTTGTATGTAATTCATTTTTAGTTTCTATATATTTTCTCTAAGATAACTTCCATTTACTAATATATTATTATTTAAGCCCAAAAAAAATTGGGCTATCAAAAACCAAATGTGTACTTTTTGCCAATAAAATAACTAAATGGAAAAACAAGAATAATTGTTTCTAGAGAATTTTAGCCATGAATGATTTGAATTCTAGGTGGTATTTGGAGAACAACATTCTAGATGAGAATCTAGACACGTTATATACATGCGTGGAAGAAATATTGAAAAATAATTCAGAAATGATAAACAACATTCAGAAATGAAGCATATAGAAGATAATAGAACTGAAACAAATAAAATTCATTAGTTTGTGCGTTCAATGCATAGCATAGTCTCGAGGGAGATGTATGGGTTTTCATCTTCAACTATTTGATGATTAGTACTCATGCATAAGTGTTTGCATAATATTATGAAGCTATGAAGGTTAAATAATCATTACAGGATTTGAAACAATTGCACTTCCACATTTGATTCTTCACCTTCCGGCAATTGCGAGGAATGGCATAAAAATATGGCTTGCAAGCATTTCCCTGTACCACACAGGTGCATTGCCTCTCAACCTCACAAGGGGAATATTTGAGTTGTATTAGGGGTTTTACCCCTTTAGGGGTGAAATGAGCAATTTTGTTTGTCGGTGGTGCAAAACAAGGAGCTTCACAACAAATAAATTTGGTGTAATGCAAAGTATGAGGTTCACAACTTAGAGAAGCTTCACAATGAAGAGGTGAGCTTCACAAGAGATAATTTTTCAACAAATAATTCACCTTACAATGAGCATATGAGCTTCACCACAAAGGATTTGATTTGCATTGCAACATAGAGATGAGCTTCACAACAAAGGATTCGCTTTGTAACGAAAAGATGAGCTTCAAAACGAAGGATTTGCTTTGCAACAAAGAGATGAGCTTCACCAAAAAAGGATTTGTTTCATAATGAAGAAAAGTTTCGCAACACATAATTTGTGATAGGTGCAAAAAAGGATTGTCAAGTCTAGAAAAGATGCGAACAGGCCTAGGGAAGGTCCAGATTCAACTCCAAAACACTTGTGCTAATTAGATCAATGAAAGTTCAAACATCATCTTTCTTACTCAAGGCTCCTTCGAGAAGCTGAGATATCACTCAACAAATCAATCATCCATGATTGTCTAGTTGGATTCTAAAACTGCATGTTGTGCCATTTCACATCTCAATAATGATACTAGAAACACACACAAATAGAATAATTGCTAAAAGATAACATCCCTAAGAGGTTGGTATGAATATAATATATTCATACAACCAAATGATAAACAAAGGAGTATTAAGAAAAAAATATAAAAGAATTGAATATAATGGCTAATGAATACTTTGATAAAGAATCCTACCAACAAATACTCAGAATGTATTAAATATGTGTAGCTTCTACCATTGTATCCATAGGGCTCATCTATATTAGCATGTATTCCTTAGTTAACCCTTAAAAGGTACATACTAGAACCTTCAACCCAGACCCCTGTGTATTGATATGATCCGTTTTGGATATACTAATCTTGGTCCAATCCTACCCGAATACGGTTAGGATAATGCGAGAGTACATGGATCCTCCTGGATACGTCGCAACTCATATCCGAGATGATCCATAGTCCTCCCGTAGTACAATCATTGTATCCAGTTACAATTCATGGCCCAGAAACTTATATTAATTTTATTTTGATTTCACTCGACAAAAAGTCAAAAAAGAACTTCAAAAAACAATTAAAAATAAAATAATATTTCTAGTTTTTCTTCACATGCTTTGTTTAGCGCCATTCATAACAACAGAAAGGAATACATTCCTACTCAATTCTTGGAGCCAAGGTCCTTCAGAGGATCTAATGTTAATGGCCTTCAACACTTGATATACTTGTGTACTAACCCTAATATAGGTGGATAACTCTTGGGTAGACACTGCTTCCAATGTGCAAACATACCTACCAATCTTATTCCTCGAGGCCTCCAAGACCCTTTCACAATTACTTGATGATCCCTCTTCATTTTCATCACTATTTGCAGGCTCATTTTTCCAAATGAACATCTTCCTCTTGATGCTTTGAACGTTCATCCAGTGCCTTGTCAAAACTCTCAATACATGGTGGTTCTATCTCACAATCTTTTGGAAACTTGTCACTTGCTAAATTATCAGAGGATCCTGTACTCTTTGATCCGTGATTCACACAAATAATCGTCATTGTGGATTTTCAATTGAATATCATGACATTTTGCATTGAATTATCAGTACGTTTTGTGGTTATTTAACTTATTTTTGTTTACCATACATATTATGTGGTTAATTTTGCTTATTTGGCTATATTTTTAATATTTTATGTATATTTTTGTACAGCCATATCCATATACTATCCAAGGCCAAAAAATTGTCGTTTCCATGTACCCAAATCCTGTATCCGTATCACTACTAGTACCAAGATCGGCTACTTAGGTTATAAAGTATGTACCTATTCAGCCATCCCTCAAAAGACCAGTCCCAAAGTGCCAATAAATCTGACTTTTGCCTTGATGATGCCACTACCTATAATACTAATTGATATAGATTCCCCATTCTTGAATCAAATTTTTGCCCATCTTTTTGACTGATTGGCCCACAATCGATCATTATTGGAGTGCCAATGTTTGACGAAAACCTTTGCCTAATTGGAACAAGGCAGAGCTTGCCATTTTTGACCCTTGAAGGGTTCAAACAAATTTTTTAAGGCAGGGCCTATTGAAATTACAATAAAACTAGGTGCTTTATAAGATGGCGTTTCACATGCTACATTTTTGATGACTCGGAGAGGATTCTTTCTTACAAGAATAAAGACTTTAGAAGCCTCGTCCGTTGGTCACAGAGTCAAAAGAATGGAGGTTAATACAAAGAATACAATTCAATGAATGAATGAATGAATAAAGAAGGAAGATATAGAACCTCATGGGGATTGAGAAATTGAGGCCATTGTGCCCTTCAAAATGTCCCATTCAGCTTGTTTTGGGGAGTTATTTCTTCAGCAACATCTAACAGCTTCTCTCCAATTCAATGGTTTCCTGGTATACTTGAAGACACTTCCTTCTTCAGAATCCTCTTTATCGTCATCTTGGTTGGCATCCCAAATATTTTCTCACTTGTCATCAACAGTGAGTTCATAATATTTTTCCATTCAGTGACCTGTTTGAATCCTCATTTTCCACCAGGCATCGATTTTTTCTTTGCTCCATCAAGCTTCAAGTTCTTATTTTGTCTCATTGCCTATCTTGTGGTCCTTCCTGAGGGATCATATTGATATTTATTATTTTTTTATAAAGAACGTCCTGGGGAAGGATTCGAGAGCTTTGCTGTTGGACCACTTTAGCTAATTGTTGTTGGGCTTCAGGCTGAATCTAATTCTCTTCGGGATTCTTATAGTCTTCCGTTTCAGGCTCTCCTCATGTATATATTGGAATTTACTTCCAATCTCTCTCTATTTTGCTGCAAAAAAGCCCATAGACATAAGACCAATTGTCATGGTTTTTCTTCAATTGAAGATCATTCATTTTATTTCTAAGGCGTCAACAAACTTTCTTCTGAGAACGGTAATGAAATGGCATGTGAAGGGGGTTCGGTAGAATGCCTTCCTCTCATTCCCCACACTATATATTTGGTTAATTGTATCCATTTGTCTGAGGAACTCAAGGGCGAAAACTCTTGGAGTGACATGTCTAGGCAGCACAAAAATTGGATGGCTACACCCATGTAACCTGAAAATAGTTCAAGTAGGCAGGAAGTACGAATCCCATATCATAGTGGTTATAAAAACCTGTTTGCAGGAGTCAAGAAAACGGGGTACCTTTATTTCCCTGTTGATTCAGCCTACAACAGAAGTCATGAAATAATAAACAAAATCCTCATAAGGGGTGCTCTTCTCCAAGAGCAGAGTCTGGTCCATGGCTGATACAGGCCTCTGGTGTTTGTCTACTTATTTAAAACCAAAGTGCTTAAATGCTTCTACATTTTGTTGTAAGATAAGAAGGACCAAGTAGGAGGAATACCTGCATTTCTTGTCCATGGGGAACCTCCTCAACTCTTCATTCATATTCTTTGCAATTAGCCTAGCAAAGTCACAGTATCTGAGGTTCAAGGCACTGGAACATATCAGACCATATACATAATTGCAAGTTGGTGGGCTTCGGCCCTCCTATCATTGTCATGCCCATATATGTAGGCGGCCATACTTAGGATCTCCTGGGAGGCAGGCTTAAATGTGTTTATTGCTATGGGAAGTTAAGGCTCCTCCTTGGCTCTATCAGCATCTCAGTTTGTAAGAAAGGTAGCTTACCATTAACCCCATCCAGTAGTCGTCTTAAAAAACAAAGAAAGAGAAAGAAACAAAAAGGATGTGTATTATTTAGAGGAAGTGAGTGTTATAAACTGGGGAAGACGGGATGAAAGATAGTTCTGCATTTCATTTGTATTTTATTTTCTACCTCTGCATCCATATGATGCAAGCAGGTAGAACAGTTAAGAAAAATGAAAGAATATGGAACAATAAGCTAGAGATATTAAACGAGTTCCCATTCCTGAGAGTGCTTCAGTTCACTTCTGCCCCCTCTCAATGCTATAAGAGCTATGATACAAGAAGGTTTTGCTGTAAGAACTTAGTCCTCCTTTCCAATCAGGTTATGGGGCATTGATGGATGGCTGTGATTATGTTCTAAGCTTGTGATGAGGATTGTCTTGTCCAGTGAAGTATGGGGAGATAGGTTATCTAGGGGGTTGTTAACACCTCATTACCAACCTTAAGGTTGCAGGCTATCGCCATGAATTTCGGATAGATGATATTACTCCAATAATCTCTAAGCATGATAATATGTATCTATAATCTGAGGTTCCAGTGAGTTTTAACTTTTTACTATCAATAACCTGGTTTTTCACTCTAATTTTTGCAGGTCTAGGGTCCGTAACCCTAGTTATATTTAGAAAAAATACTCTTTGTTTTTTTTCTATTTTCCCTCTTTTCTTATCATTAATAAAATACTTTTGCTCCATAACATCTACGTTACTTTCTTTTAGTTTTATATTTTCTTTTTACTCCATGTTAGTTTCTTTTTGGTTTTTTTCTTGTATTTTTACTCCATTTTAGTGTTTTCTTTTCTTATTACTACACATGGACAGAGCTTCAATATAGAATAGCTACTCACTTGATAGATGATCCCTATGGGAAGATCAAATTGAAAAGTCTTGATATTGGAAGAGGCATATTTCTAGTTACTTTGTTCCTCCAAGAAATCAAATTCCACCAAGCTTGAACAAATGATAGTGACTCAAGTAAACCAAAGTCACTGCTCTAGCTATTTGACAACAACTTTTGTTGTCCTAGAAGTTGAACATTTGGTTAAGATGAAAAAGAATCTGTTGATATCCATGAATCTTTGATTCATCCAATTGGAAAGATTGGTCTAATCCTTGAAAGCATTTTGTCGTACCATCTTGAATGGAATTGAAAATGTCTTTCTTTTCTCATTTCATATCCAAATTAAGAGAATATGTATAAATCCTTGAAAGCATTTTGTTTTGCCATCTTGAATAGAATTAAAAATGTCTTTTCTTTTCTCATTTCAGATCCAAATTAAGAAAGTGTGTATAGTTCCTTTCCTGAACCAAGGTATTTGTAGGAAAGGTTTTGAACCTATATAGAAATATTATTTTTCAAAAAAATAGGTGAGAGTTGAAAGATCCTTCAACTCTTCAAGATGATGATGGAATGAATCACATTTTTACCACTAAACTATACCCAACACGACCTCACCGTAACACACAGATCGATCTTTTGTCCAACATGAAAATAAGAAACTACTAGCTTCTATTAAAAGTTTAGTGCAAATTCCTATCATTACACATCTCTCTATTCTGAAAAATTCAATACAAGATGGCTCATTTTAATTCCCCTTTACGAATTTTACTTTTGTAGCAAAAAACAATTAGTCAATGTTCCAATAATACCTTATTGCTCAAGTATTGTTAAAATAATCATTATAGAATTATATATGGTTGGTAATCTTATAACATTCCTTAAAAATGATTTATGGTTAAACTTTTTTAGAAACACTTGGTACTTCTTTTTTGTCCTTTATGGAGACGTGCAGCTGCAGCCAAACCTGCCATGCACGTTCATACCTAATTGAACCCATCAACTATGACTTTCTTCAAGTGGTGTGGGCCCACGATGTCTCTGTTTTGCTTCTACTTTTTGTTTGTACAGCTCTGCTTCTTTGAGTGAATGAAACATGTCTCAAAGTTCTTCATTGGTCATAAGAACTAAGAAGTAAAGCTGATTATCTCAAGCAACTGAATGTTGATATTTTTCAAGATCCAATTCGGATCAACACAACAAGAGGCAAATTCCCAAGGAGAAATTCATAGAGGTAAGGAGTTCTGCAAGGATTTGGAGGAAGAATCATCTGGTTGATATAGATATCAACCAAATACATGTTTCAGAAACAGAGGCAAATACATTATATGCATAGTTAGGACAGCTCAAAGTGTCAAAGGAAGGACCGTTTGAAAGGGTATAATAGACCTAAATTGCTACAACAGATACAAAACTGAGAATCTATACCTGAAAACGGAATAAGAAAAAGTCACATCAACCAGTCACTTCCTACAAAAGCACAAGACAGTTAAAATCAGTACCAGTTTGCTATGAATAGAAAAAAAGGAGACAGTCATCCATGATTTCCAAATCACCAAGGTTTGGTGATGAACAAAATCAATATCCTACTACACAATGTTTGAACTGGGAAGATTATTGAAATGCTAAAGGGATAAATTAGGATAAAACCGGGCTAGAATATTTCCCAGAAACATTGCAAGATTATAATGTATAGCATTAAGTGGTATGACCAGTTGAAATGTGAAGAAAATAATACATGGGAAAAAGTGAAAAATACATCTAATAAAAAAATCAGGAAGTGGCACATGGATGCCTAAATACTAAATGAACTGACTAGTCTGAAAAAAGGAAAAGACTAATCTATCAAAGGTTACAATCATAAGAGTGTTGAATCTAGATCAAATGCTAGAAATCTGCTAGAAGACTTACATTAATATTTCATAAATGATTTATAAAAAGTATTTAAGAATGCTTGCAGATACTTGTTAAAGTTATTAATTAATTGTTAGCTACTTATTAACTAATGGTTAGTTATAAACTACCTGAACTTTATATAACTACATTTTGCACAATAAAAGGAGGATGCACATGCACTTCAATGTGTGCCTTCCAGTGTTCTCCTCATTCATTCAACATTTGTATTTGCTACCATTGGTATCAAAGCCAATCATTTGAGGAAGCCCTAGGAGAAGTGTATGAACAGAAAGTTGCAGAGTTCGAGCAAGCCATAATAAGTTATGAATGGTAGCAAAGAAGAGGAGGTTCGAGGTTCGAAGAAGCCCTAGTAAGATCAATAGGGTACGAACAGTAAAGAAGAGGCATTTACATTTGAGTTTGTGAAAGACTAGACCAAAGGCATTTAGTTCATGATTGTTGTATGTGTGAGGCAAAGGACTCCAGACAAGGCACGGGCTCATGCTAGAGAAAAGGAAAAAGACCAGTTGCATGAAGGAGAAATACCAGATGTTTTTGTGAAGGAAAAACGTTGAAAATGTGAAGATTCTGGCCATAGAAGAAATAAGACGTGAAAAATAACAAGATCGAATAAAAATGCAGAAATCACATTAGGGAATGGAAGAAAAAGACTAGTTGAGGGAAAAATACTATCACGGATTTGTGTGAAGACCAATGGGAGTCAAGATCGAGGCATTAGGGCATGAAAATGTGCAGCAGAGAGGACATAAAAAACCAGAAGAAACAAGAAGGAAAACGACGGTGCAGACATGGGCAAAATGCAGGGAATATGAGCAAGCCCGAAAGAAGAGTACCAGACTAGAAATGACGAGGAAAATGTCAAGGAAAACCTAATGAAAGCCAAGCAGAGATCAAGAGGACATCGTGGCAAAGCAAAACGCAGTCATGCATAATTCTGAGGACGTCAAGGAGGGTTCCTATAACCAAGTAGACCAAGTGGAAAAGCCTAGACCGACTAGTAGTGAAGAGTTGTGAATCAAGGCAAGAACGTAGTGACAAACTTAGTGACCCGATTTATAGTCGTGCTAGGGCACAAGAAGCTTGCACATGAGACTTGCGCCCCAGAGGGTTGGGCAGAGGTAAAGATTTGCATCACGACTTTGACAAGTAATCAGCTGGTACACTAGTATAATAGTAAGCTTGCAGAGTTTGCATTGATTTTTGGGTCAAAATTTTGTACTTTTTCTATTGCATTAATTTTTGGGTTAAAATATTGTACTTTTTCTCTTGCATTAATTTCTAGATCAGAACTGTACTTTTTCTATTGGTTGTATTGATTTCCAAATCAATGGTCAAAATTTTTCTATTAAATGGCCAATATTCAAAATTTGGTTCTACCAGAAGCGCAAAAATTGACTAGTCATAATTATAATGTTTGGAGTCATAAGATTTTAACAATCGCAGAATATCATGATTGTGATAAAATTGTTCTCGGCACTAAAGCGAGCCCTGCTGCAAATTTTTTAGATTATGATAAGCATCATAAGGAAGCCTTGTTGTTGAAGTTATTTGTGTCAGATGGCATAATACCTGAGGCATGGAATGCCATTGCCGCAAGTGCGTTGTGGACCAATTTCAACAATAAGTATCAAAGTTTGATTAAAAGTTGGGTTTTGTACTTGAAGAATCTGCGATTTTTCACAGATATGTCTGAGGATGAGTCTTTTTTAGAACACCTTCAGATGAAAGATCTCCGAGACTAGTTAGGTTCCATTAACAAAAAAGTGGATGACAATGGCATGGTGGCTCTTGTTCTTAATAGTTTGATGCCCTCTTATGAATCTTTCGTGGAGGCTTTACACTTGATGGTGGAAATCCAGAACTTGACATTTGATCAAGTTAGTTTCTATTTGATGTATAAGGAATACAAACAAATATAGGTAAATGAGTCCACTATTGGACAAGCAAAGAGTGCATTTGTTGCTAAATCAAAGGGTAAGTAGAAACATATCCATGTTGATTTGAACTATCAGGTGAAGTGATTTTATTGTCATAAGGTTAGGTATCTCAAAAAGAATTGTCGAAAGCAAAAATATGCACTTTCCCAACAAATCAGTCAAGTGGCTAATGTGGCAACAATTAAAGAATGGGTGTCTGAGGAAGAGTATGCCCTTGTGGCATTATATATAAACGTTAGTGCTACCAGTTGTTGGTTCATTGATTTCGACACATCTAAACATTTCATATGTTGTAAAGATAGTATGTTAAATTTACTGCAAGTACAATTTTTTAATTCAATTTCGTTCGCTGATGGTCAATCATATGCAATAGCGGAGATAGAAGATATTTGCATAGTATTGAATTATGCTAAGAAAATCAAAGGAATGAATGTTAGGTATGTTCCTAACATGAATAAAAAGCTCTTGTTTGTTAGTTAACAGAAAATCCCAAAATTATTGTAAAATTCTTTGGGAAACAATGTATTATGTCAAACAGAATAGAATAATTTCCTGAATATTGGGCAAGGTGGCTTGTATATGCTCGTTAACCCTACGACAATCAATGTGAATGCATGTGTGAAGGGAGACTCCACCATTCAGGATGTGCTGAAAGATAAAATTCCTCATAGGCTTGTTGACCCTGCTTTAGTCAACTTTCATGCACTACTTGTGGAGGGAACTTCCACTATGAAGGATGTCCAAGAGGATGTGATTTCTCAATTTCAGTCAAATGCACATGTAGTTGTTTAGGAGGATGATATGCCTCAGTCAAAGGCACTAGCTCAGAGGACGGAAGCAAGGTTGTTACTTCAACAGAACATGGTCATTTTGCTCTCGCTTTTGACCTTTGTATGGTACTTGAATATCTAGTTAAACAACCCATCGGATGCAAATGGGTTACTATATGTACTTTGGACAAGTACAAGGTTCATCTAGTTGCTAAAGGATTTTCCCAACAAATGTAGATGATACTTTAAGCACCTCAGTCATGTACACTTAGAAAATTCAAATCCTAGTTGTTCCTCTTAGTTCTACACATGCCTTGCTTCCGCAAGCCTTGCACCTGCTCTATCTTGTGCCCCTTGGTCTATCTCTTAGTCTGACCAGCCTTATATGTTCTCTGCAGAAGAAACTAATTGGCACACAACATCAGTCTAGCATTCCATCATGTAGTGTTATTGAATCTGGTACGCATCCACTTGATACACTTTTACAGTGTGATTTACCAAATTCTAACCAGCACATTGTTCTTGTTGCTCCTCTTGGTGCAGATGATACTTTTTTGCCTTCTGTAGATGCACACTCTGTACATCCCACTCCAGTTCCACTTGCACATATGCCTGCTTCTTTTGAGAAGCATACCACTGGGTTTGGCTCCCACATGTTTCATTCCATGGGTCACACTACTAGACCTGTAGGCATTGGGAAGCGTTTACAAGGCATTGCTTGCCCTATTCAGCCTGTTATGTGGATTGTTCGATATGGCCTTGGTTATGATGCAGGGGCTTCATCTTCATTGGAATCTGTTGATAGAACTCCATCTTTTGTTCGCTCCACTCTTCGTGATGATTATGAGTTACATATGGGCTCTTTTGCACCTTCACTCAGGCCTGAGAAACCTGAGATTACAATGGTCAGACATGATCTACCTAACACGTCTTTGGATGTTACCTTGCATTCTTATACTGTGGATTTTGCACCCACACATATGCAGTTATCTTCATCCACCATTAGTGTTCATTTGGGGTGGATTTCTGATCATTCTTGGTGGCATAAGAAGAATTCTTGGCGAGGACACTACAGACATCATTCCTCCACTATTCAACTTCTTCGACCGCACATTGCTCCTCCTACCAGTTGATGCTCCTTATTGTTTGAGCTCTTTGATTAGGCAAATATGTTCTTTTTGAGCATACATCTCTCATTGCATAGATGATGTATTCCACCGATAAATTGCATTGTGGAGTTTCTTGTATCACTTGGTGATATTGTTGTAGGATGGGACTTTTGTTTATAGTCACACTAAGATTCATGGAGATTTTTTCTTCATGTGTGTGCTCCATGATTGAGCACTTTCTTCTCCAGTTGCATGACTATCCCATCATCACTAGGGACATCATTCTTGAGAGATTTCATATCTGTATCTAATTGTTGACAATCTTCTTCAGATGTTTTTGTGGAGCTTGTTCTCCTTCTGGAGCGTAACTAGTCTGGTATAGCCCAGTGTCAGCATTTCGTGTTTGCCTAGTGGGATTGGCCCACTCATTCAGATGGTTTTTTGAGTTGCTACACCCATTTCAGCATTATGGGGGAGGGAGGTGTGGACATACTGCTTTAGGGGTTGTGCTCATTGTTAGTACACCACTTTTTCTTTTGGAGGCAATTGATTGAGTGCATCTTTTGTTCGATGGGCTTCATTCCATCGAGTGCATCTTTTGTTCAATGGGCTTCATTCCATCGAGTGCACCTACTACAAGTTTGTGTTGAGATTTTGAGTTGTGCTTCTTGGGATGCCTTGCAGCATATGTTATCTTCTTCACTCTCACTGTGGTTCTACTGGTTTTTGTGTACCTTGCGGTAATACCTTTCATCCATGGTAACCTTTTTTACCTTTTTGTGATCAATGTTTTTTACAGAGTGAGTCTTGTACAGAGTACCGGTTCCTATTTGACTTGGCGGTTACAGTGACTCGACATCCATGTACTCCATAAGATGGATTGGTTATCATAGGGACACTTTGTATTTCACTGTGATTTGTACATGGATACCTGATCAGGCCTTGTTGCCGAGACCCATTCAGTCTCTTTGCTTTTTTTTCTATACTCCCTATTTTGCGTTTAAGGGAGGGTGTTGGAATAAGCGTTAAGCTTAATTGGGATTTAGTTATTTAGTTGATATATGTTGAATATTTGCATCGCTATTTTATGCGTACAAACATTCCCTATCAACTAATCTTGATTTCACGCAACAAATTGTCGTTGCATGAAACCAAGTCACTTTGCCTATTTTACTGGGCACTCCCTCTTTTTCTCCTATCATGCTGGTGAGAGAGATACGGATTTGTATTATTCTTTTGAGGAATAATGAAGACTCACTTGTGCATAATTTCTTCCATGTGTGCATAATTGTCTATATGATTATTCAGCTATGGTAATGGTGTTGCAAGAGTGATCTTGCGGTCTCATGAATGCATTGTGCATGCCGACATTTTGAAGACCCTTAGCCTAGTTGTTCTTTGTTTCTAAATGCTAAAGGAAGTTGAAAAAAGAGGAAACATGTTCTAATTATAAAATTCAAAAATTTGCTTTATTGTCTAACTTTCACTTAAGTTGTGGTCTTTTAAGGGTCATGGGCACCCAAGACCTTAAGAGAGGGTTATAAATTGATTACTCTTTTCTTTAAAAGTGGAGGTTCCCTCCAAAAGTGCAACGTCCCTCTTGGAGGGAAGGATATAAAAGCAAAGGAGGGGATCGTTTGAAGGGGATGCTAATATTGATATTCAAATCTTGGACTTTGAGCACAAAACGCTTGAGCCATTTGCCTTGACGAAGAAAACCTTCAAGCAAAGAGATTGAGGACGCAAACCCTCATTCTTTCGTGGGTCAACTTCACCTTGGAGCTGCCATAGATCATCAAATTTCTTAAAAAGACAAAAAGAAGGGTTTCCAAGTGGGACGACTTACTTGTGGAGGTTGGTGTTTGGATTTGAGAGTGATTTGCTAGTGTGTGAAGGTCATTTCTTGCCCTAATAATATTCTATATTTTATTGTAATATTTTCCAATTAGGGTGAATTGGCATTGGGAGTATTTGATAGGGTTTGAGGGCTTTTTCATGCCCAAACCCCAATCTGATTTTTTGTATGAATTTTCCAGCATTTGTTTAAGAATTTTTGAGGTATTTTGGAGGGTTCTAAGACCTCAAATATTTTGGATAAATTCCTATATTTTATTCCCTATTTTTCAAGAATTTTGTCAACATTTATTGCTCCATAAATTGTTGGAAAATAGGCATTAATTCTAGATTTATTCTCAGTAATTTTTGGATGATTATTTGGTCATAAATTTGCATAAATTGAAGTGAAGGGGCAAGTTATTAATTCTGCAAGTTTCTCCAACTTTGGCATCTAGGTTTGAAGGGAAACTCTCCTTTCCTTGCCCTTTTTATTCATTGAAAATTGGTCAAAGTATTATTAGGGTTTTAGTTGGATTTTTACAGCCTTGTGATCATTTGAGGCGCTATGGTTTGCTGAAATTAAAAGTCAAAATTGATATTTTTCCTAGAGTTTTACAAAAATTTTAGAATTCAAAAAATATCTTATTTCTAGGAAATTACATTAGATGAGTCCGTTGTTTTCAAAAAGTTTCAATCTTTCGATGACTTATGCCATGTTGTACGAGATCGTGAAATGAAGCTTATGTCATTGAATAAGCTCAAGTATGTAGCAAACACACTAGTTGCACCTTCATCTAGTACAAAATCTATAATCAAACCAAGTTATAAGGTAAAACCTCCTGAGCCTACAAAAGAAAACCACCACCACAATTAACACAGTTGCACAATAGCTTAATCGGCTTGTCCTATCTAATGCACCTAGGAGACAATTTACACATTTACCTGAGCCTCTTGCTTCATTACTCTCAATGTTGCTAGAGTGTCATCTTATATCACTCCCTCCTATAGAGGTTGATGTAAATAGACATCTCCTCAAAGTATATGATGTAAATGCTTATTGTGACTATCATCAAGGCCTTAGGCATTCTATGAATAGATTTTTTAACTTAAAGCATAAGACTCAGGACCTCATCGATGACCAACAGATTACATTTGACAATCCTCCAAAGGAATCAGGTTCACAACTTAGTGATCACCATAAACAAAAAATATTTAACAATCTTTTGCAAGACCATTCTAAGAAGGAACCAAAAGTCCAAATGGCATATAATGCACATCCTCCTCGATCTTATTATGGACACCCACTAGATGGGGTTATTGGTACTTACATGCGACATATATCTCTTATGGTTCAGAAACCTGTAATCTCATTTGTTGACAGTGAAATTAAGGATGATGACTCTGATCTTCGTTCTCTATTCATTCGAGCATACCTTGATAAACACCCCATATGCAATGTTATGATTGATAATGGTGCAAGCAAAAGTGTTTGCATTGTGATATTACTTATGCATTTAGGTTATAGTCATCACCGTTTACACCCCTCTACTAGATCAGTCAGAGCATTTGATGGGACCTCCCAGAAGGTTCTTGGTGAGATTGATCTACCTTTACAAGTTAGTCCTACACATGTGGTTACTACTTTCTCAATTATACCTTATACAGATTTCTTCGACACGTTGGGACAATCTTGGATACATACTCTTCGAACAGTACCTTCTACAATGCATGGGTGTGTTAAGTACATTCACGCCAATCGAATAATTTTAGTTTCTAGTATTCCATATGAGCATCCTCTTGAACAAGAGAAATTCATACCCAATCAGTGAATTATCAAGCCTGTTAAGGCTAATCCACCGCAAAAAGGTAAGCAACAAGCAATCCCCTTTACTAAGTGGCCAGTACTTGAGAGACCTTTATATCAGAGACAAACATTGGGTTCCACAGAATCCTCGTATTCTATGCACCATATTCAGATATCCAAAGCACCTAAACATGATTGTACTATTGTTATTCCAAAGAAACCACAGAGTACACAGAGATGGGTTCGAAGAACCCCTATTCCTTATATTGGTACTTCACGACCTCAGAGTCCTATTATAGATACGTTGAGCATCACAAATACTATAGTGATAAATATTTCATCTATACATGCTCTTTGGTAGTACCATCAACTTCCTACGCCAAGTCTTGAATGTAGAGATACCTATGATCATCCTTTGGATGAGATCATAAGATGGTCTTGTCTCTTCAAAAATACCAAAAAAATAAAAAACATTCAAAAAATCCAAAAACATTTTTGGCACTACATGTTCTATTGGCTCCATGGCATCTGTGTTAGTTCCATGTTGAGGACTAACATATCCTTTACTCCTACATACACATATACAAGCATACACACATACATGATACACTTATGGGTGTTGGGTTTTCCCTCTACTCACGTCACCAGGACATTGGGGGCATCCATCTTCTACAATCTTGATACACATAGGTTATATGATTTGATAATCACACTACACTATCATGTTTGAGCTTACATATGTACTCACATGTGCTTATTATCCATGATTATATCTAGCACATGGTACTTGATATGCTATGTACTTGACATTTTTTGCTAACACATTTGATCCATGGGCCACTATGACATGTTTATATTCGTTGATTATGCTTTTCCTTTATGCACTTCCTTGAGTGTCTTGTCTTGCTTGTTCAAACATTTGAATATGCTATGTTGTATGCAGTGCTTGTGCCTATGTTTACCTTCTTGGACATTTGAATATGGCATTGCTTGTTATATGGACATTTGAATATGTCATTTCTTACTTTGTGGACATTTGACTAAATCGTGTCCATTCCATTTTATGGAATTTGAACATGCCCCTTAATTTCAATCTCCTTGGACCATTGCCTTTTGACTTGTTTTTGAGTGCTTTTGTGTGTGGATTTGTTTGCTTGTTGAACTTGTACTGTTACTATCTAGACGTTGCCATGATCTTTGTCATGCATCTTAGGCCTACGTGTGATCACATTGGATCTATGTGCTTCAATGATACATTTATCTATACATGTTTCCTTCTATATGCTGCATGGTTACATTCATAGATTTTACAATTGTCTTACCCTTTTGAGGTGAGGTAACTTCCAGGTACTATTTTTCCCTCACCTCAAAAGGGGCTTATTAGTGAGGGCATGCTTAAGAAGCATGTTTTCCACACTTTACACAGTTTCTTGTCTTGCTTGATCCATGGGCCACTATGACATGTTTATGTTCGTTGATTATGCTTTTCCTTTATGCACTTCCTTGAGTGTCTTGTCTTGCTTGTTCAAACATTTGAATATGCTATGTTGTATGCAGCGTTTGTGCCTATGTTTACCTTCTTGGACATTTGAATATGGCATTGCTTGTTATATGTACATTTGAATATGTCATTTCTTACTTTGTGGACATTTGACTAAATCGTGTCCATTCCATTTTGTGGAATTTGAATATGCCCCTTAATTTCAATCTCCTTTGACCATTGCCTTTTGACTTGTTTTTGAGTGTTTTTGTGTGTGGGTTTGTTTGCTTGTTGAGCTTGTACTGTTACTATCTAGACGTTGCCATGATCTTTGTCATGCATCTTAGGCCTACGTGTGATCACATTGGATCTATGTGCTTCAATGATACATTTATCTATACATGTTTCCTTCTATATGCTGCATGGTTACATTCATAGATTTTACAATTGTCTTACCCTTTTGAGGTGAGGTAACTTCCAGGTACTATTTTTCCCTCACCTCAAAAGGGGCTTATTAGTGAGGACATGCTTAGGAAGCATGTTCTCCACACTTTGCACAGTTTCCATATTACAGTGGAGGCATGCTTTGAAAGCATGTTCTCCACATTTATTCAATATTCAGTACTTATATCGATTTGCAGATTCAGTAGGGGCATGTCATATGGACATGGCTTCCACACATTCATAGTTTTCAGATTCAGTGGGGGCATGCTTTGGAAGCATGTTCTCCACATTCATTCAGTATGGTACTTATATCAATTCACAGATTCAATGGAGGCATGTTTTGGAAGCATATTCTCCACACCTACTCAATATTCAACATCTCCAGTTTACAGTGGGGGCATGTTTTGGAAACATGTCCTCCACATTGGTACTTATATCAATTTTAAATTTCTTTATATATAGGAGGGGCATGCTTTGGAACCATGTCCTCCACACTTTCACAATTATCCGAATTGCCAAAACATACAATTATATGATTCTTAAACACATTTGTGACAAAATTCTATACATGGTACCATTGTTACATACAGTTTCAACATGAGACAAATCTAAGGTGCATATATTATGCAACATGTGCCTAATATTTCAAAATCCAAATCAAATTCAGATTCCAAAACTATTAAACATATAAATACCCATAGACTTTTATGGACTTTAGTGAGCCAATCTATTGCAGTAGTTGGTTCACCTTTTGGCATGGTTGGGGTGATTAAATCACTCAATCTTGTCAAGTTTTTAGTTTGGACTTGATCATCCAAACTCACTAGGTTATGAATATCACTGGGTTGCATGGTTGAGCTAATCTCAACTACCAAGTGGCAATTCACTTTTGCTCCAAAGTTGGCGGCATGTGTCTTCCAACCCCTCTCTCTCTTTTTATCTCCTTGGATAAATGCACTTTAAATATTTATCTATATTTATCTTAATCTCAGTTTTACAGCCTTATAATGATACGTCTTTTGCAAAAAATAACTTGCCAATAGGCAAGGTGGTTACATCGACACATAGGTGTACTCCTAAACCTTGTTTTTTCAATTTTAATCTATTTCAAGTACTTTTGACCCAGATTATATGCACTGATTATATAATGTAATATGCTTTTGGTTGCAAGTCAATCACCAACAAAGTACTTAAATCTAGCTCCAGCAAAGCACTCAAATTCAATTCAATCAAAGATAAGGTGTGTATACACACTTAGGTACCTATTTCTTTTTTTTAATTATATAGCACCTCGATCTTGTACACTTGGCAAACTCAGACCTTGGTTATTCCTCTTAGTTCTACACATGCCTTGTTTTTGCAAGCCTCACATCTACTCTATCTTGTGCCCCTTGGCCTAATCTCGTAGTCTAACTAGCCTTATATTGATGACACAGATATCCCATCTTGTCCAAAATACTTAAAATGTACTTATACCTCTGCAAGTTCTGAGCCTGTGTCTGTTCTCTTTCTCCCTGGACATTAATGTCTAAGACAAACAATAGCGTCGACGTTACTATCTTGATCCAATGCAAGTGTCCAGTGCCCTAAAGTCATCCAATTTATAATTGAAATGTATTACAATGGTCGGCTTAAGTGCTTTAATATGAGTTATCTCCCGATAAGATTGGTATAAATACAATATCAAACCTCATTCATTCACCACCTAGCAATCAAACTAAAAGAGCACTCAAGAAGCATTCAAGTTACCAAAACCTTTCTTATTCTGCCTTATTCTGATATCATTCAAAGAAACAACCCAATTATAGGTCTGAAGTGCTAAAGAAGCAATCATAAGGTCATATTTGTCAACTTACAAGCTAGGTCATTGTTGTACTTGCTTTATACACATTGCATGATTCACACACAAGCCAACACGTAGGAGAGAATTACATGAGTTTGAGTCTCTCTTTTAGAGAATTGGCTATGTAAGTCGTGCCCTTTGACATTGAGATCATTGCGAGTCAACTCAACACTATGTACCTATTAACCCATTTTTTTTCAAGGTCACATTGAAGATGGAAAGCTAGGGTTTTACTATTTCACAAGGAGTGACAGTCCATGACCTACATCTGAATACACTAGAATGAAAGCGAAGAAAAACCCAAAAGCATTCGAGTGGTTGCATCCTATTTCAGCAGATATTCCATACTGGACACTAGTGTCAAACCCAAACAGTAGCATCGACGCAACTATCCAGAGAGCTCGAGGCACCAAATCTAAAATTTGATTACTGTCCCAAAACTGTTTCTCCACCTGTTTTCTCTATGTTCTAGATCCAATATTATGTTAGGATCATAACCAACCAAGTACCTCTTTTATATCATTTCTATATCTAACATTGTTTTACTTTCCATTTATATCTTATCTCAGTTAATAAATTTAGCATTTGGTACATCCAAGTTTAACACATGAATTGCCCTGTTGTAGATTTGATACACTCTTGTGCCCTATTATTTCTATATCCTTAACCCTATCTACCCAAGTAGAATGCTTCTTATCCAAATTAGGGTTAAACAACAGGAATGAATAGATGAGTTGGTTTCTTCTCCTACTATGAAGATGATCACATTTTGGTTTCTTCTCTCCAAAGATATGGACAAAGAGGTCTACATGGTGCTCCTTGAAAGATTTCGAGTATCTGGTCGAAATCATTTAGTTTGCAGGTTGATTAAGTCCTTATATGGATTTAAACAGGTTCCATAAACCTAGTATACTTTGTTTGATCAACATTTCTAGGATTTTGGATTCAAAATTATGGAGGTTCGGCTGAAGTTATCAGCTAATCATGATTCATCATCAATCAATGAATCACCCTACAGAGAATCGGTGGACAACTTAATATATATTATGTCCACACAATCAAATCTTTGTTTTGTTATTGGCTATCCTTTTTTGTTTTGTCTAAACCGAAGCACCTACATTAGACAAGAACAAAATGTCAGAGGATTGCAAATTTCATGTTAATATATAAAGATTAGTTTGTAAATGTAATGACTAAACTCTTTGGTCCCACTTTGTAAAACTTTGGGACAAACTTGATGTAGTCTCTGGTTTAGTCATTAAGGCAGGGTATTAGAGTTATTAAGTATTAAATTTATTAATTAGTTGTTAGTTAAATATTAAATAATGGTTGGTTATCAACCTTCCCAACTAAATGTAATTAATTTCTGCTTAATAAAAGATGGACACACACAAGTGTGTGTCCCGTATGCCTTCCATTTCTCTTCAATCTTTCAACATTCATATTTGCTAACATGTTGATTTACAATATATTCTACATAATTCTATTATTATGTGTGGTTCTTACCAAGTGGTATTAGAGATTCAATTTGGGTAAACGTATGGTCGAGAACATAGTAGCAAAAATTGTTTGGGAAAAAAAAAATTCAAAAGTGTAAGTGTTTTTCAAAAAATCATGATTAATTGAGAAAAAATAAGGAAAAATCAGAAAAACATAAAACCATCAAAAAAATGTGAAGAAATGAAAAAAAACTATTTTTTTTTTAAATTTAAAGGCATAGAGATACATATTAGGCATTTCAATTGCATAGCGAATAGATATAAAATATGACAGGAAGTTAGATAAGATTGTATGCCATCAAAATCAGTCAATTGTTTTCTTTCATTAATTTCTAGACTATTTAGTTTATATTTCAAAATGCATACCATTGTCATTTACAAAGGAACAAAAAATGAGAGGGAGCCAATGGCAATGAGGTAGACTAAGGATCAATAGGTGTAGATTTTAAATCTCTAGGGTTAGAGCCTCTCTTAATTTGAGAGACAACCTCAGTGTTGTACCCAACCTTCTCCAACAAGTCAAAGTCAGATTTATCATAAACAGAGTCATAATTATTTTTGAGTCGTTCGAATTTTGGACTGATTTTGTCAAGTTCAATCCGCTAATCTTTCTCAATAGTACCTAACATTATCAAATATAGTGCATATGTTAGTGACTTGGAGAAGAATATAAATCAACTTTTAATATGAATTGAGAATTAAAAATGCAACATTTCTTAATGTTGAGCTTTCTTCATCTTTAGGTAAAGATTGTGGTGGACAAACACCAAATTATGCATTCATTCTTGAGTGCATTGATTGCATTTTTTGAAATATATATGTTTGAACACACTCCATCTACACTTGCAAGTGGGTGAACTTGCGTGGCTGGCTCAAAATGTGCATTGCCATCCATCGAAAGTATTTTGGTTTCTTTGCCAAAAGAATCTCACCATTGTGCTGCAAAAATAGATTTTGTCAATATTGTAACATGCACAATTCAATCAAAATTTAACATTTTCACCGTACGTATGTAGAAAAATTGTCTAGCTAGTTTGAAGTTCTTCCTCCTTGTGATGGCTACCTTGCTAGAGAAAAAACCCCTTGTCTGTTTGTATATCGAAAACTCTCCCATAGTTGCTTCAAAAGATCTCTAAGAAACATTCTCTCCATGCACTTAAATAGGCCTTTTATGACCTTTGCATCATCTCGAAATTAGTTGCTAAAGAACAACGTTAGATTCAAAAAATATCCAGTTGCATGGAGGGGAGAATGCATCTATCAATCCCATCTTTTATCAACTATCTCCCATAACAGCATGTACTTGGCCTTGTTATTGTCTAATATGCTCCTAATAACGTTTTTGGCCCTATCAACTGCCTAATATAGATAACCCATTGGGGTTTATCCCCATTGATGAGTCTCAAAATTTGAACTAGAGGCTCAAAGAATAACATAATTGTATCTACTTTTTTCCAAATAAATAGTGATAAAACATAGTTAACCACCATTTTGCTCTCCATATGTTTCACAAAAGAAGATTTCATCCACTCAGTTGAAATGAACATTCATATTACATTCATTTGTTGTTGAAAAAAGGTTTGCAACATAAGGAAGTGGGTTGTAAACTTTGTCACCCATTGCTAAAGAAGTTTATTGCCATCTATGAATGTGTGCATTATATTAACTTGTTAAGCACTCCCGTGTGGGCTTTTTTGCAAAACCTCTTTCACCCATATAATTTTGCCTATCATCCAAAGTCAAATTAAGACAATGTGTCACATATGGAGTCCAAAATATAGTTCTATATTTGTCCATGAGAAGTCTCCCAATAACCACACAAACAACAACATTATTTGTAATGAATTGGCCCATATTTTGTGGGCCCACCTCAATCACAACCAATAGATGAAAGAGTGTCTTCCCTGATTTTATAATCTCAGATTCATCGACACTCTTAATAAAAATTGTGCCAATATCACATGACACAAGGAAGTTGATGAGTGTGTGGCTTCATCTATCCATCCATCTAATGTTATAATGCATCATGATTTTTTTCATTATGATGTTTTGCAAGAACATCGCTCATATCTTGTACAACATCCTTCAACAAATCAATTTGCAAAGCCTTGTATAATGGGACAATGAACCCAAACCTTGCAACTACAATTGCATCCACCATACGCTAGAGTTGTACCAAAATTTGGGGATTGCCTTCTTTGCCTACTTGTGAACAATATTTTTCCAACCTATACTCTCAAGCATGGTTTGCACTCCATGTGTAGTGCGAGAGCTAAAGAAGGCATGAATGTTTCCCCTACCTACATCTGGCCTACGAGGTACTAATCCAATGGTAGATTATTAATGAATTATAATGAAAAATATTTTCACCATATTTCATAGTTAAAAATATTAAATTAGTTCAAATAAATGTCAAATATAACATCTACCACAGTGGAGGGCAGGGCAAGGTTTTGTGATCAATTTTGAGCGTGCTATTGTGATTTTATGGTTTTTCATAAATTTGCTCTGGAGGCCACAAATTTAAGAATTTTTCTGATTTCTTTACATTTTTGAAAAGCTCGCAAAAATCTAGTGGGGGTCTGTTCTTTGAAGTTTTGGCTTTGAGGCTGACATGAGTCTGGATCCATTTGGTCAAAGTTCAATCATAAAAGAAATTCAAATCTACCTATCTACAGGGTTTTATTCTCAGATTTGGGGTAGCAAATGAGATCCCATGGATAATAATGTTCATGAGACCTTAATTATTTCTAAATCATGGATCAAGAAGATTTAATAAAGTTGGTGAAAGGTGTGCAAGAGCATGTGCAAAATGTGTATAAGAAAATCTCAAAAATACAAAATAATTCGGGTAAGAATGAGGCGGCGAAAAATGTGGATGATATGGAAGAAGAAGAAAAAGCATAGGAACATAATGATGACGAGAAGGCTACAAATGATGTGGAAGAAGAGATAGATGATCATGATAAGGAAGGAGGAGAGATGGAGGATAAGGATTTAAATAGTTTAGCTCCAAAGAGAGATGCTTCAATATTTTAGTTTCATGGGTGCAATCAAAGGAAGGTCATTATGTCCATAAACCCTAGCAACAAGCATAACTTCATCAACATGGATGTGGCCTCAAGGAGGTTCAAGTAGATGGTAAGAAGATTCAAGTTTTTGACAATTTAAAGCTCACTATGGACAAACATGTCTTGTATTCATTTTTTTATGCTTTGAATATGGATGGTTTAGATATTATTCTTGGCTATCCTTGGTTAAAGGCTTTGGGAAAAAACAATATTAGTGTGCAGAAGCAGTTCATGATGTTTTGGTACAAGAGAAAGGTCACTTTGCAAGATATCACACTTGGCAAGGAACAAAGAAAGGTCAAGGTAGAAATATGGTGAAGAAAGATATAAGGAATATTCAGAAGAACAATTAGAATATGAGGAAAAGGTACAAGAAGAAAAGAACACTTCATCTACTCAAGAGACAAACGCACTAGCAAATGAATAGATGGAAGAGGCAAAATAAAAGGTTGATAAGGTCAAGTTCTCAGAAAAGGATACTAAGGTTGAGTCATATAGACATCCACATCATCATAAGCAGCAAAAATCATGGAGATATGTTAGGGAGTGTCATAGCAACAATCACTATGGCTATTCCGGTAACAAAAAGAACAACCACTATGGCTATGTGTGGATCAAAGGAGGAAAAACTATGGCTATACATGGAATCAGAGTAGTTCAGTGGATTATGGAACATGGATTCAGTGGAGCAATCATTGTGGCTATGCATGGAAGCCACAAAAGAGCTATTGTGGTCATGCATGGAAACAAAATAGCATAGCAGAATATAAAACATGGGATTAGAAGAGAAAACATTATGCATGGACATGAAGGAGGTACAACTATGATCATGAATAGAATCAAAGTAGCACGGTGGAATTTGGAAGCAAGGCTGGCAAACTATGACCTACCAAGATCACATATGGGTGGTTAGACGATCGGCCATGGAGACAAATGTGCAATGATTTTAAGAACACTCAATACTTGGCTTCTTCTCATGTTTCAGGGACAAAACATGTCAAGGAGGGACAGCATGTTGTGTACCTAGGGATATGATATTATAATGTATATGGGTTGATTTAGATGCTGACATGTGGCACACATCCCTCTTAGTGAGTTGTATGGGTCAAATAAGTAACTTGTTGAATTAGTTACATTGATATTAGGCGTGTACCCATCCATTATTAGTAATAAAGGTCTACATAAAGGAGATGAATATCATTGTAAAGGATATCATGTAAGTAGGAGTCTTCTATTTGGTAGAAGCATATTGGAGGTTGTCCCCTCAGAGTGGTATTCCCATATTGGGAAATCTTGTGGAGTTATTCCTTCGCAAAGAAATATTTTATGGTGTTGCCCTACCTTCAGGGTAATTATCTATTTTTGAATATATTTCATATTTGGGCATCTTGGCCCACCAATATATCTTGTGTTGTGTTGATCTACATTATATTCAGCATAATTCTATTGTTAAATGTGTGGATCTTACCAAGTGTATAGGTGGTTGTACAAAATAGATTGGGGGAGGCGAAAGCCTCGGAGAATGACTCATTCAATTAAATAAACTAGGTGAATGCAAAGTATTGGCACAGTGGGAAAATGAAGTCACATAGAAAAGGAAATACTAGCATGACAAACATCTTCGACGGATGAACTTTAAAGCGAGAGCTCTTGTGTTAAGATATAATGGGAGGCACGAAATTAAACTAGGTAAGTTCAAAGTATTATGGTTGGGACCGTTTAAAGTTTTAGAAATCTTGGAGAATTGGGTAGTCAAACTATAAAAATTGAATGGGATGACGGTCAAAGATACAGGGAATGGATTGAAGTTAAGAAATGTACTGACTACGGAAAGCACCAATGCCATCGACATTGATATTGAGTTGGTATGCCGCGACAATAAAGGTGGAAAAAATAAAGGTACAAAGAAAATTAATGAAAGTCATCTAAAAGCAATAAAGCAATTGCAATTACGGTCTTTGACTATGTAAATAATAATAAAATATGTCCAAGTAATAAGCATGGTCATAAAAGTGTAGTAAACACCTGTACTTTCCACAAAGTGTTTTCACCCACCGAACATACAATTCCCAAGTTGAACATCCATCCACCTCTAAACATCTAGAAAGTTTGAGACTAGGTGCCATATGGCTTGTGCTTCCTTATAAACACTAGCCCACCTCCATACTTTATCCTTCCTTGAATGCCCTCTTTTCTATGACTGCCCTGTTTCCGTTGAGTATTTGGGTTGTGTCTTTGAACGCCTTGGTTGTTCCTTCGAATGCCCTAGGCGTTCAAACCCTGTTGGACATCCTATATTTTCCTCCACTGTAGTACACCCAAACCCTACTATATGTTTTGTTTTCTCCTTAGCCATCATATGCCTTGGCACAATTTGTCTCCACTCACCCTCCATATGGACCAAGTTTGTTCAATGTCTTGATTGTCTAACCAGTGTTGACAGCTTCATAGTATGCCTTGATTTTGGACTCGTTCAAGTGCCCATATGCCCTGTATACCTTGTTTTGTGTCTAATTGTGCATATGCTACTATACGCCATGCATAGGAAACCATCTATTGGTTGGGCACCAAACCTTCAAATGTCACTTTCAGATTATTCCTTGCAGAGTGTTTTTGGATTTTTCTAGAGAAAAGGATAGATTAGAAAAAATCATATTTTTTATTCCACTACCATGGGACAATTTGACAACTCAGCATACAACACTGGCTTCAGGAAACAATTCATTTACAAGGTTCAGAGTACATTCAAAAATTCAAGGGCCTAAACCAATATCCACAAATTTGTGGCATGAGGGTTTCAGTAAGTATTTTTTGATTAATAATTATGGTTTTGCAATGACAG
The DNA here is from genome assembly GCA_037957365.1 of Torreya grandis. Classification (NCBI taxonomy): domain Eukaryota; kingdom Viridiplantae; phylum Streptophyta; class Pinopsida; order Cupressales; family Taxaceae; genus Torreya; species Torreya grandis. The sequence continues at coordinate 450,281 of JARHVA010003463.1, read as the reverse complement.
TTATGGCCAAAACAAATACAAACCCTCATGTTTCAACCACAACCACATCTTCTGCATGGAAAAAGAATGTCATAGATGCAACTTTTGAACGGTTTGGAATGCCTAAGGAAGGTCGTATCATTCCCAAACCACCTACAACAGCTCCAAGAATGATTCAAACATCATTAATAGGTGGTTCGAGCTCCGCAAAAAATAGAAGGTTGCAGAACCATCACCAAATGCTAGGGCCACTCCTGACACACATTGAAAATTCTCGTGGCCACAGTGTCTCGCACATGGTGGGCCAACAAGCCCGACAACCATGAGTAAAAAAGATTTTATAGATGCCCTACTTTGATAGTCATGAGTTTGAACCATATCTGGTGCAGATAGTCTCAAGCTATGACGGGAACAACAAGTGCTCATTTGTTTATTCCCTAGGGAAGTAAAGATTATTTACACCGCCCAAGACTTCATACGGGTATTTGGGGTCCTGTCACATGGATTGTTGGTCAACAAGCCAACCAACCCTCAGGGTTCTTAGGCACTGAACGATTTTTTTTTGCAATGCCTATGTTGACCCAATGTTAGGCCAAAGTTGACTCGAACATGGGAAGAATGCCACAACAGCCTCAAGAAGTATTTCTGAATAATCGGAGTGTCTTTAGATGTCATTCGATGTCGCTTGGTAAGGGCTACTTGGGCATCTAACATTGCATTTTGGATGATGGGTCACCTATTAGGTTTAAGGAATGGCGAGACTTACAATTGGGGTGAGTTGTTTTCTACAAGTATTCATGAGTTCCTTTCCTTGTCATACAAAGGCTTTTATATGACACAACATACTAGAGTATTTTTGGATGATGTGTACACACAGTCTACATTAGATGAGACTTCATAGTTGACATTTCATACGACCCAACTTGACCCTCTATGATACATTGGAGCCACCTTGAAATTCCCTTTGACGACCATCCTGATCACAAAGCTATAGCAAAGAAAAGGAAGGTGACAATAGACAACCCATTCTATGGAAGAGGGTGATGGGTCTGAGTGTGAGGATGATGAGAAGGAAGACAAAGGACACGTTGAGGGACTCTATATTCCTACTTTCTCAAAATTACTAACTCCAACTACCACCCTTCCTTTGGACCCTATGGCAGACCATCCCTTGTTTATAGGAAATGATGTCGATAATTGGTTGTGGTGCACCGGTTGATGTAGGCTTCAATTTACCCTTGATCCCATTTCAACCTCAAGATTCAATTGGAGTAGAGACACCACATGATCATGTACAATTACAGGGTCACACAAAGTCCCATGCAGCAAAAGCTAGACCTTCAGATTCAAAGGCAGAGGCTAATGATATACAAGTTAAGCATGAGACTATTCTAGTACTTCTCCCCATCCCTGACAATGGCAACCCCTGTGAGACGTTTTCTTAGTTTTTACAGGTTATGGGGCCCATTTTGGCAGCACTCCAAAGCATTTCAAGGGTGGTTGGGCACCTAGAGGTTGTTAGTGGTCCTTCACAGGTGCAAATGATATTAGATGAGGGAACCCGTATCCAGAAATTTGTGTAAGACGAGTGCCATGAGGAGTTTGCATAAATATATGCCAACAAAGGTTGACTAGAGATGAACACTCTTGAGAGGCATGAGTGTTGGCTGCCCACACCAGTCCCTCCCACCATTACTTCTCTAGTGCAGCAAGTTCTAGCTTCCTTATGAAGTATTGAGCATACTTATAGGTACCAATAATTGTTGCTTCAATCTTCCATGTGTAATCAACATCAAATGCATGATGATAAGGATGGTATGACTAATTAGATGGCTGCTCTACGCCATGAGTTGGAGGACCAGCAAAGTAGGCTTCAGGGACAACTCTGCCAATGGACACAGCTCACCCAAACAAAGTCATGAGCTTATTCATGTGAAGGTCAAGATGCAAGAGGTTGTGTAGATGGCAAAATGTCCATGAGAACATGAACTTATGGCTACCAAGTATCTTGTCATGTCCCCCTTTTTGGCCTAAAAAGCCATGGACATGGTCCCTAGCCTAATTCTTGGTGTTTCTCCTAGGCTAAGAGAAAGAGAATAAGCGAGAAGCACATATCACCCTCCTTGAAAGGTAAAAGTGAACATTTCACTTAAGTTGTTCTATTTTTGCATTAAGGAGGGCTCTTTTGTGACTTAAATGGACATCAACTGTCTTTAAGTGGGTTTTAACTCTAACCGACCTTTATAATCTTAACTCTATCTTCATAACTTAAAAGGGTGAGTATATAAAGGGACTTTGGAATTCATTTGATGGCATGCTATTTTTTGGATAATTGAATTTGTAAGCTTGAGCACGAGAATGTTTAACTTAGCCATTGAGGATGAAACCCTTAAATGGAATTTGAAGGACGGAAACCATTACATTCAAATAGGGCATCCTCATCCAGGGGATTGCATTGAGTATCATTGATTTTCTTTGTAGCAAAACATTATTTTATGGACAACAAATACACCTAGGGCAACGCCTAGGGTTTGAAGGTCAAATTGCAGAGATAGGTGGTTTTGAGGCCCCACAAGGGCAGCGAAGTGTTTGGCAAGGGCAGCGAACCCTCTCCTAGGGTTGGCACCACATTTATGAGTGCTGGTGGACTGGTTAAGGGCTGCTACGGGGCAGCAATTCATTGTTGTAGCTGGCCGCCCCATTTGGGGGTTGAATCATTCACTTGGAAGGGTCAAACTTGACCTATTTGGAGTTCTGAAATAACAATAATTTTGCTGGTATTCTTTTATTATTTTTACAGCCCTTTGCTGAAGTAAAATTCATGTTTCGGAATATATTTCATGGGCTGTAATATTTATTGAATTCTCATAATTTGTAGAGGCATAGAATAGGGTTTGATACCCTAAATTCTGAATTGTAAGTGGGCACTATTGGCTGTATTTATTTGGTAATTTTCCTATAAATTTGAGGTGGAGGTTAAGTCTATAACAGCAGTAATTAATTAATCATTTCCCTCAATATGGGGGCCTTGGGTTTCAAGGCGATTTGCTAATTCAAGGGTTGATACTTGCTTGATTGTTTACATAACTTGTTGTGAGGGTTCGCCATACCTTTATGTGTTTTTAGAGCATCTAATACAGCTAGGGTTCACTGTATTTTCATAAATATAATCTCAGATTCTTAGGGTTTGCCTGAAATTCCATAATTCCAGATTTGCCCCAAGACGGGGACATTACATATCTCCAACACCAAACTTCAAAAGTCTATGCCCTTCAAGCTGAACTCCGTCAACTCAAGGTTGTTCCTTCGAGCTTGCCAATCACCCCTCCAATTCTCCTAGGGAGGTCTTCTTTCCCCCCTCCGACTACTTCTTGAGTTGATTTTGTGTTGTTTAAGTTAGAAGGGACTCCGACTTAATTGGGTGGGGAAGTGAGCGAAGGGGCGGGGCGAGGGGGGGCGGGGTGTAATGCAGACGGCAAATATGAATAAATATATTTTACTAGCTGACAAGATTTTATTAGTCTTTTGTCACCCTTTTGTTAGTAGTATGGCATACTTCTTGTTATATATGTTGTGATGGTTGTTTAACCGACAAGCCTTGGGTCTTGTTCATGAAATAGCATATTATGAATAAATATATTTTATTAGCCGACAAGGTTTTATTAGTCAATTGTCATCCTTTTGTTAGTAGTATAGCATACTTCTTGTTATATCTGTTGTGATGGTTGTTTAACCGACAAGCCTTGGGTCTTGTTCATTAAATAGCATATTGTATGTCGGGGTAGGGGCGCTTTTATTAGGTCCTCCCTGAACTGATTGAAATGTATTTAGACCTATCATTGAGGAATATAAAGCTGCTGTTATTTGGATACTAGTACATGGTATGTTCTATAATTACTATTGTATGGTTTCTTCTTGTTTATAGTCTAGTATCTTAGTAGACTTTATCTATACTACACTTTCAGTCCAATTTTTGTATAGCAGCAATGTACTATGCACATGATTGGCATCTAAAAGCATACTTATAAACCATGGAGTTGTTTTCATGGAGAAATAGAAGGGGTGTGATGCTTGGACAGTGATAGCAAGCAAGGAATCATTCGAGGTGAGTAGGACTTCACAAAGGAGATTGTTGATTTCATTGGCACATAGCTTGGCATACACCACCTTCATTAAAGGCATTTCTATACACAGTTCATTGTTGTTTGATGCAAAGTAGGGAGAATGAATATAATTTGCACAAGACAACTGACAACCATTGTAGCATGTTGATTGACATCACAAGGGGTTTGTAGCATGGACGATCATTTGATTTCCATTAACACATAGTTGTGACAGCCCACTCTTGGCTTACTCTAAAGGGGTAAGAGAAGCAGCAAAAGAGCAACTCATCATTCTTTCCATTAAGAGTGGGGAAGGTGCAAGCTTCGTCATCATGAAGAAAATATTGATAAGAAAACCAGCAAGGGAATGGACAGCCATCACTTAAGCAAAATCACTTGTAGGACATGATTGATTTGTTGTAACAAGAATATATTCATAAAGGGCAAGCAAATTCACTCTCCACGGGAAAGAGGATAGTCCACCACTCTTTCATTTAGGAGGAAGAAGGGGGGCAACTTCAGCATCATAGTGGTGCAACACAGGTTTCAAACATTATTTCATGAGGATGCATTCAAATCCTTATGATCCTTCCATATTATATGAGAAGGAAGAGGAGCATCACTACCTTCATTGACAAGAACATTGCATTTGATAAAAAGCACAGAGGCATTTTTAAGTGGAGATGGGTAATGGGTGATGAGCTTGATCGCTCATCTCCACTTTCCTTTGAGCCAATAATCAGTATATTCATCTCCGCTCATCTCCTACCAATGCCAAATCGGATGAGGTCCTTTGTTATGTTCTCGCTGCCACTTAGAACATCTGGCTTCTTGAACATAAGCTACAACAAGAACACCATACTCGCAGAGATTGGTGGATGGTGGAATAAATGCCCCAAAGGCCTTGACATCAGTTGAATGCATAAATCATCCTCCACCTCCTCCCCCAGCGATATATAGTAGGCCATCGAGGAATTCCCTCCCCCTCAGCCTCCTGAGAAGAGCATAAATGTCGTCCGCACCCTCTCCTCTCTAATATGGGATATGGTCCCACCTCTATCTATAAAACTGCCCTCCTAGTTTGGGGGAGGCCCTTCATCGATTGAATGCTGATGAGGCTAGACTAGACTAGACTAGACAATAGCCATAGCCACCCTCTCTGTTGGTTGAGTACTTAAAGGCCCTCATTCGGTTATCCTCAAGAGTTCCACATTCGATCAATCAACCCAGTTCTCTAAAAAATCCATCAAGACTTCAATTCTCTAGCTTAAACTGAGAAATTGTCATTCTTGCTTTGCAAACTGGCAGTTATGCTCATGTCAATGGCATTTACACTTGCGTCAGTCATGGTTATGCTTGTACCAGTGGCAATTTTGTCTTACAAATCGGAGGTTTTGCATAAAGGCAACAAAAAGTTAAGAAACAACCTAGAAACACTCTCTCTTTAACTTCTTGGCAATTGGGGATCCTTTGGGGTATGATCCGTATGAAGCAACATCTATAGTATTGCATCACTAAGAGGCAAAAGTTATGGGCTAAGCATGAGGAGGTATAGGGCTGTAATGGATGTATGAGTGAGTGATAGGTAGCAGAGAGTTGAGAGAAGTAATCAGCAGTATAGTGCAGTTCATACTCCATGTAGTGTTCTTTGTAAGATGCCAATAAGTGGCATTAGAAAGAAGAAAAGGTGGCAGAGAGTTGAGAGGATGATTGGCAATATGGTGTTGATTTCATGCTCCATAGAACTCATTTTAAATGCCCAATTTCTGAAGGAAGAAGGTGCTGATCAGTTGACACTACTAATCTGGTTTTCCCCACACCAGGGATCCTAGGGTGAAATTATGAGTTATGTATTGACCATTTTGGTCCTGCAAGCCAAAATCGGTCCCCCCTTTTCCCCTGCTGTTCTGAGCCAGTACATTTTTGATTTTGCACAAGTCTTGGAAATGTCTACGGACTCTGCAGGCATTTTTCTACGGACTTTGCAAGTGTTTCTACAGACTCTGCAGAGAGTTTCTACGGACTCTGTAGGAATTTCTACGGACTCTGCAGGTAGAGACAAGTTCCCACTTAGGCACAAAATGGACCGTTCCAAGTGCCCTTGCGGAGGACAGTTCTGGACTCAAGTGCCCTTGCGGAGGGCAGGAAAAAATTTCAAAGGGACCAAAGAGAAGGCCAAAAGGGAAGTTTCCTTCGGAGATTTATTTAAGGCAAAGGAAGTACCCTTCGGAAGGGTTGTTTCCAATTTTTCCGAAGGGCACTTTTCGAAGGCAGTCGAGAGAAAAGACAAGGACATAATTCCTTCGGAATTTTTGTTCGAAGGAATTCCTTCGGACAAAAAGTCCAAAGAAATTTGGAAGGGCTATGAGCAAGAAAGCCCGAAGAAAATCAAGTAAAAATACTAAGGCATAGAACGATTTCTTTGGGACTTTTGTCCGAAGGAATTCCTTCGGACAAAAAGTCCGAAGAAATTCGGAAGAAAAATAGCTGCAAGAAAAAAAACCCGAGGAAAAGCTCTGAAGAAAAGAAGCGGGCGAGACAATTCTTGCGGACATTTTGTCCGCGGGAAAATAGCCGAAGAGAAAAGGCCATCGAAGGAAAGGTGCCCTTGCGGGGGACTCTCGGCTGCCGAAAGAAAGGCACTTCTCCAAAGCCGAAGTGACATCTTCCCTTCGGAGGGTCCAAAGTAAAACCCGAAGGTAATGGATCGACAAAAGGGCCAAAGCAAAGGAAAAGGCCGAAAGAATTCCAAGGGGTGACGGGCTCGAAGACGTCAAAATCAAGCATGACGAACTAGCCGTTGGAAGTTCAAATGCAGTGACGAGTGCGCAGACATCAAATTTAAGGCTCGTGAAATAGCCGTTGATTTTGAAAAGCTTAAAGAAGAGCCCAAGGAACTCAGCGACCTGCCAAGAAGATAGCCCCGAGGGCCGAAGGAGCCAGAAAGAGACAAAACCAGGAAGAGACAAAGTGCAGAAGCGGACAAACAGTCCAGGTGGCAAAGAGAGGTGTCAACTCAAGGATTTACTCCTGCAATTGGAATAGTGCTTGCCAAGTGGTCATCAAACGGTGCAAATAGTAAGCGGCGCAGCCTGTTTTTTCCAATTTACATTAATGAGCAGACAAATCGCATGAATATCTGGAACAAGCAGTCTTGTTTGCAGAAAAAGAGGCACGGCCCATGCTTCCACATTAATTTTTGAACGCCAAAGTCAAGACCGGCGATTACACAGCATGGTTCTAGCAGGCCTCTTCTAGAAGAATGACATCAACAACAATGACTTCCTCTTCCCGATGCTCACAAACGCACATGGGCCAGCTTGTCAAGGGTGCCAAAAAGTCTTTTTCAAAAGGGGTGCCTTTACTTTTTCTCCTCTTTCTATATATTGTAAACTTCTCATTTTTTAGAAGGGATCTCTCAGCCTAGAAGGCAAAGCTTTGCCCAAAAATCTCTGGGTTTGTAAGGCAAAACTCTGCCGGATTTTACCTTGAATCAAGACTTAGCAATTTTTAACTCCATTTGAACTTGCACTCACGTATGTCTATGTTTTCTTTTGTGTTAAGTCATTTTCTTTTATGCTTTTCACAGAACGATTCCAGCATGTCTAGTGCCTAGTGAAGTTTCTTCTTCTGCAGGTCTGCCAAAAGTGTCTACAGCAGGAATATAGGCGCATGTGAATAGGCTGCCAAACTGTGTCTCAGAACACCTTTGATAGTTCTTCCTCCCTGTATCTCTACGGACCCCTGACTCACTGATACAGAAGAGTTTCCCACATCAGATGAAGTGTATGATAGCTTCTTCTTGGTGAAAAGTGTATGTTCGGGTTGAGTGGATCAACTTTTTTGGTGTATCACCTTTTAGTTTAGGTTTAGGTTTAGGTTATGTTTTCAGCATCCTTCTCCCTTTTCATCCCCCCCCCCTTTTTTCATTTATTTGTTAGCAGTAGGGAATCCAAGACCTAAAAGATACATCGAAGGGAGCTAGCCCTTATCTAGAGACTCTCCCCCGAGTTTTGCCAAGCCCATAGGCAAGAGGGGAGTTTCTATTGTTGCGTGTGGAAGGCAGGAGCTCGGCCTCCTGTCCAGGGTGCAATCCACTGCATCAACATTATGTGTGGCTTGCTTCTTTCATTCAGTTGTTTATTGTCATGTTTATTGCTCAATAAGAATTCGCATTCTACCACTCTAATTCACACTCTAAATCACTGCCGTTTGAAGTTATTTCAAGTAGTAGCAGCAAGAATGGTCTAAGATTTGCATTTAGTTTCTATCAAGTCAATTTGTAGCAGATATTACAGATCATCAACAGGTTAGGAATCAAATCGAGGGCTACCAAATATGACCATTTGGTTGCTCACTTAGACAAACCTTGCATCAAGTTTTATAAAAGATTCAAGATCAATAAAGGTTCCACTTTGAGCTCCTCAGAAAAATTCTTCTATTGGCTATCTATATGCCATCTAGAATTCATTGCTATGTGGGAATTCAATGGCCGCCATGAATATTCCTAAGTTGCAAGAATATTCCCAACGATTCTTGTATATAGGGATAAAAGGATCAGCAATCTTTCTCAACAGTGGCCAAAATGGGAGCTTTGGATCAGGGTATGATAAACATGATTTCCAATATATCTATATTTAACTGTATTGCATCCTTTTTATTTCCAAAGTTTGGGATCTATCTTATAGACCATTCTTCAGGGATATGAAGACCTGAATATTCACAAAAGGTGGATGCACACGGAATTCACATTATTTATAGACAAAATACCTCAACATTTTGTGGCCTCAAGACCTGCATTCATTGCTGGAAAAAGAAGAAGAAGGTGAAGAAAACACCTTGGATATTTGTAAAGAGAATGCATTTAGCAGTCGTAAATCCAAACTCAGCAACTTTTCATAGCATAAATCAATCACGAGAGTGAATCTTATTGCACTATGGCTACAATGAATCATCATGCATGCATGGCTAACCTTCTTGGTCACATTGGCTATCTTCAGGATAGTCCCAAACTTTACACAAGCACACCCACATCCCCCACGTCAGTGTATGGGCATCTTAGTGCAAGTGGAAGGGAATCTAAGATTCATAGCATCATAAGTAGAGAGGTAATTGTTGTCTATTTCTGCTTTAACTACTACCTTCTGGCTGAACATAGAAATCAGATGCCGCTGACCTGTTTATTTTTGAAACACTAGGAAAAAGTTTGCTGAAGATCAGAAGATTGAAGATTGCTATAACAGGTTCTGAACATCTGTAAGGAAAGGATATGGTGTTTATAAAGCTTGAGAAAGCTCAGCATACAACAATAAGGAAAAGGATAATAGTAATAAATCTTAGATTTAAGCTTGATTTCTTCGTAGTGTAATAATAAATAAAAATTTATGACAAAAACAAATTTACCCAGATGAAATTTATTCGGTATTGAAACTTTTACACAGAGTGATAATATTCTATTATTCTAAGTTCTAACAATGAAGGAGCTCCCATTTCTGCATTATCAGAGCAGCTAATAATCAGTGGCAACTTGGACACTACAAATACTGGATATCCAAGACATGATTATACATTGTCTTGTGAGCATGGGTATGGTGCAAAACTTTTGGCAGATTGGCACACCATCCATAATTGGAAAAACAGAGTGAGTCTCATATTGCAGCAAACAAGGTTGTAATGAAAGGCTGTGGAAGTGAGGTTTGCAGCGAAGAGGTGGGGGCATGCACTGTGGATACAAAGCAAGCATACATTGAAGAAAATGAACCTTATCTGACTTATTTGTTGGGAGGAATGGCTATAAGTCAACTCATAGTCTGTAATTGGGATCTTCGGAACAGAACTGGGCAGGTCGGGTGACATTCAAAAGGGGACTGATCACTCTCACAAACACAGATTATCCATTCAAAGTTGTTACAGTTGCTGAAAAGCATTGTTGAAATCTGAGTTGGCATGGCAAGAGTCTGTAGTGTGCAGGAGCGCTCAGAGTCCAATGTTTTTTCTTGGCCACTTTTATTTGCCAGGCATTGCTCTTGGCCACTCTAGGACTTCATTGCAAATCTTTTTATTTTCCAGGTAAGGAATGCATTATTTGAACCCTATTTTATTATACCAAAATAGAATTATAATTTTAAATTATAGCTTTGTAAATATAAAATGTATGTATTGCTTAACAAAGTTAAATTTTGTATAATATTTCTCGATAATTGTGACGAAGTTTTTGATAAAATGTCTTCCTTCAGAAGCCTTCAATCCAAAAATAATAAATTATTTTATAATATTTTTATAGGTTTTCTGTCCGTATTAAGAGACATTTTTGTGAGACAAATTGGTATCCAAGGATTCTCACATTTCTAAAAGATTCTTCAATTCCATCTCATGCTTTTGCTTTTCCATTTTTTTATCATATTCTACATTGTTTTTATATGCCTTATTATCACTAATCTCCTTGTTCTTGATCTAATTTTACAGGTTTTCACTTGGGCTTACAACTTCTCAATCTCTTGATCCTTTTCCAATCCATATTCCATCCCTTTCTCAGTTGTAATCCTAACTGCTGGAGCAGAATTGTCATGTGAATCTAGAGCCTTCATATGACCCATTTCACTTGGCTTCAACAGAAAAGCCATAGCCTTGATATTTTCTTGTGCGATCATTTCTCTTGGCATGTTTAGATAATCAGGCATAAGGTTTGTTGCAACCCATGTGTCTTGCTTCACAATAATACTTGACAGAATAGATGCCCAGACAGATTCTTTCTTTTCTTTGCCGGATTCTTCTTCTTTGATACCTTCGCAATGATATCTTCATTTCCATCCCTGCAAAGTTTCAGCGACTCCAATTCGTCTTTCAACCAACATGTATCCAATTCAGATGCCTCCTGAACCAAAGTGATTGCACTAATTTGTCGAAAGCCAACAATCTGAAGCGGCAATCCACTTGGATTAATAGAAGGTGGATCTTGTAAGAGTGGCTTAACAATATAATGACTTTTATCTTTCTTTCTAGATTCTTTAATGAAGTATGATCTTCTTCTTTTTCAACTGATTCTCTCTGCCTCTTCTTTGTTGTTTTCATTACCTTCATCATCATCGTTATCATTTCCCCAACCACCTCCAGCTCCACTTGAAGAACCAACATGAGCTAGAGCCAAATTGGTGGCACTGGGATCATTCTAACTTGAAGGATTAATATCATCTGATCCTTGAACTTGATCAGGCACTTCCTTTTGTTGATCAAACGTTTCAGCCATAGTAACATCTTTTTTATGAGTCAAAGGATCTTGACTCTGATCAATAGCACTGGAAAATGGCATTTCATCTAACCGAGACCAAGTTTGTACCTTTGAAGTAGCCATTTGAACAAAAAAAAACATGAATTGAAGACTGTACAGGTGAATCAAGAGAAATCACTTGTGGCTGCATAACAAAAGGGCCCTTCTCTACAACTGCCACCTCACCAAGATTAGATTACTTGCTTAGAGCATTATCTTGACTAGGCCACATACTTCTAACCCTAGACCTGCTCTGTTCAGGTTGTGACCTTAAAGTTCCATGCTTGACCTTGATCATGAGTGTAGGCCTTACGCCAATCACTGACCTATTTTCTTCCTTGGCTACATAGTTCTACCCATGTTGATGGGATTTCCCATAGATCATCATTTGCATCAGGTTGATAATCATGGGAAGCAAGACCCCATGGACTCAACCATTGCTTGATAAAACCTTGACAGTCATAATATTTTTCAGGCACTTTCCTAAACTTGAAAGTCAACATTCTAGCTGCATAAATCTCAAACCCTTCAACTTTGATGAAGCTAAAAAACCCCAACAACAGATGGAACCTTATGCTTTGTGGACTTCTTTTTCCTTGACCTGACGATTTTCAACTCCATGGATAAAAATTTCCTTAAAACCTACAAAGTGAAGAACCGATAAGGAACAAATGCAGACAATCTATAGCGTTATCCTTGAAATCCACACATCCTGACATATGTATAGGCTTCTTCCAAAAACCAATCTCCTTTAAGTTCAGCTGTCATAAAATGTGAAACATCTGCAGGTCTCAACAATTGTTAGTAACTGCAAAAGACTCTAGTTGGAGTAGGTGGACTAGATCAATTTGGTAGAGGCACGTGTAACAATTTTTTCAAAAAACCAACCGTAAGTAGAAAATTATTCATTATACCTGATCTTATCAGTCCATTCTTGAATGAGCAGCTGATTCATTCAATTTCTAGAAAACCCAACATCAAAATCCATACTCCACAAAAAGAAATATGTCAACAAAGATGGATATGAGAACACTCGGTCAAAACGAAAATTGTCCGACTGATAACACATTTTTTCAGCAATATGTGACCCAATCAGACACAATAAAGTCGAACTTACTCATCAAAGGCAATGCTAGAGGGATCATATATCATGCAAGACATTATCATGCAGTTCATCCAGAGCCCAAGTTACCATGGCCATCAATCGAGGAATGGGATCACTGAATCTAATCTTCTTATATGGAAGTCTATCACCTTTCCTCCTTTTGGTAGAGAAATACTTTGCCAGAGAATCTCATATGTTGCAGAAGTACTTCTATATATATCCCTTTCCTTATCTACATCAATTAGAATGTCATTTATGTCAACCAACATCAAATGAGAGACGCATTTTGATCTATCACTTTCCTTGCAATGCATTGTACTATTGGTTTCCCTTAAATAGTTTCATTTTATCATTTGAATTAATCTAATGAGCTAACACAGTACAATGCATGTTTCTAACCAGCAAGCAAAACCTTCCAAATAAATGTAAACCTAAAATATGGAAGCAGCTAATTGTCTTGCAAAATTGCACTCTAGAAAATTTTCAAATATTTGATACTCAATTCAAATCCCATCCAAATCATTCCGTACATTCTAGAAACGAATTTGGAATGATTCCTAAAACCATATAAAATGCATGAAATGATTTAAAAAGAATTTAAAAGAACTATCAAAAATCTAATTTTTTTCTAAAATGTTATTTTGCAAGACAGACAGCAGCTTCCCTAAAATACAACCGAACTCGTCTCGAACACCAAAATTGTGACACGAATGCGGACAAAAAAATACAGTTTCGTTTTTACAAAACAAGCTCATTTAATTTTGACCTCCCATCTTCCCAAGTTTGAAAATATGCTCAGATTTTAAAGATCTAAGCAATCGTAACGAATTATTACTACTTAAAAAAAGCTCATTTAACTTTGGCCTCCATCCGCCCAAAGTTCGAAAATATGCTCACAATTTTGATATATTTAAACAACTGTGACAAATTATTACTGATAAAACCCTAAAATGTGGTGCACAAAAGCTTTCAACGAAATATACGGGTGTTTTCAAAGGGGAAAAAAAATTTATACCTCATCAAGTGAAGCCCTACAATTCATGCTGAGTTCTTGGCAACGAAAATAAAGTTCGAGATGGAATTGAAACCCTGGTTGAGAACTAGGAAAAATTAATCAAACGCTCCGAAAAGGTCGGATACACAATGTATATGTTCAGCCAAGTTTGTATAAATGAAAGGTCAGATACACAATGCGCATGTTCTGCGGACTTTCAGGGCATAAATGAAGCGAGCAAAGGTGGCGAAGAAGATACCCGACGAGAGTTTGACAAGAAAGATTGAAAAATGTAAATTTGCTTATCCTTTTAATTTAAATTAGAGATTAATGTCCATTAGAAGGTCAAGAATGTCCAACGGGATTGAAGAAGATAATACATCAATCAATTATATAAAGTCTGTCAAATGTACTTTTAAATTAAAAAGAAGAAGAAAATTCTGAAGAGTATTTAATGATGAGTAATAATTTGAAGGTAATAGATCGGGAAAAAAATTAAAATATATGTTGTTTTGAAAATCTGGATTATAATTTTTGGATAGGTGTTTACTTATAATTTTAAGAGTTTATTATTTAAAAGTAAGAATAAGAATTGATATTCTTGAAATCTTCAATTTGAATTTTATTTATCGAAATTGAATTACTTCACACATAAATAAAGTTAAATATTTTTAGTTCTCCTATTGAATAAAGGTCTTTAAATAGTCATGAGAATCTTTAAAAATATAATGGTATCTTCCACAATATTTGTAGTAGATAGGTTCTTGATTATTAAATTATAGAAAATATGATTTATATATACACTTTATTATGTGGGAAGTCATGGTTTGATTGTATTTGATATTAATAAAAATGATATGAAAAAACCCAATTTTAAATTAAAGAGATTTTTACGTAAGATGGTAGCATCATTTTTATGTATTTAGGAACTTGTTACATCTCGATATTTCTTTAGATAGACAGTTAGTTGATTTTGTTGATAGAAGATTAGTTGATTTGACTATTGTTTATGATGGACTAGTATTTGTGGATTTTGTTGGATTATGAGCTAGTTATTTATGATATGATTGTGCTTTTGATTGCAATTATTGTTTGTACGATTAGCTATGTTATCTTGATTCAGCAGTTTATTATGACTTATGTTGGATATGGATTAACTATCATTTCTCTTATCAAGGTGGATGCAGGATCAATTCGCCTTCAAAAGTCTATGCGAGGGAGTGTATCATCGGAGAGGGAGGTGCAAATGATTACAATGGGAGTAAAAACGTAAACAAGGATGAAGCCGCACATACCACGAATATCTTAAATACATGTGATTGCTTGTGTTTATTTAGCTAATATCTCTCTCTCTAGGTCATTTTGATTTATAACTTAATCGCATTCGTATTTAATGATTATCATAGTCTATATAGTTTTAAATGAGTTTTCCATCATATTTTTTATTAGCATTAAAAATGAATTGTATGTGTGTTGATTATGTCTTAAAAGTTATTTTTAGTCATTTCTCAATTATATAGATATATTGCTTTCCTTCTCTTTAATTTTAATTACTTTATCAAAGAGTATTATTTAGAACGTAGGAAGGGAGACTTGTCTCGGAAAAATATTGTACTTTTGACCCTTCAATGTAAATTGTCCTTAATGTCAATTCATATTTTATTATAATAACTAATATATTATTGAGAAATTAAAAACATGAAATTACATTTGAAAATAAATAAAATACAAAAAGAAAAAATAAAGGCTTTAATTTATATATATAAAGAATAAAAATAAAAAGTAAGCACGGATAAAATTAGAATTCCAAAGAATTAAAAATATGCATGAATAAAATTAGAATCTCTTGCAAAAGAATTTTTAAAAAATTGAATAAGAAGAAGAAAAAATAAATAAATTTATTTGTGAAAGTGCATGTGCTATTAAAAAAAAGGAAGAAAACATTAAATAAAATTTGAAGTTAGAAAAGTGAGTTTGAGAAAGATAATTAAATGAGTTAAAAAGGAAAAAAAAATGTAAAAAAATAAAAAAAAGGAAAGTGGTGTTTGAAAGAAATATAAAGAAAAACAAAATTGAAAAGGAAGTGGATTTTTTTCATGTAAAGAGAGAAAAGTGGTGTTGGATTTGGAAGGAAAAGAAATAAAAGTAAGAATTGGAGAGAGCGAATCACCGGGGGAAAAGTTTGGGAGTATATCATGACAATTTTTTATATAGGGATTATTTTCAACCAGATAAATATCTAGATCTCTTAAATAAATTAGGAAATAAGAATTAGTTTAATGAGTGTATTGAATTTTGACTTAATTTATATCATGTTAGAAAAAGACCAAAATCTGGGAAATTTCATAAATGTTGTGGTCCTCGACTTATACACACACACACATTTATGTCTTTGAATCTAAATATTAGTTGTCTGATTACGATTTAATAGATTTAGATGAGCTATGACAGTTCAAAGGTAGAGTGTTTGGGATTTTATAGCATGAGAGTTCAATACTTGAGACGTTGAAAATTTTAAGTTGTATAGATTACATGAAAACTGATATACGAACAATTGGTTTAGTAAATAAAGAATAAATATTGGAAAACTATTCAATCATAAATAACTAATTATATGGGGTTTTTAAAATGATAATTATTAGACTATAATTCTTTGGTATATCCAATGTCAAAAGGGTAAAAATTATCTTATTGTAGAAGTCTCCTTCAAACCAAAAACTTAGTTATGATCGAGGATCAATATTAGTCTTTGTATACTTATGTAAATGGAAATGATTATAGGATCTTATATGATGATAACATGTTATAATGTTTAGTGCAGAAATGAGTGAATTGCATTGTATTTTACTTAGTATCGATATTGGTTGATCTCTCTTAAAAGCTTTTATTTATGAGATAGTCAATGGATCATTGTTGATGTGGATGTGAAATAGATGTTTTAAAAACATGAGAAATTTTGAGTATTAATTATGTTTGGAAAATGGTATAAAAAGGTCGAGATGGACATATAGGTTATAGCTATGAAAAACTAGTCTTATGCATATTTTTAAAGTGAATTGTATTGCATGAATAAAACAGAAATACCATCATTAGTAGAAACTTGCGTTCAATGGTTTTGTATGCTGAGCCATATGCTTATTGATTTGATTAGTGTTAATATTTTTTTGTTTGTATATGTTGTAGTGTGTATGCATGGATGTCAGAGCATAGGTATATGAGGATACCGGGTATAACTTGTATACTTTTGCCTTGACATCATTATTCTAGATGAGTTATAACAGAGAGTTTAGTGTGGGTGAATGACATAGATTTATATCTGATTTCTTAATTGAAAATTTTGGGCAAAGTAATGTTTCGTTGAGACATTTATCATTTCACTATGCTTTCTCATATGCATTTATATGTTGATGTCATTAGATAGAGGAATGTATTTATGTGTTTCTTGTGACAGTTGTTTTGCATTTATGATTGTTACACACGAGTTCCAATTATTATTTTTATCTACACGTTTTTATCTGTCCTTTCGTGAAGGGTAGGCCCATTCCCATTTTGAGAAGTGTGCGGGGGACAATGGTCTGTGGTTGGAGATAAAGCATTCGGATGATGTCCTCCCTCCCTCAGTTGAAACAACTTGATTGGAATCTTTTCCATCTATGAGTATGGATTGAGCTGTGTCCAGATCTTTGGTGTCGTGGTACCTAAATCCGTGTCGTGGTACTTAAATCCGTATATTAGTGATTGTTCACTGCATTTGTACTATTATATTTGTTATAGAGAATATCTTACACAACTGTGACTATGAGAAAATGTAAATTTTACTGTATAAGCTATCTGATAGCAGTGGTTGTTCATTTGTATGAAGAATTGCATAAGTGGATGTAGCATTGATGTTTTGCAGTATATTCTTAAAAATAGTTTGTATCAAATAGAAAATTGTTTATTTATGATTTTAGTAACAATCTTATTTATGTTATCTATGGATAGTTATTGTTAGGTTGTGGAGCTAAAAGCTTCAACTCTTTGCAAACAGGGGGAACAGAAGGTTGCTGAGATCCACGAGCACCGGCGTCAGCAACAGGACCGACGTCGGTCGTGACCAGTGCAGAAGGCCACCGGCGACGGTAGGGAGTCGGCCGACGTCGGCAGAACCAGGCAAGCAGGGACCGACGTCGGTCGCCTGTGTGTTCCAGAACTGCTCGTTGTACGGATAGTTAGTTAAGTGAACAAAGTGTTTGCATGTAAAGACCAGTTAGAGTCTTGAAGGTGCGAGGATAATTGTCTAAATTAAGAGTCTAAGTTATTGTTTAAGTCTGGGATCTATTTATAGACCCATTGGCATGTATTGTAATATATATAAGATAAGGAAGGCAAGGAAGTTCCTTCTAAGTGTAAGATCATTGAGTTGCAAGTTGTTGCAAGCTCATAGGAGATCTACATGTGTGAGTATGGTCTGTTGAATTGCAGGTTGCAGGTTCATGGGAGATCAACTTGAAGTGCTTTAGAGTGCTTGGTGAACTGGCAGGGTTATTACTGACTAGTTGGAGAGGTGAACACCAATTATGTTTGTGAGTTGGTTGTTGGGACCGTTTTTGGTAGGAGAGTGTTGTAGAAGAATTACTGTACACTTGAGGTGTGGGAAGCCTCTGTAAGGTGGAAGAGTGTGGCGGCTCTTTATTGTATTCTTTTCTGTAAAGTGTTAATACAAGATAGTGTATTGTCTCTCATATTCTGTGCTATTGGTGAATTCTAGTTACTTGTATTTTTGGTTATTTTTGCATTTATAATTGCTTATATTTGGTAATCATACTGTGCTCTTTCTGAGGAGCAAGATCCTAACAAAGTGGGATCAGAACAGGTGTTGTTCTTGTGATCCCCCAACAAGAAGGTATTTGAGCATGTCTGTTGTTCTAGGTGCCTGACAAGTGGTATTAGAGTTGTTGGTTGGGATACTAACGGATTGGATTAGATCTGGTTAGTGTGTTCTGATTACAGGTTACTCACAGGGTTTCTATTTGAGTGGGAGTTGAGCAATGGCAGAAGACAGTCAACTACGAATGGAAAAGTTTAATGGCAAGAACTACCAATTGTGGAGGATGCAGATTGAGGATTATCTGTATCAAAAAGATTTGTACTTACCGTTGGGAGGGGTTAACTGCAAACCCTCGGATATGAAAGATGAAGAATGGGAGGTTCTTGATCGGAAGGCTCTGGGATCTATTAGATTGAGTCTTGCATCATCTGTGATTTCCAGCTTATCATAGTGTAAGACAACGGTAGAGTTGATAGAATCTTTGGCAAATTTATATGAAAAACCCTCAGCTTCTAATAAGGTATTTCTTATGAAGCGTTTATTTAATTTACAAATGTTGGAAGGTGGATCTGTTCATAGCCATCTTAGTGATTTCCATGGTTTGGTAAACCAACTAAGTTCAGTCAATATTGTATTTGATGATGAAATTAGAGCTCTCTTAATCTTGTGTTCATTACCTGAAAGTTGGGAAGGTTTGGTAATGGCAGTTTCTAATATTGTGTCTCCTTCAAAAGTCTTAAAAGTAGATGATGTTGTGAGCGTGATCTTGAATGAAGAGATACGCAAAAAAAGCACAGGTGAGTCATCAGGAAATGCTTTGAGTGTTGAAGACAGAGGAAGGCAAAGAGAAAAGATAGAGCATGGGAGATCAAGGTCCAAGATAGGCAAGAGATCCAAGTCCAGGTATGGCAGAATAACCTGCTGGAAGTGTGGAAAGCAAGGGCACTTAAAGAGAGATTGCAGATCAGGTGAAGATCAGCATGAACATGAAGAAGAAGCAGATGTTGCAGATTACGCTGCACGGGATGCTCTGGTATGTTCTTTGGATAAAGTAGAATCTTGGGTTTTAGATTTTGATGCCTCTTTTCATGCATCCCCACATAGGAAATTTTTTCATGAGTATGTCCAGGGAGACCTTGGAAAAATTTATGTAGGGGATGGTAAGCCTTGTCAGATTATTGGCAAAAGGAAAGTGAAGCTGAAACTGCAGACAGGTAACACATGGGTGTTAAAAGAGGTCATGCATGTCCCAGTTCTGGAGTGGAATTTGATTTTTGTTAGAATTTTGGGTGATGAGGGTTGCACAGTAACTCTCACAGCGGACTCTTGGAAGGTTACCAAGGGTACACTTGTAGCTAGAGGTAAGAAAGTAGGTACGCTTTATCTATCTACTTGTACTACTGATTCTCTTTTTGGGTTATCTACTTCAGCTGTAGATTCAGAGATGTGGCTTGATAGGCTTGGTCACATAGACAAGAAGGAGATGCTTGTTCTTGAGTCAAAGGGCATGCTTTCGGATTTGGAAGGTATGGATCATGATTTTTGTATGCAGAAGAAGAAGGTGACGTTTCTTGAGGAATCCGATGTTAGTGACAAGAGCAGGAAAGCCTTGGTTTTCAAGGAGAAAGTGACGGACAGATCTCAGCACAAGATGTAGAAGAATTTTGAGCAGAGCAAGGGTGTTTTGGACAAGGATTTGATCCAAAAAGAGCTCGCGAAAAAAAGTCAGGTCTCACAAAAAAAACACAGAGACCGACGTCGGCAGGAAAACTGGCGTCGGCATCCAGACAGGGACCGACGTCGGCTATGTGCAGCCCGACGTCGGTGACTCAGGGCAGATAACTACCAGCGTCAGCCAGGGGAAAACGACGTCGATAAGGGGGCAGTCGCAGAAAACTGACATCGATCGGGTGCAGATTGAGATGTGACTGGCATCGGTTACTGAGACGAATTTTGAGTGGACAGCAAGCTATCATGGAGTCTCAAGCGCCCATATGGAGGACTGAAGGTGTAAGTAAGTTCTTAAATTCATCATTTCCCTTCTTTACACTACTTGTTGCTCACTTATGGCATAGGACCAGGAAGTTATTGAAGAAGCAGAACAGGTAGATTCAAGAAATAGTGGGAGCTTGGCATGGATGAGGATGTGATTCCTTGGAGGAAAACCAAATAGGTGTTTTGGGTAGAGTTGCCAGCTGAAAGTAAGCACTGAGAGACGAATAGATGTTCAGGATGAAGAAGAGCGGAAATGGATACGTGAGATGGAAGATCAGGGTATATGGTCTTGTATTAGCTGCAGGGCAATGGAGGTTTGATCATTGTGTTTCTCTTTACCAGGTTGGATAATATTAGCTACATTATCCTATTACTGTATGATGTGCTTGTTGCAGGGTTACATATACAGGGTATTGCTGAACTAAAGGTAAAGCTAGTTCAGGTGTTTGTCATGGAGAATCTGGGAGCAGCAAGATTCTTTGGCATGAGTGTGTTCTAGAGACATGGTAGGTCACATGTTGACTTTGTTTCAGGATGATTGTGTGAGATCGGTTGGCACGCCGATGGTTGGACAGTTCTATGAACTGTGTCTTGATTCACATAATGAGGTTGAGTGCATGGTATGTACTAAACCTGAGTTTTCCCAAGCAGTGGGAGTTGTCACAAGTTGGAGCCAATCCGAGAGAGAACCATTGGAGGGCATTTTAGTGGATTCTTACAGGGACTAGCAGCAAGTGCACATGTTATGCAGGTTCAATTTATTTTCTACATGGTTTGTAGATGTGGATGTGGCAGGTGATTTGGATGACAGGGTTTGCACCATGAGATTTGTGGTGGTTGGTCTTCAAGAGTAATCTTGAGGAGGGATACAAAGCCAAGGGAACAAACTAGACAGAGTACAAGTACAAGTACAGGTACAGGTACATGTTGTAGCTGTTTATCTCCAAGTGGGAGATTGTTAGGTTGTGGAGCTAAAAGCTTCAACTCTTTGCAAATAAGGGGAACAGAAGGTTGCTAAGATCCAGGAGCATCGGCGTCAACAGCAGGACCGACGTCAGTTGTGACCAGTGCAGAAGGCCACCGGCGACGGCAGGGAGTCGGCTGACGTCGGCAGAACCAGGCAAGCAAGGACCGGCGTCGGTCGCCTGTGTGTTCCAAAACTGCTCGTTGCACGGACAGTTAGTTAAGTGAACGAAGTGTTTGCATGTAAAGACCAGTTAGAGTCTTGAAGCTGCGAGGATAATTGTCTAAATTAAGAGTCTAAGTTATTGTTTAAGTCTGGGATCTATTTATAGACCCATTGGCATGTATTGTAATATATATAAGATAAGGAAGGCAAGGAAGTTCCTTCTAAGTGTAAGATCATTGAGTTGCAGGTTGTTGCAAGCTCATAGGGGATCTACATGTGTGAGTATGGTCTGTTGAATTGCAGGTTGCAGGTTCATGGGAGATCAACTTGAAGTGCTTTAGAGTGCTTGGTGAACTGGCAGGGTTATTACTGACTAGTTGGAGAGGTGAACACCAATTTTGTTTGTGAGTTGGTTGTTGGGACCGTTTTTGGTAGGAGAGTGTTGTAGAAGAATTACTGTACACTTGAGGTGTGGGAAGCCTCTATAAGGTGGAAGAGTGTGGCGGCTCTTTATTGTATTATTTTCTGTAAAGTGTTAATACAAGATAGTGTATTGTCTCTCATATTCTGTGCTATTAGTGAATTCTAGTTACTTGTATTTTTGGTTATTTCTGCATTTATAATTGCTTATATTTGGTAATCATACTGTGCTCTTTCTGAGGAGCAAGATCCTAACAAAGTGGGATCAAAACAGGTGTTGTTCTTGTGATCCCCCAACAAGAAGGTATCTGAGCATGTCTGTTGTTCTAGGTGCCTGACAGTTATTGTTTAAAAAAAAATGCTTCTTATTTTGAGTAACCTCAATTAGATTGTTACATGATGAAAAAAAGGTATATATATATATATATATATATATATATATATATATATATATATATATATATATAAAGGTATGTGTGTGCGTGTGTATTTAAATTTTTATGGAAATATGTATAAAATTAGAAATAATGGAGTTTTGGTATCAAAGTTTTTTTTTTTGAATTAATCTATGCAACTTTTAAATAAGATTTATTAATTTCATCATGAATGCCTCTATTGATTTATTGTTTAGAGTGTTGAGGAAAATTAATAGAAAATTTAAGATGAGGGAGTTTTTAATATTATATCTAACTTCTAGAAAAGAGCCATACCTCTATTATAATGGATATGATTTGTATGTTTATTTTGTAAATTGCATAGAAAATTGAAGTGCCAAATATGGATACTTATTCTAACCAGAGTGCAAATTTATCATGCATAAAAGCCCATACAATATAATGATAATATGAAAAAGATAAAAAGAACACATACGTTAAATTTTACAAAAAAATTATGTAAGAAACTATTCTTTTGACTCAAATTTTCTTTGATAATATAAAGATGAAACACTTTTTATATATTTAAAATTATATTATCATAAATATGGAACCCAAACCTCACACAAACATATAAAAATTGGAAGTAACTACGATATAAAAATCAAATTTTTATATAAATATTTTAAAAAATAAAGATAAAAATATTACTTGTTCCAAAATATTAATATTACATACTCTTGCTAAAACTTTCTTCTAAACTAAAAAGTGATTAAAAAATATATATTTGTTATGTAAAGGTATGGGATATTTCTCTTATTCTGGATGAAAATTGAGATTTTCTTATGCCGAAATTAGTTGAATAGTTATTGAATGGGACATAAGTTTATTTGAATTAATATTTTGTAGTTATCTACATTTAACAAGTTATCGTAGCGCTTTTTATTTAATATTACATACTCTTGCTAAAACTTTCTTCTAAACTAAAAAGTGATTAAAATATATATATTTGTTATGTAAAGGTATGGGATATTTCTCTTATTCTGGATGAAAATTGAGATTTTCTTATGCCGAAATTAGTTGAATAGTTATTGAATGGGACATAAGTTTATTTGAATTAATATTTTGTAGTTATCTACATTTAACAAGTTATCGTAGCGCTTTTTATTTTAACAACTTCATAGAATTGCATGGTTTAATGACTCTTTGTCATGTGTCTTATTGATTTAATATATTTCAAATTTATAAAAGTTTATTTGTTCTCAATTGCATTTATCAATAAAATGTGTTTTTTAATTTTTTGGAAAAAATTAAAAATTTAAAAAAAATGCATTATTAATTTATAGTGTAAAGAAGTGTTTAAATAATAAAGTGACTTCTAAAGTTCTTCCACTTTAAAAGGAATAAAAAAAGAGTGTAAGTTGTGTTTTATATATATATATATATATATATATATATATATATAATTGTTTTTAATTAGATTAAATAATGTGTAAAAAATAGTAATATAAATTTATTTAATTAATTTAAATTTAAAAGTAAAAAAAATATATAGATTTTAGATTTATTTAATTTTATTTCATGATCTAGTGATGTATATCAAGATATGATAGTGGAAATATGCATTTAGAAGTGACAAAAATTTAATTGAAAATAATTAATAATAAATAAAGCAATCTCTCATGAGTATCTTCTCTTATAATATAAATATTAGGGACACTAGAAAAAATGTAGGTATGATAAAATTGATTTGATAATTGTATTCCCCTGGTCTTATCCTCTAAAAGCTTCTCTGTGTTTCTTGTGCTCTAACTCCAATCACCTATAAAAATTAAAAAAATCTTCTTCTTGCCTTGATTAGGTAGAAATATATGAAAAATTTTAAGGAAAACAAAATATATTTTAGGCCCTACATTAAAATAATGAATAAGGACACTATCTTAATATTTTTCATACCATTAGATAATAACAATATAAAAAACAAAAAATCTCAATGAGTGGAATAGTTTCTTTAGTATGTAGTGTCATGTGGCGTGCATCAAACATCAACTTGTCTGCTTCAATGAATCCTCTAATGATTATTTGATTTCCTCTAGAATGCTTGTAAATGTGTAATAGATTTTTGTGAACAATAAAATGAATTTTCTATATTTCTTTGAGTAGGAGCTTCCATTTTGGGAGCCACTGGAGTCTTTGAGGATGTAATTGACATATCTGGCCAACTTTCAAACCTAATCTTTCTATTGTTCCTGGGTGAGTTCAACTTACTCAAATCTCTTGATCATTCATTATGTGGGCTCCCACAAATAATGAACATCATTCTCCTTAGTTGGCTCTCCAAGTGATACTCATTTTAGAGTATAATAACTCAAGGTCATCTCTTCCTCATTCATGTCGACATTTGGCTTAGTAGTTTCCACAAACTGAACTTCTGATGGATTTGAAATTAACCTTGATGTTTTTTTTGCCTTCTTAAGAGGAGTCTCAAGGAGATTAGCCACCACATCAAAATCAACTGACTTAACCTCGACCACTTTGTTCTTTCTACTTAGCATAGGCTGCATCCATTGAAATGATATCTAATTGAAACTTGTCAATTAGAAACTTTAAGGTGGTGGTGTAGGTTTACTTAGAGGTGAATATTGTGGAGGAGGTGAAATTAATGGGGAAACTATAGGAGAAGGAGGCTCATAAATTAGAATATCAACATCGCTAATATCTGCCTATTAAACTACTCCTTGAGTAGAGGCAAGATATTTTTGAGTGGTGTTATTGATTAACAAGGATGTGTACCCAAGAGGAGATGAGGACTATAGCATGATTGACTTCTTAGCTTTTAGCTTCTCAACAACAACATGGCTTTCTTCACAAGTCTTGTCAGGTTACTTTGGTTGCTTGGGATCTTCATTGTCTCCATCATCAAAACAGAGGTAGATGACTGAATTAAAGTACTAGCATTGCCTTTTCCATGTATCTTGAGAGTCAAGACATGTGTTTGTTTTGAAGGTGATGATTTGTTTAATCTCTTGGAGCCTCATTCTCTAGTGAACTCTACTAGCTTATTTTTAAACCATTGCATGGATCGATCTAATATGTTCTTAGTTCAAAATTACAAATATGTTAGCTCTCTAATAGACCAAGTTGGCAATGGGGCAACCATGATTATTTCAACATAGATGGGATTAAGATCACTTTTATCATCAATCATGGCATCTAGGACCCACATATTAGTGAAGGCTTTGATTTGTCCAAGCTCATCCTACCCCAATCTCGTCTCACTATTTCATATTTGTTGGAAATATTGTCATTGATGTCAAAAGTCTAGCATTGGTGATAAAGGTCCCATTGCATTTAATGATGTTTTTAATATTCATATCTTGGCTAATGTGTGTTAATATTTATTTAATATTAACGAATATATTTTTGGTTTCATATAAGTCAAAAGAGGGCCCATGGATAAGTCAAAGAGTCACGAGGTAAAGACAAAAGAGGAATAGAACGCATTTTCTCATGAAGAGTCATCTTGAGGAATTTCAAGAGTCACCATGTGAAGACAAAAGAGGGTATGGTGCATTTTTTCATGAAGGAACACTTTGAGGAATACAAAAAGTCACCAAGATAAAGACAAAAGAGGAAATGATGATTTTGCTTATGAAGGGTCACCATATGACTTTTCAAATGCAAGGATACGAAGGCTCATGCAAGTTTGGTGCCATTTTTCATGAAGATTGAAGGGTCACAAAGGGTGAATTCCAAAGGTCATTTGGAAATCTATAAATAAAAGATTAAGAATCCATTTTTAATATGCAAGAGAGTGCATGGTTTGTATTTATTTTCGAAAAGAAAAAAATAAGATATATTGTAGAGTTCTATCATTTGTTGAGTAAGCAACGTTGAGAGATAGTTTTGTTTTATACACAAGAGGGGTTGGTGATCACAAATATTTGCAAGGGGTTGGTGCTCCTATGGGTTGGTGCTCACAAATAGTTATTGTGTTGGTGCTCGGCAAAGGGGTTGGTGTTCCTACAAGTTGGTGCTTGCAAACTTTATAATTTGAGTTGGTGCTAATTCATATACTTGAGATTATTTTTCATAGTTTTTCCCACTTTGTGTTTCCACGTAAAAATTTGGTCTCTCTCTCTCTCTCTCTCTCGTGTGGTGCATATTATTGTTTTAGTTTTATTACATATCTTGAATGTGTGGTTAAGTGGTTAAAGAAAATGAATTTGATTAAGTAATAAGATCTATAATATATTGATTCCCCTCCCCTCTCAGTATATTTCATGCTTCACAATTGGTATCAGAGCAGGTTCCTTTGGAAGAAGTTTTACAGCTTGAAAGTAGATCAGAAAAGCATGATGGCTGGATCACATGAAGATTTTTTTTAAAATAAGGCACCTTTATTTGATGGGGAAAATTATGTTTTTTAGAGCATAAGGATGAATAATTATTTGATGGCCCTTGGATTCGACATATGCAAGCAGTGGTGGAGGAATATGAAGAGCCACAGACACTTGTAACTGCTCTGATAGAAAAGAAGGCAAGTGAAAATAATGTTAAAACTTTAAATGTTATTTTATATGGTTTATGTGAATCAAAATTTGTTAAATTTATGCAATGTAAATCTACTCATGAAACTTGGGTAAAACTTGAGAATATTTACAAAGGTGATGGAAAGGTTCAGCAAGCTAAGCTTCAAACTTTCAGAAGATAATTTGAGAGTTTGAAGATAGAATAAGAAGAAAATATAGAAAGTTATTTTTTGCAGGTTAATCAAATAGTTAATTAGATTCAAGGTCTTGAAGAAAAGTTAGAAGAATCAATTGTGGTTCAAAAAAAATTGAGATCTCTACCATTGAGATATGATGTAAAACTTTTGGTAATTGAAGAGATGAATAATTTAGCTAAGCTAAAGATGGATGAGCCACATGGTATTTTTACGACATATGAGATGTGGATTGAATAAGAGAAACCCTCAAAGAGAGAAGCTACTTTCAAGACATCAAAAAAAGAGAAGGCTAAGATTCAAGAATCAAGTGACAGTTCTAGAGATGATGAAGATGACAACGAAGCTCTATTCATTCACAAGCCAAAAAAGGGTACAAGTAAATATCAAGGAAAATTACCTTTTAAATGGTTCAATTATGGAAAGATTGGATATTTTGAAGCTAAGTGCCTAGATAAGGGTAATGGTGACAATGAAGAAGGAAATTCTATATACAAGAAGAATTTCAAATAAAAATTTAGGAAAGGATTTGAGAAGAAGAGTTTGTATTTTAAATATCCTAGCTCAATCGAAGATAGTGGAGTCAGTGATTCAGAAGAAGAGATTCTATTCATGGCTATACATAAAGATGCCTCTACAAGCAAAAGTACAGATGATCAAAAAGAATAGGATGAAGCTAAAGTGAATCTGGAAGGAGAATTGAAGATTAAAGCTCTAGATCAAGAAAAATAAAAAGTAAGTAAAGAATGTGAAAGGTATGTAATTGAAATTGCTTCTTTAAAAGTAGATCTTGAGAAAACAAATAAAGCAACCAATGATTCAAAATTTGAGAATAGCATTAATATGTTGAACCAGATATTAAAAAGTCAAAGATCAATTTTAGATAAGATAGGTATCAGATTTAAAAAAGAGAAAGGGGAGGCCTACTTTCACAGACAAGAAAAAAAGAAAGAGCTATGCTGAAGCTCTTACAAAAGAGGAAATAAAAAGGGAAGAAATCAAGAATATAAAAGACATCTCAAATTAAAAAAAGTTGGAGAGAACAGAGCTACAAAAGGCAATCAGGTCATAGATACACAAACAGGTCTTATTTTTATGGTTACTATTTTTATTGTAATGGATATGGTCATAAGAAAATAAAATGTCAAAAAAATGCTAACAATTTCATAAATAAGGAGAAGGAAAGTCATGCAGAGTCAAGCATAAGCCACAACTCTTTTGCTCCTCTATCAAGCTTTAATGAAGAGGCCATAATATGTTACAAGTGCAACAATTTTGAATACATATCCCGATACTTTAAAAGTGTGTTTGAGTCAGTCAAGAAAAACTAGAGTTTCAAAGCTCCATTCATCAAGAAGAAAGTTTAGACAGGTTCATGGCAGAAGAAACAACCTAAAAATTTTATGTTGATACAGACAACTTTGCATGCAAGAAATAAAGAAAAGCTTTGGTTCATTGACAGTGGATGTTCGAGGCACATGATAGAAGATAAAAGCAAGTTCATAACCTTGAAGAAGATCAATGGTGGCACAGTGAAATTTAGAGATAATACTACTGCTAGAATTATCGAAAAAGGTACACTAAGTTTGGATAATGGTAGAACTAAAACTAAAATGTTTTGTATGTGGAAGGTCTTAAGCATAATATTTTGAGTGTAAGTCAAATATGTGATTAAGGGCACACACTAAAGTTTTATGTAGAAGGTTGTGAAATTAAGAGAAAAGATTCAGATGTGTTGGTTGCAGATACTTAGAGAACAAACAATAATTTGTATATGTTATCAGACATCAAAGATGTTTGAGTTAGATTAAAGAAAGATGGATATGGTACAGGAGAATGGGACACATAAATTTTGATAATCTTGTCAATATCAGCAAGAATTAAGCAGTCAAAAATCTTCCAAAAATTACAAAGCCATCTGACACGCTTTGTGAACCTTGTCAGCATGGAAAGCAAGCTAGAAAGTGGTTCAAAATAAAAGAGTACTCGACCACTCAGATGTTAGAGCTTGTTCACATTGATCTATGTGGACCTATGAGAACTCAAATTACTCATGAGAGGTGAAAAATATTTTATATTACTTATCGATGATTTTTTACCTATGACTTGGGTAATGTTGTTAAAGAAAAAATTAGAAGCTTTCAAACATTTTAAAGCACTCAAAGCATTAGTTGAAAATGAAATTAGTTTGAAGATTAAGTGTCTAAGATCAGATCGAGGAGGAGAATTCATGTCAGATCAGTTTATTGAGTTTTGTGAAGACCATAGAATAAAGAGACATTATTCAGCAGCTAGAACTCCAAAGCAAAATGGAGTAGTTGAATGAAAAAATAGAACAGTTCAAAAGATGGTGAGGATAACGCTAAATGAATATAAGGTATTAGATAAATATTAGAGAGAGGCAATTGCTATAGCAGTGCATATTTAGAATAGATCATCATTGAGAATGAATAGTGACAAGACTCCGTATGAGCTATGGAAAGACAAATCAGTAATAGTTAATTATTTTAGAATTTTTGACAACAAATGCTTCATAAAGAGAACAGAAGAAAAACTTGGTAAATATGAATCCAAAGCAGATAAAGGTATATTTCTTGGTTATTCTTTCAAAAGTAAAGCTTATAAATGTTATAACAAAAGAACTAATAAAATTGTTAAAAATGCAAGTGTCCGGGTAGAAGAAGATAGAACACAAAGAATTAGTGATCCAATAGAAATTCCTGAAATCATTGAAGAGGAAGATTTTGAAGAATGATATGAAGATGAAAATAAGAAAAAAAAGACACTAAAACTTCATCTAAATATGTTCAGATAAATCATAATGAAAGTGACATCATCAGGGACATAAATGAAGGAATTCGCACTAGAAGAATGATGGTAAGTGAATTTGAACAAATTAATTTTTCTTTGTTATCTAAAATCTAGCCTAGAACTTTTTGAGAAGCTAGACATGATAAGCATTGGGTTAAGGCAATGGATGAAGAATTAAATTAGATAGAAAAGAATGATACTTGGGAGTTAGTGCCTAGACTAAAAGATCACAATGTGATAAGAACAAAATGGGTTTACAAAAATAAGTTGAATGAAAATGGAGAAGTGACCAAGAATAAATCAAGATTAGTATGTAAAAGATATGCTCATATTAAGGAAATAGATTTTGAGAAATTTTTTGTATTAGTAGCAAGGCTAGAGGCTATCAGAATATTTTTTTTAGATGTAGTGTTTAAAAATTACAAAGTGTTTTAGATAAATGTCAAATCTGCTTACCTAAATAGGAATCTAGAAGAAGAGGTCTACATTGAATATCTTGAGGGATTTATTCTCTCAAATATTAGTAGCCATGTATGTAGATTGAAGAAAGCACTATATGGATTGAAATAAGCTCATAGAACTTGGTATGCAAGACTTGATAAGTAACTACAAGATTCAAGGTTTCAAGAGAAGATTTGATGATAGTAATCTCTACATCAAAATGGAAGGTGAATATTAATTGATTGTTATGGTATATGTTGATGACATAATTTTTGGAGGAAATATTGAAAAATGACAAAAAAAAATTCTGATAATATGCAAAAAGAATTTGAGATGTCTATGCTTGGAGAATTGTCATTTTTCTTAAGATTATAAATATTTTAGTCAAATAAAGGAATTTTTATATTTCAAAGTAAATATGCCAAGGAAATATAAAAAAATTGGTTTTGAATATTGTGCACCAGTTGGCACACCAATATGTATAAAAAATAACGTGAACAAGGATGAAGATTCCCCTGTTATAGATCAATATTTGTATAGATCTATGATTGGTAGTCTTTTATATTTGACAGCATCGAGGCCAAACATCATGCATATAATAAGTATAGTTGCAAGATATCAGTCAACTCTAAAAGATAGTCATGTTCAATTGGTGAAAAAAATATTCAGATATATCAAGGGGACATTGGATTATAGATTGTGGTATCTCACAAGCAGAGATTTCACTTTGGTTTCTTATATAGATTTAGATTGGGTAGATTTCTTGGATGACATAAAGAGTACAAGTGGAGGAGTTTTTTTCCTTGGTGATAGCTTAGTATCATGGCTAAGTAAAAATAAGAATTCAGTATCACTTTCTACAGCTGAAGTAGAATATATTGCAACAGTATTGTGTTGTACTCAATTGTTTTAAATGAAGCAAACTTTGGAAGATATCAAGGTAAAATATGATGAACCTATTTTTATTTTTTGACAACACAAGTGCTCTTAATATTTTGAAAAATCTAGTGATGCATTTAAGAACAAAACATATTCCCATCAGATATCACTTCTTGAGAGAGCAAGTTGTAAATCAACATGTTAAGATGGAATATATTAGTACTACAGAGTAGATTGTAGATATTTTCATAAAGGCACTACCAAAAGACACATTTGAGAATCTACAAGAGAAGTTGGGAGTAATTTATTTTACTTCCTACCATTGAGGATCAACATCATTTGAGGGGGAGCTAAGTGTTAGCTCCAAGTTAGGCCCTTTTTCATTGATGTCAAAGGGGGAGAAAAACAAAATTAAGTACAGTTATCAGAATAGGTGCAAAATAGGTACAAAGAATAGGTATAATTTGTTATAGTAAGGGAGAGTTACTGTATGTTTTTCAAATGGCAGTATGTGCAGGTTTTAGGATGTGAAAGTTTTAGTTTGAGGTTGCCATCATTGACAAAGGGAGAGATTGTTGGAAATATTATCATTGATGTTAAAAGTCTAACATTGGTGATAAAGGTCCCATTGCATTTAATGATGTTTTTAATATTCATATCTTGGCTAATGTGTGTTAATATTTATTTAATATTAACAAATATATTTTTGGTTGCATATAAGTCAAAAGAGGGCCCATGGAGAAGTCAAAGAGTCACGAGGTAAAGACAAAAGAGGAATGGGATGTATTTTTTCATGAAGAGTCATCTTGAGAAATTCCAAGAGTCACCATGTGAAGACAAAAGAGGGTATCATGCATTTTTCCATGAAGGGACACTTTGAGGAATACGAAAAGTCACTAAGATAAAGATAAAAGAGGAAAGGACACTTTTGTTTATGAAGGGTCACCATATGACTTTTTAAATGCAAGGATACGAAGGGTCATACAAGTTTGGTGCCATTTTCCATGAGGATTGTGTTGGGTGAATATTTTGTCGACCAACTAATTGGTGAGCAAAATAGTTCCTATCACCACAACATAAGGAGATTGGTTGTCTAGGTGTGAATTTTTACTACATCAACAAAGGACAAATCTCTCCTCTCATCAAGGGGAGGTTCTCTATTAAAAATATGGAGGCTATATACTATATATATAAATAGAAATTAAGACACAGGGGTGGGATAAACCATCCATCTCTCTTTTTTCAGAGATGATGCTAACAAACAGAGGAGAAATCCTAGGTGATTGGTGAAGGTACTTCTCTTCTTTCAGAAGTAACATTCAGCCAAGAGCCAGATCCCTTCCTAAATAGTAGAAATCCTGGTGAAGTGACAGAAGGCACTTCTCTTCTTTTAGAAGTGCTTGTTCTTGCAAATAATAGGAATCTTTCTAGTAGGATAAGTAACAGGGTGCCAAGGGCGTAACAACTAGCAATCTAAGATGTAGCATAAAGTCTCCATCTTGACTGCCTAAGAGTGAGATATGAAGAATAATGGGGGCACAAAGTCATCCCAAAGTCTTTTCCACAGAAATAGAAAATAAAAATACACACTGAAAATAATTATGTCAGCACAAAGTCTGAAAGTAACTGGTTTCAGGACACCTTCCTTGTTACTTTCACTAATTTTGCTTGCCAAATTAAATAAACAAGAACACATTCAGAAGACAGACATAAGAATAATATTCTAAAATAATACAAGCCAAAACAGCACAAAGTCTGCAAATAACTTGCTTTCTCATTCAGATAAAATGAAATGAAATACAATCTGAGCTCAAAGTCTTAGTATTTGTCTTTTAATTGGGCAGAGTTTCACTTCTGTACTGGGAATATCTCTCTTGTAAAAAATGAGAGATTACAATATATAGCCACCAAGCAAGGCTTGGTGCTCTCTCCCATGGGACAGCCCATGCTGCAGTCAACACCTTCAATGTGCTTTCAGTTATGTCTGGAGGGACCATGCCTAGAATAGTGCATTACCTTAACTATGGCGTATATGCTCATATAATATGTCTTCTCCTGAGTCTGGATCATCTAGTCTATTCCCTTTGACATCTGCACAACTATCCATTTTGTCTTTACTCCAAAGGAGATCAATAGGTTGTGCCTTCAATGTTTGCAAGCTCAAATATCTACTTTATGGACTGTTCCACCTACTGGAATAACTTTTGCATAGATATTTCAGGCTTTTCCCTCTTTTTGCTTTTGTCCTTTCTAGCTTTGTCTTTTCCAGCTTTGTCTCTTCTTGGAATTTAAGCTCTCAGGCTATCTTTTCAGCCAATCGCTTGGTTCTTCCTTCAAGTTTTGCACTTTATTTGAATTTCAACAGATATTCCCTTATTTTAAATTTGATGTCTACGGGGCCGTCAATGGTCGCTAGCCGCTTGAACCATGTTGAACCTTAAACCTTTGAACCCATTGAAAGTACATTGGTTCATCGGTTCATTCTGCTTCTTTTGTTCCATCGCTTCCTGGTTCAATCACTTTCTCGCTCCTTAGTTGAACCATCTGTTGAACCACCTATTTGTTGCTTCTTTCCTTGACTAAGGCTGCTTTTAAACCTTTGAACCCATGAACCATTGAACTTTGAACTCTTTTAGTTCAAAGTTCAATCGATTCATTGGTTCATCCTTTGTCCGTCACTTCCTTGTTCTTTTTAAGCTCTTTGATCTTCATCGCAATGATTGAACCTTTGAACCCATGAACTCGTTGAACATTTTGGTTCAAAGTTCAATGGTTCAATTGGTTCAATCTTTTTATTTGGTTAAGTCCTTTTAATCTTTTTGAACCAAACATGTTGAACCATTTGGTTGTTGAACCTGTTAAACTATTGAACCCATTAAACCTTTGAACCAAAGTGGTTCAATGGTTCAACGGTTCAATGGTTCAAGCCTTCTTCTCTTTGATAAGTGTTTTGAAGCCATTTAACCTTGAAGTGGTTGAACTTTGAACCTTGACAAATGCGCTTAACTCTTGCTGCTGACGTTGAACCTTTGAACCCATTGAACCTGTTGAACCAAAATGGTTCAAGGTTCAACGGTTCAATCCTTGCTTAGAAGCTTGCCGATGAACTCTTTTGGTTGAACCTTGTCGTTGAACCAACTTTGAAATTGCCTAAGTGTTGAGAGCTTGCTTCTTTCCTGTAGAGTCCATAGAAATCTACCTGTGAAGCTCGTAAAACTTGACCTACATATTCCATAGATTTTCTTCCTATAGAGTTCGTAGATTCAAGCCTGTAGAGTCCGTAGATTTTCTTCCTGCAGAGTCCATAGATTCAAGCCTGCAGAGTCCGTAGATTTTTGAGAAGCTTAAAAAATGAGTAATTTGAATGCTCAAAACAAATTTTGAGAAGGGAAGAGATTATTTTGGTCTGTTGAACCAAAATAGTTCACATGTTGTCCCAAAAATGAGAAGTCTATTTTTGGGGACAACAGCTGGCTCCAGTTGGAAAACTTCCTTCAAATGAGAACTTGGAACAATTGAGGGAGTAGAAAATAGAATCTCCAGTGCCTTGAAGTGTGCCATTGGGCTACGAAGTCATGCTACCCAAAAAAAAAGGCTCCAAAAAATGAAAATGAAAATGAAAAGCACAAAATGAAACTAAAGACTATACAAATATACATATGTACAGGTGAACTTATCTAACACTTCAAGAATTGAAGTGATTCAGACCCTACCCATTATGAGATAATAAAAATGGCATTTCATCCTTATAAACCAGTAGGAAACCATTTTGTCCTAAGAATCGGTGACGGGCGAATAGAACTCTCCACCAAGAATCACATTTTTTGTGAACTCTTTTTGGCTCTCTCTTCTTGCTCCATGGCAAGATGTGGTCTTCTCTCTGAAAATCATAACTCCTTGCTCTCTCTACAAAGAGTTCCTTTTGTTGACTTTGGAGTACAGCAGTATGGTCCACTACCATAGCTTATTGTTCTACTGGTTCAGTCTAGCACATGTTTTTATTGTCAGCATCAAACTCTTGACAAACCATTAGCTCAGCATCTCCTTTGGTGTGAAGGAGTTTGATATCTTCATCTTGAGCAATCTTCAATCTAAGCAACAAAGATTCACATCTAGCTATGTTGTTGGTGTTGCTGAACTGCAACTTGCATGAAGGAAAAATATCTCCTTGAGGAGATATCAACATAATCTCAGCTCTAGCATTAGTGGAAGAATCGTTGCCATCAAATTCTAGGATCCAAGCATCATCAAAAGCTGATCTTATATCAGATTTCTCTTCATAGGAGATGGAAGATCCTTCTTCATTTATAATGCACCCTACCAATTCTTTTGATGTCTTTTTTGGATCAAATCCTGGATTGCCAGCTACGAGACTTTCATCAGTTGAGACATGAGCATCATCTGTGGTCAAGAAGTAATTACCCCTGCCTAAAGGCTCAAACAGAATTTGAGCTGCAAGGGCTAACATTTGGGTGACCACAATTTTTGCCTCAGATAGGTCCACACTTAGTTCTCCACCAATGTTTAACTGCTCAGGATTGGCTTGCAGGAATTCAAATTTAGTCATTTGAATTTTGGATTTCTTGACATGATCAATTATGTCAGATGACTGAAATGGACTTAGAAGAGGGGATGGGAGTTCATCTTTTTGGTTCTTGGGAGAGGGAGGACTGGTCTTCCATGAATTTGAAGCAAAAGGTGTAGAAATGTTTGATGTACTTACCTTTTTGGCAACCACCGGGTCCTTTGGTTGGAAAGGTAGAGAAGTCCCCCACTTAGAAATTGAAATTGTAGGTTGAGCTCATTCCTCTATTTTTTTATCAGCTATTGGGCTAACTGATTCTTAGATCAGGTGAACACTACATATGGTCCCTCGACTGCTTCACCTTTACTTTTGGATTCATCCTAGTAATTCAGGAAACCAATGTGAGAGTCATCAACTGATTCTTCTTGATCCTTCATGAAGAGACCAACATCATTTTCTTGATCAAACTCAGGTTGGAAAGATAAATCATGTTCTATTTCCAAATATCCAACTGCTGAGTTGGTTGGAGGCGCTTCAAGGGAAAGGTTCCTCTGTGGGGGAGGAAGATGATTTGGTTGCCCTTGACTTTTGGTAGCATTGTCTTGATATGACTAGTTCTGAAATGTCCTCCTTGGCATATCTCGATTAAGAGGATCAAACATACTTTGGGCCATTTGCCTTTTCAAGGCTAGCAGTTCATTTGCCAACTTTTGCACCATTTGATCCATGGTGCCTGTAGATGGATACTTAGAAGATGAAGATGATTTAACTCTGTTCAGGTCTCTCCTTATCTTTCCTTCTAAGATAAGGTCATTTTCTACCTCAGTAGCCAAGTCCTAAGCAACAACAAGGTCTATGTGGCCAGCTCGTCTCAGTAGAAAACTCACTTTAGGTAGCTGTGAGTTGATGAAGAAGCATTTAAAATTTTTAGGTATTGGTTGAGCAATTGCAAGAATCATATTCCTCAGCTTGTCAAACTTGGCAATAAAATCCCTCATAGGCTCATGAGGTTCCTTCTTCATCTGAGTGAGCTAGGCCAGCAAAGCATGTGCATCCTCTATAGGCTTGAACCTGGCTTCAAACTTGGCTTTGAGTGTATCCCAATCGGTCACTGATCTAGCCTGCAAGTGGTAGAACCAGTCTACAATAGTGCCTTGTAGTGTCTCGACAAAAAGCCTAACTTCCACGTTTTCAAATTCCACCCCTATCACACCACAGGCTATGCTAAAGGCTGCAATGTGTTCATCAGGGTGAACTCTCCCATCTCCAAAGAATTTGGAGAAGTTCTTTATTGAGTTGCGTGGAAGTTCATGCAGAGGTGGAGT
Source organism: Torreya grandis (assembly GCA_037957365.1). NCBI lineage: Eukaryota > Viridiplantae > Streptophyta > Pinopsida > Cupressales > Taxaceae > Torreya > Torreya grandis. The sequence continues at coordinate 413,398 of JARHVA010003463.1, read as the reverse complement.
TAGATTAAGTGGACCAAAAGAGATACCCCATGGGCCTTGAGCCATGATTTGATTATGTAAAAGTGGGATCACAAATCTGGGTGGATAATGGATAGGCAAAGATCTGCTAGCAGTAGAAAAAGAAGCTCTGCCTTGTGTTGGTGACCTGGTAGGACAAGGAAGAAGACTCCCAGTTCGTTGAAGGTGAGGTTGTGGAGGAAACAACTCAAAATTACTCTGTTGCACCAACTCAAAAGTAGGGTCAACAACACCTTGAGATTTCTAGCTTCTTGTATAGTGTGGAGTTGCCAAATTTCAAAACAAAAATGGAAAAGAGTAGGATCTACTTCAGCGTGAAGCTTGAGACTTCAAACTGCGCACTCTTCCCAGCGGCTCTAGTTTTGTAGACCAGATAATATAACAAAGATGGAGGAAGATGGTAAGGCTATAATGATAATGGGTAAGACACGAAATGAAGTCACTAGAATATGTAATGGATAAGGGTAGGGACTGATTCAATCTAAAACTTGAGGCTTCAGACTACATGTTCATCCCCAGTAGAGTCACCAAAAACTATTGGGTGAATATTTTGTCGACCAGCTAACTAGTGAGCAAAATAGTTCCTATCACCACAGCATAGAGAGATTGGTCATCCACGTGTGTAATTTTACTATATCAATAGGGGACAAATATCTCCTCTCATCAAGGGGAGGTTCTCTATTAAAAATACAGAGGCTATATACTATATATATAAGCAGAAAGTAAGACACAAGGGTGGGATAAACCTGTTGGTCCCTAAAAATGTCACTCATTTTTGGAATAAAATTTAAAATATTTTGGTCCTACAAACCAAAATCCTCTCTTCCCATTTCAAAAATCATTCTGAGCATTCAGGTTTTGAGCAGCATCTAAAGTACTTCAATTCTTGAAGTATCAGCTAAGTTCACCTGTACATATGTATATTTGTATAGTTTCTATTTATGCTTTGTGTTTTTCATTTGTTTCTTTTGGAGCCTTTCTTTTTTAGTAGCATGACTCCATAGCCCAATGGCACACTTCAAGGCACTGGAGATTCTAGTTTCTACTCCCCTCAGATATTCCAGGTTGTCATCTGAAGGTAGTTCCCCAATAGAAGCCAGCTGTTGGTCCCCAAAAATGTCACTCATTTTTGGAACAACATTTGAACTATTTTGGTCCTACAAACCAAAATCCTCTCTTCCCATTTCAAAAATCATTCTGAGCATTTAGGTTATTCATTTTTCAAAGCTTTCTCATAAATCTACAGACTCTGCAGGCTTGAATCTACGGACTCTGTAAGCTTGAATCTATGGACTCTGTAGGAAGAAGCAAGCTCTCAACACTTAGGTGATTTCAAAGTTGGTTCAACCAAAAGAGTTCATCGGCAAGCTTCTAAACAAAGATTGAACCATTGAACCGTTGAACCTTGGAATAATTTGGTTCAACAAGTTCAATGGGTTCAAAGGTTCAACGTCATCAGCAAGAGTTAAGTGCATTTGTCAAGGTTCAAATTTCAACTGCTTCAAGGTTCAACGGCTTCAAAACACTTATAAAAGAGAAGAAGGCTTGAACTGTTGAACCATTGAACCACTTTGGTTCAAAGGTTCAATGGGTTTAATGGTTCAACAGGTTCAACGACCAATTGCTTCAATGCGCTTGGTGCAAAAGATCAAAAAGACTTAGCCAAATAACAAAGAATGAACTGAATGAACCATTGAACCATTGAACCAAAGTTGGTTCAATCGGTAGGTTCAAGGGGCTGCCCCAAAGCCAAAGAGGCAAGTGCCCTTGCGGAGGGTAGGAAATATTGGTTTGAAGGTCAAAGAAAAGATAGAATTCCTTCAGATTTGTTTAAAGGCCCAAAAAGAACAATTCTTTCAGACTTTTTGTCTGATGGAAATGATTAAGTGAAGAAGGCCGAAGGAATTCACTTGGGAAGAAAGCCCAAAGAAATTGAAAGGAAAAAATGGCTAAGGAAAAGAAGCTTTCTTTTAGACTTTTTGTCTAAAGGAATTCCTTCGAACTTTTTGTCCGAAGTAAAATCCCGACAGAAAAAACCTGAGAGCCAAAAGGCCGCCAAAGAAGCAAGAACCCGCTGGGAAAGTTGAAGCCTGAAGTCTGCCCAAAAAAAATCCTGAAGGGTAGGTACCCTTGCGGGGGGCACTTGAAGACACAAAAGAGAGCCTTCCAAAAAACTTAGATAAAGATGGTTTTCAAAGAACAAGGATGGAACCGTTGAACCTTGAACCAAATGGTTCAATAGGTTCAACTAGTTCGAAGGTTCAATATTTCAGGGCCTCAGAGGGACTTAGAAAGATAAAAGAAGCAATGATAGAATGAGACACAGAATGAAATGATGAACTGATTGAACCTTGAACTAAAAGAGTTCAAAGTTCAATGGTTCATAGTTTCAAAGGTTCAAGGGCGGCCTCAATCAAGGGAAAAAGTAGCAAACAGGTGGTTCAATGGATGGTTCAACCAAGGAGCGGGAAAGCAATTGAACCAAGAAGCGATGGAACAAAAGAGACAAAATGAACCAATGAACCAATGAACTTTCATAAGTTTACAAGTTCAAGGTTCAACATGGTTCAAGCAACTGGTGACCATTGACGGTCCCACGGACGTCAAATTTAGAGTAAAGAAATATCTGTGGAAATTCAAATAAAGCATGGAAAGGAAGAACCAAGCGACTGACCAAAAGATAGCTCGATAGCTCAAATCATAGCAGGAAGAGACAAAGTTGGAAAAGACAAAAGTAGAAAGAGGGAAAAGCTCAAAATATCTGTGCAGAAGTAATTTTAGTAGGTGGAATAGTCCACTAAGCAGGTATTTTGGCTTGCAAATTAAAGACGCGGCCTATTTTTCCTTCCATGAAGTAAAGACAAAATGCATAGTTGCACAGATGTCAGAGGGGACAGACCAGGTGATCCAAAATTGGGAGAAGACATATGGGATGAAATGACACGCCATAGTTAAGACAGCTGCCTTGTTTTCAATGCAGTGCTTTGACAAACTTGGAAATGCATTCAAGGCATTGAATGCACAGCATGGGCCATTCTATGGAAAAAAGTGCCAAGTCTTTCTTGGCTGCTATATATTATAATCTCTTTTATTTTTTTATAGAGATCTTCTTGAATACAGAAGCAAAACTCTGCCCAAATTGAAAGGCGAATACTAAGACTTTGAGCTTAGATTGTATTTCATATTATTTTATCTGAATGAGAAAGCAAGTGATTCGGAGACTTTGTGCTATATAGCTTGTACCATTTTAGGAGATTATTCTTATGTCTATCTTTTGAATGTGTTCTTATTTATTTAATTTAACAAGCAAAGCTATTGGAAGTGATGAGAAAGGTGTCTTGAAACTAGTTACTTTCAGACTTTGTGCTGACATAATTGTTTTCAGTGTGTGTTTTTCTTTTTTCTTTTTGTGTAAAGGACCTTGGGATGACTTTGTGCCCCCATTATTCTTTGTACCTCACTCTAGGGCAGTCAAGGTGAAGACTTTGAGCTACATCTTACACTACTAGTTACTCTGTACTTGATTACCAGTTACTTGTCACTACCAGAAAGATTCATGTTGTTTGTAAGAACAAGCACTTTTGAAAGAAGAGAAGTGCCTTCTGTTGCTTCACCAGGATTTCTACTATCCAAGAAGGGATCTGGCTCTTGGCTAGATGTTACTTCTAAAAGAAGAGAAGTACCTTCACCAATCACCTAGGATTTCTCTTATGTTTGTTAGCATCATCTCTGAAAGAAGAGAGATGGATGGTTTATCCTACCCCCGTGTCTTACTTTCTGCTTATTTATATAGTATATAGCACCTACGTATTTATAGTGAACCTCCCCTTAATGAGAGGAGAGATTTGTCTCCATTATATGTGGTAAACCTGTAACTTTGGATGACCAATCTCCCTATGCTGTGGTGATAGGAACTATTTTGCTCACCAGTTAGCTAGTCGACAAAATATTCACCCAACAAAACCATCCATCTCTCTTTTTTCAGAGATGATGCTAACAAACAGAGGAGAAATACTAGGTGATTGGTGAAAGTACTTCTCTTCTTTCAGAAGTAACATTCAGCTAAGAGCTAGATCCCTTCCTAGATAGTAGAAATTTTGGTGAAGCAATAGAAGGAACTTCTCTTCTTTCAAAAGTGTTTGTTCTTGCAAACAACAGGAATCTTTCTAGTAGAATAAATAACAGGGTGCCAAGGGCGTAGCAACCAGCAATCTAAGATGTAGCATAAAGTCTCCACCTTGACTGCCCAAGAGTGAGATACGAAGAATAATGGGAGCACAAAGGCATCCCAAGGTCCTTTACACAGAAATAGAAAATAAAAACACACACTGAAAACAATTATGTCAGCACAAAGTCTGAAAGTAACTAGTTTCAAGACACCTTCCTTGTTACTTTCATTAATTATGCTTGCCAAATTAAATAAACAAGAACACATTTAGAATACAGACATAAGAATAATCTTCTAAAATGATACAAGCCAAAACAACACAAAATCTGCAAACAACTTGCTTTCTCATCCAGATAAAATACAATTTGAGCTCAAAGTCTCAGTATTCGCCTTTCAATTGGGTAGAGTTTCATTTCTATATTGGGAATATCTCTCTTGTAACAAATGAGATATTACAATATATAGCCACCAAGCAAGGCTTGGCGCTCTCTCCCATGGGACAGAGCATGTTGTAGTCAACGCCTTCAATGTGCCTTCAATTCTGTCTAGATGGACCATGCTTGGAACAATGCATTTCCTTAACTATGGCATATCTATTCATTTAATATGTCTTCTCCTGAGTTTGGATCATCTAGTTTGTTCCATCTGACATCTGCGCAGCTGTCTATTTTGTCTTTACTCCAAAGGAGACCAATAGACCGCGCCTTAAATTTTTGCAATCTCAAAAATCTACTTTACATATTGTTCCACCTACTGGAATAACTTCTACGTAGATATTTTAGGCTTTTCCCTCTTTCCACTTTTGTCCTTTCCAGCTTTGTCTTTTATAGCTTTATCTCTTCCTGGAATTTAAGCTCCCGGGCTATCTTTTCAGCTAGTCACTTGGTTCTTCCTTTAAGTTCCACACTTTATTTGAATTTTAGTGGATATTCCCTTAATTTAAATTTGACGTTTGTGGGGCCATCAATGGTCGCTAGCTACTTGAACCATGTTGAACCTTAAACCTTTAAACCCATTGAAAGTACATTGGTTCATTGGTTCATCAGTTCATTCTACCTCTTTTGTTCCATCGCTTCCTAGTTCAATCACTTTCTCGCTCCTTGGTTGAACCACCTATTTGCTGCTTCTTTCCTTGACTGAGGCCACCTTTGAACCTTTAAACCCATGAACCATTGAACTTCAAACTCTTTTGGTTCAAGGTTCAATTGCTTCATTAGTTCATCCTTTGTCTGTTACTTCCTTGTTCTTTCTAAGCTCTTTGATCTTCATCACACTCGTTGAACCTTTAAACCCGTGAACTCATTGAACCTTTTGGTTCAAAGTTAAATGGTTCAATCGGTTCATTCTTTTTATTTGGCCAAGTCCTTTTGATCTTTTTGAACCAAACACGTTGAACAATTTGGTCATTAAACCTATTGAACCTTTGAACCAAAGTGGTTCAATAGTTCAACGGTTCAATGGTTCAAGCCTTCTTCTCTTTGATAAGTGTTTTGAAGCTGTTGAACCTTGAAGTGGTTGAACTTTTAACCTTGAAAAATGTGCTTAACTCTTGCTACTAATATTGAACCTTTGAACCCATTGAACCCGTTAAACCAAAATGGTTCAAGGTTCAACGGTTCAATCCTTGCTTAGAAGCTTGCCGATGAACTCTTTTGGTTGAACATTGTCGTTGAACTAACTTTGAAATCGCCTAAGTGTTGAGAGCTTGCTTCTTTCTTGCAGAGTCCGTAGAAATCAACCTATGAAGCCCATAGAACTTGGCTTGCAGAGTCTGTAGATTTTTTTCTTGCAAAATCCGTAGATTCAAGCCTACAGAGTTCGTAGATTTTCTTCTTGCAGAGTCCGTAGATTTTTGAGAAGCTTGAAAAATAAGGAATTTGAATGCTCGGAACAAATTTCGAGAAGGGAAGAGATTATTTTGGTATGTTGAACCAAAATAGTTCACAGTTTGTCCCAAAAATGAGAAGTCTATTTTTGGGGACAATAAATTGAAGGGTCATAAAGGGTGAATGCCAAAGGTCATTTGGAAAGCTATAAATAAAGGCTTAAGAAGCCATTTGTAATATGCAAGAGAGTGCATAGTTTGTATTTATTTTTGAAGAGAGAAAAATAGGAGATATTCTTAAGTTCTATCATTTGTTAAGTAAGCAACATTGAGAGATAGTTGTATTTTATATACAAGAGGGCTTGGTGCTCCTGTGGGTTGGTGCTCACAAATATTTGCAAGGTATTGGTGCTCCTATGGGTTGGTGCTCACAAATAGTTGTTATGTTGGTGCTCAACAAAGGGGTTTGTGCTCCTGCAAGCTGGTACTTGTGAACTTTGTAATTTGAGTTGGTGCTCATTCATTTACTTGAGATTGTTTTTTGTGGTTTTTTCCACTTTGATTTTTCACATAAAAATTTGGTGTCTCTCTCTCTCTCTTGTGTAGTGCATATTATTGTTTCAGTTCTATTGCATATCTTGAATGTGTGGTTAAGTGGTTAAAAAAAAGAATTTGATTAAGTAATAAGATATATAATATATTGATTCACCCCCCCCCCAGTATATTTCATGCTTAATAATATTCATTAGAACAATTTACCCAGTAGTCTTCCAAATGTGGTTCGTGCTCATATGAAAAAACAATACCAAAGTGAGTTTGCACAAACTTCTTGTTATTAAAATAAGCTCGATTGGCATATGTATGCATTATAAATTACATAATTATAGAATCGATGTTATTATTCTCTTAATCTATAGTGTGTATAGGGATGTGTGTGGTTGACTTATGGCTTACATACCTTTATATTATCTTATTACATTGTTTGATGTTTTTAGTATGGTTGACCTATTGATTAACCATGGCTAAGTAGAGTATATATATGAGACAGTGGTTAGTCTTTTATCATCATATTATGAATTTTGATCTTATTGCATTATTGTGGAGGTTGTTCCCTCGAAGTGGCCTAGTTATATTTATCAAGCATTATACTCTTCTATCAATTATTATGTAGATCTATTATCTCTACTCTCATTTTTGTGATATATTATTATATTGTGTGAACATCTAAGTAATTTCATTACAAGTGGTATTAGAGATTCAATTTAGGCAAGTCTTTGTGATGACATTTGTTGGATCTAGTATTACACATCTCCTGTGAGCTAAAGGATTGAAAAAACATTACCTGTGATCTAAAAATAATTTAATTTTTTATCACCATACTATTGTTTAAAGTGTTTTTTTGAAAAAAATTAGTAAAAAAAATAAAAATAACCTTGTAAAAATTATCAGTCATTGGATTTGTATTTGTGATACAATTATAATGGTGTATTTTATTATACACTTTTTTGAGCCAAAAATTTTCACCCTTGTGCACATTAGTAGTCATTGGATTCATGGTCTCATCTGCTAATACCCTTTTTATGAGATTGAAACCATCCTAGGGTTTGTGCATGGTTGTTCCTAATACTTGAAGACATGGTAAAGGGCAATAAACCCCTAAAATGCCTCAGAAGAATGACATGGAGTCTGGAACTTCTGATCTATGTCTTTTGGAGGTGATTCAATAATTTTAGTCAGAGTTTCATGGCATGGTTCAGAAAGATGATCTCGATGTAGTTTAAGGGGACGTCACAGGGATGAGAGGGGACCTAAATGGCTTGCAGGATCAATTATAATAAATAACTGTGTAATTGGCCAACTTTGTAGCTCATTCATTATAAAATAACCCTCAACCACTCTAGTTTGGTTCTCCTCTTCTGAATAATCACAATGCCAATCCTAGTCAGAATTCGATGTTTTTAAAAGTGGATCGATGCAAGTTTGATGGTAATGATCCACTCACATGAATCACTCAAATTACAAATTTATTTGATCTACATCATACTCCATGTTCATAAAAGGTGGTCATGGCCTCTTTGTATTTGGAACTTGGGTAATTCATTTGGTATCAATGGTTGTGTACTTAGAATAAAAAGAAGGGTTTCTTGGTATATATTTTTTGAAGATTTGTAGCTGCATTATCACAATAATATCTTAGAAAACTACTTCAGCTAACTATCCAAATTATGCCAAATAGGGGCTGTAAAGGATTATATTCATCAATTTTAGAATTTTTCCTTATATGTGGTGAACATCAATGAGGAAAATCTGATTGACTTGTTTTTTAGGTGGCATCAAGGATAACATCCAGTTGGGGGTTTACATATTTAGTCCCAGTTCGATATCTAAAGCCATCCAAAGGGCATGCATGGTAAAGGAAAAAGAGCTACTCAAATGAAGACCTTTCACTAATGTTCGTGAATGCACTTCCCTACCACCATCATTTCCTTAACTTACCCAATCAACCCCTTATCAAATTAAAGAGAAGTGTGCAAAAGGTTTGTGTTTTGGTTGTGATATCAAATGGAGTAGAGGACATGGTTGTGTTACACATAATTTGTTTTACATTGAATGTGTCAATGAGGATGATGAAGATGATGAAGCCTCAAGTACAGGTTTGGATGAATCCAAGGATGAATCTAATTATTCTCAAACTACTATTTCATGTCATGCACTTTTTAGTATTTGTACTCCTCAAACTCTTAAGGTGGTAGGGTTCCTTACAAAATAGAAGGTGCCTATGTTGATTAACTATAGGAGTACACACAATTTCATCAACAATAAGTTGGTTACTCATTTGAACCATTTCATTTAACCAACTCCAAAATTTCAATTCATGATTATAGATGGTGATATCATTAATTATTTTGGAAAATTACATAGTATTAAATTTATTATGGGAGACTACCTATTAGATTCTCTTATGTTTGTTATTCCCATAGGAGGGGATGACATTGTTCTAGGAGTGCAATGGCTCACTACTTTGGGCATTATTGAGATGAATTTTTATGAACTATTCATGCACTTCTATTCAAAAGGCATGAAATTTGAAATGTGTGGATTATGAGCTAAATTGCCATAACTAGTTAGTTCACATAAGACGACGAAGATTCTTAGAAAAGGTGTTGAAGGAATTGTGGAATGGCTTTTTTTCATATAAGTTCAACCAACCAAGGATTCTACCAATCTTGATTTACAAATGGTGTTGGATGACCATTATGTTGTTTTTGGTGACATGCCAAAAGGAATTCTACTAATCCAAGTGCATGATCATGCAATCAGACTACTTCTTGGAAGTACACCACCCAACATTAGACCCTACAGGTATCCCTATATGTAAAAGAGTGAAATTGAAAAGATGTTACAAGATATGTTGGAGGAAAGAATCATCTAACACAACCAAATCAAATATTCCTCCCTAGTGGTCATGGTGCAAAATGAAGGATAACACTTGGACGATGTTGCCAGACTACAAAAATCTCAATAAGCATACCATCAAAGATAAGTTTCCTATTCCAGAAATTAATAATTTATTAGATGAATTACATGGTGCAGTTTATTTTATCAAGTTTAATCTTCACTCTGTTTATCATCAAATTCAATTTTGAGAAGAGGACATACCTAAAAAAACTTTTAAAACGCATGAAGGCTATTATGAGTTTATGGTCATGCCTTTTGGCCTCATAAATGCACCATTTACATTTTAGAGTTTGATGAATACTATTTTAGGACATTTTTCAGAAATTTTATGTTAGTGTTTTTGATGACATCCTCATTTATAGAAAGAATTGAGAAGACCATTTGAAGCATCTGAAATAGGTACTCTCAGTTCTGGCACAACATCAACTTTATGTAAAACCTTCTAAATTTATTTTTGGCATCTAAGAGGTGAAGTAATTGGGTCATATTATTTCACATGGAGTGAAAGTTGATCCTAAAAATATCCAAGTGATGATGGAGTGGTAGGTTCCCAAGACACTCAATAACTTTTAGGGATTGTTAGGGCTAACTGATTACTATCACAGGTTTGTCAAAAATTATGGTAGCATCGTAATGCCACTCACATCTTTGTTGGAAAAAAATCCTTATAGTGGACTCATAAAGCTATCAGGGCATTTGAATAGTTGAAAAATGGCTATATGCACCACTCTAATTTTTTCCACTCTTGATTTTTCTAAAACATTTGTTGTGAAATGTGATGCATTAGGATATGGCATGCAGGATGTACTCATGCAAGAAGGCCAACCACTTGCATTTGAGAGTCACCAATTGAAATAAAAAATAGGCTCAAGTCAAGATAAATGAGAAATAGATGATGGGTATTTTACATGCAGTTAATCAATTAAGACCTTATCTGATGGGTTAGCACTTTCAGGTAAAGACTGATCATGATAGCCTCAAATATTTTTTGAAACAATGATTGTTTTATGAGAAACAACAAAAATGAGTGACTAGAATGTTAGGATATGTTTTTGAAATAGTCTATAAGAAAGGAAAAAAGAATGTGGTGGTAAATTCTCTATCCCAAATGGATGAATAAGTTGAGGCATTTTTATGTGCAACAACTACTTGGTAGGTAGATTAGTTAAAAGAAGAAAGATTAGAATGGGAGAATGACAATGCTACCCATGATTTGATTTAATATCTTCAGCAGGTTTTAAGGGTTCTAAAAATTTTACATGGAAAGATAATTAATTATGGTATAAAGAGAGATAATACCTCTATAAGCATTCTCTCCTCAAACATAAAATCCTTATGGAACTTCATGTATCTCCACTGGGAGGTCACTCAGGATTTTTAAAAATGTATCGTAAAATTAAGCAGGATTTATTTTGGGAAGGACTCAAAGGGGGTGTCTAGAAATATGTGGTTGAATGCATGGTATGTCAATAGAACAAAGATGAAACCATTAAGACCCTTTGTCTTTTACAACCTTTATCCATCCCTAACTAGTGTTGGAAGAAGGTTTTCATGGATTTCATTACTGGGTCACCGTAGTTTGAGGGTAAAACTATTATCATGGTAGTTGTGGATTGACTCACCAAGTATCCTCATTTTTGTTTCCTATCACAGCCATTTGTTGCCAGTATAATAGCTTTTATTTTTCTTAATATAGTTTATAAATTGCATGGTACTCCAAAGATCATTATAAATAAATAAGATCCCCTACTTACTAATGATTTTTGGACTACATTATTTGCATGTTTAGGCACCCAGTTGGCTCATATCTCATCCTATCATCCTTAATCTGATATATAAATAGAGGTAGTCAATAGATGTCTAAAATGGTATCTTTGTTGTTTTATTTCCAACAAATAGGACAAATGGGTTCATTAGTTGCCACTTGTCAAATGGTGGTATAACACTTATTTTCACACTTCTTTCAAAATTTCTCCCTTGTGGCATTGTATGAATATTACTTTGCATCCATCACTTCAGCCTTGACGGTGCATCCCAAGGTTCAAGTTGTTGAGGAACACATTCACCATAAATAGAAGGTACTAATGTTTGTGATAGAATCTAACAATGGCACAAAATAGAATGAAGCAACAAGAGGGTCAACACTATAGTGAGTGGCATTTTGACATAGGTGATTGGGTTTTATTGTGTTTATATCCATATAAGAATATGTCTATAAAGCAATGAAAAAAGGATAATAAGTTGTCCCCTAAGTATTATGGCCCTTACCAGATCTTGTAGAAAATTAGTGGTGTGGCCTACAAATTGGAATTGCCCCTGTCCACTTGCATATATCTAACATTCCATGTATCTTGCCTAAAGAAGGTAATTGGACACAGAGTTTCCACTCAGAATGAGTCACCTAAATTGGATGAATAAGTTTAAAACATTTTGGAGCCTAAATATATCCTTCACACATGCACTAAGCAACTAAGGACTAGAGCAAATAAGGAGTATTTGATCAAATGAAAGAATCTGCATTCTGAAGATGCAACATGGGAGGATGAAGCATTCTTACCACAACATCCTTGTTTGAGTCAATATTGAGGACAATGTTATTCTGAATAGGAGGGGCATGCTACACCCTTAACTTATAGTGTATATAGGGATACATGTGGTTGACTTATGGATTTCATACCTTCATATTATCTTATTGAATTTCTCGATGTTCTTAGTAGGGTCAGCCTATAGAATAACCATGGCTAAGTAGAGTATATATAGGATTAGTGGTTAGTATTTTATCATCATAATACTGATTCTGATCTTATTGCATTATTACAGATGTTTCCCCATCGAAATGTCTTAGTTTTAATAATCAAGCATTTTGCTCTTTTGTTAATTATTGTGTGAATCTATTATATTTGCTCTCATTTATGCAATATATTATTCTACTATGCGAACATCTAAGTAATTTCATTATAGATTCTCTGAGCATTTGTGGCATTTATGCACATGAAATGACCTAAAGAAATAGGAAACACAACACCTAACATATATCTATTCCTGAAACAATTGTGTACTACACCTAATTGTCTGCATAATTCAATCAATATTATTTTGTCATTGGCCAACTTGGGTAGCCATAGAGGGGAAACTTCAAATCCTCCAACTCTTATGTCTATGAATTTCTAAAATTTAATGAAGTAGATTCCATATTATAAAATCAATTTGATTAATTCATTTGAAATCCTTCTTCACCAATCCTCGTCCAAAACACAAACCACTCTCATTGTGAATGCATCATTGACTCTTCTAAAGTGCTTGTTGTTTTATTCCATAATTAATTGGGATTTAAATTCAGACACTCAAGCAGTTGCATTAGCATTTGAAAACTAAGTGAGACTCGGTTATACTCTTTGAGAAGACAAAGAGTATACCATATAGGAAGTCATGAAAAACTATTTGGTCACCTCCACGTTAATAAGTTGTTGATACAAAGCATCACTAATTAATTCACTCCATTTAATGTATTGTTTTCAATTCCAGATCATGTTCATATCCATGAATATCCATGGATATAAATTCATAGCTCTCTCATTTCCAACCACCCAATTGAAAAGAGTTAATGTATTGGATAACTCTTCTTTAAAATCAAACTGAAAGAATTTATTTGGGAGATTAGAAAGACTCCTCCTATGTTTCAACCATGAATCACTAGTGGTGGTTAGGTGCTTGTCTAAGTTTTTGTCCCAATAGTGTTGACCAATTACCACACTCATCCTTGCATAGGTTTATCAAATTAGAATCTTTGTAGTCATTCTTATTATTGTACCATCCAACTTGGCCATCATATAATCACCACTTGATTTTGTCTCTCTGGTTTTTGGGTCATGGTGTTGCATATAGGTAAACACTAAATTTGAGCATTGTACAAAGATGGAAAAATTGGTTACTTCTAATAAATTTCTATATGTAAGGTGAACAATCATGGGATTTGTATCGTATACTATGAGCCTTCTATAAATTTTTCTAGGTCTACATGACTAACATTTGAATCACCAATTGTGGGAATGTTACTTTGTAGTACTAACATTGACACAAACCCCATATACGTGTACTTCATTTCAGTGATAATTTTAGATTGAGTAGATCAAGAAGCAATAAATGTTGATTTGGTAGTAAGGGTAGGTTATGGTAGTCATGAAAATACTTTTGTCCTCCTAAGATTGTATATTTTGTCAAAAAGGTGATAATCTCAAACTCTATAGGAAACGAGGCATTGTAAATCTCCCTCTAGATGAAAACTATTGAAAAGGTGAACCACTGCCACTAAAAACCCTATAAATATGTAGCACTCAAGATTATGGAGATTTCATCTCTAGTTTTTCAAAATTTAGCCTTCGTGCAATGATTTGGTATTTGGGTGGAACGTTGGGATGCATTGGGACAAAATTTGTGTGTCAAATGTGCCTCATGTGGACTTTTTAAAGAGTTTGGGTAGGTATTCGATGTGTTTTGGCCATTGAGGGTCCCCATGCATGTGTGTTCCACATGTCCACGTGATTGGTCATGGTCGATCCCATGGGCACGATGGACATGAAGTCATGTATGTGACGATTGTAGGTATGACTTCACATTTACAACATCTAAAAGAACAAGAGGGATTAAATGCAGGGATGTGGGATGTGTGAAAGCATTATTTGTAGCCTCTACATTTTTTTGCCCCACATGTCTTGGATTTTAGGGTAGCCTAGCCTCCTAGACATGTGAAAATGCTCTTTTTTGTGTTTTCAACTTTACTTAAAGATGTTTACACCAAACACTTGGATTTTACACTAGTTTTTTTTTTTTCATGGCTTGAATCAAAAATTTGACTCAAAATTCCATATTGTTCTTGACTTAAACAAAAATTGACTTTAACAATTTTAGGGAACAATACCACAACATCAATACTAACAACCATGTAAATAATTAGATTATATTCTTGTCAAACTACTTATTCCACAAAGTGTACATTGGTTGAGTTGATGTGAGTAGTAACATGAATATTAATAGAGGCTTTATACACCTTTATCCCCACAAAATATCACATCTTATAGTTTTCATCCCTCTTCAACAATATTAACGTCTAAACTTGGTGTGTTGTAAATTTATTCCATAAACAATGCAACCCATCACAAATTTTATCCTTCTTTTGTTCCAAAGTTTCAAAGCATTATATATGTTGGAATTTAAATGTTACTAGTACTTTATTTTTTGAATAAATAAATCAATGAATTCTTCAAAATTGGTGTGCATGGCATATGTGGCATTTCAAAAAAAATCCTCTTGATGGCTCTTAACTTTTTATTAGCACATCTATTGCATAGATGTTGATATGGAGTCCTACGATGATCATGCACAACTCAATGTCCTCCATAAAAATAAATTTTGTTGTTTCTATCATAGCTTGTGTTGATTACCTTTTTATAGGTACTTGAAGGGTTGTGTCAAGGATGATGAGACATTAGATGTCAACATGGTTTTTCCATACACTATATGATACCCAAAGCAATAATCTACGAAGTTTCTTATGTGGGGTATTCTAAATTTAATATTCACACAATCCATAAGATTAAACTCAAAGTTAACTAGACTCCCTTTGTTGTATTTACCAATAATTTCTCCCTCTAAATGTTGCTCGATTGTTTTTCCCAATTGTTGTATGTTTTCTTGACTTTTTGCAAGTCTGCAAGTGCCAAAATTGATAGCATTTACAACATAATGTAGGTTAAGAATGGCATCAAACCTATTTTAATAGTGTTTTTAGAAGACTAATAACTCTACTTGGAAGTCAATGTCTATTATATATAACATTACTTGCGAGAAAGTCTGTCGCCACCTCACCCTTACACTTGTTAATAGTCTTCATCGATAGTTTTGTCATATTCTCGTCATGGAAATTTCTTGATTAGAGAATATTCCAATAATTAAATCCACATTTTCATTGATTTCAACTATCGAGTTAGTATATTATCTCCATTATATTTCATCTATCTACTATAAGCCTCAAGAGGTTTACTATAATAGAAACTTTATTAATCAATGATTAAATTATATATGTTTTCACCAATTGAAACCTCCCATATTTCTTATATGATTAATATATAATGTTATGAAATCATAAATGTGATCAATTTTTAATTCTTAATAAATTTAAAATGATTTCTTGAAATCTTTATTGGTCCCTATTTTTTGTTAGGTTCATGGAAGGGCCCATGGTAAATGGATCTAGTTTTTTAACTATTTTATTGGTAATTACACTATGCACAACATGTTAAAACCAATGCATAATGTAAATATTTGTAATTATAGTAGAGACAATGATAAGTACATATTTAAAATATGGCAAAATATATATTTAGATATTTTAAACTTGATAAAGGAGGTTAATATAGAAATACCTTGTTTTGACTTATTTGTTCATTGTCGGAAGCTAAAATTAGTGGAAAATAAGTCTAAACAACAAAATGAACAAAACTCATAAACTATTTCGCAAACAAAGAACTTCAATAACAGGATCAAAATCGATGGACTGATGGTGACCCCTTTCCCATGATTATAACCACTACTAAAAAAGTGACCTTTAATTAATTTTAGAACTTCAATTCATTAAGAGTTGCTTTGATAGAGGCAAATGATTGGGAACCCTGATTTACTTGATCTGCTGATGTGTAAAAATGTTTGATTTAATTTTCCTTCGATTTTTTATTGAAATTTTCATAGTGTCATAAGAATATAAATGTACAAGGTTAGTGGCCCAAGCACCCTCTTGAGTGGTTGCAACTATATATCACGACACTCGTAATCAAGACTTAATGTAGTTTTAGTGATTTATGAATATTCCCAAACCAAAATGAGAGAGGACTTTATGTCATCTCCCTAGATATTTAAATGCAACTATATGCTTCACTATGACCTTCTCTTGGTATAAGTGTGATGACACATGATAGACAAGGGAACAATTGGATCAATGTACAGACTCCTTTAATAAATATGCAAAACTATTGATACGACTTGATAAATTTACATGAGAGACTTGGCTTGTAAGAGATCGAAATGATACGAATTGATGATAAAATGGCTAAGGGTACATTTTTATATATAGGCTTCACAAGGGTATGTTTACACATATGCTTACCATAAAAGATAGTGAAAGATAACAATCACAACATGTAAAACATGTAAAATGACCTAAAGAACCCATAAGACAAAGGGACATAATATTGGGTCCAATGAATATGACCCGGGATAGAATCATGGGCTAATTTTAACCCATGAAAAATCCTAAATTAGTGTCATGGACACTTTGGGAACATTTAATGTTATTCATGGGCCAAAAAATAACTAGTACATAAGGTTTCAAACATTTCAAATTAGATGGAGGTATTATCATTGACCTAAAATGAATAGGAAGTCAATTTTTAAGTAAAACCTAAGATAAGTGATAATAATATGGGGGCCAACATAAGGGAAAGTGTGCTAAAAATATCCAAATATGTGCACTTGATTATGTGATAAATCATGACAAAACCACAATGGAAAAAGGTGTTATACCAAATTTAGGTTTTTAAACAATGCCCACTTCGATGCATGTGCATGAATGTGATATAAATTGATCAATATTACTCTTGATAGCTTTTGGTTAATCACGTTTCAATAATTCATTTATATGAAAGTATTACATTTATATTAAAGATATCTCCTACAAACAAGGAGATATTCATCCTCCTCTTATCCCCCACAATCTCTCATTCTATTATATCATCTACATTATCTCCTAAATACTAGAGAGGTGAGTTGTGATAATCACAACCCACATACAATTATTTTCACACAATTAATAAACTATCTATTTAATCACATGTATATTAAATTAACCCTTACATGTGAGTACTAAACAAGAAATACCTATCATTCTCCCCCTTAGTGCTCACATGAAGAGAAGAAGCACATGGATTAAAAACTCTATATTACCCCCCCTAAAATTTTGACATGCAAACATTAGGTTCACCCGATAATGTGTTTGATTTTACAAAGAGAGGATGTGTGTGTTTTATTGAAAATTGCCTTTAGGCTTATTCGATGATTTTAACTAATGATGAAGGACACATATAACATAGATAATAACAACTATCAATGTGGATTTTAACCACTTATTTTAGATTGACCAAAAAACACAATACTGACTAAGACAATGAACTATTACTAAGACAACTTTAATTGCAATAACTTTTTTTTAACTAAAAACTTTAATAATAATAATAATAATAATAAAATAATAGACTTGTTTAATAATGATTGACACATAACCTAATAACAATGACTCTATAAGTTAAAAATAACATATAAAAACTGTAAACAAGATTTAAAGATGATAAAAAATAACTACTAAATACAAAACAAACTACAATATAAAACCTAAACACTTTAAAATAGTGAAAAACTAACCCTTTTTTTTATAACTATTAAAAATAACAAAAAAACTATTCATAACCAAACTTAAAACCTACACACCTAAAAAATCAACTAAACATTAAACAAACAACCAAAACAGTGAGTTTTTTAAAATTATTTTTGAGGTGAAATAAAATGGTGGTGATTTCAATGAAAATTTTGTGTGTTGGGCAAGTATGGAGGATTTAAAAGTATTATTCTCAGACAAAGAATGGTATGTGAGCTGAGTCAAGCTATTTATGTACATGTATGTATATGTATGTGTGTGTGTACATGCATACATACATAATGTGTGTGTGTGTAATGTAGACAATGAATATAATGGAAATGAAAAATGAATTATGGAAATATTGAATGGAGTGGAAGTAGAGAGGAGAATGCATGTGAATGGTGATTGTCAATAAATGTGCACATGTTCTTCATTGTAATTTATTTGAAGTATGCAAGCAAGGTGGATGGTTAAGATATGGAATTTTTATGTGGGCTGCACTACATAGTAATTGTACCATTTTGATGTAAAAACAATTGAATGGAGGGCAAACAGAGAGGTCTAAAGGAACTTGAACTAATACCTATGATGTAAATTGATCGAGATTGTTGTCCCCCAAAAATATCACTCATTTTTGGGACAACATTTGAACTATTTTGGTCCTACATACCAAAATCCTCTCTTCCCCTTTCAAAAATTGTTCTGAGCATTCGGGTTCTTCATTTTTCAAAGCTTTTCCAGAAATATACGGACTCTGTAGGCTTGAATCTACAGACTCTGCAGGAGGAAAATATACGAACTCTGCAGGCCAAGTTCTACGAGCTTCGCATGTTGATTTCTATGGACTCTGCAGGAAAGAAGCAAGCTCTCAACACTTAGGCGAGTTCAACGGGTTCAACGACCAATTGGTTCAACGCGTTTGGTGCAAAAAATCAAAAAGACTTATCCAAATAACGAATAATGAACCGATTGAACCATTGAACCGTTGAACCAAAGTTGGTTCAATTGGTAGGTTCAAGGGGCTACCCCAAAGACAAAGAGGCAAGTGCCCTTACAGAGGGCAGGCAACATTGGTTCGAAGGTTAAAGAAAGGATAAAATTCCTTCAAATTTGTTCAAAGGCCCAAAAGGAACAATTCTTTCAGACTTTTTTTCTGATGGAAATGATTAAGTGAAGAGGCCGAAAGAATTATTTTGGGAAAACTTTTATCGAAAAAATGTTAAGGCAAAATTCCTTCAATTATTTTGTCCGAAGGAATTCTTTCGGGCTTTTTGTCCGAAGGAAAAGCTCAAAAGCCAAAAGCCCACCGAAGATGCAAGAACCCGCCAGAGATGTTAAAGCCCGAAGGTCGCATGAAAAATCCTGAAGGGTAGATACGCTTGCGGGGGACACCTGATGTTAGAAAAAGAACCTTTTCCAAGGACTCGAAGGGACACCTTCCCTTAGAGACATTCCAAAGGTTAAACAAAGACATAGAAAGGAACCTTCACAGACTTAGACAAAAAAGGGCTTCAAAGGATGAACTAAATGAATCGATTGAACCATTGAACCAAAAAGTTCAACGAGTTCACAGGTTCAAAGGTTCAACCAAAGCTTAGAAAGATAAAGGAAATAGTGATTGAGCAAGACACATAATGAACCAATAAATCAATTGAACCTTGAACCGAAAGAGTTCAAAGTTCAATGGTTCATAGGTTCAAAAGTCCAAAGGCGGCCTCAGTCAAGGAAAAAGAAGCAAACAAGTGGTTTAACAGATGGTTCAACCAAGAAGTGAAGAAGCGATTGAACCAAGAAGCGATAAAACAAAAGAGACAGAATGAACCAATGAACTGATGAACTTTCAATGGCTCAATGGGTTCAAGGTTCAACATGGTTCAAGCAATTGGCAACCATTGATGGTCCCGTGGATGTCAAATTTAAAGGGATATCCATGGAAATTCAAATAAAGTGTGGAATTTAAAGAAAGAATCAAGCGATCGACTGAAAAGAGAGCCCGAAGACTCAAATTGCTATAGGGAAGAGAAGATCGATGCAAAGGACTAGAAATATCTCCAAAAGATTTATTTCTAGTAGGTGAAACAGTGGATCGAGTAGACTTCTGAGTGCACCAAACCAAGGATGTGACCTATTTTTCTTCCATGGAGTAAAGACAAATTGGAAAAGGACCAGACGGTCCATACCAAGGAAGGAACATATTAGATGAAGGGACACACCATAGTTATGGTAGTGCACTATTCTCAACATGGTCTTTCCAGACAAGACTGAAGGTGCATTGAAGATGTTGACTATAGCATGGGCCATCCCATGGAAAAAAGTGACAATCCTTGCATAGTTGCGATAATATTGTAATATCTCTCATTTGTAAAGGAGATCTTCCCCTTACTAGAAGTGAAACTCTACCCAAATTGAAAGGCATTACTGAGACTTTGAGCTTAGATTATAGTTCATATTTCTTTAATTGAATGAGAAAGCAAGTTACTTGCAGACTTTGTACTGTTATAGCTTGTGCTACATTAGGAGATTGTTCTTATGTTTGTCTTCTAAAAACATTCTTGTTTATTTGATTTAACAAGCAAAACTAGTGGAGGTGATAAGGAAGGTGTCCTGAAGCCAACTACTTTCAGACTTTACGCTGTCATAGTTGTCTTCAGTGTGTGTTTTTCCTTTTCTTTCTATGTTGAGGATTCTAGGATGACTTTGTGCCCCCATTATCCTTTACGTTATACTCTTTGGGTAGTTGAGGTGGAAACTTTGTGTTCTATTTCATCCTGCTGGTTATTACACCCTTAGTCACTAGTTACTTTTACTACCTGAAAGAAACTCCTGTTGTTTCCTGCAAGAACACTTTTGAAAGAAGAGAAGTGCCTTCAGTGTTTCCACCAAGATTTTCTCCTTTGTCTGTGAGCATCATCTCTGAAAGAAGAGAGATGGATGATGTATTCTGCCCCTGTGTCTTACTTTCTACTTATATATATAGTGTATAGCCTCTGCATATTTAATCAAGAACCTCCCTTTGATGAGAGGAGAGATTTTTCCCCTTTGGATGTGGTAAACTTGCAACATTAGACAACCAATCCCCCTATGTTGTGGTGATAGGAACTATTTTGGTCACCAGTTATCTGGCTAACAAAATATTCACCCAACAGTTTTTGGCAACTCCGCTAGGGACACAGTAATTTTGTGTAATTTGGAACCTCAAGTTTCAGATTGAAACATCACCTGTGTCTTACCCATAATCATTATAACCCTTATCCATTACATATCTTGGTGACTCCGTTCCATGTCTTACCCATTATCATTATAGCCTTACCATCTTCCTCTATCTCCATTATTTTATCTGGTCTGCAAAACCAGAGCTGCTGGGAAAGAGTGCACATTTTGAAGCCTCAAGCTGAAGCAAGGCCAGTTCTTTTCCATATTTGTTCTACAATCTGGCCACTCCACCCAAATTTGTTATCCCTATTTTTTATAATTAAATCATGGCAGTTCAAGGCCCTTGGGGTAACTCATTTGGCCCACTCAACTTGACTCCACCTCTGCATGAACTTCCACGCAGCTCAAGAAAGAACTTCTCAAAATTATTTGGAGATGGGAGAGTTCACCCTGATGAACACATTACAGCGTTCAACATAGCTTGTGGTGTGATAGGGGTGGAATTTGAAGACGTGGCAATCAAGATTTTTGTGGAGACCCTATAAGGTGCTGTTGTAGAGTGGTTCTACCATATGCAGGCTCGATCAATGACAGACTGGAATACCCTAAAAGCCAAGTTCGAAGCAAGGTTTAAGCCTGTAGAGGATGCACATGCTTTGCTGGCCCAGCTCACTCAGATGAAGAAGGAACCTCATGAGCCTATGAGGGATTTTATTGCCAAGTTCAACAAGTTGAGGCACAGGATTCCCATGGTCGCCCAGTCGACACCTCAGAATCTCAAATGCTTCTTCATCAACTCACATCTACATGAAGTGAGTTTTTTGTTGAGATGGGCTAGACACATAGACCTTGAGGCTGCTTAAGACTTGGCTACTAAGCTAGAAGATGAACTTATCTTGGCAGGGAAGATAAGGAGAGATCTTAACAGAGGCAAACCCTCTTCATCTTCTGAATACTCACCCACAGTCACCACTGACCCAATGTGCAAAAGCTGGCAAATGAACTGCTAGCCTTGATAAGGCAAATGGCACAAGGTATGTCTTCTGCTCCTCCATATAGAGATGTACCAAGGAGGACATTCCCCAATCAGCCATATCAGGGCAATGCTGCTAGAAGTCAAGGGCAACCAAATCATCTTCCTCCCCCACAGAGGAACCTTGCCCTTGAAGCACCTCCAACCAACTCAGCAGTTGGATATCTGGAAACAGAACATGTTTCCTCTTTCCAACCTGAGTTTGAGCAATAAAATGGTGTTGATCTCTTCAGGGAGGACCTAGAAGAATTAGTTGGTGACTCCCACATTGGTTTCCTGAATTACCAAGATGAACCCAGAAGTGAAAGTAAAGCAGTCGAAGGATCATACGCAGTATTCACCCAGTCTAAGAATCAGTCAGCCCAGCAAGCTCATAAAGAAAGAATAGAAGAGCGAGCTCATCCTACAATCTCAATTGCTAAGTGAGGAACCACTTTGCCTTTCCAGTCAAAGGACTCAGTGATTTTTAAGAAGGTTAGTACATCAAACATCTCTACACCTTCTACTTTAACTTCATAGATCAGTCCTCTCCCTCCCAAAAACCAAAAGGATGAACTCCCATCCTCTCTTCCAAGTCCATCTTATTCATTTGACATGATTGATCATGTCAAGAAATCTGAAATTCAAATGACTGAGTTTGAATCCCTGCAAGCGAATCTTGAGCAGTTAAACATTGGTGAAGAGCTAGGTGTGGACCTGACTGAAGCAAAGATTATGGTCACCCAAATGTCATCCCTTGCTACTCAAATTTTGTTTGAGCCTTCAGGCAGGAGTAATTACTCAACCACAGAGGATGCTCATGTCTCAGCTGATCAAAGTCCCGTGGTTGGAAATCCAAGATTTGATCCAAATCAAGCATCATAAGAATTGGTAGTGCACAATACAAATCAAGAAGGATTTTCCATCTCTGATGAAGAAAAATCAAATAGAAGATCAGCTTTCGATGATGCTTAGATCCTAGAATCTGATGGCAACAATTCTTCCACTCATGTTGGATGCATATCTCTATTGCTCAGATTGAAGACTGCTCAAGATGAAGAGATAGAACTCCTTCACACCAAAGGAGATGTTGAGCTGATTGTTTGTCAGGGGTTTAATGCTGACAATCAAAATATGTGTTGGACTGAACCAGTAGAACAACAAGCTATGGTGGTGGACCATACTGCTGTGCTCCAAAATTAGCAAAAGGAACTCTGCATAGGGAGAACAAGGAGTTATGGTTTTTAGTTTGAAGACCATGTCCTACCATGGAGCAAGAAGAAGAAAAGGCCAAGAGGAAGATGCAAAAAATTGGTTTCCTGGTGGAGAGTTCCATTCACCAGTCACCATTTCTAGGGACAAAATAGTTTCCTACTAGTTTATCAGGATGGCATCCCCTTTTCTTTGTCCCACGATAAGCAGCATTTGAAGTACTTCGATTCTTGAAGTATCAGATAAGTTCACCTGTACATATATATATTTGTATAATTTTTTTCCACTTTGTGTTGTTCATTTTCATTTTTTTGAGCCTTTCTTTTTGGGTAGCATGACTCCATAGCCCAATGGCATACTTTAAGGCACTGGAGATTCTAGTTTCTACTCCCCTCAGCTATTCCAAGTTGTCATCTGAAGGTAGTTCCCCAACAGGAGCCAACTATTGTCCCCCAAAAATATCACTCATTTTTGGGACAACATTTGAACTATTTTGGTCTTACAGACCAAAATCCTCTCTTCCCCTTTCAAAAATTGTTTTGAGCATTCAAGTTCTTCATTTTTCAAAGCTTTTCTAGAAATCTATGGACTCTATAGGCTTGAATCTACGAACGCTATAGGCTTGAATCTACGAACGCTATAGGCTTGAATCTATGGACTCTGTAGGAAGAAAATCTACAGACTCTGTAGGTCAAGTTCTATGAGCTTTGCATGTTGATTTCTACAGACTCTACAGGAAAGAAGCAAGCTCTCAACACTTAGGTGAGTTCAACAAGTTCAACAACCAATTGGTTCAATGTGCTTGGTGCAAAAGATCAAAAAGACTTAGCCAAATAACAAAGAATGAATTGATTGAACCATTGAACCGTTGAACCAAAGTTGGTTCAATTGGTAGGTTCAAGGGGCTGCCCCAAAGCCAAAGAGGCAAGTGCTCTTACGGAGGGCAGGCAACATTGGTTTGAAGGTCAAAGAAAGGACATAATTCCTTTGGATTTATTCAAAGGCCCAAAAGGAACAATTCTTTCAAACTTTTTGTCTGTTGGAAATGATTAAGTGAAGAGGCCGAAAGAATTCTTTCAGGAATACTTTTCTCATAAAAATGTTAAGGCAAAATTCCTTCAGATTTTTTATCCGAAGGAATTCTTTCAGGCTTTTTGTTCGAAGGAAAAGCCTGAAAGCCAAAAGCCCATCGAAGATGCAAGAACCCACCAGGGAAGTTAAAGCCTGAAGGTCGCATGAAAAATCTTGAAGGGTAGATACCCTTGTGAGGGACACCTAACATCCAAAAAAGGACCTTTTCCAAGGACTCGAAGGGACACCTTCCCTTCAGGATGTTCCAAAGGCTGAACAAAGATGTAGAAAGGAACCTTCACAGACTTAGACAAAAAAGGGCTTCAAAGGATGAACTAAATGAGCTGATTGAACCAAAAAGTTCAACGAGTTCATAGGTTCAAAGGTTCAACCAGAGCTTAGAAAGATAAAGGAAGCAGTGATTGAGTGAGACACAAAATGAACCAATTGTCAGGGAACCTAGAACAATAAACATGCTCTGGTCCCACTATGTCAGGATCTTGCTCTACCAATTAGAGCACATATGATTACTTCTTGTATTAGCAACTAAACACAGAATTTAGTCAGAATCAATAAGTAACTAGAAATATGAAACAACACAGGAATTGAGAGACAATACACAATTGTATTAATAATCACTCAAAAGAATATACAATAAGGAAGATGCCACTTCTTCCTCCACCTCAAAGGTTCACCACACCTCAAGACCTTCTTCCCTCTCTCTCTTGGTCACAACAATCAACTCCAATACAGAATTGATGTTCACCTCTCTAACCAGTCAGTAACACGTTGCCAGTACACCAAGTACACAATCGTACTCCAAGTAGATCTCCTGCTCTCTGCTGCTACCTGCAAATCACTAGACCTTACTCACCATTGTAGATCTCCTATAGAAAGTCATGCACACATGCTGACCAAGATCATACACATATGGAGAACCCTACTGATTCTCCAAACCAGTACCCACCTTGGTACTGTGGCACTAGGAGGAACGCACCATTGCTCTCTTCTCTCTGAATGAGCTTATTGCTCTCTTACTCACTAGCTACAAGTTTACAATACAGCCCATGAGTCCATATATAGATCTCATGCTTACAATAATTATACTACCTTAATTACAATAATTAGACATGCAACTCAAGACTAAGACAAGCCTTCAACATGCAAACTAACAGTCTCAAAATAGACTCTCCGAAATCAACATGCAAACTGCCTGTTCTCGCACAGGCTGTCGACATCGGCTCCTCCATGACCGATGTCGGCCGACTGGTAACCGACGCCGATTGCTTCCTCACTGCCATCTAACCAACGTCAATTGATCAGACTGACACCGGTTTCCCTGCAACTAATTCTGCAACTCCTCGTAACTCTGCATCCTCCGTAACTTCTCCTGTTTGCATCTTGATGAAGCTTTTAGCTCCACAACCTAATAATCTCCCACTTGGAGATAAATAGCTGCACCTGTACCTATACCTATACACTGTCTAAATTATTCCCTAGCTTGTATTCCTCTTCAAGATCAATCTTGAAGACCAACCACCACAAAACCTGTGATGCTACACCCGTCATTCAAGTAACCTGCCACATCCGAACCTACATAACCATGTAGTGAAGAACTTGACCCTGCATAACAAGAATCCCTGCTGCTGGTCCCACTAAACTGCCCTCCAGTACTCCTTCCCCAAATTGGCTCAATACTTTCTGACAACCCCCACTGCTTGGGAAAACTTAGGTCTACACTAGACCTCATGTGATTTCGAACATTGTTCCAAGCTAAGCTTGAACTGTCCAGCCCTTGGTGTGCTTTCTGATTCTGCATCCTGCATCATGAACCCTGCCAACACCGTCTTCACATCAGCTCCCACTAGAGATAAAATCTCCATGTCTCTTATGCCAAAGAATTTCACTGCTCTAAATTCTTCCTGACACACCTCTAAACTAACCTTACCCTTAGCTCAACAAATCCCTGTATGTACAAAACCTGCTAGTAAATTACCCACATACAGTAACTGGATAATGTCGCGACTCATCATCCACCTGGGAAGACAAAATCACAATAGTTACACTGACATTGACTGAAGCCATGCTTAGTCATCCACCTGTCAAAACCTGTACCACTGTCCTGCAGCTTCCTCAAGACCATGTGCCTTGGCCTTCCGTCTCACGTATCCATCCACTCTCTTCTTTAACTTGGGAATCCATTCCATCTCTCAGTGCTTACTTCTAGCTGACAACTCTACCAACAAATACCTATTTGGTTCTTCTCCAAGGACTCACACTCCTCATCCATGCCAAGCTCCCACTGTATCTAGATTCTACCTACATTGCTTCTTTGCATCTTCCTGGTTCTTGACCATCAGTAAGCAATATAAAGAAGGTGAACAACAAAAATGAGGTTCACTTACCCTCTCTGACCTTGACATGAGCGTTTGAGACTTGTTGATAGTTTGTTGTTCACCCACCATCCGTACCAGTGATTGATCTCGGCCATCTCCCAGTCTACTCCTGACCGATGTCAGCTCCCTGTACTGACCTTGACTATCGACGTCATTTCCCTGGCTAATGTCGGTGTCCCTCCTACTGACGCCGGTGTCTCTCCTGCTGACGTCGATTCCTTCATGACCGATGTCGGTCTTACTTCTATCGACGTCAGTTGCTGTCTGAGTGATGTCGGTACTTGTGTTCATCTATGAGTGATAACTTTTTACCTACGAGCTCTCCATGGATTAAAACCCTGATCGAATCAACCAAGCCCTGCTCAAAATAATTCAATTTCCTCACCTGATCTCTGTCCGTCATCTCCTCCATGAACACCAAGGCTTTCCAGTTCTTTAGCTTGTCAAAAACATCTATCTTCCACTTAAGAACCTGCATTCCCCTCCTACATATGTGACCAAGCCTACGAAGCCACATCTCTATAACAAAAGGTGAATCAATAATATAAGTAGATAGATAAAGGATACCTACTTTCTTACCACCATCTAATTTAAGTGCATCCACTGTGAGAGTTACAGTGCATCTCCCATCACCCAAATTTCTTGAAGAAATTAGACTCATCTCCAAGATTGGTACCTGCATGACTTCCTTCAACCACTGTGTGTCATCCGTCTGTAATTTCAGCTTCACTTCCCCTTCGTCAATAATCTGACAAGGCTCTCCAACCCCTAAATAAATCTCTCCAAAGTCTCCAAAGGCATACCTATGAAAAGATGCTCTATTTCAGGCTGCATGGAAAGAGGCAAAAGAATCTGTAAACAAAGATTCCACTTTATCTAGAACATCCTGTGTAACATCACCTGCAACATATGCTTCTACGCGTTGATTTTCTGTCGACCAATAATCTCTTTTTACCTGCTCTTTCTTTCCATCAATCAGACCATTCATGCTATTCAGTTTCTCCATTCGTAGCTTACTTTCTTCTGCCATTGCTATACTCCCACTCAATTTGAAACCCCTATGAGTGCCCTGTAATCAAAAACACTACCAGATCTAAACCACCTGTTAGTCAACCCAACCAAAAGCTCTGATACCACTTGTTGGTATCAGCTCTTGAACCTACAACCTAGGCTCTGATACCACTTGTCAGGGAGCCTAGAACAATAAACATGCTCTGATCCCACTGTGTCAGGATCTTGATCTACCAATTAGAGCACATATGATTACTTCTTGTATTAGCAACTAAACATAGAATTTAACCAGAATCAATAAGTAACTAGAAATATGAAATAACACAGGAATTGAGAGACAATACACAATTGTATTAATAATCACTCAGAAGAATATACAATAAGGAAGATGCCACTTCTTCCTCCACCTCAAAGGTTCGTCACACCTCAAGAAATTCTTCCCTCTCTCTCTTGGTCACAACAATCAACTCCAATATAGAATTGATGTTCACCTCTCCAACCAATCAGTAACACGCTGCCAATACACCAAGTACACAACCGTACTCCAAGTAGATCTCCTGCTCTTTGCTGCTACCTGCAAATCACTAGACCTTACTCACCATTGTAGATCTCCTATAGAAAGTCATGCACACATGCTGACCAAGATCATACACATACGAATAACCCTACTGATTCTCCAAACCAGTACCCACCTTGGTACTGTGGCACTAGGAGGAACGCACCATTGCTCTCTTCTCTCTGAAGGAGCTTATTGCTCTCTTACTCACTAGCTACAAGTTTACAATACAGCCCATGAGTCCATATATAGATCTCATGCTTACAATAATTAGACTACCTTAATTACAATAATTAGACACGCAACTCAAGACTAAGACAAGCCTTCAACATGCAAACTAACAGTCTCAAAATAGACTCTCCAGAATCAACATGCAAACTGCCTGTTCTCACACAGGCTGTCGACGTCGGCTCCTCCATGACCGATGTCGGCCGCCTAGTAACCGATGCCGGTTGCTTCCTCACTGCCATCTGACCGACGTTGGTTGATCAGACTGACACCGATTTCCCTGCAACTGATTCTGCAACTCCTCGCAACTCTACATCTTTCGTAACTTCTCCTATTTGCATCCTGATGAAGCTTTTATCTCTACAACCTAACACCAATGAACCGATTGAACCTTTAACTGAAAGAGTTCAAAGTTTAATGGTTCATAGGTTCAAAAGTTCAAAGGTGGCCTCAGTCAAGGAAAAAGTAACAAACAAGTGGTTCAATAGATGGTTCAACCAAGGAGTGAAGAAGTGATTGAACCAAGAAGCAATAGAACAAAAGAGACAGAATGAACCAATGAACTTTCAATGGTTCAATGGGTTCAAAGTTCAACATGGTTCAAGCAGCTGGCAACCATTGACGGTCCCATGGACGTCAAATTTAAAGGGATATCCATGGAAATTCAAATAAACCATATAATTTAAAGAAATAATCAAGCAGTCGACTGAAAAGAGAGCCCGAAGACTCAAATTGCTATAGGGAAGAGAAGATTGATGCAAAGGACTAGAATATCTTTGAAAGAGTTATTTCTAGTAGGTGAAACAGTGGATCGAGTAGACTTCTGAGTGCACCAAACCAAGGATGCAACGTATTTTTCTTTCATGGAGTAAAGACAAATTGGAAAAGGACTAGATGGTCCATACCAAGGAAGGAACATATTAGATGAAGGGACACGCCATAGTTATGGTAGTGCACTATTCTCAGCATAGTCTCTCCAGACAGGATTGAAGGCGCATTGAAGACGTTGACTGCAACATGGGCCATCCCATGGAAAAAAGTGCCAATCCTTGTGTAGTTGCTATAAGATTGTAATATCTCTCATTTGTAAAGGACATCTTCCCCTTACCAAAAGTGAAACTCTGCCCAAATTGAAAGGCATTACTGAGACTTTGAGCTCAGATTGTAGTTCATATTTCTTTGTTTGAATGAGAAAGCAAGTTACTTGCAGACTTTGTGTTGTTATAACTTGTGCTACATTAGGAGATTGTTCTTATGTCTGTCTTCTGAAAGCATTCTTGTTTATTTGATTTAACAAGCATAACTAGTGGAGGCAATAAGGAAGGTGTCTTGAAGCCAACTACTTTCAGGCTTTGTGCTTTCATATTTGTCTTCAATGTGTGTTTTTCCTTTTCTTTCTGTGTTGAGGATTTTGGGATGACTTTGTGCCCCCATTATCCTTTGTGTTATACTCTTTGGGCAGTTGAGGTGGCAACTTTGTGTTTTGTTTCATCCTGTTGGTTACTGCGCCCTTTGTCACCAGTTACTTTTACTACCTGAAAGAAACTCCTGCTATTTCCTGCAATAACACTTCTAAAAGAAGAGAAGTGCCTTTAGTGTTTCCACCAAGATTTTCTCCTTTGTCTATGAGCATCATCTCTGAAAGAAGAGAGATGGATGATGTATTCTACCCCTGTGTCTTACTTTTTGCTTATATAAATAGTGTATAGCCTCTGCATATTTAATAGGGAACCTCCCCTTGATGAGAGGAGAGATTTGTCCCCTTTGGATGTGGTAAACCTAGAACATTGGATGACCAATCTCCCTATGCTATGGTGATAGAAACTATTTTGGTCACTAGTTAGTTGGCTGACAAAATATTCACCCAACAGAGTTTACTCTAAATAACTTTTGGCCATTCATAATTCAACAAATCATTCATATTAAAATATTACATTTATAGTGAGGATATCTCCTACAAACAAGGAGATCTTTCTCATCTTCTCATCTCCCATAATCTCTCATTTTATCATATCCTCTACAATCTCTCCTAAACACCAGTGAGGTGAGTTATGAAAATCACAATTTGCATATAATTATTCTCACATAATTACATCAATTATTTATTTAAAATACCTAAAAAAATGCATATATACTTATCAAAGTAAAATAATATTAAGAACATACTTGAATATGACTTGATAGGGATGGAAGGATGAAGATAATGAAATTCTTGATTAGGTGCACCCATACTTTGTCATCCATGAATATAGTGTACATGCAAATAAACATGAATACATGTAATTACATAATGTCTTGATGATTCAATAATTTCATTTTGAATTAATAATTAATGTAAAATGAAATAGATAAATATAAAAATAATCAAGGAATGAATAGACCTAATGGTAGATGTGAACCATATTTTCACTCTTGGGAATGTTGGTGTTAAATTTTAGAATTATAACTTCAAGATCCTTGGGGTAAGCTTAGTGGGGAAACTCCACTTCTTGATTAAGGAACTAGATATCTAGAAATTCTTGGTATTTCTCGGTAAATCTTGGTAGATCTTAGTAAATCTTGGTAAGTCTTGGTAAATCTTATTAGCTCATGGTAAATCATAGTCTAAAAATATGAATGTGATTGTAGAATAACTGGATAGATACAACCCTTTTAGGTGAGGGATTGGTACATGTTCTTGTATATCACTTATTTCAAAATAAAAAGTCATGTGTATCACATTTTATCATTAAAAAAATAGTCAAAGCTATTAAAATATTTGAAGACACATTGTAAACACATGTATGTAGCTATAGAAATATATAATCATGTAAAGCTCCATCTAGTAGTATGGGACTCATGGGAGGATGAGCTATAGATATGTGATCCATGTTGAGGTGGAAATAGGAGGGAGAAGTGACAAATAATATGCCCCAATAATATGTGGTGAGGAGGAAAAAATATATGTCTCATTGTATGAAGATGCCTCAATATATACAAGATTTGATAGTAGATACATCATATGTGATAACCATAATGTGACTAGGTGTAAGGAGGATAATGTGAGGTCTAAATATAATAAATGCAAGATCAATAGACACATGGGCGTAATAATATACACATGCATAAGTAAGATATCATTGATACAACTCATGAAAAATTTATGGTGTGATGTTCCCAATGACAATAAGTAAAGTAGGTATACACCAATGTAATAGTATAACATATTCAATAGCATAAGGCATAATCAATGAATATCATGAGGATTATGTGGTTATGATGCCCCAAATGGAAGTGTATAGGTATTAAAGTCTGGAAATGGTAATTATTTGTAACATCTGGTGATATAAGAGCATTGATGTAGCTCCCCAAATGGCTAGATCTAGGTGATAAGCTTAATAAGGAGAGGGAGAAATGACATGCCCCTAAAAGGGTGAAATATAGTAATGAAACACACACATGAAATGGTCATATGGCCTAGTAGATGCATGATAGAGACCATGGAAAAATATGAAACATGCATAATATATCACAAGTAGTAGTGTGTATAATATGGATCATCGAACCAAGCATAAGATATCCCATTTATAGTGTGCATGATATGGATCATGACACCAAGTAGAGGATATCACAAGTACTAGTGTGCATGATATAGATCAAGGCACAAAACATAGGCTATCACATAGTGTAGGCAAATAAATCACACACAACCATATAACCACACACAGTGAATGTACCCATCAAACAAACAATGACATATAAATGAAACGACATGACAACTAAAAGATCAATCTACACATAATAATGGATAATATACTGATAGAAACGTGAAAAATCACACACAAGTACAAGCATGCACATGTAGGAAAACATGCATGCAAAAAATAGGAAATGTATATATTTCACCCTATTTTTGTTTTAGGTGAATTATTATTAATGACAAGGTTAACTGATTACACAAATAAGGTCTACCATTTATCAATGAAAAACATTGATTCCAAATCTATCTTAGTGGTAAATAATATTAAATATACAAAATGAAAATGTTGAATTGAAACTTGAACTTAAAAGAAAAGCAAATGCAAAGGAATAGTCACACACATGATACAAATTTATGATTTTAATGTGGATCTGGACTATGCAAACCTAGAGTTGAGTATGTACCAAATTTACAGTTTGATTTCATAAAAATGAGAACATCGGTTGCATCATTTACGTCAAGGGAAATAATGACAATAACCTATTTTGAACTTTATTTTTGTCCTCCTACACTATTCATATAACATGCTCGCTTTTATAATCTAAATTTTCATGTCTCTATTTGTAGTTAGACATTGAGACTATTTGTACTTGCACTTTGTATAATCGATGGACATAAGTGTTTGATTTTGATCTTCAATGGTATTGACCTAGCTTGTCAAAAAAACCATAATGCAAGAGGATAAGGGAAGAAGTAGTTGGGTCAGACAACCATTACGGAACTACACTACATATCGTGCATGCCAAAATCATACCCCTTGTAGTTCATGTGTTGTGCAAATGGAGAAATCAAGTAAGGTCTTCAACCTCCTATTCCCTGAGTGTGAGATGTAACTAAATACACATTCACCTAGCCTTATTTGGTACATGATCTGATCCAAGTCCTTGAGCAGTAATAAATCAATGTAGACTATGCGTAAACTTAATAATTGAATGATTAGCAATATACACCCTTTAGAAACTTCTTAGGAACCTCAATAATCCTTATTTTGTTTTTTAAATGCTTATAACTAATTTATATATATAATTTTCTCATGTTTGAATTAAATACATATTAGCATGTAAAATATGATAAATAAAAAGGCAAACAACCAAGAAATAAATCTAAGCATTGAAAGGATGCGACCATGGGATAAGAGGCCCACAAAAACAAACAATATAAATATAATGGGTTCACCATTTCTGCCAAGGGTGAAATCAGAAGGATTAAAATTTTCATCTTAGAAGAAACAAATGCAAACATAGAGAGGACAAAGAAAATATGCCCATGGGCATAAAAGGACCAATAAAAAATGACAAATAGAAAATAGGACCACATGATTGAACAAAGAGGAAGGAGAGAGATGAAAACACATAAAAAAAACATGAAAAAAATATAAACACATCATAATAACAATGCTTGTACCAAAATTTAGTGTCTACATAATGGCCTTACTTTGATGTTTGTGTGAGAGAGTGTTGATTTGCCCTAGGGAGAGAAGGGGGAAGTTTTTGTCATGCATCCATTCACACCTTATCTACTTTATAAATTTTAGTACACCTGTCAACAATGGTTATTTTCCAATAAGTAATGAATATCATATTTTTGCATTGTGATTATTTCAAAATTAAAGTGAAATCGAATTGGAATTTATATTTAAATGATTGTATGAACAAATCATCTACTCAGTATCTAAACCAAATGTTGTTATAACTTTAAAAATAATGCCCACTATTATGTTTAGAACTTATACGACAAGTGCTAAACATAGGCATTATTCTCTAGGAGTTTTAAATACCCAACCCACTTCTTGATCATGGAAGTAGATGATGTTTCTCTAAGTAGAGTTCCCAAATTTTACTTAATAACCTATGTTAAATAGCATTTTAAAAAATCTCTAAAAATGTTTTGATCTGGTAGTCAAACATGATCTTGTCTTGATTGATGGGCTCTTTATTGTTTCCCCTAAAATCAATGCATCTATTGTTGAATGGCCTCTAATGGTATGGTAAGAATAAAATAATCTTGCATTATAGGATTTTTCACTATACTTTGGATTTATTTCACAAATAGGAGGTAGCTCACTCAAATTCTTGTCCAACAAGTTCTTAAGTATGATGTATTAATTCTTTACAAAAAAATGGGTTGACTAGAGATAGATCTCATTATATGTGTTGATCCTTTCTTAACCCAAATAACAATTGTGCTCATAGAAGGCACATTGTATTATAAATCTTTGAAACCCTGAGACAATTGATAAATATATGTTGCTTTTTAAAATCTCATGGTTGATAAATTGAGTGCATATAAAAATGAAATTTAGATATATAATCATGTGTCCTCCTTAGAACCTTTTTAAAGATATTGGATGCTCTCATATGTGTCTCTGGTCTATTATAGGCGATGCATCTATTTAGGAAGGCCTCTTGTAAGAATTGGAATGAATGTAGACATCCACATGTTAAAGCAAATAATCAAGCTAAGGCTTCCCCAATCAATGTATTCAAAAAAGGCAATAGTAATATTGACCAATGGTTCTCATAGTTTCTTATAGATAGAAATATTGCATGAAGGTACACTTGAGGGTCCCCATAACCATCAAAAAACTAAAAAATGGAAAAATCAAGTCATGTGGAAAAGGCATGCCAAATGTAGACACATAAATTAACATTTAAGCTAAAATTATGCATTCATGACCACTCTTTTACACACTTAGCTCTAGACCTATATTAGGTCCCCTTTTGATCACTTTAAAACACCTTGTGTGTGGAAGACTCACTCTTTTAAGTTGATAAATGATCGTTGAGTGTACTCCTCCCTATTTCTATTAGCCTTAGGCATCTTTTAGGCCTTGAATAACACTTAAAATGACAAAATAACCCATTGCAATATAATGGTTTGATGGGATATAGCACACAACTCTAGTGTTCATGCCTCGTCTCCTATTTTCCTACTAAATAATGGATAATTTACAAAATTCAAAAGTTATGGAAAGTTTAATCTATGTCATTAGTGATCCCATTCGAAGCAATTTCATCAATGTGACTATATAAACACATTTCAAACCATTTTGCACACAAGAGGCTTTTACATCAAAAAACACCAAAATCATAATTACAAATTAAGAGTGTAGTCATATAAAATGTCACTTGAGTGCAATGAGTGTCACTTGAGACCACCCTACCCCTAGATTAGCCCTAAACCTATCTTAGGGCTTCTTTTGATCCTTATCCAAATTTCATGTAGGTCTAACCCATCCTTAGATGTTCCAAAAATAATCTCATACCTTCTCCTAAGCATTTAGGCCCTTAGTGCCCCAACTTCTACCACCTCGACACTAGTGCATTGCGCTAATAACCAAGGGACCGCGTGAGTGTCCCTTATCTCTTTTCAACCCTAACAGTCATGTTTATAGTTCTTAAGGCACATTAGGGTCATCCTAGACTCAAATCACATCCTGAAATCAAATATACACCACTTGCTACATCTTTTATCTTAGTTATTTACCTATTGCTTGGTTATGCAAAAAGTAATAGGTTATTGCACTTTCATCTACAAAGGTTGAGTATAAGATAATAATTATAGGGAGTAAGTATATTATTTGGCTTCATCAATTGTTGATAGAGTTTGGCTTCACGCAGGATTTGTAGAAACCTAAAACTAGCCACAACTACCTTTCGATTAAACTTCAGACCGATTCCTACTAACCATTGAAAATTAATCTTAGGAATCACTAAATATCCCAAATTTACTTGTGCATCCTTCATCAAAGCTTAGAATCATGTTGAGACATCCTTATTTGGGATACTATCCTGTACACAACAATAACCTCTCATAGATTAATCCTAATTACCTTGCGACATCACAATTGTCAATTTGGCCTATGAATCCATTAAGTGGGGCACTAGAACACTTAATCAAATCTTGAAAGAGCAAAAAGGCTAATTAGAATCAATTAACAAGTTAAAAAATATTAAATGCCTAGTTGAATTATCCATTTGCAATTAATGAATATCTAAAAATGGAAATTCCAAAATTCAAAATATCCAAGCATTTCATCATTACCTTTATGAGTTATCAAGCTCTTTGAAAATATCCTAAAATGTCTAATTTGAGAGCCATGCCTAGTAATTACAAATCATAATTACTTGATAACTATTAACTCAACTGGAGTTAGTTTTAACTCACCAAGGTTGAGTTTGAACCCATTAGAAGCATAAACTCAACCTTAACTCACCTTGGATGAGAGTTAATTCTAAAGGCTATAAATACAAGGCCATACTCCTTCATTTCTAAGCTTCGATATGGTAGAGTTATTATGCAGGAATTCTTCCATAGAACTCATGCAAGTAGTGTTATCATGCCCAAATCTTATTCCAAGAAACATCAATCCAAGGTGCAAAGAAGAGAAGGAGCCAAACAACCTCCAGTATCAAAGACTTCTTGATGCATAATTTGAGCAAGCCATTCAACATGCCATTTGGAGTTCCAAAGAAGGTAAAAGACTTGCTTATTTTGTGTTTTTGTTTTGCTTTCATTAAATTTTGTTACCTAAGGTCTCCCTATTGTCTAGGCTAGAGATGTTAGGATTTTAGTGTGTTCATTTCATTTATTTTATGAGACTAACACAAGGCTAACCTCCCCTCTATGTCAAATTCCTATTTCACATGTTGGCATGCCCAGTGGGACCCGTACTCCATGAAGTTACTCCTAAGGACTTTTAGAGCACTCTCCTAATGATTTTCATATTAAAATTTAAGCTTGTTGCTCAAAATAGGAGAAAATTAAAGGCTAAAAGATGTTTATTGAAAGTCACAAAGTTGCCTTGTGTAGTCATGGTTTTGCTCTCTAGAATTATGATATTGCCACAATATCACTACTTACACAATCACAGTTTTATCTTATTTGTTACAGTTTTATGCCTAATTATCAAGGTTTATGCTAATTATTTTTTTCCTATAGGGTAAACAATGATATCATAATATCATGACTCTCAAAGTTGTGGTATTACCATTAAACTCACGGTATTGTAATATCATGACTTTGAAAGGTACGATATCAAAATAAGATTAATGATATTGCCTAAATTTTAATGACCTTACCGTTAAACTGATAGTGGTCATGTTAACCATTTTGTGTTAATTTGAAATATCATGATTCTCGTAGTGGTGATATTGCCTTTATTTTCGTGATATTGTCATTAGACTAGTGATATTGCTTTATATGCTCTATTTCCCTGCAAGTTGTAGTATTATACTGATAGTTGTGTTTTTTCAAAGTGAATTGCAATATTGGTCTGTGTTCTAAGGTTTTTCACTGTGTGTAAAAACTAGAAACCCAAGAGCAAGATTTGGGAAGTCATTTGTTCACTCATGATGTGCTTCTAAGCACAGGGACACTCTAACATATTTTGTAGGACCTAAAGGCCACAAGGAGACATTTAAAACAATTTTAACTTGCAAATTTCACATTTAAAATTGGTATTTTAATAATATTTTTATTTAAATCATTTTTTAATCTGTTTAAATCTTTCAACAAACAAATGCGAAGGGGCCCAAAGTTTCATAACATACTTCATTTTGGTGCAATAAAATGAACTTTCACATTTAGTTATTGTTGACCAATTTTAACCTTTGGTCAAAATTGGCCAACCCCTACATTTTTTTGTGAACTTTTTAGAAGTTCACCCATGTCCTATAGGGGTTTCCTTTAGTCTAAACATCCACTTGTCCATAGTCCAACCTTGGTCTAAAGTTTAGGCCTTATAACTAGTCAAGTCAAGGAAAGTCAACCTTGGTCAAATAGGGTCAAATTCAATCAAAGGCTTGAAATATGTGTTTTTAGTCCCAATGTGGTTTCTAATATGTTTTGAGCTCTTTTCATGTGATTTATTTGTATTTTCCACTTTTAATGTGGAAAAAAGAGTTTATGGGCCCACTTTAGGCTAGATTTAATGACTTGTACGGATAGCAGATGGTATCAAGTTAGCTCTAAGTAGGAAATAAATGTGGAGAAGGTTAGAGGGGGTCAATGGCAGGTTTTTTGTAGGCCAAGATTCAATTAGAGCCAAAAAAGGCGGGTTTCCTCATTTTAAGGCCTTTTCGGGCACTTGTACAGTCACCATTATTTGATCTCTAGCTAAAAACGTGGATGGAGGGTATCTTCACCTCCCCACATCCATTTCCATGCCAAAAATTTAAAGGGGATGCAAAAAATTGGCTCTAAACTTATTTTGCTTGTTTTCTCCATTGGCATACAAAGAAGGCTCAACTTCAAGTGTTCACCATGAGCCGTACAGGTGGAGTTAGGAATAATGGTCTTGGGGGTGGATAATAACCTTATTCCACTTCAATTTCATGGCAATAAGTATCATATTAGTATAGTATAATTTATGAACAAATGCTAACACTCTAGATAGTTTTTTGGGCCTATTCAACCATGAAGGGTCTCCTTACAAGCCTGTTTTAGTTTTGCTTACCTGGAATTGATGTGTTTTGATGGCTTAGGTGTTTTAAAATGATCCTCAAATATTTTATCATGCTTATTTTGTTTTTGACATTTCATTCATTTATTGAGCTCCTTTTACACTTGTTTCTTGGCCTAAAGATCAAAGTTGTAGACTTGCTTGCAAATCTTCACGTCCAGCTAATTTCTATAGGTTTCCCACATGGGAATAAGGAAATTAAGGATGGTTTCAAGTTTTGTGACCATATACCATGTTTTTGGGTATCTTGAATATCTTCTCACCTTGCATAGTTGTATCCTTCCATGCCTGTTCCTATTCATGTAGTTCAACACTGTCACTTATAACCTGTGGTAAAGTATGCATTCGTGCCTACAGAGGTGATTCAAAACATTGGTAAATACAACCTAAAATACCCTTGCTATGAGAGAGCATAAAAATACCTATGAACTATCTTAGCTTGATAAGAAAGAGTGCTAAAACATCAAAATAGAATGAGGAATTGAAATCAGGCCTAGTTGCTCTAAAATGGCCAAACAATGATCCTAGAGGTTCTAGATAATTGCATAGGTTTAAGAGGGAGTTTTTATAGAATACCCCATTAGGCTTATTTGGTTGTCTAGGGTATAATCATCATCTATGCAAATTTGGGGCTTGGAAGGGTAAAGGGAAAGTAGATTGTGAAGCCTCCAAAAATTGCTAAAATTCACTAAAATAGGGCAGTAATAGCTATAGGATTCCAAGAGAATTTTGATGTTTGCACTATGTGTGAAAGTGTTAAGACTTATCTAAGTTATGGAAACAATATCAAGGGTCATACCAATCAGTTCTGATCACTTGGTTTGATTACCAAAGGAATGGCATTTGAAATGACCTTTAGAGGTCATACCCTGTCTATACAATAGGGGAGAGAGGGTACAGTGAGGGTAAGTTTTGCCAATTGACTAGGTTTTCAATTTTTTGAAGTGGTTAAAAGAGTTTAAAAAGCTTATTTGTCTTATTATCAACTAAATAAATAAGTAAAAATACCTAACTCCTTCCTATATGCCCCAAGACACCCTAAAAATCACCTACATGTAGAATTCTAGGATTGTCTAGGCCCAGGCAGGAAGTGAGCAAATGAAGAATCCTAGGAAGGATTAAAAGGGATAGTTTTTGAAATAAGTTGCACTTTCCCATGAATTTGGTCCAATTATTATTCTTAACATGTTTGAAACATGACAGGGAATTTTTAAAGCCAAAAGAAATCCCCTATTCCCAGACTGTATCAGTCAAAGTCATGACAGTGGACTAAGAGGTGAAATACAGTCAAAGGGTGAGAGCATACATATATATTGGAGACTTGTCACAAGGTAATTTAGGTTGTAATTATCTCAAATAAAACAAATAACATCTCTAAAACCCATTCCCATGATATTCAAAACCCTGATGTACTCAAATAAAGCCTATCTCAGTCTTAGCAAGTAGGGAAGAGGTGAAAAATGGTAAATGGCCTAATGCCAAGCATGAGGAGAAGAGTGAGGAGTTGTAAATCAATGGGAAATGATTCAAAAACATCATACAAAGCTTTTACCATGATTAAAACACTATTTCAATGCTCTAACACCTTTCCACATAAGCCTACTTATCTCAGTCCGTACAGTTAGCATGCAAAGGCCTTGTTTCAAAGGGCTAAACGAGGATTCCAAGTGCAAACAAGTTTTCCAGGGGTTTCAAAAGATTAAAAAGATTTAATTAGATATTATAAACATGTTTAAATAGTCCCAAAACATGTATAATGCATGAAGATAGGATCCATTGGTCAATTTGGGTGAAAACATGCAAAAATAGGGTTTTTATGGCCTCTTTTTGGGAAAATTGAGTTCACTGGACCACCTAGACTTAGAATCAAATCAAACCCTTTAGTAAAAATTATTATAATTACCTCCTAGAGCTCCAAAAATATTCACTTTTCATGGAAAAATAGGCTTGATACTCACTATTTTGTCTCAAACCTACCTCTGTCCATGCATGCAGGAAAAAAGACTAGTTTTGAGAAATCTTGAAAATGAGAGACTTGCACTAAGTTTGACCACTGAAGGAGATGCATATAGTTGGGAGACACGTAGGGGGACCTTAAAAACCAAGATATAGTGTTTTTATGTCGAGTTTTTGGTTCACACAAGAAGCTTTGCATGAAGGTCTAATTGGAAAACATGCTTTCCCAACCCCAAACAAGGTGTCAACTCAAATTATATACTCCTCAAAGACTTATAATGCTTTTTTTTATGCTTAAATGGTAAAATAGGATGTTTTCATTCTCTAGGATTCCATTTAAATATATTTACATCATCCATTAGTTCACAAAGGGTAGGCAGGCTACTTGGCAAGCCATGATCCTTCTTCCAAAACAGGGGCAAATTCCATTTTGGCTTCTTGGTGAGCACCCCAAGTTAATTCTACATGTTAATGGGTCAATTAAAAACATGTAGGTGAATTTATTTGGCATATAAACATCAAGATAAGTCATTTTGAGCCTTAGATGTGTTAAAACCCTCACACAATGCAAGAATCCTATTCAAGGGTCATCTTCTTTTGCTTATATCTTTCCTAAACTCTTGCATGGGACATGAAGGCTTTTAAGAGAATTGGATGAGGTCCTTGAGGTGATAAAATTTAATTTTGGAGGAGTATTCAATGTCACAATGTTATGAACAATCACTAAGACCTGAAAAACCCTTAAATCCTCCTAAAACCCTTAGGCAAACTCAATAGTGGAAATCAAGCCAAAAGTGTAATCAAATAGATGAATTAGACCAGGGGTATAAAAGTAAAGTTGTAGAGGACATTCTTAGGGTTCCATAAATGTTTTTTCCTTGTATGGATCCATACGGAATAGGGAAAAACAGAGCTTATTTTCACCATTTTGATAGTGTACAAATTTTATGAAGAGTTAGAGGGTGAAACAAATTTTTAGGGGAATATATACACTTGAGATAACTCACAAAGTTCACTTCATTCTAAGTTTCCCAAACATGCCTTCATGTTTGGCCACTCCAGTGAGCCAAACAATGAACTTTGGGGTAAAGTGGTGAAAAGTGATCAGGGAAGCCTTTTAAAGGATTTTTCTTGAAATTGATGATTTAAGTGTCTTTGAAAAGTGTCATTTCCCCTTTTGAATGAATTTGTTTGCATATTTGAAAGGTTTGGAGTGACAAGTGGTAAGAGTGCATGGGAATGAACTCTTTTGAAACTTCCTGAGATGATTGTGCATGTCCACAATAATAAGAATTATCAGATACCAAACCAATGCATGGATGAGGTTGCTTGTAACCCCTCCTATCTTGGAAAACCATCAAACTTCATGTTTTGTAGAGAAAAGAGGATTTTTGGAAGGCAACTCAAGTAGGTAGTTTCTTATGCAAATTTGGAAGTTTTGTGCCACTTTTCACCTTGTGATATGTTTTGAAAAGTGTGCCTCCTAAATTGGCATGATTCACCTCACCTCTATTTCACATGCAAATGTAACTCCATTTACTAGATGGACACATGTCTAAGTGACCTTTGGACTTCCTCTTGCTTGTTCTCTCTCTCTAGGCTATAAATATGCATTATTTTGGTTTGTTTTAGAAGCATCCATTGGTTGATGGGGAAACTTTGGCCAAATTTGAACATGAACAACTCTTAAATAAATAATACAAGTGTTATTTCCACTCATACACTACAATATTGTGTTATGACTTGAATCATGTTGGTCTAGTTTAGTAAAAGTTGTCTTTGTTAACTTTGCACTCTTGATGGTCTACCAAGTTGTAAATAGATGATTATTGCAAGTACTTACTAGTGTTCCTTTCAAGTGTAGAGATATTATAAGTGATCCATGAATGTACTCCTTTTGTGTCATTCATTTCCTTCATAAGATTCATTCACCTTGTTGAATCTAGTTTCCTAAACATTGATGCAATAATAGGTCTAAGGTTGTGAGTCTTGTGTAAAAAGCACATTGTCCATCTTCCAGTAGTATTTTCAATCAAGTGTGAGGATAATTTACATTGGTGTATCACATGTTAGATTTTTTAGTTGTCTTTCTTAAACTCTTTCCATTTCTAAGTTGTTAGAGTAGTTTAGAAGCAATAAAAAGAAGATCTAGGGAGCTAGTCCTTATAATACTAGAGATTCATCTCTCTCACAAGTTCCCATGAGTTTGAGAGATGATTCCATGTTGCATCAAATTTCAATAGATGAATCAATGATCCTAGGGTGCACAATTTGATGCCAACAGTTACATACTCCTAATAGTTGTTTATTTTATGCTTGTTTGTTAAAAGTTTTTGTTTAAACAAAATGAGTGACGCATGTATGCTCTCCCCCCATCTCCTTTAGGGAACTTGGGTGAACAAAAGTGCTCATTATTTTCCTTGGTCACTTTAGTCTAAAAGTGTGAAAATAAAGTTACTAAGGCTTTCCACAAATCCATATGGTTTAGGTGATCCCAAAATGATCATAAAGTCTTTTCACTTGTGTTTATTTTTTATGCACTTTGGCTTGTGAGCAGGAGTTCATCACATCCTCACGAGTTCTTTAGGGAAGTGTTGAACCAAAAATTCATCTCCCAGCATAATTTCATCCCCACTCCATAGTGGGGAATATAAATTGAGTTGGTGAATCACTGGGATGGTAGTTTGAGCAGTTAAATTATCTCTGTTAGTGATTAATGCCCTTGGAATATATGATCAACTCAAACATCTCACTACACTAAGAAAGTGACAGATGTAGTGGTTGTGAAAAGGGCAAGATCTTTTCAAAACAAGATGGTTGATGTGGATCTAATTGATGTGAGCATATCTAGTGTTAGCCATACTTGGGACCATCTAAAAATGTGCAAAAAATGATAGTTTAGAATAACCCCACTTGTTGTGGACATATTGTTGATGTAGGGCGAGTAGCCTGAAGTTCCATGTCATAGTACAAACTCTGAGAGAAGAGGGGGCCTAAAACCCTACTTTTCATGTGCCTTTATTTTTTGGAATAACAACTGAAATCCTCTCAAGAGTGAATATATTGATATAATTTGATAGTATTGTGCAACTTTGTTAGTTTTACGATTTAGGATATTACACTTAGATGTTTTATGTCATTTTTATCTTTTCTTGCATGTTCTTAAGTCCAAACTATTTTTTTATATTACCACGTCAAAAATGAGTCTTGTCTTTACATCCCTCATTTGTTTGAGGAGACATTATGCAATCCATTTGACACCATACCTTTGCCTTGGTCTTTTTGATGAAATTTTGTGTGTGCCACTTACTTGAAAAGGGGGTCATTACGCTACCCAATTCATTTCATGTATTGTGCCTTAGAGTCTTGAAACAAACTATTTGTCATATCTTCAGAGCATGATAACATCCTTATGATATTTGAATCATTTGAAATTCTTGTTTGCCTTGTGTCTAAATTCCATTTTTTAAAAACTAAACCATGTGTACCTTTTGGATCTATACCT
Organism: Torreya grandis; assembly: GCA_037957365.1. Classification (NCBI taxonomy): domain Eukaryota; kingdom Viridiplantae; phylum Streptophyta; class Pinopsida; order Cupressales; family Taxaceae; genus Torreya; species Torreya grandis. The sequence continues at coordinate 369,162 of JARHVA010003463.1, read as the reverse complement.
AATGTCGGTATGTCATTTGTTCTTGTCTAGCTTATTATTTATTTAAAGAGGCCTAGTTCTCTAAGCTGAGTTTATGATTAGGCTTGACAAGTTCAAATCCAAACATTGATTAATTTATGCCTATGCCTTAATGTAATTTTGACCTAGACATCGATCTTTCACTTTTGGGTTGTGTAACTTAGGTTAATTCTTTATTCAATTTGAACATTATTGTTTCTACCTAGATTTAGGGGAAGTAGTCTATATTTCATATGCCTATTGTTTCATGTCTTATACTAATTTACCAAGTTCATGTTTAAATCCAAATGCCTAGTTTATGTCAAAGTGTTTTAAATTTGTTCAATTAAATATCTTGTCTTGTTTTGTTTAAAGTCTAGCTTTTGTGCCTTTTCCAAAAGACCTAACGCATGCCTATTTTTAGCCTAGTTTGTGTGCCTTCTCCAAAAGACCTAACAGCTTTTGTTTTCTTTAGATTAGACTCATTTGAAACCCTTTGTACTTATATTTCAGCATATTAGTTTTATTTCATCCACTTGATCTTTTTGTTTAAGACATTTGACATTAGACTTTTTTATACTAAGTCTTAGCACTGGCCCATTTTAGAGATACATCTCAATCTTTAGACCAACTTAGAATATGTTTGGACCATTTGTCTTTTGAACCTTGTTTTTCAAAGTTTTTATAACTTGAGGCCTTTTATAAAAATGTTTATCAATAATTTGGATATGTCTCATTACACTCACAATAGAGCCATGTACAATTCAGGTTATGATAACATGGTCCAATATGATGACTTTGTTCAAGACCCCTACTAGGATGATGTTGTTTGTGAGATGGATCCTCATCCTCCTTACAATACTCAATTCGAGAAACAAATCTAAGATTCTTAAAATCAGTATGCAGTGATACCTTCTTTGGGTTGATTAACATACCAAGTTCACCTTTTCATGCCTAATGGTGCCCAATCCCCCACCTATACCATTAACTCTCCTTTAGATTATGCGAGCCACCAAGCTTCAGAGTTTCCAATGATTACCATTTTAGGACCTCATCCTTTGGCTTGTGTGAGTAACCAAGCTTTATAATGCCTACCATTACCATTCCCATCCCTTCCAAGTATGGTAGCTCATTATCCCAACAAGGTTGTGTAAACACAACTCGATGAGTCACAATTACCATCCTAGATCGACAACCAATCAATCCATTGATAACCATTACCCACTTTAGAAAACCCATACCAATATTTGAGCCAAAGTAGAGCCAATCAGTACCTTTCTAGTAGAGATAATCATTCAAAGACCAAAATGTGTTCAAAACTGGTATTTTACAACTAATTGTAAACTAAGGCCAAGAAAACCAACCAATCCATGATGTTTTTAGTGAAATACCTATTTTTGATGAGTCAACCTATGATGAGTCACGTTGTTGGGGAGTCTCACTCTGACAAGCCAGTGTTTATTGAGTCACTTCTTAATGATTATAATTGCCTTGGGCAATTCATTATATAAACCATTATCTTATTTTTAAAGGAGAATCCCTTTGATAAGTTAATCTCTATGGAGTTGTCTCTTGACCTTTTTCCCATCATTGAGGAGTCTCACTTTGACAAACCAGTCTCTATGGAGCCCATTATGCCATCATAGGTTGTTACTTATCCAATACCAAATATTCAACAAAACATCATTATAGCAACATCCACACCAAATGAAGAATCAACATTGAAGTTAGGTTCTATTCTTGAACTGACACTAGATTTAGCATTAGAATTAAAACCAATGTCAGTCTCAACATCAAATTCAGAGTCCCTTGAGTCAAATTCAACTTTAGAATCAGAATATGTTCAAGGTTGTTACAATATTGGTTACACATGCCTTGCAGATCAATTTGAATATATTTGTGATCCTTCTAAGGTTTTTGAGGATGATTTCTTCAGCATTGACACAAGTTTTCCTAATATATTCTATGAGGATTGTGTGGCTTATTCCCATTTTACATGCCATTAACACCAACTATCCTAGCCATTACATTAACATTCCACCTCTCACAAGTGTTGATTAGGATTGATATAATCATACCTTGTTGAACTACATCCATGGTGACACATCAATTGTATAATATCACGGGGGCCAAGACCACATTCATGTAGAAGAAGAAAAATCTCCTACTAAAACCTTTTTGGAGGCACTAGGGGAAAATCAAAGTCCAAGATCAACATATTCTAGTGAAACCTTTAACACTTAATCAAGTCAAATTCAAAATTCAACATTCTTTAATGAAACCTTCTCGAAGGTGCTATGGGACAATAGAGATAACTTTATTGGTGAAAACCTCTTCGAGGTGCCAATAACTCAACACAATAGTTCTTCACTGGTTGATTAAGACATTATTAAAGATAACATCAATATAGCTTCCAATCTATAGCATAATCAGATGGTATCTACTTCCAGGCCTAAATAACAAAAAAATTGATGGTCTTATTGAGAGCATATTCAGAAGTCTTTGACCCCACCACAACCAAAATTATGTCAAATCTATAATCAACAACATTATTTGTGCTTGAAAATCCCAATCTTCATTTGTTGCCTAACCATTATACATTCCATTATAATCTACTTTTACATTACTAAATCAGACCTATCATCCACTATTTATTCATATTTCCCATCTCTAGCCACACTTTCCTTTGCAGAGGCTACAAAGACATCATGTATCGATGTTTGAAGGAAATAAAATAACAACCAATGAATATCACAATAACATTATTGGAGTCTAAATATGTAGTTGGTTCTTGACATAGTAGTTATTCAGATGAGGGGTGGGATAGCAATCTAAACATTTACCTATTTTGGTTGTATCAGATGCTAATTAGGGCATGCATCTCCATATTAACAGGAACAACCAGACCATATATTTTTACACATGCTATTCACCTTACCATTGTTTCATACCTTACCATTTACTTTACCTTATCACTTAGGGGAAACCCTAATACCATTATAACATCACCATCCTTGAACCATGCCATATATTATGCCATTTTACCACACCTTCCCTATTGACCAAAGCTTGTTTTTAGCCACCATACCTGCCTCCTTTTGACCTTGGTTCCATTTATTATTTTGTCACCTTTTGTGAAGTGATTTTGATCTAGTTTCATAATTACATGTTCAAATGAAAGTTTATGAAGGTAGTATAATAGTGGATCTGGTAGTTACATCTTTTATTTACGCTTGACAGGTGCTATTGATTATAATTGCCTTTTGGCAAATCAATGTTCCACCTTGTGTTACTAATTATAATTGCCTATGGGCAAATTAGTATCACTGACCTATGTTGTTGTCTCCTAATTATAACTACTTATGGGAAAATTAGGAACAACACCTTTTATCATGCATTGTCACATCACCTTGCCTTTATTATTATCATTTACCTTATTGTTTGCCTAAATTCATGAACTTCTTGTTACCTGGTCAAATCTCATCACCTTTTGTGTACGTGGAACTACAGTGACTTGAGGTCTTTTTGGGGCTATGTAGGCTATGCTCGATTCACATTAACATCATTTCAGTTCCCTATTTTGAATGCTTTTACCATTTTATGATCAATTTAATCCAACACTCTCACCATTTTATGAGTCGGACCATTTTTTATCTCATAATTCTCAATCAAGTTGAGATACCCCAAAAATTCCAAAACATTCATTTATTTTTTTTAAAATCGTAAAACATTAGCAAATTGACTTACCATCTCCTAAAATATATATATAGCCTCAAAATCCAAAAACATTTGTCATGTTTAAACCTAATCAGTCAACCTCGATATGCCCTCCTAGGGTAGGTCCATTGTTAATTATGATCCATTCCACTACCATTGGGGGTGTGACCTTCTCTTTGTATGTATTCTTGCTTGAGGGCACCCCCTGTTTATCATTCCATTGAGCCGTTATGTGTAGCTATTGATTTGGTTAACTACGGGATGCTTTATATTGCTTTTATTTTCAATCTTTATGTGTATTTGTTTGATTAATTATTTGTTTGTTTGTTACATGTTTATTTTCTTTCATTTTTATGCCTCTACTCAGTATATATGTGTTCATTAGATGATTCTTTGTGCATTATTTTTGAATCTATCCATATTCATATGTCAACATTGTCATCATAGTTTTTATCATTGGTGCATTATTTTTAATTATTTATTGGATCAAGAGTCAGTCCTTATACATATTATGGCTAAGTTATCATGGTGTTTATATCATGAGGCCTATCATCATGTGTTATATCAAAAATCAACTCAAGAAGTCTTAAAATCAATATGGCCTTGATAATTATCCTTGGAACCTAAAAAATTCACAATCTCCCCATCAATACCAAATACAAAGTAATTAAATCATGAAAGAATTTTAATCCTTGCTAGTTAGGACGTGCATATCCATACTAGTAGGTCTCCTAAAATCATCTTTCTCCTTTGTACCAGATTACTCGTACATCATGAGTAGGGATTTAGTTCGTAAGCCTCATTATATAATTTGCCATCGTACTCTCATCATTCAGTCAATGATTATAACCACCTCTGGGCAAGTCATTGTATCTCATCCCACTTACGATGCCAATGATTATAACCACCTTTGGAAAAATCATTGTGTATCATCCCACCTACTAATCCAATGATTATAACCACCTACAGGCAAATCATTTTGTTTGATCTATTTGGAGATTTATGATTATAACTGCCTTTAGGCAAATTATTATCTTTATTCTACCCAACTGAGGCATGATTTTATTATGATAATGCTTATAACCACATTTGGGCAAACCATTATCTCTATTCACCTAATTGGGGTATGTTTTTATCCTATCAATGATTAGAATTGCTTGTGGATAAATCATTATTTTCCCTTTTAATGATTATAACCATCTTTGGGCAAATCATTCTTTTGTTACCTTAATCCTTTTTTCAATGATTATGTAACCATTATTAGGCAAATAATTATCTTTTTTAATCCTACATGTGTTGATGATTATAATCACATGTGGGCAAATCATCTTATTTGTTTGCCTAATCAAGGTAGCTCATCATGCCACTGATTATAACCACATGTGGGCAAATCAGTCTTTTCCACCCCATTTCCCCTTTTAGTCCCATATTTTCCTTCTTTTGAGGGACCAATAACCAACCATATTTATTGACTACTCCCTCAAAGGGGCACCCAAAGCTCATCCATTGCCATTGAAGTAGTAGGTATACAAGATATTTTCATTCTTTGAGAAGACATTACTATGCCTATATCTTGTAATGCCTTCCCAAATAGGGACAAACTGTAGACACTTAAAACTGGCCATAACTGCCTTTCGATTAGCCTTTAGACTGATTCCTACCAACCATTGCAAATTTAACCTAAGAATCACTAAATCTCTTAAATTTACTTGTGCATCATTCATCAAAGCTTAAAATCATGTTGAGACATCCTTATTTAGGATATTATCTTGTATGCAATAATAACCTCTCACATATTTATCCCTAATCACCTTATGACATCATAGCTGTCAATTTGGCCCATGGACCCATTAAGTGGGGCACTTTAACACTTAATCAAATCTTGAAAGAGCAAAAAGGCTAACTAGAATCAATTAACATGTTAAACAAGATTAAATGCCTAATTGAATTATCCATTTTTAATTAATGAATATCTAAAAATGTAAATTCTAAAATTCAAAATATCTAAGCCTTTCATCATTGTCTTTACGAGTTGTCAAGCTCTTTGAAAATATCCTAAAATATATGATAACAGAGCCATGCCTAGTAATTGAAAATCATAATTACTTGAAAACTATTAGCTTAACTAGAGTTAATTTTAACTGACCTAAGTTTAGTTTGAACTCATTCCAAGCTTAAACTCAGCGTTAACTCACCTTGGGTGAGAGTTAATTCTAAAGGCTATAAATACAAGGCCATATCCCTTCATTTCTAAGCTTGGATATTGTAGAGTTATTATGCAGGATTTGCTCCATAGTCATGTAAGTAGTGTTATCATGCCCAAATCTTAAGCCAAGTAACATCAAGCCAAGGTGCCAAGGAGAGAAGGAGCCAATCAACCTCCATTGTCAAAGACTTCTTGATGCACAAGCTGAGCAAGCCATTCAACATGCCATTTGGAGCTCCATGTAAGGTAAAATACTTGTTTCTTTTATGTTTTTGTTATGCTTTCATTTAGTTTTGTTACCTAAGCTCTTCTCAGTGTCTAGGCAAGAGGTGTTAGGATTTTAATGTGTTTATTTTATTTATTTTATGAGACTAATACAAGACTAACCTCCCCTCTATGTCAAATTCCTAGTTCACATGTTGGCATGCCTGATGGGACCCTGCACCCCACAAAGTTGCACTTAAGGCCTTTTAGAGCACTCTCCTAAGATTTTCATACAAAAATTTAAGCTTGTTGTTTAAAATTGGTGAAAATTGAAGTCTAAAAGACTTTTTTTGAAAGTCACATAGTTACCCTATGTAGTCACAGTTTTGTTCTCTAGAATTATGATATTGCCACAATATTGCTACTCACACCTGGTTCTAGTTTTGTATTATTTGTTACGATTTTATGCCTAATTATCGAGTTTTATGCTATTTTTTTTATCCCTATAGCACAAACAACAATATCATAATATCATGACTCTCAAATTTATGATATTATAATATCATGACTTTCAAAGTTGCGATATTGCAATAAGATTAGCGATATTGCCTTTAAACCACTAGCGATCATGCTAACCATTTTAAGTTAAGTTATAATATCATGATTTTCTTAGTAGTGATATTGCCTTTATTTTAGTGATTTTGTCATTAGACTAGTGATATTGCTTTATATGCTTTGTTTTTTTGCAATTTACAATGTTGTGCTAACAGTTGCACTTTTGCAGAGTGAGTTATAGTATTGATATGTGTTCAGCGATTTTGCACTATGTGTAAAAAATAGAAACCTGAGAACAAGATTTGGGAAGTCATTTTTTCACTCATGGTGTGATTCTAAGCCCAAGGACACTCTAATGTATTTTGCAGAACCCAAAGGCCACAAAGGAGACATTTAAAACACTTCTAACTTACAAATTTCATATTTCAAATTGGTATTATAATTATCTTTTTATTTAAATCATTTTTTATTTATTTAAAGCTTTCAACTAACAAATGCCAAGGGACCCAATATTTCACAACATACTTCATTTTGGTGCAATAATAATGAACTTTCACAATTAGTTACATACTCCTAAGAGTTGTTTGTTTTATGTTTGTTTGTTGAAAGTCTTTATTTAAGCAAAATTATTGACATGTGTATACTCTCCCCCATCCCCTTTAGGGAACTTGGGAGACCAAAAATGCTCATTATTTACTTTGGTCACTTTAGTCCAAAAGTGTGAAAAGAAAGTTGCTAAGGCCCTCCCCAAATCCATATGGTTTGGGTGAACCAAAAACAACCATAAAGTCTTTTCACCTGTCTTTATTTTTTATACACTTTGGATTATGAGTGGGAGTTCATCACCTCCTCATAAGTTATGTAGGGAAGTGATGACCCAAGAATTCATTTTTTAGCATCATTTTAACCCACTCTATGATGGGGTAGATAAATTGAGCTGGTGAATCTTTGGGATGGTAGTTCGAGTGGTTAAACTACCTCCATTAGCGACTACTACCCTCAGAATGTATGATCAACTCGAACATCACACTACACTGAGCAAGCAATGGATATAGTGGTTATGAAAAGGGCAAGACCTTTTCATAATAAACTAGTTGATGTGGATCCAATTAACGTGAGCATATATGATGTTAGCCACACTTGGGACCATCTAGAAATGTGCAAAAATTGATAGTTTAGAATAACCCCACTTGTCATAGACATACTATTGATGTAGGGCAAGTAGCATGAAGTTCCATGTCATTGTATAAATTATTGAGCGAAGAGGGGGCCTAAAAACCCTACTTTTCTTGTGTTTTTAATTTTTGGATTAACAATTAAAATCCTCTCAAGAGCGAGTACATTGAAGGAATTTGATAGTATTATACAACCTTGTCAGTTTCAAGATTTAAGATGTTACACTTAGGTGTTTTATGTCATTTTTATCTTTTTTTGCATGGTCTTAAGTCTAATTTTTTTTTTTTATCTTATCGCATAAAAAATGAGTCTTATCTTTACATCACTCATTTATTTGAGGAGATGTTATGCCATCCATTTGATATCATACCTTTGTCTTGGTCTTTTTTATGAACATTTATGTGTGTGCCACTTGTTTGAAAAGGAGTTTGTTATGCTACCAAATTCATTTCACGTATTGTGCCTTGGTGTCTTGAACCAAACTATTTGTCATATCTTTAGAGCATGATAACATTGTTACAATACTTGAATCATTCAAAGACTTCTTTGCCTTGTGTCTAAATTCTAATTTTTTAAAACCAAGCCATGTGTACCTTTTGGATTATACCTAGTCACATTATGCCATTCATTCTTGTTTAGATTATTATTTGTTTATAAAGGCCTAGTTTTCTAAGTTGAGTTTGTGATTAGCCTTGACAAGTTCAAATATAAACATTGCTTGATTTATACATATGCCTTATGTAATTTTGGCCAAGACATCGATCCTTCACTTTTGGGTTTTGTAACTTAGGTTAATTCTTTATTCAATTTGAAAACTATTATTTATGTTTTAAATTTGGTGGAAGTAGTCTATCTTCCATGTGCCTATTATTTCATGTCTTATACCAATTTACTAAGTTCATGTTTAAATCCAAATGCCTAGTTTATGCCAAAGTGTTTCAAATTTATTAGATTAAATCCTTTGCCTTATTTTTTTTCAAAGTCTAGCTTTTGTGCCTTGTCTAAAAGGCCTAACACATGCCTATTTTATGCCTAACTTTCCTACCTTATTTGAAAGACCTAGCAAATTTTGTTTTCTTTAGATTAGACTCGTTTGAAACATTTTATACTTAGAGTTTGGCATTCTAGTTTTATTTCCCAATTGATCTTTTTGTTTAAGACATTAGATGTTTGGACCTTTTATCCTTTGGACATTGTTTTTCAAAGTTTGTAGAGCTCCATGCCTTCTGGAAAAATGTTCATCTTTGATTTGGAAATGTCTTGTTACACTCATAACGGAGCCATATACAATTTAGGTTATGATATCATGGTCACATATGATGAATTTATTCAATAGCCCTACTAGGATGATGTTATTTGTGACATGAATCCTTATCCTCCATACAATATTCAATCTGAGAAACAAATCCAAGATCCTCAAGATCAGTATGTGATTATACCTTATTTATGCTAATTAACATAACAAGTTTGACCTTTCATGCCTAATGGCACCCAATCCCTCACCTATACCATTAACCCTCCTTCAAATTTGTGTAAACCACCAAGATCCATAATGTCAAAGGATTACCATTCTAGAACCTCATCCTTTGGCTCCTAATAGTAACCAAGTTTCATGATGCCCTACCATTACCATATCAGGATCTCATCCTTTGGTTTGTACGTGCAACCAAGCTTTATAATGCCCTACCATTACCATTCCCATCCCTTCCAAGTATAGTAGCTTGTTATTCCAACAAGGTTATGTAATCATAACTTGATTAGTCACAATTACCATCCTAAACTAATAACTATTCAATCCATTACCAACCATCCCCCACTTAAGAAAACCCATACCAATCTTTGAGCCACAACAAAGCCAATCAATACCTCTCCAATAAAGCCAATCATTCAAAGACCAAAATGTGTTCAAAATTGGTATTTTACAATTAATTGTAAACTAAGGCCAAGAAAACCAACCAATCTATGATGTTTTTATTCAAACACCTATTTGTGATGAGTCAATCTATGATGAATCACCTTTTATTACTATTTAAGTTGTCAGGGAGTCTCACTCGTACAAGCCAGTATTTACTAAGTTACTTTTTTATTATTATGACTGCCTTTGGGCAAATCATTATCTCAACCATTATCTTGTTTTTAAAAAGCCTCCCTTTGACAAGTCATACTCTATGGAGTTGTCTCTTGACCTTTTTCCCATCATTAAGGAGTCTCACTTTGACAAACCAGTCTCTATAGAGCCCATTATGCCATTAAAGGCCATTACTTGTCCAATACCAAACATTCAATAAAACATCATTATAGCAACATCCACACTAAATGAAGAATCAACATTGAAGTTAGGTTATATTCTTGATCTGACGTCAGATTTAGCATTAGAAGCAAAATCAATGTCAGTCTCAACATCAGATTGAGAGTCCCTTGAGTCAAATTGAGCTTCAAAATTATAATATGTTCATGGTTGTTATAATATTGGTTTCAAATGCCTTGTAAATCAATTTGAATATATTTGTGATCCTTCCACAATTTTTTAGGATGATTACTTTAGCTTCAACACAATTTTTCCTAGTATCTTCTACGAGGATTGTGTGGCCTCTTCCCATTCCATTACCATTCCACATGCCATTAACACCAACCTAGCCATATACTGACATTCCACCTCCCATGAGTGTTGATTGAGACTAATATAATCATCCTATTGAGAGCATATTCAAAATTCTTTGGCCCTGCCACAACCAAAATTATGTTGAATTTGGAATAAGTAACATTATGTGTGCCTAAAAATCGCAATCTTCATTTGTTGCTTAATCATTATACATTCCATTACCATCCACCTTTACATTTCCAAATCAGATCTATCATCAACTATTTATTCATGTTTCCCATCACTGGCTATACTTTCCTTTGTAGAAGCTACAAAGACATAATGTCTTGATATTTGAAGGAAATAGAATTAATGACCAACAAAGATCACAATAACATTATTGGAGTCTAAATCTATAGCCGGTTCTTGACAAAGTAACTATTCTGATGAGGGGTGGGCTAGCAATCTAAACATTTGCCTATTATGGTTGTATCATATGTTGATCAGGACATGCATCTCCACATCAACAGGAACAACAGGACCATATATTTACCTTGCCTTTTTCACATGCCATTCACCTTACCATTATTTCATACCTTGACATTTACTTTACTTTATCACTTAGGGGTAACCCTGGTACCATTATAACATCACCATCCTTTAACCGTGCCATATCTTATACCATTCTACCATACCTTCCCTAGTGACCAAAGCTTATTTTTAGCCACCATACCTACCCCTTTTTTACCTTGGTTCCATTGGTTATTACAACACCTTTTCCAAAGGGATTTTGATCTAGTTTAAATAGTTTCATAATTATGTGTTTGAATGGAAGTATATGAAGGTAATATGATAAGAGATCTGGGAATTACATCTTTTATTTATGCTTGGTAGGTGCTATTAATTATAACCATATTTGGGCAAATCAATGTTCCACCTTGTGTTACTAATTATAACCTCCTATGGGCAAATTAGTATTACTGACCTATGTCATTGTCTCTTAATTATAACCGCCTATGGGCAAATTAGGTGTAGTAGGATTTTGGGCACAATATGGATTAAATAATGCAATTCAATCAACTCAAATAACCAACTACCTAGTTAAAGTGATAAAGACATTAAAACCAAATGCAATGGATGAATAAAACCAATTCAAAATAGTATTATAATTCCAAAACTAAGTGCTCTACACCATGGTCAAATGGAATATAAAATAAAAAAGATTGAGATTGGATTGATATACCTTGACTCAGATTTGTGACATTATGATGGCATGATAAGGATGTATAATGAAGGATTCAATTACTCAATGGACATGGAGAAGTTAGATAGTTGCTCATTGACCTTCCATGGAGGAGAGGAGTTGTTTAACTAGAAAGAGGAGGGAAACATCTACGGTGGAAATTTGAAGTTGAATGAGGGAGATCAAGGGATGAGAATTATCCAAGGAATTTAAAATTTCTTGGAAGCCTCTAGATTTGGAGGCTTCTAGAGAGGAGGGGTTAGAATAGAGAGGATTCTAGAATCCTCCAATTCTAGAATCCTCTTAAAGATTAATTAAGCTAAGGATAGGGGATTAGATAGGGATTAGGTGGGTGATTAGGGACTAGGGGTGTAAGAGAGCCTAGGCATAGGCTAGTAGGTGGGCCATTGGGAATTTAAAATTCCAAAATAAGAGGTAAGTGGGATTAGGATGGGATAATGGACATTTAGGATAATTAATTGATTGGTGGGGATGGATAAGGTTAGTAGATGAAGAATTATAGAAGGGGAATATTAGATAAATGACTAGAAAAGGGGGGATAAATTAGTAGGATAAATTAGAGTAAATGAGATAAGTAGAATTAACATCGACTAATAGTAGTATTAGTGACATTAATGTAGATGGGTAAACTTAGATGCATACATTAGGAACAACACCTTTTATTGTGCATTGTTGCATCACCATGCCATTACTATCATTTACCTTATTGTTTGCATAAATCTGTAAACTTATTGTTACCTAGTCAGATCTCACTGCCTTTTGTGTAGGCAAAACTACAGTGACTTGAGGTCTTTCTAGGACTATGTAGGGAGTGCTCGATTCATGTTGATGTCATCTAAGTCCTCCATTTTCAATGCTCTCATCATTTTGTAAGTAACTTAAGCCAATGCTCTCACCATTTTATGAGTTGTACTATTTTGTATCTCATAATTCTCAATCAAGTTGAGATACCCCAAAAATTCTAAAAACATTAAAAAAAATTAAAATCCTAAAACATTAGCAAATTGGCCTACCATCTCCTAGAGAGATATATAACCTCAAAATCCAAAAAAAATTGTCTTGTTTAAACATAGTCAGTCAACCTTGATCTATCCTCTTAAGGTAGGTCTATTATTTGTTATGATCCATTCCACTGCCATTGGGGGTATGGTGTTCCCTTTGCACATATCTTTTCTTAGGGGCACCACCTATTTATCATTCCATTGAGCCTTCACACGTAGCTATTGATTTGGTTAACTATAGGATTCTTTAAGCTACTTTTATTTTCAATCTTTCTGTGTGTTTGTTTGCTTAATTGTTTGTTTGTTTATCTATTTTTATTATTGTGCCTCAACTCAGTATATATGCGTTCATTGGGTGATTCCTTGTGCATTAGTCTTGAATCTATCCATATTCATACATCAACATTGTCATCATGGTTTTTATCATTAGTGCATTATTTTCAATTGTTTATTGGATTGGGAGTTAGTCTTTATGCATATCACGGCTAAGTTATCATGGTGTTTATATCATGAGGTCTACCATCATGTGCTACAGTAAAAATTAGCTCAAGAAGTCTTACAAACAATACAACCATGATACTTCTCCTATGCACCTGAAAAATTCCCAATCTCCCCATCAATACCCAAATAAAGAGTGATTGAATCATGAAAGAATTTTAATCCTTGTTAGTTAGAATGTGCATCTCCATACTAGCAAGTCACCCAAATTCATCTTTCTCCTTTGTACCAACTTACTTTTGCTTTGTGTGTAGGGATTCATTTCATAAGCCCCATTATCCATTTTACCATTATACTCTTATCATTCAGTCAATGATTATAACAACTTATGGGCAAATCATTATATCTCATACCACTTGCTATGCCAATGATTATAACTGCCTTTGGGCAAATCATTATATATTATCCCACCTGCTAAGTCAATGATTATAAATGCCTGTGGATAAATCATTATGTTTCGATCTATTTGGGGGTTCATGATTATAACCACCTTTGGGCAAATCATTGTCTTTCTTCTACCCAACTAGGGCACATTTTCATTGTGATAATGTTTATAACTGCCTTTGGACATACCATTGTCTATATCCACCTAATTAGGGCATGTTTTTATCCTACCAATGATTATAATCACTTGTGGGTAAATCATTATTTTCCCTTTTAATGATTATAACCACCTTTGGTCAAATTATTCTCTTATCACCCCAATCCATTTTTCAATGATTGTAATTACCTTTGGATAAATCATTATCTTTTTTATCCTACATATGTTGATGATTATAACTACCTAGGGGTAAATCATCCTATTTGACTACCTAACTGGGGTAGATCATCATGTCATTGATTATATCCACCTATGGGAAAATTAGTGTTTTCCACCCCATTTTTCCTTTTGGTCCCATCATTTCCTTATTTCAATGGACCAATCACCAACCATCTTTATTGACCACTCCCTCAAGGGGGCATCTAGAGCTCATCCATTACTGTTAAAGTAGTAGGCATATAGGTCCTTTTCTTTGTTATAGAAGAAATTATATTGCTTATAGCTTGCAATGCCTTCCCAAATAGGGGAAAACTATAGACACCTAAAATTGGCCACAACTACCTTCTAACCAATCACAGATTCATCTCTAATCACCTTGCAGCATCACAACTATTAATTTGGCCTATGGACCCATTAAGTGGGGCACTTGAACACTTAATCAAATTGTCAAAGAGTAAAAAGGCTAATCAAAATCAATTAACAAGTTAAACAAGATTAAATGCCTATTTTAATTATCTATTTGTAATTAATGGATATATAAAAAATGGAAACTTCAAAATTCAAAATATCCAAGCCTTTCATCATTGCCTTTATGAGTTGTCAATCTCTTTTAAAATATCCTAAACTATCTAATTTGAGATCCATGCCTAGTAATTACAAATCATAATTACTCAACAACTATTAACTCAACTGGAGTTAGTTTTAACTCACTAGGTTTAGTTTAAACCCATTCCAAGCCTAAACTCAACCTTAACTCCCCTTGGGTGAGAGTTAATTCTAAAGGATATAAACACAAGGCCATACCCCTTCATTTCTAAGCTTGGATATTGTAGAGTTGTTATGTAGAATTTGCTCCATAGAACTCATGAAAGTAGTGCTACCATGCCCAAATCTTAAGCCAAGCAACATCAAGGCAAGGTGCCAAGGAGAGAAGGAGCCAAGAAACCTCTATTGTCAAAGACTTCTTGATGTACAAGCTAAGAAAGCCATTCAACATGCCATTTGGAGCTCCAAGGAAGGTAAAAAACTTTTCTCTTTTATGTTTTTGTTGTTCTTTCATTTAGTTTTGTTACCTAAGCTCTCCCTAGTGTCTAGGCTAGATTTTTTTGGATTTTAGTGTGTTCATTTCATTTATTTTACGAGACTAATATAAGACTAACCTCCACTCTATGTCAAATTCATAGTTTACAAGATTCACCCACTATACTTTGTGTGATAACCAAAGTACAATTCATATATCTTGCAACCCAGTTGAGCATCAATAGACCAAGCACATTGAGGTACATATGCACTTTATTCATCAACACATTCAAGATGGCATTCTTAGCTTGGAGTCCATTCTGACTCAGCAACAGGTTGCAGACATCTTCATGAAGCCTTTTGCATCACCTCATTTCCTTGAGTTATGTGGCATGCTTAGGGTTTTAGAAGTTATCCTTAGGGGGTGTTTGTGAGGACATCTTCCATATTTATTTCATGGATACATATTGTACATGAATACCTTATCAGGCCTAGTTATCGGGACTCATATTATGGATATGCCACTTTATTTTTTGGCTTTTTTTAAGCCCTTAACTTCACTTGAGGGGGGTGTTAGAGTATGTATTTCATGTATTTTCTCATGTTTTCTAGTATATTAGCTAGTTATTTCATCTTGTCGTGAGTTTGTACTATGCGAGGATTTAACCCACATTAGATAATTCCATTAGTTCTATATTTCTCCTTGCTTATTTATGCAATAACTTTCCTATTATACTAGCTTGCTTCATCATGAATAATATATGATTTGCCTTATTTTTGCATCTCATGTCTGTAACTTCCTTTTATGATGTTTTGTTACAAACACTTTGGATTCTTGGGTTGGAATGCCTTTACCATTCCTAACAGTGCAGAGAGGTTTTCACTACTAGATGGTTACTCAGGCTATAACTAAATACTGATGTAAGAGTGTGATCAATCTAAGACTGCATTCACTATTAAGTGGGCTACCTTTGTATACCAATAAATGCCTTTCAAATTGATAAATGTGGAAGCTACCTTTTAGAGAGCCATGAATATGGAATTCAAGGGACTCCTTAATAATATTATCCTAGTTTACTTTGATGATATCATTATCTTATCCAATCACGCGACCAATCTTTTAAGTCATTTAGAGCAAGTCTTTGAAAAATATTGAGAGTTTAAGATCTCTCTAAACCCAAGTAAGTGTGCATTCCCTATTTATGAGGGAAAATTACTTGGGCACATAATCTCCAAATATGGGCTTGCAATTGATTCAGAGTGAGTTGAAGCCATTCTATCTCTCCTTCTCCTAGGTCACAGGAAAGGCCTCTAGAGCTTCTTGGGAAAGATAAATTTTATCAAAATGTTTGTGTCAATTTTTGTACTCTAACCAAAGCCCTCACAGTAATGCTCAAAAAATGCATTGCATTCAGTTGGTCCCATGAATGCAAGAGCAATTTCAAGGCCATCAAAAGTGCTATCCCATAAGTTCCCACTTTGATAAACTTAATTATAGTAAGGATTTATCCTTTATGTATTTGGTGGAGTTGAAGGCATCTCAACCATCCTGGCATAACATAACTATGACTAGTTGGAGTAACTTATTGCTTTTTTTAGTTAGTTATTCATGGATTATGATCTACATTATATATTTTTGGAGAGAGACACCCTCACAGTCATAAGGGTGCTCAAGAAGTTTAGGCATATACTTTCTAATAATAGGATTCAGCTCATTGTTTCTCACTCAAGTATAAAAGAATTTCTACTTATTAAGGATATAAATGAGAAGATATTTGGTTGGATCATAAAGGTGATGGAATATCACTTAGATATCTGAATCACTAAGCTAGTGTGTGGGAAAGGACTATGTGAACAACTGGCAAAAGATGTAAAATTTGAAGATAGAGCAATCCTTGTACTGTATGAGGATTAATTAATAGACTAGAGCACTCTAATAGGTTGGACTCAAAGCATCAAGATTTTCTTTTAGATTAGTGCATATCCACTTAACCTAAATGAATCAGAGCATCAGTACTTTAGATTACAATTTATTCCTCATGTGCCTATTAATAGTGCATTGTTCAGAAGATACGTCAATAGAGTTATCGTAAGGTGTGTGAAATAAGATCAAGTAAATATGATCCTTAAAGAGTTCCATGATGGGATATTAAGAATCCATTACTTAACTAAAACCACTACTATTAAAACCATGCAAGCTAGCTATTATTGCCCAACTCTATTCAAAGACTCATACACATGGGTACAAAGCTACAAAACCTTATTTATAAGCAAGTAAAATTTGGTAGCTCTTCCCCTACGCCCAATACAAGAGGATCAACCCTTTTCCCAATGGGGCTTGGATTTTATCAGAATGATAAATTCACCATTAAGCACCGAACATAAATGGATCTTCACGACAATCTAATACTTCACAAGGTGGATGAAAGCAATAGCACTCAAGAAGGCCAATGAGATTTCTATTATGGATTTATATGAAAGCCTTAATGCAAGATTTGGCATTCCATCCACCATCATTTTTTACAATGCAATGGATTTTCTTGGAACTAAAATCAGTGAATGAGTTGTCAAATGCAACATTCACCTAAACACTTCCTCAAAATATTACCCTCAAGTTAATGGTTTGGCCAAGTCCACCAATAAGAACTTGATTCACATCATCAAGTGAACCATGGATGATAATCAATGATCTTGGCACACCAAACTCAAGACGGTCCTTTAGGCATATCAAATAACACCAAAAAGGGTTCTACAAAATTCACCTCTCATGTTAGTTTATGGGAGGGGAGTGAAGTTACCTACATCTCTTGAGTTGCCTTCATTAGAGCTAACCCACCATTTGGAGTTTTATGAGTTTGATCCCATGAGTAAGGTTGGATAAGCTAATTGAGCTTGAGGAGATAAGAGTGTAGTCCATGCACATTATGGAGCTTTAACAGGGATAGACAAAAAGGATGTTTGACAAAAAAGTTAACATAATCTTATATGAAGGAGACTTAATACTCAAATGAGATGTAGATAGGGCAAAAGTTAGGAAGCACACAAAGTTTGATGTTATATAAAATAGCCATAAACCATTGCCAGTCAAAAACAAGCCAACGCTTTCTAACTTACAAAGCCAAGTAGAGAAATGTTTCCCATTCCTATTAATGGGATTCATCTAAAGCACTATCTCTAATAACCATGTATATTTTGGATTATATGTTTAAATTTCTTTAAGTGTCATGTACACATGTTATTTAGATTAGTTTCATCATGTCCAAGTGTTTCTGCATAATGTCTTGCTTAGTTTAGATTTCCCTTCTTCTAAGTGTTATTCAATGTAGTTGTTTGCTTTGATTATTCTTTGTGAAGGTATCTCAATTTCTTCTAAGGTTGAGTAAACTTATCACAACTAATTATATAAAGGATAAAATACCAAAGGGATCTAGATGACTCCAAACCCTATGTATTAATACAAGACAACTGATCCCTTCTTAGCAAGCAAATGACCCAAAGAGGTCTCCAAAAGTGTTAACTCTTCAAGTCACCCTAGTCTACATGAAGCTCATGAGACCCTACAGGAGGCTTTCATGCTTGCACAATGTCAAGTTTCTGAAAAGATAACTTTATGCTAGATGATTCCCCACTAACACTCAAAATTAAAAGTCAACATAGATCTGCCATCAATTAAGTGCCAATTCCCACCTGTGAACAAATCTTAATGTGTGCCTTGTACATAAGGTCTCTACAACCTCTACATTGTGCAAAACTATTGGTGCATAAACAAAACACACAAAGTTCTCAGACTTCAGACTATTTAGGGAGAGTGCATAACACATAGTTTCCAACCTTAACTGTACACCCAAGATCTTTTTTCTTCTAATATGCTTCTATCTAGGAGGCCCCTCATGTCTAAATGATGAAATTTCATGCTTGATCATAAAATACACACCTGCAGTCTCATAATTCACATGTTACGATCTATGTTGTGCACCGCTCACTTCATAGGCTAATGTAAGCTCCCATATGTAAGATGTAGAATTATGAGATAACCAAAGGAGACTAAGTGCAGAAGGAATTAAGGTCTTATGCCTTTTGTATGATATTGTTCCCACACCTCCTTTGTAGATTCACAACTTCTCTACACCATTGCATCATTATGTTGCAATGCCCATCCTCCTATGTAACCTTTTGTGTACACTCTTTATGAAGGATGCATTCAAGTATTAGGTCCATTGTGCAAGACAAACACTATTCAAGCACTTGGTTGTTTGATTGAATACAATAATTTAGAATGTTGAAGATAAGCAGGCATGAAATGCACATAGAGAATAACCAAGATCATAGGAATCATGAAAGGTGCATACTCCCCCTTAGTATAAATTATTTGCACACAACCTTATGTGTGTAACTAATGCAAACTCAACAAAGTCCAAAGCATGTAGGATTCAATGCATATATGATCCCTAAGATAAATTCATGTAGAACTCTAACCCATGCATAAAAATGACATGGCAAAATCTAAAAAAAGCCTACATAGCCTCCATGTCAACAAGTAGTCCAGGTGGATTGACAGGTGGCATAAATAAGCAAAGGTGCCAGTTGGGACTGATTAGACATCGAGAGAAGTTGAGTTAGAGTGGAATTCAAAGTAAAGGCAGTGGGTTGGTGTAAAATTGTGCACACACGTCTCCTCTTGTTGTAAAAGTATTATTATGACCTCAATGCACACAGATAATCTAAAGAACCCAAAATGACCTTCCAACTACTTCTATGATTAGATTGTCAACCCAAATTGAATGAGCATGGATCACAACTATCATTAGGTGGGAGTCTAGTTTTATTGAGTTGTGAGTGCCAAATTTTGGATTGAGTTCCTATTTACCATGTCAAGTGGTGAATTAATTACGTAATATCTTATCCATCTCTATTTAAACCCTTATTTTCATTATGAAATAAATACCTCTCCTTGGTATAACAAATTTCTACCCATTCGAGTTGTAATATTGGTTTAGGGCTTGAAATTAACAAGAACTAAATTACTTCTCTTCGTGATCTATGTATTATATGTATTAATGGTTCTTGATATTTATCTGTAGATGTTCATCCCTCTCATCATTGTCCTTGAAAGAGTTATCAAAACTATTTAGCCAAGATCTCTCTAATCCCTCAATGCCATAGCCATTGATGCTTCAACATATACTCAAAAGAAACAAATTGAAAACAAAATCAATTGTTATAGACACAATGAGATATGCAAAGGATGTGTAAAAGATTACAAAATCATGTATATTATAATGAGAGAAATTGCTTGTATAGGCAAGGCAAAATAATATGCAAGCTAAACTTGGTAATGTGGGACAAAACTTCACATAGAACAAACCTAACAAGCATGAGGAATAAGATACTCTAACACCCCCCTTCAAGTGAAGTTAGGGGCTAACAATAGAGGATGTAGTGTGAAGTCAAGTGTCCCTATGGATGCCAATCCATCCTGCCGAATTACATGGATGTCGGGTCAGTATAACCACCAAGTCAAAGGAGTAATGTTGTTGAATACTAGGATCATTGATTACAAATACTATGCTCTAAAGTACTAAGCAAAATGATGAACCCAAGGAAATATTGCTTGAACACCTTCCAACACGATGGTGAAAAGTGGGCACAAAGACTAGTGGGGATACCACAATGGTGTCATTGGTGGGGATACCACACTGGTGCCACTATAAGAATTACCAAGAAGGCCATGGATTCAAATAACAATCCTCATATGGGTTCTGATAAACAAAGTGCCCAAATAAGAGACCTATGTACAAAAGAATAATCCAAAAAACACTCAAAAGTGCAAAATACATATAACTCTCATAAAGTGGAGAAAAAGAGAGAAAACTCATAAGAGAAGCTCCCTCTCCTCAGAAAAACAATAGAGAAAAGAAGAAGAGAGCCATAAATCCCCCCAAAGATGATGTTGAAGAAGTCCACACTTTAAGTACTCGCAAGTCACAAAATGACTCAATCTGCATGAGTGGTTTGAATCCCCTACTCAATCACAAAAACCACTAACACTGGGCTTCACTAGAATAGCTTCAATAAAAAAGATTGTCAGTGGTGATGGAAGTATAAAAAATTACTTCATATGCAAGGAATAATTAACACTAAGAAGCAGAATGTACACCACACCCCCTATATTGTTGACTGAATGGAGTGGATAAAAAAGGTCTACATGAGTGGTTTGAATCCACTATTTGAACACTGAACAATATGACATTGTATACACTAGAATAGCTCCATGCCATGTTGAAAGAGACTATTGAACTGTCAAAAAATACAAGATGACACTGGGATTCACCAGAATAACTATATTCAAGTTGTGAGAGACTATCAATTATCATAAAAATGGTGTCAAAAATATAGAAAAGTTCTATCAAAGATGTTGTCCCATGGTGGTGATGGAAGAGACAAACAATTGATGAAGTGAAAAGGTGCCTAGAATAGAGCACACAAATGCATGAAGGTGGATAAGGCTGAATCAACAAACACCCCATGGTACTTTATAAATTAGTGCAAGTACAATATAACCCATACACAAAAAAACATTAAATATAAACAAGAAAGACACTGGGTTTCACCAAAATATCTCTAAATGAGGAGACTATTGACCTATCAAATAAGCTATCAAGAGAGATGCTCTAAAAATAAGGGAGCAAAAATGTCTCCATAGAAGAAGGTGAGGCACTAAGAAAGGAGACTCAAGGAGACATGACATGACTACTAATATGTCAAAGTACTAATGCATTTCGTGGGTTGATAGAATAATGTGGCAAATGATGAAAATATCCATAATGTATACAAACACATCAGAAAATGATCATCAACCAAAAAATAAAAACCTACAAAGCAAATGCAGAAGGATGTCGAGATTAACCAAAAATGCATCCAAAATAGTGCATACACAAAGTAAAATGTAGGGCCCATAGCATAAGAAACCCTTAGTAGTGACAATGCACACTCAAGAATAGGATGTCAAACTCAATCAAAAATGTGTCCATGAGTGCAACAAATTATGACAATGCAATCTAGAAGAAGCAAGAAGTAAATGTGTGTTGCATGTGAGGGGGTTTGACCTCTTGCTAGACCAGACCTCACCCTTCAATCTCTGACAAATGAAAGAGATAAGGTATGTGTAAAACAGTGAATATTCCCTCAATAAAATCTCATAATACAGCAAATGCATCACCACTAAAATGTCACCACAAACCGTAAGCAAAGTGTATCACACCATTAAGAAGAGACCCCCCTAGAATGTGACACTTTATATTTTAGTGTATTTTATAATGTAAATAGGCCCAATGCAAGAGAAATTGAATAACATGAACTTTTGCAAAAAATGATACTCATTTTTGAGCTACTGATCAAAAGTTATTAAACAATTATGTTCCTTTCAATAAGGCCTATTTAATAAAATTTGTACTAAAAGTTAAAAAAAAGTACTGCAGCTAAAGTGAACCTAGCCTTCCAACCACTCATTGAAACCAACATGGAACTAAAAATTTCCTCAAATCAATAAAACTCAAAAAATAATCTGTCAAGTGACTCGTATGCATGTGCAAGTGAATTAGACTCCCTCTTTAAGGAAAAAATACAACTTGTAAAACAAATAATGTATGAACATGTTATTTTTGAAAGGAGAGAAAGCAACTTGTTGTTTCCAAAGAACCCCTTGGTCTATGCAAAGGATGAGATTCTAGGAAGACAAGAAAAAAATGTCGACCCCCACACACCTTATTCTCTCCTTCCCAACTCTAGACTATTGAACTCATCCTCCACGCAGTCCTATCTCATGCAAATCCAAAAAATAACCAATAAAAAAAAAGATGCCACACAAAAGTAATCAAATCCTTGGTAATAAGACCAGAAAATCCAAACTTATGTCCTCAAATACAAAGCTTTTATTCAGGGCAATAGGTGCCAAATTGCCTCATGGCTTGCAAAATCTAGTTGCAAGGAAGCCTAAAAAGTGAATGAAGATGCTTACAAGTTGAGAATCTAATACCCACATTGAAACTACTTGTCTGAATTTGGAGAATTTAGATATGTGGATAAGTACAATCAGATTTGAAAACTTTTAGGAGATACAACTCGCTTGTTGCTTCACTAATTTATGCCTGCTCAACAAAAATGAAAGCAACCTCTTGCTTTCTAGCAGGAGGCTTGTGATGTAGAGAATTCAACCACAACATCTATTTTTGTAAAATTATCTCACTCCTTTGTTTTGTTTCAACATGCACTTCACTTTGTTACTCTTGTTCACCCTATTCATCATGGACACAATGTTTAATGGATCCAATAAACTATTTGGAATTTATTGACACTTTCAATAATCTCTTTATGGTCCTTTATCATTTCTCACTCAAACTACAACTTCTCATAACATCACTTACTCTCATATCAACTCTGCCCACCTTACAAACAGGGCTAGTAACCTTTTTTATTACACAATTATTGATTGTATGAATAGGTATGGAGGGTAATTGGGAAAATACTTGTGTTTTCAATAACCCTCAATCTAATACTATCTCTTTATGAAATTTGAGACTCCAACTCCTTTCCTAGACCACCCTATAAGACTCCTTTAGCTCCCTGCTAAGCCTATTAGGTTTTTTTGCATTATTTATGCACACAGTCACTAACATAAGTATGTATACATTATAGAATGTCTTAAAACCACTCAAATCTATAAGCAAAGATCATATCCTAGATGTATACCAAATTTCACTAAATTTTGATGGTTAAAACTCTCTTTATCAATAGAACCCTAGTTTTCGGGTTGTATACACCCAGTCAAGCTTAAGAGCACTCAAATTCCTCCTAATTATATTTTTTAGGGATTAAAAGCATCTTTCCAAATATTTTTGAAATTTTTAACCTCCACACTCGTTTTCCAATCATTTACTTTACATAACTTGGCTTTTGTTCCACTTTTGTGGGTAATTTTCAGTTTATTTGTGTTCTCAGTCACACAAACAAGGTTGTTAATACATTGCTTTGAGGTTCCAACTTCTCCAAATATAATTTTACCTACTATGAGACTTATTATAGGTATAAGGCACATGTGAGAATCTGTTCCAACATTCATTTTATCTACGACATCCCTCTGTTCATTGTTTGATCAATTTCTTGATTTTTCTGTATACATCAGTTTAACTTGTCATAGGGTTGATGATTCTATAACAATTAATTAAATATTATACACCCAAAATAGCATTATATACTTCTCAAACATCTCAATCAAAACATAATAACCTCCACCTTTATCTTCAGGCTTCCACACAACTCCTATACACACAAACATTCACTACTATGCTCAACACACAATTTTTGGGCATAAAGACCCTGTAATCATTCATTCTTTGAACATAAATGACATTGAAAGTTTTCAAATAAGATTAGATAACATCACTAAAATGTGTGAAAACTCACCAAACATCCTTTTGAACCTTGAATTCAACATTTATTTTTCTTTCTCCATTGAATATCTAGTCACAGTCTTAACTCATGTATTAAGACAAGGAAAACAAGGTTATTTTGTTCAATCCACATAAACGTATCAACAAATTTTTCAATAAATTACCAAGCATGTTATCACACTATAAAAAATTCTCATATAAGCTTTATCATCAACTCTCCTATGCATATATAGAACATCAAAACACAAAGTTTTGCAGATTCATTTCCACATCATACTAAAACGTGGATATCACCAACTTTATCAATCTTATCTCTTTGCATGAAACATAATTAATCAAGGAACATAATTTTAAACCAAAACACCATTTTTTATTATTTGAAAGTTATTGATCATTACAAAAGGATTCACACAGTCCTATACATTATTTTGGCATACTTACTCCTTCCTCCAACAATGTATGCCCTCTTATCTTCTCCTCCCCTTTACTTCAAATCACTTCACTATATAGTCTTTCTACATATGATTAAATCTCTTAAAAGATGACCATAAATGTTTATTGATTCAAGAAACCTTCAAACAACCCCTAAACCTGCGTAGGGTGATGGACATTATGACTTCCACCTCACAACTTAACTTGACTTATTAACTCATATCCACCTTAGGACTTTTATTGAGACCATAAAGGTCTATTACAACATTAGTTATCATTCACATATCATCACCATTCATACAAAACACCTAAAACATCTTGGAAATTTGAAAATCCCTTTTGGCAAGAAAATTTGTTTGAACTCTAATGCAAATTTCACTCACTATCATGACTCTAAGACATATCCTATACCAACTCTTGAGCATTCCTAAGATGCCCCTACATCATAATCCCAAGGGGAGAAAAGAACTTGACACTCATATTCTTCTTCAATCAAATATTCATACAAATGTGTGTGCTCCTTGATTCCACACCTATGCCTCTTCTTCCTCATCCATATTATCCTTTTCTATTTCTCTTATTGCTTCTAATAGTACTACTTGTACCTGTAAGTACTCTTCTTATTTTGCTTTCTTTCATGATCCTCGTCCATATTTATGGCATGTAAGATGAATTGTCATTATTTATCTATTTCTTTCTCTAACATTGTTATTTTTGCCTCTTCATCAACATAACTACTTCATATCATACTCTCTTCTTTACCTGGTGACCATTCCAAGGTCTCATGCTTACCCACACTTTTGTTATCAATGTTGGGTGAATATTTTGTCAACCAGCTGTCTGATTGAGCAAAATAGGTCTTATCAACCATAGCATAGGGAGATTGGTCGGCCAGATGTGCAGGTTTACTACATCAATAGGAGACAAATCTCCCCTCTCATCAAGGGGATGTTCTTTATAAATATGTAAGAGCTATATACTATATATATAAGCTAAAAATAACACTCGGGGGTAGGATAAACCATCCATCTCTCTTTTTTCAGAGATGATGCTCACAGACAAAGGAGAAAATCCTGGGTGATTGGTGAAGTTACTTTCAAAAGTAACATTTAGCTAAGAGCCAGATCCCTTCCTGGATAGTAGAAAACCTGGTGAAATGACAGAAGGCACTTTTCTTATTTTAGAAGTGCTTGTTCTTGCAAACAACAGGAATCTTTCTAGTAGTGACAAGTAACTAGTAACAGAGTGCAGAGTAACCAACAATCTAAGATGTAGCACAAAGTCTCCACCTTGGCTACCCAAGAGTAAGATACAAAGAACAATGGGGGCACAAAGTCATCCCAAGGTCCTTTACATGGAAACAAAAAATAAACACACACCGAAGACAACTATGACAACACAAAGTTTGAAAGTAGTTGGCTTTAGGACACCTTCCTTATTACTTCCACTTGTTCTACTTGTTAAATCAAATAAACAAGAATTATTTTAGAAAATAGACATAAGAACAATTTCCTAAAGTGGCACAAGCTATAACAGCACAAAGTCTGCAAGTAACTTGCTTTCTCATTCAGATAAAATAATATGAACAGCAATCTGAGCTCAAAGTCTCAGTATTCGCCTTTCAATTTGGGCAGAGTTTTACTTTTGGTAACAGGAAGATCTCTCTAAAATGATACAAGAGATTACAATATATAGCTGCCCATAAAAGATTGGTGCACTTTTCCCTGGAGTGACCCATGTTGCCTTCAATGCTTTGAATGCATCTCCAAGTTTGTCAAAGGACTATGTTGAAAATAGGGCGACTGTCTTAACTATGGCATGCCATTTCATCCCATATGTCTTCTCCTAAGCCTAGATCATCTAGTATGTCCCCTCTGACATCTGTGTAGCTATCCATTTTGTCTTTACTCTAAAGGAGATCAACAGGGCGCGCCTTCAATGTTTGTAAGCTCAAAAATCTACTTTACAGACTGTCCCATCTACTAGAATAACTTCTACATAGATATTTCTAGTCTTCTCATCTTTCTAATTTTGTCCTTTCTAGCTTTGTCTCTTCCTAGAATTTAAGCACCCGATCTATCTTTTCCCCTTTTTGGTTTTGTCTTTTCCTAGAATCTAAGCCCTCGGGGCTATATTCTTAGCTTTGTCAGCTCTTTCAGCTCCTTCTTCAGCTGATCGCTGAGTTTGTTTTTAGGTTCTGCGCCACATTTGAAACTTAGCAGATATTTCATTACCTTAAATTTGACATCCATGGAGATGTCATTGGTTAACTGTTTCAACAGTTCGGGCAGCCTCCTCGGATCCTTGGTTTAATCACTTTCTTGCTTCAATCGCTTTATTGGTTCAATCGCTTTCCCGCTCCTTAGTTGAACCATTTGTTAAACCACCTGTTTTGTTGCTTCTTTCCTTAACTGAGGCCGCCTTTGAAACTTTGAACCCATGAACCATTGAACTTTGAACTCTTTCGGTTCAAGGTTCAATCGGTTCATTAGTTCATCCTTTATTCGTAACTTCATTATTCTTTCTAAGCTCTTTGATCTTCATTGCACTGGTTGAACCTGTGAACTCGTTGAACCTTTTGGTTCAAGGTTCAATGGTTCATTCTTTTTTATTTGGCTAAGTCCTTTTGATCTTTTTGAACCAAATGCATTGAGCCATTTGATCGTTGAACTTATTGAACCCGTTGAACCTTTGAACCAAAGTGGTTCAATGGTTCAAGCCTTCTTCTCTTTAATAAGTGTTTTGAAGCCGTTGATCCTTGAAGCGGTTGAACTTTGAACCTTGACAAATGTGTTTAAGAGTTTAGAGCTTGCTTCTTTCTTGCAGAGTCCGTAGAAATCAACTTGCAAAGCCCGTAGAACTTGGGCTACAGAGTCCGTAGATTTTCTTCCTGCAGAGTCCGTAAATTCAAGCCCACAGAGTCCGTATATTTTTGAGAAGCTTGAAAAATGAGGAATTTGAATGCTCAGAATAAATTATTTAAAAGGGGAGAGAGGATTTTGGTCTGTTGAACCAAAATAGTTCATAGGTTGTCCCAAAAATGAGTGATATTTTTGGGGACAATATTCAACATCCTCTATCCTACTATCATCCATTTTAGTTGTTCCTTCTTTGACTATATAATCAACCAATTTATCACCTTGCATCTTCTCTTCTTGGACTGGAATATCAGTCACATCCTCCTCAACCTATTCACTACTTTCCTCAATCACTTCATGTGCTTATTACTTCTTAACTGCACCAATGTACTCCTCAAACAAACCTATTGTATCTTTATACAAAACTTCATCTTCATCTTCAAAACAATCATCAAAGATTATATGCACTTCATTACCTATTGTGACTTTATCTTCTTTATCACTTGTTGTTTGCTTTTTAGATCTCCACTCTTTTCCATCAAGTAGTTCACCATATTTAGGGTGACAAAATGCTTCACCTCCAGCTATACCTTCACTCTTCCATTCATCAACTTCTTTTTCCTTATGGACAGTTGTCCATTCAACTTTTTCATTCCGATCATGTTCTTCACCTACATTCAACCATGACAAATCAATGTTAGATTGAAACTTTCAAGGCCTAATTGTCTGTCTCTGTTCTTCCATGGCAAGTTGTGTTGTCATATTATTTAATTACCTCTCCATATATTACATTCCTTGTTGGTTTTCCCTCTCTTGCATTCTTTCTCTAAAGCTGCACTTGACTCTTTTCTTGATCTCGATTCCATACTGCAAACTATATACATTCCACATCTAGAGTAACTCTCTTTCAATCCTTGCTAATGTATCTTTTATTTCCTTTATCTCTATCTCCATCTTTCTATCACTATGGCAATCATATTTAACCCTATCTTTCACTTTCCTTTCTACCTCTCCTTTCATATTCATCTTGAGCACCTCACTTGGGTACATTCTTCTCTTTTTATTGGCCTCACTTAGTCCACTTATTTTGGTTCACACTTGAAACACCTATCACTCTTTTATTTCAGACCTCATTAGGGCCTTTTCACCTCTTTTCCTTCACACCAGGACTGTTTTCTCTTTCCCGATATCTATTTATGAGCTTCTCTTCTTTGAGCTTATTAATAACTCTCTTATTTCAGGGCTACCACCACACTATTCACTTATTTCCTTTCCTCAAATATCACATACATCAACGATACTTTCAAAACAATAATTCAACCACAAAATAGATCATACCTTCTCTTCTTTCTACTGTCTCAATTCTATCTTGCAATAAGACTCCTTCCAAACTGTCTTCTTGCCTGCTTACCTGTAAATTATTAATCCATATACAACATGCATTAATTAAAATTTTCATACCTGTATATGCTTGTTCCCATATCATATAGATGGCTCTAATACCAAATTATGTATAAAATTCAACCACAACCTCTATTTTTATCAAATTATCTCACTCTTTTATTTTGTTGCAAAATGCACTTCTCTTTGTTACTCTTGTTCACCGTGTTAATCATGGCCACAATGTTTAATGGATCCAATGAACTAGTTGGAATTTATTGACACTTTCAATATTATCTTTATGGTCCTTTATCATTTCTCATTGAAACTACAACTTATCATAACATCACTTACTCTCCTCTCAACTCTACCCACCTTACAGACAGGGCTACTAGCCTTCTTTTTTACACAATTTTTTATTGTACGAATAGGTACAGAGGGTTATTTGGAAAATACTTGACTTTTCAATAAACCTCTATCTAATATTGTCTCCTCATGAAATTTGAGACTCCAACTCCTTTCCTAGACCACCCTACAAGACTCCTTTAACTCCCTGCTAGACCTATTAGGTTTTCTTGCACTGTCTATGCACACAGTCAGTAACATAAGTACAAATACATTCTAGAATGTCTTGAAACCACTCAAATATATTAGAAAATATCATAGCCTAGTTTTCTACCAAATTTCACTAAATTTTGATAGTTAAAACTATATTTATCAACAAAACCCTAATTTTAGGTTTGTATACACCTAGTCAAGCTTGAGAGCACTTAAATTCCTCTTACTTATATTCTATAGGGTTTCAAATCATATTGATAGTTATTTGTGAACTATTTAACCTCCATACTAATTTTACAATCATTTAATTTACACAACTTAGCTTCTATTCCACTTTTGTGGACAATTTTCAGTTCATCTGTGTTCTTAGTCACACGAACAAGGTTCTTAACACATTGCGTTGAGGTTCCAACTTATCCAAATAGAATTTCACCTATTGTGATTATTGTTTTAGGTCTAAGGCACATGTGAGACCTTGTTTCAACATTCATTTTATCTAAGACATCCCTCTTTTTATCATTTGATCAATTTTTAAAACTTTTTGTATACATCAGTTTAACCTATCACAGGGTTGATGATTCTATAACCCAGAATAGCATTAGAGACTTATAAAACATCTAAATAAAAACATAATAACCTCCACCTCTATCTTCAGGCTTCCACACAACTCCTATACATACAAACATTTACTATTATGCTCAACGCATAATTTTTGGCCACATAGACCCTGCAATCATTCATTCTTTGAACATAAATGACATTGAAAGTTTTCAAATAAGATTATAAAATGTCAAGAAAATGTGTGTAAACTCACCAAACATAATTTTAAACTTGAATTCAATATTTATTATTCTTTCTCCATTGAATATCTAGTCACAGTCTTAACTCATGTATTAAGACAAGGAAAATAGGGTTATTTTGTTCAATCCACATAAACATATCAACAAAAGCTTTAATAACTTACCAAGCATGTTATCACACTATACACAATGCTCATATAACTTTATCATCAACTCTCCTATGCATATACAAAACACAAAGTTTTGTAGATTCATTTCCACATCATACTAAAACATGGATATCACCAAATTTGTTAATCTTATCTCTTTACATGAAACATAATTAATCAAGGAACATACTTTTAAACCAAAACACCATTTTTATTCTTTAGAAGCCATTGATTAGTACAAAAGGACTCACAAAGTCCTGTACATTGTTTTGGTAGACTTATTCCTTCCTTCAACAATGTCTACCATGTTATCTTCTCCTCCCCTCTACTTCAAACCACCTCACTATACAATCTTTCTACATATTATTAAAACTCTTAAAACATGACTATAATTGTTTCTTGATTCAAGAAACCTTCAAACAACCCCTAGACCTACGTAGGGTGATGGACATTATAACTTCCAAGTCACAACTTAACTTGACTTATTGACTCATATCCACCTTAGGACCTTTTTTGAGGCCATAAAGGTCTATTACAACATTATTTATCCTTTACATATCATCACCATTCATCTATACCACCTAAAACATCTTGGAAATTTGAAAATCACTTTTGGCAAGAAAACTTGTTTAAATTCTAATTCAAATTTCACTCATTATCATGCCTCTAAGACACATCCTAGACCAACTCTTGAGCATTCCTAAGATGCCCCTACATCAACTTTTGAATGTATATTTGGTGACTATCATCAAAGGGCAAACGTAGTGAAGGATATTTGAAGATCTTAAAAGAATCTTACCACCGTTTAGCACCACTGCCACACCCAGCCACTACCATAGCCATGCCACCCTATTGTAGTCCCTTCCATCACCACTCCTTATTCCACCACTATGTTCTCACATGTTGGATGAGCAATCATAGTCTAACCAATGTATTAGTTCATTTCATATATCATAATCGAACCCTAGACCCTGACATAGGATCTATTATTATATGGAAATGGATTAAATTTTTCATATTTGAGATGTTAAGCAAGGCATCAAGCTGAGTTTGGATGCTAAAGGAACTTGTTTTTGATGCCAATCTTGACCAAGTCATGAGCACCAACTAAAAAGGGCATGTAGCTGTCAAGATCTTGGGTGGTGGGGAGGAATCTACCATCTAAAGATGAAACTTACAAAGAAAGGTTGGAATGACAATGATTACAAAAAAGCCTATACCTAGCTAATGCTATGTTGTGTTCTTAGATCCAACTACCATCATGCCCAGCCTTCTCATCACTACGCTTCACTACCAAGCTTGCATCCTCTTCCCCACAAATCACTACTACCTTTACTACCTGATTCCACTAGCTCAACCATACTATTGTGTCCACCCTATTTGTGCTTCATTACCATGCCAAAACAACAATCCAAACCTTGATAAAAATAAAGCTAATTTGGTTGATAAAACATTGTCATCCATTATAAATATTAAACAAATAATCAATGATGAGTAAAATGAATCAACACTAGACCAAGTTATTTAAAAGGTTGATAAAATAGATCAGGCTATGGAAGATGGATTAGGTCATGGAAGAGGAGATTCTAAGCCTTTTGGGGAAGGTAATGGTGACTCTATCAGACCTTGCTTCCTTAAATATGGTCCTCTCACTATAAAATGTGAGATCTAATAAAGCTTGTCATTGATCGAATGTAGAAATAATGTACTTTGATGTTGTTTAGTATACATTGAGATCAAATACAAGACCTTCAATAGCATATCCAAAAAAGATGTATGTATTGCCAAAAATCTTCAAAACTAGATCCAATCAAATAGCGAGATCTAACTTTATGAGTTGAGCGAGTAATGATAAATCCATAATGGCAAGAAACCTATGAGCTAAGTAATGGTTATTGGATGGTGGCTCTAGTACCATGAAATAGTTATCAAAATTCTTCAGCCAAGATCTCTTTAATGTCTCATTACCACAACCATTGATGCTTTAATATATACTTGGAAGAAACCAATTGAAAACAATATCAATTGTTATACACACAATGAGATATGCAAAGGATATGTAAAAGATTACAAAAGCATGTATATTACAATGAGAGCACTAGCTTAAATAGGCAAGGCAAAACAATATGCAAGCTAAACTAGGCGATGTGGGATAAAACTCCACACAGGACAAACCTAGCAAGCATGAGCAATAAGATACTCTAACAGTCCTCCCTTCGTACCATTACATAAAATCAAAATCCTCTATAGGTTGTACATAATGTATACACGGGTCTACATAGGTGTTATCTATGGACTGTTTATCATCCCTCCCAATGCTACATTGCGTTCTGATACCTTCATGCAAAAAATTTATGTAGTGGGTGTCTAATTTGAAGGTTGTGTGTTGTAGTTCTTGAATTTTACTGTGCCATCAAGTAGGTGAGGTGCTCTTTCTACTCTTAGTGCATCACCATTTTCCATTTCAACAAACCTCTTACCCTCTCTCCCCCTTTTCCCACTCAAAGTACTAGGTTTAACATTAGCAATATATTTCCCTTCTGCTACTTGTAGGTATGTGTGTTGGTCCTAAACTAGATGCACTTAGATTAGAAGGAAGTTGGCCTTCTCCATAAGTTCATCCTAAGAAAAGAATGGGTCCCACACCTTTGGGACATTCTCATTATTATGATGAGACACATGATCTTTTATGCACGTTGGTAAGCTTGAGTACACCCATACCCTGTGCTGAGCACTTTCACACACTGCATACCCATCTTCAATCACCCCTGTGTAACAAGTTATCCATGGGTGCACAATTTGAGTGATAAAAGTAACAAGATAAGGGGACCCACTAAAGACATTAACATCTTAAATTATTTCTCAATAGAAAAGGAATAACAACTGGACATAAAATACTTATTCCACACACAAACATTTTATTTTATACACAAACACACACACACACACACACACACACACACACACACACACACGCGCGCACGCACACACACACACACACACACACACACACACACACACACACACACACACACACACACACACACACACACACACACACACACACACACACACACACACACACACACACACACACACACACACACACACACACAACAAAAAATAAACTCATAAAAATTAAACCTATTGTGGTTGGTAGGTTTGGTCCATGATAACATATAAAATTACTATTTGAATACTTCAATATATCTATTTAATGTAAAATAGTGATTGTTACACATTAATGTAGTTGATAGGTATGCAAACCTAGACTCCATGCTGACAAAAAACACTAACTTCATAAACAACCCTCAACACTTTATTGTTGGCTGGGTAGAGTCGATCAAGTGCATTACAAGATCAACCCACAACACACCTTGTTGGTCAGGGAATACCAAATAAGGCAAGAAAAACGAAATCCTAAACCGACCAAACCATAACCTAACCAAATTGTAGGAGTGGTAGGCAAAGGAGAAATAAAAAAAGGATGAAATAAATAAAGATGCAGTAGATGAACACAAGTAGATCCAATGATGAATGAAATAGGGAATGAGAAATAGGGGAATAAATGAGTCACCACCACCAACAATGCCATTCACTCCTGCAACACCAATAACACCAACCACAATCTCAACCATGAACTCCATGACTGTCATGACCACACACTACCGCCACATACATGCAAACCCACCTAAATTGGATTCTATAAAAAACATCCACTTGATTATCCAGAGGAGCCATAATGTCCTAGTTTTCCTTCCTTGGCATGCAACACTCTTAGATCTATGCTCCTCAAAGCCCTAATCTTGCTGAACAAACCCTAAACCTAGGGTTTCAGTAGAAGGAGAGAGAGCCTCATTCAACCCCTCTATCTTGATAACATATAAATTTAATAAACTATGATTCTTGTGTTAACAATGCAACATCATACTGGAAGTGGCCCTTTTACTAACATAATGGTTGACTGGTTGTAGGATAAGTATTTTTGATTTCTCGAAGTTTCCTAATCAAATATATCATAAATGCATATTGGAATTGGAAGCAACTAAGCATCTTTTATATTTTTATAATCCACCCAAACATTCCATATATTATTTAAAAACATTCATCTAAATCATTCCAAACATTCAATACTATCTTAGATTAATGAAACAAATTTTTGACAGTCAATCCAAATATGCTTGGACCTTGGCCCTAAGGGAAAGAGAGAACTGCTACAATAGTCCCATTTAGGGATATAGATAAGACTCCCTCTACCTTAATTTAGACCTTTGAACTACCAACCCATCTATAGCTATAGTAAGGCCCATCCATCTAAAACTTTACTCAAAACACACCCACCTCCCACCCCACAAATCCCCCTATCTATAGGCCCACCCATCTAAGGATATAAATAGGAATCCCTTTACCTTTGTTTAGACCCTCAAATCTCTTTTATCAGTGTGGGATAACCTGTGGAAAAAATAAATATGCACCATCAATTATAACACAATACAGATTAGGCTGATGGGACAACCAATCCCCTGACTCTAGTATTAGTAAATCTTACCCCCTGATACCTAAGTTACACCCCTATGCTTGTGATTTGTAGAATTAAAGGGTAGAAAAAGTTGATTTTTCTCTTCTATGCTCTTGTAAATTAGTTACAATACATATCTCACATGCTAGAATCAGATTCATTGCATTTCATGTAAAATGTGAACAAAGAAATCGAGTAAGGTCTTCAACATCCTCTTCCCCAAGTACGAGTGCAACTACATGCACTTTCACCTATTCATAGCCTTATTTTGGTACAATATGTGAATTAAGACTTTGAGCACTAGTAAATCAATGTAGAGTGTGCCTAGCCTTGAAAATTTAATGACTAACAATATAAACCCTTTGGAAACTTCTTAGGAACCTAAATGTTACTTGTTTTATTTTTTTAAATGCTCATAGATGATTTGTATATAGAGGCTTTCATGTTTGAACTATATACCTGTTGGTGTGTAAAATCTAACAAATAAAAAGGTAAATAACCAACAAATGAATCCAAACATTGAGATAACTCAATTACAGACAAAGGTGCCCACTAAAAAAATAAGATAAAAAATGATGGGTTCACCATTTTTCCCTGATGTACAATCAGTGGGATCACTATTTTCAACCCAAAAGAAGAAACAAACACAAGTAGAGAGGACATAAAAAATAGGCCCATGGGCACAAAATGACCAAGACATAATGACAAATATAAGAAAAGAAGACCTTGGGATCACACAAAGAGGAAGTAGAGAGACAAAAACACATAAATAAGTGCTAGTAATCCCTTAATTCAAGGTGTTGACCCTTATGCACTAAATAGTTCTAAAAAATCATAATATCAAGGTTTACACCTAAATTAGATGTTTATAGCATCTATGTATCCATCATTTAAAAACATGATGTATATCTCCATATAACACAATATGCAAGATGTATGGAAGAGAAAGTGATGTGTAAAGATGTTTACAAAAATGGAAAGCAAGAAGGATGTAATCTAAGACACACTGAAAAATATGCTCTCGGTATGGGTATGCCCCCGATGTGAGAATGCCCTTAGGTGTGGGCACATTGAAGATGCAAAACATTTATAAATCCCAGATCATATGTAACTTGTATATCTTACATCTCACCCACTCAAGAATACCACAAAAAACATGAGTAAAACATGTATATATAAACATATATCATATGT
Organism: Torreya grandis; assembly: GCA_037957365.1. Classification (NCBI taxonomy): domain Eukaryota; kingdom Viridiplantae; phylum Streptophyta; class Pinopsida; order Cupressales; family Taxaceae; genus Torreya; species Torreya grandis. The sequence goes on along the minus strand of JARHVA010003463.1, from coordinate 332,844 downwards.
TTAAAATCCTAAGATATATACACAAATAGTTTTACTACGATCAATTTATTTATTTAGTTTTAAATAAATGATAATAAAAAGATTAAAAATTCGAGTTTAATTAATAGTACAATATTAATAATATATTAATATATAATAATGTATCATAAAAACTGATATTATATATATAATAATAAATTATATATATATATATATATATATATATATATATATATATATATATATATATATATAATATTAGTTTTTTCCATGGATCTTTTGGTGCCATTCTCATCATATTCACGTAATAAAAAAATACTAGAAGTTACCTTGATGGTGCAAGGACTGTCGGAAGGGATGTAATTTTTTGTTTTTAAGTGGCAATATATTGGAAACATGGAAGAATGGAAGTAATAAGATAGACTCTAGGACCTCAATGTCTTGTTGCCACATTAGCAACACTACATCATTAATTGGAAATTTTTGATGTCAATCAAAATAAACTATAGATGAATCTTCATCAAGACTCTCATGGGGAATACCATCACCACATCATTAATCCTTTAGAGTCAGGGGGTTGTCTTCATGCAATAAAGGTTGCAAGCTTATCCACATCAAAATCTCACGAGTGAGACATATTATTAAAAAGTTATGTAGGTAACACACAATGTCATATCTGGACAAGCTGAATTTAATGTTTTCCATTATAAGGCCTTATTTTCCTTGAAGCCCAAAACATCAGACCTTAAATTACCTACACAGTCTAATCCATATGACTTACAACATGATTCACTACCATAAAGCTACTATCAAACTACATAATATTAGTTTTTTCCATGGATCTTTTGGTGCCATTTCCATCATATATGTGTAATAAAAAAATATAAATAATATTGATGTTTTAATTGGTTTTAATAAAAAAATATACATCATAACTTATAAGCATGGCGAAAAGTTAGATTTGTCTCTACATCAAAAGATGCAGAAACCAGTGGGTGATAGCTAGTCCACTTAAGTTTAAGCATTGTGGCCATCAAATCAAATCAGATGAAGATATGGAAAAGGTGGTAATGAAAAAAATATTACTTCAACATCAACAACTCCATGGTATTTCATTAAATGACAATACAACAAATCTAAAATTTTCTTTAATACATGAAAGGAGGTGAAAGCCAATTTTGTTCACTACTTCGCTTTTTAATAATTAAAAACTTAATGCATAAGATCTATTCTTAAGCTCTGTACTCATCGATCTGCATCTGCATTCGATAATCCACTCCATTTAATGGCAGTAAGATCAATCTCCATGTGAAATGAGAATGAGCAAGATAGGGAACTTGCAATGAGTCCAACGGAAGATATTCTTAACATTTCGTCATTTAGTCTCTGCATTCAAGTTGTTATTGAGTTCGACAAACCAGTGGATGTCTCTGATGCCAATAAATTCATCCACAAAACTATAGGTTTAATAATTACAATGATTATAACTTAATAATATAAGTGCAATTAATTAATTAAAATCTAAAAGTAAAAAAATACACAATGTTTTAATTTATCTATATGCACTAAATTATGTTCGCCCCGCTAATTATATTAATCATACTAATTTCCACTAATTTAGTCTGATTTCTATAATCCCTATCTAAATTAATTAATAGCCTAACTATCCCCATCCCATTCCTATAACATAAACCTTTACCCCATTCTAAAACCAATTAATTCCCTTGTTAAACCTCTAATAGAGCCTATTATCCACTAATCTATCCCCTAAGCCAACTAACCAATTTAAAATTCCTATTTATTCAACTACCAACCTAGCTACCCTACCACCCTAGCCATTCCTACATCCCTATGAATCCTAAACCTTATTAACTCCCATCTAATCCCCCCATTATCCCCTAAGCTAATTAAGAAACCTCTAGAACTATGGAAGTTCCTTCAAAATTCTAGAAGTCTCTAAACTAGAGAGTTCTAAATAATTTTAAATTTCCTTAAAATTCCCTCCATTATCCTATAAAAATCCATGCTTGGGCCATGGCCAAGCTAACTCAGAAAACCATCAAGCCCTCATCTTGTTATTATCTTGCATCCATAAAAGCTCTCTAGCACTCATCCAAAACAATATCAACCTCATGCAACCATTGGAAGCCATTGTCAAGACCTAGCAAGCAATCCAATAATTTAAATTTTGGACACCAAACAATCTCATTGCAAATCCTATAGTGGAATCACAAGGAGGTAAAAATGATGGTGATCATGTTCTTATTATTCTAATTTGCCTCTTTTATCCATTCATATTGGTGTCATTAAGTTTTAGGTTTTTATTATTAAGTTTAATAATATTGCTTGAATATAAAATTTGGTGCACATTATCTTATTCTGAAAAGTCAATTGATGAGGGTGGATATAATGTAATAAACCCAATCAATACAATTGAAATAAAAAACATTGTAATTTCTTATGAGTGATTCCTCTACATATAATGTATACAACATTAAAATGCTCTCATATTGTTAATGTACAAAAATAAAATAAAGTTATATATATATATATATATATATATATATATATAGACACACACACACACACGAAAATATATAATATATACATGGGCGACCATATTGTACATCGAACTAGGTTTCAGGTAGTTATTAGATTTACATGTCATGTACACATTGCAAAGGGGTTTGCATCTTGTAGGGTGTTGACATCTTTGACTGAGCATTTTTTTTGTTGAGATTGGATAAAGGCATCGTGAGAGTTGATTTTATTGTGACATGATAGTAAAAATATATTTTAGTCGATTGTTTGTGTTTAAATTACTTATCCCTATAAATATTATTTACAATATTAATATCCCTCAGCCTACTCTCATGAAACTTTTAATCTAAGGCAATCCCCTATAGGTGCTCTTATTTTTTTATTAGGCACAATAACAACATCATTAACCTAGGTTTTATAATTGCAATGATAAGAACTTAATAATATAAGTGTAATTAAAGTAAGAACACAAGATAGTAGAGAATGTGTTGGGCTAAAAAGGATGACATGCGATCGACAAAAAGGGCAGCAAGGAGTCGCTTTCCTTATGAAAGGAGGTAATCACAGATCCTCAAAATCAGCTAGCCATGGTCTGGAAGAGGAGATTTGAGAGTCCAAGGAATGGATAGGGTCATCATATGGAGAGGGTTTTGAGGTTGGTTTAGATTTTAGACAGAATGAGGAATGGGAGGAGGTGAAAGAAAGTCGATGGTCTAAGGTTAAGGAAGGAAAGGTTGCATCTAGAGTTAATGCACAACCCTTCAGGGACATTCCTTTCAAGCAAGAGGAAGAGATCTTGGGTTTCCCTAGAATGACTGAGCATCTTCCATCCCCTAATAATGTTTTGAGTTTAAAGATTGGCAGAGAAAAAGAGTTACTATGGGAATTAGATGGTTTTTCACAAGGCATTTCAAACCTAGAGGAGCATGCCCTAATTGGAAAATTTGTCGGTAAGTGGCCTGCTATTGGTGAAATTGAATCTTAGGTTGAGGATCTCTAGGGAAAGGAAGTCGAGGTGAAATTCTTACCCAAAGCTTTTTTTCTAGCAATCTTCCCTAACTTAGAAGCCAAAGAGAAGGTGTTTAAACATCCCTTCTGGTCTTTAAGTGGAGTTGGCCTATGGCTTCAAAATTAACAACCTAATTTTGACTTGAATTTGGCTAAACATGGTTTTTATCTAGTTTGGATTCATTTATATAGCCTTCCCTTTAAATATTAGGACAATACTTGTTTAACTGCCCTTGGAAATTTGCTTGGGACCTATTTAGAAATTGATCTAATTATGAAAAAAGAGTTTTGGCCACCTATGCTATAATTAGGGTTTTGCTAAATTTTGATTTGGAGGTTCATAAATTCATCTCCATTAAATCTTAGGATTGATTATGGTCTCAAATGGTTGATGTTTAAAATATCCCTTTCAGGTGTTATAAGTGTAGACAGGTTAGTCAAACTCAAAATAATTGTAAGTTGGTCAGAGAGGTCCCTAAGTCATATCATGGTGATGTAAGCAAGTTTGGAAACCATTAGCATTTTTATCAAAAGCCTTTAGGGAGTGAAATGGGGGTAGCTTTTGGTATTTACAAAGAGAGAGGCAGTTAGCTCATTAGGAGAAGTCCAAGTTTGAAGGATAATAGCCAAATAATGACTGTCCAGGAGATAAAACATTCATCAGGCAACATCAGAACTAGTAGTGGAGTTAATAAGGCTAAATGTTTCAAAAACTTCATCTATCAAAATCAAAGAAACAAAGGAGTTGTTTCATAAATTGGAAAAAGGGAAGGATTTGTCTTTTGCTTCTATGTTGAAAAGATGCAAATTTATTAGTGAACAGTCTTAGGTTTTAAAAGAATTGATTCAAAACACTCCTCAATTGTCTGAAAAGGTTCTTAATGAGAAGAGCTTATCTCCTAAGCTTCTTCCCATGTTTCAATCTTCACCAAGGGTGGAGCTCTAAGTGGAAGAGGAGTAGGAAGATTTAGAGGAAGAGTTGAATTCAAGGGTGGTTTTATCTATTTCACAGTCTCAGAGTTATCTCAAACATGCAAATTATGGGGATCCTAAGAAGCATGGTAGGATATTAGCCAAGGTAAAGTAGCTGGAGAAGTTTCAATTGGCGATCAAAGAACCTTGAAAAACTTTCTATATGTTGGAAAGCGGGGGTGGAAATCCCCTCCCCCACGTTATGAAGCTCATCTCATAGAATGTAAGAGGTTTGAATGCCCCTAACAAGTGATGCGTAGTAAAGCATCTTATTTTGGCCAAACAAGTAGATGTAATATTGATTCAAGAATCTAAATTAAGTCTCTCTAAAGCATCATCCTTGATGAAATTGAGTTGGAATAGATGGAACAACTCTTTTGTGGAAGCGTAAGGGGCTTCAAGTGGTCTAGCAATTCTATGGTCCCTAGCTAAGGTAGCAGTGGAGATGCTAGACAATGGCTTGAATTGGCAACTATGCAGAATTTCTAGTTTTTCAACAAATATGTGATTTCTACTATGTAATGTGTATGGGCCTACTGATTAGGCACAAAAGTTTTAGTTGTGGAATGATCTCTCCAAAATCTTAGAATATTCTCAGGGTTTGAAGATGGTGTTGGGCGGTGATTACAATGTTATGTTTTCTTTAGAGGAGAATCTTGGTGATAGGGCTCCTTTAACCAATGTGTTTTTAGCTTTTGAAAGATTTGTAGTGTAAAATGAGTTGGTGGATGTTAGACCCAAGCAGGGTACCTTCACCTAGAATAATAAAAGATATGGGGATCAGAACATTATGGAAAGACTTGATCCTAGTCACATCCAATTAGTTATCTCAAAATTAGATCTCTAAAAGTCCCATTCTACCCCAAGCTGGATCATATCGCTTTCCAATAGATCTAAATATTTCTATTGATAGCCCACTAGCCTTTTATCCATTTAAATTTGAGTCTATGTGGCTCTGAGATCCCTCTCTCTTTGAAAAAGTTTGTTTATGGTGGAATAATAGCTCAATTATCTCTAGTTCACCGATGTTTAAGATGGCTCAAAAGTTGAAATTTATAAAAGGTTGTCTCTATCAATGGAATTCTAAGGTTTTCAAAAACATCTTTCAGGAAAAAGTTCGCGTGGAAACAGAAATGGAGATCTTGAACAATTCTGTAAGTCATAGTGGTATGGACCAAATAGCCTATTGTGCTGAAAAAAGGTTATTAGTAGATTATGAAGAGTTGATGCTTCGTGAAAAAATACATTGGAAACAAAATCAAGAATTGAATGGTTGAGAGAAGGTGATCGAAATTCAACTTATTTTCATAAATTAGTGAAAATGAAAAGAAGTTTTTCTCGCATATCAAAAATTTGTTCCAATAAGGGAACCATATTGAATTCTCAATTCGAGATTTGAAGAGATACCATTTCTTTCTGTCAGAATTTGCTAAATGAAGCTTCCTCTTCTAATCTCTGGTCTCAAGTTGTTAATCTAAGGTATATACCTAGTCTTGTCTCCAATAGTCAAAATGAAAAACTCCTTTCTCCATTCTCATTGGAGGAAGTTCAGACAATGGTTTTCTCAATGATCAAGGACAAATCTCCAGGTCCACATGGGTTTCATGTGGCTTTTTTTCAAGCCTTTTGGGAAATTATTAGTAAAGAGGTGCTTAGTATGGTGGAAAATTCAAGATTAGAGAGGAAAGTCATTCCAAATTTGAATGTAACTATCATTTCCCTCTTTCCCAAAGGGGAAAATCAAGACTCTTTTGGTGAATTTTGTCCCATCTCACTTTGTAATATGACATATAAAATCATCACTAAAGCTATGGATGCTAGGCTAAGACCTGTGTTGGATTCATTGATCTCAAAAAAATAAGCAGGGTTTGTTCCTAGTCAAAATATTCAGGAGGGAATAATTATAGTTCATGAAATTTTCCACTCTCTATATCAATCTCATCAGAAATGCATGTTGCTTAAGCTTGATATCAGTAAAGCCTATGATCGGGTCAATTAGCATTTTTTTATCAAAGTTTTGGAAAAGTTTGATTTCAACGGAGCCTGGTGTGAATGGGTATTTAGTTGCATCTTTGGAGCTAAGTTTTCTATCCTTGTTAATGGTATTCCAGAAGGTTTGTTTGCATCCTCCAAGGGTATTCATCAAGGGGATCCTCTTTTGCCCTTCCTTTTTATTTTATTGGTTGAAGCTCTTGGGAGGGTCATCAAGCAGGCTAAGGTTAACTCTCAGTTGCAGGGTATTGAGGTGGTAGAAGGTTTGGAGCATCTTACTAATCAATAATTCACTAATGATACTTTCTTCTTTGGTCAAGCTTCAATCAGAGAGGCACAGCCATATAGGGAAACACTCTCAAGCTATGAGGAAACTTTTAGTCAACTAGTGAATTTGAGAAAATCAAAATAATTATTTATCAATTACTTAGAGCAAGTTTAGTAGGTTATTTCTCTTATTTTGGGTTTCAAGATAGGGAAACTTCTTTTAAAATATCTCGGTGTCCCTCTCTTTTTAGGTACATGCAAGAAAATCCATTGGGATAGTTTGGTGTCTTCTTTCAAAGCTCGATTAGCCCCCTGACAAGGAAAATGGCTCAACCCTGATCAAATCTGTATTGAGCACTCTTCTAATTTACTGTATGTTAGTGCTCTAAATTTCAAGTTAGGTAATCAATTCTCTAAACATAATCATGAAGGATTTCCTATGACAAGGTACTCAAGAGAAAAAGAAGATTTCACTACTTCAATGGGAAAAGGTTTGTTAAGATAAAAAGATGGGAGGCACCAAGATTAAAATTTTTAACCTATAAAATCATGCTCTGGGCATAAAATTGGTTTGGGGTTTAAATACCAAACCTTAGTGTCTTTGGATTAGACTACTCAAAAGTAAATATTTGGAAAGGGATAATCCTTGGAGTTTCCATCACTAATCCCCCTAAGAGCTCTCGCATTTGGAATTTTCTACTTAAATGTAAACCTTTGATTTTGGAAAATATTTCATGGACAATTAATAATGGTCATCGAGCTAAGTTTTAGGAAGATTCTTGGAATGGTCATAAACCATTGGAAGAGATGACTAACTTGGTAGAAGCTCAGAATCTTCTCATTAAGGGATGGGGAGAATTTGTGATCAATTACCTGGATCAATCTCAAGAGTCAAGTTTTTCTGATTGGTCTTGGAAAAGTTTTGAAGCTCTAGTGGTTCCAATAGTTTAGAGGGAACATCTTGGTGAGTGCTTAGCATATCATAAGGTTTTTATTAACAATAAAGAGGATTTACTACATTGGATAGGGGCCAAATATGGTTCTTATTTAGTCAGGTTAGGCTATCAAATGGCAAAATCTTCAAGTTCAATCATGAGTTGGGCAAAGTTTCTTTATTGGAGAAAAGAGGGTCTTTTCAAAAAATCTAGTGTTTTTGCATGGTTGGTTGTGTAATATCACATTCTTACTCAGGATCAGCTTTATAAAAATGGTTATTCGGGCCCTTCTAGGTGTGTCATGTGCAAGTTAATGGAATAATTGATGGGGCATTTATTGTTTGATTGTCCCTTTGCAGTCTAGTGTTGGGCTTGGTTGTACAATAAATTAGAATGGTACTAGGCATGGCCCTCATCTCTATTTAATTCTTTTACTTCATGGCCGATTGGGGATGTCAAAAATTCTCTTTTTGGTCTTTGGAGGGTTAGTTCAGCTATTCTGATTTGGTTTATCTGGAAAGAAAGAAATCAAATAAATTTTTAAGGGAAAGAAAAATAACTCATAATTTTGTTGAGAGAGATAGAAATAGTAATTTCAAAGGTAGTTTCAGCATAATGCAAATACAAAAAAGGTAACCTTTCATCCTGGGATATGATGATGTGTGATAAATGGATGTTGATTTTAACTCCTCTTGTTACTGGGTCAATGGTAGTCACAAAAAGAGAAGAATGTTGAGTGGTGTCCTCCCCCCTGGATGGTTCAAATTGAATTTTGACAGGGCTTCTAGAGGCAATCCAGGAGCCTCTAAGGCCAAATACATCATTAGATATTGTAGTGGATCCCTTATTAGGGTTGTTTCTAGGAAATTGAAGGATGGAACTAATAATGAGGTGGAGGCTCAAGCCTTGGTGTTTCGCTTGGATCTTGCTTCTCAGTGGGGTATTGTAAAGCTTTAGGTGGAAAGTGATTTGTAATTAATTATCTCCTCTTTAAATAAGTCCTTAGCCTCATCATGAAACCTGGAAAATATTCTTTCTAATGCTTGAGAGAGTTTGGAGGGGTTTAAAGAGTGGGTAGGTTTTCATTGTTTTAGGGCAGCTAATTTTACATCGAATTTCCTAGCAAATTATGGAGTTGATCAAAGTGCTACACTTATTATTGATAATCATAGAGAGGTATGGGAGGAGTTTGATGGCATATCTAACATTTATCTAGGGTCTTAATCAGTCATTATTTGTCCCTCTTAATTTTTGGCTTTCCCTCATATCATAAGAAGGTGGCGATGGAGGTAGAGTGATGAGGAATGATTATCCTCATTAATGGAGAAATTCTCAAGAGGATTCTTTCCCATATTTGAATGTTTTTATCCCTTTTATTTTGTTGCATTTTTTCTCTAGGGTTTATGCAAAAGAGGCAAAGATGGATCAAAATATAGATTCAACCCTTGGGATCCCAACATCGCATGGAAGTAGTACAGTTCAGGAGTTTGCATTTAGTGGCAGTGCAATTAGGGCACGTATCAAGAAAATATTTTGGGCTCCAACAAAATAAATATTGCAAGCCATATTATTTACCTTGGTAGAGGATTATTTAATAAAAAGTAGTTTGAGTAGAGTAAATTTTGATATTACTGCTCTATTTGTAATGAATATTTTGGTTCTGGTCCAGGATAAAGATTTGGTTGCCAAGATGTTAGATTTTTATGTGGCTTTGATGCATAGGCAATGTTTGATGGAAAGTGTGAATAATTTCAATGCAGGCCCTTATCAAGAGCTCCCTTTCTCAGGTGGTAATGCTTTTGGGTTTGTTCCAGTATCTATTTTTAGGGCCCTATAATTGCAATTTGTTACCTTGATGGGTTATGTAAAAAACTGTAGGATAAGCTTCATCATCCTCCATTGGTTGGTGGTCAATTCATATCCCATCCTCCCTAGGCATAGATATAGAGTCCCATTACTGACCTAGAATTTTGGAAAGAAGCCCATCATTGTAGAGAAAGGGTGGAAGTAGTGTCTTATTTGTGCTAGTTGGTGGATAAACCCTGGAGAACAGCTCCACCATAGAAGGCATGAGTTCCTAGACTTATAGTCTCAGTGACATGCAGGTTCGATTATAGAGTAACCATGCAGTAGTGTCGGTGGGTGGAGTGAAAGGTAGGTTACGTCGAGCTATATTAAATGAGATGGGTGCTCTAGTCCTCGAAGGGAAGTAGAAATCAAATTTAGGGTAAAGCATCTCGGTATTGTTCAACGATATGGTGGTCGATTTTATTTTGTGTTTTTTTGTGGTTGTGTTTATTTTCTTGATAAGATATGCTAGTAATATATTGTGTTTTGTTTTTCGTGGTTATGCAGTCACTCAATGGCTTTTGTTTTATCATAAACCTCAAATTCGTTTTGAAATGCTTAAAGGTCGGGTATTTTTGTAAAAAACTTATCATTTATAATATAGGGCAAGGGACCCATACAACCTTGGTATTTATCTAAAAAAATATAAGTGTAATTAATTAATTGAAATCTAAAAATAAAGAAACACATAAGGTTTTAACTTATCTTATTTTTAAAAGTGAATTGATTAAAGTGGATATAATATAACAAACCCAATCAAGACAATTGTAAAAAAAATACATTACAATTTCTTAGGAGTGATCCCTCTATTTATAGAATCATAATTTAAATGTACAAAAATAATATAGTATATATTATTTATATATTAATTAATGTTCAATATATATATTATTTATATACTGGTTCATTGGGATAAGGCCTACCTGCCCAAATCAAATGGTGGACTCGGGCTTCAAAAAATTAGAGATATGAATAAAGCTCTTCTAATAAAAATGGGGCGGAAAATCCTTGAAGAGAATAAACAATGGCCCAAATCACCAAGGCCAAATATTTAGAAGGTAATAATGAGGATAAATTTCTATGGGAGGTTTTGTCATCAAATTGTGCACCCTATGCCATTATATGAAATTCCTTCAATTTGATGCAACATTGAATCATCCCTCAAGTTTGTGGGAACTTGTAAGAGAGATGATTCTCTAGGATTGAAAAGGGCTATCTCCCTGAATTCTTCTCTAAGTGTCTATCACCTAATCTACTGCTTGTTCATGAAAAGAGTCAAGAATTTGCTTAAAATAGAAAAACTATGCTAAAGAGGTGATCCACCAAGAATTTATCCCACCGAATATCACACTTCTAATGAGTAACAATGTTTTCCAAGACTAATTTTATGAATTAAAAGATACTAACATAGTGTTTCAATGTGAAGGTAACATGCTTAAGACAATCAATAAGATAATCGACCTAAGACACAGATTGCTCGCCATAAATACAATTGCATACTTGAAAGAGAGTTTGATACATTCAACACACTTCACATGACCTGTTAACATTAGAACCTTTGTTCAAACATGAAGGATAAAGGGAGTAAGGATAATGCTATCACTCAGCTCCGTTATACATCACTCACATACTCAGACAAAAATTCACAACTCATAATTGGTCTTGTATTCAATGTTTAAAAGTAAAGTTGAATGTCATTTCAATAGGGCTTCACCATACCAAAAATTTGGTTATCTGTAATGGATGAAATGACTCAATTTATAGAACTTTAGGGAAGAGAAAGAGAAGAGAAGCTGAAAAGGCACAAGGACATGTGTCCACATGTGAGAATCAGTTACAAATGTATGAAAGGGATGGAAGGGGCGAGCCATGCCATGTCAAGAGTCTTACTTGTCTAAAACTAGTTATGAGAATGGTGAAAAGTGGCATAAAACCTTCAGGAGTGGCATAAGAAACTACTTCTATCAAAGATCATCCATGAGAGTTTGAAACTAAAAATAGAGAAGCTGACACATTGCACTGATGGAACTCATGATGACAGTTAGAAAATACTCTTTTTAACTGCTAGTTATCCTCTAGACACCTATATTTGTTGATCTCATAGAAGGTCTTTGATTTGGTCAACCACCAAAAATGACTTGATCTGTCAACCTATCCATTTTACTTGCTTTGTTTGCTCTCATGTTCTCACAAAGTCTTTTGAATAGCAACAACTATTTCTTGTAGTTTGAAATTGACATTCTGCGGGCCATCACCTTTCAAGGTTTTTCTTCAAAATTTTATTTTTAGACCTTTTCTTCAAACAAATTATCCATGGCTATTTATTTCTATGTACTTTCTCAAACCTTTTGTCAAGTCTTTTCCTTCAGGCTCATTGCTTGTTCATTTCCTTTAGACAAAAAGTCTAAAGGAATTCTTCTTGTTTATTTCCTTCGGATAAAAAGCCATGGGGAATTATTTTGGAGTTCCTTCTCTTCATTTCCTTTCCTATGGCTTTTGGATTGGTCCCTTCAGAGAAGTCGTACTGGTCCTTCGAGATTTTGGAAATGGTCCTTCGAAAATGCAAGTGCCCCTTCAAAAAAATGAAAGTGACCACTTTCCAAAGAAAATACCCTTCAGGAAAGTTGCAAATGATCCTTTGAAAAAAAGTGAAGTGGACCTTTCCCGACAAAAGATACCCTTAAAAAAATTGAAAGTGTCATTCGAAAAAATGAAAGGGCCCTTCGAAAAAAATGAAATGTACCTTTTTGACTTCTTGTTTGGTTCATTTTGCTTGAAAAGTGTCCTTCAAAAAAATGAAAGTGCCCTTCAGGAAAAAATACAAGGGTCCCTTTTGGCTTGAAAGAGTCCTTCAAAGAAATTGTAAAGCACCTTCAAAAAAATTGTGCAGACAAATTATCTGAAAGAATTCATCACTTGGCTGGAAGAAAACCCAAAGAAATACTCTTAAGGAAAAGCCTTGGACAAAAAGTCTGAAAGAATACGGCAAAATGCTTCAGACAAAAAACCTAAAAGAATTAGGCAAAGACTTAGAAAAAAGGCCAAAATGGACTTTTAGAAATAAATAACACTTGGTATTTTTGTGGGATTTGCCAAAGAACATTTCTTCTAAAGAAAAGCTAAGTATTGGACTTGGCCAACTTTGAAAGGTGCAACCCTGGGGGTGGAAATTGGCCAATAAGAAGAAGGTCCTGCAGATGGTTCATCCTTCTAAAAAGTAGTCTCTTATGGTACAAAAATCATTCAAAAAGGGTATAAGTGGCAAATTGGGAATGGGGAACATGAGGATTTTTGGGATCACCCTTGGTTAACTCAGATCCCCCTTGGTTAACTCAGATCCCCCTTGGGTTTTAAAATCAATGGACCAACCTTTCTATCATTTTTAGAGTGTAGCAGGGCACTAAAGTTAAAGACTATTGGGATTTCTTAAGAGGCTCCCCATAATGGAAATCCCTTCATCTGGAAAACATCTCGAACGAGGAATCTCAGGTTCTACTTAAGCTCAATTCTAAAATCAAACAAATTCACATGCTCCGTTTCCCTAAGAAGGATGTTATTATCTGGTTCACTAAAGATAGTGGGACTTACTCTATGAAATTGGGATATTTATTGGACCTAAAATTGTAGGATCATTGGGATCTTTGGCAACCTCTTTGGTTAAAACATCTTACCCCTAAGATCAATATCTTCTTTTGGTTGGCTGCTCAGGACTAAATTCTCACTATAGATAATCTTATCAAGAGGGGTATAACAATTCCTAATCATTGGTCACTCTATTTTGCCACTCCAAAGTTAGTTCACACCTATTTCTAGAGTGTCCTTTCAACTATTCTATGTTATACATGTTGCTTAATCAGTTCTTTATTTCTTAGGCTTGTCCAGGATCTATTCAAGAACTTATTCAATAATAGAAACCCCCTGGTCCCTTTTGTCTCTTTTCTTCTTATGGAACCTTGCCCTTCCTCACTTTTTTTAGGCCATCTGGAAGGATAGGAATGATCAAAGTTTTGAGATTCAAAGCTCCCCTCCTGGGTCAATCTTCAAGTGCCTGTGTTCTTTTATAGTGGAGAATTGGATAGATTTTATTCTTAAAGATAAAGTCAGTATCTCCCCATATAAATCTCTAGTTCTTTATTCATGGAATGTATGTCAAATGGTGGTAAGGACACCATCGATAGGAGCTCATTATGACACCAAATGGTTGAATCCCCCTTTTGGGTGGCTTAAGATTAACTTTGATAGTGTCTCAAAAGGTAACCTGGGTTGGCTGGGGGAAGCAGTGATTCAAAATCATGATGGTGTTGTTGTTGCTTGTGTAGGTCTTTTGGGTCACCAAACCAACCATGTGGTAGAGGCTACGGTTGGCTTTTGGTGCATTCAACTTGCTTCCCACCTCCGTATACTTAACATCATCATTGAAGAGGACTCTATTAATATCATTAATGCTCTTGATGGTAAGGTGATCCCATCCCATACCATTAAACCATTAATTGATGATGCCTACAATCTTTTTAGCTTGTTTGCACATGTTCCCATAATCCACATGTATAAAAAGGGGAACTTTGTGGTAGATTGCCTTGTGAATTTTGGCATTGGAGCTACCAATTTGGTCATGTGGGATAGTCCTAATCACATCCCATCCCATATCTTGTGCATCCTCAATCATGATTGCACCTTGTCTTTTCTTTGAGCTGGCTTGGGCAATCTGGTTTAATGTTTTAATGATTAGCATGTGAAGTGAGCGAGCTAGTTATTCCCAACCCATTCTTGCATTAATCACCATTGGGAACTTCATTTTGCTCAAATCCTCCATAAATATTATAGGCATTTCCCATTATAATCAGTTAATAATGGGGGGAAAGAGAGACCGAATGGAACCTCTATCATACTCAGATTTTCAAAACAATAAGAAGGTTTGGAAGAAACTTTGCAAAGGGGTTTTGGCATCTTTTATGCAATGTATTACCGACCATGATGAAAACCCATTGAAGGACTTTGTTCTTGCATGGAACAAATAAATTGTCAAGATGAGGGATCTGCGTATTAAGGTCTCAGAGGAAAATATCAAGGAGGTCAAAAGAATGCCATGTACTAGAACAAAAGAATTCAAAGATAGTAGTAAGATGCTAGAGCTCATACAATTTTTTTTAAATACAGATGAAGAGATGAAAACTGACAAAAAAGGTTTCCCTAGAGTCAACCTCACAAAATGATAGTAGAATATATCCCTGTAGGTAATGAAATATCTTACCTTAGAAGGTAAGTTCATAGTCATTTTCTCACACCACTTCCTTCTACTCAATCATTTTAAAGGATATAAAAATTAATTTACCTTTTTACTTGTTAAAATCACTAGAGAGCACGACTTTGGCATACTAGGTTAGTAATAATAATGAAATCATACACCATGGATTGGTCTTTCTGTTAATAAAAAAGAACTTATTCCAAACAAACTCCTCCCATCTGCTAAAGACCCCCTAAGGAATATCCCCTTGTTGAAGCCCCCGATCCTACATCCAAAGTGGAACCTTCCCCCATCCTGGGTTCTTTTTCCCCTTCCAACACCCTTTTTCATATTCCTCTCAACTGTTTGATCACCCCCTCCCTACCCTCGGTAAAAAATACAAGCTCATCTCCACTCCCACCATTAAAACACCCACCCCTAATGTTACTCTTACACTATCCCCAAATGACTCTTTGAACTGGCATGCTAGAGAGTTAGGGGTCTTCCTAGATAAGCTAGCACAAGTGGGTATGGATATGTCCAACCTCAATGCAAATTGGAATAGACTCAAGATAGCTACATTAAAGCTCAAGAACAACTTGAACATTATTTTGAAGATGAAAGATACTCTACCCAAGAAGAAAATGAACCTAGTGGAAATTTTAGAAGAATCCCCTATGTAGGATAGAACCAGCCTGACCTCAGATGAAGGCCCATCGAGGAGGACTAGGGGTAAAATTAGAAAGACTTTGTTGAAAGAATCTAGCCTGGAGATTGAGGAAGAGCAGGAGACCAATAAAGAAAATTCAAGCTTTGAAGAGCTTTA
The DNA here is from genome assembly GCA_037957365.1 of Torreya grandis. Taxonomy (NCBI): domain Eukaryota; kingdom Viridiplantae; phylum Streptophyta; class Pinopsida; order Cupressales; family Taxaceae; genus Torreya; species Torreya grandis. Next base: position 317,252 of record JARHVA010003463.1, on the reverse strand, counting down.
TGAGTCTAACAGTTAATTGGTCTATGGTTGCTTTTGTTTAGTTGGTTTGGTCTGTAGGTCTGTTTTGGCTTTTGGTTTATCATTTCTCTATACTGGGCTAAAGGCATTTTGTCTTGAACTGCCATCATTCTTTGACTATTTTTTGCTTATTCTCTATATGTTATGCTAGCGATTGCAAGATCCCTTTAAACTTGTTAGGAATAAATACAAAAATTGATGCAAAACAGTTTCATAAAATCGCAATAATTGATATGATTAGAGATGCATAAAGAATATAAATAAACATGCATAAATAAGAAGACTATATTTAACATGGTTCACCCAATGTGGGCTACATCCACCAAGAAACACTTGCTTATATTTTATTACAAACCACCAAAGTATAATCACTCTCAGATCTATCTTCACAATTACAATGCACAAATATTGTTAGAGATGCACTCAACAAACCCTCCTAAATTCGCACCTAAATTCACACACTTTGTTCTTCCTTCTCAAACCCTAGTTCTCATGATGTATTATATACAAAATATCTATCTATACATAATACATAACCAAAGCAGTGTTACAAAACAATGGGTACCAAAACCATGGGCAAAATCAACCCAAAACGTTTTCCCATTAAAAGGGGTCCAAAAAATACGTTGTAATTTAGAAACAGGCTCCACAACACAACAAAAGCCTACTTATTTACCTCATCTAATTATATATATATATATATATATATATATATATATATATATATATATATATATATATATATATATATGTATATGTATGTATGTATGTATGTATGTATGTATATATATATATATATATATATATATTTGTATCATATTATAATTATATTATATATACGAATAATATAATATATAATTTCACTAAATTTTTATATAAAAAATTAATTAAATAAATATTATATACAAATAAGTAATATAAGTGCAATTAATTTTTTATTTAAATAGATTCAAAAAAATTATCGAAAACGTATTGTAAAATAAAATAAAATGGAGTGGTGGATATTTTGGCCAAATTAGCCCAAAAAAAGAAAAATCTATTTTAACCGAATGCTTGTGTTTAAGTTATTTAATTTATATGTTTAATAATTGCAATGATCAGAACTTAATAATATAAGTACGATTAATTAATTAAAATCTGAAAGTAAAGAAACACACAAGGTTTTAACTTACCTTATTTTCAAAAGTGAATTGACGAGACTATATATAATGTAACAAGCCCAATCACGACAATTGATAAAAAAATACATTACAATTTCTTAGAAGTGATCCCTCTATGGACAATGTATACAGTCCAAACACATTTAATTTCAATTTTTAGATTGACGTTTAATATAGAGTTCTAGTTATGTAATGTTGATTTGGTTTGAGAAACTATTCTTAGTCCCTATCTTAGAATAAGACAAGATCAAACTAAAGTCTACCTTTCTTCCATTTTTAATTTTGTATTATATGCTAAGAATTTTTTTTATTAATAGTTGAAAATAACAAAATATAAATATGTTGAGGATATTTTCTAGTGATTATAACATGGTTTGGGACCGAATCAATTCTTTAGATAATGATGATTGGGTATTTCAACATAATAATCAAATTAGGGATTGGGTGTAGAGTGATTATTTAGGTAATGTGGGATATGGGTGATGGTAAAAAGAATGGTTGGAATAATCAAATAGTAGAAGTTACATAAAGTGATCGAATGAATGTGCATTCTTAACAAAACATTTTTTTGATAGAAGTTGTATTATAAAGGCTTTGAAGCACACACACACTATAAAACATTAAGAAAACTTACCCAAATAATATCAACAAGCGTTAACTGATCCCCATACCACTTATCATCAACTTCACTAGGATAATTTAGAAAATTATGGTTACCATTATAGAAACATTGATCGCCAAGGGTTGACATTCACTGTCATATCAAGAGTGCGCTCATTGTCTGACTTTTATATCAACCCTTCATTTACATTTAATCGCTATGCAAGAATGAAGGATAATATATATGTAAATATTATAAGTGCATAGGAAGCACATACATATTTTTCATCTTAAATTTGCTTTTTTATTTTATATTATTGAAACAAGTGAATTTGAGAGCCATATGATTGTGTTATGAGAATATTAGCCCATGGAGCACAAGGACACTTCAACTTATTATTTTGTTATCTCCCTACACATATATAAATCAAAGGATTCCATATCTTTGTCATTATTTTAATCACCATTGCCATCTTTCTCCGTGATCCACATTTAGATGCTTTTAAAATAAAATGACAACACTCTGCACATTCACTTTAATTGTCCTTGTGGGCTCATGGGATTTATTAACATCCATGGCTATGGTTAAAGTCTTAACACTAATGATCTCAATGGAAAGTTATCCACCATATTTATCCAGTGCCTTGTTTTATCCGGAAATGCATCTATGTGATTTAGTAATGGTAAAGTGGTGATTATAGGACTAAATAGTTCCACCATCACTCCCACGACGGAAACCTTTGCTCTTTGGTGATATTGTTATTCAATTCTACGCTCAAGGATTCTTCTCTATGATTTGAACCTTAGCTATAGATTGAACAATACTTTTTCGTAGAGGCCTTTGCTTGTGGGACTAATACCACATGTTAAGGGAAACACATTGTACACCATCTTGTAAGGTGGCAACATTTTTATTTTTCATTTTTCATTGATGAGGGTGGACAAGCATGTCATGAGAGTTGATTTGATTGTAACATAACTCCATGTTTGATGTTCAACTCAAATCAACAATGGTGGTTGGATTTAAATGACCTCCATCATCAATTACAAAAAGGTCCATTGTTTTCAAGGTGGTAACATCTTTGATTTATCATTTTCTATTGTTGAGGGTGGACAAGGATGTCATGAGAGCTGATTTGATTGTACCAAAATTTTGTGTCTAATGTGTAGCTCAAATCATGATGTAATTTCACTAATGTGGGGATAAGACATTGATGCAATGTTGTCAATATATTGACACCCAAAGACAAAAGCAATGTGCACTAAGAACCAAAAGCAAGTGATTGAACGAAAACTTTCCAAGTGTCATAGTCAGATCAACATGATTCAAGCAAGAAAGAAAAGATAAGTTGGCCCAATATAAGAACATGTGTCGAAAGATTTCACTATAAAGAAACAAAATAAACCAATGACTAAGCAACCAAAGTCCACAAGATAAATTAAACAACAAAAGAGACAAAAAATATCAAATTCAGAAAAAATAAAAAATTACATCGCCTTCAGCGTTCTTTGTACCATCAAAGCAATTGCTAGTATAATTTTCTAGAATAATCCTTCCCTTTATGTGGGCGATATATGGCCATTGTGAGCACAATAATATGTATTAGAAGTTGACAAGATATATTCTAATGTAAGTATTTGAGTTGTTTTCTCCTTGTCGATGCGTGATGTGTATCGTGATAATATAGGAAAATATTTATACCATATGGATCATGGTGAATATGGGGTCCAAGGATAGTGGGGGCCAAACAAGATAATAAAAATGAAGTTCAAGCGTGTACATGTAAAGTAAAAAATATACAAATAAAATGTCAAGAAAATAAACTCCCAAGAGAAATAATTAAAATGATTTTCCTAAGAGAATAACCTTTGGATGTTATAGAATTTATCCCTAGTTTTTCTTTTATTTTTATGGGATTCGATCTATATGTTTAATTCATTCCAAGATGACCTCCATGAGTAGTCATTAAAATAGTAATATTTTCTCTCATGTATGTTGGTTATAATTAAAATATAGAAGAATCCACTTAGCATGTGAGCACCTTAAATCATTTTTTAGTAAGGGAAAGATTGGAAACAAGGGAAGGTGACCCACTTATCATATAAGTACATTAAGTTTAATAATATTTTCTTTCATATATGTTTAGAATAATTACAATGTTAAGGGGACCTACTTAATACACAAGCACCTTAAAGTATTTGCTAGTAAGGGAAGGAATGGTAACAAGGCAAGGGGACCCACTTAAGACATAAACACCTTAAATTATTTCTCAATGGGAAAGGAACAACAAAAAGACAAAAAAGACCTATCTACAATGGTTGGTAGGTCTAGTCCACGATAACATATAAATTTACTATTGGAATACTTCAATATATATATTTAATAAAAAATAGTGAATGTTACACAGTAAGGTAGCCTTTAGGTGTTCACAACCCAGACTCCATGGTGACAGAAAATATCAGCTCAACAAACAACCCTCAACACTCCTTTGTTCATTGGGTAGAGTTGAGCAAGTGCATTACAAAGAATAACCACAACACATCCTTGTTGGTCGGACAAAACCAAACAAGGTAAGATAAATTAAACCCTAAACTGACCAAACCCTAACTGGACCAAATTGTAAGAGTGGTAAGCAAAGAAAAAGTAGAAAGAGGGTTGAAACAAAGAAGGATGCAACAAACAAATAAAAGCAAACCCAAGGATGAACAAAGTAGATACTGTGAAATAGGGGAACAAAAGAGTCAAGTCACTACCACCAACGACACCATTCATAGCCTATAACACCAACCACAGTCATAACCATGAACACCATGACTATCATGACCACATGCTACCACCACAAGCATTTGACCACCCCTACATTCAACACTAGAAAAACATCCACATAATTCTTCAGAGGAGATATAATGCCCTAGTTCTCCTTCCTTGACATATAACACTCCTAGAGTTGTGTTCCTCAAAGCCACACTCTTGTTGAACAAACCCTAAACCTAGGGTTTCGACGGAAGGAGAGAAAGCCTTCTCTAACTCCTTTATCTCAATAACATAAAATTTTAATAAATTATGATTCTTATGTTAATAAAGCAACATCATAATGAAAGTGGCCCTTCTACTAACATAATGGTTGACTAGTTATAGGATGAGTATTTTTGCTTGCTCAGAGTTTCCACATATTGGAATTGAAAATAATTAAGCTTCTATAAAATTTTAATAATCTACCCAAACATTCATTCAAATCATTTCAAACATTCAAAATTAGCTTACATATATGGACCAATTTTTTGACAATCAATCCAAATCATTCCAAGCACTCCATACAGTCTTTGAAAACATTCATCCAAATCATTTCAAAAATTTAATCTGATCTTTTGAAACATTCCAAACACATCTATGGAGCAAATTTTTGACAATCCATCCAAAGCATTAGAAGCCACTCCTTACGGTGTTTGAAAACACTCATCCAAATCATTATAAACATTTAATATAGTCATTGAAAACATTCTAAATTTGTTTACGAAATAAATTTTAATAGTCCAACCAAATCATCCTCAAAATTCAATACAGTGTTTAAAAATATTCATATAAATCATTCTAAACATTCAATACGATCTTCAGAACAATATAAATACACTCATTGATCAATTTTTTGACGATCCATCTAAACCATTTAAAACATTCCATATGATATTTGAAAACATTCATATAAATCATTCCAAACATTCAATACAATTGTAAATATGACTTTTAAATAAACTTATATCATTTTTTTTTTAATAAATAAAAGTTTTATTCAAGAATTTGTTATAAAGCTTTTACATATAAGCCAAAAAACCAAAAACTGGAACCTTATACATCAACAAGGTCCCAATAAACTACTAGAGACTAGTGATTGATCATAACATAATAAACTAGGATTTAGTTCTCAAATGTTATTCTTCCTCTTCGTCTCTTGCTTCCTCAATGTGATGGCTGGGGTGTTGGCTAGTACTCTACACATAGTGTTAGTGGTGAAAAAGTTCTTTTATTTTCATGGTATCCTCAACAATGATTGACAATGTGTTTTGTACCCCCTCAATATCATTTGTATTTATTTGGAGCATGGTCAGAACATGTGTGTGCACCCTCAACTCTTTCCCATTATTCTCCATGAAGTTCTTTGTATGGGTCAAGTTATCATTTACGGTCTCCGCGAGATTAAAATGGGCCATAAAAAATTCTCTGAACCTCCTTCTTGAATCCTCCAATTCTTTCCATTGCTCTGGATTGTTCACTTTGCTATCAGAGTTCTGATACTTTATACAACCTCCTTAATAGCATTAATCCCTATTGCCAAGTCCTTAAGATTATCTGCTACTCTTGCTTCTGCATTGACTCTTATTTTATTCAGAAAAAGAGTCTTCCCCATACTCCTGACCTTGATCTTGTTGGCTCTCCTCAATCTTAATAACAACCTGCCTCTTCACAGGTACTTCTTGGGTCAGTCCAACCTTTCTCTTACCAAACTCTAAACAATCCTCATTTACTAGATCATTTATTAATTATTTGCCTTTCTCCCTCACTTCAATTTGCTATCCACTTCTTATCCACCTCCTTCCCTCTTGGAAAGTGGCATAGAAACACTGACCTCTCAAATTTACTTCCCTTCCCTCTTCTTAGTCACCACTATCTTCTTGATTAAGTTCTGCCACTTTATTTTCTCTTCAACATCTTTGAGTTTGTGACATCCTAGTACTAGAATCTTCAACAACTCTTTCTGAGTGTAGTTGTGTTACTTGGCCAGTGTGAGAGAGCTCTTTAGTGACATTTTATTCCACTTCCCCTATAATTTTTGCTTGAGTTTGTTTCTCTCTTCCTAGGTTGTGCCCTCTCATTAACTCCTGAGTTGGCTGCTCTATTACCATTTAATATTTTCTAGGATGTTGATAGAAATGGTCAACAATAGTCTTATTACTTGAAGCTGCACCATGATAACTTCTAAACTAGTTTCCCATCACTGTGTCAGCTTTGCAGAATTCTAGAAAAAGTCCTTTAATATACTTTTGCACTTACCTATATTTAATACTCCCTGTTTCCACCTTCTCCTCCTCCTTGCTCTTCCAATATGGAAAATTGCTCCTCTAATTGCCTGTTGCCAACCCTTCCTTCCATTGTCATACTTTTTAATTGAGTTGATTCTCTCCCTCCTCATCATGATTAGAAACAACCAGATCGTCGGTCTTTTTAGAGTTGATTTTTTTATGATTTTGTAAATAAAAGTACAACTAGTACGTCATCCCAAACTGTTGGCAATAATTTTTAGATTTTTGGAAATAAAACTCCCACTGTTGTGTCACCCTATCCCATTGACAACGCTACCACCTTTCTCCTCTTGCGTCACTTTTCTTCTCCAAAAGCTTGGCAAGTCTACTTTCCTTCTATACATGTTGGTGCCAATTCTATATATGGGAATTACCTTTCTACTATGCATCGATCTTCCCATTAATTCTAACATTATTTTAGAATAATATCTTTTAACTGCCACTTTTCCTTATCTTCCAATATATTCCTTAAGTTTCCATTTTTTTCTTTTTCTTCAAGTCTAACTCCATAATTTACGAACCAATCTATTGTGTTATTACCTTCTCGAAGTGTATGACTTAATTTAATCCCGTTAAATTCTTTACACAAGTGACTCGTCTCCTCTACCACCCCTTGTAGATGCCAATTTAGATTATTATTATTTGTTTACAAAGCGTTCATCATAATCATCGAGTTACCTTCTACTTCTAGATTTATAATTTTTTCTTCAATGACCATCCTTAGACCCATCACTAACCCTTCTACTTCTGGTACATTATTCATATTATAACCGGTCAAAATCGCCTTATAGGCTCTTACCTACACAAAGTGATCTCTAATTACAACTCCCAGCCTAGATTGTCTTGGATTTTGTTTTAATGCTCCATCAGAATTTACCTTATATCAATTCCATTCAGGGGGCTTCCACTTCACTTTTTTCCTTAAGTGTTTTCTTTTATATTTTTAACTTGGCTGCATATATTCATATATTTTCTTGGCTTGCCCTTAATTATTGAGGATTTTGACTTCCTCTGAGTTTGCCTCCTTATTTTTGGTTTGTTTGGATACTGTGATGACTTGCAATATGTTGGCTTCCACTTCCCTCCATATGTCCTTATTAGTTTTATTTATTGTTTTAGCTTCAAATATGCATTTGCTTCTTTTCAACCATATTTTCCATGTTATAAAACTCGGGTCCAAGATCTAAGTGTTTTTTAAAATATTGAGCTCCTTATTCTAGTGTCAAACCTTCAACTGGTTACATATTCTATCACTTGTACTCCATCTCAAATTAAACTTGTTTAAAAGTATAGTCCACATATTAGAAGCAAAATTACAGTGGATTAGAAGATGATCCGAGTTCTCTTCACTGTTCAAACACATAACACATCTTGTTGGGCGTTGAAATCCTCATTTTTTTAGATTCTCCCCTGTCAAAATCTTCCCATGAGTTGCCAACCATAGGAAAGCTCTCATTTTAGGCCATGATTTCAATTTCCATATGCTTTTCCAAAATTATGCCATTGGGTCCCTCTACCAACCTTCCTATCGTGCTTCGTGACCTTCCTTCACATAGTACTCTCCATTTCCTGTCCTGTTACATCAAATCTTATCTAGCTTTGGGTTCTATGGAATCCTATATCCTTTTAGAATTTAATTGAGGTCCTTCTGTGCTTCGTTATAGGTTTCATATCTATTCTGAAAACATCTCCAAATCACTGTTTAGAACCCTACCACTATATTCTCTTCCTAGTACTCATTTACTTTTCTCCCCCATTGCCTAATGCTTTCTTCTTTGATAGCTGTAAACCTAGGTTCCATCTTTAGCATTTTTCTGTTACCCAGTTATCTTCCCAAAACTCAGTATCTTCTCCATTCTTGACCTAGGCGAATAATCCTTTAAAGATGATTACCCTAGCCTCCTTCATGTTGTTCCATATAGAGGATTTGCTCTGAAGGTCCCCAACAGTAAACATTCTACTAAGATTCCTATCATCAAGATATTATTTGCTAAGTAGTTCACTCCATTTTTCGTTCCATCTTGTTCTGGCTTCCATACCCTAATAATCCTAGGTTCATCTTTTGTAAGTTTCTTATTCCATCTCCCCCTACTCTAATGGCTTCCATACCTTTTTCCAGGCCAAAAGGGGTATGTTAGCATTTTCTCTTGTTCTTTACCACAAGAAACTTCTCAAGACCCTGTTCATTTTTGTTACAATTTATTTAGGTGCCTTTAATAGAGAAAACCAGTAATTGACAGTGGTTTATAACACGAACCTAATAAGGGTTAATCTACCTACATATGTCAGATACTCACCTTTCTAATTGTTCAACTTTTTCTTCATCTTTTTTAATATTGTTTGCCAAAGATTCTTATCTCCCTTTCCTTTGATTAGCAAAAAACCCAAGTAGTTATCTGGCAACATGGCTGCCTCAAATCCTAAGATTCTCGATAAGAAGCTTTGTAGATTTTGAGATATATTTGTGAAGATTTTTTTTTAAATTTAAAATTAATGGATTGTCGTGAGGCCTTTTTGTAATTTCGTAAAAGATCCCTTATGGCTCTGATTTCTTGAAATCTTCGCTGAGCAAATAACATTGTGTCATACACAAATTGTAGGTTAGTGTGAGTGGCTTCTCCTGTTGCTCCCTGTAGCCCTTTTACCTTACCTTTTTCTCCGAGGGCTCTCATCCTTCTTCCCAATGCTTCCACCATGATGATAAATAGATACATGGATAATGGATCTCCTTGTCTAAGTCCTCTGGTCGAAGAGAAAAAACCTTCTGGTGATCCATTTATCATAATTGAGAACTTCGTTGTTGCATAACATCTCTGTATCCATCTTCTCCAATCCTCTCTAAAGCCAAACTTTTTAAGTATCTTTTCTAGGAAATTCCAGTCAACTTTATCATAAGCCTTGGTAATGTCAAGCTTTACCAACATACCTTGCCTTTTGCTTGCGTGTAGCAAGTGGATTATCTCGTGTGCTATCACAATGCCATAAAAATTTTGCCTTCCTTTAACAAACCCTCTTACTCTTCGGAAAGGAAATTCTACAATCTAAACTTATATCAATTTTTAATTAATTACAATTTCGCTATTTCATAATGTGACAACATAAAATCTCTTATTCAATATGATTTTCAAAACATTCGAAATATAATTTTTTTGAAAAATTAAAAAAATAATTAAAAAAACAAACTCTAAATTCCTCATTCATTATTAGACTTTTAAGACAGAAATAGACCAAAACCTAACTATAACATAACACCATATGGTAGACCCCATCCCCACCAACTACCCTACCAACCCACTAACTTCTACCTACAACCCGACCCAAATTAGTTTAACCTATAACCCAGCCAAATATATTAAAATATAATTTAAATTTCAATGTGATATTAAAAAAAATTAACTTGATTGTAATATTATAATATTTTATGTTGCCATAAGTATTACAAACAATTGCCCGATTCGTTGTAATAAGTAGACATATCGGTTTGCACTGAACATCTGAGATTTTATTTCTTCTATTAAACGAGACGTCGGGAGATCGATTCTCCAAAAGTCTCTGTTACAGTGAGAATACCGCCTCAGAAAGGAGATATGGAAGGCATTCTGTTGGGCATGGGTAACCCTCTGCTGGACATTTCTTCAGTTGTAGACGACGGCTTTCTCAATAAGTGAGTATGAGGTTTCAGATCTAAATGCCAATGCATTGCCTGTTTTTTTTTTTTTCGGGGGTTATTTTGTCTTTTAATTATTATTTTTGGTTGTGAATCGTTGTTGCAGGTATGATGTGAAGCTCAACAATGCCATCTTAGCAGAGGAGAAGCACCTGCCAATGTACGTTTTTAGCTGCACTGTTTTTTTCATTTTTACTTGTTTTTGTGGGTTTTGTTATTTTTTTTCGGGAACGAAAGATATAAGAGAACTGGAATCCTTGATCTCTAACTGCACGCTGGTCGCTTGATCTAACATTTTATTTTTGGCTTTATGCGAAGTTGTTAGTTGTGACGGTGATCATTCTGTCAAGCCAGAGATCTTCCATTTTTTTTTTAGATTATTTTTTGAGTTGATATTTGTGATTGATTGGGACTGAGAATTTCAGTCCAAAGTGATCTATTTCTGTGATGACATGATTTCTGCTAAGTGACTGTTAATTTGTAAATTTTCATTTTGGGGTAATATTTGGCTCAGATCTTACCAAACTATTTTTGGTTGTGAATTTTACTAGCAATTTCGCTATTTGCGGTAACTTTCTGCCTAGATGCGACAACTGAGGGGTATCTCTTCTGCCATATCCATCTTTGTGAAGAGATGATTATGTTGGTATTGTTTTTTTTAATTGTTAAGTTCTTCTTGTAGGGCAACCTTCGGTTTAAATGCTGCCACTTTCAATGTGGCATTGGATTTCTTTATTGGCGAATCCCTTTGGTGGGGTAAATTTTTGCTTAGATGCCATGATGTGGGTGTTTTCTTCCATCAATGTTACGAGAGAATTGCACCTTGCCTTGTGCGGTTGGGGTACTCCTGGGGGGTACACTGGACTTCAACTTGGATGTAGCATTTTACTCAATTTCAACACTTACCATGTTTTGTGGGGTCGGGATCCCCGGCTTAGCTATGAAAACCCCAATGAATAATTGCTAAACCTCATCCCATAAGATACACGTGGCAGTGGCCTTGGGTGTTTTAGGAGGTTTTCATATCTTTTTCTTCAAATTTGTTGTTCAATACATTGTGTGTTCATTGCATCACTGGAAGGGCTTTGTGGTTAAGCCCCATTTACATTATGATCTATCTGCAAAATGTCATTTGTTTTGTATTTACAGATACAATTGAGGATCTGAGTTGCTTACATTTCTTTGAATTGTATCATTCCTCTGAGAAGATTTCTTGAAGGCATATTATTTTAATTCTATCTTGTCTTCTGGAGATCTGTTTTGATCCCCTGCTTTGCCCTTTGTTGACAACTATATTAGTTCCAAGTTGCCCTTTGTTGGTGTCTTAGACTAGTCCTATGTGCAGATTTAATTGTAACAGTGCTTTATTGGTAGCTATCCTTATTTTCCATCGATTTAAATGACCCAATATATAATATTCATCCCAAATTGACTTTAGGTGCAGATTCAAATGTTACAGTGCTTTATGGCTGTCATTATTCTTTCATCTATGTTTTACCATGTCATTTCATTCTGCCGGAGATTTTGAGAACATAGTTTTAATTACAGAAATCTCCTCAGCAGCATCTCTGGTATTGAGCAGATTAACTCCGAGTCCTACAGTTATCCACACACGGTTAGAATCATTTGCTGCCACAACAATGTTATGGACTGAGTGGTGAGGACGAGTTTGCCCAGATTCAACAGGAAGGGAAGCATCAATAAGGGAACTCGGGCGAGAACATTATTTTTTAGATATTGAGGAGCATCCTAATTCTTCCACTTTCTTCAGATGTATACTGTCCACAGTAGTAGGAGGCCCATGTTGGTTACCAAATCACTCATATGTTTTAGTGCTATCATACTTCTTTTTTTAAGCCCTCTTGGATGCCGGAGATGACGAATTTATTTGAGAGTTTTTGTTGGCCATAACAGAGCAGAAAGAAAAACAACAGCAGAGGTAAAGCTTGAGCCAAGCTACTACTTTCCAAGTATAAACAACCCATAAAATTCCACCCTGAGAGAAAGCCACGGTAAGATGATTTCAGGAAGACCCAGACAGAATCATACCCCTCGCAACAATGCAAATCCAACAAGGAGAGCAATATAGAGAACTCACCTTTGAAAATTTCAATATGTATTGGGGAAATGGCAGAAAAAAAAACAAAATTGCAGTAGGCTATTCAAGTTTTACCCACAGCAGAGCCGACAGAAGAGAGCTGCAGGCTACTGTTTGTGTTTCCCCAAAGAAAACTGAACATCTCCAATTCACACCTGCGTTTTCAAAATCCCCCAAACTCTTCCAGTTCTAACATCTGCATGGTTGGACAATGTTTGACAGAGAAGAATAACATCTGGAATCTCGTAATGTTTGAGAGAAGAAGACTAATGTGATTACGATTGAAAAACATGAGAAACCTCCATTTGTAAAGATTGCCTTAAGTGCATGACTTGCAATTTCCATGATTTTCAAAGTGGTAAGGATGGGTGGCATAGGCTGGCTTCCCAAAACAGACCCCTTTATTAAATTGATGGATATTTTTTTTCGATGAAAAAATATGATGGGGTTTGGGCATAGAGGGGAGGTTCTTTGGGTGATCAGTTCTACAGGGGATGAGGCCAGCCTGAGGACCCCCTATAACAAACATCAATGTTTATTACGACTGAAAATTTCAATCAGGTCTTCCATCTGGACATGAAGAGATGGTATCTGACCGTTCGCCATTTTGTGCTTGAGAAGTCACATTTTTTTGCCAGAAGGTCAGCAGCTCCATTCTTCTCATGGGGAATATATCCAATCATATGCTCCAAAAAGTCTTTTGTGAGCTCCCACATATCTTTCAGAATCTTGTCTCGGTGCCTACTGCCTAGTTACCCATATTTTGATTGATGTTATTCATAGCTAGAATTTGAGAATCTGTTTCTACCAGGGTTCTCCAGATCGCTTGGGTTTCTGCTTGATTGTTCACAAGAATAATAACCAAATCCCAGCCAAAAGTAATATGACCTCCCCCTGGAGTCACAACATAGTCCTGTGGCTCTTGCATCCCTTGGATTGCCCTTGAAGCCCCATCCGTGTCTAGCTTAGCCCATGAATGAGGAGGAATCTCCCATATTAGCCTTGGAAAATTCTTTTTAGCAGCCCTCATCATCGGGGAAAAAACTATGGTAAGTTCTTCAAAGATACAGTCCCTCATTTTGATCTTTCTAATGATAAATCTAATTCCATATTTTATATTTCCTGTCATTTAAGCCCTTTTTTTTCCATGAGGTATTTGTTGCTTAAATTAACTCAGATGCTCTTTGAATATTTGGTGCTTATGATAAGTTTATTTTTGATGTCATGGAATACTCTTGACTTCATTTCACATTTCTCTATCCATGATAACTATCTTTTCTTCCACTTCTTCTGATATATGTTTTTGAGATTGAGCCTTAGTTGCTATTTGAATTATAGATACGGAACTTGCAACGTACTTGCAAAAATTTGCGAGTCAAATTTCAGGATGAGCAACTTGCTTGTGACTTGCATGTTGTGTTTCTGCAGGTTACTTGCGACTCTGCAATCAACGCTTGTTTTTATTCAAAATTGTTTTTTTTAATTTTTTTTTATGTATATGAATTTTAAAGTTTTTTCAAACCAATTAAGTTGTTGAGAATATCTAGTAACTTAACTTTTTTCAACTCAATTCCAAATTGATAAATTTTACAAAAGCTATAAGTTATTTTATTAAATGAAATATAAATTCAACTTTATTGATTGTCTATGACATTTGTGACATACTAATTTATGATAAGATGAAGGTAAATGTTGTGTACTTGTGCACCTAAGTTAAACATTATTAAATATTCTATAGTCAAGTGACTAACATAAGCTTGTTAAAACATTTGATAAATTAGAATTTATACCGCATGACGTATTTTTAATATATCTTTATTTTTTTGTCTTTTAGCATTTATAACCCAAAGATTATAAGGTAGTATTTGATAATAGCTAGCAGGTGTGAAAAGAGCAAGTGGTCTTGCTTGGCAAAGACCACACAGCAACAAAAGCAGATGCTAACTAAGAGGGATGCGATAATATATTTTTAGTGTTAACTTAAACCTGCTACCTCGCATGTTAGGATTTGTGCATATCGTGTTGGATTGAAAGTTATAATAGTTGTGTTTTTTATTCCTTTGAGTAAGGTTATCTCTCACCCTTTTCCCAATCAAGAAATTAAGTAGTGTTCAGATAAAGAAGTTGGCTTGATCCAGAGCATTATTGTTTATCTAACAGTCAGGCAATTTACGAGTGTCAAGAATAACTAATAAGGATCTAAAGTCCATGTTACCCTAGTATAAAATTCTAACAATGTTTCTGACTTTTAAGCTACTTTGAAATGCAGCTGTGAACAGATAGAAGAAATTACACTGTAAAAGAAAGGCCCGGTCACTAAGGGAGAATCGTAAATAGCTGAACCCTAGATCAGTAAGCATAAACTTTAATATATTGATGCGGATAAATTGTAGTCCTGCCTTTCACAAAATAAATTCAAAGATATTGTTGACTGTCAAACCTATAGTCACTTAGTGTCATCATGCCTTCTAAAAAATAAATTCAAAGAACTCCCAACTGTCAAATCTAATGACCTACAACCATGTTTTCAAAGTTCAGTATCTTTCCAAATTATGGTTTGCCCTTATTAAAACAGCATACTAATTCTCCAATCAAAGCGTTGGCTACAAGGTTGAAAGCAAGGCCTTGCAATTAAAATCGAGTTGCTAAATTTATTTACATATTGTTAATATTTTGAATTTTTTCTTACATGTGAACACTCACTCGCTCACTTTGGGACACTGCTAATATCGGAATGAAGTACAGCCATTAATTTGGCAGTCTTCAGTTACTTGTGCAGTCATGGCACTTGCCGTACATAAATTCAATAGTAGCTATGATTATTCTGAATAACAAATTTGTTAAATTCAAAAAAAGATAGTTCAAAATAATAGACTCGGGAGATGGAATCAGATAATGCCATGACATGACTCAGTAAAAACTCGACAAGCTAAACATTTATATAATTCATAAAAAAATAACTTTGAAGAACATGCAAAAAGTTGTTAAAAAACATAAAAAATAGATATAGAGAACATATAGTTAGCTAAAGGGTTAAAAATTTATTATAAAACAGAACAAGATACAATGCAACCAACCAAAGTATGCAGCGACCCATAATCGGGGAGCACGAATCTAGTAGGCATATGCCACCCAACAACAAACTCTAGAATAGGAGCCTAAATAACTTAGGCTAGGATGGACATACAATAGATTCAAGTCGCAACATAGAAAACAACCTTTACCCCTAGGCCATAAGCCACCACTAGTTATGACTCCCCCAACTATTTCTCAGGTTGTTGGCTCTAATCATCCTTACTCTCCTTGTCCTTCTTGCCCCTTTGATCATAGTACATTCAATGGTGGATGCTTCTACTAGTACAATGTACCTTGTGTGCTATACTAGTGAGCTTTAGTTTAAGGATGACATTGTCTTCCACAATCATTTGTAAACCAGTCTCGATTCTATCAAGGGCCTCCATTTTGCCTTTCATTGCATTGATCTCCTTTGTGAGGTTGGTTAGATTTTCTATTGAACTCCAAAACCAATCGTCACCTTTGTGCTTTCATTGATTGTATCGGTTTGATTGAGTAGGGCCTTTTGTAATGGAATTCATAATTTGCTCTGAGCATGGAAAATTCTTCTACTCATTGCCATCTCTTTTGTATTGCACTCGAGACCTTGTTGTAGTTCACTAATCATCTGAAGATTTTTGTCATTTGTTGTGAGCACCTCCTCTGATGTTGGTTTAACTAGCTTCCTCCATGCAGTGGTTCTCAATTAGTCTTTCCATATTATCTTCTTCATTAAGTTTGTGCTTGCACAGATTGCTCGGACCAACCCCATCCCCCTGCCAGGATCTAGAGTTCATACTCTCATTATTTTTCTACTCATACATGGCCCAATGATCATCATGGCACCTCTCTTCCTCCCAGTAGTTGTGCTTGACGGTACGCCTCCTATTACTATTGCAAGTTTTAAATTTTTGCATCTCATAATCAGGTTTCTTTTTGCAGTGTTGATATTGTTTAGCAGTATTGCCATCATCATGACTTCGATTTTTGTTTAAATGTTCATGTAGCATTGCCCTTTGGATATACAAAGGTTTAATGTTTTTAGAAGAGCATCCTCGTCAGTCCTTGTGCTTTCACTGTCAATCCCTTCAGTTTGCTCTTTCTCCAAAAACATGTAGTTTGGAATAAGGATACACTCCATAGAGGCATCTACGTGCAAAGTGGCAATTGTTTCTAGCTTGAACTTGGTCAAGTAAGTATCTCCTGGTTCATTTATAGACCATTGAGTTTATGTTTGAGGTTTAAGAGCCACAATGCCACAAGTTGAGTCACCATATTCCAATTCAAAAACCCGCGCCCAAACAATCGATAGATAGCACTTGAAACAAATGAAACCCAAAATACAACAATATTTTAAAGTGCTCTAGAGATGGAGTTGTGAATGCAAAGGTAAATGGATATAAAAAGGCTTGCACCAACCGACTTGTGGGAAATAGTCGATGAGCAAGGGGGACCACAAAGTGATGTTGTTCAATGGAGACACATTGATTTTGGCAACTTCCTTTTAGCTTGGCTTTATCCAATGCATCATGCACAACCCAAAGTTGATGCTTAAGCAACACACAAATGGTTTCATTGTGGAATAAATCCCTTGCCCCAAAAGAGACACATTTGCCTTTAAACACATTTGTCCCAAATTGGCATCCATAGTAAAAAAGAAATCAATTTTCAACCAATTGGAGATCTTGCTTGACAATTGTGTATGGATATAATCCAAGTCCGAATTTGGACAAAGCCAAATACATCGAGAAATGCAAGAAAGTTGTCAAAATAGCATGGTCCCATAGCAAGGTTTTGACAATGTCTCATTTTAGTAGAAAATGTAATTAGACAAGTGCCTAGGTGCCCATTTTGCCAAAATAGAGGCTGAAAATTTCCTTCCTTGAACATGGATCACACTCCTAAGCTTCCTAAAGAAAGTTCTCCCGAGAAGCTCCTGAAGGTACTGACTATTGTATGAATTATTGAAGGCTGCAAACATGCCATTGGTTCAAAATAACCACAATCCAAGGGGACGTCCCATTAAAACCATATTGTGCACAAACATAACGTATGAGGATTACCAAAACAATCTTAATTGATCATTTTTCTCCGTATTATCCTCTTGGAGGACATTCTTCAAATCTCCCAACTTGTTTTTGTCATTAATATCCTTTTTTTCTCCTCTTAGAATTTTAGTTTTGTATATGCAACCTTGGTTGGCCAAGCTGTCTGCTGCGCTATTATTTTGCTTGAAGGTATGCTGAAAGATGCTTAGACTAAGATTCCTTTTGAGAAAGTGCACTTCTTCAATCACTCTCCGCATTCAACAATTAGTCATAGTACTAGGATTGACACAAGTAATTAAGATTCAAGTCACCTTCAACAATGATATTCTGAATACCTTTTAATCAAAGCCGCTTTGAGACCCAAGCCTAAACTTGCCCCTTCTGTGATATTCTTTGAGCTAATGCCAATGTATGAAGCTCCAAAAGAGGTACTTGACCTTGATGGTTCTAAATGGTAAAACATGTTCTCAACTTCCCTAGATTAGATTTTGCGACATTGTTAAAGTTTAGTTTATGCCAATCTATAGGAGTTTTAATCTAGCCAGCTTGATCCTTCTCTTTCTTTTATTTATCATGGAGTTGAAAACCACCTTGATTTTAGGCCATCTGTTTAAAATCTTCTCCTCACTAGGATTAACTTCCTTGTTTTTACTATTTGTATATTGGTTGAAAGTTTCGGTGATATTACCCTTGATTTTTTCCCACACCATCGATGTCTCCAATTTTTCTCCATGAAAAATCCTAGAATTCCTTTCTAGCCAAAGCCTCCAACAAATCATTGCTAGGGCTGATTGCCATATTTCTCTAAGAATTTTCAAGGGGAGTGAGCTAGTCCACTGTTCAATCTGCATCTTAAAATTGCTACCATGTACCCATTTATAGTTAAAACTATCAATAAAAATGTCTCACACACCTTTAGAGAAAGGACAATTCAAAAAAAGATGATTGAAATCTTCCTTTGCTTAATCTTTCAAAACTCTTGAGATAATCTCAAGTTAGAACTTTTCCATGCATGATCAGCCAAAGAAACATCTTAGCCTTGGGCCAAGTTCATGTCTTTCAGATGCCCGTCCAGTTATAATCAATTCTGCATTCATGACTTCCTTGAGATAAATATTTGTGCCTTTTGGCCATGAAATAGTTGTTGGAGCCCTTATGATCCCATACCCAAGGATCGTTCATCCCTGTGGTAGGAATACATAGTTGGTTAAAAGTTCATTCATTTTACTAGCAGCGTCCTTATCAATTTCCTGGAGTTCTCTAAAGTCTTTTTTTTTGGTGATAATACCATTGGCCTCACTTTCGAGCAAATAGTTTTTAACCTTATAACCCTAGGGCAAGGTAGCTTGATCTATGAGCATCACTAAGTTTGGATTTTGACCAAGAGTCTTGCTTTGAATCCAAGCTTCAACAAATGTACTACACCCTCTTAAGACTTTGGAGACTAGTGATGGGAACTTTTTTTTCTCCTTCGAGGTAGAGATACTTGGTTGGAAGGGTAGTCGGGCAAAAGGGACACGGTCATAAATTAGTTCTATTACAGCCGTTCTCTCCGACCAATTTTGAAGATGGGGGGTTTATCAACCATTTCTCCATTCCCCTACCCATATCTGGTAATTGACTATGGTACTCAGCTCTCTATGTTCATGCACCATATGTGGATTGGTGGAGAAACTCTAGACACCTTTTACGAATTACATAAAAAATTAACCGACTTAGGGGATGAATTATTCCACAAGTCTGCTATGTTGACTTCTTTTATGATTATGAAAAGCTTCATATTGATAATCTCTTTTGCCTTTAGCATACTATTCCAAATGGTTGAGTCTTTTGGCCTATTTCCTTCAATAAAACCCTCCAGTCCTGCAAAAGATATTTACAGCGAAACATTTTTCAACATTTATCATGCTCTTTAAAAGCCCGCCAATTTAATTTTGCCAAGAAGGCTTTATTAGCCAACTCCAGATTGTGAAGACCTATATGTCCATCTTATTTAGGTTTACAAACTTTGTCCCAAGCTACCAATGGAAACTTTCTTTGACTTTGGGAGACCTGCCAAAAGTTCCTCTAGACAGTTATTTTAAAAAAAAAATCTCTTTAGGTACCTAAAGAATTAACATCCAATAATTTGTAACTGCTTCAAGAACTGTTTTGACAATGATCACTCTCCCAACAACTGAGAGCCATGTTCCTTTCCACATGTGGAGCTTAGTTTTGATTTTTTCCAGAAAAGAGTTCCAAATCTGCTTCTTCAGATTACTACTAAACTTAGGGATGCCGGGGTAATGCTTGGAAAATTAGCTTTTGGAATGTCCATTGTCCTACTTTGAAAATTATGTCACTTTTATTACAATAAAGAAAAAACATTTTAGATTTCCCTTTATTCACTTCTAGCTCTGAAGCTTTGTCATAGATTCCCAGAGCATCGTTGATTTCTATTATCCCTCGAATATGGGGTGAGACAAAGAACATGGTCTCATCCACGAGTTGTTGGTTCGTGTGCTTCTCCCTTTCATTGGAAGCTTGAATTCAGAGTTCCAAAGCACCATGGGACCCCTAGCTGTCCCCATAGCTTCTATACCTATCTAATCCATATTAAGCTATCTGGCCATTCTCCAATGTTGAGTAGCTTCTTCATTGAGTTTAGTTTCTTGAAGCAAAATAATTCCAGGTTTGCCCTTTACAATTATCCTTTCCAGGCATTAAGCTCTCTAATGTTCCAATAAATAATTAAACAGTAAGTTGACTTCATTTTCTTGGTGCCCACTAAGATGTCTTCCAGTGGAGATTGATTCCCTGGCAATTGATCCGCCCTAGTTTCTTTCTGAATTTTGTCTGAGGCTTTGGGTCTTCCTTTCTTGTGGCTCCCTACAGCAGCCTTCTTCCTTTTGTTGTTTCTCTGCTCAAAGGTGAAAGAAGTATTCTTTGGTTCTTCTATTGACTCATCATCCCTCCTTTGATTATTGTAATCTTCCGCTTCTAACTCAACATCTTCCTTGTCTTGCATGCGATTTTTCTTGATGCCTTTTTGAGGATCATTCAACTTTGGTTCCTCGGTGAGTTTTTCTAAGTCTTTTTTGAAGCCCTAATTTGGCATTAGGGATTCATTTACTTCCCTCCCTATTTTGTCATTTATTTGGATATTTGGAACCCTTTTTACCTTCTGATTTATTACCGATTCTCCTTTGCTTTGATTCCCATCATTCTTTTCTCCTTCCATTGTTCCTTTTCCCCCGTGTTAGATGAAGTGTCTTTTTTTTGGTTTAATAAAACTATCCGCTTTTCCTTTTTCCTCATTGGTAGATTTAGGATCCTCAACAATATTTTGAGTTTGAGGGCAATCTCTTACTAGATGACAATATTCATGACATCCTCGGAATTTTAAAGGAATGCTTTCATAATCTGAAGATGGTGTCCATTCTATTTTGTCAGATTTCAATGTAACATTCGATTTTGCCATGAAAGGATTTGGAGGTTTCCACCGCTCTCCCTATTGTGTTTGCAATCGTATGATTCGTATCGAACACATGTAGACCAAAACTCTTGAGGGAGCACATACAATTTGATCCAGATTGGAGCCATGCTTGGTAGTTCCTCGGTTGGCTTGAATCCTATATGCCAATATTTCATGAAAATCCCACATTCTTGAAGAAATATAGACCTTCTCCAAAGATATTATCCCTATTCATTTCATTGGCAAAGACCACAATGAAGTATCTTCTCGTACGTGCGTATCTCTATTTCACCATGTGTCCTCCAATTTTTTATGGCCCAAAGCTTGGATCTCCTCTCTTGTCAGTTGTGTTCTTAGAAAACGACAAATCAGGCTTTTTCTCAGAAGACCAGATACATTCTTCCTTATCTCATTAAGATCCAGGCCGATGGTTGGATCTACCTCCATAGCTGTGGCAACTTCCTTTCAGATATTGCAGGTTTTAACTTTTAACCTTGTAACTTTTTCTCTTTAAGAGAAATCTGTGGGGGTTGAGTCCCCCATCCGTTTTACATTGTATTGGCTTTCAATTTCAATCAAAATCACAAGCTGAAAATAGGATGAGGGCGAATCAGAATTTTTTTTTTCAAGAAACCTTAGCAGGGCTCATTCATGTAATTTTATAAACATAGTGCTCATTTATTGAAAGAACTTTGCGAGAGTTTTAAACTATACTTTAGCACTTCATTTTTTGTAAGCTAATTGTAAAAAAATTATAGTTCTTTATTTGAACTTAAAGTTGAATTTTATAATTCATTTTTATTGTCTTTTTGTGTTTTTCTAAATTATCTTAGTTGAATTTGAGCTTGATCTCGAACCAGGCAACTTAAGCAAAAAGTAGTAATGATGTCCATTACTCCCTGACCTATCCCATGGGTAAAGGACAAGATTTAGATCCACTTTGCCTAGACTAATTGAAGGGGGTTGGGATGGTCTGGTAGTAATCCAGAATGAGGAATGCTGTCTCATTGATCTGTCCCCATCTATATGTGTGAACCGGCTGTGTTTGATGGGTTCTTTCTGCCTTCACTACCTGAAGTACTCTGAAAAAGGAACTAATCAATCTGATATCTCTAGGGGTTCCCTGTAAGGATCTAAGTTTGAGAATCACAGCCTGACAAGATTTAGATCCACTTTCCCTATACTTATTGAAGGGGATTGGGATGTTCTGGTAGTAATCCAGAAAGAGAAATGCTGTCTCATTGATCTGTCCTCATCTATATGTGTGAATTGTGTGTGTTCGATGGGTTCTTTCTGCCTTCACTACCTGAAGTAGGCTGAAAGAAGGAACTAATCAGCCTGATACCTCTAGGGGTTCCTTGTAAGGTCTATGTTTGAGAATGATGGTGTTCTGAAGAAAAACGGCCAAGCACTTCTAATCATGTTACTGTGAGAAAGTGGACAAAGATCTCATAGTAGACAAGACACCTGAAAATATGGTGCTTAGTCTTAACCTCATGCAGGTTAGTGTATAGATGGTAGATCTTTTTGCTGCACAAAATAGACAATACCTGCAAATCAAATCTAATGACTAGACTGTTATCTTTTTTGACTTAGTTTACATAGAGTCCATGCTTATGGATTTTTGATTTTTCTGATAGCAAACTCTTGTTCCCGGCTGATTTATTCTGACAGATTTATCCTAACTGTTTCAATATGGTTTGTGTTTGCTTTGTCTATCCAACTTTCTAAATGCTGAACATATGTTTTATTATGCTGTTATCATTCAATCTGTTATTTAGCTGATTGCTAAAGCAATTTCTTGCTTTCCGCCTCTGGCTGTAGGTCTTTTCAGTTCAATGTAGGGGGTCTAGTTTTACTGCCCAGGCAACATGTCTTCTTTTGACTATGGCATCTTGGAACTTTGGTTAATCCATTTATTCAGTACAAATTGTCTATTGAGGAAAAGGCACTGTAATTAATTATATACGAAACTGTACGGATATCTATTTGTTCCTATGTAAGACACTGTTTCCAGGGATACTATTAGTTTCTAATATTTGGCAATTGGATATTTTTGTCAAATTTTTTCTGAAAAGTTTGCTGTATGCCAGCCTTTCCTTTTGCTTTGTAAATCTTGACAAGGTTATGGATTGCAATTTCTTTGGCTTGGTAACTCTTTGGTGAGTTTAATTGTCTTTTGAAAATGAAGATTGGCCTCAATTTCTATGCAAACAATGTGTTTTTCTTTAAGAATTTGCCAACATTTTGTATTAAAAAAAAATAGTTGTAAGGAAACCAGAAAGCTATTTGTATATTATAACCGAACTTAAGAAAGTAGGAATTTAATATTAAAAAAGATTTGCCAGGATTTTCAAACTCTTAACATTGCATGTGTCATCAAAGTTAATTTTTTCCTCTTCAAGCCTGTGCTGCAGACATTATCCTTTATCACAGTTTGAAATTAGAAACATGTACAGAATGTTTTTATTTTTGGATTTTCTAAAAGCTGTTTGTCACTATACTTTTTACTTTCTTCAAATGCTTCTTACTCTGTTGTTGGTTGAATTAGGTACGAAGAGCTTTCTCAGAGAGAAAATGTTGTATACGTTGCAGGAGGTGTGATTTTTGATTTTTGTTAGAAAAAATTTGAAATAAAAGGATTTTTTGTTGGTTGTTTCTCAAAGTGACTGATATCTTCTCTGCTTTGTTGATATTTGATGAGATGCAGGGGCTACACAGAACTCTATCAAGGTGGCACAGGTGATCATCTCTTTCCTTGATTTAATAACAATATTTCTATAATTTTCATTTAAATATTATTATTTCCAAGCATTTCTGGAAAACGTGATTTTTGGACTATTATTTATAGTGGATGCTACAAGTTCCTGGCGCAACGGGTTACATTGGGTGCATTGGAAAGGACAAGTATGGAGAGGAGATGAAGAAAAATTCACGTGCCGCCGGGGTTAATGTAATGCCCCTTTTCATTATGTTTACTTCCAACTAGTTGGAATTTACAAGAGCATTTTGTTCCATTGAAATTCTGATATTAGGAGATTGCCCATATATATCTGTTCTCCTTATAGGTACATTACTATGAAGATGAAACAACACCAACTGGGACATGTGCTGTTCTCGTGGTCAGGGGTGAAAGGTGAGTCGTGAAAGGGGCTTTTTTCCAGTAAAGTCTTTTGATGCTAACACCCTAGATTCTTTTGTTTGTTTTCCTAGCTCCAATGTTCTGTTTGTTGTGTGCTTGCTTAAGGACTATCATTGATGGACAAAGTCTCTTCACATTCAATATGCAATGTTTGTTATGTGGTGTGATTTTTTTGTTTTGATAAAGACTATATTTACTTGTAATACCAGGTCACTTATTGCTAATTTGTCAGCAGCAAATTGCTACAAATCAGACCATTTAAAGTTGCCAGAGAATTGGGCTTTAGGTATTGATCTAGAGTTCTTTCTCTCTTTATGTTTGGTTCAATTTTAAGTCTTATCTAGTACATTAGCTTAAGCTTATAAATTAATAATTTGTTTGTTGTGCAGTGGAAAAGGCCAAGTTCTTTTATATTGCTGGGTTTTTCCTTACAGTCTCACCAGATTCCATAATGCTTGTGGCAGAGCATGCTGCCAAGACAGGCAAGGTATTATACTCACTGTTGGATCTACAAACAAAGGGTCTATTTGAGTTTTCATTTCATACAGAAGGGTCATTTTTTTAACCTTTATCTTGCAGATATTTATGATGAATCTTGCAGCCCCTTTTATTTGTGAGTTTTTTAGCGAGGTTTTGATGAAAGTTTTTCCGTAAGTGCTTTATCCCTTATATTTCTGTATTTCCGAGTTTGTTAAAATAATTTATAGCACATACATATATGATTGTACAGATTGATAAGTTTTGGTGTGGAGACTGCCATTATTGTATTACGGATTAATTCCTGGATAATAAAATACTGAATGACTTTTGCCCATGGTTTTTTCCTGGTACTTTGCCAGGTTTTCCACGTAATATCTGTGTATGTGTCTTAAATCTATTTTCCTTTCTCTGTGATTATTTCTGTCTGCTTGCTTTTATTTTTCTAACAGCTGATATCAGAGCTAGGGCACATCCATCCTTCACCAACAAAGCTTGAACCTTCAGCTTCCATAGAGCGAAATTGGAACTGTCAAATTTCTGGACCTCGTATCTTGTAACCATGCCTTTTGTCATTTTCTCTTTCACAAGAAGAACCCTCTTACAGCAACCAGGTTCTGATACCAGCTGTTAGAAAAATAAAAGCAAGCAGAGAGAAATAATCACGGAGAAAGGAAAATAGATTTAAGACACATACATAGATATTATGTGGAAAACCTGGCAAAGTACCAGGAAAAAACCACGGGCAAAGGTCTTCAGTATTTTATTATCCAGGAATTAATCCGTAATACAATAATGGCAGTCTCCACACCAAAACTTATCAATCCATACAATCAGTACAGCTCAATGTTATTTTACAATTTGTGGGTTCCTTATAAAGAAAAAAACATAGTACACCGTGTGTACTATGTTTTTTTCTTTATAAGGAACCCACAAATTGTAAAATAACATTGAGCTGTACTGATTGTATGGATTGATAAGTTTTGGTGTGGAGACTGCCATTATTGTATTACGGATTAATTCCTGGATAATAAAATACTGAAGACCTTTGCCCGTGGTTTTTTCCTGGTACTTTGCCAGGTTTTCCACATAATATCTATGTATGTGTCTTAAATCTATTTTCCTTTCTCCGTGATTATTTCTCTCTGCTTGCTTTTATTTTTCTAACAATATATTCTATAAGTGTTGATTTTGGACCCTTGCCTGTGTGGTATCCCAGATGTTTTTGCTGTTGGATAAAGAAATTACTGAATTCTGATTGACTCAAATATTGTTGAAATTTTATTGGTCTTTTTGAACAGCTAATAACTCAAATATTGGTGTGGAATCATGTACTAGATTCTTTGGAAATAATTGTTTATGTGGGGGCGTCGGTTTCAGGTATATGGACTATATTTTTGGAAATGAGACAGAAGCAATAACTTTTTCAAAGGCACAGGGATGGGAGGTAATCTTGTACTTTTTAAATTCCTGATCTATACTTTGAGTTCTGAACTGTAGATTTGTTATTTAATCTTTTGCTATTTAATGTTTTTAAATTCTGGATCCACTATTTGTTCTTAACTATGGATTTGATATATAATATTTTCCATTTAAAAATTCAGACTGAAAATGTTGAAGAGATAGCTTTAAAGATGGCTGCACTCCCAAAGGCAACTGGAAAGCACAAGAGGATAGCTGTTATCACACAAGGTGCAGATCCCGTAGTTGTTGCAGAAGATGGAAAGGTAAGTTTTGTAGTGTTTTCCTTGTCTTCTGATCTACAAGAATCAACTTTTAAATGGGACTCGAAGGGGGTTTATTTTTTGGAGGAATTGAGGAGAATGAATGCATTTGCTGGTTTGAGGCTCTTACACTTTTTCTAATGAACTCTTGAGTACATGTTTAAGCTTCCTTAGGTGCCTGCCTTTATCCATAACTATAAGTAATACTCTTATACTTTTTCTAACAAGCTCTTGAGTACAGATTGAGCTTCCTTAGGTCTGACTTTATCCATAAATAATATTCAAGAATATTTAATGGAAAGCTGTCTTGTGCTCTTGCAATCTAGGGATGGAAGTAGAATTTTGAATTTCCATCTTGACATTTTAGTCCCAAAGGTTGAAGGAAACCATTTAAACAAATATCCAGTATTGCAGGGAGACGCGTCCTCCACCCCTTGGGATGCATCTCGGGTAGCGGTACGTGTTTCCCATACCTGGAGACATCTGCTGGGGATGTCTGACATCTCCCATCTGTTTCCTTGTCGAAACATTCCGTACCCTAAATGTGTAAAATTTGTACCACAACCAGTCACCTAAATCACAGTTGAAGGTCGCCGGGTTTTATCTTTAAGTAGACAGTAACTGCAACTGTAAGTTATTAAGTACAGTTTTTTTAATAAGCAGTGGCGTTGCCACTCACAGCATTGCTAGGCATTGCTGTGATCGACAACTTAAGTTCTTCATTTAAAAAAATGTCTATACTTTATAGAGGCATTGCCGTGAGTGGCAATTGCAAGTTCTTCATTTAAAAAAAATTCTATTTTACGGCAATCCCAGGCAGTGCCGTGAGCGGCAACCCTAAGTTCTTCATTTAAAAAAAATGTCTACTTTATAGACTGATTTATTTTTTCAACATCGTTTTTAAAAATATGAATATTTTTTGTTTTATTACTTAATGTTAGCTTTTAGGTTTTTTAAATGTTTTAAATTTTTAATAGTTGTTTTTTAATTTTAATCATAGTTACCATATTCTTATGAACACAGTCCATATACTGTTTGAACTGAACTTTTTGAGCAAAACGAATTTGTTTGGTTAAATTCGTTTTTTGAAGGAATATTTGTTTTTATTAATTTTTTTATTCATTAAATTCGTTTTTGCGGGGGGAATAGTCGACGCAATTAAAAAAAATCAAAAATACTAAATCTAATACGATTTAGTATTTATCATGGTCCATTTTGCTTTAGCGTATACGGGAGCTCACAGTTGAAAGTTGAAACTGTGGCGAACATGGTTTAAAAATTGTGGCACATGACGAACAAGGTTGCAGTGTAGTAAGTGGTAATCGTGTTGAATGGCGAACAGGGAAGTGGGAACCCGAAATAAGCAAGCTTCAAGATCGAAATGGCAGACCGTAGATAGCAAAATGTTTAACTTTTAGGTTTTAGCAACTCCGCAACAACAAAATATTTTAACATCGAGTGTGGTAAGTTCTACGGTTTACCTTGTATTTTTATTTCTTTGTCTTTTAATACTTCAAATTTAATTTTAGTTTTATTTTATTGTTTAAAATTTTGAATGTTAATAATTTTAATTTAGTAATAGTAATATTAATTTATAAAATACTATATAATTATTACTATAGTATTTATGATTTATGTTTTTTTTCAGTTTGAAATTATTATTTGTATTTAATAATTTACTTTAATTTTTTTTTTGTGTTAATTTAAAAAAAAAATTAAGACTATTTATCATTTTTATTTTTGTGGTATTTTATATGTATGATGTTAAACAATGAACATTGAAGTTTAACACTCTATTGGGTTTTGTTATCATGTGTTATTGATTTATTTATGTTTATGTTTTACAAATATGTATGATATATTTATTTTTTATAATTTACAAAATTTCCTAACCGAACTATCGAACTTACTGAACCGAACTTTTTCCAAAATCCTGAACTTTCGAACTTTTTTTCCCTTCCGAACAATCCGAACTTTTCGAACACAGTAACTAAGATTTTAATATATAATATAATAATATTTAATATTTATTAATTATACAGTGATGCCAAGCAATGCCATGAACGGCAACCCTAAGTTCTTCATTTTTAAAAATGTATCTACTTTACAAACTATGATTTATTTTTTCAACATCATTTTAAAAAATAGTTTAATATTTATTAATTATTTTAAGTTATTAATATTTTTTGTTTTATTACTTAATGTTAATTTATAGGTTTTTTAAATGTTTTAAAAATTTAATAATTTTTTTTTAAATTTTAATGTTTAACATAATAACATTTAATATATATTAATTATTATTTTATAATATATATTATATATATAATATATAAATATATATTGTTGTCTCCTTGTATCCATCTATTTTTCAAAATAATGGCATATTGGTACTGGTACCCGTCCCCGTATCCGTACCCGTCTCTTGGCAACTATGCAAATTTCCTTTGGAGAGGGGTTTGAAAGTAGGAAGATCACACGGAGATTCTGTAAGTCAGCCATAAGAAATATTATACATTTTAACCCATCAATCTTTTCTTGCAAAGACTTGTTCATATAATCTACATACCGCATTCTAAGATCAAGGGAAATGTAATTAATGTATTTCCAAATTCCAATGATTTCCCCTTTGGAGCAAGAGAAGAGAGATTTGTTATCATGACAATCTTCAGATATGATCCTAACATTATATAATATACAATGTTGACTTTTGAAGCCACCTTACCCGTTAGCTCTTAGCATGTTATCATCTATCCATTGTCTAATTTTCTATTCCAAAATGTTTCCAAAAAAAATTGATGAGCAAAGGACACATTGTTATTGATATATAATTTT
Source organism: Torreya grandis (assembly GCA_037957365.1). Lineage (NCBI taxonomy): Eukaryota > Viridiplantae > Streptophyta > Pinopsida > Cupressales > Taxaceae > Torreya > Torreya grandis. The sequence goes on along the minus strand of JARHVA010003463.1, from coordinate 287,899 downwards.
AAAAATTGCCTTTATCTCAAGTGTTTGTAAATGGGTACAATTGAGCTTTTAGTCCATTGTTTGAGAAAGCTTTGTTGAGTGATGTTAAATGGGATCTGTATATTCGGATGATGATAGCACGCCTAGTCTTTGTAAACGGGTACAATTGTGCTTTTAGTCTATTGTTTGAGAAAGCTTTGTTTGAGTGATGTTAAATTGGATCTGAATATTGGGAGGAGGATAGCACTTGTAGTCTTAGAACTTTAACTTGGGTGCAAGTTTTAGTATCCTGTTTTCAATCTCATCTACTGTCAAGAAATTGTGATTGAGTATGCAAGGATGTTTTGCAATCATTTTTTTCCAATTTTTTTTCCCAAGGTATGTACACCTAGTTGAATAATGTATAAGGTAAATGGTAAAACAATCCTTGTGTGAGCTTTTACAAGGGGGGCTCATACACCAAATTGGTGTCTCTCTTGGCGGTGACCTAAAAAACTACAAAACTACCATATCCATATTTAATGTTAAGAAGATTGTTGCATGGTCTGGAGCAATTTCATGTGTGACCAAATATCAATGTCTTTCAACTGGGTTAACTAGTGCAATTGAGGCGATAACAATTTATAATGCCACTGCCATTTCCATGAATGGAGAGGAAATTATTAGGACAAATAATAATGCTACTGCTATTTACATGAACGTTAAGTAAATTGTTAGGATTTTGGTCAATATTTTATTCTTTTACAAATATTTTCTTGTAGGGCCATACCCAAGGTGTACTCCTGGTAAATTTTTTTGCTGTACCGGAAAACTCGATTCGACATACCCAAACCTTACCTAAAACGAACTGGCTACTTAGGCTTAACTTCTTAAAAGATTTTAGATAAGCCCAAGTCTTCATCTAGCCTTAGTGGATTAGATGTAGACTGTATTGAGCAATAGTAGCTCGTTTTTATACCGTTCGAGCATTCAAATGCAAGTAAAATTATATCACCTTAAATATTAAATTTGTTGATATTGTTAGTTAAATTAGAAAAAGGAAACTTTTAATCTAATTTATATATCTTGTAGAATGAGCAATTACTGGGATCAAAGTAAGAAATAGACAGAATATTGTTTTATAATCTATTTCCTATCCAACTCAAATTGAAAAATTGGCGGGCAGTTTCAATTTTAACACCTTGAAACAATAAATCAGTCTTAATTTGAAGAAGCAAACAGTTCCACTTGATCCTCTATGCTCTTGCTTTTTGTTCCAAACAAAGATTAGTTTGAACCCTTGAATGTTGAGAAATGTTGGGAATTCTCAGCCACAAACAGCTCAAGGAGCATTGTTCTGTAAGTGTGTTCTCTATCCTATACGATCACCTAGTTTCAAGTGACCTAGCTTGATGCCATTACTTTTATGTCCGTTGATCTATATGATCACACATTCTAACATATCTAGGCGATTAATTATGTTTCCCTTTTTGATTCTTCAAGCATACCAAACCTTAACTAGCTTGATGACTGCATAGTGCATACTTGTTGGAGTAGGCCGAGCATAGGTATCATGTACCAAAGTGCACTTCAGATAGTCTAAGCCTTTTTACGTGGTACATTTCTAGTCATATGAACGTCCCATAACATAAAAAAAACAGAGTCAACTTCCAATCTGGCAAAAAGCTTTGAGGCAGTTGTCAATTTTTTCCTTCTTGGCAATATCCATTTGATTGCATAAAACCAGCTTTTGAGAATCTTGTAGAACCTGCTAAACAGCCGAAACATCCAAAAACAAGAAAAATGAATAAGATGGATTGTTAAATGATGAAATTGCAATTACCCAGTTAAAAACACTCGTAAGCTCACCAGGTAGACCTAGTCTGACCCAAGCTTTATGCGAGAATCTGGGTTTGACTTGTGTTTGCTTGTGTTTTGACTGAGATTAGTTATCTTAACAATTCTTTTAAGTTACTGTGTCATATAACAGTTCATCCCTGCGGTATACTCATTTTTGATGATGGGCCTAAAAATGATTGTTGTTGGAATTGCTTTATTTGAGTAAACCATAAGTGGTATTTAATAGGAACTATGTTACACAAGGTCATTGTGACTAAACCACATTTGATCACACATTAGACTGCACTCCCCAGAAGTTGCACATGTCATGAGATTTTTGCAGTGTGCAACTACAATGTTCATTTTCATCTTTTTTATTAATTAGATGGATTTTAGCATGGTTTGGTAGCTTATATTGTTAGGCAAGCATTTGCTGTCGGTGGTAGCTGGCACTGATATCTTTGCTATCAGTGGTAGCTGGCACTGATATCTTTGCTATCAGTGGTAGCTGGTAGTATATCTTTGCTCTTGGTGGTAGCTGGTAATAAATCTTTGCTCTCGGTGGTAGCTGGTAGTATATCTTTGCTCTTGGTGGTAGCTGGTAATAAATCTTTGCTCTCGGTGTTAGCTGGTAGTATATCTCTGCTCTCAGGGGTAGTTGGTAGTATATCTTTGCTCTCGGTGTTAGCTGGTAGTATATCTCTGCTCTCAGGGGTAGCTGGTAGTATATCTTTGCTCTCGGTGGTAGCTGGTAGTATGTCTTTGCTCTTGGTGGTAGCTGAGAAGGACCAGTAGATGGCACTGGTGGTTTCTTGTGTAATGGAGTTACAAATGCATCAGGGCTTTAGTGTTTCTGGTGTGCAAATTAGTTGGACATTGTTTCCAAATATGCCCCAAGTTGTCAGCCTCCCAGGGCTCAGAAAAGTGTATCAGTGTTGGGACTGGTGGTTTCTTGTGTCTTGGAGTTACAAAGGCATCAGGGCTTTAGTCTTTCTGGTGTGCAAATTAGTTGGACATTGTTTATAAATATCCCCCAAGTTGTCAGCCTCCCAGGACTCAGAAAAGTGTATCGGTCAAAGGTTTTGGTGATTGTCCATACATGGATGTACTGTTCTATGGTTGCCCCAGTGTTCCCCAATACTAACTTAAAGTGAATACCAGTGTTGCACTGAGACGTGTCCCCTACCCCCTGAGACGCGTCTCCCCGTACCCTCCGTACCCGTATCTTTGTACCCCCGTGCCTCCATCAGTAGTACCATATTTTTTGGTTTTTTATTATTTTCATATAATAATAAATATATATAATTATAATATTAATATATTTAAATTATATATATAACTGTCTCCCCTTACCCCCGTCTCCTATTTTTTTAAAAAAGACGTACCTGTACCCGTACCCATCTCCTGGCAACTATGGTGAATACCCTTTTTGTTAATTGATTAGATTAATATTTATGTACTTAATTTGTGGAGATCAGCATTCTATTACGTGCAATTAGCTCTCCTCATTCTATCAGCTATGAATATCTGGAGCAATACACTTGATTGATTAAACTTAGTATTAAGTATTTGGATGCCAACTTAAATATGTGAAAAACATTCTCAAACTGATGTACATACATGGACGTACTGTTCTATAGTTGCCCGTGTTCCCCAATACTAACTTCAAGTGAATACCCTTTTTGTTATTTGATGAGATGTGATTGATTAAACTTAGTATTAAGTATTTGGATGCAACTTAAATATGTGAAATACAATCTCAACTAGATGTACATACATGGATGTACTGTTCTATGGTTGCCCCAGTGTTCCCCAATACTAACTTCAAGTGAATACCCCTTTTTTTATATGATGAGATTAATATTTATGTGCTTAATTTGTGGAGATCAGCATTCTATTACGTGCAATAGCTTTCCTCATGCTATCAGCTATGAAGATCTGGAGCAACACGCTTGATTGATTAAACTTAGTATTAAGTATTTGGATGCAACTTAAATATGTGAAAAACATTCTCAACTAGATGTTGATTTGGTGATGCAAACACAAATTTTTCTTGATTAACTGGATAATCTACTTAACTGGATATCTGTGTGTGTAGAGGTACCAATCATTACATCAGATATTTTTTGCTCTTCATTTAATTAACATGCTTTATATATACAAAAATTGTGTCTAATTGTATTTACGCCACAAAAAGAAAGTTCACTGCTTATAAAAATTCAGTGGTGGCAAAATCTATGTATTTTCTATAATGTATGATGGAAAACATTCTTGTTGTTCTATCAACAACAAAAGAATTTGGCTGTTATTATTTAGCTTCCTGGAGTTAAAAATGAGTAGAAAAGAGTGTATGACTTTTCCATTGTGCGATTTTTTCTTCCTGGGAATGTGACTCTTCCTCGCCATCTTGTCATCCTTCAAAATGCTAATGCGAGCTTTTGCTATCATTTCAGGTAAAATTGTTTCCAGTGACTAAGCTTCCCCGGGAAAAGCTTGTTGACACCAATGGAGCAGGTTTGTAAACTTTTTGTTTAACAGTGCTTAGTCTCCTTGTATACTCCAGTAGAAAAACACACTCTAAATCATATTCTGTTTTTGCAGGAGATGCATTTGTAGGAGGCTTCCTATCTCAGTTGGTGCTAGGTAAACCGATTGAAGATTGTGTTGATGCTGCAAAATATGCAGCAAATGTTATCATTCAACAATCTGGGTGCACATATCCTGACACTCCTCCCGAGTATCCTATTTCTCAATAGGCCTATATTATCTCTTAAGATATTTCAATTTTATTTTCCCTGTTGCATATTGGGCGAGGGTTCTAGAACAACCATCATTTGTCCCCCGTTTTAGGTGAAGGCTTATAAGCCATTTCCAATTTTCAGAAGTCATTTTTCAGAATTTTATATTTTCAAATGTGAAAATGTCAATTATTGTAATGCAGTCTCACCTTAAAGTTGGATGCTATATTTTTCCCAGAATTCTCAAAACATCGTGAAGCAATTTTGAAGGAAAATCCATGAAAACTATGATTTGAGGCATGCCTACATCTTATAGGAAATACTTGATGTATGGTGTAAAGGTGCTTGTGCTTCATAAATGTTTTGAACATTTGTGCTATTTAAAGTGCTCCAGTTTGTTTCTTACAAGGACAATCATAATGTGTCCTATAAGCATTTCTTATGGGTAAATAAGATGTTCTAAGAGTTCTGTGCAGTGCATCATCTTACTTCTGTGTCATATTTTTCATTCGACTTGTTTTTAGCCAACAGATTTTCAGTGTGTCAACATTGGTTTTTCCTACCTTTTCACTTTATGCCTAGCGAGATTGAAATACACAGATCATGCAACATTAATTAAACAATGCAAAAATTGAATTATAAAAGAATTTCTCAATGTGCGCAAGATAACATGCGTATCCTCAAGTTTGAGTGGGTAGAGTTGCAACATTAGTATATCATTATCATACCTTCTTTGCTATGTTGCAAATCGTTTTTGTATTTTGGTTATAGTCGCAACATGAGCATACTTATCGTACCTGTCCTTGTTATATGTTGCAAGTCTTCTCCTATAGATGATGGAGATGGTGCTCCATGGGTAACGACTGCGAGGCTGTGGTTTTAAGTAATACTCAATCTCTTTTTTAATATGATTTAGCATGATGGTTTTTACTAACAGCAGTGCTATAAATCACTTTTAATTATTATTGCCATTCTCAAAATAGGGCTATGGGAAAAAATATTGTTGTAGACCTACACAAAAAAGGGCACCAAGGGGGAACGATGGAAGAAGAGGAGGTTCGATGGAGAACTCTCTCTTCCACCTAAAAATCTTGATCTAAGGGTGGCTCATGGGGTGTTACTAGGGGAAGGGAGGTGGTGTCCATGGGCCTTAGGGGTGTTACGTGGACACATTTTGCTTCTTGTTGTTTGGATGGGAGGTGGGGGTGCATGTGCCTTAGGGGCATTACGTGGACACATTTTGCTTGCTGTTGTTTGGATGACTTTTTATCGTTTGGCTTTCTTTGATTGTGACATAGACTTCTTTGTCTATAAGAGTTGTGTTTGTGTGGATCCTCCTTGTGTATGGCTCAACTGTGTGTCCCTGTTGTTTGAAGCTATGTTTGTGTTTGTGTTGGTGATGTTTTTGTTGTGCCTTGCTTCCATTGGAAATGGGTTACGAGGGCAGCATTGCTGTGTTGTGTCATCTTCATGAGATGGGTGCTTTGATCTTTGGGTTGTTTTCTTGTGAGATGTCACTCCAATTGGTTGCGTCGGTGTGTAGTGGCTATGTATTTCAAGTTTGGTTGTCCTTTTGCACGTTGATGATTGTGTTGAGCAATGATGTGCCTCTCTTTAATAGTTAGGGTTTACAAACTTGTAGGGTTTTTGAATAGAAATAAATAAACTAATGCAAGAGAAGTAATGCTAACAAAATTTAAAGCTATAACATAAAGGATGAATGACATACATGATATATAAGATTATCCCTTGGGAACACCCTTCCCTGGAAAAACTCAACACGACTACTACATTCATATTGTATTAAAACTCAATGATTACAATATAACAATGTACTTGCAAGTTCTATTTTGCCTTAATGCATGTGCTAATATATGTAGTTATATCAGTAGGAAATCATCAAAATACTACTACAATACAATGGGCTAAAACTTTGTTAACATACCCATAGGGTCCCACAAAGATTCCTTCACTTTCACATTTATAGTCTAGACTAGGAAACCGTCAAAGCAGTATTACAATACAATGGGTACTAAAATCAGGGGCTAAAACTATGAAAACACATCCATAGGATCACATAAAGATTCCTTCCCTTTCACATTCATGGTTTAGATAAGTGTAAATTGTGTATTGTAAATTATGAGAAGTATACAACACATTTTCAACATTCTCTTATTTGTTGAGTACTTTTCATAGAGGACCATAAGGTCATTCTTTTAGTAGTGAAGAGCAATTATGCCGAATGACTCTTGTGCCAAGAAATTTTCTTTAGACGCACAACCTTTGTCAATGATACAACAACATTATTGTACGTATCAGCGTTTTTCAATAATACTTTTTGGGTTTCAACTATTTCTTTAACGATATCATATTGGACTTCAATATGCTTTGCTCAAGAATGATACATTGGTTTCTTTGCCAAACATATTGCACTTTGATTGTCACAGTCTATTCTTACATCGTTAAGAAACCGACAATCAAACACAATGTTTGTAAACATATTGTTGCTTTACTGGGATGACAGGTTGCCATGTATTTTTTCCTTGTAGTAGATATTGCAATAACTACCTTTATTTTGCTTATCCAACTCATTGCACTCCCAAACAAGTTAAACATAGGTACTTGTTGATCTTTGGCAGTGGAGATTTTCAATAGTCTTGTAAATTCATAATTTTATTTTCCCTAGGGCTTCTTTGGTAATAGGTTGCAAAATCTTAAGTGCCACACAATTATATGATGTTTTTCTTCATAGAAGTCCAATGTTCCTTTTCCAAGTTTGAACATTAAAATGCGGATAACAACACTTACTTGCATAAGGACCTTGAGACATGTTTTTGATCTCCTTTTGTCTTGCAAAATTGTTCAAAAGACAACTTTTGACCAATAGGGAAGGGAGTATTTACAAGTTTACATTCCTCCATTCCAAACCTCTATGATATAATCTCAACATATTTTCTCTATTTTAACTACAATTTTCTATTTGGTCGATCTCTTTTAATTTCCATATTCAAAATAAACTTTGTAACAACTAGATCTTTCATATCAAACTGAGATGATAGTTAAAACTTAACTTACTTTATTATTTCCTTCTTTTTACCAATTAACATGTCATTTATATACAAAACTATGATGACAAAGCTATCACTTTTTGGTTTGAAATACGCACAAGGATCAACTTTGCTTCATTGAAGCCCAACTCTTAACACATCTCTATCGAATTTTTGATTTCTTATTGTCGAAGATTGTTTTAGGTTGTAAAGATATTTTTTCAACCAACACACCAATTCCTTTCCTTTCATTTTAAAAATTTCTTGCTGCACCATATAGATTTCCTCCTCAAGCTCCCCATGCATAAAGGTTGTCTTTACATCCATTTATTCTATTTGAAGTTAGCTTAGCAATAGGAAAAAAAATCACCTAAATAGATTCCTTTTATATGAGAGAATCCATTTGCTACCAAGTGGAATTTACACTTTTTTAATTTTTCCTTTTGCTTGGTACTTCTTATTGAACACTCGTTTGCAGCGAACAAAATTTCCTACTTGGAGTAGTTTTATCAAGTCTTATGTCTTATTTTTATCTAGGGACTCTATTTCTTCTTCTGTGGTCTTTTTTTTAAAAACTTATTTTCATTTGAGCCAATTGACTCTTTCACAATTTTGTAGTCTTTATTAGTAGCTAACAAAATTGTTAAGAGAAACGTAAAATGGAAATCAGGTAGATTATACCTTTTTGAAATTATTCTAGTTCGATATGATCTTTCAAGATTGGAGTTTGAGATTCTTTCTTTTATGGTTCATCATCCTCTACTTTGTTTGAATCTTCTTCATTCAACTCCTTATTTGGTTCATCTTCTTCAATTGCTTCTTATTCATACAAGTATTCTTTCCCCTTTAATTCAACATGCATATTTTTCAGTTCTTCCCTTGGTGGTTGTTGTTTTGGAACCCCTTTAGGTTGTCTAAAGATTGCATTATGACTATAAAAAAAATTCTTTGTTTTTTGAGTTATGAAGTTTATATCTTTTTACAATAGTACTATATCCATTATAGATACACTTAGCTAATTTATAATTTAACTTAGTTCTTTTTTTCTTTTGGAATATACATATAAACATCACAACCAAAGACCTTGAGATGTTTGAGAGAGGGTGTCTTACAATTTATTCTTCATATGAGATTTTATTGACCAATGCAGATGTGGGCGATATATTGATCAGGGAACAAGTTTTTATGACTACTTCTGCCCAAATTTCCTTTCTAAATCTACAACATTGAACATACTTCTAGCCTAGTCCATTAGAGTCATATTCATTCTTTCTGCAACTCCATTATGTTGTGGTGTATACGAAATTGTCTTTTATCTTTCTATTCCACACTCCTTAAAGAACTGCTCGAATGTATTTGAGCAATATTCTCTATCATTATCTCTTCTCAAGACCTAAACTCGTTGAACTTATTGAAAACCCTTGAGCTATTTGTGATATAGCATACCCAGGGTTTTCTCGAGTATTCAAATATAAAAGAAACATAAGATAATGACTTCCTAGTGATGGAACTTTCACAGCGCCAAACACATCTTATATGTATAACTACAAAATCTCATATGGTTTAATAGCACTACTAATAAACTTTACTTGAGTTTGCTTCCCATATACACAATGTTTATGCAAATCAAAATCTAAAGGACAATTAGAAATCCCATCAACCATATCTTTAGTTTTTAGTGCTCGAAGGCTTTTCTCTCTTAAAAATATCCCATCCTCTAATACTAAAGCAAATTGCTTATTCTATAGTTAACTTAGTAAGACTCTTATCTGATTCATTTTTAACCTTACAAACAAGAAAGCTCTGTCACCCATCAGTTACAGTGCTTGCCTCGAGCTTGAACAACATTTTTGGACAACTCCTCTTGCCAATATAATTGTTACATGAACCATCTTGTAGTTATCCTTATTAAATACCACCTACACACCCATATCGTTTATCTTGTTTACAAAAATCATATATCTAGCCAAACTTGGAATGTGTTAAATAATGTAATAAAGACATCTAAAATTAGTTAATGTCTAACCGATAACCTCCATAGCTACTGTAGCCAATTTTTGGAATGATAAATAAGATTGATGCACATATGAAATTATCAAGTGCTTCTCACAATCTCTTCAATCATTTGCTAATAGTGGTATTAGAGCCACCACTCGAGGAAGCCAGAATGGTATGGTATGAGGGTTTTTCATTCAAGAAAACTTTGGTTTTAAGTGTACAAACGAGAGGAAGAGGAGACTGAAGGTATGGAGAAGAAGACACAGTCTCATGGAGAATCATGGAAGGATAATGAAAAATCACGAAAGGGTCATGTTGTCGCCAAATCTTGCACCCTAGAAGAGTGTTCACGTATCTTCCATATTTGGGCAACGTTGGAGCATTTCCAGGCATGTGGGTACACCTATAGAGGAAATGAACCTCTAGATTTAAAGGGCTAGCTCCCTAAATGTATCTCTATAAAACAACTTTTGTTTAACCCAGTTTGCTTGAAGGGAAAAGAGTTAGAAATTGCATAAAAAGAAACCTACTCTAAGAGTGGTGATGCATCGAGATTATCTTCCACGTGAATATCATATTCTAGTGCACAATACAACAAAACACACATATCATCTTCAAGCTCTAAGGATTCTAACACAAGTATTTCAGTATAGAGGCAAGATGTATAAAATGACATAAGGCAATGAACTGAAAGGCAAGTTGCATATTCCAAGAACAGTTATACACTTACAACAATTTAACACACTTGAAAGCACTCTATATGACTTGTTAGACTAAATTTTTTTGCTCAGGTGTGAAGGATAACAGAAGGATGGAAAATCATCACTTGTTGTCACTATACGTCACTTACACGCTCAGACAATTGTTCAAAATTTTAAAGAAAAAAGACTTGTACCAATGCTTAAAGGCAAAATATGACATCAATCTAGCAGGGCTTCACCATACTTGTGTGGTACTTCTTTTCACTAGCCTAAGGGTTGTATTTATAGAAGAAAAGAAGTAAGAGGGGAGGTTTTTTGGTGCTAAAAAGAAGAATCAATCTGTTAGAAGTCTCCAACTACAGCTGCAACTGTCTCTACAAATGATACTCATTCGGGCCATTCGATTGATCCATGCCACCTCAAGTGGTTACATAGTTAGCTTGCTCTCTCAAAGATTCTTTCCCAATGGTTGCACCAACAAAATCAAGATATTCCAAGCTGAGTAATGGCATCAATGTGGTTATTTCAAATGAGTCCACCTGTTGTAGATTTGTCTTGATGCTAACAGCTTCTCACCGGCTCGTTGAGGTGTGTAACGACGTAGGGGAGAGTCCTTTTCATTTTGTTGGCCTTGGAGATGAAACTGTCTGAAGCCTACGCATATGATTTCATGGCATTTGTCAGGATGTTGGCTCCACGTCTATCCCTTCAAACATCCCTTGGAGGCTTGTTCTAGCTCAACCTTAGTCAAATGTTCCATTCTCACGGAGGCCCTCAGCGCCTCGCCTTTTGATTTGCCATCAAAAATGACTCAGATTTTGATCAGAACGCTCAAAGTGATGTGAGCCCTCCGATCTGTTTTATCTCGAGTGAGGACCATTGATCTCCCTGGGACCCACTGTTTAAACGCCAACGGTGAGCCCATCACCCTGAAGTTGACATCCGTGCAATTGTCACTCTACTGGAACCATTCTTTCGAGGTATTTTCCTCGGACCTATTTTCCCACGGACCCTTTTCTCTGAAAGAATTAACCTTTTAGGCCCCTTCTCTTTTTGGACTATTTGCCTCGGCCCCTTTTCCCGAGAGAGAAAGTCTTCAGGATTTTGTCGAATACCCTTCGGCTTTTTGTAAAGGACCACTTTTCTCTTAAGTAATTCCTTCGGACAAAAGTCCGAAGGGATTATGCCCTAGTTTATTTTGCTTTGGAGACACTCCCTTCGAAGGAAAAAAAATCTTGGGAAAAACTGCATAGGCACCTTACTTAAAAATTCTTTCGGACTTTTTTTTGAAGATGCCCCTTCAGAAATCTAGAAGATGTCTTTTAGAAAAATTGAACTGTACCCTTTGAAAATCTTGAAAAGGACACTTCCCTGAGAAAAGACCCTTCAAAAAGTGTGTAGGGTACCTACATGAGAAATGATCTTTCAGACTTTTTGCAAAGGATCAGTTCCTTTAGAAATCTTGCAAAGGACCAATTCCTTCGAAAATCTTGTAAAGGACCAATTTCTTCGGGCTTTCTGAAAGTACCTTTGCTTGTAGAACAATTCCTTTGGAAATATTGTTTCAGATAAAATGTCCGAAACAATTCCTTTGTCTTGAACAAAAACCTGAAACAAAAAATTTGCCGAAATAAATAACACTTTAGCAAAAAGATCAAACAAAAGATTCCGAAGGAAATAACACTTGACACTTTGCTATGGGCATAGTGTGAAACGCTTCCTCTGATAGACAAATTTCAAATGCTGCACTTAGCCAAAATGAAAGATACAAAAATTGGGAGTGGAAAATGGCTAACATGTCATAGAGAAATGCCAGTCAAAGTTCACGCAGCCACACAACATCAAAAACGACGTAGGGATCTTTGATGGTTCTACATAGTCACGGTAAAGGATGTAAAATAACTCACAGAAGGACATGTTCTAAAAACACAGTCACGTAGGGAGGAACAGACAGTCCAGTCGTGCAAGGAGGGAGAAGTTAGTCTTGTCGACGAAAATATTAAACCTTGGATCGTTGGTGATAGACTCATCGTTGAGGAGGAAGGAAGGTACGCAAGAAGGGGAAGGGCTTTCACATGGGGCAAATACATCAACGTCCAATCTAAAACGTGAAAGACACAGTGACCACAATTGCATTTGAATATCACAAAAAAAATCTTGGAAAGGCACAACGATCGAAATCACCCAACATCAATTTTTTTTTGAAACAACAACAGTGGTGGAAGGGCACAGTCCCCAATAAAATACCAGTGAGTTCAATCATTTGACAATTTTCAGATTTTTTAAAATGTTTTTTCTGAGTGGTTGAAAATTAAATGAAATCAGGAATACACACACACACATAAAGTTCAATTTTGTGGAATTTTATTTTATTGGTTAAAAATTATTTTTTGGAGTGTAAAATGGTCAAATATTCAGAATATCGTCTTTCTTGAGGCCCAAAAATTAACTAGGTAGAATTATAATGTATGGAGTTATAAAATCTTGACAATTACAGAATTCTGTGATTGTGACAAGATTATACTTGACATGGAACAATGACCAGTAACGAATTTTGCCGATTATGACAAACGTCATAAAGAAGCCCTTCTATTATTGAAACTTTTTGTGTCAGATGATATGATTCTGTTAGTCCAGAATGTTGCACAAGCAAGTGCACTATGGACCAGTCTCAAGAATAAATACCATACTTTGAAGAGTACTTTATTTGAAAAATCTGTTATTTTCCACAAAAATGATAGAAGGTGGGTCTCTATCAGAACATTTATTACGGATGAAATATTTTCGTGACCAATTGTCAACTATCAACAAAAAGTTGGATGACGATGATATGGTGGCTCTTGTTCTGAATAACCTGACACCTTATGAATCGTATTTGGATGCTTTGCACATGATGAAAAATAGTAACACTCTCACTTTTGATTAGGTGAGTTCATATTTGCTACAAAAACAATGCAGATAGACACACTTCAGTGAGCCTAGTTCTGGGCAATCAGAAAGTGCATTTGCTGCCCAATCCAAAGGAAAATGGAAAAGACATTCAAATACATCTCCATCTTCGCCAAAATTCAAGGTAAAATGTTATTATTGTCAAAAATTTGGTCATATTAAAAAAGAATGTAAAAAAAGATAATATGATCTAATACATAACAAGAAGGCAAATGTGGCAGCAGTTGAAGCTAAATCTGAAGAATAATATGCTCTCATAGCATCACGGTTCGATGAGAGGACTACTAGTGATTGGTTTTTTGATTTTGGTGCATCATGACATTTTACATGTTGAAAAGACTGGTATGTTAATTTCACTACAAAAGAAAGTTTTTCAAATTTAGTTTCCTTGGGTGATGGTAGATCACATGTTGTAGAAGGGATATGAGATATACACATTATATTGAATAATGCTGCAAAGTTCATAGTCAAGAATGTTAGGTATGTACCTAAGATGAACAAAAATATTTTATCAATCAGTCAGTTAACTGAAAATCCTCACATTATAGTCAATTTCTTAGGAAATAAATGCATTGTGTATGATATCAAAAATGATAAAGTCATAGCCCTATGCATTGGGCAAAATGGCTTGTATAGACTTGTTGTTTCTGCCACAGTTAGTTTGAATGCATTAATTGTGGAGGATAATACCAGTGTTATATGGCATAAGAGATTTGGACATCTCAATCTTCAATATTTGGCCAAACTCCAAAAATCGAACATGGTTCTTGGATTGCCTACTATCCACGCCAAGCAAGATATATGTGCAGGTTGTTTTGTGGCAAATAGAAGCGGAAACCTTTTCCCACTGAAGGTGCCTAGAGAGCAAAGGGGCTCTTTGATCTTGTTCATTCAGATTTATGTGAGCCATCTTGGAATTCATTACTGTTCTTGGTGCAAGGTATTTTTTGTTGTTTGTAAATGTTTTTAATAGAAAAAATGTGTGTCTACTTATTGAATAAGAAGTCTGACTCTTTTGCTGAGTTTGTAAAATTCAAAGCACTAGTAGAAGATCAAACAAGTCGGTGGATCAAAACCTTACGATCCAATAATGGAGGAGAATTCACTTCAAAGCAATTTCAAAACTATTACGGCAAGGAAGGAATTCATTGACAACTAGTAATCCCATACACTCCTCAATAGAATGGAGTGGTTGAAAGATAAAATCACACAGTCATGGAGATGGATCGATCCATGATGCACAACAGAGGTGTGTTGTATAAATATTGGGGAGAAGTAGTAAACACGACAGTCTACATACTGAACATAAGTCCCTACAAGGCTTTGAAGAACATCACTCTAGAAGAAGCCTAGTCCAGCATCAAACTAGAGGTAACACATTTTCATGTTTTTGGTTTTGTTGCATATGCTCTCATTCCTAAGAAACAAAGTAAACTAGATTCTAAATGTGCATGATATTTCTTTATTGGTTATAATACTCAATCCAAGGCATATAGACTAATAGATGTGTCTACTAACAAGATCATCATTAGATGAGATGTTGATGTAAAACAAATAGAATCATTTTTTGTTTATAATCAACAAGCTATCTATGATAATCCAAAGGTTTCTAGTATTGTACTTCCTTTGAAAGATGAGGAACCACATGTTTTGGAGACATCCTCATAGTTTTTAGTGTAACAATCTATGGCTAACACTCCATTGGTCTATCAACGTCATCGACTTGAGTCGACCACTTCTCCATCTGTTGTTTAGCAGGAACATGAATCCTTGGTATAGAAGAGACCCAAGTGGTATCACACCACTCTATAGGTTGTACAAGAGGGTGATATTACTCAATCTCATACACGGTCTTGACAACTAGGAAAGTCAGTTGTGGATTCAACTGATGATATACAACTTATGTATTTTGCTCTTGCTTTTGATCTTTTCACTATTTCGGAGCCCCAACAATATTTTGATGCATAGGGCAAACCTGAGTGGGAGAAAGTGATGCAATTAGAATATGATGCCTTGATGAGAAACAATACCTGAACATTGGTGGACTTACCTCCAAGTAAGCAACCCATTGGCTGAAAATGGGTGTACAAATTCAAATGCAAGGTTGATAGTACTTTGGACAAGTATAGAGCCTATCTTGTTGCAAAAGGATTTTTATAACATGAGGGAATAGACTATGAGGAGACTTTTGCTCCTACTGTAAAAATGGTCACATTTTGGTTACTTCTTTCTATTGCATCTCAGTTTGGTTGGAAAGTGTTTCAAATGGAAGTCAAATGCGCTTTCCTTGCTGGTGATCTGAATGAAGATGTATACATGGTGCAACTTGAAGGTTTTCAAGAACCTGGTTGTGATCATTTGGTTTGAAAATTGGTGAAGTCTCTGTATGGGCTTAAGTAGGCTCCTCAACCCTAATACATCAAAATTGATCAACGTCTACGAGATTATGGATTCAGACATAGTCCATCTGATTTGAATCTCTATATCAAAAGCACTAATGATGACATTGTGTATGTTGATGACCTTGCCATTACAAGTAGTGGAGACACAATGATTCAGAAAGACAAATCATATTTGTGCACCGCTTTTGATATGATGGATGTAGGCCTCATACACTATTGTTTGGGTGTAGAATTCTGGAAACATGACCATTCCATTTTCATTACTCAGGTCAAGTACGCCACTACTCTTTTGAAGAAGTTTGGAATGATGGATTGTAATTCTGATTCTACAGTTCTGGAGGTAGGGTTATTAGCTCATGACGATTCATCACTCGTCAATAAATCATTATATAGATAGTTGGTGGACAGTGTAATATATATTATTACCACTCGATCAGATTTATGTTTTACTGTTAGTTACTTTTCTCAATTTTTGTCTCAACTGAAGCTAGTACACTGGACAACAACAAAACATGTTTTGCGATATGTCAAAGGAACTCTTGACTTTGGCATTCTCTATCAGAGTATAACATATCTGAGATTGATTGGTTATATAGACTCTGATTGGGGAAGATTAGTTGATACTCGAAAATCTACCACCAGGTATATGTTCTCTTTTGGTTCATGAGTTGTTTCATGGTAGAGCAAGCTTCAACATACTATTGCTCTCTCTTCCACTAAAGCATAATACAAAGTAACAATTAGTGCCAGTTGTGAAGCAGTTTGGCTATGTCGAATTTTCGCTAATTTGCAACTTTCTTCATATACACCTACTCCACTATTTTGTGATAATCAAAGTGTATTGAGGTTAGTAAAGAATCCTATTTTTCATGCTCGCACCAAACACATCAAGATACATCATCACTACATTTGACAATTGGTTGATTCTAGCGATGTTTCTCTTCACTTTTGTGATTCGAAAACGCAACTGGTAGATCTAATGACTAAACCTCTTGGTTCTATTCTTTTTGTAACGTTTCGAGGCAAATTTGTTGTATCTAGTTTAGTCATTAAGAGGGGGTGTTAAATAATGTAATAAAGACTTAATTAAAATTATTCAATGTCTAACCGATAACCTCCATAACTGCTATAACCAATTTTTGGTATGCTAAATAAGATTGATGCATAGATGAAATTATCAAGTGCTTCTCACAATCTCTTCAATCATTTGCTAACATAATGCACATAACACTAGGTTGGGTTTTAATAATCCTTCTGTCTTTGAACGTCAATTCGACTCTTCCTTGACCTATGATTTTATATGTCGAGTTATTTCCTAATAATACATTACTTCCATAGATATTTTCATATTCATAGAACCACTCCATATGAGGAGTCATGTGAAATGAGGCACCTAAGCCAATCAACCATGCAACATCACATGAATGTGTACTTGAAATTGTGAATAACAGATCTTGCGAATCTTCACTGGAGGTCTTTGCTTCTATAGAAGAGGAACCATCAAATGAATTACCCTTTTCAACCGTTTTAGATCCACAGTCCTTAAAATGAATAGTTTAACCATAGTTCTAGCATTTTCTTGAGTTTTTTTGGATTCTTAGATTAACCTCTATAATTTGACTGTCTATCTCCAAAGTTTTATTAATTTCTTTCCGGAATAAGCTCTCACAAACAATCCTTTGTTTGATAATCTACTATGGACTTTTGTCTCATTTTCTATGATAATAGGGCTACAACCACATCCTAAATTTTTAATGTAACTGTAGTACTACTAATGGCAATAACAAGATTGTCCCATCAATAAGATAAATAACATAATAGAGTAATACACTTTTCTTCTTCCTCCATTTTAATCTCTACTGAAAGCAACATACCTACCATAATGTCGAACACAAAGAAGCTCTGTCATGGAGTCACCACCATCCATTCGTAGGGAATATAATTTCTTAATATGAAGAAAAAAATTGTTCACAAGGGACTTTATTTGATACAAAGTTATGAACTTATCCCAAAATAAGTTAGCAATTTTCTCAATTTTCTCTCTGGAGACATTAATAACATTGAATCTGATAAACACAGTCTGATTGAACTCTTCACCCCCTGATCTATCTTATCATATTATTATACCTTCATACCTATAAGGTGTGTTTCTGATACAACAACCCATAGATCTCTATCCACAAGAAGATATTCCATCTTAAGCTTCTATAATTGAAAATGTTTGCCATTAAATTTATTGAGCTATATTCTTGTGCTCACTGTCATTTTCCTTCACATAGTTTCTCTCACACAAAGCTCTCTCTCAAGAAATAGTTTATGGTTCTCATCACTTTATTTTAAACTAAGTTTTTCACACAGAGCTCCCTCTCAAGAAACAATTTATCACATGGAAAAGAAACCGTGACTCTTCAAACAAAGCTAGAACCTAGCTTTGATACCAAATGAAGAGAAATGAACCAATAAAATAATGCAAGGGAAACAAAGCTAAAATAACTTAAAGCTAACATAAAGGATACACAACACACACACATGGTACACAAGATTATAAATAAGAAACCATCAAAGAGGTATTACAATACAAAGGGTGCAAAAACCATGGGTTATATAAAACATGGGATAAAGCCACAAAAAAATGTAACCAGAGTCCCAAAAGAAACCCCCATTCTACATGTACAATGTAGATGAATGTAAATAATGTAGTGTAAATTGTATAGAGTATACAACACATTTCTAACAATTTCTAGGTTTTGTTGTGCTAGTGATGCTTAGCGTTTGACGTTATGTTTTTTCTTTTGCATGTTGGTCATTCTCAACCGATATTGTTGTGCATTGTAAGATGTTGATGAGTGTTGTTGGCCTTTCCTTACTTGCAACACAATTTTCTAAGGATTGTTTTTATGTCGTGAAGGTTTTTTTTTGGTTAGTACTTGTGCACTGTGAATACCAACAAACAACTTTATTGTAAACTATCAATGCGCTTTTACATATTATTTTTTGGTTAATACATATGATAATGTGTTTCCAATTAAAAACTAGGCTAAAGGAGAGGGATTTTAATTTTTTTTTGGTTATTGTTGGTGGTTTTATTTTTCTTTGATATGGTGAAAATTAAGATGAAAATAATATAAACATTTAGGGAAAATAAGGGCATTAAGCACCAAGTCCCCGTGAGAGCAATAAAGATAGTGAAAATTTGAATTGAAGTTTTATGTAAAAATAACTGTCGTAAATGCGAATGCACATCAATTTTATTTTTGAAACTTACAAAATAATTTAGAACTAATTTTTATATAAAAAATCAATATTTATATAAACAATTACATTGATATAATTGTCAATGCATAGAAGAATGGGAACCGTGATCCCAAGTCTTAAGTATTACACAAGAAGCTTAACCATTTGCCACTACTAGTGACCTTGAAAATGACAATGAATTTCAATTGATCACTTAATCTACAAATTTTGAGACTAGACAAATGCAAAACCCTAACAAAAATCCCTTCATATGTATCTAAACTAAAATGATACTAAAGATGGGAATTGAACGTATTATGAATAAATTTATTTAAAAATATTTTATAATACAAAATAATATAGTTTTTTGTAGTACCTATAGTACTTAGTAGAATGTTGTTATTTGCATTGATTATTTAGAAATAGAGGCGATATAAGTCTTAAGTATGCAAATCTTTCAGTATAAATGTGCATTTAGTGACTTTAGATGGGTTAAGTCTTCAAGCTAAATTAATGTTTTGATTTCATCATAGTAATTGGGCTTAATAAGGAAAATCCTGTTTGATTATCTTGTCGAAGAATAAATCATATTTTTTTTGTAAAATTGATAAAAACTTTGATGCTTTAGTCTTAAATTTGTAAACATTTTGCTATAAATGTGTGCATAGGAAGTTCAACATTTTCTTTGTTCAAATCTTGATTTAGACATAGCTAGAGAAGATATTTGTCGTAAATATGTAAATATTTTACTATATATGCCTCTCAAGGAAGTTCAAACTATTTTTTTTGTGGGTGGACATTTGTTTAAATGAATACGAGTTTCTTTATCTCTTTCTTTTTAAGTGTAAAATTACCATCGACTTTTACCGAGTAAAATTGCAATAAAATTGAATTCAATATGTTAAATTTTTGAACGAAATCTACAACAGAAGTTGGAATTTGTAATCACTTAAAAATAAAATAGTTTTTATATTGTAATGTTTTAATAACAAAAATCTAATATTATTCATGTGATCACATATAATGGAAGATGATTAAAATATTTAAACCCACAAAGTCCCAAACTTACCTTAGAGATCCTCCTCGTAGACTAAGGTTTTACTCGAAAGCATGGCCCTTCGATGTAGACAACTATTTGTTTATAAAGCCAAGTTTTCCATGCTAGACTTTTGCGGGACATTTGTCACATCCTTTTGAATATAACTTTGTAAAATAAAAGACCTTATAGCCTAAAATGTTTGCTATAAAGTCAGGGAATTTTTTCTTTTTTGTTCGTAAACAAAATTTGAAAATAAAGATAAAGGAGGGGCTGGCATTATGGCGACATGCTAATTAATAAAGTATAAGTAAGGCCTAGGCGTGAGGCCCCAATAACTATATATGTTTTTTTTAACTCGATTAGGTCTAAAGTTAGTGAGAATCCTGCTTAAACTAAAATAGTCTCTGCCAAATAAAGTAGAGCAGACAAGGAAGTTAGAAACATAGTTGCACTTCTTACCAATATGCTTCTAATGCTCTACACTTTTGGGAGCTTTAATCAATTTGAATTTGTAGTGGGAAAAAGAAGAACCGTTTTTCTCTTTCGGAACTTAGAGAAGCATTTGCTTGCTATTGGATTCAATGTGAATTATTTACCGATATGTGATTTAAAAAAGTCCTTAAACCATGTTGCAAGCCCTGGATTTTTGTTAGACGAACTAGAGTAAGTTTGTGTGTATTTTATGGTTTCTTCTTAAATTATGGCTATGTTAACTTCATCCTATGTATATATTGCCTATTTATTAACCTCTTCAATGGTTCAAACATTTGAGAAAGTTTTTTAAAGAAATATTGACACCTTTCTGTAACCTTGTGGCCAACGTCAAGGCATACATGTTCCTGACTGTTATCTACATGTTAAATAGAAAATGTTTCCCCTTCTATAAATAAAAACAATAACACAAAAATGAAAGAGTGTTGTTATTTATATGTTGAATTGTAAATATTTAAACCCTGTTGAAGATTGTGTGTAGCAGACAATCTCCTCTGTATGAGCTTGTTTTGCAGCATTTGAATTGGTATCGTCATCACTGGCTTCGGGTTCGTGTCCTCATCCCTGGCATCTAGTAATAGTAACGATAACTAAACTATTTTACTCATATGCTCTTCTGTGAATTCTACCTTATTAGTTTTAATAAATTTATTAGCTATTTCTCTTGTTATCAATAACTTTTCCATTCCAAGAATTGTGTTGATGTTACAGACATTGAACACCAAATTAATCGTAGACAAACCTGATCATGCCATTTCACACAAAGAGATCATTTTGGTCATGCATAACATCATGTACGACGATATTATCTTAATGAATTACACTGATTGAAACAAGTACCTTGAAAATAAATGCCCTATGTTGTACAAACCCATCTTTTATCTGTCACACAATTAATGCTATCTTGATTTGAGTGAAGCGACCCATAACATAAAAAATTCAGCCAATCAGCTGCACCAAATATTATTATTGTATTAGTTAGAGTAGGAGTGTTCTTTTTCCCCTCATTTGGAGTTTTCTTACTTTCATAGAGAAACTTGCGTATGTATACAGGTTGACCGAGTGACTAGAAAGTAACTCCCTTGATTGACTATTTTGAGTATGGGAGTTACTCCTCTATTTTTGTCCATGTCGACCATTTTTTTGAGAGAGTTATTTGTCTATTTCGGGGGTATTTTGACCACCTTTTGTGGAGGAGTTACTTGCTTACTCTTCTATATGTACTCATCTCATTTGAGAGCTTTTCAACTTAATGAAAGATTGGGTTTTACTCCCCTTGCTTTTTATCTCTTGCAATATTGTCTTTGAGTTATTTCATTTTGCTTCAACAACATTGTGGTGTGCATAAGCTTTGTCTCGTGTGATCTTGACCTTTGCATTCATGTTATATAGAACTAGGAACATCTTCGATAGTAGCTACCCTATTAAAAAAACCGCTATTTCATTTTGTAAAAGCATTATATATTTTTTGTGCGCTAATCAATGGAGTCTGATTAGCGAGCAGATTCAACAATAATTCTAAGATAAAACTAAATGGTTCCAATAATCTCTCTCCAGAACTGACAAGAATACATCAATATCTTTAAATGATGGCAACCATTACAACCAATAAATGGTGTCCATACTTCCATTAAATGTCAAGATCAAGGTTAAGTATGACTACCCTAATTAAAATGTTATATAATTATAATTATTTAAAAAATGTAAGGTGCCCATCTTAGATTTGTTTAGATTTGTCAAAGTTTACTTCATTGAAGGGGGATTCACATTGAGCGATGCTTTTATCACCTTTTTAGAAGTTTCTTTTTGAGAGTGATAAATTGCTTCACTCTAATTATAACATTGTGTTGGACTTGAAAAATATCTTTTTGGAAAAAATATGGGCTCTAAACTCTTAAGTATATTCATAATATTGTTTTTATTAAATTTTCTATAAAAATCAAATTTAAGTCAAATTTAAGGTACATTTTTTTAATTTATATCTCATAATATTACGCTTGACTACTCCCACCCACTTATCTATCATTGTAGTTACATCTCTCTACATAACTAGCTAGCAAAAATGATAAATTATATTTAAATTGTAACATATCTTTAATTTATAGATATATATTAAGTAAAAAAAAACTATTAGAATTATCAATCTCAAAGTCCTTATCTTAAATTTTTTTGATTGACTTTTTATAAAAAAAGGAAAAACTTTGATGCAATAATTATAAATCTTCTTGCTATTTGTAAAGAATAGGAGCTTATTTCATGTAATTATTGGGTTGTCAATTTTTATTGATTTTAACTTAACATAAATGCATCTTAAATTTGATATTTTATATTGTCAATTTCATGGGATGTTTATTGGTGTGTTTAAGTTATCTCAAAATGATTTTTATGATCATTAATGACATTTATTTCCTTGTATATTTATAAAAATAATCACAAGATAAGAAAATCCACTTAAAAGTAAGATAATTTAATATTTTTTTCCTTGACATTTAATAAAGAATCAATTATTTTTTTTCAGTTGAAAAAATATATTATTAATAAATTTTGATTATAGAACACTAGAATTTACTGTTATGGGATGATTTGAATCCATTGGGCAGAAGAGCTGGGGATGCCATTGCTTACCACAAAGACCATATAATAACCTGGTGGTGCCACCTCTGCCTTAGGCGGAGCTTCACACACTATCGTTGTTGCTTGCATGCTTGCTTTATGGCTCTGGTTTTGAACCATTACAGAAACAACATTAACGCTCACCAACCTCTGGCCATGCGAGAATGAATGGGTAGCAAACGGAGCACTCATCAAATTCACCTCCAAATTGTCCTGCTCAATTAATCCAATGGCAGAAACCTCAACAGAGAATTCCCCTCCATACCCTACACTCTCATCTACTCTATTAATACTAACCCTCGACTCATCATAAATTGTATCTAAATACTCGGGAGAAAACGCTTCCAAACGGAGCTCTGACGGAAAAGCGCCATGGAAAACATACGAATTGTGTGTATTGCTTCCTGCTATGAGAACTCTCCCGTCTGGAAGCAAATTAGCTGTAGAATGATATACCCGGGGGACTGTAGAGGGATTTTGTACTTCAAACCGACTTCCAAGGGGTTTTGAGGGTTTATAAACAATAGGGTTCAGAGCCGGGTTAGATGCCCTTCCATAGCCTTGGGAGCCGTTCATCGCACCGTTGATTATCAAGATGTGCCCTGTCGGCAAAATGAGCATGTCGCCCATGGTTCTTCCGAAGGGCATGTTTTCCATTTCCCAGGTTGGATCCTTGCCTGTGACATTCATTTTCGCGCAGGTCATAGTGGCGGGCAAGTTATAACCATTTCGGGCCCATAAGGCCCCAGGTGCGGAACCTCCACAGAGAAGGATCGTGGCTGTGCGGTAACCATCGGTGGCAAGGAGCGGCAGCATGACAGACGATCCACCAGAGGGGTATGTGCGAGGGACATCGGGTATGGAAGGGAATGATTTTATGGCTTGATTTGTGCCGAGGTCCAGGAGGATGGAGTCCGACCCGACTAGAATGAATAGAGTACCGTCGGGTAAGAGGTGAATGAAGGGATAGTAGGTCTGGTCCCTCGTGTTTCGGTTACCATTGTTTTCAAGTAAATGCAAGTTTGTTGGCTCGTCTGTCAATCGCTTTGATGGCACAAATTCAAAATTTGGAGCGTCTTTACCTCCCACCAAAATCTGTCTGCCATCAGGAAGTATCTGATTTGTAGCGTACCTAATACCAAAACAGATTGACAGAGAAAATAAATCTATTAGTTTTGTAAATGGTTTTTGGAAAAACTGTGTATACAATTTTCATTAGACTTAAATTTATTGTCATAAATTTCCTTATCATGAATCAAAGGTTCTGATTTTAAATATGTTAATAAATTTTTTTACACTTTTACAATTGATATCAATTTTTTTTGGAGAGATTGTGTTAAATTTTGATGATAGACGTGTTTTTTATCCACTATTGTGATCCTTCATCTCGAAAGAAACTTGAATCATAGTAATGGATCCGAAATACATACATCATCAAAATTTAACATGTAATATCAAACAAAAGTTTTATATACAATTTATTCAAAAGTATTTACAATTTTAATAGACTATACAAACGTAAAATCTTTAATACATTATATATATATAAAGAAGCTAGTAAATATACAAAAACCATAATTTCAAAAAATACTTTAGATAAATATTAAATTATATATATCAATTAAAATTATATTTGTTTTATATAAAAAAACAATTTTCATATTTTATAATTCATCATTATCAAGTTTAAAATAGAATCATGAAATATGATCAGAGCATGGAGTATGCTCCAAAACATTGATTCAAAAAATATCCAAAAATATTCTTCTATATTTTTCTATAATCTCAATAAATCATAAAAACCTTTAATTTTATATATACAAAAATATAAAAATGGAGATATTAAATATAAAAAAACTAAAATATCAAAAAATAGTTTACTCAAATTTTAAACCAAAAATATCAATTAGAACCATATTTATGTTGTATAAAAAAATAATATTCTTCTATAATCTAAATGAATCTTAGAAACCCTTAATTTTATATATTAAAAAATATAAATATAAAGAAGATACTAAATATAAAGAAACTAAAATATAAAAAAATATTTTATACAAATCTTAAACCAAAAATATCAATTCAAATCATATTTGTTTTATATAGAAGAACAATTCTGAATATAATTATGTAAACATTTTTAGATAATTTTTGAGATCATACTTCATGATCCATCATCACGATGATGAAAATAGAATTATGAAATATATTCAAATCTTAAGTCAAAAATATCAATTAAAAAACATATTTATTTTGTATAGAAGAATAATTTCAGATATAATTATGTGAATATTTTTGAATAATTTTTGAGATCATACTCCATAATCTATCATCATCAAGATGAAAATAGAATTATGAAATATGATCCAAACATGAAATATGATAAAAAAACATTGATCTTAAAAATATCTAGAAATATTTTTCTATAATTTAAATAAATTGTAGAAACCTTTAATTTTATATATACAAAAATATAAATATTAAAAAGTTAGTAAATATAAAGAAACACAATATAAATGAACCATAGAAACCTTTAATTTTATACATACAAAAATTTAAAAATAAAAAAAGTAAATATAAGGAAACAAAATATCAAAAAATATTTTATACAAATCTTAAATCAAAAATATCAATTAAAACCATATTTGTTTTATATAGAAGAATAATTCTAGATATAATTATGTGAACATTTTTGAATAATTTTTGAGATTATACTTCATGATCCATCATCATCATGATGAAAATATAATCATGAAGTATGTCCAAAATTTTGATAAAAAAAAAAAATTAAAAAATATTCTTCTATAATTTAAATAAATAGACCTTTAATTTTATATATACAAAAATAAAAAAAATAGAAAATATAAAGAAATCAAAGTTTCAAAAAATATTTGAATCAAATCTTAAATAAAAAATATCAATTAAAATTATATTTATTTTTTATAGAAGAATAAATTTGAATATAATTATATGAATATTTTAAGATAATTTTTGAGATCATACTCCATGGTATATTAACTTTATGAAAATAAAATCATGAAGTATAATCCTTATTTTTTATAGAAGAATAATTCTATATATAATCATGTGAATATTTTTGGATAATTTTTAAAATTATATATTATGAACTATCATCTTCACAATGAAAATAAAATTATGGAGTATGATCTAACCATTAAATATGTTAAGAAATATTGATTCAAAAAATATGTAAAAATATTTTTTTATAATCTAAATAAACCCTAAAAACTCTTAATTTTATATATAAAATAAAAAAAATAAATATAAAAAAATTAAAATATAAAAAAATATTTTATACAAAATTTTAAATTTAAATTTGGGATTAAAATTATATTTATTTTTTAATTGAAAACTATTCTAAATATAATTATCTAAATATTTTTAGATAACTTTTGAAATCATATTTCCCAACAGTTGAAAATAGAATGGTAAAATATAATTTTATATTAAAAAACATTAATCCAAAAACACTTCCACAATTATATTTCAAAAACATTCTTCTACAACCTGAGCTCTTATATTTGTTTCAATCATACCATCTCTTGGTTTTGAGTGGGGATTCCGTTGATTCGATCCACTGGCACTGTTGTTGGTGACTGGAAAAAGCACTGCAGGGGACAAAGTACCGGATCTTGGCTCCTCCTTCGCCGTACCCTCCCGTTTGCACCAGAGTCCCATTGGGGTCGAACTGACCAGACGAGCACCACGTGTCGGTATGGACCCCTGGCAGAGAACGTACCGTATTAGACTTGGGGTCGTATTCCTTGGACTGAACAATGCAATGTCCTGAGTTCGAAACTCCGTCCGGACACGGGGGGCCTGATAGATTAATTTTTATGCTCAGTAAAACAACTGTGCCGTAACGGGTCACTGCGCTGTGCATCGAAGCAATGCCTGCGTCTTCTATTAGCAGTTCCCACGAGCCAGTCAGAGAAAACGCTGGGTTTACATGCATTGAAAACGCTAGAATGAAGCATAAACAAATTGTAATGGAGGAAGAAGATGCCATTATTACTATTGAGGTAATTTCGTGCTTGAAATTACCGAGGGTTTTAATGGGAAAGAAGAGCCCCGCATTGTTTGTGCATGCGGGTGATATGAACTGGTTTTGTGGATTTGTTTCATGCAGTTCAGCCGAGAAATTTGCTAAAAGTGCGATGTGTGAAGTAAGGGACTCATAATTTATGTTACAAGTTTGGAAGAAAATTCAAGAAATGGGTTTTAGGTGGCTTAAATTGTTTTTTCGAAGATCTGCGCGTAATGTGGAAGCGAGGGATTTATGAAGATTATGTTTAAAAATTTGGAAGAAAATTCAATGGAAAATTCGGGTTTTATGGAGTTCAATTAATTTGTTAATATCTGCGGGAAACGAGGAAGCAAGGGATTCATGACCGGGGATGTTTTGGAGCAGCAGCACTGTTTTAACTTCTTATTTTATCTCCTTAAGAACCGTATTAACTTTTTTCTATCTCCTTAAAAAATAATAATGTGTTTTGTGCTCAGCCCCACTCCTCCTGCTTGCGAAGCCGGTCTCTCTCAGTGCCTGGGAGTTGTTTTATGTAAGCTCTTTGAAGTCCAGAGAATTGTCTACGAGAGACCTCGCAGCTTGAGCGATTTTGAGGACGTTGTTATGCAGATTGCCACTGACAAAGCCTCAGGGCTGACGGGTTTTCTTATGAGTTCTTCCAAACTTTTTAGGACATTGTTGGACCTTATCTCCATAATGTCTATTCTGAAGTCATTTTGTTTAACTCTTTGCACCCTCTTATTAAAGTAATATCAAATTCATTCCTAAATTTGAGGACCATGAGATTATCACTTGTTGGAGGTTTATCACTTTTCTTAATGTATTCTATAAAATCATAGCTAAAGCTCTTGCCTTCTGAATAAAACACCTTCTCCTCTTAATTGTGAGAAATGAGCAAACTAGGTTTATTTAACACACAAACATATTGGACAACATCATTGTTATCTAGAAAGGTATGGAATGGGCCAAGGTGTCCAACCAGAAGATATTATTCATCAAGATTGATTTTGAAAAAGCTTATGATCGAATTGAATGACCTTTCATTATAGCTATGTTTCAGGGTCTTGGTTTTGGTCCCAGGGTTGTGCAAAAGGTTAATATGTTTTTTTAAAATGCTGGTGTTTGCATTACTATCAATGGTTCTCAATCTCAACATTTTGAGCTTCATAGATCTATCAGATAAAGGTGCCCTTTAGCTCATTTTTCTATGTTTTGGTTGTTGAGGGTTTCAATTATCTTTTGGCTAATTATGTGTCTATGGGTTTGGTAAAGGGTATTTCTTTCCTTAATTTAGACCTTCAATTGACTAATGGGCACTTTGTTGATGACTCATTCCTCACTCTTCAAAAGGAACAGGGCTCTATTAAACATGCCATGATTGCTTAGACACTTTTTGCCTCACATTGGGTCTTCCATCTAATGGTAGAAGACTCAGTGCTATCGCTAATCCCTCTCTCCCAAACCTCTTTGGCTAGAGGGATACAAATGGCAATGCATTCTCCCTGAAGTGTAGTAAGAGTTCTTAGGCATTCCTTCTACTTTTAGAGCCTCGTCTGCTAAGTTGTGGTCTTATGTGGTTCAAAGGGTTGAGAAGAAAATTTATTTTTGGATCACCAAACCCTTGAATCTAGCTAGGAAGTTTCAAATTTGTTCTAAGGTACTCACTACTACTCATCCTGTTGGGCTCCTTCCAATGCTTCTTAAGCTAAGCTTGATAAACTCTTAAGAGACTTTCTATGGGCCAATTCTGAGGGTCACCGTGGTTTTCACAGAGTATTTTGGGTCATTTATTGTCTACTTAAAGACGTTGGCGGTCTTGGGCTCATTGACATTAAACTCCAAGTGCTCACTCTCGATGTCAAATGGATTATTAGAAGCCTGGAAGGTGATGACGCCTAGAAAATTTTATTGTGACAATGCATCTCTCAAGGTTGCCCTCTTGGCCGAAAGGCCTAGCAACAACATCCTCATTGCCCCTGTTTCTATTAAAATAGGGGGCACTTTTGTTGCTCAAAGCATCTAGAGGGCTTGGGACAAGCTCAAACCACACCTCATTTGGGTGGGGAAGGGTTTTGAAGCGGTCTCTCATTTAATGGTCAATCTCTTTGGTGGTTTCCCATGTTGAATTTCCATAATGTTCCCTTGGATCAAAGATTTGAGGTTGTTTAAAAAAGGTATTTGAACAATTGAGGATATTTTCTATAATACCATTTACGTCTGGGTTCCATAGAATCTTGTGAAGTCTAAGTTTAAGCTTAATAATGAAGATGCAGAATCCATTTATGAGTTGTAGAATTCTATACTTGATGAATATTTACACAAAACTGGTATTACCTCTCTCACGTCATGGTGGAAAGACTGGTCTTGGCCTACGGCTATGTCTTTTCACCGCTACTCTCCTTGACTTGGGTATAATTTTATAGCCTCTTAGCATATTGTCACTGAAACCCTCAATCATTATTGGAATCTTAGATCCCTTCACCATGTTTGGGCTAGAAGGTTTGAGAAAATCTGGGCGACTTTCATTGAACCTAAAAAATCCCATTTCTTTTGCTGTATTATTTACCAAGGTATGTCTGCAGATGACCAACTCAAGCACATGGGAGTCTCAAACTCCACCTGCTTTGCCAATCACCACCTATGATCCTTAAACACCTATTTTGGTTTTGCCCTCATGCTCAATCAGCTTGGAGATGGATTCATACCCTCTTCAAGCCCTTTAGGTTTGAAATGTTCATGTGGAAGATGGCTCCCTTGGGGGACTCCGCTTTACTCCCTACAAGATACAACACATTCTGGAAAATTTTTCATACTCATATTCTTTTTCAGATTTGGAAATTTAGAAATAAAACATGTTTTAATCATGAAGTTATGGAAATATTTTTTTCTGTAACTAATAAAGTTGTGATATCTAATGTTACCCTCTAGACCTAGAGTCAGAGGGATAAAGTTTGGCTTGAGCTCTACCATTTGTAGATTCTCTTATACTACTGGGGGAATTCTCCTTTTGCGGTCACTCATGAGCCTCAAGTTCCCCCTGTAACCATTCCCCCCAGGGCCATGGGTGTGGGGTAGACGTCAATGTTTTTGCAGCCAAAAGTTTAGGAGTTAGAGGACTGCCTCTCCTCACCCTTGCTGGGCATCTCCACACCACGGATTTGACAGGGCTATTGGTGGCGGCGGTGATGGGGTCCTCCTCCGCAGGACAAGTTCCCACAATTGACACTTGCCATTTTGCCCTCTAGGCAAGATCCTACAATTAAGCAACATGATGTTACTAAAGATAATCAGCACACTAATGCTTGGGATCCCGCACCGATTGATGAAGACCCCCTTGCTCAAAGGGGTGGAGAGGAAACCCTCAGGGTCCTCTGTCTCCTTTGCCTCCACCTATCATCATGTTTGTTGTTACTACTTGATACGTTCCTTGTTGTTAGTATTTTTGTTTATCTTTTTTTTGGTTGATGTGCACTTGAGTTAATTTAACCTTGGTCATGTTAAACGTGGAGTGACTTTTTGTAAACTTTGGTTTTCTCTCGAGACTTATTTTAACTCGATTTGATTATACTTTTGAAGTGTGACTTTTCCAACCATATTTTTTTGTATGATCAATGATATACTTTATATTATTGAAAATACTTTTTAATCAAAAAATAATAATATCTTATATTACAAGAGAGCCTTTCTTTTCAAATTTATAAATATTTTAATGTTTCAATCACATATTATAAAAAATTTAATTATAAAATTTAATTTTTTTTAATATATTTATATAGGGGTCAAATTTTTCACTTGTCCGCCTCTAACCAATGCTACAAAGTCCTTTCATAAATTATAGGTGTCTGTGTGCCAATCATAAATCATAGGTTGGTTCAATGCCAATATGAGTATTATCAATCTCAATCAATCAATCAATAGAGTGTTAATTTTATGTGATGGAGCACTTCATTGTCAAAATATTTTATAATTTTAATTATATATTATAAAATTGTTTAATTATAAAAAATCTTATTTTTTGATTGATAATTGAAAGTTAAAAGATCCTCACCTACAATAAAGCTCGATTATTTTTGATTAAAAATTTATGAAGGAATGATGTTACCAAAACTTAAAGAAACCAAAAGCTCAGGTCCTTGTGAGAGAGAATCGCCACAAAGAAACCCTTTGCAAGAAAACACAATTTGATATCAACCCCCGAGGTCTCCCGAGGGCTCTTGACAGTGCCATTTTTAGAGAACACCCGTGCTTCACCTCCTCTTTCGCGCTCCGCTCAGGGTTGTATTACAATTGTGAAATTTTTAATAT
Source organism: Torreya grandis (assembly GCA_037957365.1). Taxonomy (NCBI): domain Eukaryota; kingdom Viridiplantae; phylum Streptophyta; class Pinopsida; order Cupressales; family Taxaceae; genus Torreya; species Torreya grandis. The sequence continues at coordinate 256,539 of JARHVA010003463.1, read as the reverse complement.
TTAAAAAGTCTTAAATTTTTAATATATTATATTATTAATTTTATAAAGTTTTTAAGACCATTTTATTTATTTATTATATAATTATTTTTCTAAAATTAAAACTCAAAATATTTATAATTATTATTTATTAATTTAACATTTGAAAAGTAACAATCCTATTATCTTTTAAAAAATAGTAATATATTATATTATATTATATTTTATTATTTTATAAACATAATAATATATTATATTATTAATTTTATTTTAAATAAATATATTTATATAATTAAAAATAAATTCATCTCTTTTAAAACACCTTTCAAATTTGAAAGTTTTTTTTCCAAAATTTTTAAGATGGTTTTATATAAACCTTTTTTAATATAAAATCTTTGGAAAATGAAGTGTCTTTTTCAAACATATGAATGAAAGATTTGGAAATGGAGCCTCAGGGCTTTAATTAAATTTGAAGGGGTTTTAAATTTTATTTTTTAATATTTATTAAAGTTAAAAAGAAAAAAACTGTTATAAGTTAATTTTATTATACAATAATTTTTATAGATTTCTAAAATTATTATAAGATTAGAAAATAAAAAAATAAAAAAACTTCAAATATTTCTTAAAGTAAAAAATAAATAAAAATATTTTATAAATTAATTTTAAAATTAGAATTTGAGAATCTATTGAGAAATATTAATTATTACCATTATTATCATTATATTACTATCTGATAAATTATTTTAATTAATATTTAAATTATATATAATTAATATAAAAAATTTAAAAATAAATTAATATAAATTATATTTATTAAATTTTCTAAAAATCAATATTTTTTTTTATAAATAAATAAATTTAATTATTATTTCTAAATAATATATTATCTAATTTTATATATAAAATAAATATTGTTAATATTTATTTTATATATAAATAATATTATAATACACATTTTTTTAAATAAATAGATTTCTCTTTATTAAATTTTTAAGTTAGTGTATGTTTTTTGTTTTTTTATGAGACGTATCTCCAATTTTAATTGGAACGTTGTGACTCCGTCCAGTGACTTTTATTGGGTGAGTGGAAGTGAGATTAATCCTCTGGCGCTTTCGATAGAATCCAGACACAATAGACAACCCTGAAAATCTGAACGACAAAAATCGACCTCGAAACTTATATGGGACGGACCCAAAACCCCTAACCAACTATACTACTCGTATAATAAACTAACATATCTTTTAAAAAAAAAATTAATTCAAAAAATGTAAAAAAATATTAGTGGGAAGATTCAAATGACGGCGTGATAATAATGAAGATTCAAACGATGGTTTGTGATAATAATGAAGATTCAAATGATGGTTTTATAACACTAACAATTTTATTTTTGTTTTAAATCTTACCGTCTCACGCGAGTCTTAGTGTACAACTTAACCTCATCCCCCCTATGTCTCTATATAGCCAAAGTGCCCATTTAAAATCATTTTCATTATGAATGAATAAAATGATTTTTCTTAGTTTATCATTTCTTATTGTATGATTATAATGTAATTTAAATAATAAATTATATTTAATTAGACATGTAATATATTTAATTATAGTAAATACAATATATATTAATAATTAATTAATTGTTTAAGTTAATTAGGGTTGAAAGGTATATTTTGAATAAATTATAATTTGATTATTATCATTTGATTTTAAGATTTGAACATGTGTTATAAATCAAGTCATAAATTTTACATAGATTTTTGAAACTATATTAAAATAGATCTTAGGAGTATTATCACTTTTGTTCACTTTTTCGGTATGCCATCATTTCTAGTTAGGTGTTAGGAGAGATGTCAATTATAGTCAAGGGATAAACAACTCCAAAATAAATTGATGATTGGGTTTGTTCGGTTTTAATCTCATTTTTCTTCATATTGATTTCCACATTGCGACTCTTATGTATCTGCAAAAAACTTTTATTCTCTTGCCTTAAAATAACTTTAATGCACTTGTAATAGCTAAAAACTTAAAGAAAACAATTTGATCTTAGGGGTATGTGTTAAGGGTTAGGAGGAATAAAACATTGTCTAATTATCAGGGCCCTAAGGATAGAAAATACAATATCTAGATGTTAAAAAATAATAAATTGTATAAAGGCAAAAATTTAGGAATGTAAATTGCATAATATAGATAAACCCTATTTATATGCCAAAAGTGCTCCAAAATAGAATCTTAGCTTCAAACAATGATAAGTGCTCTAATGCTTGCTTGATTTCTCTTTGGTACTAATTTTTCTGTGTGAATACAATATCATGTGAATGCTTGATAATCTCTTTGTCAAATGAACTAAAATGCTTATGTATTTATAGACAAATTGAATTCATATTACAACCCTACTATCATGTAAAGTGACACCAAACAAATAAAAGTGAAAAATATGGAACAAAGGGGCTGAGTGCACTCTACTTTAATGGGGATCGAAAAAGAGGGACCAAGACTATTGACGCTTCTAGCATAGACCCAAAGAAACACTAGGGATGAGAGAGAAAACTCTAGAGGGTTGAGAAGGGAGATGAACAACATAAGTTGGAAAATTCACCTATAATGCCTAATTTGGACTAATAATCGACAAATAGACAAGCATATTAGAAACATATGAATTAAAACTTAATAATTGACTAAGGACCAATTTTAGACTCGTCCAGATTTTTTCTCACTTTGAGGTGAATGTAAGCACACACTTCAAAGTAGAAAAAATATATATACACCCATGGATCTTTGCTACTAAAATTGATGTACCTTAGGAACCTTCAAAATCAGTTTGATTTTTTTGCAAGTACATGAGTAAATGTTAAATAATGATAAATACTAAAATGAAATACTCAAGTAAAATAACCCATTGTGATAAGAAGATAGGCATGAAAATGTAATATGAAAGAAATATGAATAGAATTTGAGTGAAATATTGAGTAGAATCTAAGTGAAATACTAGGTAAAATCATGAGTCAAAGTTAAGCGTATTAAAAATTGGAGTTAGATATCTTATCATCATGTTGCATTTAATAATGTATATCTCATAGAAGCATGCTCTCAAATATATTGAGTAGGATATATGTCCTACTATTGATATTTGAGATAAAACTGTGAAGGTCACATCTCAAAAGAAATAGATTATATGTAACATTTGTTACATAATATGTAGAACTATTGATTTATATAATGTGCAAAGATATACCTGTGAAAGAATATGCAAAATGAATAACCTTCCCCTTGTGGGATCCTCATATAAGAATATGACACATTAGTAACATGATAATCATAATGAGATATGTCATTGAAGTTTATCATGTTATATCATATCCCATTCAAAAACACATCAATATAAAGCATGTTTAGAGAATGTTTGCTCCAATAGATGTATGATAAAGAATTAAGGAAATGTAGGAAAGAAATGAAAATATTTGCATGATATAGATCATGGAAACATAACAATTCATGATATATATAACACTACAATGAGTAACATATGAAAAATCACTACTATATGAAGTGTAATTAACACTATTAGTAAGGTCAAATTCATGTCGTAAATAAACCATTTTTAATTTTTTGGTGGAGAAAAATTGAGGAATTTGTATAAGTGGCACAAAAGTGAAGCAATTAAGATTTTTTTTGCACCACCTTTGCATGACTTTTACATCATGTTTTAGTGCGACTACACTTTTACACTAGGACAAAAATGAAAAAAATAAAAAAAGTGTAATATAACTATTTGAAATATCAAATACTTATATTACATTTTTTTTAATGTTATACACACACGCGCATGCACACATGCACACACACACACACAAATTTATATCTTCATTTAAAAAAATATTTATTACATGTATAAGTGTCCTCTAATGGTAGCCAGGGGTAGGGGCTATAATGTTTGAGGATAAACAATTAATGATGATCTCAACTTAAACACCCATTCAAGCATCACAAGTTAGTTTCAACCTTAAATTTGACATCCGTTTTATCACCATAAGGTAGTTTCAACCTCATTTTTGAAATTCATTTGACTGCCACTAGTAGTTTTAAACTTAAATTTGATGTCTATTTGACCACAAATTAAAACCTTTTCTTTTTTCTTTGAGAAGTGAATAAAAAAAATACAGTACTTTAGTCATACGGTGGAGTTTAGACCTTGTTATATGTTCCCAAAAAGATTTTTTTGATCCTGACACATTGTTACAACTAGATTTATGACATTAGACACAACTTAGTGGAATTTTTGTGAATAAATTTCTGAGTTATTAATCAATGTGGTATATGTAAAATCCAAGATAAGAGCCTTGAGATTGATATTTACTAGTGTTGTTTTATATAAATGTATTTAAATATTTGTAATGGTTATAGTAGACTAAATCTGGTCATGAATACTTGATTAATGTCAAATTTGACCCTTTTCCACTTTAATTTAACTTATGGACTTAATTTGAACCTATTTTGACACCTTGGCCTATCCTAAGCACATCTGAAGACCTTTTCTTTTATACTTTGTCATCCATCACCTATATAAATGTTATATCAACTATAAATACCCTTAAGCATATATTCAGACATACCCATACCCAAAACTTACATATTTCCTTATGGGTCATTACCATCCAGTTTAGGTCAGAAGTGGCAAACGGTTTGACCCCTACATGATGTTTATCACCCTTGCCTTCTAACGATCATATTTTAAAATTGAACCCTCTCTTACTTTGTCTTCTTTGTGTTTAGGTTTCCAAGTGTATGATATACTCTTTTGGATTGCTATAAAAGAACATTCAAGCCAATCATAATTCAATTTCAAAATTTCAATATAGAGGCTTCTTTACACAACTGCACATTGAGAAAAAGTTACTTATTCTTCCCAAATTTGATTTTAAGCATTACAAGCAATCCTCAACTCAAAACAAATCATGATCAATCATATATTCAAAAGAGCATAATTTTATATAAGAGTATTGGTTACATAGACAATATTCAATCATCGTAAGAGTGATTGAAATTAGTTTAGCCAAATTAAACTCCACATTTTTAAATTTATAATTAGATATTTTCATGATTTTACAACCAAAATCCTATTTAATGCATCATAACACCATTTTATTTTTAAATACTTTTGACTTTTAAAAATTAACTGCTAATGAGATTGTCATCCACTTTGAATTCTATATGAATGCCTTTTGTCATAATTATAAACTACTTTTTAAATTTCAATGCCAATTTTTATTTTTGTCTGCTTACCTATTATCCTTTCCTCTCATTGCCCATTCTTAGAATTAACTAAATTGTGAGGCTTTCCTAGATTCCTCTCAATAATTTAATCATTTCTTGTCATTTATTTTGGTCCTGATACCCTGTCTATCCCCTATACACTTTGATTTTTTGATTATATCATATCACACTAAAATTATTATACCTTGGATTTGCTATGCTATCACACATAAAAATAAATAAATCCTACTCTATCTATGACACTTAATTGCACTTTCCCCTAAAGCGATTTTGGTAGCGATAGGATTGAGCCTATTAGAATTGATTATTATTAGAAGAATATCTCCCTATAAATTATGAAACATAATGGTTTTGTATCATTTTAAGTGGTGGATTATGTATAGGTCATTCTACCAACTTTGTAATTTTCTAGGGTACACTTTGAATATGATTTCATATTACCATACGATCTATTTTGGTTGAATCTCGTTAGATCAAAAGTTATAATCATGCCAAGCCTTTTGTATCGGATTATGAAATTATCGATTCCAAATAGCCATTTATTGTGTCTCACCATGTGAGTCATCTTGAAAAACTAAATTTTCAAAGATTATTTATTATTAATCTATGTAATCATTGTAATACATAAGCTAGGTAATAGGTACTCTATTCGCATAATAGCTTCCATTCAGTAGAACAATAGGAATGAATGCATATTATCTCATGGTTATATTTGATTCTATATGCACACAATATACTTGCATATGATATTCACAATCATCTCTATGCACATTGAAAATCATTGTTAGCATTTTTTCCAATACCTTATTTTATGGTTCTAGTTGACCATTTGCTTAAAGATGGTATGTGGTGGTCTTTTGGTGTGATATTATGAACTTTTCTATCAAGGTATTTATGGTATTATTGAGAAATTATGTGCCACTATGATCCGTAAATTCCATTGATAAATTTGAAGTGAAAATTTAAAAGTAGGGATTTTAAATTTTTCAACTTATAAGATGTTGGAATGATTAAAAAATGATGAAAATCTGATCCAAATATCATGTTTCAAAACTAAAATACAGGTAAATTGAAAGTTCACATCATTTATCCTTTGAAACTATCATATTTTTCTAAGTTCTCAATTTACTCAATTTCCTGTAAATGATCAAATGATTAAATTTTGCATTCTTGATTAAAATCTGCAATTTAACTAAAATTGAAATGCAAAAATGAATCCAAAGATCAAAACATAGAAATTGTTTATGGGGTTCGAAATTTCCTACGTCCCCGATTTCTTATCGAACCGATCCATTAATTGTTGCTAAATTTGCAAGCCAAAATAATACTTATAAACAACAAAAGATCATCTCTCTGCAAAAATAGTGTTTCAGACATTCGAAAGACCTTGGCTGACTCAGCACGTCCTTCACCTTCCTGAATCACACGCAGAGGCTTCTCCAAATCAAAATTGGTAACTTATATAGCTCAAAATGGCATCACCAAATCTCTAAAATGGGCAAATGAATATACTACATAGAGCATATCAGAATTATAAACAACTTTGTAGTTTACTCTGAGCTCTGGTTCGGCGTCTAAGGGCTCCAAAATGACCAAATACAAAACTGGTCTATATTTTCCCATACACAGTCAACCAGAAGCTTGCCTTTATATACAAGTTTTCTCCTTTCAAAGCACTTGGCAGTCCATGGCATAAGCAGTCAAAGCTTATCCCTTTTGGACGACAGGTCAAGAGTTCAAAACTGTCGGCCCTGTTTTGGCGCTTGGGTATGAGTTCAAACCGTTGGCCTCCTCCTTTTTTGGCGCTTAGACTTATTCCTTTATCCCACATGGGCTACATGGAAAGAGGTTTCATTATTTTTATAGCTAAGTGGCCTCCTTGAATCTGTCAACGCCCCCTTTTGTGGGAGACTTGGGCGCAAGACTTAAGGCCGTCGTTGGACTTGGTCTTGCCACCTTGCTCGGGCTTCGACCTGTGGACTCCTTTGAACTCACCACATGGCTCGGTCAACGAGCTTATCTCACGCTTAGTCACTTAACTCCACGTGGCATGTTGATGACATGGCATGTCATCGAACCATTTTTTTTCAAACCTTTCAGTTTGCCAAGTGTCAACCTATGATAGGTCCGAATGTCGAAACAACCTTGAAACATGTGCCATATGTAGAAAGTGACATTTTTTGACCAACTTCAAATGGCCATAACAGGAGCTACCGAACTTAAATTTACGTTCTGAAAAATGCATCAAAATGCTCTCAACGAGCTCTATGCTGTGAAATTGGTTTCATCATGATTTGGAAAACTTTTCTAGAATGAACTCTAGATCACACCTCCCTACAAAAGAGGCTTTTGGTCTCTAAAAGTCGACTATCACCTGAAATCTTATAACTGGTCTACTAGGACACTTACCCTTCCAGAGCGAACAAAATTTAACAAAAAAAATATTGAGTTGGAAGCGTGTATAAACTTTCCACTCCCCGTTCCTTATACATTTTCAAACTCGTTGAGATCTCACTGCTGACACCTTCGGATACTGTCCTACCACAAATGATGGCAAAGAATATTCCAGGTTGAATAATTACTCTTCATGCGATGTGTGAAAAACCATCTAACAATCACGAATGTCGCACGAAAACAATAAATACATTATGAAAATAGAACCCAATCATAACAAGAGATATAAACAATTGCATTCAAATGATTCACAATCAAACTACAAAAATGCCTAATCCAAAAGGCATGAGTAAGTGACTCTACAACTGCCAAAGTGATTACAACATATCAAATTGCCTGCCCAAATGTCACATCCTGTAAAGCGGTGAATTGCCAAAAACTGAAACAACTCCCAATGTAACTACAAGACAAGTTTATAATGCCGAAAACATACAATAAATGTTGTGGACATGTTGCAATACAATGCCCTAGTATGGGATTCATATGCTAAGCAAAATGCAAACAACCAAAAGTTTATGCTACCTAACATCTAAACATGCCCAAAGGATCTTTCAATGCATCTATACATCCATGTGCCAAAAATAGATACATTTTAAAAAATAGCAGTCAAATATGAGACAAGTGTTGTAAGGAATTAACTCACAACATCACTCTGCTATATCCCCAACTGTTTCAAATGAGTTAATGTCTTATCCATTATTAGACTACCCATATAGTATATTCTGGAGATCAAAATCTTAGAGTTATCAAAAAGTGAGAATTGAAAAACTTCATATGATAAACCTGTCTTGAAGTATTCCCACCAACTCTAGTCTACATCTATCAAAGCTTGTTCATTCCCTTAGGTGAATTCTTAACCATGCTTTGCAAAAAAAATGTAGTGATAATCCACTTAACCAATTCTTTCTTCCTAGTGAAATTGATTGTCTCTGTGGATTTATTATCAATTGCATACTTTATCAATTCGGGCTTTGCCATATGTAATTGAAAAAATTGTTGACTTAACCTCTTAAATGGATTTTCACTTGTAGGTTTTACCTTATCCTGGGTTGTATTGCCAACTACATTATGGATTGAATTAGCTTCATTAACCTTAGTGAGAGGTTTGTAAATCATCTTAGTTTTAACATTATTTGAATGTGAAGATGAATGAAGCTTAAAACATCTATCAATCCTATGTCCACTCACTTTACAATGAGTACAAACATCCTTCTTAGGTGAGGGTCCCTTTTTGCCAATTCCCAAATTAACATGAGAATGGTCTTTCAAACATGCAATCTACTTCAACAAAGCATTTTGTTTCCAACAAGTCTTAGCACTATGGTTATTCATCCCATAAAAAGTGCATGGAAATGATTGCATTATCTTCTGTACATTATATCCAAACTTCTTAAAAGTATCAATTGGTTCAGAAGATTTAGTGTAAGAATCAGGAGGTAGAATCTCAATACCTCTTTTACCTTTACACCTTTGAATTAGTGGCCTAGAACCTTCGCTATTGGAAGCTCGTCTTCCTTTAGCCATGGAAGAAACTTCTCCATCATAAACCTGCACACTAGAATAACCCAAAACTGCATGAAGAGGTCTATGCTCAACTTGAATTGGGTTAGATATACCTTGGCTATCTCTACCAAGTCCTCCATTATAACCCATTTTAAACAACAATTTAGATCTTATGCCCTTAGTGTATCTTTCAAAATCACCAAAAACAATATTACTAGAATCTAAATTTGAAATGGTAGAAGAAGATGAAAATTTTTGTGGTGAAAAACTTATATTGCACTCAGTCATAGTCTCTGAATCTGAAGTTGAAGGCTTTAAATTTTTACACTCAACACATTGCAATCTAATCAAGAGCTTATCCTTGGATTCAAGCTCCGATTTTAACTTTGCCACTTGCAATTCAAGTGCAAATTTTTGACATCTCAAGATTGCATTTTCATCTTTGATTGCCTCAATCTGTGACAACTTGCCCATGGTTTTTTTCAAACACCTGATTCCTCATTGCACACTGCAATATAATCAATCTGCAAACCAATAATCCAACTATTCTGGAAGCAATTGTCAATACACAACTAGAAGCAATCCCTGCATTCTAACCTCTCTGATACCAATTTGATCCGTAAACTCCACTGATAAACTCTAAGTGAAATTTTAAAAGTACGGATTCTAAATTTCTCAACTTATAAGATGTTGGAATGATTAAAAAATGATGAAAATCTGATCCAAGAATCATGTTTCAAAACTGAAATACAGGTGAATTAAAAGTTCACATCATTTATCCTTTGAAACTATCAGATTTTTCTAAGTTTCCAATTTACTCAATTTCTCGTAAATGATCAAATGATTAAATTTTGCATTCTTGATTAAAATCTAAATTATAATCTATAATTTAACTAAAATTGAAATGCAAAAATGAATCCAAATATCAAAACACAGAAATTGTTTACGGGGTTCAAAATTTCCTACATTCTGGGTTCTTATTGAACCGATCCATTAATTATTGCTAAATTTTCAAGCCAAAATAATACTTAAAAATAACAAAAGATCATATCTCTCTACAAAAATAGTGTTTTAGACCTTTGAAAGACCTTGGCTGACTCAACACGTCCTTCACCTTCTTGAATCACATGCAGAGGCTTCTCCAAATCAAAATTGGTAACTTATATAGCTCAAAATGGCATCATCAAATCTCCAAAATGGGAAAATGAATATACTAAATAGAGCATTTTATAATTCTAAACAACTTTGTAGTTTACTTCGAGCTTTGGTTCGGCCTCTAAGGGCTCCAAAATGACCAAATACAACAAACTGGTCTATATTTTCCCATACACAATTGGCCAGAAGCTTGCCTTTATATACAAGTTCGCTCCTTTCAAAGAACTTGGTAGTCCGTGGCATAAGCAGTTAAAGCTTATCCCTTTTGGATGGAAGGTCAAGAGTTCAAAATGGTTGGCCCTCTTTTGGCGCTTGGGTATGAGTTCAAACCGTCGGCCTCCTCCTTTTTTGACGCTTAGACTTATTCCTTTATCCCACATGGGCTATGTGGAAAGGGGTTTCATTCTTTTTATAGCTAAGCGGCCTCCTTGAATCTATCAATGCCCCCTTTTTTGGGAGACTTGGATGCAAGACTTAAGGCCACCGTTGGACTTGGTCTCACCACCTTGCTTGGGCTTCGGCCTGCAGACTCCTTTGAACTCACCACATGGCTCGGTCAACGAGCTTATCTCACGCTTAGTCACTTAAATCCACGTGGCATGTTGATGATGTGGCATGTCATCAAACCATTTTTTTCAAACCTTTCAATTTGCCAAGTGTCAACCTCTGATGAGTCTGAATGTCAAAATAACCTTGAAACATGTGCCATATGTAGAAAGTGACATTTTTTGACCAACTTCAAATTCCCATAACAGGAGCTACCGAACTCAGATTTACGTTCCAAAAAATGAGTCGAAAAGCTCTCAACAAGCTCTGCACTATGAAATTGGTTTCATCATGATTTGGAAATATTTTATAGAATGAACTCTAGATCACACTATCATTGATTAAATTTTTATGGCAACTGAACCTTGTTATGATATTTTCATAGAGGGGTATCGTAACATCTTTTCATCCATAGCTAGAAGTTACAGCTACTTCAACCCACTTTATGAAGTAATCCATCACAATTATGATATCTAAGGAATTATAATGTTTAGAGGGTGGAGTAATAGGTCCTAAAATATATACACACATTGTTAAAATAGCTGTGCAACAATAATTATGTTTAGTGGCATCTCACTCTGTGATTTGGTTTATTAATGCATTGACAAACATCACAATGCTTTACAACTTGACGTGCATCATGAAACATGGTAGGCCACCATAGAACACTTTGAATTATTTTTCATGTATTTAGTTATCCTATGAAATGGTCTCTAGTTACCCCTTTATGAGTTTCATCCAAAACTTGTGTTATTTCATGTTATAAGGCCACCCTATGAAGGACAACATATTTACCCAACTTGTAAAGATATCCTTTGATAATAGTGAATAATAAGGATCTTTTGAGTAGTTGCTTCTTGTTTGAAAATGTGTAGTGTTATGGGAATGTATCATGTTGCAAAAATATTTTTATATCTTCTAATTGTTATGGGATCACATTTACCCTAAACAAATGCACATCCAAAGGATCATCTTTTAATTCCTTGGGCTTGTCACATGTTTGAATACAATTGAGATGGTATGACTCTATGTTATCCCATCCTTGATTCACATTGGTTTTTAATTGATATTATTGAAAAATAAATACCCATTTTTAAATTATACCTACAAATAATATTTTTTTCACCAAGTATCACAATGCTTGGTGGTTAGTGAACACTAAAAATGCAATAGTCAGTAAGTAATGCTGTAAATTTTGAAATGACACACTATGACCAAGGCATATAATTATATTTAGGTATAGCTATTTTTAGAAGCTAAAAAATTTCAACATGAAAAATGAATCAAAATATCCAACTCTCCTTCTCTTAGTTGCGCAAGTATAGCTCCAATCACTGACCCAAATGCATCCACATGAACATAGAATGTTTTGCTCCAATCTCAAAAAACCAAAACTAGAGATGTGACCAATATTTGATTTAGGTATGTAAAAATAGTCTAAAATTATGGATTCCATTCAATTTTTTATTCTTATGAAGTGATTACTCCATAACAACTTTGATGTCAACATAAGCGTGAATGAATTTATGATAGTATCATGTGTGGCCTAGAAATGATCACACTTTGGACTGATTAGTTGGTGGCTTGAAACCTCTGATAATTTTTATCTTGGCTTGATTAACCAAAATACCTTCACTAAACACCACATGTTTGAGGATCATTTTAAATAGTGTAAATAAAAAACACTTTTTTAGGTTTATAATGCTTGACACATTTTTAGCATTGGTCAAAGATTTGATAAGTGTTATTTGAAAAATGAGAATATTACCCAATTATACAAGTGTTCCTCTATTAAATTGTAGATGAAATATTAAAATTTAATAACCATGACTCTAGAAAATACCATTAGTGTATTTTCAGATCAAATGACATTACTCGATAGGTGAAGGACCCCAAATATCGTGAAGCTACTTGCAATATTCCATATTCTATTTCAAAACTCATGGATAAACTAATTTTGTTCTTGCTAGCCAAAATGGATACCATAGGCTAGTACATTTAAAAAATTACTAACCAAGATTATTTAACTTTGTTGATAGCCTTTTGAGGGGTATTAATTTGCTCAAAGCTTATCTTGCCCTTGGTGAGGAGTGGTATTTTTCCTAGTAATGGTCAAAGTTTTCTAGGGCGGCCTAACAAATAGAGTGAGTCAAAACACCCAACTCTATCATCAGTCTCATAAATGTGATCATTCATGAAGTGTTTAGAGATGTTAAGGTATTTTTGGAAAAGTTAAGGTTTCATTTGTTGCAATGTTAAAAGTAATTTCATTGAAGCGGACATAAAGTATGAGGAAATAATACCATATGTAGGGGTCAAAAGTTATTATTTATAACATTTGACACTTGTTAAGTCATGTTATACTTCAAATTATCCATACACTTGGCAAAGGTGTCAAAGTAATTCATTTCTAATGTACAATCTCATTTGAAACCTTCTTGTTTTATTGTTCTAACATACAAACATGAGTATAGAATGATGAAAGGTAGGGAAAAAGATTATCTAGACATTATATATCATTATTCAAGTCAAAGAAGAATCCATTGGTACCTTATACATGCAAATCATCCTTCCAAATGACCAAGACTCCATTACAGAAGAAGTCATTTTGATGAGTTTTTACAAGTTTTTATGCATGTTCAGAGCACCTCTAGCCATGGGAATAATGGAATTATGTGGTGAGTCCTATCCAAGGCATATTCCAGCCTCAAAAATATCTAATACATTCTTGGAAAGGAGTTACAGGTTTAGGAAAGATAAAAACCCTCTCAACTCCTTCATCGGGTTACTTGTAAGCTTAAGAAGGCCAAACGGTTTGAAGATGGTTCATGGAGGAGAGAGAAAGAGTTAGAATTAGATATATTATTAAATGAAGGGGACGCTATTTTAATTATAAATTATGGAATTAGTTCAAATATTGAAGGCTTCTCCTTTAGGAACAATCATTAAGAGTGTCTAAAGTTCCTTAAACCTTTCTAAAACCGCACATTTATGGTTTTCCCTTGTTTGAGTGATTTAAAGTTAAGGTATGATAATTAAAAGTGTGAGATAATAAAAGGTCTTAAAAATCCTCCCAAATCACCCTCTACCATCATCTGACATGTGCAAGTAGTCAAAAGGCAAGAAGGATCCATACTAGGCAATTTATAGACTTGAGTACAAAAGTTTTGGTGTACATGGAAGAGTCAAGTGTATTTGGGGACTCTTTAGTAGGGATTCAATACATAACATTATATAGAGTCATTGAAAATTACCCTAAGGTCTAAAAAGTAACAAACTACACTCTAACATGAAGATGATATTGAGAAGCCTAAGAATGGAAGATGTATTATTATTTGATGAGGTTTTGGAATACTATAAGAGCATGACCCAGTGTATAAAAAATTTACCTAGGTGAAAAATAAGGTATTTAAAGTCTATACATATTTATTGGATCTGTATATAGTTCCCATGATGGAAAGATCATCTACAACTCTCTTTGTCTAGCTTGCTAGTGGATCATGTAGACCTAAATGATAGAATGATAAAGGTCTCAAAATAGTTTGTTAAAATAAAGGCATGAAATAGATAAATATTTAAACATAAATAAAATAAAACCTATCTCCAAAAACATGTGAACACAATTGCATACAAGAGAGCTATTCTGAGAATGAGATTTAATGGAGCCTAAGTGTAGAATGTAGAGCTGTAGGTGTGAGTTCCTATTTTGAGGTGTTTAAAGGCCTCATGATCATTTGGGGAGTTTATCACACATGATAAGAGTTATAAAAAAACCAATAAAACATTATCATATTAATCCCAAGCAATTTAAGGGTTAAAATATGAGAGAACCAAATTAAATATTCACGATAATTATGACTAGGTACAACTACAAACATATACACAAGTATGTAAAGAGAAATATAAGTTCTGAGTCAAGTTTGGAGTTTAAGAGATAATTAAAAGTGAAAGTAATAAGAGTGAGGATTTAAATAAGGTTTATATGGGATTAGGCTCCTGGTAATGAAAATAGATCATCAGTTGAAGCTAGGACTTGTTGGAGAAAGCATTCGGCCTAAAAGGGACCTATAGGCTTACACACAAAAAAAACATTAAGAAGATATACAATTTTTGTGTAGGATTTGAGGTGTAAATGATTTTTAAATGTGTGAAATAAATTTAAATTTTTTTATAAAGTGTTTAGGCTCAGTTTTAAAAGGAGAAAACACCAAAATAGGACCATTAGGGTCAAAATGACTAGACTGCCTACAAACCCTAGGCATGGACAAATCAAGTTTTAGTACCATTTGAGGATCCAAAATGATTATTAAACTAAATTAAAACATGATAATACATGTTTTAGACCTTATTAATTAATTTCCAATAAAAAATACATGCAAGTGGAGGACCTATTGAGCCAAAACACTCTCTCGACCTACACACATAGTCTTAACAAGCCCAAGAAGGCATTTTATTCAAATTGTAAGTATGTCCACCAAGTACATGGGTCTAAATGTATCTTGGAGATTTTTATTAGGTTACCCTAATCCAAATTTTTTTCATTGGTTCATAAGTTTAGGTCCTCAACTTTATGAACAATCATTAACAAGGTAATCACCTAAAACTGCTAGTTTTACCCTTCAAGGAAATCGATAGAGGAAAGTGGTGGTTTGGGTAGATATAATGCACTATAAATGAATTATAATAATATTTATGACATATTTAGGTATCATTGATACCTAATGGATAATATTCTTGGCACATGTGAAGAATAAAAACATAGAAAAGTAGTCTAAAATTGTACATTTGAACTAATTTGCATGGTGTTTGAAGGAATAAGAGTATCTTAGCCATAGGAGGAGACATTAAAAGCATGTAAAAATATTAAATAACATTTTAAAATGATTTTTATATGCCTCTAGGTTTATAGAAAAAGTTTTCAAGTCACACAATAGGCCTAGATGAGGACTATTCCTTGTCTGCAGAGAGAGTACAATTGGGAAAACCTTCTCAAGGCCACTAAAGGTATTAAATACATCATGAAAATCCTATAGACATCCAATGATATCCTTATAATATTTAAATTCATGTATAATTATGTTCTCATGGTTTTAGATAGTTTTGAAAGGATTAGTGTACAAGCAATAATGAGTGACAAAACTTGTTTCTATTGTTTTGCCTCTAAGAGAATTTGTTACAAATAAGTAGGATCTTGAAACAATAAAATAACATGAGGAAATTGTGACATAAATTTGGAAAATTCATAGGCATGGATAATCCTCTTTACAATCCTCAGATTCATACAAAGCTTCCCTATCATGAATAACTACAGTTATATGTAAGTATCTAGTTGATAGGTGACATAGACCTAAAGGACAAATGACTATTTGAATATGGTATATGAGATGGGAAAAGATGGTAGGATATTCTCCAAGACACCTATGATATGGAAAATCCATGGTGGAAATATTCAAACAAGGATTAGACCTAGTATGTGAAATATATTATTCTCTTTTCTTTTTTTTGGTCCAAGCCAACTTCGGCATAAACTCATAGGTTCTAATGATAGGGATTAGTAGGAGAAGATATCCAAGTTAAAATTTCATATTCACCAAGATAGGATAAGCATTCTAGGGCCAAAAATGGCATGTAAGTTTCCAAGGAGACCAAGATGCCATGTGCTAAGCCTACAAGTTATAATTGTCCCTTCAAGAGATGAATTGTACCTCCTCAACCAAGAACTCCTACACCACCTTTGAAAATCATCACCACACCAAGCAACACATGTTGAAGAGAGTGATAGGACTATTTTTTCATCTTACACTTGGCATTGTAACTGATTTGTGATGAATGCCACTTGTCATGGACTCTCTCTACATCCCTTCTCTCTTTCCTCTATCATTTATCCTATATGTACTTCCTTGAATGACACTGTAAGGGATCCTTTAAACTTAGTATGGAAAATATTGATCATTTTTCAAGCCATTGAATTTATAGAAAAATGATTTTCACCTTCTCTTATGACTGTATTTTAGTGTGTATCTAATGGTAGTTCATCTTATCAAGTGTTGATTCAATTATCCTTGGTATGTTGTCCTATCTCCTCACCTTCTTGCAATTTAAAGTCTCTCTTGCAGGTCATATGGTGTGTTTCAAGTAGTTTTTTAGAGGTTAAGGATTGGAATACATTCATTAGTGTCTTATTCTAGATCTCTTAGTAATCCGTCTTACCATAAGCATCATCTAGAACCTCCATATTGAAATATTGATGCAAGATGATCAAATTAGGAGTAGTGTGGTTTCAAGTTAGTACTACAGTTCATTGTGCACCTATAAATGAGTGGGAGTGGTCATTAAATGTTGTGAATCACCTCCTATTTACTTGTTTTCAATTACCTCTCTCCCTTTTCCTTGCAAGCAATAGGTTTATTAGTAGGTTCAGGTGATACATCAAGGGAGCTAGTCCTAATATAGAGTTTCACCTCAAAATTTAGGCCACCCATAGCCTAGAGGTGTCTCAAAACTATCATATTAATTATTAAGGCTTGAAAAATATCCTCAAGGGCATAATTTAGATTGATAATAGTTCCTAGGCATAATGGCATTTTCCCACATTCTCATGAATGCTTGTATCAACATCAAATTCAAATTATAACTCTTATGATTTATTCATCATAGGATTATTGTATTTGAAAATAAAATTTTGAATGAAGTACTATTGAACCTAAAACCCCAATTTTATCTCCTTCCTATGTTCTTACTGCATGTACAAAGATTTAGGAAGAGGCATTAGTGTACTTTGAAATATGTGCACCCAATACCTTGGGTTAATGAGTTGTTACTTTAAGGTCTCTACACATGAATGAATGTGCATCTTTAGACACTGTCTTGATTGGAAATTTTCCAACTTTTCTAATAGGTGAGGTGTGATATGAGAAATCACACATAAAATCTCTAAGGATTCCTCCTAGTTAGCTCATATAGTCTACAAAAAAACTCAAAATATATATATAACCCACTTTAGTACATGATTGATCATATTCACCTATGTTTCTAACTATGGAACATGAAAATAAAACATCTGAATGGATACTTTCATGTATTTTATGCCAAAACATTGAGGAATCTACCAATCTTTGGTGAAAATCATGTGCATTTCCCTAGTTTTATGATCCTATCACATCTAGTTTACAATTTTCACATATTAACCATCAATGATAAATAATGAAAACCCCATGGTGTTCATCCTTCCCTATTGGGTTTTATATAATATTTATCAGTTACACTCAAATAATATATATTATCAATTTTAGACCTCATAGATGATCACACCAAATTTAAATTATACCCCATTCTCTAAAAGAGAAGCGGTGATTTCACTATCAGGATTGATTGATTCCATGGTTGATTAGGTCCCTAGAACCCTTGTTATCTATTTTCAAGGTGTGATTAGTATGGAAAAATTATTTATCACACTATTTCTCTATTTGCTTCTACATCTACCTTAGACCAGCTTTTTGACCTATGTGCATATGGAGTGGATGGTTTATTTGGTATCATTTAGGGATTGCATTTTTATTTTTTCATAGGAATGATGATAATGAAATATTATTGGTGAGGTTCCAACTAATTATCTAGTGTGTAAAAAATAATACGACCATTGTAAGACAAATTTATTCCCATCAGTGTAAGGTAGTATGTCTCATCTATACTTGTATCAATGATCTTCAAATATATTCGCATGCTAAATTTTGACACCTTTATACCCACATATTCTAACCTTCTAGTATGATCAACATGACCACAATGTACTAAGATTAAATTCATAGGGCTATAAATTAGTGCATGCCTTCCAATTATTTAAGTTTGATCTATCTAAGATCAAATGAAAACCAAGACATAGCTCACATGATGAAATGAGGAGACATGTGAGCAAGATATATAAATGATAAATAGATATATTAAAAAAATATATAATAAAATATGCAGGGTATAATTCATATCAAATTCAACACTTGATTCTCTTGTCCTTTGGCCATAATAATAGGCATATATTGGGCATATAATGGTGG
Organism: Torreya grandis; assembly: GCA_037957365.1. Taxonomy (NCBI): domain Eukaryota; kingdom Viridiplantae; phylum Streptophyta; class Pinopsida; order Cupressales; family Taxaceae; genus Torreya; species Torreya grandis. The sequence goes on along the minus strand of JARHVA010003463.1, from coordinate 237,589 downwards.
CTAATGTTGGATGGAATTAGTTGTACATCTAACTTATTCTAAGAATAAAATATAGATACTAAAACAATTTTAGGATTTGGTAATAAACCTAAGTTAACCCAATGAAGGTGTATCTTTAATATTGTACTAAAACCTCCCTTAAGTGCAACTTAGAATGTCTAAAGAAAAAAACATGGGGCTTAGAATCCTCTAAAATAGGTCCCAAAAAATAAGCCTAATAAGGTATGTATGTAAACGTATCAAGAAAATACAATATGATGTCAAGTGTCATATGGATGCCAAACCAACTTTCCCAAATACATGGGTTTTGAGCAATTATAACCACCAAGTCAAAATAGGAACTCACGCTCTATAAAAACTCACTAAAAATAAATATTGATCTTCAAAAAGTGGGTAGAAATCATCTAAGGAGACATTGCACACCCATCCTCCCACAACATTGAACCGGGGTGGAATATTTTGATAGTAATGGATGTCTCTTATGTGGTGATGGCAAACTATTGAAACAAGTGATAATACAAGATAGTGGTGAGATCCACAAGACTACAAGGTGGGTTGATCCACACTCATATAATTCCACATAGAATGGAAATGAACCCCTGGAAAAAATATTGAAAGAATTATATGAGTGGTAAAAATACACTACTCAAATTGAATTTTTGTCATATTTATAGATCATAGATATCTCTTGCAACATGGTGACATTCATATTATCAATGAACATTTTTAAAATATAGAAGAGTACACTAATCAATGCCATTGTAAGATGATGCATACTACAATCCTCATATGGGTTTTAAAAAATAAGGTAATGGATAACATAATCATGTATAAGTGATTTATATATCAAGATTATTTTTTTGAAACAAAGAAATCACACATTCATATCAAGGTTCTTATTTTACAAAAAAACTAGAAACCCATGTATAAGTGAGGAATATATCATGACTATTTTTTGGAAATAAATAAAGCAAACATTCATATCAAGGTGCTTATTTTACAAAAAATAGAACTTCTCCAAAAAATTTAGTAAGGTGCATATAAATGGTCCTTAGTTGATGTCTCAAATTGAAATTACATGAGTGGAAGTGGTGGATAAAACTAATCAATAAAAATGCAAGAAAGAAATAAAAATTCACGATAATTATCGATATGATTGGTCCAAATCCACTACTTGAGCAACACACTCAAAAATGAAAAAGGAGTCCTAATAAAAAAGGTGTGTCATATGAAAAATGAGACAAAAATTTATTTGATAGGGTCCCAAAAATAATGCCATGTTAGGTACCCTATATAAATTGAATAAAATACATGCATTGTCATCTTATTCTATGAACAACATGGTTGCACATAATGGACACAAACACATGGTTTCAAAAAAATGGTACCTAAAAGGGAGTTGGGATGGAGAAGAAAAGACCCACTAAACATGGAATAAGGGGTCACATTGTGTGTGTGTGTGGGGGGGATAGGGCTGTGACTTCTTGACAGACTAGTAACCACCCTTTGTTCTTCGATAATGAGACCAAATTGGGTTAAAAATGCCAACAAAAAAGATTTTGAATTGCTCAAAAACACAAAGAGACACATGGTGTAAAATATGCCCTACAAGATATAACAATGTCCCTTATTGGAAAATTCCTCACAAGCAAAAATATGCCCCACCTAAATAATTATTATTTTTATAATAATTACACCCTCACATGGAAAGTACATTAGGATCCCAAAACTATATAAATCCACTAGGTATACAATGTCCACCTTAAAAAATCCTTTGATCACCACCTATAGATCCTAGCCACCTCTCTTAAACATCAGATCAAGGTGGTAGATGGTCATGCTACTAGATTTGCACAACTTCGTGCTCAACTGCATTGGCCAAAAATGAGAGATAAGGATTAAAATGATTTTTTTAAATCCCTCAAGACCAAACAAGCACTATACCAAATCAAAGCCATTAATTAAGCTCAAACGAGGCTCACTTCTCTTTCTGATGCCTCCTCTATTTTTTTGGACTGTTATACATTAGTGTTTTGATGGGAAGAGTCCAAGATATATAGGACAACTTTGATGTGGTTCCCCAAAAGATAAAACATGCATACCAAAGGATTTGTGATGCACCTTTGAGTCTCCCTGAACTCATAGAGGCTCTTCACTACATGAGTAATGTCAAAGATCCCAACCTTGATGGTTTTTCCTATGAATTCTATAAAGCCACATGGGAATTCATTGGGATTTATTTGATTCAAGTTTACAAAGAATCTCTACAAAAGTAATATTTTGGTGACATAATCAATCAAGTTAATAGTAAATTCATACCTAAAGCCAGTGACCTGAGCTCATTACCAGTTGGTAGCCTATCACATTTCTAAATGTGTAATATAAGATCCTTTCTAAATATCTTGATAATCATCTCAGTCTAATCCTTCTTGATATTATTAGATCAAAGCAAACAATATTTATTAAAAGTAGATATATTCTTGATAATCTTATTGCTATCTAGGATGGTATGGAATGGGCTAGGGCTTCTTGTTAGAGAACCATTTTTATCAAACTGGACTTTCAAAAATATTATGATAGAATTGAATGGCATTTTATCATAACTATGTTAAAGGCTCTTGGTTTAAGCAAGTTATTTATCTTTATAGTCTAAACTTTATTGACAAATGCTTCTGCCTACCTCACTATTAATGGTCTCAAATCTGATAGTATTTTCCTCCAACACTCCATCTGTCAAGGTTGATTTCTCATTCCAACTCTTTATGTTACTTATGCTAAAGCTTTGTGTTATCTCCATGATAATAAAGCTAAGTGAGGTCTTTTTCAGGGTATTTTTCTACTTGATTGATCCTCTCAACTCATTAATGTCCACTTTGTAGATGATATTTTGTTCACCCTTGAAGATCAAGAAAAAACTTTCTCAGAAGCCATGAAGTATCTTTACATTTTTTTTTTAGCTTCTAGGTGTAGTATGTAATGGAGTAAAACTTATTGTTTAAAATAAATCATGATGCTTATACTTGAGTGGCTTCTTAATTATAAGTGGAAATGTATAAATAAAGGATAACATTTCAAAATTTAGGGCATTCCCTTTTCCTTCAATAGTTTTCTTGCAGAGCTTTGGCAATATGTCCTAAATCATGTTGAAAACAAGGTTAAATACTTGGTTACCAAACTAATTTTCTTAGTAGGGAAATTTAAAGTTTGTACTAAGATCCTTGGGGATACCCATGTTTATTATTCTTCTTGTTGGGATCCCTCTAAATCCTCCTATGATAAATTGGCTAAAATTCTCTAGGATTTCTGTTGGTCTAATGCCTTATTTAATAATGCATAATGTTCTTGTCTTTTTTATATTAATGATAAGGTTAATGTAATATCTTCAATATACATGTATATTCAAATCCCAATTGATAATTTTTTCATGGAGGTATGCCATCTATAGGAACTGTTATTGTATTGGGGGATTGTTCTCTGCATAGTGAATTGCATCCCTTCGGATGGCCCATCCCAAGGTTCACTACCATCATCTCCCAGGAGGCATAAAAATTGTTCCCATAGTCATAGCCACTTATCCCCTCACTTATAACAGGGGGGATGGAGGTCACCACCATCGTATGGAGAATTTGATATAGCTCCCTCCTAGAAGGGTTCTCTAATTGACATTATTACTTAGATTCATCCCATTGATGGATGGGCGATAAATATGACTTTGGATCCAAACCCCATGGATGCCTGGGTGGCACTGGATCCTACTTTCATAGATCCTTTTAATTGGATTATATTTCCATCCAAGGATAATCCTCCACCTTCTCCCTCGAGTGCTGGGGTTCATGCTTAATTATCTAATAATTTTATAATGTGGTTGTGAGTGTCATGTCTTGTTTAGATTTATTTTGTTTGGATTTATTTTTTGTTTCCTATGCAACATTTTGTCCTCTAACATGGAGTTAGAGCCATGGATACCAACCAACTATGTTTCTATGTAACCTTATTTACTTTTATTATTTGTATAATAAGATATACTGAAGCATTTCAATAGTAAAAGAAATGACCCCCATTATAGTAAAAATGATCATATTTTAAAAAATGCATCCCTTCTTAATATTTTAAATAAATAACTAAATAAATTAGCCCTGAATTGGAATAAAATACCCCATTTATGGAAACACACCCCTATATTAACAATTATTTTTCCTATATTTATTAAAAAAATATTATTAAATAATGGCAAGAACGAGTTAAAGGTTCACGATGATGGGGCATGGGCCAATGGTCCACATGGTGGGAAGAGGGTCTATGAATGAAAGGAAGGGGTGGAATTACTTGGGCAACATAGATAATTTGGGTTATGATAGAGTGATAGGAGCACCAAGTGGATGAGATATATTTGGGTGGCTTGATATGTTGAACATAATTAGTAAGAGTGTTCATAATGGACTATCATGCTAGATGTTGATACCCAATTCATCCCTATCCACTCCATTAATTCTCCCCCAATAATTTGGCCTTAACTATTAATATTTACTTAATTGGTTGTTGTTCACATTAACTGTTGTTTTTGACTTAACCATGATTGTTCAGGATAGGCCCCACCAATGCGGTCATAAGGAATGCTAATAATCAACAAAAAAAAGTTTTAGTTTTCATTATTTTTAAAATTTACACTACTTCATGATCTCTCTGGAACCTCCCCTTTCCATTTTCAAGCCCAACTTCCCTCATTTGCTTCATTGTTAGGACTGGATAAAGGGTTGCAGACCTTTCTATTCTTTGTTCAAAGTCCACCATTGAGCTCGTCTACATACCATTTAGAGTATGCATATCCTTTACATAATATGGTGATTTAGACAAAGGATGAGTAGATGACATTGTGAATGGTATAATAAGTATCTCCCACTAAGTAAGTTTTCACACCCTTTGTTTGTAGGGTTTTAAGGTTGTGCCCTTCTAATATGTGCGATATTAATGATAAGGGCATATCAGTTTAATTTGTGTAATACATTTGGATTTATTTTATGTTAATTTTATTGTTGAGGGTTTAAAGAAATTAATGATTAGTTAGAGCATAATCATTTATTTAATGCATAATCATTATCTATATTGTTGAACACCTAACCCTTTAACATAATATCAGTTTGAGATGGTTTTATGTTGACTGTATTATTCACTGCTTGAAGGAATTAATGATTAATTAGGTAATAATCATTCATTCAATGCATAATAATTATTTTCATTGTTGAATATCCAACCCTTGAGCATAATATCAGTTTGGGATGGTTTTATGTTGATTGTATTATTCACTACTTGAAGGAATTAATGACTACTTTGAGAATATTCATTCATTCAATGCATAATCATTGTTCACATTGTTGAATATCCAACCCTTGATCATAATATCAATTTGGGTCTATTTTATTTTGACTATATTAGTTATTTATTGAAGAGATTAATGATTGATTAGGGCATAATTTTTCAATCAATGCATAATCATTGGATGCATTGTTGAATATCCATCCCTTGAGCATAATATCAGTTTGGATCTGTTTTATGTTGACTCTATTGTTCATTGCTATAATGAATTAATGGTTACTTAGGGCATAATCATTCATTCAAATCATAATCATTGTTTGCATTGTTGAATATCTAACCTTTGAGCATAGTATCAATTTGTGTCCATTTTATGTACATTGTATTATTGCCTGCTTGAAGGAATTAATGATCACTTAGGATATAATCATTAATTCAATGCATACTCATTACCTGCATTGAAGGAATGAATGATTAATTAGGGAATAAAAATTCATTCAACACATAATGATTGTCTGCATTGAAGGAATTAATGATTAGTTAGGGCATAATCATTCAATTTCCACATAGTTTATTCACTAGTTTGTGCAATTAGGATATGTTACTGTGCACCAAATTTGGGATTTAAACAAAATATTATCAAAGAGATAATAGAAACCCAAAGATAATGAAAATAATAGGAAGGGATAGAAAAAGCAAATCAAAATGCAAAGCTCATGCTTACCATCATTTTTACCTTCTCGTAGCTCTGATCCAAGATTTGTATGCTTGAACTTGATTGTTGGATTTCTTGGAGATGCTTGACAATGGCTTGGATAGGCTTGAAAAATGGCTTGATTATGCTATTCCTTCATGAATTCATTCACTCATTCATCTTCTTGAGCAAGTGGGTGTGTGTTGGTTTTATAGATTTATGGAGGGAGATCTTATAGTCCAAATTTGAATTTTGGACCATCAAGATCTAGGGTAGAGTGTTTTTCACGAAATTTTTAATTCCATTGAATTTTTTTAGAATAGATAATTCTAGAGGAAAAGGGCTATAATGGAGAGATTTATAGAATTCTCTAATTCTAGAGATCTCTTCATAGGGGTTTAGGAAAGGCTAGTGTAGGGTGGTGGGTGGGTAGCTAGGATTTTCTTGAATTTTTAATTGGCAAGTGGGATTAGGGGTAGGTTTAGTGGGTAATAGGTTTTGTTTAGGGATTAATGCTAGGATTAATTGGTTTTGGGGTGGTATAAAGGTTATGCAGGATATCAGAATGAGATGGGGATTATTAAGCTAATGGTTAATTTAGTTAGGAAAAGTGGGATTTAAGCCAAATCAATATAAATTAGAATAATTAGGGGGGTGAGCATAACTTAGTACATACATTTTTACCCTCTTTGAAAGAGTTGTGATTGGATGAAGTGGAAGGAGTAATGGTATTTAAAAGAAAAACCATATTGTAGGTGATTGTTAGTAGATGATATTAGGGGATACGATGGCCCCTCAAGGGGACATGTAGGGAAGAATGAGATGGATGGCCACTCGAGGGAAGAAACGAGGGGTGGGATGCAATGGAGTGATGAGGGGATGGGATGCCATATGTGGAATAAAATATGAATAAGATGAGGTCATCATGATTAATGTGCCACAAATTGATGATCATGCCCCTAGGGTCCAAGGACACATGCACAAGGGTATTGGTGACAGGTGTTTATGGTGATAGACATTACTCAAGAAAGGACACATGAATGGGAATAACTGTAACATGATGATGACAAGATAGAATGCCACAAGATTTAGATGTATCCTAAGTAAGGATACATGCAAGGAAGAGCTATAGGGTAGGATAAGATGATTTGATAAGATATGATGGGTGTAGCTCAAAGCTAAGATATGATTATGATGATCATAGAATAAATGATGTGATCGAGTGACCAAAAGACTGGGGGATGAGGATGGATGATAGAGATATTGGTTGACCTATCCTTGGGCACTATAAAAGTGGCTAGGTACTACCTACATAGTCTAAAAAAATCTCAAGATGATGTAATTATGATTGGGAGATGATGATGATGATGATGATGATTAGTGATTAGAAAGTGATGATGATTGAGGAGAATTAGTCTTGTTAGTGATTAAAGGATATGATGCAGAGGATGAGATGAGGATGAAAGATTGAGTGTTAATTAGATGGATTGAGAACATTATATTAGTAATGGGGAGAAGGAGGATGAGATGATCAAGCCATCACAAATGTCATGAAGCTCATCATAGTCTAAGTAATCCAAAAATATATCACTCAACAAGATTCCCCATGATATAAACATGACCAAGAGGATATTATTCTAAAGTGCATGGCAAGTAGTGGACTCTGCATCCTCGAGGGCACTTTGGGTGTCTTCATAGCATCCTCATTCATTGCCCAATAGATAAAAAGAGACACAAAAAACATGATACAAACATGATATATACATGACATGCAAACAAAACTATAAAACAAACAAGTAATACACACACAAGTATCTACATGCAGTGTCATAATGTCTTGCTTAATAATATGATGAGTGATTGGATGATGGGTTCAATGATCATGATGTGATTGTGGAATTAGGATGGGATTGGATTGGGATAGGGTGATCATGATAAGATGTTGCCCCTAGTTGAGGATAGAAGGACATGATGGAGGTAGTTTGGATACTGATTTGGTCTTGAAATCAAGTCAAAAAGTGGTCAAGGAAGGTGATTAGTCAAGTGATGACCAAGGATTACCAATAGACAAGGCCCTGTAAGAGTTTAATCTAGAAAAAGAGACTTGGAGATTATGATGGGATTAAATACCTTAAAATATTATCAAAAGTGATTGGATGGGTACTAGACATGAAGATGCAATGTTAAGGATAGTGATGGGATCAAGTACCACTCACACTAGCAAAGTGCTGATTGATGGGTGCTATATATGAAGAGGGGCTAGATAGGGAAGTGATGGGTACCAAATTAAATTTTTTGACAAGGTGATGTATGTTGAAAACACTTAGCCAACAAGATGATGATGATATGATGGGTGATCACTTAGGATTGGTTCCAAGACTAAAGGTTGTATCCAAGGATAATAGATGGTAAAATGGGAGATAGATATTAGATGATGTTCAGGATGGGGATACAAATAATAGGATAGGTGAGATGGTAAGGAAGGATGGAGATGGACTAAGGATAGGGCATAAGACAAGACATAATGGACTATTTTGGCTTTTTCAAATTTTATGATTTTTAGGGTTTTTAACATTTTTCAATTTTTAGGGATTTTTGGAATATGTATATACACTATACAAATGGGGTTACTAGCAAAGAGAATACCAAACTTAGAAACGAAGAGGAAGATGGATGGATTTTGGATGGGATGAAAAAGGATAGTGGCTGAGCTATCTTTGGGCACAAATATGTGACCAAGTTTTGCCAACATAGTCTAAAAGACCTTAGGCCAATGTAGTTTTGGCTAATAGATTATGATGATGATGATGAGGATTAATGGTTAGAAAGTGATGATGATGATGATGATGATGATGATGATGATGATGATGATGAAGGTGACTAGGAAAATAGATGATAATGATGTAGTGATAGATAACTAATTATAGGTGATATGGGAATGTAGTACATATGATATATGGACAAGGTTAGAATCATAAATCTCAAAATAAAGGGGTTTGGACTATTCCATGAGGAATCATAATCATAGTAACCCCATTGTTATGTTAACCTTTGCTAGTGATAGTGGAGTTTATGGTTGTATAGATGAAGATTTAGTAGGATATAGTTGGGGCTAATAGGAGACATATCTGTCATACGAATATTGTCTAAAAGAGTGGGTAGAGATAGGTGGAGTGATAAAGGATCTTGGGGATATGGATCACATCTCCAAGGATAGGTAGATGATTTGGGAAGGTCCCTCCAATAACTATCCCAGAGGTAGCCCTTGCTACTATTATGATGAAGATGCTGGTTCCTTGCTGTAGATTCCCACTTATTGAGACTAAGGCCAGGATATCCTTACCATGGTGTTGGCGATTGGTTTTCACCATGGTACTTGACCAAGGGACCAACGAGTTGGTTTTCACCATTGAATATGATTTTTTTAAAAATATATATACATATATAGATGGATGGGTCTTATAGATGGAGGATACAAGGACTAGGTGTAGAACCTCTTGAGATGCATGATGTTCATAGGATCATCTAATTCTTCCCTTAATCATGGCCAATTTGTATACCCCTGAGCAAAATTTTGTAATAATGATGTATGGACCTAACCAATTGGCTTTGAATTTTCCTTTCTTATTTCTTTGTACATTAGTGTTCTTCTAATTTTCCTTGAGGACCAAGTCACCTATTTTAAACTCCTGAGCCTAAATCTTCTTATGATATTGATTCTTGAGCTTATTTTAATATGCCCTTAGATGATTTAGGGCTTGTTGTCATTTTTCATCGAGGAGTTCCAATTCTTGTAAGTGCTCTTGTTGGTGATTGTAGTCAATAATTATGCCTTAGAATGAGAGATGAAGAGAAGGGAGCCCTACTTCTATGGGTAATATTGCTTCAACTCCATATACCAAGACATAGTGGGTGGCCCCTATGGGTGTGCAGAAATTAGTGCGACAGGCCCATAATGCTAGATATAATTGAATATGCCAATCACGCCTAGCTTGATTGACTGTCTTCTTCAAGATTTTGATTAAGGTCTTATTGGTTGTTTCTACTTGTCCTTTACCTTGGGGATAGTATGGGGAAGAGAAATGTTATGTGATTTGATACTTTTGACAAAGGACCTCAACATATTGATTCTTAAAAGACTTGTCGTTGTCTTAGATAATATTGGTAGGGATGCCAAAGTGATAAATGATTTGATTAAGAATGAATTTAGATATCTGGAGGCTAGTTGTGTATGTCAACAATATTGCTTCTACCCATTTTGTAAAATATTATATAGCTATTATAATAAACTTATGCCCATCCAAGGAAGTAGGATTAATCTTGTCAATTAGATCAAGGCCCCATATAGAGAAAGGCCATGTGCTTAGGATAGGATGTATTTCTTGTGTCGATGCATGGATAAGGTTTCCATACCTTTGACAAGTTTCACATTTCCACACATATTGACAAGCATCATGTTCCATGGTTGCATAATAGTATCCAATTATAAGGATATTCTTGGCTAAGGCCATCTCACTGATGTGCCCTCCATAGATGCCATCATGGACTTCCTCGATCGCTTGAGCTACCTCATCTAAGGTCAGACACCTTAACAAGGTTCCATCATAACCCCTTCGATAGAGCATGCTACCTAGAATGGTATAATAGGTGGCTTGATGTAGAAAGAAGTTTTGCTGATGGAAAGTGAGATCAAGAGGTAATTTATTGTCATGGAGGTATTGGTAAATGGCATGATACCAAGGGAGACTAGGATTATTAATGGCACAAATGTGTGTAGGAGCCAAAGAATGATGAGTTGGGGTGATCAATCATTTAATCAAAAAATTTCCCTCTAAAAATCCTTCAGGAAGATCAATGAGGAATCTTAGATTAGCCATAGAGTCAACTACCTTGTTACTATCTCACAACACTTGCTCAAATGTGATAAATTAAAAACTAGTTTTTAATTTATCAACTAATTGCTTGTAAAGGAGAAACTTCTCATATTTTTTTTTGAACCCCTCATTTACCTATTTGATTATTAATTGAGAGTCCCCAAATACTTGTAAATGCTAAATGTTCCAATTTATGGCAAGATGAAGTCCTACTATGAGGGTCTCATATTTTGAGGTATTATTGGTACAAGTGAATGCGAGACAAAAATCTTTAGTAATGAGATCACCTTGTGGGGTGATTAACAAAATTATTACTCCTGATTCATGAGTGGTGAAGGAATCGTCACAATATAACTTCTAACTTTTTTCCTGTGAGGTGCTCATGATAGATTCATCTAGAAAGGGAGATGTAAGTGGCTCAGTTGATTCTAGTGGAGCTTATACCAATTGATCTACTATAACCTATCCTTTGATTAATTTTTGGTGGACATATTCAATATCAAACTCACTAAGCATCATGATCCATTTTTACACATGACCTATTAGCACTGCTTTGGACATGAGATACTTTAAAGGATCTATTTTTGCAGTTAGGTGTAGTTGATTATTGAGCATATAATGCCAGAGTTTTTAGGAGGCAAAGACCATGACTAAACAAGCCCATTCAACTGGCATATAGTTTAACTCATATGCTATTAAGGTATGACTAAGATAATAAATGGCTTGCTCCTTTCCCTGATCATTATGTTGTGAGAGTAAGGCTCTGATAGCATAGAGAGTGGTAGATATATTTAGTAATAATGGTTTACTTGGAACCAATGGAGACAAGATAGGTGGATTTTCCAAGTATTGTTTAAGATTATTGAAAGCATTCTGATAATTTTCATCCCAAGGAAAGGTTTCTCCTTTCTTAAGCAAGTGAGTGAATGGATGACACTTATCGGTGAGCTGTGAGAGAAAATGCCTAATAGCCTAGAGCTTACCTTGAAGACTGTGAAGCTGTTCAAATCTCTGAGGAGGTGACATCTCAGTGATTGCTTAAACCTTTGCTAGATCTACCTTGATGCCTCTTCTAGAGATAATGAACCCTAGTAATTTACCTGATGTTACATCAAAGACACATTTTTTGGGGTTCAAATGCCCCTTCTATTCTCATAATCTTTCAAATATCCTACTAAGGATGGTAGGATGCTCAGATCTTGAGTGAGACTTTCCTAAGATATCATCAATGTAATCTTCCACAATATCATGCATCATGTCATGGAAAATAATAGTCATTACTCATTGATATGTTGCCACTACATTCTTTAGGCCAAAAGGCATGACCTAATAGAAAAATGTGTCCCATGGGGTGATGAATGCTATTTTGCATTGGTCTTTAGGAGCAATTTTGATTTGGTTATATCCTAAAAATCCATCCATAAGAGACAAAATCTCATAACTAGTAGTTGAATCTACAATCATATCAATGTTAGGAAGTGGAAAATCATCTTTGGGAAATGCCTTATTGATGCCATGAAAATTAGTACATATCAAAATCCCACCATGTGGCTTTGAGATGGGGACTATATTAGATATCCAAATAGAATAGTCAATGGGATGAACGAATGCAATTTCTAAGAATTTTTGTAGTTCTTCCTTAACTATCAATGCTACCTTTGGATGCATCTTTCATAATTTTTGTTTGAATAGTTTAGCATTAGGATGGACATCAAGATGATGGAATACTAGTGAAGGATCCAACTTAGGCATATCTTCATAGCTCCAGGCAAAGACATCAATAAATTCTTTGAGCAAGGTAGTGAGAATTTCATGCTTTGATTGTGTAAGAGATGCCCCCAATTTCATGATCTTGGTTTTTTGTTCAATTCCACTATTTATTTAAATAACTTCCTCAATGAGTGAGGGAGACTATTTTGACAGATAATGGGGTATTTAATTTTTGGCATGTCAGAGGTGATAATGCCTGGCAACTCAGTATCAACATCCAGATATTCTTCTAATTGAATAAGAACATATAGAATGTCATCAAGTTCTGTAGAAGGTTCCCCTTCTACTTTAGGTGTCTCATCATCACTTTGGGTGCTTAATAACTCTTATTATCCAAAATATGCTGATTCATAGAGATTGATAGAGAACCCTTTCTTGTGGTCCCCAAATGACATGAAAGTCCTTTCCCCCAGGTATTCAAGAATAGCTTCATCATTTTGAAATGTGTCAGAGGTGGGATCTTATTTGGTATCCTAGTTTATGAGGGAAAGATAATAGAGGGAGATATCAATGGTAAAGATGGAGGTGTTAGAAAAGAGGTTAGTGGCAACCAACTCTTCAAATTGACTATAAAAAGTCCCTATTTTAGTATCTTCATTAGGGAGAGCTCGCTCCTTGGTCAAGATAGAATCCACAATGACATTGAGAGGGTCATCACCATATATATGGTTTGTAAATTATACCATAATAGGATGAGTTATCTTGAACATCAACAGGTTCTATACAACCCTGCTCTTCCCTACCTAGTCCTTTTCCTTTATAGTTCATGTTTTCCATCATGCGATAGATAATATAATATTTTTTCTAGGGTGGGATGAAGGTATCATCAATAGGTAAGAGCCATGAATCATCACCATCTTTAATGTGTTCATCTAATAAAAATCTTTCACTTTCAAAAGTCATGGGCCCAAACTGATACTTGATGGTTTAGACTTCTTTCATCACAGGGGACTCATAGCTTCAGGGAGATAATGGGAGATAGCCAATGCAAAGGGTTTTATAATCATATTCACTGCATCTTTTGGATGTGATTTTTAACTTGGAAAGGTCCTATGTTGGGGAGGATGTGGTGGCTAATTGATTAGGAGAGACATATTTGGTGGCTTTAGGACTGAGGATGGAATTCTCAAATCCTCTAGGCAATGATGGATAAGGATTTTGATCCATTTGATAGTTGTGATGGTCAATAACCCCTAGAATGGTGACTTCCATCCCGGAGTGGGGGAGTTTGAGGCATTGATGAAGAGTGGATGGGATAGATTGCATTTCATGAATCCAAGGTCTCCTAAGAAGCATATTATATAAAAAGTCCATATTGACCACATGCACCAATGTTTGATGGACTACGGGCCCCACAGTGATGGGAAGATAACTAAACCCAATGAATGGTCACTTGTTGTCATTATATGCTTTGATAATGATGAGATTGGGCCCCATTGATGATTTTAAGTATCCCATCTTCTTCAATAAGTCCACATTACATAGGTTAAGCATCGATCCTCTGTCTAAAAGGACATGAGAGACACAGTGATGGGAAATTGACACTTTAATATATAATGGGTAGTTGTGATGAGGGCCAGTTGGTGGTAGATCTTGAGTACTAAAGGTGAGTTGTGGGGATGGGGATAAATGAGCCGCTAGTGCTTGAAACTGATTAGTGTCCAAGTTATTAGGTACTTTTAGGTCATTAAGCACTTGATTTAATATTTCCTTATGAAAAGTAGATGTTTTTAGAAGCTCCATAAGGGAAATATGGGAAGGAGTCTTTTCTAAGTATTGAATAATGTCATATGACTTATCAGGCTTATCTATGGATTTGGTATAGGTGTTCCCCCTTGGTATAGTGGAAGAAGTGGATGGTTATTGGGATGGTACTACTAGGATGGTGATTTTATTTTGCCTGGTAGTAACAATACAATGAGAGGTGGCTAAATTTATTTTCAAAATTAGAGGAGGCTCTTTGGAGGTGGGAATTTGGTGAAGCTTGATGGTATTAATATAATGATATGGCACATTATGATAATTGGTACAACTAGAAGAGGATGCTTGACCTTGGTCCCTTGGGGGTCTCTAGTTTCTTTGTTCATGTTTGGGGAGAGAGTCCTTGTATATTCCCAACTATCCATTTCTTAATTGAGTAGGAGTAGGCTCTCCTTCCAACTCGATGTCACCTCTTTCAATAAAATATTATACATAGTGTTTGAATTGCATGCAATTCTTGGTATCATGGCCTTTTACTCTGTAGAATTTACAATAGTCATTATCATGATACCAATTTGGTTTTGGTTGGTGCTCATCAACATGCCAAATCTTCAGTAAATTAATCATGATGGCTACAATCAACTACTCTAATACAGTTACCAAAGGGATACCCAGACTTGTAAGAGGTCACCTTCCTATACGGGGTCTTGGTTTTCCCCTAGGAGCCTTGATAGAAGAGACATGTGGTTGTGGTGAGAGCCCTTTCTTTGAATATTTTGGACATGTTTCTCTTGTGGTTTAGAATTTGTTACTCTATCTCCAACAATATTCTTGTTTTTATTAAAGACCTTTGGCTTATTTTAGATTGAGGTTCCTAAATTTGTAGCGTTTCCACTCTGAGAGAATGAATTGATGGTTCCTTTTTCTATGAGGGCCTTTTCAATCTGCATCCCCTTTTATATAATCTCATCAAAAGTTTTTGCACATTGTAGCTTCAACTAATATTTCAACTCTATATTGAGATTGCCCATAATATTTTTAACATTTATTTTTTAGGTTTGGTGCATCTCAATCAACTTACCAATCCATGCCACCATTGTAAGAAATCAACCATATTTTTACCATCTCTTTGTTTTGTGTTATAGAGGTCACTAATAGACACATCATGCTCTATGTTGAAGGAGAAATGTTTACAAAATTATTCTGTCAAATCCCCAAAGTTGGAGATTGACCCTTTAAGAAGATGCATGAACCACTCTAATGCTAGTCCTATCAGACTTTTAGGAAAAAACCTTAATAGGTGGGCATCTTCTTGTGATACTTCATGGCAAGCAATAAAGAATTCTTGCACGTGATCCCTCAGGTCTCCCTTTCCCCTATATTTCTCAAATTTTGGAATTTCAAAGTGCAGAGGGAATGGAAATTGTAGTACACTACTATATAAAGGTGATGAAAAAAATTCCTTGTACTTATTTTTTAGGGCTTGTGACTTGGGGTCCACCTATTAGAGGGTTTCTTTCATCACCTTCCATTCTTGGGTGAAGGTAGGATCCCCAATAGGATTGATAGTTTGGTTTTGAATTTCTCGTGGGATATGAGCATGATGGCTATTATGAGTAGTATGATTGGTATGACTATTATTGTGGACATTATTGTTATTATTGCGTTGAGCTTGGAGGAGAAGGTCAATTTGTTATGTGAGTTGGTCAAAGTGATCCTCAATGGTAGTTTGTCTCCTTTTAGCCTCAACATGTTGATTAATTAGGGGTAGTTGTTGGTCACCTTCATCTAGGAATCCATGGTCTACTTCTTGGTTATCATTGTGCCATGAGGTTAATGGATGGTCTATGTTATTTAGGCAGGTGCCCCAAATTTCCATATTTTGGTTTTGTTGTACATATTATTCCAAGAGTTGATAGACACCTTCATTATTAAGGAGGTTATGGAGAGGGTTGGCATTGTCATTTTCCTTCCACAGTGTAGGGATGGCACTATGGAAATCCTCATATTCCTGATTCGGATCTATGAGTTGCCCCCTAGTATGGTCTTCTTGATTGAAACCTTGTCCTTGGTAGAATTGGGCTTAGGTTTGGATGACCATGATGAAATAAGATGAGGTGGGATGAGGTGATATCTAGGGTCTTTTGACTATTAAATTGTAGTCCAAAAGATGAGACTACTAGTGGTCAAGAGAAAAGTTTGATGGCTAGGATAACTATAAATTATCAAGGGAACAATAATTATTTTAAGAGATAAAACTAGCAAGGAAAGCGGGTGATAAGATCAAATAATTTTGTCAACTATCAAGTGGATAAGTTGATGGGTGATAGAGACAAAAGACACTTGATAAGGATAAAAGATAATGATGGGTGATAGCTTGATGTCTTATAAGATTATGTTCAATAATAATTTCAAGTCAAAGGAGGATGATAATGGTGTAGAAGGGAAATGACCACCATTAGTTTGATCCTTTGTCTTCAACTAGATAGTCAAGATAGGAATGAGGAGAAAATGGGTGAGGATGGGATGTGATTAAGAAGGTATATGGACAAGGACCACTAGTACAAGATGAATGGATAGGGATGATGTAGATGTGATCAGGGAATTGGAAGAGTAATATGTGGACCCAAGTGATTCTTATGAAATGGGAAACTTAAGATGAATGAGGGTGACAGAAGTGGAGGGTAATATGGGGGATATGGACTAGGGACTAGGTGTTAAGGATGGGTGATGAAGGACACTTCATTGGGTCATAAGGAGGGGAATGGATCTTCATGAGCGATAACGAAGTGGTACTAGGATATGGAGTAGGTCAAGATATTGATGTTGACTATATGGGGGATGTAGGTGTCTATGGGAAGGATTAAAATAGTGGTGTGACAAAGATATTAGTATGATGATGGTGATATGCATAAGGGGATGAGTATAATATAAGTGGATAATGGATGATTGTTATGAAGTATGGATAATAATTACAAGAAGATATATGTGAATAATTGGCTAAGTGGATAATATGGATGGTGGAGATGAATAGTAGATGTTGAAATATGATATCCTAAGGATATAATGGGTAGATTGATGAGTATTGGATTATGCTGATAAAACAAGTGATGGGATGAGATGATATAAGTATGAGATGGGATGAGTGGATGATTGGTGTAAAGGAGGGATTATGAGGGTGAGATGGATTGAAAATAAGGATAATGGTGTAAAGGAGGATCTTCTAAACTACTCTATAAAAATAGGAAAGAAAAATAATGATATTATGGATGGAGGTAAATACTAGGTGGGTATGGGTAATAAATGATGGTCAAAATGGATAGAAAAATGGATAATCACTATATGCACTAATGGTCAATATAGGGGAAGGAATGTGTTATGGAATAAATGAGATATGGTCAAATATACAAGGATGTGGGATGGAATCAGACACTAGATGTTTATGGGATGGATATAGATAGGAGAATGCTTGGGGGATATGAAGTATGATATGGATTTAATTAAAATTGTGGAAGAATGTGAAAAGATGATGGTGCTAAGTGAGGTGGATCCAATGAGGCATGGATAGGATAAGGAAATGATATACATGGGTGAATATGATGATCAAAAGGGGATATGACAAAGAAGGTAGTGAATGTAAGTGTTATGGGTAGGGTATGGACCTAAGAGGCGCTATTGACTAAGTGTAGGATGAGGGAGTGGTATGATGTGGTGATGGGAGTGGTGAAGGTCAAAAGATTGGTCAAAATATCTGAATTACTTAAGGAAAAAGAGTGATATTAAGATGAGTATGGAAAGTGATAGAGAATGAAAAGGATGTGTACTAAGGAAAATGTGATGGAATGGAAAAGGGAAATGACGTGATATGGATAGCTAAAACAAGATGATGATGGGATAACAAAAGTTGATCCTATAGGTTTTCTAAGGTATGCACACAAAAAGTATGGGTGTGGCCAACTTAGCTTGCAAACAAAAATGGGCCTTATCACAACACTCAAATAAATCATGCACATGCACAACCCTAATTTGTAAACCATATGGGAGTGTGACTCGATGTCCACACCATCTAATGGCTATTTAAGTGAGGCTATAGGCCAGTGACCCATTACAAAATCAACCAAACCCTCTCAACCTTGCTTGCTCCTAATGGTCACTTGGGTGCTGATACTGACACCAAAAGTAGAACACCTGTTACAGCCATAAGATCCTATTCTAAAGTTTACACAAGGATGTAAGGGAGTCCCCTCTATACACAAAGGTAGGATGGGGCCCAAGTTTGTATAAGAGGCTATCTGATTGCCCTTGGTATATGGACTTAATCATCCTCATTCTATGGAACCCTTTATGGGGAATTTTGCTTAGGCAATAATGACAATGCTCTCTTGATATTTATACTTCACCAAAATATGGAGTGTGGTTAGCATTCAATGGTGAAATCCATGATACTAACCCCTAAAGACTAAGTTGTATGTGTGGTGATGAAATCCACGTCAAGTGCTATCCTATGGAAGGCTTATACAAATAAGCAAACTCATGATATAATTAATTAATTGTTCTAATTACCTATGTGAGTTTCACATGATATGATAAATTATGTACAACCAAACAAGGTACACACACAAACATCAGACAAAAATCACCAATTAATTATTTTAATAGTCAAGAAATTATGAAGTCACTTAATTAAGATTAATAAAAAATGGGCACCCCCTTCCTACAACACAAAGGTTATAAATCCACCAGGGGTGCCTCTAAGAACCCTCCAAATCCTAAAAAATGGTCAAAAAGCCTAAAAATACAATACTGCTACTACACAGAGCAATATCGCTACCGTAGAATAATACTGCTATTAAGAAAGTCATGGTATTGCAAAGCTTAATTTATCCAAAATTGTCTATCCTAAATCAAGCTAAAAATTACTAGATCAAATTATAAAATTTTCATAAACTAAAATAATTACAGGGCTTTATTTTTAATATAATTATTGATATCAAAATTGTCCAAAATCTAAAATTAATTGCTAGAATAGAGATGTTCAATATCGCTACTCTAGATAACAATCGCACTACTTGCAAGATAATCCCTCAACTTTAAGAGTAGCGGTATTGTCAAATTTGGGTAGACTCCAACATTCTTCCCTTGGATGTTATAAAACCTATAGGACCGAATCACCCTCAATTAGTTTGGATATTTAAATATCTATCTCTAAGTATGAAAAGTTTGCCAAGATGATCAAAAGGTTAAAAAGGTGTTTCTTGATTAAAATGATGTTGCAAATACTTCACAACTCCTAATATCCTTTTTTGTTTGTAAAGACAGAACCTAAATAGGATGCCAGAGTAGCAAACAAGACCAACAAGGAAGGTTTTTGACCTATTTATGTGAACTAAACAATATTGCTATTGCAAATAACAACACCACTACTTACAATCTAATATCACTAATATTTAAGTGGTGATATTGTTGAAGCTGGACAAAAAAGACTTCTTACCACCCTAATTATGTTTATCAACTGATCCCCTCCTGCAAAAAGTTTAGACAACCAAACATAAGGAGGATACAAAAATAGTAAACAGTCCAAAATAACCAATAATATAGTGGCTATCTCTGTTATTTTTAATACCATGACTGTGATATATAATACTGCTACTTACAAGATGCTACAATGAATTTTATAGTAATGAGATTATTGAAATATGCTCAACTAATCCACTGGTGGTTCCTCAAAAAATAAATGCCCTCTCTGCACACCATAGAGAACACACTTGACAAAAATATAGGGTTAATCCACTAGCTGTCTAAATATGAAAAACTTTAGGTTGTAATATTGCTACTAGGAATGACGATACCACTAATAGCAAGACAATACCACAAATTTAAGAGTAGTGGTATTGTTAAAACCTAATGAACCCTAAATAACCTTAACCACTAATGGTTTGGCTTACAATACCATGATTATTAGCAACAATATCATTGATGCAATACAACGAATTGTAGAGCAATACCATGACTATCAGAAAACATGTGAAAATTCAAATTATACACCTATTTTCTATTCTAGTTGGCCCTACAATGATCTAAAATGCTTCTAGTATGAATGTTAGATTAAATAAGGGAGGTTGGTCCCACCGTGGTCTCCAAAATGTGCACCAGATTTGGGATTTAAATAAAATATTATCAAAGAGATAATGTAAACCCAAAGATAATGACACCAATAGGAAGGGATAGAAAAGGCAAATCAAAATTTGAAGCTCATGCTTACCATCATTTTTACATTCTCATAGCTTCGATCTAAGATTTGTATGCTTGAACTTGATTGTTGGATTGCTTGGAGATGCTTGACAATGGCTTGGATAGGCTTGCTTGTGCTATTCCTTCATGCATTCATTCACTTCTTCATTAGCTTGAGCAAGTGAGGGTGTGTTAGTTTTATAGATTTATGGAGGGAGATCCTATGGTCCAAATTTAAATATTGGACCATCAAGATCTAGGGTGGAGGATTTTTCATGGAATTTTTAATTGCATGGAATCCTCTAGAATAGAGAATTCTAGAGGAAGAGGGCTAGAATGGAGAGATTTCTAGAATTCTCTAATTCTAGAGATCTCTTCATAGGGTTTTAGGGGTTTAGGAAAGGCTAGTGTAGGGAGGTGGGTGCATAGCTAGGATTTTCTTGAATTTTTAATTGGCAAGTGGGATTAGGGGTAGGTTTAGTGGGTAATAGATTTTGTTTAGGGATTAATGATGGGATCAATTAGTTTTGGGATGGGATAAAGGTTATGCAAGATGTAGGAATGAGATGGGGGTTATTAAGCTAATGGTTAATTTAGCTAGGAAAAGTGGGATTTAAGCCAAATCAATAGAAATTAGAATAATTAGCAGGGAAAACATAATTTAGTACATATAGTTACATATAATTTTGTGAACACATATGAATTAAATACATAATCATTGTTGGATATGTTATATATAAAGGAATTTGAACTCTATACCTTTATATTCTAGCTAAACACTATTCTTACAAAAATCTACTCTACCCCCAAAACATTAATTGCTTCAAGCAATGAATAATATAGTCAATGGGTGATTTTGGCATGGACCGCCATGCTAGACATTGACCTCCGAATGGTCACATCCATTTATCTATCACTTTGCTCCCGAAGCATTAGGATTAATTGTGCTTGTTTTCCTTAGCTATTGTTGTTTACATTAACCACAAGTTTTTTCCTTAATTATGATTTTTAAGGCATTATTGGGCCTCACCAACATAATCATGAGGAATGTTAATAATCATGGAAAAGTGAACTTTAGTTTTCAGTATTTTCAACTACTGTGCCCCTTCGTGAGCTCGGTTTCCATTTTCCTCTTCATCGCCATGATTGGATAACAATCAATTTATTTCCATGATCCTTTTATTATTAACTCGATAGATTTATGAGTAAAGATAAACATAATAAGTGTTTTACAAGCTCACAACAAACACTTATACTAGGTACTAAGTTAAGAGAAACATAACATTGAGATAAACATAGTAAATTAGGAAATTAAACATTAAAAAAATCTTATTAAAATCATTTCCAAATAGGCATATCATAAAGGGGTTCAAGAATTCAACAATATAGTCAATGGTTTTCCATAAGCTTTCTATTATTAACTTGATTGAGTTATCAGGAAAAATGAACACAATAAGTGTTTTGTAAGCTTAGAAGAAAAAATTATACATGCCCATCCTTCACATTAGTACAATTATGATCAAATAATAGAGTATTATGTTGGATATATTGTTGACTACTTGAAGGAATTAAGGATTGGTTAGGGCATAATTTATTTTATGTTTATTGTATTGTTGACAGGTTGAGGAATTAATGATTAGTTAGGGCATACTCATTCATTCAACACATAATTTATTGAATAGTTTGTGTAATTAGGATATGCTACATATAATTCTTTTAAAACATAATTCATTCAATTTCAGTTTTTACTTGAAGCTTAACTCACACTCCCTTACTTTGCCTCATAGAATAGGACACTAGTACATAGGGAATTATAATAGGGCATGATACTAGTATAGTAAAGTATAAGATAAATATGGCATTAGTAAGTATTAACATAAGGTATTAGTACATTGGAAATTATACTTGTTCAGTTAAGTATAAAATCAAGTATAAAATTAATGGAGTGTTTCAATAAACATTGCATTGAAGTATAACAAATAGGCTTCATATTATGAGTGTACATACACAATTAATGAGTAGAGCAAGGGTCAAAATGTCAAAAATTCAAATTCAAATTTAAAAAAAGTATACATATGTACACTAATACGTATACAAATGGATCAAGTAATGGTATACATAGATAAAGTGTATATAGTCATGAAGAAGGTAATGGAATACTCAAACTAGAATAAAAAACATTATACATAGTAAGGGAAAATGCATAGCCTTTACATTATTTGTAATGGTATACACATTAAATATCGACATTCTTTCCAAAAAGGAGTGTATATATACTCATTGCTTGTATATTACCCTTTATTATAGTATGTATAATGCATTGAAGATTCACCATCATTTTGTCTGTATCATATCATTCACATTATTTATATCATTTTTAGATATATTATATATATAAGGAATTTGAAATCTATACAATTTTATTCTAGCTTTACACTATAAAGGAATTTTAATGTTTGGAATTTTGACACTACTCTGTTCACACTATTGTTCATCTTGCTACATAAAGAAAAGAAAATAATGAACTAGAACCATCATTCTTTATAATGGTCTATTTTTATTACTTATCAATACTAAGTATTATCTTGAGCATTTGAGATACCCATCACATAAATAGCAAACTAATCATTCTTGATACATAAAGGAAAAGAAACAATGAACCATTAATATCTATAATGGTCTACAATTGTTCATTATCAATATTAAATATCACAAATCCTAAAAGGGTCTTAACTAGCTGGTGCATTCACATTTCATAACTAGGCTAACATTTGTTAACAACATTTTAAGATAACCAACAACTGGTTCATTTCCTTTATATAATAATATGGACAATAATAGACCATTATATAGAATGTAAAGGGTATTATACATATAAACAAGTTGTAGGGAATTATATAGACTGTAATAATATGGAAAATAATACATAATTATATAGACTGATGGTTCATATCAAACAACTATACAAAAGACATATATGTTATCCATAATCCTATGAAAAAAAGGAATATATTTAGCTAAACACTATTCATAAAACTACAACTCTACCCTACCTATTATTAATTGCTTGAAGCATTCAATAATATAGTAAATAGATTTCAATGATCCTTATATTATGAACTTAATTGAGTTATCAACAAAAATAAACATAATAAGTGTTTCTCAAGATGACAAGAAACACTTATAATGAGTGTTAAGTTAAGGGAAACATAACATGGATAGAAACATAGTACTACGTTATCCACTACCTATGTCACTCTTTCTATTAAGCATGACATATACTGAGAGGGGGGGTGAATTAGTATATCATATATCTTATAAATCTTTTTTTTAACCAAATTTCACTTAATCAAACATTCAAGATATGCAATAAAACTCAAACAATAAACACCACACAAGATAGAGAGAGACACCAGATATAATGTGGAAACCAAATGTGGGAAAAACCACAGAGAACAATCTCAAGTATATGAATGAGCACCAACCCAAACAATATTCACAAGCCAAGCTTGAAGGATCACCAAACCCTTTGCTGAGCACCAACCTGTAACTATTCATGAGCACCAACCCATAGGAGCACCACACCCCTTTACCGAGCACTAACCTAGCTACTATTCGTGAGCACTAACCCACAGGAGCACCAACCCCTTTGCTGAGCACCAACCCAGAAACAATTCATGAGCACCAACCCACAGGAGCACCAACCCCTTCGCTGAGCACCAACCTAGAAACAATTTGTGAGCACCAACCCGCAGGAGCACCAACCCCTTTGTGTATACCACACACCTATCTCTCAATGTTTCTATCTCAACAAATGATAGATCAATACACCATCTCTTTTCTCACTCTCACCTTTACTCTTCTAAGCTAGATATAACAAATACAAATCATATTGATCTCTCACAATTGCTCTTCTAAGCTAGATATTACAATATCAAATCAACCTCTATCTCTCATATAAAAAATGGCTTCTCAAGCCTTTATTTATAGCTTTCCAAATGACCTTTGGCCTTCCCCCTTTGTGACCCTTTAATCCTCATGGAAAATGGCACCAAACTTATATGACCCTTCATATTCAATCCTTTGAAAAGTCATGTGGTGACCCTTCATGACCAAAAATGTCCTTCCCTCTTTTTTCATCATCTTGGTGACTTTTCGTATTCCTTAAAGTGTCCCTTCATGGGAAATTGTGCCCTTCCTCTTTTGTCTTCACTTGGTGACTCTTGGAATTCCCCAGTATGACTCTTCATGGGAAAATGCATCCCATCCTTCTTTTGTCTTTACCCTATGGCTCTTTGACTTCTCCATGGGCCCTTCTTTTGTCTCATATGCAACCAAAAATATATTCGTTAATATTAAATAAATATTAACTCATATTAGCCAAGATATATTTATTACAAACAACATTAAATGCAATGGGGCCTTTATCACCAATAATGCTAGACCTTTGACATCAATGACAATATTTCCAACACTTTCCATAAACAATGAAATAAATTAAACATGATAAACATCCATTCATATCACCATTTAAGGAAATAGTTATAATCACCCTCAACTTGAGCTCAATCACAAAAGATAGATGCACATTTAAGCATAGAATGGGGTAAGATCATAAAATAATTCCCAAATAAGCATATCCAATAGGTTTAAGTAGTCAAAAATACATTTAATGGGTTTCCATGATCCTTATATTATTAACTTGATTGAGTTATAAAAAATATTAACACAATAATTATTTTTCAAGCCCATGCCCATCATTCGCCTTAATAATTGTTATTTGCCTTAACATGTTAATGGATGTTAGCCTAGTTGTGAGTGCTAGACGTTGGCTTATTTGGTTCCCCCTAACATTCCATATGGAAATTTTAATGCTCTTGCTAGTCAAGTTGATCAATTTGATGCCATATGGAGGGATAAATTATCTCATCAAATCATTCAATGTATAGTCCTATAGGGAACATATCATTAAACTAATGCAATGAGATCAAAATTGATCACACCCATGATAAGGTACAATTAGTTTAATGCATTATTCCCTATTGTTGAATACAATAGGGTAATGGAGTATGATCTCCTATAGAGGTCAAAATGGAACATCCAAAATGGTGTGCGATTAACTTGGCTAACTTTTAACTTTTACTTATCTAGACCAATTAGGGGTCAACATCCAACGTGGTGGTCGATGCCAAACATACTAGATAGTTATTCTTAGTGTTAAAGCCTTATCTTTTTATAAAAGTATATCCTTATGTTCTAAATAATGTATTCCATATAAGGCTTTATTTTTTATTGTTTATATTGTAAATAAATCAGATAGACAAAGTAACAAAGGGGATGTGGAGTTCAACTAAAAGCATGGTCGTCCATGTTGAACTTTTTGGTTGATTACATTCAATTCTCATAAAATATTTGAGTTAGATCAATTATTAGATCCTCCATTATGATCATAAATAGATGGTACGTTTAGTGTGGGCTATAATTTGGGTAATTGACCTCCACCTTCCCTCTAGTCACTTTATCTACCAATGCTTTGTCCATTTTAGTTGTCTGTTAGCTAGATGAAAACCTTATATTACATGATTGAGAATGAGATTTTAAAATGATTTAATATTATATTTATTGTCAATCCATCACTTACATTATCCTGTTAACCCTCTCTTGATAGGACCCACTTATACATACTTGATTTTAATCTCATGCTACATGTACTAGCTAGTTATGTTGAGAATCAAAGATGTAAGAAGTGGGGCACATCATCAAAGGGATAATGTGATAATGGAATGGATGGATTGGAGAGTAAATGGAATATCCAATAGGCATGTGTGGGTCAATTTTTATCATGACCTTTATAGTAAAATGCCTCCCTAAAGATGCTCTAATGGTTCACACTTCTAGAATCAGGTAGCGGTGAATTGACTCCTGCATAGGTAGAAAAAGAATACTATAATGGTAAATGAGAATTGCTATACTCTTTTAGTAACATAAAGATGCACAAGTAAAAATCCAATATTCAATAGATATAAATATTTAATTTTTCTACTAGCATTTGGCTTAACTGCTATCCTTTGCCTTAACCACAATTATTTTCCTTAGCTATTGTTTTTTGCCTTAACATGTTATTAATAGATGTGAGCCCAAGTGTGAGCACTAAAATTTGACTGATTTTGTGGGATCTATAGACAAGCCAATTAGAAATGTAAATACTCCTCTTAGTTAAGGCAATCTAAGGGTAGATGGAGTATCCAACATGGATGTGTAGGCCAATTGTTAACGTGACCTCCATATACCTAATATATACTCCAAGGGTAGATATATATCCAACTTGAACATAGAGGTCATTTTTCATCATGACATCCACATGCCTGATGGATACTCTAAGGGTAGATGGAGTATCCAATAGGCACATGGAGGTCAATGATCAGTGTGGCCTCCACGTGCCTACATAATACTTTGAGGGTAAACAGAGTATCCAGTAGACACACGGAGGTAAATTATCAATGTGACCTCCACTTGCCTATTAGATAATTCAAAGGTCCCTCTCCTTCATAAATTATATGGTCTTGTTATCCCTTTGATAATGGGCTCAACATCTTACATCCTCAATTATAAGCATAATCAACAAGTATGATTAGTGTGACACTCATGGTTAAGGAAACAACCTAAAAATAATGCAAACAAAAATGACAAAGGAAAATGACAATGGTTAATTCTAACACACTTGGGGTAAAGTGATAGAGAATTTGATGTGACTAATTAGGGGTTAATATTCATCATGAGCTCAGAATCGAGGATGTAATAAGTAGGGGCCATTGATGAAGGGCTAATGAGGTAATACAAGTTAAGGCATTCCCATAATTGATGCGATAATGGGCCAATAGAATGAATGGGCCTTCCACTATTCCATTTCTCATTTTCCATTACTCTATTTATTTTCAACCTCTGTATGAGCTCATGTGGCAATACCTAGTTCTATAAGTGCACACTGCATTCATTGAAGCATACTAAAGTAGGCATTTACTATAATAGATAGTTACCTAGAATGAATTTAATTATTTGCATTGCTAAAATGAGTAACTTAACTAGCAAGAGTGTTCAAATTTTTGGCTAACGTGTCTATGAGGCCTATTAAATTAGTCAAAGTTTATAGATCGTATGGCATTACCTAGTTCCATAAGCATACGTCACATTTTTTGGAGTATCCCATAATAGGATTTTACTATACTATTTGGTTACCTAAAAACCTGATTTTGATTATATGTATTTTTAAATATTGAACCCCATTTAACATAATATTGGTTGAGCATATAAAATGGCAAAACCACATGGAATATTTTATTCTTGCTTGGATACAATGATTGAAAATTTTCATGACCACTCATACTTAATATTATGTTTTCCATTATTATTTGAGAATTATTTCAATTTATGAAGAAATTGGGATAACTAAAACATATTTAATTTACATTATGTTATTTTAGACTTATTGTATTAGATTTATTGTGAGATATACTAGACAAGTAATATTAATGTCATTTTGTATGACTACAGGTGTTGCCTCGGTATGAGCTAAATTGGAAAGTGGAACACTTTGTTCAAATTCAAATGCAAGGTATACATGCATATGCTTATAGTATAATATGAATGAGATTCAAATCTGAGACACCTCTACCTTTGCTTGATTCTTATGTTCAGAACTTGTCTTGTAGTTTGATTACTGAGTTTTATGTAGTCTATTTGTTTACTTGTATAATCGATTATGTTATTAATGGTTAATTTATTGGTTTTGAAATTACTAACTCATATTTTATTATAGATTATCATTCACACCGAGTTCATATTGAACAACTTAAATATTGATGCAAATTTGCATAAATATTTAAGTTATTCAATATGAACTTTAAAGTGAATGATAATACATAATAAGATATGAGTCAATAATTTCAAAATAAACTCTAGTTAGTCCAGTGCATAATGCTAGATCAAAGTTTTACTCAAGATTAGGAAAATCATATGAAGTGGAAAATCATATGAGGTGAATTATAATTTTTTTTTTTTTTTTAAATTTTTAATTTTTTATAAAAAGGGTAAAAATATATTAATAAAAGAATAAGAGCATTACAAGAAGAACAGGGGACCGAAATCCCCAAAGGAAAATAACAAGCACAGAAAAACTAGGGATGAACCCACCTATATGTTGATATGAGCCTTCCTATCTTCCTCCAAAATATGTTCCAGATTAAAGCGAAGCTCCGAGGAGAGAGACTCCCAATCCTCAAAATTACCACCATCTAAATGCTCAGACGCCCATTTTGCCAAACAATCCACTACTCTATTCCATTCATAGGGAATATGAACAAGCCTAATTGTATCCATGAGCAAGCTAATCCTCAAAATCTGCTGCACAATACCAGCTAATTGCCAATTGACATCCAACACTTTCCTCTTAACAAGCAAGTTGATCACGACTTGAGAATCTGATTCGCAAATGATCCTATGCCAACCCAACACCTGAGCCTTCTCAAGAGCATAGAGAATAGCCTGGCCTTCCATCACATTGTTGGTTTACATCCCCTCATGGATTGTAAAGAGAAAAATCACCGTACCTTTAGAGTCTTTGTCTATCCCACCAGTACCGGCAAGGCCAGGATTGCCCCTAGAAGAGTCATCCATATTGATCTTGAGAAACCCATTGGGAGGGTACTGCCACTGATCGTCCCTATGAATCTTCTCTTTGCCCTATCAACCTTTCCTGACACAAGCCAAATTACCTGCAAATTGCTGGATTCCTAGGCACGCCACCACCTCAATGTCTTGTTTGGATAAAGGGAGACAGACCTCACTCTTGGCCTACACAGTCTCCTGAATCATCCCTATGAATTTTTTCCATACTTGTTGCACCATAATCCTCTCATTCTGGAATATCTACCTATTTCTCTCCAACCAAAGTTGCCACAGCAAAAAGATGGGCCCTCCTAACCAAACATTCTACAGAAAATCCATCCTTGAGGGGGGTTCTCCCACGCCACTCCAAAAATTGACCAAGGATGAAACATGGAGACAGGGGTGCTGCCATACATCCCACCAATAACGCCAGAGTTGTAAAGCAAAGGAGCAATGAAAAAATAGGTGAGCAAAATCTTCCTCAGCCACTCCGCACATAACACAAATGGACAGGCCTTGGAAGCCTCTTTTCCAGAGATTGTCCCAAGTCAAGCACCTATTCCAAGCCAACAACCAAACAAAGCAGTTGCATTTTGGCCATGAGTATTTATTCCAGACCTGTCTCCACCATTGCACTTCTCCCCTACCTAATCTTTGAGATAATAAAGCCTGATATCCAGAAGTAACTGTGTATTTTCCTTTAGGATTGGGAGACCAAGCAAGCTCATCTTCCTCCTGGAGGGGGCTACATCGACATCTGGAAAGGAGGTTCAATAGCTCATCATGCTCCTCCTACGTTCCAACAACTGGCCAAACCTCAGGTGCTTTCCATTTTGCCACCTCCAGCTATCCGCAGGAAATGTATGATTTAAAGTCACTCACCCGAGACCAACTAGCATCAAGGAATCTTTGGCAAAGGTTTGACAGATTAGGGAACTGAGAAATAATGGGAGGGTTACCATCTCATGAATCAGTCTAAAAGAGAGCCTTGGATCCCTGCTTATAAATCCAAAATAAGCCTTCCTTAATAAGAGCAGCCCCTTTTTTGAGAGTCCTCCATATCACTGAGCCTTTCCCAATGAGTGGATAACGAGGAATATCACTCTAAGTGGCCCCTGAATAGTACTTTTGAGAGAGAATTCTAGCCTAGGACTTGTCTTGTTCATTGCACCAACGCTAATAAAGCTTATCCACCAAAGCAACTCCATTTAAGTCTGTCTACCTTAGGCCAAGCCCCCCATGTTATTTGGGGCTACAGACCATCTCCCATCTAACTAAGCTCCATTTTGAGGTCATCAAAGTACCAACCCATAAAAATTGCCTAGTAACTGAGTCAAATTCCTTAACAATTCCCACTGGGGAAACCTGAAGCATACATCTATAAATGGACAAAGCCTACACCACAAATTAAATTAATTAAACACGGCCCGCAAAAGAAAGCCACCTGTGAGTCTAATGATTCACCTTCGCCCAAACTTTATCCAAAATATTGTACCAGGATTCTTTGCGTATATGGCCAACTATAATAGGAATACCTAGATAAATCAAGGGGAGAGTCCCAATTTGGAAATGCATAGTTCAAGCAATTCACTGCTGTATGGGAGCCGATGTATTAAATAAAAATATGGATGACTTGTCTTTGTTGACCTTTTGCCCTGAGGCCATTAGATAAACATCCAACACCCTACCCAAATTGGCGGCTTCACCCATTATGGCCATGCCCATCAGAATAATGTCATCAACAAATTGCAAGTGAGACTACACCAATAGTTCACCCCCCCATCACCAGCCTTGAATATGCCCATCCTCTCTATTCATTCTGATCATCCTCCCCAAGCCTTCAACAAGAAGAAGAAAGAGATACAGAGACAAGGGATCTCCTTGTCGCAGCCACCTAGAGGCACCAAATAACTCCGTATGTTCCCCATTGATAAGCACTGAAAAGGAAACCAAGGAAATGTAGCTCATGACCCATTGGGTCCATTCGTCCACAAAACCAAAAGCTTTGAGAACCTTCTATAGGAATGACCATCTAACCCTATCAAAAGCCTTGGCCATATCCAGCTTAATAAACATTGCCTTATCCTTGGAGCTGGCCATGGAGTGAATGGACTCAACCGCTATGAAAATATCATCAAGAATTTGCCTGTCTTCCACAAAACCACTATGTTCTTCAGAAATCACATCGCTAAGCCTAGTTTTTAACCTTTTTGCAATGATTTTAGATATGATTTTATAAACAACATTACAAAGAGATATAGGGTGAAACTGACTTAGCCTATCAGCTCCTTCGCATTTCAGTATGAGGGAAAGATAAGTTGCATTTAAAGCCTTAAGCATTTGCTTATTCTACTAAGATTCTTGAACAACAGCTAAAAGATCTAATTTGATAATATCCTAGAATTCTTGATAGAATTCAGCCAGGAAGCTGTCAGGACCAACCACTTTTCCCTTTTTCATCTGGGAAATAGTCACCTCAAGCTCCCCAAGTGTGATATCCTTCATTAAATTCTCATTCATTTCATGCATCACTAGGGGTAGAGTGCAGTAGAAAACCTCTGCTTCTTCCAGTAATTCCTCATTCACATCTTCCCTAAAAAGAGTAGAGAAATACTGCACCACCTCCTTTGACATTATAGGAAAGGAATTAAGCCACTCACCTCTTTCATTGACCAGGACCAAGATAGAGTTGCCGTGCCTTCTGGCTTTGGATGATTGAAAGAAAAAAGAAGTATTTATGTCACCTTCTTGGAACCATTCTATTTGAGCTTTCTTCTTCCAAAACACTTCCTCCCATAGCTCACATTCCTCTAGGTCTTTCACAGCCTGAGCTTCATTTTGAAGTAAGATTTCAGTCAATCTTTCCTCCCTAATTGTTCTCGTGATACCATCAAGCTTAGCCTGTGCATCAGCCTTAGCATGAAAAATATTCCCAAAGCTTTGATGATTCCACTATTTAAGGTTATACTTCACAAACTACAGTGATTTAGCAAAAATATACATCACTGTACCATGGACAGGCCTACCCCACCTCCACCAGTTGGCCACACATTTGAACAATGACTGATCTCACAGCCACATGAGTTAGAATCTGAAGGAAGGAGAGTGAGGCTGGTACTTTGAAACACTATTTAGCTTAATAGGCTAGTGATCCAATCCTCTCCAGTCTATAATTTGAGACCCTATAGACCACATACCCCTGACCCAGTAGCCAAAAACCAAAAAATGATCCAGTCTCTCAGCAATGAAATGTTGGCCAGTCCTCTGATTGTTCCAAGTAAACTATCTGTTGTTGGGTCGAATGTCGACTAAATTCAAAACTTCAATTTAATTTCACATAAGCAAAGCAGAGGGGTCAAGCTTTGTCATACCACCACATTTTTTAGTCAAATCTAAAATAATGTTAAAATATCCAGCCATAATCTAAGGTTGGAGGGGAGCCAAGCTGCGGACAAAACTAATGTGGCCCCATAGGGAATTGTTTACCCCACCAGTCAGTAGGGGCATAGACATTGGATAAAAGAATGACTTCCCCCATCTCAAAGCTAGAAGCCATCATAGTCAAGGAAAACTTAGAGGACAACCATCTTATGAGGCCGATTTTGCAAGGATTCCAAAGGCAAACTAATCCTCCTAAAGATCCAATAGCCTCAATGCATTGACAGTCCCCTTGTTTCCACAACTTAGGTGCTAATTTTGACATAGCATCTACTGAAAGCTTAGTCTCTTGCAAAAAAAGGACATTAGGTCTTTGACTTCTAATCAAGTTGTGAACATCATTTTGTCTAGGGCTGCTGTTCAAACCCCTTACATTCCAAGATAATACAATCATTTCAAAGGATTTAAAAAGTGAGCATCCAGAGTCTTCACTGACCCCAACTCCACCAAAGTCTCTCCCATTGGTTTCATCTTTTCCAGGTCTTTTTTCCTGCCAAGCTTGACCGATTTCTCCCCCCCACCCTTCTTAAGGTCTTTTCACAAAAGTCCCAAGTGAGGAGAAGATTTACTACTCTTTGCTGCTCCTAATTCTCTAGATTTCCCTGTTAAAGATAAATTCCCATCTTCTTTAGAGGTAATAGCCGAGGAACTCAAAACATTCGATATCAACATCTGTTGGTCCATATCCATGTGCCCATCCCCAACATCTTGTGATTCAATTAAATCAATTGAAACATTGCTCTCCTGGGCTGGGCCCTCAATCTATTGATCCAAAATCATTAACCCTGGGTTCACCTCCTGTTGGTTAAGGTCATCTAGAATTTCAAATATGTTAAGTGAGTCATCTGCCTGTCTTTCCTTTAAAGACCGTTTGTGACCCTTGCTTCTATATCGCCCTTTAACTGGGATAAAACCATTAGTTTCTAGTGCCTCACCTGGAATCGGGCCCTTCCCTTTGTTAGTTTTAGGTGGATTATGAGCAGGTTGAGCAGGTTGAGATTCAAAGGTTTTAGATTTGGGACACCATCATTGTAAGTTACCATAAGCATGGCAAAGATGACAGTGAAAGGGAAGAGTTTCATAATCCAATTGTTGTACCTAGGAAAAGGGTCTTGCACTCATTTCAACAGCATCAGGTATTGGCTTACTAAAATCAATTTCAACACAAGTGCGGGCATAAGTCATTACCTTTTTCCCAAGGATTGACATTGATGAACCGACTGGCCTTCCCAAGAGGGATGCAAGCAATTACAAGGTATCTTCATGACAACATTCCATCAGAAAGCGAGGCACCCACACCCACACCAAAACATAATTTGGCAATTCCTCTGAAGGTATAAAACTAGCATGCCACAACTTGATAAACAACCCCACTTGATTGTGAAAGTATGGACCTTTAGCAAAGACTCTGCTACAGTCAATCAAGTATGTAAAAGTGACCATAAAATAACTATTGGCTAACATTGTGATATCCATTTCTCCTTCTGGAGCCCATGTCCTCTGAGCCCATGCTTCCAAGAATTGGAACGAATTCTTGAGCCCCAAAAACTTGCAATACAGAGAATGATTTGTATAATATTTGATATCCTCAGCAATCATGTCCATAGGTATGACCAATTTGGGCCTCTCCTTGCATCTTTATAGGCATCCATTGACCTTGGGAAGTCTCATGCTAGTTGGATCTTCAACATCACTTGGACCTAGAAATAGTGGGGGGATAACCATTCCATCACTCCTCAGGCTTTGGGCTGATTGCTGCACTCCCTGAGCTGACTGCTGCACTCCCTGGGCTGACTGCTACACTTCCAACGCTGCCTTGTAGCTGTGACCTACGCTCTCCCCCTTTGCACCCTCCTTCCCCTATGCGCCTTCCTTCTCTCTTTCTGCCATTTTCATCACAGTCCAAGATAACATAGATCAGAGCAACGAGGTCACCATCCGACTAGTTTTTGCACCTAAAGTTACTAGGTGAATTATAATCTATTATGTCTATTTAGAAACCCTATTAAAATCTCATTCATAAACTAATTTAGGCATATGATTTCATGTTTTGGGTTCAAAATTGAATGCACTATTCCACTTTCCAACTAATGGTTGGGGTCGATAGGGACCCACTATATGGATGTGCTCATTTTAAATTCCAAGAATGTTAATAGACTCTTTGAGGAATATGTATGTTATTGATGCATAAAAACTCTTAATCATAGATAATATAGAGGTTGATTTGGTATATCTATGATTTCATTTACTGATGAATGAATGTTTCTTATTTCAAGTTTTTATTTTAGACTTATTGTACTTGATTTATTTTTAGATATAATGGACATGTACTACTGATGTCATTTTGTATGATTATAGGTGTTGTCTTAGTATGAACTAGGTTGGAAAGTGAAACACTTCATTTGAATTTGAACATAAGGTATACAGGTATATGCTTATAGTATAGTATGAATGAGATGCAAATTTGAGACACCTATGATTATTTCTTGATTCTTATGTTCATACCCCATCTTGCTCACATTTTCAATGTCGCATGACATGTATTATCCACAAGTCCCATCTATGTATATAGCTCATAATGATATGTAGTAGGGCTTCATGAACTTTAATGTGCCAATTATTTGATACATTCATATTATAAGGCTGAGTGTGAAAGTCATTAAGAAAATCTATTAATTTAAAGTGGAATAATAATAAGAAAGTGATAATTATAGAGACCCCTTTTCTCCCTACGTAAGACACCGTTCAAATTTCATCATTTTTGTATTTCTTCTCTATATATAGTCACCATGTAACTTTATACAACACCACCATCAAATTTATAAGGACAACTATCCACTTTATTAGAGGTAATGGAAAACTCACATCATTTACATTCTTTGTAATTCTATACACAAAGGCTATATATATATATATTTATTGAAACTCTAAACCCTATATTACTATGGAGGTATTAAGATAGAACTATGTTTTTTCTACATTTGGTTAACTTTTGAAATTTAATTCAATGAAAAACTAGATTGGAAAGTGGTTGGAAAGATATATATTAGTTAAGGATTCTACCAATAAAAAGAAACAAGAGGTGAAGGAAAAGTAAGACTAAGAAAAAATCATGACCTTGTTTAATGGAGCACCTTAACTAGGGTCAATGTCCAGATTGGTAGTCTATGTTGAATGATCCTATTAGTTACACTCAACACTATAGTACAATATTTATAATGCCCTGCATCTTTCTTGTCTATATAATACCCTTTACATTTGTAATGGTCAACTATTGTCCATCTTGCTAAAAATAGTAAAGGAGACAATGAACCATCAGTTTGTATAATGGTATACTATTGTCCATCTTATTGTAGTATGTATAATGCCCTACATATATTTTATTTGTATAATACCCTATACATTATGTGTAACAGTTTAATGTTGTCCATCTTGATACATAAAATAATGGAGATAATGAACCATCAATATGTATAATGGTATACTATTATCCAACTTATTATGGTATTTATAATGCCCTACATATTTCTTGTATGTATAATACCCTTTACATTATGTGTAATGGTCTACTGATGTCCATATTGATACAAAAAGGAAATGAACGAATGAACCATCAATTTATATAATGGTATACTATTTCCCATCTTATTATAGTCTATAAAATTCCTTACATCTCGCTTGTCTAAATACCCTTCACATTCTGTATAATGGTCTACTATTTTCCATTTTACTACAAAAAGTATAGGAACCAATGAAGTTGCATGCCATTATATTAATATGTTTAAGTTTGTTTATTAATGGACAAAAATAAATATAAAAGGAAAATAACCAATGAAGCTATCAAGATGAAACTAAATGAAATTTTGTGTGCAGATTGTGATCCCAACAATCAGATTTTAGGTGACATCCCTTCATAGGACTAGATGTCTATTTATTTTGTTAGTGTCATATACTTACTAAATATCCATGGTTTATATTTTGTGTATCTTCCAAGAATCCCAATTCCACTCCCCCAAGCAATTTTATGGACCAATTTAAAAGCATTGAACAAATTAGTGTAAAGGTGGATGGTGAACTTTGACAATGTAAACTAAGACATTTAAATCCCAGGTTGGATGTATGGGACCAATGGAAAAATGTTAACAAAGAAAGGGAGGATAGCTTGAAGCAAAGAATTGAAGGAATGAATACAATCATATAATCTCTAAAAATTGAGAATAAGGAGATAAATATTTGTATTGAACACATAAGGAAAGAAAAATTATAGGCTAAAATGTGGCTAAAGGATCAAATTGCATCACTGAGAGTATATGAAGTTGTTGCATGTTTTAGGGATATTTCTTTGGAAACAAAGAATTGTAGTAATTAAGACAAAATAAACTTTATGAGGAAGAGATCAAAGTGTGTAAAAACTTTACAATCCATATTATTGCTTTCCCTTCAACAACTTCCACCTCATCCATGCTTCCTAACTCCAAAAATGATAATAATGATAATAATTAGTGTGTTCCTTTTCTGTGGTTCATTTCACAGTAATTGTTAAATTTGTATTTATTATAGTTTGTGAAAATTTCAAAATATGAATATGCATGCCTCACAAGAATGTGAAATTTAAAAAAATTCATAACACCATGTGTGATGAATTGGTTAAATAAATACTTTCAAAGAACAAAAAAATAGTGAAATCAATTGTGTATCTTTAAATGCTTTTATATGTCAAATCAATTGTGAATATTTACATTATTTTATATGTTAATCACTTTTAATGTTTTTACACATGTCCAACATTTAGCTTTACAAGTATTCAATTTTTTAGGACATATAACATCTCATTACAAATAAAAAGACAACCAAACAACTCCAGTTCAATGTATATAGATCATTCTTCATGGAAAGTGCTGCTAGTCTACATATTTTGTAGTTATATCCAATTCATCCTAAAAAGTAACACACTTTGATCTCACTTTATGTTTCAAATGGAATTGGGCATGTTTGTTTGTTAGTGGTGCATTTCTATGGATTTCCATATTCTCCACAAAATACCTTAAATGTTGTAGACTAGTACCGAGACCATATTCTACACATTGGAAAGGTTGTGCATGGGGATGAATCACCTCACCATTATTGATAATTGACCTTGATTGAAACCTATTATAATTATATTCAACAATCTTCTCAAATAAATTAAGACTTTTCTTATCAGTTAGAAGAGTAAGAAGTACATTGTCTAGCAATCTATGGATCCTAATAATTTGTGGATCATTTGGTTCATCCACATCATCAAAAATATTATATTTTACAAGAAAATTGACAAAATTTTGATGGGAAATGTATCAAAAATGTTATTGGCATCATCCTAAACATGTCACAAATAGAAGCTTGTCAATAACCATATGAAAATCCATGAATATCATTTACAAATTCAAAAAAATAAGGATAAATAAAAATCAATACACAAATAATACTTAGATAGAAATTAACATGGGCATCAAAATTGCCTCTTGATGCAAATTCATTACCAAATTTATTTCTCAGTTCATTGATTTTCAACATGTGCTTGCGCACATGGCCTTGGGTTGACCACATGCATTCACACATTACAAAAGATTGATTCACCATTTTAACCTTGTATAAAGTTTTTTCTTTGCTTTGGTTTCTCACCCATGCCACATCAAGGTCAATCTCACTGAAAATCACATCACCATAAAGGATGCTTTGTGATTTCATCCATGAGTTATTCTCTAAGTCTTCAAGCTTGAAGTTCCTGTAAAACCCATGTTACTTGCACATTTGGATAATAATAAACACAACAAACACCAAATTAATCACCAAACAATCCACTCTTTTATGAGATGAAACTCTAATTTCATTTAGAACTATGTGCTTCAAATGAGAGTGATATACTTCTATGGAAACAATTGTCTCTTGACCCACATGGGGCATTATATGTAAACATCTTGTCTACACACTAATACAGTGAAACCATCAATATTTATAATAGTTTATAAATTATTCTTGAATCACATATTGTTTCATTAACACATTCATGTCACAAATATCTACCTCTTCAGTAGGTGACTTGTGCATTATTTCAGCCAGGATTCTAAACATTACCTACTTTGTTTCAACATCATTGACCTTTGAAATCAATTTTTTAAGCCAAGCTCTCCTCACATGCCAAATATAGAGGTATACCCCACATTGAAACACTTTCCATGACCCACAATGATAAAGTAACAAACATATTTTTTTTATAATGACAAAAAGAAATATTTGTAATAGACATGGGCTCAACTTACCTAATATCAATAATTTTAGTAATAGCATTATCCACCATGAAATTATTTGGTTTCTATTCCAACATGTGAAAATACACACTAACCACTAGATTATACATCCATTCTATCAAGTCTGGAATATTATCCATCAATATCAAAATCCAAGCCATATGAATTCAATTATGCATAATATCAAATAAAAGAAGTGTGTAAAATAGAAACTGCATCACAAAACACAAACATAAGTCTTATATAATAACAAGTGCTAAGTTTCAAATTTAGAAATATGTAAGTACCTTCTGTACATTTATCCCATATGTGGAGTCCATTTAAATCATACTATTATGTGTGTACTTTAACATACATTGATGTTACTGAGGAAGATGGAGACCCAAGACAAAGGGCTGCTCCTCTGTTCATATTTTTCAAAATTTTCACACATACTTTTTATGGATTTTTAGTGACAAATGTTTGAACTCTATCTACATCACTAGGCTTGAATTTATATTCTACTTCCTTCATCCTTATTTGAATATTGTCATGTTTAGTCATGAAATCATCCCTCTCTATCTAACCTTCAAATAATGTAAGTTTTTCATGGACCATGTCATGATGCTTTTGTTGAAAAAGCTCAAGAGTCAGGCCCAAAAATAATAACCTCTCCACTGAATTCATCAATGTATAACTAATGAATGGATCTAGAGTAAAATGACTACCCCTAAAGTCATAGATCTCTTGCCTATGAAAACCATGCCCCACTAGTCCATATTGCCCATGTTATTATATGCAATCAAATCCTATTCTTACATCTTCATCAACACATGGATAGAAAAGTGACATTGGCATCCATGATGCAAATTCTTATGGCCAAGCCAGATGCCAATACTAACCTTCACAATATTTGAAATTTCATAATGCACATCATTCTTTAGCCCTATAATCCTCAGGGCCATATGTACACCAATACCTATATAATACATATGTAAAATAAAATTAAAAAATACCAATTCATATTTTAAAAAATGATTACAAGACACAATACCCACACTATGTATTGGAGAGATATATCAATCCTAACTTTTTTCAAGTTAGATGGCACATGATTGAATATATTATCGTTGATACAAAAGGTAGTAAGATACCTTGATCTCTTGTATTGACCATTTAATAAGTCTTGTATACAAACTCTTTGTATCTATATAACAATATATTTATCATTGATCAGATTATACTCCACTTAACTCCACTCCAATTCATTGGATGATAACTCCCTAGGATATGAATTTTGTAGTGTTAGAGATAATAATATATTCCACTTGGATGTCATCTATGAAACAAGTAATATAAAAATAAATTAGACTTATTAATTTCTGCATAAACAAGGTACATTGATAAACAATTGACATTCATAAACAACCAACATTGACAAACAAGGGCTAATGACCTCAACACTTTGACAAGGTTATCCTTAGAGAATGTGATAAAAGAAAAAACTAACAATGTAAATATTTACCATACATTGCATTAATAGATTGCATATAAGGATAAAAATTAAAACTTTCAAATTCTAACTAATACTATAGTATCTCACTCTTTTCATTATCAACAAGAAATTAAACATGAGAAACATCCATTCATATCACCATTTAAGGGAATAGTTATATCACCCTTAGCATGAGTTGAATCATAAAATAAAGATGCCACTTTAAAGACAAACTGTGGTAAGATCATAAAATCATTCCCAAATAATCATATTATCAGGTTCAAGTAGTCAAAAATACAATCAATGGGCTTCTATGATCCTTCTATTATTATCTTGGTAGAGTTATCAACAAAAATGAAGACAATAAGTGTTTTTCAAACTCACATGAAACACTAATACTGAGTACTAAGTAAGAGAAACATAACATTGAGAGAAACATAGTACTAAGTTATCCACCACCTATGCCACTATTTCCATTAACAATAATAAATTAAACATTAGAAACATTTATTCATTTCACAAATTAAAGTGAATAGTTATAACCACCCTTAGCATGAGTTGAGTCATAAAAGATAGATGCAAGTTTAAATAAAGAACATGGTAAGATCCTAAAATCATTACCAAATAAGCATATAATCAGGTTCAAGTAGTCAAAAATACAATCAATGAGTTTTCGTGATCCTTATATTATTAACTTGATTGATTTATCAACAAAAATGAACATAATAAGTGTTTTGTAAGCCTACAAGAAATGGTTATACATGACCATCCTTCACATTAGAAAAATTATCACTGAACAACTGAGGAGAAATTTCACATGCCAATAATTTCATCTTAACTTAACTATGTTATAAATAGATAACTAACATGCAAAGTTTATACACACCAAATACTAGGGAACCATGCATAAAAAAAAAATATTATTTCAATGCCTTGCATGCATTAGCATAATGAGTATAGTGAACATAGAATAGAAATTATAATTTCTAATTACTCTACAAAAATCCATGTCAATTACTAATTGAAACAAAACTCACACTCCTATACCTTTCCACCTATAATAGGGAGTTATAATAGTAAAATCAAGTATAAAATAAATAGGGCATTAGTAAGTGCTATGCTAACTGTGTTGTTGATTGGTTGAAGGAATTAATAATTAGTTAGGGCATAGTTTGTTTTATGTTGACTACTTGAAGTAATTAATGATTATTTAGGGCATAATCATTTATTAAATGTAAAATTTATTGAATAGTTTATGTAAATATGATATGATACATAGAATTCATTAAATGCATAATTCATTCAATGTCAGTTACTACAAATAGAACT
This sequence comes from Torreya grandis, assembly GCA_037957365.1. NCBI lineage: Eukaryota > Viridiplantae > Streptophyta > Pinopsida > Cupressales > Taxaceae > Torreya > Torreya grandis. The sequence continues at coordinate 195,817 of JARHVA010003463.1, read as the reverse complement.
CACATTCCTATATTCTGCCTCTTCTAATAGGGTATTGACTGTATTGTTAACTACCTGAACCCCTGATGGTATGCTTATTTGGGAATGAATATAGGATCTTAACACTATTTTGTGCTTATACATGCATCTATATTATATTATTGAGCTCATGCTGATAGTGGTTATAACTATACTTGACCGTATATACACAACATGTGTCAAATTTCTAAACATTCAAAGTCCTTTATAGTATAAATCTAGATTAAAAAAGTATAGATATAAATTTAATCTATATTAGCATATCCAACAATGATTATACATTCAATTCATATACGTTCACTAAATAATATGTATCATATCCTAATTACATAAACTATTCAATAAACTATGGTTTAAATGAATGCTTATGCCCTAAGGAATCATTAATTCCTTCAAACAGTCAACAATACAATCAATATAAAACAAACCCAAATATATTGTATAATCTAAACCAATATGACCTTTTGAGATGATAAAATGATATCATGCTCAAGGGTTGGGTATTTAATAATGCAGATAATGTAATTCATTGTAGCTAACAACCTATATAGTAAAATGCCTCCCCAAAGATGCTCCTATGGTTTAATTATGGAATTTGGTAAAGAAAAGTGAGCTCCTACACATTTAGAAATGGTAATGGCAAATGAGAACAAGTATACTATTTAAATAGGGGAAAGTTTCGCAAGTAATGAGTTAGCATTCAATGTATATTAGCATTTTATTTTTCAACTAGCATTTGGTTTAACCCCTAACATTTTCCCTAACTGCTATCATTTGTCTTAACCATTATTTTTGCCTTAACATGTTGTTAATGAATATTAGCCTAACTGTGAGCACTAGACTTTGACCTATTTGGTGGGCCTTGTAGACATGTCAGTCATAAATATGAATGCTCCTACTAGTTAAGGCACTTTGACTTGATTGGGAGATGGCCTTAGGAGGGTTACAAGGTGAAAGCCAGTATGTCAGGATCTTAATAAGAACAATTGATTACTGTTGTGCAAGCAACTAAACATGGAATTAATCAGAAGTAATAAGTAACTAGAAACTAGAATCAACAAAGAACATGAGATACAAAAAATAATAAAAATTTGTATTAAACTCTTCCAAAAAGAAATACAATTGAAGAAATCTCTCTTTCTTCCACACCTCTCAGATGTATAGATCTCTTTCCCTCAAGAGTTCTCTCTCACAATTACAAACACAATTCAACTAGTTGAATTGTCTTCTACATCATCACCCAAGCTATGAAGATCTATCCCTATTATAAAGAATTAGGGATCATGAGCTATGCATTATCAACCATTAGATACACCTCCTAATCAAAGGTCCAAATCAGTCCTGCCAAAAATAGAAACGCAGACTTACAACCAATAGTTCAACTTATCATGCAAACAATCCGTTCGTCCCATGAAAATAGAATTCTGGAACGCACAGGTGACCAATGTCGGTCCCTATTTGCCTGCACATAATTGACATCGACTGATCCAAAACTGACGTCGATAGCTCCCAATTGACACTTGACCGACGTCGATCGACCCTGACCGACGTCGGTGATTGTGTAACTCTAGCAACCTTACAATTTGCTCATTGGTGAAGCTTTTAGCTCCACACCTTAACAATCTCCCACTTGGAGATAAATAGCTACACCTGTACCTATACAACAACATCTTTTAGCTTCTTCGTCTTCAAGCTCAATCTTGAAGACCAACAAAAGTTGAATGAAGATTTAACTTCTCCTTTGTTACCAGCTTTGTTAACATATCAGCAGGGTTCTTATCTGTATGGATATTTTCCAGCTTCAAATCACCATCCTCCAATACCTGTCTAATGAAGTGGTACCTAAGATGTATATGTTTGGTTCTTGAATGAAAGGCTAAATTCTTTGCCAAATGAATTGCACTTTGACTATCACTGTATAATCTGCAACTCTCTTTCTCCTTTCCCAACTCTTCCATGAACTGTGTCATTTATATCATTTCTTTGCTAGCCTTTGTGACTACAATGTATTCTGCCTCTGTAGTAGACAAGGCAACAACCTTCTGCAACTTTGAAATCTAGGTAACTGCCATTCCACCAACAGTGAAAACATAACCTGTGGTGCTTCTCCTGCCATCTAAGTCACCTGCCATATCCGCATCTACATATCCATGTAGAGAAGTGTTTGACCCTCCATAGCATAAATGCCTACTGTTGGTCCCTCTCAAATACCTGAGAATCCACTGAACTACTTTCCAGTGTTCCTTTCTTGGATTGGCCATAAACTTACTGACAACTCCCACTGCTTGGGCAATATCAGGGCTAGTACATACCATTACATACATTAAGCTCCCTACTACAGAAGCATATAGAACTCTACTCATGTACTCTACCTCATCATGTGATTTAGGACACTGTTCATTTCTCAACTTGAAGTGTCCAGCCATAGGTGTGCTTACTGGTTTTGCATCCTGCATATTGAACCTCTCCAACACCTTGTTCACATAATCTTATTGAGACAAAAGCAACCTGTGATTTTTTCTGTCTCTCTTAATACTCATGCCAAGGATTTTCTTTGCTGCTCCAAAATCCTTCATGGCAAATGTGTGAGCTAATTTTACCTTAAGCTCAAAAATATCCTACATGTGTGAACCTGCAACCAACATATCATCTACATACAATAATAGGATAATATATCTACCATTATCCAATCTCTTAAAATAAACACAATGATCAGATTGACATCTACTGAAACCATGCTCAGTCATAAACCTGTCAAATCTCAAATACCATTGTCTAGGAGCTTGCTTAAGACCATATAAGCTTTTCTTCAACCTACACACAAGATTCTCCTTACCTTTGACCTCAAAACCCTCCAGCTGATCCATATATATTTCTTCATCCAAATCTCCATGAAGAAACGCTGTCTTAACATCAAGATGCTCAAGATGTAAATCCTCAATAGAAACTAAAGACAATACAGTCTGAATAGAAGTCATTTTTACTACAGGAGAAAAAATTTCACCAAAATCAATACCTGGTTTCTGTGCAAATCCTTTTACTACTAACTTGGCCTTATGTCTCATCTATCCATTCTCACCTTCCTTTAACCTGTAAACCCATTTGTTTTTTAGTGCTCTCTTTCCTGCTGGCAACTCAACCAAATCCCACATTTGGTTCTCTTTCAAGGAATCAATCTCCTCATTCATGCCAAGCTCCCACTATTTTTGGGTTTCTACCTGCATTGCTTCATCAAAACTCTCTGGTTCTCCACCATCAGTGAACAATAAGTAGAATAATGAAGGGGAATATTGAATTGGAGGTTTACTTACCCTTTCTGACCTCCTTATGGGCGTTTGAGACTCATTCATTGCTTGCTATCTGCCCAAATTATCTATTAGTGACCGATCTCGGTCATCTCTAGGCTTGTACCTGACTGACATCGATTCCACTCGACTGACGTCGATTCTTGTTTGACCAATGTCAGTCTCTATATGACTGACGTCGATTACTGTTTGACCTATCTGACTGACGTCGATTCCTTCCTGACCGACATCAGTGTCTATGTTTTTTTGGAAGTGATTTCTCGTGAGCTCATTTTGGATCACAATCTCATCCAAATCTCCATTGCCCTATTCAGAATCCTTCAGCTTCTTGAGCTGATCACTGTACATCACCTTCTCATTGAAAACAACATCACATCTTCTAATAATTTTGTTAGTTCCTAGATTCCACAACCGAAATTTGAAATTTCCAGAGCCATAACCAATAAAAGTGCACCTCATAGATTTAGCATCCAGCTTCTTTCTATTTTCTTTATCAACGTGCACAAAAGCTTCAGAACCAAAAACTTTGAGAAATGAAAGATCTACCTTTTTACCTATCCAAGCCTCTTCTGGAATTCCACCATTCAGAGCAGTAGAGGGTCCTCTGTTAATCAGGTAAATTGTAGTATCTATAGCTTCTACCCAAAATTGTAAGGGCAAACCAGCATGCAACCTCATACTCCATGTACGCTCTAGTATTATTCTGTTAATCCTTTTAGCAATGCCATTTTGCTGAGGTGTCCTTGGAACCATCCTTTCCCTGTGTATCCCATACATAGAACAATAACTTCTGAACTTATTACTATAGTACTCACCACCATTGTCAGATCTAAGGCACTTCAATCTCAAACTTGTTTCATTCTCAACCAAAGCTTTCCAATTCCTAAATATGTCAAAAACATCAGATTTCTTCTTTATGTAATAAACCCATACCTTTCTTGTAGCATCATCAATGAAAGTAACATAATACTGTGATCCTCCAATAGAAGCTACCTAAGCTGGTCCCCACACATCTGTGTGAACAAGCTCCAACTTGTGCTTCCTCCTTGTTGACCCAATCTTGAGAAATCTCTCTCTTCTATTTTCCAAAAATACAATGCTCACAGAATTCTAGATCTATGCTTTTCAAATCTAAAAGCTTACCTTTTAACTTAAGAACTTTCATTCCCTTCTCACTCATGTGGCCGAGCCTACAGTGCCACAACTTTGCATCCACATCTGAAGTAGATAATACAGAAAGAGAATAATTAGTAATACAATTACATAAATAGAGAGTACTTACTCTCTTACCTCTGGCTAATACAAGTGCACCCTTGGTAACCTTCCAAGATTCAGCTATGAGAGTTACTGTGAAACCCTCATCCCCCAACTTTCCTATAGAAATCAAATTTCTCTTCAATTTGGGTACATGCATGACATCTTTCAACACCCATGTTTTGCCATTCTACAATTTCAGCTGCACTTTTCCTTTGCCAACAATTTTACAAGGCTCATCATCCCCTAAATAGACTTTTCCAAAATCTCTCTAGACATAATCATTGAAAAATTCTCTATTTATGGTAGCATGGAAAGAAGCACCAGAATCTACAACCCAAGATTCTAATCTATTATCCAAAGAAAGTGTAAAAACATCTTGTGCAACAATACCTACAACTTTTGCTTCTTCATTACCTTCATGCTGATAGTCTTCTCTAACTTTCAACTAGTAGTCTTTCTTTGCATGCTCTTTCTTTCCACAATTCCAGCAGGTTATCTTTCTTTTTCCATTTTTGGATTTGGATCTATTGCTCATCTTTGACTTAGACCTTGATCTCCCTTGCTTGCGCCTCTCTTTTTACCTTCCCCTGCTTTCAATACTTAAAGCATTACCTAATGTCTTTTTTGTGCTTTTCCTGTGAATTTCTTCATTCAAGATTACACTAACAACATCATCTACTTTCAAGATATTTGTAGTAGATGCAGTATTACTAACTGCCATTACCAAACTATGCCAACTTTCTGGTAAAGAGCATAAAATTAAGAGAGCCATAATTTCATCATCAAACACTATTTTGACTAAATTTAACTGATTTACTATTGCATGGAAATCATTTAGATGAGTAGATACAGATCCACCTTCCTGCATATGCAAATTAAATAATTGCTTCATAAGATATACCTTATTTGAAGCTGAGGGCTTTTCATATAAATTTGCTAAAGTATCCATTAACTCTACCATTGTCTTTGACTGTGACAAGTTGGAAATCACAGAAGATGCCAGACTCAACCTTATGGATCCCAGAGCCTTTCTATCAAGAACATTCCATTCTTCATCTTCCATATCTGTGGGCTTGCTTGAAACTCCACCCAATGGTAAGTATAGATCTTTCTGAAACAGATAATCTTCTATCTACATCCTCCATAATTGATAGTTCTTGCCATTAAACTTCTCCATTATTAGTTTACTTTCTTCTCCCATTGCTTTACTCCCAATCAAACAAAAACCCCTGTGAGTGACCTGTAATCAAAACACACTAAACAGATCTGAACCACCTGTTAGTGAACTTGAGCTCTGATACCACTTGTCAATTGGTATCATTTGGTGAACTAGTAACCTGGCTCTGATACCACTTGTCAAGATCTTAACAAGAACAATTGATTACTGTTGTGCAAGAAACTAAACATGAAATTAATCAGAAGTAATAAGTAACTAGAAACTAGAATCAACAAAGAACATGAGATACAAGAAACAATGAAAACTTGTATTAAACTCTTCCAGAAGGAAATACAATTGAAGAAATCTCTCTTTTTTCCACACCTCTCAAATATACAGATCTCTTTCCCTCAAGAGTTCTCTCTCACAATTACAAACACAATTCAACTACTTGAATTTTCTTTTACATCATCACCCAAGCTATGAAGATCTATCCCTATTATAAAGAATTAGGGATCATGAGCTATGCATTATCAACCATTAGATACACCTCCTAATCAAAGGTCCAAATCAGTCTTGCCAAAAATAGAAATGCGGACTTACAACCAATAGTTCAACTTATCATGCAAACAATCTGTTCGTCCCACAAAAATAGAATTCTAGAACGCACAGGTGATCGATGTCGGTCCCTATTTGCCTGCACATAACCAACATCGGCTGATCTAGAACTGATGCCGACAGCCCCCAGTCGACACCTAACCGACGTCGGTCGAACCTGATAGACGTCGGTGACTGTGTAACTCCAGCAACCTTGCAATTTGCTCATTGGTGAAGCTTTTAGCTCCACACCTTAACACAGTAAGTAGAGCTACAAGGAAGCACTTGAAGTAAAGGATCCATAGCTAGATGAACATGCGTGGGCCATGAGAAGTACAACCATAAGAATTAGAGATTTAAAGGACTGTAGATGATTGCAAATAGGCATATCCAAGATGAGGGATGATGGTGTTGTAATAAATAAATGGATCATAGTTAGTAGGCATGGGAAGAGTGACCAATAAAAGGATACCAAGCAAAAATAAGAGTATCATGGGATCCAATATATCCTTCAACATTAGATTGAATGGTGGTAGTATAGATAATATGTGAGGTGGTTACTAGGAAAAATATGTGGTAGGTAAAACAAAGGGCCATAAGATATAAAAATAGTAAAAAATACCACCAAGTAGAAGATAGATGTATAAGGTAAGTGGGAAGTCTACAATGTCACAAAACATAACAAGTTGTAAAGAGTGCCATTGGGTTGTGAAACATGAAAATTTTTCTCATTCATAGGTAGGAGAATTTTGGACCAAGCATGGAGAGGATACCATGAAGGTGCATGTGGCTAAAACTAGTGCTATCAATGGCCACAAAAATATGTGTAGTAAAATAGAGGAGATGGGTGCATTGCTCAAGAAACATATGACAAGGGACTAGTTCCAAACAAAGAATGAAGATTTTTTTTACAAGGGATACATGGTCTAAAAATGAAGAAGAGGTGGTGGCTCTGCATAGATGAAGTAGAGGTGTTGAAGTAGGCTATATAGTGGATGGAAACACATCATGGTCTATATGATCTAAATGGTTTTATAGTTTGGACTGACATAAAAAAAATCTATCCTGAAAAATTCAAAATAAATACCCCTATAATATTTATAAATAAAGACTCTTCAGGTTTTTTTTACAAACCCTTTAAAAATACCATAAACAATTCTACTTGTTAAGCCAACCTATAATTCTATAATACCATATTGAAGTTTGATCTACCCAAGATCAAATAAAAACTATGACATAGTGCACATGGTGAAATAAGGAGAGAGGAGAGGATGCTATATGAATGAGAAACATATAAACTGAAAAATGATCTATAATACAAAGAATGAGAATATAATATATAACAAAGTTAACACTTTATTCTATTTTCTTATTGGCCATAAGAAAAGGCATATATTTAGCCTATAATAATGGTTAATTTTGGATGGCATTAGTTTCACATCCATAACTTATTATAATCCTAAAATAAATATGTTAAACTAACTATAGGATTTAGTAATAAACCTATGTTAATTTAATTAAGGTACATATGGATTTTTTACCAACACCAATCGATTCCCAAGTGGATCTTTAGATCATGTTAATAATTCTTCCAAAATTAAAAAAACATTAAGTACCTCAAATATTTCAAGATTGATGTTTATTTGGGCATCCATGTCCCACAAATTATTTGTCTTTACATACCATAACATTACATCTATTCTATCTTACCCCTTATTTACACACTCCAACAAGTTGTTTACTAAATTGATAATATTTTGTAAAATATCTTCATTACACAACACACTTTTTAATTTCAAAAGATATATAAAAATAGTCACCCTCCCTCCTATCACATAATGTATATAATTTGTACATATATTTGTGCTCCTGTTATTGCAATATCTCCAATGTTCACAACCTTAGTTTGTATTGACCATAATATTTTAACACCTTTTATATTACAGGGTCAAATATCTATCTTCTTACACATTATTGATTAGGTTCTATGGGGTAATTTTAAGTGGGCAAAGGCCTTGATCCTTGGGTTTATTCTAAGTGACAACCTCTATTAATCCTTGCTCCTTTGGATTGGTATTCAACATATTGACATTATACACTATTGTATCTTTCCTTTTATTTTATAGCACTTAGAAAATATTAAAATTTGTATTTCCCAAATATTATAATATAATAAAAATAGGATTCCCATTGTGGGTTACTTGGGAAATTTTAAATAATGTGATTTATATCCCCACACATGTAACAAATGGGTTGTTTCAGCTATTAATTTCCATATTTGCAACTCCAAAAATGTTTTTGATATCCCACTTATCTATGTGATAAATCCCATCCCTATGATTTGTTAAGATATCACCCATATTTGCTTTTAGGTGACATAGGTGCCCCAATTGATTGATATTATAGTGAAGGTGTTACCCAACCTAGTTATTGCACTAGTTAAGGTTGAGTCCACCCTAGTTGGTATTATGGTGATGGTGTAGCCCACCATGTCTAATGTTATGATGACTAAGTGTCCCAACCTATTTATTATTTTAGTGCTTATGGATACCAATCTCCTTACTATTACATTTATATGTCTTGTGCTACTGTACTTGGTTTTGGTAGCAAATGTTTCTATGTAGTGACTATAAATACATTTTAGGTGTGATGCAGGAACATCACTCCAAATTCATGATTTTTGGTTTATTTATATTTTTTTGAGTCTTATATAGGTATTAAAAGTCTCAATGATCTATTTTTATTCATTTCTAGGTGTTATATTGGTCTAGAATTTGAATTTGGCTTCATTGGCATTTCCTTGCCAAAATGACCAAATCAAAATTTTGAATAGTTTTCTTTAGTTTTGGAGTATTTTACAAAACATTGGTAGATGTTAAAGATGTATTTTGGTTTTTTTATATGTATATATGGTATTAACTTGGTTTTTAATGTTTTTATCACCTTGTATTATTTCATTTGTTATGTTTGATCAATGGTCTAGTTTAAAATGCATTTTTGTTCATTCAAAGACCTACGTTGGAGCAATCTTGAAATAATTAGAGTATATTTAGGAGGATATAATATTTTTAAATATTGAAATGAATCATAATTATAGATGATAATAAGGTTTAAAATCTCCAATAATGAGAGAGAAGATACAATTTAAAGGAAAAGGCAGACATACAAGAATTATTTGCATGTTTATAACACTCATGAATTTCAATGCAAAAGATTAGCTTTTGGAATGTGTTTGTTTGAAAATATAATATATATGAGTGTTATTATAATATTATTATTAAATATATTGATACATTAAGACAAATTTAATCATATTTAGGCATAACAAAGAGAGAAACTTAGTCTTCATATAATTTTGTGTGTCTCCAACAAGTTTAAGGTGAAGAAGACAATCCTTGCATTCTTTTCAAGATTGTTTATATTTTTATAAGGTATTAAACAAAGGTTATTAGTTGAATAATTTTTTTTTAAGATTAAAAAGCACAAGAAATATTCAATATTGATCAAAACCTTCAATTTTGCCCACACAGGGCTGTACATTGCTTTTTGAGAGCCTTATCTAGGTGAGTTTTACAAGTATTTTGAATATTTTTATTAATGAATAATAGTTTTTTATATCCCTAAGTTTTTATTAAAATTTAATAGACACATTAAAATCAAATTAATTACTTTAAACCCCATTTTTTCTTTAAATCCTTCTTTTACTCTTTCTCGGCATGTGTCAAAAACCTAGTAAAGGGTTTTAGCCATTTCATGGTTTGTGTATCTAGATAGTGTTACAAACCCTAAAATTTGGCATGAGAGTTGGGTTTTAGGTCCTAAAGGTAAATAAAATATTATTTTTTACTATTGTCATATATGAAGCATTTAAACCTCAAAACTTAGTTTTAAGGTCTGAGAGAACTAATGGAGGCCTAATTGCCAGGGTGATCAATTGAGTTAGTGCAATTACATTGAGATTTAGTTCAAAAAAAATTGTAGAGAGGAAAAAAAGGATAATAGGTATCCTAAACACATTTCATATTGTTTATAACCTTCATATGTTTCAAAAACTATCATAATTTGTCTATTTGGAGGGATACTAGGAGTAAACCTAATTGAGAGAAAGGTCTAAAAAATAGAGGACTTCTATTAAGAGTTTGAGTTTTAAAATATGTATGTATCAAAAATAGGATAAAGGGTAATTAAAATAATAATTATTTGGTGTTTAAATTCTTTAAAATTATCAAACCATCCAAAAAGGTGTTTTGAGAGGGCTAGTAGCTATAAGCCTAAAGTAAGAAAGTTTACTCAAAGTAATTTTCACTCTCCTTTTGCATCAAGGTGGTATAATATTTTAAATATTATAAATCCATACATGTATTCTTATATTGGGTGGGGGAATTGGAAAAGGTATGATACACATTATGTGGCTGACACACATGATGTTAGAATAAATGATGATTTATAGTAGCATGATTCAAAGAATGGCATAACTTATAATACTTTTTTTGATGTGAGGACATCTGTTATGTTGGTTCCCTTCTTATGTACACTTGATACTCTAAATATAAAGCTTTTAATTCTTTCCTCCTTGTATCTTTTCCATCTTTCATAGTATAAAATTTAACTTAGCATTAGTGTTTGTAATTTAATCATGCTTCTTTATGTGGATCTCAATATTCTTTACTATTAATATAGTTTCCTTAGCTCCATATTTAGTTTTTAATTGAATTTGTACTATTAAAAATCATATATTTATTTTTAGTCCTTTTACAAACCATGTGTCCTTATTTGTATCTTAAAACTTGAAAGTCACTTTATTTATCACATCATATAACATGTGACCATAATTACATACATATTCTCCTAGTTTTTATCATATGTCCTTAAGGTTATGGATGGTCCACCTTTGAATTTTAAATTATATGATCAATTAGATTTTGAACTCATTGAGCATTATCTAGTACAACCATTCTTCAAGATGAATTCCAATGCTTAACTAGTTAGCACTTTGTTTCTCTTAATTTTTGCTCATTTCTTAATTTTGAAAGAAGATAACAAACTAGTAATAAGGGTGTGGTAGAAATACCTAGTTGGTGATGCATCCATAATCTAGACAAAGGTGGAGAAATCCTCTTTGGCTTGGAAATAATAACTTGTAGATAAGAAAGCACTAACAAAGGGGTTGTTAGCAAGATAGTTGGGTGGACTACCTAGCGTGAGCTAAATCCAAGAAGCATAAGCTTGCTAGGAGGTTGTTAATGCACTCTTAATAACAATTAATTTGGAAATGATAAAGTAAGGTATTTGCATAAATAAATGAAATGTAATAAAATAAGAAAGTAGAATTATTGTTATATAAAATGACTAAATATAACAGAAGTGGGTCAATACTTATGCTAAAGTGGGTAAAGTCAGGTTCAAAAAATTAGAAAAGGGGCTATGAACAGGTAAGAACACATAAAGTTAGGTTTGGTTGGAGTTAAGGGGCTAAAAATAACTTTCTATTATTTTCTTTCACAATGACTATCGGTAGTTGGGTGAACCATCAACGGTTGGATTGACCATTGGCAGTTGGGTAACCATCGATGGTTAGGGGTGATTGTTGGTGGTTGTGCTAACCATTGGTGGTTACCTATGGGTTTTGAATATATTTAGAAAAGAGAGTTTTAGGTTGGGCTAGAGGTATGATAATGGTTCTATTAAGAATTTAGAAGTTGGGGAAACAAGGTGCATAGAGATCTAATCAGGTCAGGGGGTTAGAAATCTAATGAAACAAAGAACAAGTAGATTATACCTGTATCTTTTTAGATGGTTAATAGTTGAAGGCTAGGGAAATTTCACCAAAGAAATATAAAGTTTTAATCAAAAGTAAATTTGATAGAGGTTTGAGTCTATTTTTCTATTTTTGAGTTACTGAAGGAAGACAGGATGCTGGAAGACTTGAATACGTATGTGCAAGAAGATTTGTTAGCTTAAAAATGGATCCATTTCACCTCTTACTCCTCTCCTTTTATAGGCAAAGAGAGATGGAGGATGGAAGGTTCCCTAGAGGGTGAGGTTATTGATCAAAATGCATGGAAGTTTGTTAGCACCACATAAGGCAAATATATTAAATTATGCCTTGTTATCTCACATACAATTGGTTGATGTGTTAGAAAGGTGAGGAGACTTGACTGTTAATGGTTAGGCTAACCATCGATGGTTAGGATAATTGTCAATGGTTAAGTTGACTATTAGTTATTGAGTCTCCAAAATAAAAGGGGTAAAAAAGGGTTTAAAAGGTTAGATAAGGGTTAAGTTAGTAGGTAGGTGAGTTAGTTAACTAGGTGGTCAACTAGACTCAAGGTCTGATAGGGGTCCTAAGGTTTTTTGACAACTAGAACTATCATGTACAGTTTTATAGTGTCTATATTTTACCCCTTTTTGTTATGTGAATTTGAATTAACAAGCTGCAAAACAAAAATGGATCACTTAGTTGAAGGTCTATTTGCCTCGAGTATGGGAGAAGGTGTTCCCCCTCAAACTGAGAGTCGATGAGGTGAAACCAAAATTGAGTCAGGGTTTGATAAGTGGTATATTATGAGTCACGAGGTTGGTGATAAAAAGTGTGGTTGGGAATTTGAAACATGAACATGCAGACAAAGTGTGATTAAGTACGATATGCCAAGATCACACATAGATTAAGTTTGCCAATGTTGGTAAAAATAAGGTCAGTTTGAAAAAAAATAAGGGATAGGGTAATTAGTCCATAACGTTGGTCATAACTGATTGGGTTACTCTATAAGTCTCCTAGATGGGGTCATGTTTTTATGGGTATCCAAGGTAGGAAGTGATCCCTTAAAAAACATGGTCTAGTTTTGTATTAGGTGGTAAAAAATTCAAATGGTCGACATGGAAAAAATGGTTGGTACGGTCAAAAAGACCAAGCAAGGTCATCGCAAACATGTGATAGTTCAAATAAAAAATGGACAACATCAAGGTGGACATGTTCTAATGGTTAGGTGGAGAAGGGTAATCTCTAAAATTTCAAGTTTTGTTGTGGTGGAGATTAGGTGATCTCCAAAATTTGGCATTTAGGTATAAATGCCTAAAATGAAAAAGTGTGGGACCCTGACCATTGATGGTCAGGGGGAAACCCTCTAAAGTTGTGGATAAAAAGTGAGAAAATAAAAATCATTATCAATTTTGATAAGTTTGACCTTCAAGATTTATGCTATGGTGATTTGGTTGATTTGTTACCTTGCTATGATATTGTTTAACTGAGTATATGATTAAGGTGTTGTTTGTTGATTGGTTGAGCATGTGTGTTGAGGTGATCAGTGGGGACCGTAATATAGGGTGGATGAGGATGTGTCTGAGCAGTAGGACACAGGCTCCAACCTTGACATTGATCAAAAAATGAGGTAAGTAACGTTTTGAAATTATTAGTTAGTTGATTAGGTCTATTATCTAGTTAAATTTGGTTGCTTTGTGTTTGATTTGACATGGCTTAGGGGTTTGCCCTAGGTTTGCATTTTAATAAAATTAGGAAAATTGAACTAGTGAATTTTGAAATTGGAAGAGTTTATGGGATGAGGGTAAGAGATTGGATAGGATTTAAGTAGTTATTTTTTTAAATTTTATTATTTTTGGTTTATTTTGGAAGAGGTAGGTCAAGGGTTTTATCATTAGTAGTCACACACAATGGTCGACCACCAAAAGAGGAAACACACTTGATCATCAAAAGTTGTAAGGATTATCGATGGTCAAGTATTTAGGTAAGGTGAGGTATAAATAGGAAGAGATAAGAAAATGTTTTGAAATGTTGGAAAGGGGTTAGGGGTAATTAAAATACCTACGTGTAGGTTTAAGATAGGGCATGTTAAAATGATTAATGTTTTGAAAATATTGTTGTGAATAGCTAGGTGTTGGTTTTGATGGATTTAGGTAGGTTGTAAGAAAATTTTATGGGTTTAGAGTTAGGTGTTTTTTGGTAGAAACGTTATCTATTTGGTTTGATATATTTGGGTAGGCTCTAAAATAGGAGGATGTTGGTGGTTAGAGGTTGATAAAAAGGTTGGTGTTAGGTAGGTCTAGGTAGAATGATTGAAAATAATGTGTTCAAGCTAATTTGATTATTTTCTAGGCACAAGACCAAATTTAGATGAGGGATCAGGTTCTTAGGATCTTTACAGAGATCCATGATGGGATGACTATGGATGAGAGGATGCACATGGAGGAGGTTGATCTAGGAGCCATGGTTCATTATCAGAACCTACCACGGGATGCGGCTATGATCATGGTCCTCATTGAGAGATTAGAATCCTACTAGAGGATGTGCATAGGATTACATGGCTGCCCATTCAGGGGGAGATGATTTACCATATTGAGAGTAAGGAGAGAGATTACCATATGAAACTATTATATGGTGAGGATTGCATCCATTCTAGGTGGCATTTTGATAGCTTTAGCTATAGGCCATTGTACCAAAGGGATCTAGAGGATCAATGTTTGATGACTATGATGATGATGGTGGTGTCTTATTTTACATTACTTGATTTGAGTAGTGGATGGTTTCCCTATCTATTGTTGGTAGTATTGGTAGAGATGTTGCTTGGTAGGATAGTGTTTAGGTGGGTTCTTATTTTGTTGTAATAGATTTATAAGGAGCTATGGGAATTCTAAGCTCACTGGTGATATGGTATCGATGTTGGGTTTGTGCTCCATTGTTGGGCATATGAGCACATTAGGGTGTTGAGGCCACTAGGGATGCCATGGGATGGATACACCTAGGTACACTTCATAGTGGGTTTCTTATGATGGAGGGGAGACTATGCATTGATAGGGGCTGGTGGTGGTGCTAGAAACATTTATTGGTTCAAAGATGCCTTGGAGGGTTTGGTTTTATGTGATGTGGTGTGGAAGCCACATGTGGGATGGCCTAGGTTGGCCCACTAAAACTATCACACTCTATCTTTGTAGAGATGGAGGTGGATCTATGGGAGGTGAGATGGTGAGACTGAGCTCATCCCATTTGAAAGAGTTTGTAGGCAATATGGACTTGTGCAGGGGATTATGGCTCCTTCTCAGAGGTATAGGAGAGAGGATGCAGAGTTGTTATTTTTGGAGCCGTAGCCATATGATGTAGTCCTAGATCATAATGAGCTACTAGCTAGAGTAGTGATAGATGATGTTAGTTTTGTTGATGGATATATGGCATGGTATTAGGCCCTATATGCAGTGACCAATTTTGGATGGGATGATAGGGGCCAATAGACCATAAATGTGGATCTAACAGGGGCATAGGTTTAAGATGGTGGTTAGGATAGATAGGCACATGCAGCACTAGCAGTTATATAGGCTTAGATAACAAGGCTATAAGGATAGGTGGCCAATATATAGGGTTAGATTGTCACTTTAGAGAGTCAGGTTGCCACCTTAATAGGAGAGCAAGATCAGGTGAGGATCTCCTTGGGATTGTTGACTCAGGAGAGGGACACCCTAAGACAGAGGGTAGAAGCAGTGGTAGTACTAGTAGGAGGGCCACCAGGCATGATTCCTATGACATGATACTTAGCTACAATTGAGGAGTTGAGATATTATGAGGCTATAGTGTTGGCATAATGTCTAGAGTAACTAAGATGGGGAAAGTATAGGGCTAGCTTAGTAGGTGAACTAACTATGGCTACTCCAAGTTAGTGGGCCTCTTTAGTGAGTGGACATATATGTGTCCCAGGAGGACTGAAACTAGATGGTAGTGTAGGTGGAGTATGGGGGGTTAGTGGTAGTGGTGCCCTAGAAGCATGATATTATATGTTTTGATACATTGTATATACATGATTTTGATACCAGCTTGTATGTTAATGATGCGAGATGTACATGAGAGAGATATTTATACATTTTTACATGTATTATTG
Source organism: Torreya grandis (assembly GCA_037957365.1). Lineage (NCBI taxonomy): Eukaryota > Viridiplantae > Streptophyta > Pinopsida > Cupressales > Taxaceae > Torreya > Torreya grandis. The sequence continues at coordinate 179,603 of JARHVA010003463.1, read as the reverse complement.
ATTTGATGGACATGATGATGTTTATGATGCTTATGATGATATATATGTGATGCATGTTCATGATTTATGGTTTACATGTTTTGATGTTTATGTTTAGGTTATTGTTCATGGTTATGTGGTTTGGATTATGGATATTTATGTTATGGTTCATGGTTTGTGGTTTTGGCACATGGTTATGTTTTATGGTTTATGCTTATGATTTATGAGATGTGGACTCAGTAGCCTAGGCATGTGATGATGTTGAATGATGTTTTATTTGGTTTATGGATATGATGCTTATGGTTATGGTTATGCCTATGTGGTTTTATGATTAATGTTATATGATGAATTGTTGTGATGTTATGGTAAATGGATATGATGATACTATATATGGATAGATAATTTATGATGTGGTTCATGATGTTTTGATCATTATTTATGTTTATTTTTTATGATCATGGAGATGAAATGTGATTATGATTATTGATGTAATGAAAATACATAAAGTAAGTTAAATAACAAACTAAATGTAGGAAAAAAGAAATGAGAGTCATGAGATGCCTATCTACATGAACCAATAATGAAAGATAAGAAAAGAAACATGATGCCTTTTCATTGGTAAAGACAATGAAACCCAAAGATAGATTGGCTCAAGGAATGTAAGCCTTCCAAATTATTCACATTAACATGCATAGGTTGATAAAAAGTGTCTTGATCACATCATGTCAAGTAAGCTCATAATCCCTTGATTTATCGATAGTATAAAGGGGAGGTAGGTAATAGAAGTATAAAGGAAATGGGTGATAGGTATGGTAACCTTATGTGGGTTATTTTTTACCTTCCATAGGTTACCTAAGAACCATAATAGACACATCCATGTCTAATGTTAGGTATAGACTAATCAATGCGAGAAGTCTAATAATGCTATATATGAAATCTGATTATAGCTTTCTTGGGATAACTTTTTATATTTTGATATAGGGTCTAATTATTATTGCTATTTATTTTTGATAGGTTTTTGAAGTTGATCAATGTAGGAAGCTTCAAATGATTGCTTTTGACCCATTTTGTAGACACCTAAATCTAGCCACTAATGACCTCTAATCAGGGTTTTGACCAATTTCCACCTAGAGAGTAGAATTTGGCCTAAAAACACTAAAATGATTTAAATGAGTTGAAATTGATATATTCAAGTGTTGATTCTAGCTAAGGTATCCCTAAGTAGGGTAATGTAATTTTTGGGGCAGCTAACTTTGATCAGATCATTTTGAGTCAAAATGACAATTTTGCACCTAAGTGCTCTGGATTGCTCTTTCCTATCAAATCTCTTGCACATGACATGTGCCTTTGTTATTTGATATTGATAATATCCTAAATGGGATAATAGATCCAATGCATCTAACATCACCTTCCAATTCCAATCCAATCAAATTTTGGACCAATAACAAGACATTCTAATCAATTTGAGTAATTTGTGCACAAAGTGCTTAAACATGCTTAAGAGATAATTAAACCAAATTAGAGCCTAATCAATAATTCTATGGAAACTTGTTGAATAATTTTTTTCGGAAATGAATATTGAATATTTGCATCATCAGGTGACCTCATTTCTTGGGAAGACATCTCTAAGCCATAAACACCATAAATATTAGGATTCATGCCCTTCATGCCTCATCAAACCCTCCATGCCTCTTAATTGCCCCTTTTTATAATGTCATGATGAAGATAATTATAAACTTAATTTCAAAAAATTTAATTAATCCTCAACCACACATCTTCATCTCAAGATGGATGGTTCAAGTTGATTTTGATCAATCTCAAAAATCTATAAATAGAGAGCCCATGAACATCATGTTTAAGCTTAATTTGTGCAAAGTGAAAATTTTAAGTAAAAAAAGTTTTTTTGGAAGTCACGAGTTTGTTCTGACCCAATCACAATATTGTCTTGTAAGTAGTGGGATTGTTATTTGGACTAAGGTTATTATTCTTAACCATTTTGATTTTTAGACTATGTTTTCATGTAGGGTCAACAATACTACTACTGACTCAGTCATAAGATTGTCCTACTATTAGTGCGGTTGCTTAATCGAGTCACATTATTGTCTAACCATTAGAGATTAGCAATAATGTCGTGACTTTATAAGTAGTGGGATTGTAAAAATGAGTCATGATATTGTGACCAAACCACTTGCAGTTAAGTTACAATAACACAACTCTTATAGTCATGATATTGTCATGAAAGTATCAAGATTGCTTTGTGTACTAGCAGGATTGTACTATGTAAAAAAACCCTGAGAGCTCTTTTTTCCAAGTTCATTATTTAAAACTTGAAGTAGCTTCAAGGCTAAAGGACATACTAACATTTTTGTTGTAGGACCAAGCTTGAAATTTGTTGAAAATATGTTTTAGATCATCTTTTGCATGATTTAAAATGGATTAGGAACCTTGTTTTGGTGTTTAACAAAAAATTTAGATGTTATGGTGAATATTTTCAAAGTTTGCAATTAAGACCAAGGGGTCGAAAGAACACCATCACACCTTTCCATTTGGGCTTAAAAATGAACTCACCTTTCCAAGCTTTTTGTATTCACTTAGTTGTTTTAATTAGATTTTGGTTGGCAAAGAGAGGGATGCCACATGTATGCTCTTCCACTTGTCACATTTAAGGAACCATTGGAGTCAAAAGTGCCATTCTTATTTTAAAAATTCTAGTCCAAGGCTTATAAAGAATGTCATCTAAAGCACTCCCCAAAAACTCATCATAAGTTTGGGTGACCTTGAAAATGACCCTAAAGTCTTTCTTTTTATGTCTTTCATTTCATTGCATCTTGGCTTGCGAGGGGGATGTCATTACCTCTCATGAGTTATTTAGGGAAGCTTTGACCCAAGGTTTCATCTCCCAACATTGACTTCACTTACTCCTTCTGAGTTGCACACATGATGTATCTGTATTTGGACATCACACTACACTGAGTGAATAACAAGATGTAGTGGTTGTAAAAAGGACTAGACCTTTTTACAACTAGATAATGCTACAGTTACCTAATTTCTATGCTTGTCTTTTGCATCATTTGACATGAAAGTCATTATGCGATTGATTCCCCTAGAACATTCAGAAACTTGTAGGTCTTAGACAAAACCCCACTTGCCATGGAAGTATTATTGGTGCAAGGTGCGCTTCAAGGTCCATGTGGTAGTACTATCATTTGAGAGAAGGAGCATGTAAAAACCCTAATATATAATACACATTTACTGTTGGATGAACACTTAAAATCATCTCAAAGATGTATATTGATGGATTCCAACAATACCAAGCAACCTTGTCAGTTTAGAGTCTAAGAGAAATTAATTAGTTGAGTTTTGTCGTAGATTAAAGTCTTGTTTGAAGTCAAAACTTGGTGTAAACAAATGATACAAATAAAAACACATGGTCCTCATTTTCCTTTGAACAAAGAGGTGTTATGCTACCCATGTGAAATCATCAGTTTGCCTTATTCAAAAGTTCATCAAAACTTGGGAGTCATATCATCCAATTTGGCACAATTATGCTGGTCAATTGAGTCTAGACCTTTGCCAAAGTTGTTTAAGTCCTTCATTTATAATATAAATTTGAAATTTCACCTTTATAAGTTCATAGGGTTGATGTGTTAAGTGGATTCATCATTTTCACTAAACTTGAGGGAACTTAGGTTCAATTTCCAATTTAGGTTGAATGTTGTTTAAGACTCATGATCGTTACCACCACTTGTTAGACTTAAGTCATTTTGCGCTAAACACTTGCACTTTGAGTCTAAGAACCACAACATTTTGAGTTAAGAAAGATAGTGTTATACTATCAAATTTGTGGGAAACTATTTTTGCCTTAGAGATTTTTTGAAACAAATATTTTGTCACATCTTTTGGGTAGTCTAGCGTTGTTACGCTACTTAAAACATTTTAGCTATTGTTTCATAGACCCTCTTGTATAGATTTTAAATTTGTTCCTACATTTTCAAACTAATTTGAGTATACTTTTTTGAACCTTTGTCTAGCATATTTACATCATTTAATTTTTGTCTAGCTTATTTGTCAAAAGAACCAAGTTTTATACCATTATTTGTGAGAAAAATAAACTATCTCTAAAGTGCCTTTTGTTTCATACCTTATACTTAGTTGGTCAAGTTTATATCCAAAACTCAAATGCCTAGTATTTTTTATAAGTGTTCAAATCTGTTAGATTAAAAATCATATTTATTTCAAATTCTAGCTTTTGACGTATTTTGGCCAAGAGTCCTAACACATGCCTTGTTTGAGCCTTTCTTTTGACACCACATTTGGCCAAAAGACCTAAGAAATTTTTATTTTCTGAGATTAGATTGATTTGAAACACTTCAACGTTAGATTTTGGCATTTTGATTTTTGCTCTAGTTACTTGCTAATATTTATGTGAATAGTGAGGCATTATATACTTAATGCTAGCTTGTTTCTTAACAAATCTTTGCATAAACCTTTTTGATCCTTTTGATGAATCTAGACCAAGTTTGAATATCATCTATTTTAGACATTGTCCTTTTTAGAGTTTGTAGAATTCTCTTCCCTTTCTATCTCCAAGCATTGACTATGAATCCCAACATGTATTCCTACACTCGTAGTGGACTCATGTACAATCTAGGGATTAGTAATGTGGTTTCACAGGAAGAAATGGTGCAAGACCCCTCTATGAATAATATTGCTTATGAGATGGATCCTTATCCCTCTTATAATACTCAATTAGGGGCACAAAGACAAGATCTATTGGCTAACTATTTGGTTAATACACCACCTTATTCAGAACAAGACCAAGAATAAACCACACAATACCTAGATATAATACCCACAACTGACAAAACAATTCTTCAACAACCATACTCTACTAATGCACCTTCCACATATGACCTATTTTTTTTGAGAATCATTTATTGGAGAACAAATATGAGATTTTGGTTAAAGCCATAGAGGTAGGGGCCAAGTTTCTAGCAGACTTCCTTCATGAGAATTTACCAAGCCTAATAAGAATGCCACACAACATAATTTACAATCAACATGATTCTTCTAGAAATCCTTTGGCTCTAGTCCAAACAACATATTCACACCCTAATCTACCTAATATAATAAAAAACATAATGGAAGACCACTTTAATCAAATGCAGACAACATATCAAACCTACCTAAGTTTAGCACACAATTTCAATCAGATGAACATGGTGAACAAACCTCTTATTGACTTAGTTCCTTCAACAAGAGTTTTGATAGAGTTAATTGGTCAAGAGAATCAGAATTTAGATCTATTCATACAAAATACTTAAGTAGACAACTTGCTACATAAGCCCATTATTGAAGAAGTGTCTTCTACTTCTACCCAAAATAATGAGCAAAATATAGTGGACAATGTGCAAGCAACATCCAATCCTAATCAAAGTGGTACTAATGCACAAATAACTAGTCAAAAACATAGGTCTATAGTTAATACCATGAGTGGATCATCATACCAAGGAATAGGATCCTCTATACCCCAACCTTCACCACTTATTTCTCAACCTCAACCGGTTACTTCCTCAAGTGTGTAACCTACGGGATTAGGTAGTCAACCAATAACCAGTGTCACACCTCAACAATAGAGTGAAACAAATCCTATTCCTACTCAACAAGTGATAAGTAGTAATCCACAACATCAAGAAAAATCTGCTGTACCAACATAGATAAGGCTTAATGTATTACCACCTTAGCAAGGGGCAACTAATATTCCAACTCACCAAGTAATGGCAAATATAACTTTTCAATCACAGACTAGTTTACCAATCTAAAACCAAGCGATGACTAGTCAACAATGTGTAAGTATTGGTCAGTGATAGATGTCAAATATTCAACCCGCTTTCACTTCCCCATAGATATTTTTGCAACAAGGAGGCTCCCATGTTTCTCAAATACCTACTAGACAATAATTAGGTCAAAATGTGCCATAGGTTCAGAGACAGGGTCTTGGTCCACAAGTTCCCACTCAACAACAAGGTTCAATTAGTCAGCAACATGTCCCTTTTCAACCAAAATAGGCATAGTATAGTTATATCCCTCCATCCCAACCATAAAATCCTCCAAGTCAAACTTTTATCGCCAACCCAAACTAGAATATTACACAATTAAATCTACAATTCCAAGTACATCTTAATCCACTTATGCATATTCTTGGTCAATTTCCTAACCAAACCAATATGCCCCAACAAGTATATCCATCATACTCTGGTCAAAGTTTCCAACTTATAACCTCCCAACCATCTACCCAAACCAATAGTCTCCCTCAAACCAATGTTCCTTCTAGTTTTCTATCCCATGAATTACAATAGATTAAGGATGCAATTACCACCATTCAGGCTAGGAAATAGACTAAAAAGTTTAAGTTGGATGACATGTGTTCTTATCTATTTAACATGGAGTACTTGTAGATACTATTTCTTTTAGGATATAAGCCACTAAAACTTTACAAATACAAAGGGAAAGGTGACCCTAAGTCTCATTTAATAGAATTTTTTATCGCATGTCAACCGGTGGCATATAATGATGTATACCTTTTGTTGTTGTTTCCAAGGAGCTTTGCTGGACAATCCTTGGAGTGGTTCTCAAAGTTTCCCAAGAAATTCAATAACATATTTTGATGATCTTTCTGATAATTTTGTGCAACACTTTTCCTATAATCTCGAACATGAGATTTTATTGGTTGACTTAACATAAGCAAAGAAAAAAGTTAGTGAGAGTTTTGAAAGTTATCTATAGTGATGGAGAGCTCTTGTAAGTTGATTCACCCAAAATTTACTAGATAAACAATTAGCTATGGTGTTTACTAAAAATTTGCATAGTGAGATAGCTGATCATCTGGAACTACAATGTGCACATACTTTTAAGGAGGTCATCAACAAAGGCTTATTAATTGAGTGAGATATTATTAATTAAGGGATCATCTAGCTTATCCAATTCAAGTGAAAACATCACAAATGGCATAAGCCAATAACTAAGAAAGACCAAATCAATTTAACTACAATAAATTTTTTTTGGGTAATGGAGTCACCAAATCACATCATGTTCAAATGATGCAAACATTATCTGCATCACCTTTTTATCTTACTCCTACCCAATAACCTATCCCACCTATGCCACAAGCACAACAACTAAGACCCATGCAATAAATACAATAACCTTTACCATTGTGAACCCCTCCTCGAAGGAGAACTGTGCCTATGCATTATGTCTTTAGTGACCTAGGAAAGCTTATTGAGTCTGTATTTCAAAAACTTACCATTTCTAATTTAATTATTTGGCATGTACCAAAGCATTATCTATAAGGCATTCCATACCTTGATTAGTACCATGAAAATGAATTCTATGAATATCATAAGATCAATACACATAATCTATGAAGATGTGTGTAGATTAAGCATTTAATTGAGAATATGTTGGAGAATGGGGATATAACATTGGCTAATGGTGCTTCCACCTCCAATCAAACTCTTAAGATTCATTAAAACCCCTTTCCCCAACATAACATATAATAACAATATAACAACCATCAATAACAATAATAACACTGACTAGTGCAACAATAAAATCAATAGTATCAAAATCAAAGGTTGAACCAGCAAAATCAACAACAAAACCCACAACATCAAAATAATAGACAAAACCAAGGTCAAAATGGTCATAACCAACAAACCTACCATGTAGTTGCACATGACTACAACAGGGTTATAGGTCATATTATAGGGGGTAGTGTTAATACCATCTCCATTAATCCTAGACCAAACATTAATCAATATAGACCATTGCTAAATAATAAAACTCATCCACATTACAGGGATAATCCTTCTTTGACTTGGGATAGCACACAGGCAAACCAAAAAATTGGGACTTCTACTTTTGGACCTTACACTGATAATTCACCCTTGCCATGTGACCATATACAAGTTCATCAGCAACTAAGACTTGTCTTATCTGGTCCCACACCATTCTCAACATTTGTTAGTAATTATGGTCCAAAATCTAATCTTGATTATGAAATCACAACTCAGAGGTCAAAGATTACTATCCCAATCCCACAACCATCTGCCACTTTGCCTGTTATCCAACTAACCATTTAGCCTCAGAATAAACCATTCACTATTGACCAAGATAAGAAGTTTGATATTGTGGAATAATTATAGAAGACACCATCACAGATTTATATTTTAGATTTTTTATGAACATAAACAATCCATAAGAACATCTTGAATGAGTTCTTGACCCAATCCACTATTTCTAGTGACATATCCCCTAATAAATTCCAGGTTTTGGTTGGACACCTAGCTCCAGTCCAACAAGTCACATTCAACCAAAGTGATGTCTTCCCTTGCCTACTCCACAATAATCTATTGTACATAAAAGTTTATATAAAGTGGCATAAAGTGAAACATGTCCTTATAGATAATGGATCAGGCCTCAACATAGTGTCTTTAAAGCTCATCAAGCTTTTTGGGTACACACTGGCAGATCTCTAGCTAGAAATGATAATTATCAAATCCTATGATAATTAGGAAAGAGAATCACAAGGCACTATTAGCTTACTAGTTATAATTGGGCCTTTGACCCATGATACATTTTTCCATATGCTTGATCTGGAGTTGTCATATAATATGCTTCTAGGTAGGCCTTAGTTACATGAGATTCATGTAGTCCTGTCAATGCTGTACCAATGTATCAAGTTCTCCCACTTATGGATGGAAGTGAATATTCTAGGAGATTTACACCATATGAACACTACAAACATCTTGAGGCCAAGTTTTAAAGCTAAAATTACCAATATGACATGAATTTGAGTTCCAAAAAAAATAAAAGAAAGGCCATACTTATTGATCTACCACAGGATAAATTCATAGATCCTAATACCTTAGATTCCCTTTCCCACATGCCACCTCCTGAAGCTTCCAATCATTTCACCATTTCAGATAATGGATTGGGGAAGTATGTGACCCATGATACCTTCTATATTTCCAATCTTCCTTAGAATATAAAGACCTTTGGGCAACCTAAAGTCACCCACACATGCATTGGTAATAAAAGAACAAAGATAAGTGACCGATCATATTTCTACCAGCATCTAGCCTAGAACCATATCCTCTTGAAGGGGATGAATCATGGTTGTACAATGACAACCAAGCTAATTGTTATAAAAGTGCAAAGTATCCTATTCCCAATAGGATCATGGAGCATCAAGATTATGAAATAAGAGGCCTTCGACCAAATCAATAAGGAAACATCAAGCCAATTTCCATGACTAAGTAGAAAAGACCATATGGACTTGGATTTAAACCACCTAGGGTTAACCCCACATATCTTATTCAAATTTCATCACCAACTACTAGTGATGATGATGTCAACAATGAAGTAGAGTTTGATCATAGCCTCACCTTTGATGACCTAGCTGAGACTAACCTATTTGATAAAAATGCCATTTGTACCATTACTCTAGTCATTCATCACAACCCATTGCCATTATACTATCCCCAACTGATATATTGGGACCAACAAGAATCTAATTTTTTTATTGATGAGTTTCAAAATGATTAGGCATTCTATGAATTTTTAGGCCTTAGAGACAACATTTTGTTGGGAGATCACAAGTTAGGATTCTCAATTACATTGGATCCTGAAGCCTATTTTAGAGAGCGGGTGAACACCCTTAGCCAAAAACAAATAAATAATACATTGAGGTCCTAAAGTGAAAACCTCTTTGAGGTGATTTTTAACCAGGGAAAAAGTAAAGATAAAGGCCAATCTAGTGGTGAAAACCTATTTTATGTTCCATTAGATGGGGGTATTCATTCTTCTTCAAATTTAGACTAGGAGACCACCAATGATGAACTTGCCTATGGATCCGAGTTTAGTTTTACATAATAACAAGTATTCGATCAAATTATTCAAGAGTTTCCAATTATTTTTGTCACATGGCCAGATCTCCCATTAGGGGACTCATATTCATCATGCCTAGGAGAAGTTTAAGAGCAAGTTATAGCAGAGGACCCTGATATAGTCCAATGGTTCAAGTCTTTGCCTACTATCCTAGAAGATGGTTCGACCCTTCTTGTTGAAGATGCAATAGAGGTAAACATTGGGACTCTATTAGACCCAAAATGGATGAAATGAGGTGCATCCCTCACTGAAGAGGAATGTGAAGTCTTTACAACTATGTTGAGAGAATTTGTAGATATCTTTGCATGGGCTTATTTTGACATGCTAGGTTTAGAACTTGCCTTGGTTTTGCACCACCTTGTGGTTAATCTTGATACCAATTTGGTAAAAAAAAATCTATATAAGATGCATCCTTGCATTGTTATCTTGGTAAAGAAAGAGTTAGAATAAATCTTATAAGTAAGATGTATTCAATCTATTGACTACTCAGAATGGATATATAATGTTGTACATATTAGAAAAAAGCATAAAGGAATCAGAATTTGTACTAATTTTTAAAACATCAATAAAACATGTCCTAAGGATGAATTCCATTACCTAATATTGACATGATCATTGATTCCATGTTAGGTTATGAAATGATTTCACTCATGGAAGACCAACATAAAATAATATTCACCACTCCATGGAGAAGATTTTGTTATTAGGTAATGCCATTTGGTATTAAAAATGATGGAGCTACATATAAAAGGGCCATGACTATCATATTCCATGATATGATGCATGATATTGTTGAATACTATGTCAACAAAATATTAGGAAAATCCAAAACTAGGGCCAATCATCTAGTAGTACTACGCAAGATATTTGAAAGATTGTGAGAGTATAAAGTTAGACTCAACCCAAATAAATGTGTGTTTGATGTAACCTCATACAAATTACTTGGATTCATCATGTCTCATAGAGGTACTAAAGTTAATCCAACTAAATTCTATGCTATAATTGAGATGCCACCACTAACCAATTTGAAGAAACTTTGTAGTTTACAGGATAAGATCTAATCAATCTGATGCTTCATCTCTCAGTTAGCAGATAAGTGTCATCCATTTACACATCTTATGAAAAATTTAGTTGCATTTCATTGGGATGATCACTGCCAAATAGCTTTTCAACAACTCAAGGACTATTTAACTAATCCACCTATTTTATTACCTCTTATGTCAGGAAAGACATTCTTGTTCTACCTATCAGCTATCGACAATGCTCTAAGGGCACTCTTGGCTCAACATGATGACAATGGAAAAAAGTATGTTGTATACTACCTAAGCTGTACCTTGGTCATATATGAACATAACTATGCACCTATTGAAAAAGCTTATCTGGCCATGGTCTTTATAGCTCAAGAATTGCACCATTACATGTTGAATAATAAGACCATGGTCATTTTAAAAGTAGATTTGATCAAGTATCTACTATCTAAAAAAAAATTTACAAGTGAGATTGGCCAAATGGATCATGCTTCTTAGTGAGTTTGACATAGAGTATGTCAATCATAATGAAATCAAGGGATAAGTTTTTGCAGATCAACTTGCTAAAGCACCTCTTGTAGACATAAAGCCACTCACATTTCATTTTCCTGATGAATATAAAATAATCATCATTGACACACCTCTTGAGGTGTAGCATTATAAACTATATTTTGATGATTCATTTACTACACATAGATGGGGGGAAAGCCTCTTATTTATTACACCATAGGGGGATATAATCCCTAAATCATTTAGAATCAACTTTCCTTATACAAACAACATGGACTAGTATGAAGCACTTATTATAGGACTTTGATAGATAGTGCATTGGAACATATCTCACCTCTAAGTTTATGGTGATTCTTAGTTAATAACTAATCAGGTCACAAATCATTTTTGGATCAAAGATGACAAGCTAGTTCTATATAAAGCCATGGTCAACACTCTTAAGCAATAAATTGCCAACATTTAGTTTGAGCACATACTAAGGGCTAGTAATAGAACTGTAGATGCCATGACTACTATTGGTTCTCTGATTCAACAAATAGATAAAGGTAGAAAGTATCAGTTCCTCATGGAGAATTTGTTAACATAAACTCATGAACCTTTAACCATTGTAATGATTTGTGATATTGTTGGTCCTAATTCTATCTGGTACTCAGACCTTTACAGCTACCTTCATGACCAAGTTATACCACCTAACCTATCTTGAAAACAAACTAAATCCTTTATTCATCATTCCACTCATTATACTCTACTTGGATCCACCCTTTACCACCATAGTTTTGATGGAACTCTGCTTCATTATTTAACTTCAGTAAAGTCTACACTAGCATTAAGAGAATTTCATGAAAGAGTATGTGGATCTCATTCTAGCAGGGTAGTCCTATCCAAAAAGCTCTTGTGTACTAGTTATTATTGGCCCACGATGGATGTAGATGTAGCTACATATGTAAAGAAGTGTGACAAATGTCAATGGCATACTAATTCGATTCATGCCCCAACCCAAACTCTAAAACTGATGTTGAGACCATGACCATTTGCTACATGGGGACTTGAACTCATTAGGAAGATCAACCCCACTTCATCTGATGGCCATAAACATATCCTTATCGACATTGAGTATTTCACTAAGTGAGTTGAAGCTCTACCCCTCACTTACGTGACTGGGAAGCAAATTTCTAAATTTATGTTCAACCATCTCATTTGCCGTTATGGTATCCCATTTAATATTATATCTTATAATGGAGGATCATTTAAGATCAAGGATGTAGACCAGCTATGTACTAAATATAACATCACACAACACTTTTCTATAACATATTACCATCAAGGTAATGGCCAGGCTGAAGAATCAAATAAAACCATTATCAATATTCTCAAAAATATTGTCAATGATGTCGGTCATGATTGACACCTACAGATATTCCCCACCCTTTGGTCATACCATACCAATCATCATAATCCCATAGGAGCCACTCCATACTCACTTGTTTATGGTACTAAAGCCATCCTTCCCATTGAGGTCAAGTTACCTTGACTATGCATATCTTTTAAGTATGTCCTAGATGATCATGACTATTGAGTAGATCACCTGTAGGAGCTAGACCTGCATGATGAAAGACACACAGCTACGCTCAACAATATTTAGGCATAGCAAAATTGACTCAAAGGCCACTATAATTGACATGTTAAGTATAAAATATTTGAACTTGGTGATCTTGTTCTTAAAAAAAACTAAAATAATACCATGGTTGAGAAGAAGCATAAAGGTAAATTTAAACCAAACTAGATAGGGCCTTTCATCATTACTATAGATTATAGATCAAGAGCATACATGATTACCACACTAGATGGAGATGAACTTCTTAAGCTGATGAGTATTATTCACCTCAAGTGGTACTATGCTTGAGTGCTAAGGTGTATTTTTTGTAAGGACCATTTCATGTTATGCCATTTTATCACTATTCTTGTTTATAAAAATGTCATTCTTATCTATCTTCTTAGCCATATCTGATTTACATTTATAATTTATCAACCAAACATGTTCTAAAGCCTAGCCCATTTGACCTTGGTTTTTGCCATTCATTATGCATTTTCAGCACTAAGGGATCTGATCAATTTCATTAGTTGTTTTAAGTACTTCAGACAAAGATCGTATTTCAGAGTAGTGTGATAGATGTTTTGGTAGTTGCATCCTTCATTTGTTATTCCTTTTTTATCATTGATCTTGCTACTAATTATAACCACCTTTGGGTAAATTAGTACCATTAATCTATGCCATTATGTTCTAGTTATAACTGCCTATGGGAAAACTAGGACCAACATTTGTTTATTGAGCCTTGACATACCAACTTGCCACTTCCTTTTTACCATACTGTGCCTTTTTACCAACTATGCTTGGTATGTTTGAATTGATTGCTACACTAGTCAAATTCCTTCATTGTAAGGGTAGAACTACAATGACTTGAGGTCCTACCCTAGGACTATGTAGGTAGTGCTCGATACTTGTTGAGGTTAGCTTAGTCACCCCCTTGCCATGCTCTCACCATTTTATGAACAACCTAAATTTGAATGCTCTCACCATTTTGCAAGCAACCTAAGTTTGAATGCTCTCACCATTTTGTGAGCTTGAACCATTTAGTGTCTTGTCATTCTTGATCTAGTTGATATACTTGAAAAAATTCCAAAAACATTTGTAAAATCATTAGAAAAAACCAAAAACATTGACCATTTCTTTGCCTTAAGGATTCTGGGAACCCTTACTAAGTTGCAAGCAAACCACTTGTCACTTCATTTCCCCATCCTTTTTGTCCTTTTCTCTCATAAACTTTCCATTTTTCAATATCATTCCTATTCTTATATCGCATCTATTATGTTTGTTTTCATCAGTTATCACATTCTTTTCATTCGTTAGGAGAACTACATTTGGCTTGAAGTTTTTTATTGGATATTACATTCATGGAACTATATAGGTAGCATCCACTTGCCTAGTGCATATAGAGACAAGTCAGTCAACCCCTTATTTTTTCTTCTATTCCCCTATTTTTTCATTTGTTAAGTTGTCACCTATTTTCTAGGGGCAATGTTTGTATGGTTTCTATTGCATTGTTTGTTTCTATTTTGTTTGTTTGTCTGCCTCTTTGTTTTCTTTTAGCACTATTACCTTGATTCAATTTATGTGTGTTTATTGGGTGATTACGTACCCACACTTATACTTAAATCTATCCATATTCATATGCTTACATTATCATCATGGTTTCTATCATTGGTGCATTATTATCTATTAAGTATTGGTTTACGGGAGTCAGTCCTTATGCATATTTTGGCCAAGTCCTCATGATGTTGTGCCATGATTCCTACTAACACGTGCTAAAATAAACCTCAGCTTCAAGAAGTATATTTGGTATTGGTGGCATTAACATCTCTTTGGCACTGACATCTTGATCAATCCCAATCATATCCCAAATAGAGTAATTAACCACAAAAAAATTTCAACCTTTATTAGTTTGGATGAGCATATCCATACTAGTAGGTTGTTCCAATTCATCATTACTCTCTATGTTAGTTATCACCATCCTTAGCTAAGTTTACCATGTTTTCCATAATCAAGGTCCAATGATTATAACCGCTTATTAACAAATCATTTACATCATCCCACCTGCATTTCTCAATGATTATAACTACCTTTGGGTAATTCATTATGTTCTCACCATTTTAATTTTTCTACCCATACAAGGGCACGTTGTTGTCTTGTTTGCCTATCCTAATTGGGATAGCTCCATCTTCTTAATGATTATAATCACCTTTGGTTAAATCATTGTGGTATCATACCATGTTGCCAATATCAGGGTACAATTCTTATAACCACCTTTAGAAAAACTATTGTACACCATCCCACTTGTATTCTTAGTGATTTTGACTACTTTTTATAAAAACATTATGTTTTCACCCCACCATATTTCCTTTCTTTGGTCCCATTATTTTGCTTTTTATCCAGGGACCTTTTATCAACCTCCTTGTGCCAACCGTTCCCTTGAGGGGGTAAACCATCATATAGTTAATTTATTATCATTGTAGTTGTAGGCATACAAGGCCTTTTCATTCTTTGAAAATATGTTGTTGTGCTTATAGCTTGCAATGCATTCCAAAATAGGGGCAAACTATAGACACCTAAATCTAGCCATCAATGACCTCTAATCAAGATTTTAACCAATTTCCACCTAAAGTGCACAATTTGGCCTAAAAACATTAAAATGCATTAAATGAGTTGAAATTGATATATTCAAGTGCTGATTTTGGCTAGGGTATCCCTAAATTGGGTAATGAAATTTATGAGCCATCTAACTTTGATCAGATCATTCTGAGTCAAAATGCCAATTTTGCACCTAGGTGCTTTGGATTGCTCTTTCCTATCAAATCTCTTATGCAAGACATGTTTATTTGTTATTTTCTATTGATAATATTCTAAATGGAATAATGGATCCAACACATCTAACATCACCTTCCAATTCCAATCCAGTCAAATTTTAGATGAATAACAAGGCATTTTGATCAATTTGAGTAATTTATGCACAAAGTGCTTAAACATGCTTAAGAGCTAATTCAACCAAGTTAGAGCCTAATCAAGAATTCCATGGAAACTTTTTGAATAATTTGTTTTGGAAATGAATATTAAATATCTACATCAGCAGGTGACCTTATTTCTTGGGAAGACATCCCTAGGCCATAAATGCCATAAATATCAAGATTCATGCCCTCCATGCATCATCAATACCCTCCATGCCTCTTAATTTCCCATTTTTATAATGTCATAATGAGGATAATTATAAAATTAATTTCAAAAAATTGAATTAATCCTCAACCACACATCTTCATCTTAGGATGGATGGTTTAGATTGATTCTAATCAATCTCAAAAATCTATAAATAAAGAGGCCATGAACGTCATTTTTAAGCTTAATTTGTGCAAAGTTATAATGCAGGATTGGTTCTAAAAGCTTCATGAAAACTAGTTTTACCATGGCAAATTGATTCCAAGCCAAGCTAAGCCAAATCCAAATGTGCCAAGGAGAGATGGAGGTAGCCAAGTTTCCATTGATGAGGGCTTCATGAGCACAAACCAAACAAGCCAATTGAAGAATACTTTTGGAGCATCAAGGAAGGTAAGGAATGTGTGTTTTATTGCATTTTAGTTATGCTTTATTCATTTTTATTTCTTCACCAAGCTCACCCTAGTAACTAAGTATGAAGATGCTAGTTTAGTGTGTTTTTTGTCAAATTTTTTTGTTCATTTTGTCACTAACACAACACTAATCTCCTCTTCTTAGTTAAATTCATAGTTCACACATTTGACTTAGTCATCTTTCAAGAGCGTGGTCTAAGTTTGGATTTATTTATTTTGATAGCTATCCTTCAAGGGAATAGTCTACAATGTTAAAAATAGGTGACCCAAAGTATATTTTGGTATCCCAAATTATTTTTGATGCTAGGTTTAGACATGGACAAGTCTATTTTATGCGTAGAGGTTTATCGATATGAGGGTAAAAATTTTAGCACAAAGAAGTTAATGGTAGGTAAGAGGAATGGTATGAAGAATATTGATCATATCATTCCATCTGATTAGAGACAAAAAGTATCCATGAGAACCATGGCATGGGTAGAGCCATGGTACCTATATTTGGGATTAGGCTATAACTATGATGGTTAATCACATGGTTATATGTTGTAATTAGTTGTCCTCAAAGGGAGAGAGATAGGTAGGTTAAGGTGAAAATAGTGTAAATCAAGGGATGAGCTTAAGTTAGAAAAAAAGATGAGTTTAATCCTTCTTTAACAAAAAAAATGACACATATGTGAAACATTGAGAGGTTCAAGTTTTGGTTTGCTTTAAGAGAGGATAAATGGTAAGATCCTAATCCATACTTATGGGTTATGATGTAGGGTCCAAGCCAATTGAAAGCAAATTTGCCTCTTTTTATTTTTTCCATGTTGGTAACATATTGGTTTTCCTTTAAGATGAGGTCTCTAATATTAAATTCTCATTATTTTAGGTGTTTGTTATAGGCACATTTGATTCATTCTTAGTAAACACTAATATGGTTAAGCATTGCTAAGTGATGTTCATCAAGTAGCTCAAGTTGTGATAGTAATCATTGATGATATTCAATCTTAGAAATGATCTACAAAGATATATGAAGAGAGGGAATCTAGACTTTGAGAGGCAAGACTGATTCTACTCTGAAGACTAGAGAAAAAGGGGTAGAACCTATCGAGGTTCAAATGTTAGTGAGATAGGCCCATAAAGTGAAAGGAATGTATAAGTTCCAATCTTGACCTGAAGAACTAATGACTTTGGCCAAATTTTTTGTTAAGGATTTTATTACAGACTTCTACGTATCCATTTTCTTTTGGATGGTAAGGTGAAGAGAAGCTTAACTTAATGCCAAATACGTCGTATAGACCTTAGACTTGCTTGTTATTGAAAGATTTATTGTTATCAATGATTATCTAATGGGGAAAACCAAAATGATAGATGATGTGATGGTTGATAAAGTTTAAAATGTTTTTGGCTTTGGTAGAGATGAGAGGAATGGCTTCTACCCACTTGATGAAATATTCAGTGGTGGTAATGATGGATTAGTGGCATTGTGATGAATGTGGATTGATTTCCCCAATGAGATCAAAGCCTCATTATGAGAATGTTCAAAATTATTTGGATACTTGAAGGCCATGGGTAGGTGCATGATGTAAATTAGCATGATATTGACACTTAACACACTTATTTACATAATCATAGTAGTCTTGGTTAAGGGTAAGCTAGTAGTAGCCAAGGTGAAGGATACATTTAGAGATAGCTAAAGCACTAAAGTGTCCCCCACATGTTCCATCATGCATTTTCTTGATGGCATGGGATGCTTCATGACTACAAAGACAACAAAGAAGGAGGTTGTCAAAGCCACATTTGTAAAAGATTCCCCCTAGTATGGTGTAATGAGAGGTACTCTGAATAAAATCTCTTTGGGAATTCTTACAGAGGTTGGGAGGAATAATATCGAGGTTGAGGTAATCAGAAGTTTGTTCATACCAAATGTCTAATGGAGATTAATCTACATTATAAATATTATGAAGGATAGAATGGATATAAGATGGGGTGATAAAATGATGGATTGTAACAAAGAGTTTAGAGTTAGAAGGTTGAGATGGGATTTGGGAAGTAAGAGAAGCCATTGTATTTATGAACTTGTTGGTAGATCATGGAATTGACTAGATAAGGTAATGCATAAATGATTCTAAGAGTACATATACTAAATATTTATACTTTAGTAATAATTTATTTTTACATTGGTAAGATCCATTGACTTGGTTGACCATAAGTTGAGAATTACTAAAGACACTGATTGTCTTGACTCCCAAGGCTAGAGTAGTTTAGAGACCTATATTTAGCCACATTGTTGGTGCACTTAAAGTCAAGTTTGAAGGAAAAGGGAAGAGGTTCACCATTAAAAGGAGTGAGAATAACTCCTACACCCCCACCATATTGGCATTTGGATCCATCAAAGAACATGGTCATTTGGTAGGTGGGGTCCTCTTGAAAAAGGGTCACGATGGACTCATCTGGAAATGCAAAAGGAAGTGATTGGTTGTCAGATAGAGGAGCCTTGGCCAATTTGTTGGCAATGACTTGACCCTTAATTGAATTTTACTAAAGGAACTTAAGATTAAACTTAGCTAGAAACATGAACCACTTAGCCATACGCTAGTTTTGGTATGGTTTAGAGTGCATGTACTTGAGTGGGTTAGTGTTAGTGATGACATAGGTTTTTTGATTAAGAAGGTAGTGGTGAAGCTTGGAAGCCATAAAGACAAGGGTGAGGTAAAGTTTCTCAAGATGGGTATACTGAGTTTTATACTCTATAAGTGTTTGACTTATGTAGTAGACAACTTGCTCTTTATTCTATGGTGATCATTACCCCTAGGGAATGGTTAATGGAAGAAATATAAAGGTATAAGGGTTGATACTCTTTAAGAGGGGTCAAAATAGGTGGAAAAATAAGGTAATCTTTGATTGAATCAAAGGATTGTTGGTAGTCTTTGGTCTACTTAAAGGATGTGTCTTTCTTAAGGAGATGGTGAAAATGTTAACATCTATTTGATAATTGAGAGATGAATTAGTGGATTGATTGGAGCTTCCCCTACAAGATATGAAGTTGCTTAAGGTGGGTCAAAGGTGGAATTTCAAGGATTAATTTGACTTTGGTAGGGTCTACTTCGATTCCTTGAAGGGAGAAAATAAAACCAAGAAGCTTTTTAGAAAGGACCCCAAAAATAAAATTCTTGGGGTTAAGTTGGACATGGAAATGGATAAGGTGTTCCCAGATGATTTTAAGGACATCTAGATGATCCTTGTGATATTTGGATTTTCTAAGGAGATTGTCCACATAGTCCTCTATGATTTTATAGATGAGGTCATAGAAGATGTAGGTCAAGACATGCTGGTAGGTTGTACCAACATTTTCAAACCAAATAGCATGACCCTATAACAAAAGGTTCCCCAAGGGGTGATGAAAGAGGTTTTATGCTGATCTTTGGGAGCAATCAAGATTTGATTATATCCTGAGAAACCATCGATGAGGTATAACATCTCATGGCTGGCTATAAGATCTGTTGGGTGAATATTTTGTCACCAGCTAACTGATGAGAAAAGTAGGTCTCTTCAACCACAGCATAGGGAGATTGGTCAGCCAGATGTGTAGGTTTATCACATCAAAAGTGGAAAAATATCTCCTCTCATCAAGGGGAGGTTCCATTATAACTATGAGGAGCTATATACTATATATATAAGCAGAAAATAACACTCAGGGGTAGGACTACACCATCCATGTCTCTTTTTTTAGAGATGATGTTACAAGACAAAGGAGAAATCTTGGTGATAATACTAAAGGCACTTCTCTTCTTTCAGAAGTGGTCTTGCAGTAGGGTGCAAGAGTTATTTTTGGTGGGTAACCAATAGGTAACAAGGGTGCAGTAACCAACATAATGAGATGTAGCACAAAGTCTCCACCTTAGCTGCCCAAAGAGTGAAATATGAAGGATAATAAGGGAAAAAAGTTGTCCCAAGATCTTTTACATAGAAAGAAACTAAAAACACATTGAAGACAATTGTAACAACACAAAGTCTTTCCACAATTAGCTTCAGGACACCTTCTTGATTACTTTCACTAGTTCTGCTTGTTAAATTAAATAAATAAGAAAGCTCCTAGGAAATAGACATAAGAATAATTTTCTGGAATAACATAACTATAATAGCACAAAGTCTAAAAGTAACTTGCTTCCTCATTCAAATAAAGAAGCATGATTAACAATCTGAGCTCAAAGTCTCAGTAATCACCTTTCAATTTGGGTAGAATTTTGATTCTATAAAGGAATGATCTCTTCGAACCTATTGAACCTGTTGAACCATTTTGGTTCAAGGTTCAATGATTCAATGGTTTAATGGTTCATTCATTTATTATTCGAAGCCTTATTTTATTCTAAGTCTTTTGAAGCCATTGAACTTGTTAGAGCGGTTAAACTTTAAACTTTTGAAGAAGAGCTTAACTATTTAAGCTTGACGACGTTGTTGAACCTTTGATCTCGTTGAGCTATTGAACCTTTTTTGAAGTGGGGTTTAATGGTTCAATGGTTCAATCCTTCTTTTGAAGCTTGCCGATGAACATTTTTAGTTGAACTAAGGCATTGAACTAATCTTGAATATGCCTAAGTGTTGGGAACTTGTTCCTTTGTGAGAATTCGCCTGATGAAGCCATTGAACTTGTTGAACCTGCTAGTCCCTTAACTGAAAAAAGCTTAAATAATGAAGAATTTGAATAGTAAAAATAATTTTTTGAGAAGGGAAGAGATAATTTCTACCTGCAAGACCAAAATAGTTCATATGTTGTCCCTATCAAAGTTGTTGCCAGAATTTGGATAATGCGAGTGCAATGGAGACGTGATCACACAAGTTGAAGCAAGTGCACACCACATAGATGCTAAAGCAATTTTAAAATAACACAAGAAGATAAATTTCACAAGACAAAATGGAAAAAATCAAAATCTGATTAGCATGAGATGGCCAAGGTGAGGAATACAAATAGGAGAGTACGTAAGTAACTCCTCCACAAAAGGTGGACAAGGCACCCCAAGAATATAATGTAACTCCTCCATGAAAGGTGGTGACAAGGTGCTAAGAATAGAGAAGTAACTCCCATCAAGGGAGTTACTTATGACATTCTTATGACACCTATGACACATCTATGACACACACCTCCACATAAGCTAGCCTATCCCACAAATGTAGGAAAACTCCATGTATGCACAAGAAATGCAATTTCCCTAATTAATAAATAAGGAAAAATAAAAACCTACACTAATACCCCCCATAAGCATAGCTTAGGTGGGTAGTGTGGAAATATAAAATGGGTCTTGATAACTAGGCCTGATGAGGTACCCATGTACAAATGCAATCTCCCATAAGATAGAGAAAAGAATAAAACCTGTAAGAAAAAAACTCCCCCCAAAAAAGAGACATAAAAGAAAAGAAGAGGCTAAAAGGCCCCCCGAAAAGATGATGCTACTGCAGATGTGGACCACACCCCAAGAAGAGCTCGTAGATGAATGAACTTGCTCTCAGTGAAAGGTTTGGTGAAGATGTCTACAACTTGCTTTGAAGATTGAAAAAATATCAAGTCAATGACCTGACTATGAATAAACTCTTGAATAAAATGCATGTGAATCTCTATGTGCTTGGTCTTCTGGTGCTGAACTAGATTCTTGCAAATCTGAATGGTACTCTGGTTGTCACAATAAATGATGGTGGGCTGCTTGATAAGAATGCCAAACTTAGAAAGAATCCCTTGAAGCCAAATAGCCTCAGTAGCTACATTAACATCTCCCATGCACTCTACCTTTGTGGATGATATAGCAATAACATTCTGCTTCTTGCTAGACCAACTGATAAGACCTGAACCTAGAGAGAAACTGTAACCAGAAGTGGACTTGTGAGTCTGTAAATCACCAGCCCAGTTTGAATTTGTATATCCAACCAAGTCAACCTCTATGCCAAATCTGTAATGAATCCTATATCTATGTGAACCCCGTATGTAATGCAAGATCCTCTTAGCTGCTTTCCAATGCAACTCATGAGGTTCGTGCAAGAATCTAGAGACAAGTCCCACTGTATATGATATGTCAGGCCTAGTGTGAGTCAAGTAGATGAGACTACCAATAAGCTGGCGATACTGAGTGGCATCAACCAATGGTGAAGAACAATCAGCCTTAAGCTTGACTCTTAATAGAAAGGGAGTCAGAGATGGCTTATAATCAGCCATGTGAAACTAAGCCAATAATTCAAGAGCATACTTAGGTTATGCAAGAGAAATCCCTAAATCTGACTATGAGATCTTGATGCCAAGGAAGTAGTGCAACAAACCCAAGTCTGTCATGTCAAATCTATCCTAAAGATATGCCTTCACCACTGCAATAGCCGATGAAGAACTCTCGGTGATCAAAAGATCATCAACATATAGAACCAAAATCAAGAGCGAATCATCCTGTCATAAGAAGTAGACATTGGGATCAAAATGACACCTAGTGAAACCCGCTATGAGAAGAAAGGAATCTATCTTGACATACCAAGCTCAAAGGGCCTGTTTGAGGCCATAGATAGATTTTCTAAGTCTGCATACTAAGGAAGAATCTTGAATAAATCCTGGCAGCTATTCCATGTAGATCTCCTCCTCTAGATCTCCATGAAGAAAGGCACTCTTTACATCCATCTGATGCACATCCCAACCATGTGTTGTGGCAATATCCAAGGTGAGTCAGATAGAAGTCATCTTTGCAATGGGTGCAAAGGTCTCTGAGTAGTCAATGCCTGCCACCTGTGAGAAACCCTTGGCAACCAATCACGCTTGATACTTATCAACTGACCCATTTGCTGCAAACTTGGTATGATATATCCACCTACATCAAACCATCTTTCTTCCCTTAGGAAGTGAAGTCAAATCCCAAGTGTGATTTTTGATTAAGGAAGAATATTCTTCCTCCATAGCACTATCCCACTCAGGTACCCCTGATGCCTCTCAAAAAGTCTATGGATCTGAAACTATAGCGAAGAAGGCATGTGGATCTCTCTGAAAATCCCCCCTAGTATGTCTGTCATCTATGGGATCTCCTACCCAAGTGCCATCACTCTCAAGTGTCTGTCTGGCATAAAGTGGCCCAGAAGTGGGTGAGTTAGGTGCTAACTCCTCATCCTCTGACTAAATAGAGGTGGATGACCCTGCATCACCATCCTCGCTGTCTGAACTCGAAGAAGAAGATGTCTCTGGCTCAAGAACTTGCTGTGGCTGATCTGAATTTGATGAGAAATCATCATGAAGAAGTAGATCTGATGAGGGAGAAGAAGTGTCAAGTGTTGAGTCCCTAGGACTCTCCTGACTCTTGATGAACAACTCATGAGTGACTGGATCTAGAAGGCGATATCCCTTAATACCATCTGGATATCCTACAAAGATGTAAGGCTTAGACTGACATTCTATAGCTTTGCATTTCTTCTTCAGAATGCGGGCCATAGCTGGGGATCTAAAAACTCTAAGGTGATCAACATCAGGTTTCCTTTTATGCCAAGCTTTAAAGGGTGTTATCTCTTTCAAAGCTTTGTGAGGAACCCTATTTTGAATGTAGCTAGCATAATTGATGGCTTCGACCCAGTACTATGGTGCTAAGGATTTGGAGTGAATCATACAACTACCCATCTCTTTCAAGAACCTATTTTTGCATTTTGCAACCCCATTCTGTGAAGGACTGTAAGTGACTGTGCGCTAAAAATCAATCCCCTATGTGGTGCAAAAATGCTCAAACTTGATGCTGACATACTCCCCTCCATTATTAGTTCAAAGAACCTTGATGGATTTTTCACTTTGTTTCTCAACAAGAGCCTTGAAGTCTAGAAATTTTTTAAATACTTCAGACTTTTGTTTGAGAAAATATATCCAAGTGTACCTAGAGAAATCATCAATGAAAGTGAGGATGAATGTGGCCCTTGTGAAAGATGGTTTGGGAAAGGGTCCCGATACATCACTATGGACTAAATCCAAAGGTTGTGAATCCCTCTAAGCTTTGCCTTTGTCTAATTTTGCTTTGGGATGCTTCCCAAGGGAACACCCTTCACAAAGTCCTTTTGAGAGTTAGACACAAGGCAAGCCAATGACCATGTCATGTTTGCAAAGTTGCTCAAGGTAGTGGTAGTTAAGGTGGCTAAACCACTCATGCCATAATTTACTAACTCCATCTAAATGAATCAGCAATGCTATTAGAGAAGAATCTGATGCAAAATGTGAGGTGTATAACTGGCTTGGTGATCTACCCTACCCACTACCACTGTAGTGTCACTATGTAACTCTCTGATAGCCACTGAATCTAGTGAAAACTCAACTCTCGTACCCCGACCAATGTGAGTGATTTGGTACACTGATAGGAGATTGGTTGAAAGAGAAGAAACACTTAGAACATTGTTGAATGTTCCTCCTTCCATTTCAACTGACCCTCGCCCTGCAATGGAAACTGATGTGTCATCACCCAAACTAATTGAAGTCATGCTACAAGGCTCTAAATATGAAAACTCAACTAGTGAAGAGCCCATGTGGTGAGAAGCACCTGAGTCAATGACCCATGAAGATGTAAAGCTGCTATAGCTACAAGAGCCTTTCCCCTTTCTTTCTCCTTACCCTTGCCTTTTGCCTTAGTATAATCTTGGGTAGATGAATTCTGCTTGATGGACTCAAAAACACCTATGTTGTTCTTCCCTAGAAGATGAGTTAGGTGATCTATTTGTTTCTTCATGCATTTGTGTTCATCATGCCCTATATTTTTACAATAAGCACACTTAACCTTCTCCTTCTTAGGTTTAGCATTGGAAGAGGAAGTCTCAGTGTTGTTTTGGCAGGATTGGTGTTTTCTTTGTTCTTCTCCTGGTCCTTGTTCTTTTTCTTCTTCTCCTTTGTTGAAGTCTTATCCTTACCATTTCTAGCTATCAAAGCTTGGGGTTGAGTAGACTTCACTGTGCCAATTTGATTTAGCTTATCTTTCTCCCTAGTCAAGTCGGCAATGAATGAATCTAAAGAAGGCATTTTCCATGTAGTGGCAAGGGCACTTTTTGTGGCATGGAAAGTGGAGACAAAGAGTGAATAGCTTGGACCTAACTTTAGGAGAATAGAAAGTATGATTTGATCATCTTTCTTATTTATCCCACATTCTTTCAATTTCAATCTAAGGTCCTTAAACTTAGTGAAGAAGTCTTGTAGGGTGTCAAATTTGCTAGGACTTAGACTTATGAGTTCATTTTCGAGCTCATGACCTCTCATCTCATCAAGCTTCCCAAATAACTTTTTTAAGGTGTCCCATATGTCATTAGGAGTCTGAGAGTATTCTAAATGGAAGAGAAGTTTTGGAGACACAGACAAGCTCAGTAATCCATAGGCTTTATCACTATGGTTGTACCACTTGACCTTTTTAGCATCAATGTTGGGTTCTACTTCAGTACCCATGGTTATCCTATACAACCCTTTGCTTCTAAGAATGATTGAAATTTTAACCTTCCATTCATGATAGTTGAAGGGTGTTAGGGGTTTAAGTTGAAAAGAATCCATTTTTAGCTGAATTTAGGTGAAGTTGTGTTGATTGCAAGTTGTGAATTTTTGCAAAAAAGAGAATGAAAATAAATATAACAAGTTGTGGAAAGCTATCACACACCCCCCAAAATATTGAGCCCCCCCCAAATATGAAAGTGCATGCTCAAAAGATGTTGGAATTAGCTGAGAATGCATCTTAGAGCAATCAGTGTAAGACTAAAGCAAATAGGACGTCGGACTCAATCGAAAATGCGTCCCGAGAGACCCAAATTTTTTTGGCCCTTTATAAACTAGTGCATTTTTGACAAATAACAAGCCTACACTATAGAGAATTGAATTAAAAACACTTTTGAAAAAAATGGCACACAAAACTGAGCTACCATTTGCAAGATATTAAAGGCATAACTTTTCCATAAACTAGTGTTTTTGCAAAAAAAAACACTAAAACATTAAAAAAATGCCTGTTATGAGAGAGAAAGTGGTCTTCCAACCACTCATTGGATTTGGCACAAAATGAGAAATCCAAAGGAGGTTTGTGTGAGGGGGAATTGGCCTTCCGCCAACCTATGTCTCACCCTTCCTCTTCGTAGGTCGAAGATACAAGTTAAAATTCAAACCCCCAAAATTACCAAACTGTCTAAAAACCTTAATACTCAATCAAATTGACTGATTTTTGTTTTTTACAAGTCAATTTTCACTAAAATTTTTTAGTTAAGGATAGGATGGATAGAATGGCAAAGTGTTTAAAGGTCCACATGGGACGCTAAGTAGGAAGGGGTGCCAAAGAACAGAACACAGTCCAGATTTGCAGAAAAGACAAAATGGAAGTAACAGACCTGTGCTAGACCGTACGACCTATCTGAGGTGTGGCAGAAGACTTCACCAAAAAAGAGGCGTAGAAGCTAATTTCTAAACAGCAAACCAAACAACAGGTGGCATCCAAAAAAGGCGCAGTTTTAAATTTTTTTTGCAAAAAAACAAAAAAATAGACTTGATCTGTATGGCTAGCTTGGCTGGTAGGAAAGGATGCCGTACAGCTGAAGGCTTGGCTAGAACTATTGTTAGAGGGAATAGACCAGAAGCTAGGCATAGAAGTTCAGGATAACAACAGAAGTTTGGTGCCTAGCTCCTTGCTCTCTGCTCAACAATGGCGCCTGAGTGCATCAACTTGCATATTTATCTACAAACAACTTGTTTGCTAGTGGTATTCTACCAAGACACCCAAATGCAAGGATCCCAAGGAAACTAACTAGAAATGATATAGATAGATTTTTTTTATTTTAGACCAAATCTAGAATAAAAAAAGAAAGAGAACTCCACTCCTCTTGATTTCAAAATAAGCTAAAAGCATAATCACACACAAGATTACCGGGTTAGCTCTGATACCATATCAAAGTTGTTGCCAAAATTTGGATAATGCAAGTGCAATGGAGACATGATCACACAAGTTGAAGCAAATTCACACCACATAGATGTTAAAGCAATTTAAAAATAACACAAGAAGATAAATTGCACAAGACAAAATGGAGAAAATCAAAATCTGATTAGCATGAGATTGCCAAAGTGAGGAATACAAATAGGAGAGTATGTAAGTAACTCCTCCACAAAATGTGGATAAGGCACCTTAAGAATAGAATGTAACTCCTCCATGAAAGGTGGTGATAAGGTGCTAAGAATAGAGAAGTAACTCCCATCAAGGGAGTTACTTATGACATTCTTATGACACCTATGACACATCTATGATACACACCTCCACATAAGCTAGCCTATCCCACAAGTGTAAGAAAACTCCATGTATGCACAAGAAATACAATTTTCATAATTAATAAATAGGGAAAAATAAAAACCTACACTAATAGTCCCAAAAATGAGTGACAGATTTTGGAAACAATAGCTAGTTCTAGTTGGGCAACTTCCTTTAGTTAAAAACTTGGAACAGCTGAGGGGAATAGAAACTAGAATCTCTAGTGCCTTTAAGTATGCCATTGGGCTATGAAGTCATGCTACCCAAAAGAAAGGTGCCAAAAAATGAAAATGATCAACATAAAATAGAACTAAAGACTATATAAATATACAAATGTACAACCAGACTTATCTAATACTTCAAGAATTGAAGTGCTTCAGATGCTGCCTATTGTGAGGCAAAGGAAAGGGTGTGCCATCTTGATACTTCAATAGGAAACTATTTTCACCATTGAGATGATGGATAGTAAATGGGCCTCTCCATAATGAATAGAATTTTCCATGCATTTCATTTGGTTCTCTTCTCTTGTCCCACAACAGGACTTGATCTCCAATCTAGAAATCATAATTTTTTGCTTTCTAGTCGAAGAGCTTCTTCACCAAACTTTGATGCGCAATAATCTGGTCCACCACCATAGTTTGTTGCTCATCCAGCTCAATTAAGCACATGATCCTCTTATCGATGGATCTTTCATATGTTTGATCTTCAGCTACCTTAGCGAATTCCAATGTTGGCAATTCTAGGGTGATTGGTATCTCAGTATTGAGACCATAAAAAAGTTGGAAAGGTGACATACCAATTGCCCTCTTGGGTGTAATTCTATCTACCCATAAATCATCAACCAATGATTTATGCCATGTTCGTTGGTTGTCATTTACTAGATTTTTGATGATAGTCACCAAGTTCTTGTTGCTTGATTCAGCTTGGCCATTCCCTTGTGAAAAATAATCAGAAGAGTGGGAGAGGGTAATCCCATAGTAAAAATAGAACTGAGTAATCTCCTGGGAAGAGAAAAAGCTATGTTGTCTGTGACAATCTTTGTTGGGACCCCAAACATGGAAATGATGTTCTCTTTGAGAAAATTGCACACTACTTCTGAAGTGGCCTGCTTAGTTGGAATAACTTCCACTGACTTGGTGAAGTAATCTGTGGCTGTGAGGACATAATCATGTCCAACACTTGAAGATGGGTTTACAACTCTAATGAAATCCATTCTCCATTATTGAAATGGCTCTTCTATCACCATTAGATTAAGAGGTAGAGTAGCTAATTTGGGTCTTCCAATGAACTATTGGCATAGCTCACATCTTCGTACCCATTTGTATGCATCTTGAAATAGAGTAGGTCAGTAATACTTGGCTTGTAGAATATTATGGGAAGTCACATGAGCAGAAAAATGTCCTCCACAGGCCAGATTGTGGAAGGACTTCAAAAGTTGGTTCTATTGCTCTTTATCCACATAGCGAAAGAACACTCCATCAAGGCTCCTCTTATATAGGCCATTATCCCACAAGACAAAATTAGTAGCTTTCAATTTAACAGTCCTCTTTTCTTTACGAGACAGGTGAGTAGGACACTCACCATAAGTAAGGAAATGAACAATACTTGAATACCACTCATTCATGGTGGAGACAAAAAAGATTGTTGGTGTGTCTTCAATTTATTCTTCTCTATGCTCTATTTCTTCTAGTCTATTGTCAACAATCAATTGGCATAGGCCCCTTCCCCGCACTAGCTTCATTGGTTTGATGACTAGATAAAACTCTTAGATTTTAGAAATCTAGATGCCTCTTTTCATTCCAAACTCCTGCTGAGTTAATATGGATTTGACTGTGGTGTCAGGAACTAGGGTAGTAGTGTGTGAATTTGGGATGTAAAAGTAGAAATTCTTTACTACCTTTACCACTACATAAGCATGCTTCTCCATGTTTGAGTACTTTAGCTCATGAGTTTTGAGAGGATAGCTCATAAAAGAAATAAGAGATTCCACACCTTCGTTCTGCTGAACCAGAATTGCTGAAAGTGTGTGCTCAGAAACATAACTATACATTGTGAAATCCTTGGTATAGTCTAGAAAAACTAGGATTGGGGTGTGGGAAATAGCTTCTTGATGTCCCAAAATGCCAATTTGCCTTCTTCAGTCCAGCTGAAGGTGGCCTTTCCCTTCATCATGTTTACAAACTGGCGAGTCTTCTTAGCAAACTTTGAGATGAATCTTCATAAAAAAATCACTTTTTTGAAGAAAGAGTGAACTGCAGTCTTACTCATGGGCAAGGTAAGCTCCTAGATGGATTTGATTCTTTCTGAGTCAATCTTTATGCCTTCTTAAGACACAATGTATTCGAGAAGTTTCCCTTCTGTTACTCCAAAAATAGACTTCTTGGAATTTAAAAAAATGCCATTTTGGTGGCAGCGTTCCAGCACTTATTGCAAATGGCGTACATGGCCAGGGTGATGCTTGGAAAAGATGGTCAAGTCATCAGGTATACCACAATAAACTTAACCATTTTATCTTTGCTAGCAAGGTCCATTGCTCTTTGGAAAGTGGCGCCAGTGTTTATCAGGCCAAATGACATTCTTCGAATGCAAAGATGCCCCAAGGTGTGGTGAAGGCAGTCTTATGCTAGTCTGCTTCACCAACTTCAACTTGATTATATCTTGAGAATCCATCTAGTATTGATAACATCTCTGAACTAGTCACTATCTAAAGGCTCTAATCCATGATGGGTAGAGGATAGTTATCTTTTAAGGATGTCTGATTTAAATTCCTAAAGTCCACACAGAGGTGAATTTTGCCATTCTTCTTCCTCACAGATACTATGTTGGCAATCCATGTGGAATGATGGATTGGGAAAATTATCCTAGCATTCAACATTTTTTATATTTCAAACAAAATAGTATCTGATATCTTCAGATTGTACTACCTAGATTTTTGCTTGTAAGGAACTGAATCACTCTTGAGAGGGATTTCATGGTGAATTTCTTCAGGCTTGAGTGACTTCAGATCATCATATGAGTATGCCAAAACATCTATGTACTGGTGAAGAAGAGTATTGAATTTGAACTTCTCTTCCTGAGTGCAACACTTCTCAATGTTCACCATCTTGGGATTTTCTTTGGTACCCAGATTTATTTGATCAAACTCCTGGGAGGAGGTTGAATCTGTTTGCTACTGTTTGATGAATATGTCATGCTTGTCAAACAGCTTCTCAAGGGAAACTAGGCCTTTTAGGATTTTGTTTCCTTTAAGTTGTAGGAATTCTACACCTACATCTGCACTTTATTCAGGGGCTGGTTCAAGCTTCTGAGGCTCACTGCCTTCAAAATGAAGCTATTCAAAGCTATCTTTTTGCTCTAAAAAGGCAATGATTTGGTTATCACCATTGAATACTTGCCAATGATTGGCATTGTTAGGCACACTTGGTTGAAAGACCAGTTTAATAGTATACCTATCTCCCTTAAAATTAGGGTGAGGAACCAAGAGAGTTGCTAAAATAGCGAATGCATTAGCTCGATCATTGAATTCCTTGGGTATGGCAGAGATGCTAAAAGCATCAAAGCTTTCAATTTGATCCCAGAATAGATTGCTGTAGTGGCATAATCTCTCATTTTTGGTTTGATATAGGTTCCTTACTTGAAAAACCACCAGTTCAACATCTCCTTTGGTATGAAGGAGTTTGATGCCTTTGTCTTGAGCAGCCTTCAATCCAAGCAATAGAGATTCATACTTAGCTGTGTTGTTGGTGTTGCTAAACTGCAACTTGTATGAAGAAGGAAAAATATCTCCTTGAGGAGATATCAACACAATCCTGGCTCCTAAACTGGTAGAGGAGTAGCTACCATTGAATTTCATAATCCATACCTCATCAAACACTAATTTTTTCTTAGATTCTTCTTCATTTAGAGGGGGAAATTCTTCTACACTTGTGTTGCACTCTACCCTATCTTCTGCTATTCCATTTGAACCAATTTTTAGATTGTCACCTTCATGAGCTTCATCAGATTTCTCATGAACTTCTTCCATGGATAAAAATTAATTACCCATGCCTGAAGACTCAAATAAAATTTGACCTTCAGGTGTTGATGTTTGAGTGACCACGTATTTTGCTTCCTTCTCAAGGAGCAATCTCTGCATAACACCTTTGACTAGGATCCTTGCTTCGGATAGGTCCATGCTTAATTTCCCACCAACATCCTTGTATAAATTTTACTCAAGAAGGATGCCATATGATGCTGGAACATCGGCCACCAGAATAGTTATCTTGATTCTCTTGTCTGGGAATGCTGTAAATACAAATTGGGCATCCTTGATTTGTCCCAACAGTGGCACTTGTTTGTTCTCCATGTAGAAACATCTCCCAAATGTCTTGGTTAGTGTGAGACCAAGGTATTCCACCATTTTGATAGGCATGCCATTGTCAGATGCACCAAAATCTATGATGTAATTGTTTAGTTGATGTCTATTTATCAACAGGGAGACATAAAATGGTTCAGTCCTCCCAGGAGCAATAAGAGGAGTAATGACAAGGTTATTTTTGGTGGGTGTGTTCTTGGGGGGATCATGAGTTACCTTTGGAATTAATTGTTCTACAGGGACAACTTGGTTCTTTACACATTGAGCCAAAATTTCTAATCGCTGAGGGTTGGACTGCAGAAATTCAAATTTAGACATTTGAATTTTGGTTTTCTTTATATGGTCAATTATGTCAAATGTCTGAAATAAACTAGGAAGAGAGGATGGGAGTTCATCCTTTTGGTTTTTGGAGGGGAAGGACTGGTCTGTGAATTTGAAGTAAAAGGTGTAGGGATGTTTGATGTACTTACCTTTCTCGCAATCACCGAGTCCTTTGGCTGGAAAGGTAGAGTGGTTCCATGCTTAGTAATTGAAATTACTAGTTTAGGTTGCTCCTCTATTTTTTCTTTATCAGCTTTCTGGGTTGACTGATTCTTGGACTGGGTGAACACAACTTATGGTCCCTTAGTTGCTTTACCTTCACTTCTAGGTTCATCCTGGTAATTCAAGAAACTAATGTTGGAGTCACCAGCTAATTCTTCTTTTCCCTTTATGAAGAGATTAGTGTCATCTTCTGGGTTCAACTCAAGCTGGAAGGAAAAATCTAATTTTGCTTCAAGATATCTGATTGCTGAATTGGTTGGAGGTGCTTCAATGGCAAGGTTTCCCAATGGGGGAGGAAGATGATTTGTTTGCCCTTGATTCCTGGCAGCATGGCCTTGGTATGACTGATTGGGGAATGTCCTCCTTGGTATATCTCTATATGAAGGAGCATATGACATCCCTTACACCATTTGCTTTTTAAGAGCTATCAATTCATTTGCTAGCTTCTACACCATTGGATTAGTGGTGACAGTAGGTGAGTATTCAGAAGATGAAGAGGATTTACCTCTGTTAAGATCTCTCCTTATCTTTCCTACCAAGATAAGGTCATCTTCTAGCTCAGTAGCCAAATCTTGAGCAGTAGCAAGGTCTATGTGGCCATCCCGTCTCAGTAGAAAAATCACTTTAGACAACTGTGATTTGATGAAGAAGCATTTAAGGTTCTCAAGTGTTGGCTAAGCAATTATAGGAATTTGGTTCCTCAGCTTGTCAAACTTGGCAATGAAATCCCTCATAAGTTCATGAGGTTCCTTCTTCATCTATGTGAGATGGGCTAGCAAGGCATGTTTATCTTCTTCAGGCTTGAACCTAGCTTCAAATTTAGCTTTAAGATTGTCCCAGTTAGCCACTGACTGAGCCTATAAATGGTAGAACTAGTCTTCAATAACATATTGTAGTGTTTCCACAAATAGCCTGACAACTACATCTTCAAATTCCACACCTATCACACCATAGGCTATGTTGAAGGCAGTAATATGTTCATCAGGATGAACTCTCTCATCACCAAAGAATTTGGGGGAAAATTTTCCTTGAGCTGTGTGGTAGCTCATGTAGAGGTGGAGTAAGATTGAGTGGGCCAAAAGAGTTACCCTTGGGGCCTTAAACCACCATGATTTGATTATGGAAAAGGGGGATAACAAATCTGGGTGGAGTATGTATAGGCAAAGCCCTGCTAATAGCAAAAAAAGAAGCTCTACCTTGTGTTGGTGACCTAGTATGGGTAGGAGGAACACTCCTAGATCGTTGAACTTGAAGTTGGGAAGGGAACAAATAGAAATTGCCCTACTGCACCAACTCAAAAATAGGGTCAAAAACACCTTGGGCTCTCTAGCTTCTATTATAGCATGGAGTTGCCAGATTACAGAATAAAAATAGGAAAGAACTAGCCCTGCTTTAGCTTAAAGCTTGAGGCTTCAAATTGTGCACTCTTTCCCCAATGGAGTTGCCAAAAAATTGTTGGGTGAATATTTTGTCACCAGCTAATTGATGAGCAAAACAGGTTTCTTCAACCATAGCATAGGGAGATTGGTCAGCTAGATGTGCATGTTTACCACATCAAAAGGGGATAAATCTCTCCTCTCATCAAGGGGAGGTTCCCTTATAACTATGAGGAGCTATATACTATATATATAAGCAAAAAATAACACTCAGGGGTAGGACTACAACATCCATCTCTCTT
This sequence comes from Torreya grandis, assembly GCA_037957365.1. Classification (NCBI taxonomy): domain Eukaryota; kingdom Viridiplantae; phylum Streptophyta; class Pinopsida; order Cupressales; family Taxaceae; genus Torreya; species Torreya grandis. Next base: position 145,154 of record JARHVA010003463.1, on the reverse strand, counting down.
TTTTTAGAGATGATGTTCACAGACAAAGGAGAAATCTTGGTGATAATACTGAAGGCACTTCTCTTCTTTCAAAAGTGGTCTTGCAGCAGGGCATATGAGTTCTTTCTGGTGGGTAACCAACATGTAACAAGGGTGCAGTAACCACCAGAATGAGATGTAACACAAAGTCTCCACTTTAGCTGCCCAAAGAGTGAAATACGAAGGATAATGGGGGCACAAAGTCATCCCAAGATCCTTTACATAAAAAGAAACTAAAAACACAATAAAGATAATTGTAATAGTACAAAGTATTTCCACAATTGGCTTTAAGACACCTTCCTGATTACTTCCACTAGTTTTGCTTGTTAAATTAAATAAACAAGAAAGGTCCTAGGAAACAAACATAAGAACAATTTCCTTGAATAACACAAGCTATAACAACACAAAGTCTGAAAGTAATTTGCTTTCTCATTCAAATAAAGAAGCATGATCAACAATCTGAGCTCAAAGTCTCAGTAATTGCCTTTCAATTTGGGTAGAGTTTTGCTTCTATAATGAAAAGATCTCTTCGAACCTATTGAACCCATTGAACCCGTTGAACCCATTGAACCATTTTGGTTCAAGGTTCAATGGTTCAATGGTTCAACAGTTCAATGGTTCATTCCTTTGTTCTTCGAAGCCTTCTTTTCTTCTAAGTCTTTTGAAGCCATTGAACTTGTTAGAGCGATTGAACTTTGATATTTTGAAGAAGCGCTTAACTGTTTAAGTTTACCGATGTCGTTGAACCTTTGAACCCATTGAACTGTTGAACCTTTTTTGAAGTGGGGTTCAATGGTTCAATGGATCAATGGTTCAATCCTTCCTTTGAAGCTTGCTGATGAATTTTTTTGGTTGAACCGAGGTGTTAAACCAATCTTAAATTTGCCTAAGTGCTGGAACTTGTTCCTTTGTGAGAATTCACTTGTTGAAGCCATTGAAATTATTGAACTTGCTAGTCCCTTAACTAAAAAAAGCTTGAATAATGAAGAATTTGAATGGTTAGAACAATTTTTTGAGAAGGGAAGAGATAATTTTGGCCTGTAGGACCAAAATATTTCATATGTTATCCCAAAAATGAGTGACAGATTTTGGGAACAACAAGATCAACAAGTTGGTGAATGCTAGGCAAAGGAAACTGATCATTTTGGCAAGTGAGGTTGAGTTCATGAAATTTAATACAGAGGTGTATCAGAGTTGTTGCCAGAATTTGGATAATGCGAATGTAATGGAGACGTGATCACATGAGATGAAGTAAGTGCACACCACATAGATGCTAAAGAAATTTGAAATTATACAAGAAGCTAAATTCCACAAGACAAAATGGAGAAAACCAAAATCTAATTAACATGAGATGGCCAAAGTGAGGAATACATATAGGAGAGTATGTAAGTAACTCCTCCACAAAAGGTAGACAAGGCACCCCAAGAATAGACTGTAACTCCTCCATGAAAGGTGGTGACAAGGTGCTAAGAATAGAGAAGTAACTTCCATCAAGGGAGTTACTTATGACATTATTATGACACCTATGACACATCTATGACACACACCTCCACATAAGCTATCCTATCCCACAATTGTAGGAAAACTCCATGTATGCACAAAAATACAATTTCCCTAATTAATAAATAGGGAAAAATAAAAACCTACACTAATAAGGTGAAGTCCCCCTGTGGGTTTAGTAATGGGAATGATGTTAGAAATCCATTGAGGATAATCAATAATTGGGATGAAGTCAATAGATAAAAGGCATTTAAGCTCTTCTTTTACTAGAAAGGTGATGCAAGGAGGTATGCTGTGAGGATTTTATCTAATAAGCTTAGCACTAGGATGGGTGAAAATGTTATGGAGAGTAATGGAAGGGTTAATTCTAGGCATATCATGATAAGATCAAGCAAATGTTATGCTGTGGTCATGAACGAAGGAAGGGTAATCCTATTGCTCTATAAGATTCAAAGATTGTCTAATCTTGACAATGTAGGGGTTATCTTGAGTACCCAAGTTGACATCAGTGGTAGATTCATTCAATATGGTTTGGTTTTTAGGAGGAAGAGATTTATGGATATAAGAGTCCCCTACACTAAGGTAGTTGAGAATGGAATCATCATCCTGACATTGGATGGTGTTGATGGTAGGAGAATCATTTTCTACCATTTCAAGATAGATGAGAGGAAGGGTTTTTGTTTGGCCACCCTTTTGATAGGTCAGGGGGCCCAAAATAATGTTATTGATAAAAAAATGTTAGATGAGATGATATCAAAATTCTTAGACTTTAAGGGAGATGGGGCTAGTGAGGATAGGATAGCCTCATCGATGGTAGTGATGGGTTTAAGTGAGGTGGGTTCTTCTAGTGGGATAAACCCAAGGCTAAATAAATCCTGAGGTTTTTGGGTTTTGATTATGGGTATCTCATGAGGTCAAAAGGCATTTAAGCTCTTCTTTTACTAGAAAGGTGATGCGAGGAGGTATCCTGTGAGGATTTTATCTAATAAGCTTAGCACTAGGATGGGTGAAAATGTTATGGAGAGTAATGGAAGGGTTAATTCTAGGCATATCATGATAAGATCAAGCAAATGTTATGCTGTGGTCATGAACGAAGGAAGGGTAATCCTATTGCTCTATAAGATTCAAAGATTGTCTGATCTTGACAATGTAGGGGTTATCCTGAGTACCCAAGTTGACATCAATGGTAGATTCATTCAATATGGTTTGGTTCTCAGGAGGAAGAGATTTATGGATATAAGAGTCCCCTACACTGAGGTAGTTGAGAATGGAATCATCATCCTGACATTGGATGGTATTGATGGTAGGAGAATCATTTTCTACCATTTCAAGATAGATGAGAGGAAGGGTTTTTGTTTGGCCACCCTTTTGATAGGTCAGGGGGCCCAAACTAATGTTATTGATAAAAAAATGTTAGATGAGATGATATCAAAATTCTTAGACTTTAAGGGAGATGGGGCTAGTGAGGATAGGATATCCTCATCGATGGTAGTGATGGATTTAAGTGAGGTGGGTTCTTCTAGTGGGATAAACCCAAGGCTAAATAAATCCTGAGGTTTTTGGGTTTTGATTATGGGTATCTCATGAGGTCATTATTCATAAAGGATAAGGACAAATCCCTTCCAAGCACACCTGTAAAGATACGCTTTAGCAAAGGTGGGTTTATTCAGATATGAGAAATCAGAGGTAAGTGGTCAGATATGAGGGGTGGTAGAGGAAGTAAGAAGTGGATGATGGAGTCCCCCATATATGAAGTTAGTTTGATTATTGTGTGTCCCAAAAGGGATGATGGTTCCAATGTTAGGGTTATAACTAGGGTCATGGTCAAGGTTCCCATACTCTTGAGGAGTAGGGAAGGCATCCAAAGCCAAAAGGTGGCATTCTCCCAGTGAGAGACATTGGAATGTAGGTTCTAAGGGGTCTTCTATTGGGATTTATGAAGAAGGGATGGATGATATTGTTGAAGCTTCATCAATGATAGGGGTGGAGTTATTGGTAGTTGATGGTGAGGTAGATGGACAAGGAATAAGGACATCATTAGGCCTATACATCATATTACAAGATGTAAAGGGACTAGGGTTAGTTGGTATGGTGATGACATGACCTTCATGCTCAAATTTGATGTAATGATGTAAAGTAGAAGGGACACAACTCATAGCATAGATCCAAGGGAATCTAAGTAAAATGTTATATGGGAACTCACCCTCTACAACATAAAATAGTTCTGAATGGTGTAAGGTCCCAAACGAATGTGGAGAATAATTATTCACAAGGTAGTGGCCATGGTATCATTGAAAGAGAGAAGAACCACTATAGTTTCAACCACAATGTTCTTTGTCAACTCAAGTTGGTCATAGGTATGGGAGGAGATAATGTTGATACTATATCCTCCATCAATCATCACCCTTTTGATATAAGTTTGATTGATATATGTTGTGATGAAAAGGGGAGGATCAGGATCCTCAAGATGCATAGAAGGTATTTTTGAATCCTTAAAGGTGATTAGGGTGGAAATTTGAAGGGCTCCAATAAAGGCTACAAGTGGTTGAGGATATTCAATTTGAACCTCTATAGATTGCATAATATCTATCAATGTTTGATGGTAAGGAGGATAAGTTTTGATTAAATCATATAAGCTCATCTTCACTAGAGTTTGGTGAAATTGTTTCAACATTACATACTAAATGGATTTAGAAGGCTTGGAAGGAGAGGCACCCAATATGGATATTTTGGGTTCTGGTAATGGTGAAGGTGAAGGTGTTTGGGTTTGGTTGGAAGGTTTAGGGGTTGAAGGGTACATCCACAGAATGGACACTTTAGCCTTTCCCTTATCTTTTTGTTGGGCCCTGGATTGGGTAACCATGTGGATAGTGTGGATTAAGCGAGGTGTTGGGCTAGATGGTTGCCTCAATTACTCCTCACTTTATAATGAGAGTGGAGGAGTAGGTAAATGTTGGATGGTTTGAGTTGGTGGTTGGGTTGGTAATGGGATCAAGGGAGGTTCATTTGATAACAGGTCATCCTCATCCCATAAGCTATGGATAAGTGTTCGGAGAGCTTTGTCATTATCTATATAATGTACAAAGGTCTTATGGTCTGAGAAAATCAAATTATCATTGAACCATGATGGTTTAAGACTTGAAGGGTCAAAATATTTGATGGGTGGTAAGGCCAAAGAAGGGGTTTGAAATAACTTTTTTAGAATGGTTGAATAATATTTGGTCAAAGGCATTGACGGTGTTGGGTTTTTGGTTTTTGGAGTGGGAGCCTTCCTAGGAGTAGGATTTACCATATAAATTAGAGGTGGAATGGTTTTTTTGGGTGGTTTCGGTTGGGATTGTTTGGTCAAGGTTGGTTTAGAGGTGGAAAATTTAGAGGTAGAGGGTGAAGGTTTGGTGATAGGTGGGAAGGTAGAGGTAACTAGGTTAGTTAAAAATGATGGGGATTTTATTATTTTGGTGGAGGTAGTGTAGGTAGAGAAAAAGAATAAGGTTTACTAGATGAGGAATATGTAACAGGTATAGTAGAAGGATGGGGTCCTAAAATTGAAGATAAAAAAGAAGGGGGTGGTATGGGTCTAGTCTTAGATGGTTTAGATGGTTCCACCCTTTTGATAGGTTTGATCCAAGTTTTCTTTGGTGGACTTGATGGGGTTAAGTCCAAATTTAAAGATGGGTGAGCTAAGCTAGGGGTAGGAAGTATTCCTATATTCTTGATGGGCTTGGTTAGGGAGGTGTAATGTGATTTATAAATTAGATTAAAGTGGGTTTGAATATTCTCCTATGGTTTTGGAGGAAGAAGTATCTAAGGATGGGGTTGAGGTAATGATGGGTTTGAGGATGGATGTAAGTGAGGTTAAATGTTCTTGTTTGTTTTGGTAAGGTAGCCCAAGATGATGCCAAAAGGTAGCCCTATCTAGATTGGGTTAAGAAGTAAAGTCTAGACTTTAAACCAATCTAGAAAAAGGTTTATAGATGGGTTTGATTCCTTGGTCATTGGTTTCAAATATTAAACCCATAGGTTGAGGTGAGGGAATAGTTTCTTCATTTTTGTCTTGGGTGGAAGGTTTTATGGTTGAGGAAGATGGTATCTCTATGGAAATAATAGGTGAGATGATCTCTTCCTTTAGAGTGGTGTCCAAGGAAGGAGTGGTTGGTTTTATGGTAGCTAAAGAAGGTGTGGTTTGTTCAAATGGAAAAAATGGAGGTGGTTGATTCCTTTATTTGGATGTCCAAAGGAAATAATATTGATTCCACCACTTCCATATGTGGATTAGAGGAAGAATTGGTTGAATTAATGGTTAAATCTTTTGGTATTTATATCAAAAGAGAGGTGGGTAAGTCAATGGTCTCATCGATTGAAAGAGAGGTGGTTTCTTCCTTTATTTGGTTGTCCAAAGGAATAGAAGAAGATTCCACCACCTCAATAAGTGGGGTGGAAGAAGAGGTAGTTGAGGTAATGGTCTCCTCAATAGTAGGTTCACTAATAATGACATTGACCATATGCATCTCACGAGCATGAGATGATTCTAGTTGGTTGTTATCATGGTTGGTAGAAGATACATGGTTAGGAAAAGGTTTTTGAAATATTTCTAATGATTAGTTTGGAGGTGCATTGGGATTATCTAATGTAAGTTCACCCTTGTCAATCATGTTTTGGACAATATTTTTAAAGGTATTGCACCTACTAACATCATATCCAATAACGTGATGGAAGGCACATAGATCATTTTCATTGTACTAACTAGGTGTGGGGTGAGAAGTATTAAACTATTAGGGAGGTTTGATAGGAGGAAGTTGTATGATATTAGATTTAAGTAGTTTATCCAAGACTGAAGCATATGAGTCCTCTATGGGAGTATATTATCTTGGAGTGGTTCAGTTTTGGTTGCGAGTTTTTTGGTTTGATGGGTTGGAAGAATTGGTTTGATTTGGTTAGTTGATAATTGGAGGTGGAGCAGATTTGAGGACAACCATGTTTGAGTTTTCCTTTGTTTTGGTGTTTGGATGGTTGGATGGGTTGGTGGTTTTGGTTGAAGAAGGTCATTGGATTTAAAGCTAGAATTATTATTTCTTAGTTTCAATTTCTCTTCATTAATGGCCCTAATTTCAAGTTTACGAGCCATGGTAAATGCTTCATTGGAGGTTTTGAAAGTCTAAACTTGAAGAGTGGGAGAAATATGTTTGGTAAAACCTCGAGAAAATAGTTAAATTAATTCAAGTTGGGGTAAGGATAAATAAAGTTGGTTAATGAAACCTTTCCATCTAACTACAAAATCAACAATTGATTTATCATCGAATTGCCTAACGGAGTAAAGGCCAGTAATGGAAACCTTTTTAGATATATTGACTAAAAAGTGATCTAAAAATATTTGGGCTAATTGAGAAAAGGTAATATGAAGTGCTTAGTGAGAGCACTTTATCAATCTAAGGCTGGTATAGATAAGGACATGAGGAAGGTACGATAGAGAAGAGCATCATCATATGCAATCAAATAGCAAGAATGGAAAAATTCTCTTAAATGCTATTGGGGGTCCTCCTTAATTTATAACTTGGAAAAGTTAGGTAGTTCCCATTGAGGAGGATAAGGTTGGATAGGAATAGATGGATGAATGGGTTCATTGTAGATTTGATCATAAGATAGAAGTTTATGAACCCCATAAATAGACGATTCAAGATTTGACATTTTATCCATCAACATCTTTACTAAATTTGTTTGAGGTTGGGGAGCCCCATAATTGGATGATAGGTTTGGTTGAGGTTGAGTGGTTTTAATATGTGGATAAGATTTGGGAGGTTGAGAAGATGCCACATATTGGTATGTGGTTATGAAAGGTTGGGATGATGCCCCATATTGGTTTGCAGGCACAAAAGGTTTAGTAGAAGGTGGTATGCATCCTTGTGGATTAGGAACATATTGGTAGGATGCCATGGGTGTTTGTTGAGGGATTGACATGGGTTGGTTTGGAGGTATGGTTGAAGTGGTAGGTTGAGGTTGGGTGGTGACTTCTTGTGCTAATACGTGGGAGGGTAGGATTTATGGAAAGTAATAAATTTTGAAAAGGGGTAGAAATTGGTTGGTTGGGGGTAGTAAGAGGAATGGTGGAGATAGGGGAAAAATATATCCCCTTGGTAGGTGGGTTATAGATAATAAAAGGTAAAGTTCCCCTTACATTGGAGGTGTTGGTTGATGTAGGAGGGGTTTGGTTATAGGTTAGAATGTTGGATTAGGTTTTGGTGGTGGTAGTGGATGGGATATTGGTAGAATAAGAGGCTTGGGTAATCAAAGGTTGAGTGGAGGTAACACTAACCATAAGAGGGGGAGGCATACCATAAGGTGGATCCATGGGAGGGACCGAATTAGTAGAGGTGCAGTGGGATAATGTGTTAAGGTAGTGTTGAAAGGGTGTGGGGTTGTTATCAAGGAATGTGGAAAAATATGCATCACCCTCAACAACTATCTAAGACATGGTATGAGGGGAGAATGAGGAGGAGAACCCTCAACATCTAAAGTATACTCCATGGAGGAGGAAGAGGAAGAAGGTTCTTGGTTGGTTTGACTCCTCAATTGCTATCTAGTAAAGACCATGAAAAGAATGGAAAAGAAATGATGAAAAATCCCTCCTTAAATAAAAACAAGAAAAAGGAAAATAATCTCAAGACAACCCAAACATACACTAAGAGTGTGTTTAAAACATAGGATTAATTTTAGATTGATTTTGGCTTATGCCTTAGAAAGTGTGAAGAAGAAATTTGTCATGTAGACTAGGTACTAAAGAGGAAATCTAAGGTTGGTTTTAGGTGGTGTTTAGGTGCTCAAGAGAGAATCAATATTGAACTTCAGTATGTGGCTTGGTATTGGGGCTTACCCCCTCACTTCACACACCATAGTGATAAGGGTGTCAGGTGCATAGCCAAGATATACTAAATTTTAGAGTTTATACTCAACCAGAGAGCTGACGTGGTTCTCCCCTTGGTAATGACCTCTAATTGGGATTGCCAAGAAAAGGTAAGGTTTACTACTAGGTGATGAAATCTTAGTTGAGCCTTATCTCAACTTTGTTTTGATGTGTTAATTTATTATGTGGTTTAGAAAAGTGTGTGATAATAATATTGAAAATACGATTGATTACTTTACTTTTAAGTTATTAGATGAAATAAAACAAGCAAGAAATCAATGTATGCAAAGTGTTTATTTTAAGCCCAAAAGAAATTTTAGCTTTCATTCAATGAGCATAGAATAAAGGAAGAAAGAAAGGGCACCTAGATGATGCTAGGTCCCATCAGACATGCCAAAATATTTCTCTTAATTTTTGCTCATTTTTTATTTTTGGAAGAAGATAAGAAACTAATAATAAGGGTGTGGTAGAAATACTTGGTTGGTGATACATGCGTAATTTAGATAAAGGTGGAGAAATACTCTTTGGATTGGAAGGAATAACCTACATATAAGAAAGCACTAACAAAGGGGTTGTTAGAAAGATAGTTAGGTGGATTACCTAGTGTGAGCTAGATCCAAGAAGCATAAGATTGCTAGGAGGCTGTCAATCTACTTTTAATAACAATTAAGTTAGAAATGATAAAGTAAAGTACTTACATAAAGTAAATGAAATGCAATACAAGAAGAAAGTAGAATGATTGTTAAATAAAATGACTAAATATAACAAAAGTGGGTCAATACTTGTGCTAAAGTGGGTGAAGTCAGGTTAAAAAAATTAAAAAAGGGGATATGAATAGGTAAGAACACAAAAAGTTAGGTTTGGTTGGAGTTAAGGGGCTAAAAATAACTTGCTATTATTTTCTACCATAGTGACCATCAGTGATTGGGTGAACCATCATGGTTGGGTTGACCATCGATGGTTGGGTAATCATTAGCAGTTAGGTATGACCATTAGCCATTGTGCTAACCATTAGTGGTTACTTGTGGGTTTTGAAGATATTTAAAAAAGAAATTTGTAGGTTGGGTCAGAGGTTTGATAATGGTTCTATTAAGAATTTAGAAGTTGGGGAAATAAGGTATAGATAAGTCTGATCAGGTTAGGGGTTAGAAATCTAATGAAATAAAGAATAAGTGGATTATTATTGTAGCTTTCTAGATGGTTGATAGTGGAAGGCTGGGGAAATTTCACTAGAGTAATGGTACTTCAAAAGAAAATTTGGTAGAGGTTTGGGTCTCTTTTGTTGTTGTTGAGTTACTAAAGGAAGACTAGATGCTGGAAGACTTGAATACCTGTGTGCAAGAAGATTTGATAGCTTGAACATGGATCTATTTCACCTCCTACTCCCCTCATTTTAAAGGCAAAGAGAGATGGAGGATGGAAGGTTCCCTAGAGGGTGAAGTTATTAATCATAATGCTTGAAAGTTTGTTAGCACCACATAAGGAAAATATATTAAATTATGCCTCATTATCTCACACACAGCTGGTTGATGTGTTAGAAAGGTGAATAGACCTGACCGTCAATGGTTAAGCTGACCATCGACAGTCAAGTGTCTGAAGGAAAAGGGGTCAAAAATGGGGTCAAAAAGGCTGGATAAGGGTTAAGTTAGTAGGTTGGTGAGTTAGCTAAATAGGTGGTCAATTAGACTCAAGGTATGATAGGGGTCCTAAGGCATCTTGACAACTAAAACTATCATGTGTAGTTTTTTAGTGTCTACACACTCCTCTAGGCTTGCAACATTTGGATTTTTTGGTTTGGATGTCATTTGATTCCATTTTTCATTTCTCAAGTCAATAAATATTGTTTGGGGTCTATAGACCCATCATATGGTTGTAAATTAAAAAATACACCAATAGGGAGTGATATTATCCATGGAAGATGTATACGTACTCGTGGGTGAGAGTAATGATGTATATGAACTAGTTACAATGTTTAAAGGTATGGTTGGTGCACTTAAAATAATCATTAAATTTGTTTGATATTAAATTTCCAACTTATGTTTCTCTTTATTATTTTTAGTTCTTCCCTAAATAACCTTATACTTACCATGAACTCCCTATATACTTCTTAATTAGTTTTTTAATTTGGTTAGTGATGATTTATGGGGTAAGTTCCTGTGAAGTGAATGAACTAAAGCAAGGGTGTCAATAATAGCCACCCTCGAATATTACATGGACCCTTATTCATATAATGTGTTGTGGAAATGATTCCTTTCCTAATACATACGCATACATTGAAGTTGAACATTCTTGCTAAAATTATTTTAAATTTGTTGTAATTCCTCTATAATACCCACTACATTGGGTTTCCAATATATTTGCCATTCCAATTTTGGGGATGTTTATTCTTCTCAGTTAGTGTCTATAATATCCTTGATTTCATCCAAATCAATCTAAGTTTCATACTTAGTCTCTTCTAATGGAGTTCTACTTGCTCTTGATATTTGTAATATTCCTTGGCTATATATACTAGTAGATAGATTGAGCTTTCCATATTTAACAAGGTTTTGTTTACTCCATTTTTTATACTATAATGATTCCCATGGAATCCCCACAACTTTATTTGTGTCAAGATCTACATTATTCATTTACATAGGTCCTCTTTTCCTTACAAGATTCATTTAATCCTAGTCTCCTAGTTTATCATATCCTTCATTCATCTCCTAATAGTTTACATCCCCATGTCGTAATGTTTGTCCACTCCATATCGGTCAGAATCATCACCATAGACTTTTCCATAACCAACATATTAAATAAAACTAGGGTTATCTTAAAAATAATTCCTCTTATTCCCCTAAAATAAAATCATATGCATTTAAAATGAAATGTATCCTTTCACAACAAACTCAAATATTTACCCATTAAATGTGGTTCTCACTGATGATCAATAACACATGTCCATTTAGTATCTAGATTATCCAACCTTTATTACTCTACTTCATTCCATTCAAATATGTTATGCGAGGTTAAAAATAATAGTGCTTAAACATTGAAAACCATGGCTCTAAATATTCAATTAACTTGCACTAGAAAATCTCCTAAGTATCATTATATACATGGGTCTAAAAAAATTATTCTGCATGATCTCCTATTCTAATAGAGTCTTCTTTAGATAAATCATTTATGTTGTGTTCCAACCATATTTCAATGTATCTTTGACCTAGAAACCATTTTATCATATAGTAGGTCCTGATAACAAAAATATTGTTGGCAACAATGCTTAGAAATCTTCATCAGGACATACTAATGTCGTAATCTATAGGTCTATATAAGACTCACACAGTAGAAAATGATCCATACATGGTAATTTTATGGTTAAAGGTGTTGTAACATGTATTTATTTTATTGAGCTTCTTCAAAGGAATAAATTTAAATCCATAATTTACAAATACAAGAATATTGGCACACAAAAATAAGAACAAATCAAAAACTTAAAAAATTATTTTCACCTTATTAGTTAAATTAAAGTGTTATGGTTAAGGATACATTTATTCATAAGAGAGATTTGCTGAGTAAATTCAATATATTGAAATACCTAAAATAATAACTCAAAATAATGACTAACTATTATTTATATGAGTACTAGATACATATAGAGTCAGCTTAACTCTTTAGATTCTTATCTCTTCATTTCTCTTCTCACTTGGTCTTAGGAAACTGTTCAAACTTTCATCTATCTTTTTGAATTACATAAATGTTTACAAAATATAAAATGTACATATGTCACATATATAATTTATACAAATTATTTGTAAAATTATGTTTACAATTCCATACTACGATTCATATTAAACATATGTTATTATAATGGATTCAAATTTTGAGTAAAATAGAAGGTGGATACATTTATGATTCTTGTGGTTATAGTTAGGCTTGGAGAAATACACTAAATGATTATATGTTTTAGCACTCAAGTTTTACATTTTTGAAAATCCTTGTAATTAGTTAATTTATTTTGTGTTTTGGCTTATCTAAGAATATTTTTAAGTGAGTATGTTTTGAGTGTTTTGGATTATCTAATAATATTTTTGACTCCATTTAACCTATTTTCATATGGCATGTGCATAGATAATGGTTGAATTTTTTAATGAAAATATGGAAGAAAATGATCTCAACACTTTTAGAGAGAATGTATACTACTCATTATCATCAAATAATGATGGGTTTTGTCACAAAAAATATGAAAGGCTTTGGGATTGTTGAGGATAACCATCTAGTACGTTTGGTGTGGACCACCACGTTAGACATTGAACCTCGACTAGTCACATGTTACTTATCTATCACTTTGACCACGGTACATTGGGATTAACTACTTTTTTTTACCTTAACCATTGTTTTTTGCATTAACTATGGGTTTTTGATGTAACCATGATTGTTAAGACATTTTTAGGCCCACAATCACTGTCATAGATAAGAATAAAATAATGTTAATAATTTGGACAAGCCTCATATCATTTTCAAATCTTGTGCCCCTTCACGAGATCTTCAAAACATCACCTTCTTTAGCTCTACTGGATAGTTTCCCTCATCCTATTAATCATCATTACTAGATAGTGATGGACGTCATTTTCATAGCCATTGCTATAATTTTTTTTTTAAATTTATTTGAAGTGGTTTACTCTAAGTAAGCTCTCCTACACCCCATCGTTTAATAAATTAATATGGGAGTGTAGGGTTTTAAAATTTTCTTTCATATAATTTGGATTAACCATTGTCATTTAACTTGACCATTGTCATTTAAAGGTTGTGCCCTTCTTAGTTGTGTGATATTTATAAACCCTAAAACCAATCATTGAACACATAATTCATTCAATGCATAGTCATTCCTAGATATGCTATATATAAAGGAATTCGAACTCTTTAACTATATATTCTAGCTTTATACTCTAAAGAAAATTTGACCCCTGGTCTATTTACTAACCATGTATATACATTAAAATAATGAATCTTTTTGGTTATACTTCAATGCAACTTCTAACAAAACACTCCATTAATTTTATACTTGACTGTACTAGTATAATGACCTATATACTAATGACCTATTCTAATAGTTATTAAGGCCCTGTTGATTTTATACTTGACTGTATTGGTATAATGCCCTATTAGAGTGCATTATCTACTAATGCCCTATTATAGGAGGTAGAGTATAGGAATGCGAGTTCTATTTGAAGTAGTAACTGGCATTCAATGAATTATATGCAACATATTCTAATTACACAATCTATTCAATAAATTATGTGCTGAATGAATTATTATGCCATAATTAATTATTAATTCCTTCAAGAAGTCAACAATACAATAAAAATAAAACAAACTATGCCCTAATTAATCATTAATTCCTTCAAACAACCAACAATACAATGAACATAATAATACTCAGTTGTTTAGTGATAAATATGCTAATGTGAAGGATGTGCATATATAATTATTTCTTGCGGTCTTGAAAAACACTTATTGTGTTCATTTTTATTTATAACTCAATCAAGTTAATATTAGAAGGATCATGGAAACCCATTTATTGTATTGTTGACAGCTTCATCTTGAGGGTATACTTATTTGGGAATGATTTTAGGATCTTACCTTATTTTGTGCTTAAATGTGCATCTATCTTTTATGACTGATCTCATGTTGACGGTGGTTATAACTATTCCCTTAAATGGTGATATGAATGGATAATTATAATGTTTAATTTCTTGTTGCTAATGGAAATAGTGACATAGGTGGTGGATAACTTAGTACCATGTTTCTCTTAATATTATGTTTCTCTTAACTTACTACTTAGTATATGTGTTTTTTGTGATCTTGCAAAATACTTTTTGTGTTCTTTCTTGTTGACAAGTTTATCAAGTTAATAATCGAAGGATCATAGAAACCCATTGACTATATTATTGGTTTCTTGAAAAAATTAATGTTTTGGGGGAAGAGTTAGAGTTTTGTGTGAATAGTGTTTAGCTATGATAAGTAAAATGCATGAGATGTGAGTTGTCTGATGATACACCCTGATGGTTTTCTATCACATATCCTAATTACACAAACTATTCAATATATTATTGTTGAATGAATGATTATGTCTCAACTAATAATTATTTACTTCAAGAAATTAACAATATAGTAAACATAAAGAAAAAATATAACCTAACTAATCATTAATTCCTTCAATCAGTCAACATAATACTCTATTATTTAATGATAATTGTGTCAATGTGAAGGATGTGCATGTATAACTATTTTTTATGGGCTTGAAAAACACTTATTATGTTCATTTTTATTGATAACTCAATCATATTTATAATAGATGGATCATGTAAAACCATTGAATCTATTGTTAACTTCTTGAACTTGATAGTATGCTTACTTGGGAATGATTTTAAGATCTTACCCTATTATATTATTAAACATGCATCTATCTTTTATGACTAAGCTTATGCTAAGGGTGGTTATAACTATTCCCTTAAATGGTGATATGAATGGATGTTTTTAATGTTTAATTTTTTGTTGTTAATGGAAAGAGTGACATAGGTGGTGGATAACTCAAAATTATGTTTCTTTCAATGTTATTTTTCTCTTAACTTAGTACTTAGTATAATTATTTTTTGTGAGCTTACAAAACACTTATTGTGTTCTTTTCTATTGATAACTCTATCAAGTTAATAATTGAAGGATCATGAAAACCCATTAACCATATTATTGATTTATTGAATAAATTAATATAGAGTTGGTTTTTTTGTACATAGTTTTTAGCTATGATAAGTAAGATGCATGGGATGTGAGGTGTTTGATGTTACACCCTATTGGGTTGCTATCACTCAATTTATGTATTTAATTTTGGAATTATAATAAAGATAAGAATTTAAGGAGACAATTCTTCTGAACCCTAGTATTAGTTGACATTTTAAATTTTTCATTAGTAGCCTTATATGAAATATGTTAATGTAATGTATGTTAAAGATGCACATTGTCAATTTTTTATTTGCTTGCACTCTTTAAGGATAATACTGTCAAAGTGTTGAGGTTAGTGTGTGACAACTTATTTTCATTAACATGAGATGATTATATGAATCTTGAAGATGCTTATTTTTGCTAAAGTTTATCCTTTTTGCATAAGATTATGGAAAACATATATGTCTTGCATATAACTATTTGATATGATCCAATGGTCTATATAATGGTCACTATAGTCGATCTTATTACAGTCTGTATAACACCCTACATCTTGATCGTATATATAATACCATTTACATTTTATATAATGGTCTACTATTGTCCATATTTACACATAAATGAAAGGAGCCAATGAACTAGTTGTTATTTTCCTTAATGTGTCATTAATAGATGTTAGCCTAACTTGAGTGCTTGACATTAAATGATTTAGTGGGTCTCAAAAATATGTCATCAGGAAATACAAATGCACTGGATAGATAAAACACTCCATTTTTATGATTGTATGTATAATACCCTTTACATTACGTATAATGGTCTAATTTTATCCATCTTGCAACATAAAAGAAAGGAACCAACGAACCACTAGTCTGTATAATGGTATGATGTCCATATTATTATGGTATGTATAATGACCTACATCTTACTTGTATATATATTATGTATATTATATACTATATAATACCCTTTGCTTATCTTGATATGATAATGGGATACATCTATTAGTTCATTGGCTTCTTTCCTTTATGTAACATGATTGATTGTTTTAGTTTTTATGTGAAGGGTATCCCCAATGCTTAAGATAATATGTAGTATTGATAATGAAAAAACATAGACCACTATATAAATTTATGGTTCATTGGTTCCATTAATTGATGTATCAAGATGGACAATATGGTGAATAGACCAACAATAGACCATTACACAGACTGATGGGTCATTGGTTCCTTTCCTTGGTGTAGTAAGATGGACAATAATGTGAATAGACCAGGGGTCAAAATTCAAAACATTCAAATTCATTTATAGTATAAAACTAGAATACAAAGTATAGAGTTCAAACTCATTTATATGTATCATATCTAAGAAATATATATAAAATGTAAAGGGTATTATACATACAAGAAAGATTTAGGGCATTATATAGTCTATAACAAATGATATTATACAAGCAATGAATACATATACAGAATCCTTTTTTGAAATAATGTGAATAATTGATCTGTGTATACCATTACAAAGGATGTAAAGGTTATGATTTTTATCTTACCTTAAATAAAGTGGATAAACATTATTGCAGATTTGATGGTGTGGTTGTATAAACTTACAATGTGATTGTATACCAAGAATAAATGCTTAAATGAGGAAATATGGAGTTGTCTTATGGAGGGAGGAGAGGGGTCTATATCATGATAATTTTATTATTTTTATTCAAATTTATAATAATAAATTGTCGTGGGGATATGCACACTTAGCCTTTGAATATGAATGTAACATAACATGGCACATTAGTTTTCATGAACCCCCATTACATTTCATTATGATCCATACACACATGGCACTTGTAGATAGTAATGAAGTTGTGAAATTGAACACCAATATACTTAGGCTTATGCTATAAAATAATTTTAATGATTTGAGAATTTTGATCCCTATTATATTCATTAATTTTTAACACTTAGATAAGATTGAACTATATCAATGTCGTTTGTTCTTTGCTAAGGCCTCTCTAGACTTTTGATTTGAGAACATGGTAGGCTTGACTATGCTTAGATTTTTTGATTTTGGTTGTATTATGTTGAATGTATTGTTGAATACTTTAAGGAATAAATCTATCACATCAAATCCAATAAACTACTTGAACATGAAAGGTAAAGACAATCATTAATTTTGAACACTCAATATCACACAATCAAACTACTTAAACATGTAAGGTAAATATAATAATTTAATGTATTAGCATATAGGGAATGGGGAATTAAACTAATGAAATTAGAGAAAAATTTACCATAACTAGGATAAGGTAAATTTAGTTCAATCCCATGTTCCCCATTGTTGTCTGTGATAGGGTAATGGGGCATGAACTCTTGTAGATGTCGAAATGCAAATCATGAATGGTGTGCAAGAAATTTATCTAAATTTTATATTTTATAGTTATGGAAGAAATACATTAAAATGAGGTTGAATTTTAATTATCTCAACCAACTAGGGGTTAATTCCTAGTGTGGTGGTCCATGCCAAATGTATCAGCTAGTTACACTTAGCAAGAAAACCTTATCTTATAAAGAAAATATAGCCTCATATTGTAAATAAAGTACATTTATAAAGATTTATTTATTATTGTTTATATTGTAAATAAATTAGGTAGATAAAGTGATAGTATATGGAATAACTAATGGGGATGTAGAGGTCAAATACAAGTGTGGTTGTCCATGCTAAACTTTTTTGCTGGTTACATTCAGTGATCATAAATTATTTGGGTTAGATCCTCCATTATGAGCATAACTAAAAGGTATGTTTAGCATGGGATATCACATTGGTATTTAAACTCCACATACCCTTTGGTTATTTTTTCTACTGATGCTTCATTGATTTCATTACCCAATTAGCTAGTTGAAAACCTTATCTTACCAAAAGGAGCATGAGATATGAAAATGATGATTTAATATTTTGTTGATCATCAGTCAGTCACTTGGATTAGACTGTTAACCCTTTGTTGATGGGTTTCACTTATTGCATCCTAAATTTTAATATCACATTAAACATTCCATTTCATATCTTATGGATCACCTTGACTAGCTCGCATGTTCACATTTTTGACTGACGTGTCTCTAAGGCCCACCAAATTAATCAACATCTAATGCTCATAGATAGGCTAAATTTTGTTAATAACATGTCATGGAAAATTAAAAAAAGGTTAAAAAAATAAAAATGATTAAGAAAAATAATAATTATTAATGATGATTTAATATTTTATTTATCATTAGTTTGTAACTTGCATTAGCCCATTAGCCTTTCATCGAAAGGGCCTACATACACATAATATTTTAAAACTTTATCAATTACTGATGCCTTTTATCTTGTAGGAACCTGTCAAGTCTCAATCTATATGAGTGCATGCCTTAATGGTGTGATGCAGATATATTGAGGAGAAAACACAACACATACATCTCAATCTTTTGGTCCTATTAAAGAACACATCTACATGCCCTGTTTCTTTTTTGAAAAAACCTCTTGAATGATCTAGTTTCTTCCTTTGATATCACTATGCTAGATGGTATTATTGGTTTATCCCTATTTATTAGTTTATTTGAGGGAATATTAATATTATTATTCCTATCATATAACTCACAACTTTAGTTCATACCTCATTACAATCATTCTTTTGACAAACTAGCTCTTACTCCTTCACTAGGTGATTTGGCCTTGGTATCAAATATCCATTTTTGATATAGGCTTTAAAAGGTTAATATTTTTCCACCAATATTATAAGATTATCTTGTGATACTTATTTCAATCTCTTACAAATCATTATACTGCCCTCATCCTTTTTATTCCTTACACAAGATTCACAATCTCTTGACAAGGCTTGTAGCCCTTTTTTTAAGCATTTCTCCTTATTGGGAGCAACTAAATCACTCTCTAAAGAAAATAAATATATTTACAAGGACCCTTTTGGACCATATAACTCCTACATATTTATATTTACCTAACTCCCAAGACACCAAACACTTACTTCTTTAAGCCTTCCCTCAATTAGCCCTCCAAATAGACAAGTCTCCTTGGTTTGGGAAAATTATAGACTTTCAAAACCACATATAGGGTTTTTAAGATACCCATTTGGCTCCCCCAAGTGAATCCATCTTTTCTTGACCTTATTCTTAGGATAAATTTACTTTTTCTCCACTACTCTTACTCCACTAGGCCTTCCCTAGACCTAATATTAGAACAGAGTCCTAGAATCCGTGACATCCATACTACTTTCAACTCAAAACTACTTGGAATAGTTAGAGCACCTGTAATTATGTAATATTATAAAAATTTATCCTTTTTAGATAGTTAAATCTCTATCTACATTCCAAACCCTAGTTCTAGGGTTTCTAACACCTACACACGACTGAGAGCCTTCTAAATTCTCTAAATTGAGTTATAAAGATATTTCAAGGACCAAATTACTTTAATTGGGACTATTTAAACCTCATGAAAACCTTAAAATAGGTTTTATATCTCATCCCACTCTGTAAAATCACAACGTATAGTTGACTAAGTCCTCTTTTTGGTGATTGTGTACCATTTGACCAATATTTACAACTCCCAATACATCTTTTTGCCTATCTGGACCAGCCTTTAAATTCTTAAACATATATTAATGCTATTAATTGAATATTTCAACATATTTCTTCTTCCCAATGACCATTTCCACTCCTTTTGACTATAGATTGTGAAAATAGGGTTTAGGTTAATATGTGACTATTCTATATTAAATAAGGTTTTTTCTCCTTTAGGACATACACAGCTATGTAAGGGTTATTATCTCATTAGAATCTTACTTGTCCTAACAATATTATCTCAACCAACATGTGTCACTTATCCATAGCTTGTATTGAACTCTTAACACCTTGTAAATAGGGTAAAGGTAGGAAACTTAGGTTTTCTTTTCTTTTTTTAAGTAACATACTTGCCCCCCATTGGAATATAAACTTTATGATAATATAGGGAGAAGTAATTTCAAACAAAGGGCTATCAATCCTATAAAACTATCTCAAATTTTTACCTTCTCAAGTATTCATTATCCAATGCTTCTTGATTAGGCTAACATGACTGTGTACTATGTAAATAGAACTCTGAGTCAATTCCAAAATAGGGTTACATCATCAATACCTTATTAAATATGTTCCATACTAAATATTAAAATGATGTATGTGAGGGTTGATATAGGTTTTGACTCACCTTAAGTGCTTACCCAACATTTATATTACATGCAACTTCCTTAATTCTTTTAATATTGTGAATAGGGGAGTAGGGCTTCCTTCACTTAATTACCTCGATTGAAATGTGCAATCAATCATTTAGGGACCTATGGAATTCTTAACACCTTAAAATGGCACACACAACAAAGTTACCCTTATTTTAAACAATGATCTAATCCCTCTTTCTTGACTATGTTCATCAATCCTTCTATAATATGCAAATATAGAGAATCCATGCATGCATATAGCCTTCAAGGCTCAACTGAGACAATGCATATATGTAAAGACCACATGCCATGATTTGAAAGTAAACAAACACATAAATTTTTTTGTCTTCAATTCTCTGAATCACCTTCATCACAAAATAGTCCACATAAGGACTTGATCAACTTTTCTTGAGAAGAGAATCAAATATACTCATAGTTCACTATTTTATACTTCTTGGAGCTTTATTTTCAACCTCTTTCTCATATTCTCTACACCATCTAACTCCTTACCAAAAATGACTCTTTTTTTATACTTCAACATTGAACTTCAAAGTAGTTACATCTAACTTGCTCTCCATAACTAATCCAATATACAAAGGGTGATCTTCCATTAATTCAAATGAATTAATTTAAGAACTAAGCATGAAATGTATTATGACTTGTATGTATTCCCCAAATTATTGTTTCTCACCTAAACACTTCAAACCATGCATTTGAACCTTCTAGACTCAGTTTAATTATTTGAATTTTTAAATTCCTAGTTTTGGAGGGAAAAAATTCTAGAGACTATATAACTCACTCTTACTAACTCAAATGGGCTTCCAAAGCAAAAATGGACCGAAGAAGGTCCCTTTCACACATTGACTACAAATGTTGACCCAATTTGACCTTCTATTGGCCAAAACACAAAATTGATGTTTTCTTACTTGATGCTCTTGCATAATACTCCCCAAGAGGGAGAAAAATTGAGCCACATTATTTATTTCTTGCCTTCCAATTCATATTTTAAGGGTCCCTAATACTTTCTTGATTTCTATTCATCTTGTTTGGTTCCTTTTTCCTTGCCAAACTCTTGCTTTTATTTCACTTGGCTTTGTCTAGCCTTCTTATCCATGCATATTATTCCTCTATGAAGTGTTATAGCTGTTATATTTCCTTGTTTGTTACATCTTCCACTTGTTCCAAGTCATTTTTATCTCCATCATACTAAGCTTCAATCAAATGATGCCTATTCCTCTTGATTACACTTCTTTGATAGCTTATTTCCCCATGAATCTTGCTTGATTCTTGCTTGTTGAGTGATGTTTGCTTCTTGATCATAATGCCACCTTATTTTTTAGGATCTAATGGAATTTGTTGCATCTAAAACTTTGTAATTTTATTTATCATATTGTATTTTTTTACCTCTACTTAAAACTTCTTCACTTTTTGTTGCATTTGCCTATCATCTTGTTCACTATGTAAGAGCAATTTCTTGTTCCTCTCATCCTCACCATATTAAAACTTGACTTGAAAAATATTTTGGAATCCCATATGAATGTTTAGAAAATGTAAATTCATAATTATCTTTCAAAAATGAATAAATTACCTTGTTCACTTTCTCATACTTCGTTTGCTTGCTTGCTTGCATCTTTATGTGCACAACTCTTTATAATTTACTTTGCTGATCCTATTTTGAGTTTTCTTGGAGTTAATAATTTATCATTACCTGATGTAAATCACCTTATTTAATCCCCTTATATGGACTTAACATGTCTTCTATCAACTCCAATTCTTCTTGCAACTTTTGTGCATCCATCTCTTCCAATTCCTCATCAAACTTTGGTGTGCATTATTTTTCATTGTCTTGGATAGCTTATTGTTTGTCTTCTCCTTATAATCACTCATTTTTGAGAGTCATATTAACATTTTCATGCTATGTAACATGTTTTTTAATCACTCCTTGAGGTGCATCATTCTCCTTTTGCCTTGCTACACACTCATTCATCAAGGCAATTGTTTCCATGTACAAAATATCTTCACTATTGGAATAAAATTCAAACATATCATAATATATAACAATTTAAAACAAAATTTGAGAATATTCATCTTCTATGCATTCATTTTATTGTTCACATGTATGTAAATTCATCTCATTTTCTTGGTTTGCACACACTATCTCTCTTATTGGCTTGCTATATTTTTATACCTTCATGTTTGCTTAGATTACACTTGAATTATGATATTATTGTGCTCTTTCCATGTTATTTATGACCCATTTACTTCCTTTTATCTTATTTAACTGCTACTTGTTTTTATTTTCACCTTTTTCATGCTTCTTGCCTTTGTTCTGTACTATGCCAACTTGATGTACTTTGCCATTTGCTCTTTGTTTCTATACTTGTACTTGTTTTCCAACAATTATTTTGTTTTGTTTGACCTCTTGTTTGAGGTTCTCCTCTTTATTATCTTCACCTATTTGTTTAGTGACTTAGACCATACATATCCATATCCTTGTTATATTTTTTAAAGATGTCCTTTATCATTCTTTATCCTAGTCTACATATTAGGTTTTTCTTCAACATATATACAATAAAAATCAGCAATTAGGCATTTTTTTACCTCTAATGGAAACTGCTGCAAGCTTATGTATTCCTTTTTGTCTTTGTGGGTGATGTCCATGTCTTCTTTGC
This sequence comes from Torreya grandis, assembly GCA_037957365.1. Taxonomy (NCBI): domain Eukaryota; kingdom Viridiplantae; phylum Streptophyta; class Pinopsida; order Cupressales; family Taxaceae; genus Torreya; species Torreya grandis. Next base: position 122,134 of record JARHVA010003463.1, on the reverse strand, counting down.
ATACTTATTCTCTTGTTTTGGGTTCTAGGATTGGAAATGTATCATAATATTCCTCTTTTTTATCATCTTCTACATGTGATATGCCTTCAATTTTATCCGCTTTGTATTCTTCAAGAGGTTATTTTTCTTTATCATTCTCTTGCCAATTGATGGGTACTATTCTTGGCATATTATTCATTAACTTTGATGCCTCATGCTTGGCCTTCACCACACTTGTATTCATACCTACAAACACAAACTTAAAAGTAATGTTAGAATACAAAACTAGAGACCATATAGTCTCTTTGAATGTCTTTGGCATAGACATATTCCATCTTTTCTTCTTTTCTTCATTCTTTTGTGCTCTTCTTGGAACTTATATCTTCTTCTTCTTATCTTAAATGAGAACTCTCTTCTCAATCTCTCTATCTTGTTTCTCACTTGGAAACATATCTCTTATCATGCCTCTTTGGGCTACTATCTCTTTCTTCTTTTCATCTTTCAAGACACCTTTCTTGTGCCTTCTTATTCTCACAAGTGACTCTAATGGCCACTTCACTCTTTTTCTCACATTATAGCCTATCCATTGTCTTTCTTGATCTCTTAAGAGCTTCATAATGAGATATATACTCTCTATACCTTGCCCCAATTTTCTTCTTATGTATTCCACTTCTTTCTTTATATCCATCTTCTTCATTTCTCTTTGCTTTTTTGGCCTATTTAGACCTTCCTCTTAGCAAGTCTATTAACCTTGCATCTTAGACCTACTTTGGACCTTTCTTCTTCTTTTATTCCTCTATTGGGATCTATTTTTAACTTCCTTGACTCTCTTTTGGAGTCTTTTATATCTCTTCTCTCTTGGATCTTTAATGCTCTCTTTTTCTCTCTCTTTTTTAGCCTTTTATTGACTAGCTTCTTGTCTTTTTGTCCTTATCAAATGATTTTAGGGATTATATTTTCTCTTTCTTCAATATAATATTTCTCTATACTGATCAAATAGATTAGATTTGTAACATCCTTCTCCCTCAATTCCCTGTAAGGTTACTTCTCTCATGCATATCTCATGGCATTATGCATTCAACTCAAATCAACAAGTATAAAGAAATAAAAACTCAATTTTACCCAAGCATACCTTGCCTTTCTCTGATACCAAATGATGAATATCTATTGGGGAGAAGACACAACACATACATCTCAAGCTTTTGGTCTTATTAAAGAACACATCTACATGCCCTATTTTTTTTGTTGAAAAAAACCTCTTCAATGATCTAGTTTCTTCCTTTGATATCACTATGCTAGATGGTCTCCTTGGTTTATCCCTATTTATTATTATATTTGAGGTAATATTTATATTATTATCCCTATCATATAGCTCACAACTGTAGTTCATACCTCATTAAAATCATTCTTTTGACAATCTCACTCTTACTCCTTCACTAGGTGATTTGGCCTTGGTCTCAAATGTCCATTTTGATATAGGATTTAAAAGGTTAAAATTTTTCCACCACTAATATATTCTTATATTATGATACCTATTTCAATCCCTTAAAAATCATTAGACTACCCTCATCCTTCTTATTCCTTACACAAGTTTCATAATCTCTTGACAAGGCTTGTAGCCCTTTTTAAAAGCATTTCTCCTTATTGGGAACAACTGACTCACTCTCTCTATAAAATAAATATATTTACAAGGACACTTTTTTGACATTCAACTCCTGCATCTTTATCTTGACCCAACTCCCAAGACACCATACACTTATTTAAGCATTCCCTTAATTAACCCTCTAAATGGACAAGTCTCCTTAGTTTGGGTAAAGTACAGACTTTCAAAACCATCTCTAGGGTTTTTAGGATACCCATTTGGCTCCCCCAAGTGAATCCATCCTTTCTTGACCTTCTTCTTTGAATAAGGTTAGTTTTTCTCCACTACTCTTACTCCACTAGGCCTTCCCTAGACCTAGTATTGGAACACAGTCCTATAATCCATACCATCCATACTCCTTTCAACTCAAAACCACATGGACCAGTTAGATAACCTATAATTATGTAGGATTACAAAAATTGCCTTTTTAGATTGTTAAATCTCTCTTTACATTCCAAACCCTAGTTCTAGGGTTTCTAACACCTACACACAACTGAGAGCCTTCTAGATTATCTAACTTGAGTTATATAGAGATTTCAAGGACCAAATTACCTTTATTGGGACTATTTAAACCTCATGCAACCCTTACAATAGGTTTCATATCTTATCTCACTCTCTAAAGTCTTAGGAATCACAACATATAGTTGATTAAGTCTTCTTTTTGGTGATTATGTACCATTTGACCAATATTTACAACTCCCAATGCATATTTTTGCCTATCTAGACTAGCCTTGATATTATTCAACATATATTAATTCTATTCCTTAACTATTTCAACATCTTTCTTCTTCCAAATGATCATTTCCACTTCTTTTGATTGTAGATGTGAAAATAAGGTTTCAGTTTATATGTGATTGTGTTATATTTAGTAAGGGTTTTTTCTCCTCCAGGACATACAAAAATCTCAAAGGGTTATTGTCTAACTATACACTTCCTTTTCCTAACAATATTATCTCAACCAACATGTGTCACTTCTCCATAACTTGTCTTGAACTCTTAACACCTTGCAAATAGGGTAAAGGTAGGCAATTGAGGTTTTGTTTTCTTTTTTTAAGGAGCAGACATACCCCCCTTAGAATGTAAACCTTATGAGAATATAGGAAGAAGTAATTTAAAACAAAGGGAATATCAACCCTAGAAAACTATCTCAAATGTTTAACTTCTCAAATATTCATTATCCAATGCTTCTTGACTGGGCTAACATTACTGTGTATTGTGTGAACAAAATTCTGAATCAATTCAAAAATAGGGTTACATCATCAATATCTTGTTAAATATTTTCCATATTGAATCTTAACATTATGGATGTGAGGGTTGAAATAGGTTTTGACTCATCTTAAGTGCTTACCAACGTTTCTATTGCATTTAACTTCCTTAATTCTTTCAATATTATGAATAGGGGAGTAGGTCTACCTTCACTTAATTACCTTGATTTAAATGTGCACTCAATCATTCAAAGACTTATGGAATTGTCAACAGCTTCAAATGAAATACACAACAAAGTTTCCCCTTATTTTAAATAATTATCCAATCCCTCTTTATTAATTATGTTCATCAATCCTTCTTAAATTTGCAGACATAGAATCCATGCATGCACATAGCCTTCAAGGCTCAAATGAGATAATGTATAAATGTAAATAACTCATGCCATGGTTGGAAATTAAAATAACACAAAACAAATTTTATCTTCAATTCTCTAAATCACCCTCATCACAAAATAGTTCACAGAAGGACTTGATCAATTTTTCTTGAGAGGAGGATCAAATTTCCTCACAGCTCCCTATTTTCTACTTCTTGGAGCTTTGTTTTCAACCTCTTTCTCCTATTATCTATGACACCTAACTACCTTGCTGAAAATGACACTTTTTTTTATACTTCAACATTGGACTCCAAAAGTAGTTACATTTAACTTGCTCTCCATAACTAATCCAACGTACAAAGGTTGATCTTCCATTAATCCAAATGACTTAATTTAAGCACTAAGCATGAAATTTATTATGAACCCCTTTATTATGACTTTTATGTATCCCCCAAATTATATTTTCTTACCTAAACACTTCAAACTATGCATTCGAACCTTCTAGACTCAGTTTCATTATTTGAATTTTCAAATTCCTATTTTTGGAGGGAAAACTCCTAAAACTTATATAACTCACTCTTACTGAGTCAAATGGACTTCCAAATCACAAATGGACCTAATAAGGTCCCTTTCACACATTGAATCCAAATTTTGATGCAATTTGACCTTCTATTGATGAAAACACAAAATTGATGTTTTCTTTCTTGATGCTCTTGCATCAGGGGTGCACCAAGAAAGGAGTGGGTAGACCATTAATACTTCAAAAGATTGCTTCCCCTATACTACCACTTTATATCTACACAAACATCTACTAAAAACATTTACCTAAGCTTTACTTCCTATTTTTCACCCTCCTCTAGTCATTTTTGACCTTCATTAGCCCTTCCCTAGACTAAAATCCTTTTTGAAAATTTATGATACATTATCGAGCCCATCAAACCTATACTCTAATTAAAAAAACTCATTTAGGGTCTAGGTTTGCCCATGGATGACATAAACTAGGAGCTAATTTTTTTTGTTAATAACGATACATAGTCGATTGGGCTCACCCTATTGGTTAAAATTTTGGAAATGATTAGGATTAGATTCAACTATATACACACACTCATTTTGTCATTTGTAAAGAGAAGAGAAGAAGAAGAGATATATATTAGGAATCTGCTTATCCACCATTCTACTTCAGGAACATAGCTTAGGGTTTCATACTTTATTTGGAGATATGGAACTTGTCTTGTAAATAAGTCTTTTAGATGCATAGATAGGTTGTGTATCCTAGAGATGGCTTATCCTTATCATCCTTACATATCACAATAACCTATTATGAAGGACCTTGTCCAAGGGAGAGATTGAGACTCGGCAGGTTCGTCTTCAAAGGTAAGTATTCCTAACTTTGTTCCTCCTTTGTAAGAGTTGATAGATTTGCATTTGTACTTTTCTCCCATGCATTAAGATTTCATATACAATTTTGTGAGTATATATATTCTATGAATGTTTAATTTTCATGTTTATTACCCCTACTTTCTCCCACAAGCTTTGGTGAGCACTAGATTAGACTTTAATTTACTTGTTATTAGTTTAGTGAATATGAAAACATATGACCTAGTTAGGGTTATTGCATAGTTTTATTGATCGGAGGCTTTGGAAACCTCCCTAGTGATATTATTATGGTAAGAGATCCCTTGGCTATGTCTAAAAGATCCATATTGGTCATGACCCTGAATATGTAATGTATCAACAATTGGATGTGTAAGTAGGATTTATATTCTCTAAGCTAAGATTTATTTATAGATCAATTGGATTTCTCTTGGTATACATCTTGGTGAACCTGACTTGAATCTAAACCTTGTAGGTTTCCTTTCACACTATCATTTTTTAATTCATATTATATTTTTCTATACTTACAGTATTGTATCAAACTAGTCAATATAGTTTGAACTTCTTTGTGCAGGCTTAAGATACAATCACTTCAAAATGACTCTATTATGTCTGTGTAGTTCTTCATCAAGTACAAGTTACTGAATCAATTAGTTCAACACAATATTCTTATTCAATTTTAGATTAGCATACATTGTTGAACATATTGACTCTATTTGCTATTTTATTCTACCAACATACAGGTCAATAAACACTATCAAATGGGTAAACTCTATTTATTCTTCTTCTTCAACATATAGGGTTTTGTAAAACTTAGTCAAACTAGTTGACCTAGTTTGTAGAATTTGAAAGTAGTAATTAACCATTAAAACATAAAAATTTGTAGTCTAAATCATCTTCAAGTCCATCGAGGTTCCTTTCACCTCTCTCTATCACTTTAGTTCTATTTTTCACAAGTTAACAATCTTTAAATATTTCAACCTATAACTAACTAGGTTGACCTAGTTGACTTAGTTATGTAGTTTGTTTTCTATTTTAAAGACATATTCAGCCTATTTGACTCTATTATTAAAGACCTTGATTCTACAAAATATAAGTAACCTAGTCAACTATGTTTTGTATTATTTTTTATATAGTGTCACTTGAACTGACTATGTACTATTCTCAATCAAGGAATTAACATCTATTTAGTAGTAAATAATTCACATTTCCTTTTCAGTTGTTTGCGTGATTATAGTAACTCACATAGTCTAAATAGATGGTTTTTTAAATTATCATTTTAGTTACATTATTTTACTCTTTTTCACACACTATAAAATCACTTAACATTCAAAAAACATTTAAACATTTATCTTCCCAAGGCCTACCAACTTGGATTTCATCACCAAGGCGTAAGTCAACTTGGTTTTCTAGCCAAGTATAAACATGTGGTTAATTTTATATATTGGAAAAGCACTAACATTCTTATCACTATAAGATTGAGAAGTGAGGGGGTAGGCCCAAATACCAAGCCAATACCATTACCAATATAGATCCCTTTTAGCCTAAATATCTTGAAACCAATCGTAAACTACTTTCTAGTTCCCTATTTTAGCCAACTTTCCTATCACATTAAAACCAAAAATTTATAATAATCTAATAACACTTAGGGTAACCAATTAGTTAGTATTTAATTTTTAGTTGATTTCTTTCTCTTTTATCATTGTGTGTTATATTGTAAAACTTGCATTGGCCAATGTTGGTGCAAGGTTTGTGATGTGTGCCCCAAGTGGATCGATCACATCGATCCAATTTTTTGTGTGTTTGTTTTCATTCTTACTTCAAACTATCTTACAAAATTTCACCCCTATTTAAAAACACCATCATCTTGGTCAATACAATATCCTATAAACTATGTTTTACCTTCCTACTAGTAGTACACAGTTGACCTAAATGACTTTGTTTTCTTATCCTTTGTTCAGGTCTCTGCTCATCCATGCATAGTCAACCTGAATGACTATGTATCATTATCAACCTATTTAAATTTCCTATCTAAAATACATAGTCAACCTGAATGACTATGTATTCTTATTTGTATGGTGGGTTATAAAACACAAATGACTGATTTGACTCTGTATCCTATTTTTTGATTTTATCTTTGCATCATCATCATCATTTTTAGCCTTTTTATCTCATCATGAACTTCATGTTTGAGGAAAAAATAGAGTTAAAATCAACAAATATGATGAAATTTATCAATCCTAATAGATTTACCTATAAACAACTTGTGGCTTTCACTTTATATGAAAGTAATATGCATGTATCCACTCACACTACAAATTATGGGACTCTTACTCATGCATATTCAATTTTTAACCCTATTTTTTCCTTATAAGATCAACCTAAATTAGATTATACTCCCAAAATGATTTTATTCATTAATGAATTTACTTAACATAAAGGAAAAGACCCTTCCATTATTTACAACCTTATGATAAGGGATCAAGAAGAAGAACCCCATTCACCTTCCCCCATATTCTCACATGGATTTGGGAGAAATATCTTCTTTACTTCTCAACCTCTTCCTTATATTTTGACCCCTTCTCATAATATGACCTTTTCTTCCTTGATTTATTCTACCTCCATGCAAATTATCTCTACTAACATGTCAGGTTCAATATTTATTGGAAATTTTCCAAGACCCACCCTTCTTAATGACTCCATTAGTGCATCATTTGCTACCAATGGTAATCATGCCACTAGTGATTCTTTTTATTCTAATCCTTATACTAGTGCATCTTTCACATCACATGCTAATCATGCCACTAATGCCTCATTTTATACCAATGCTCCTCAATCCACTAGTGCCATGCATACCACTACTCATAGTGGTACCCAAGCCACTAATACCAATGCTAATGTTTTACATGCTATGTACACTAATCAAAACACCACTCAAACCCATCAAATTTTATTGCAAACTCTTAACCAAATGAATGTTTTCCAAGATACTAATTCCAACCAAATGATGCAAATGTATAATCACCTTATTCACCTCCAAAATCACCCTCAAAAGTTTCCATGTGAAGTGCACAATAAAAATTACCCCCACCCTCACTTAGGGATTCCCATTGCACAAGTAACTTAAGATAGAAACCGCATAAGCTTTCATCAAATGATAGAATACCTTTCTAATAAATGTGAACACAACATGGTAGATGATAATATATTTCATTTATTCACCAATGCTCTTTATACTAAGTTGTAATTTTAGGTTAGGAATCTCTCTCCATAAACCTTAGAAGAGGCCCTTGACCAAGCCAAGCATAAGAAGTTTGTCATGTGTCAATTTGAGCCATCCCAACCTCCTATAGGCACCTGCATGCTCATTAAAATAAAAATAATCATGATACTAAATATGGTGTCACTAATTCCTATGATACCGTTCATAATAATCAAGCTATTGCTCCTAACCCTACTCTAGAATAAACTTCCCATTTAAATCACACCCCTAATCCTCAATTTTCTCAGATAAACAACATCAATGTTCATAAGCCATTATCCTTAGTGGAACTCCAAAATATTCTACAAAGGCCTCTTCCATGAGAGATTGATCCCACTTTCCTTATGAAATCATGGTATGATTTAAACAAATTCTATTAGTTTCATGCTAGTTGGGGTCACTCTCATAAGACTTGTAGGCAATTGCATAACTTAGATATGGATTTAATCCTTGGTCTACATTTTGATCATGATTCTCTCATTCATAAATGTCAAAAATCCTATGACATTGCCTTCAAAGCTCACAAAACACAAAGTAAAATCAAGATTTGAAACATGATAATGTTCATGTGGCCAATTACAAAGATCCAATTCCTAACCATCAAGATAATAATGACAAGCCTACTCCTTCCATTAATCATTTTGATAGCCTTATAGACCAAGCTCTTGAAGAGATTGTGGTAAATATGACTAATATACAAAGGGTAGTTGATTTCATTGATTTTCATCCTAACCACACACACTAATCATATCACACTTTCTATGTTATCCATGATTCTTCCCCTATTTACCTAACATGTTTGGTGTAAGAGGACCTTATCTCTTTCAACGAATAAATTCCAACATCTCCATTGGATAATACCTCTCCTAATATTTATACAATTTCTCCAACCTCTTTACCCATTGCTAATAATATTCAACCTTCTCATACCACTTCAAATCTATCATAAGATAAACCTAAATTAACTATCCCATCCTATCTATACAATCAACCAATTTGTACCCAAATTAAACCTAAAACATCTTATGAAGACAAATTTACATACACTTCTAATCCTCTTTCCAAGGAGATACTCCAATATTACACACCTCTATCCAGTAGTCCACTCATGGGTTATGATGAAAGGGACCCTATCATGGAGCTTACCAATCTCCCATATCAAATTCACTTTCTTGAAATCATGAGGACTTATCCACATCATCACGACCACTTTATGCAACTACCATTTGAAATGAATATACCATATCCTCCCCTAATAGGTTGTGAAGCTACCTTATCTAGGCCAGAAGATAACATCTTACAATAATGTGAAGAGATGTCTATACACCTTGATGAAATAATAGACACTTTTCTCTATTCCAAATTTCCTATTGCTTCAATGATTCTAGATGAGATTATACTTCATGTAGATGATCCTCCCCTCCTTATAAGCAATCAAATTGATGACATCCAGATTAAGTGATTTAATTGGTGAGGGTTGAGGTATTTATGTTGCCTTTCTCAACTTCATTAAAACCCTTGGATACTCTAAGTATATTTTTAAGTCCACATGTAATAGATGTCAAGGTTATGATCAAGGTAAATGTTTCCCCTAAGTTGTGTGTGGCTCTCTATTATCATCCCACCTATCACTATTCAAGAGAAGGTTATGATCTTAAATTTTACCATCTCCTACAACATCTTGATTGGTAGGCCATATACTCATCACATGAGGGATATCTCTTCTTATGGCTGCCAATGTGTCAAGTTACCTCACAATGGTGTAATCTATAGGATTCAATTTGACAATAACCCTTGGAATTTTAAATAATTCCAAGACCATGGTGTATTCAAAATTTTAACCCTTGAACCTTTACTAAGTGTTCCATTACATGAATCTCAACATTTTCATTTCCCTATCAACTCTATGCGAGGTTATCATGGTCACCCCAAAATCATTAGGAATATACCAACTAAACTCTTAGATTATGATGACTATAAGACAAATGAGATCAACCCCAAGATAGAAACTTTTGATCTCTCTAATCATCTCATTTACAAGCTTCTGCCATATTTGAAGTTGTGTTCCCATTAACCATATAGTGAAAATATACTTGTAGTCTTAACTAAGGCTCGACACTCTATTCAGGTCATACATACTTATAACATTAACCTTCATACACCCAACTATGATAATGGTTATACTTTAGATGACCCATTGGTAGGGGGTATTATTCAGGATAGAGATGCTAAGATCCTTCATTCTCATTCTTCTTTATTTCAATCTTTCTATTTATCTTATCATATTATGTCATATATAGTTCTTAATTTTAGTATTATTCCTCTTGTTTATAGGGTTGAGATGGTGTATTCACATGGCACACCTCGATTTACCAAAGAACCTCTTTGGATCATGCTTATGGACTATGCTATGACTGGTCCCTATTACTTCACTAGATACTAGTATCCCTATAACCTTATTCCCCTTGAGATGCTTACTACTATCCTAAAGACCTATGTGCATCCTACTCCTCCCTCAACTGAGCCTAGTCTAGATCCTATTCTAGTTATACCTTTAGCTAAGTCTCTTTTTGATTTTGATTTTATTTCTCATCCATTCGAGCCTCACCCAATCTCTCTACTAACCTCACCTCCCCTTGGTGATGGCCTACTTCCTTTATTACAGCTTACGCCTTTGCCCACCTAATGGGCTGATTAGCCATACTGTGACATTAATAGAGTTTTTAGTCATTGAATTAGATATTATAAACTATGTCATACTTTCTTGGATTTTACTTCCACTTCCTCTATTAGTAAACCCACAAAGACTACTAACAAGCATATCTATTAATTCTATGACAAAAATAATCATTCCTCCACCCATTTTTAGAGGCTTTGAAAATATATCAACACCTTGTATCCTACTCTTTCTTAGCTTATAGACAAGGATATACCTCCATCCAAGTTATCACCTAAGTATATTTGTAAATATGAAGAGGTACGTTATTTGTGGAGCCAATGTGGTACCCATCACATCAATCATTTATGCATCCTCCAACTTCATCTCCAAGATCACCTTATGACCATTCCTATAACTAATATTACTTTTCCCATAGGTCACCCACACATGAAGGCTCCCCCTTCTTCTTTCATAGTTCTTCCACCTATGGTCCCTTCTCCACCTATGGTTCTTCCACCCATCGATACTACTTCACCTGGGGTCCCTTCAACACTGGTAGCTCCTTCTTATCCCATAGATTCCATTCCTATTACTTCTCATGAGTGTCTTATGCATGATGTTCCTCATGATCATGATCCTTTAGTCATGCCTATATTTTATGTCGAGGATATTTGATGAGAGGTATTTTCTTAGCTTTCACTGAATATCAATGAGACCCTCACTATAGTTAGGATCCAAATTCACATAGATCTATCAGGTGCTATGGATAATGTTTGTGGACAAATTTATTGGTATTTATGATCACAATGATGTTTCTTCACTTTATTATTCATTTTTGGATTGGACATGTGCTCCATTTTATTTATATATATCTACTTTATATATCATTTGATGTTGTGTCAAATTTTGCTTCATTTTTCATTTGAAGGATGTGCATGTATAATGTTTCTTGTGGTCTTAAAAAACACTTATTATGTTCATTTTTACTTATAACTCAATCAAGTTAATAAGAGAAGGATCATGGAAACCTATTGACTATATTGTTGATAAATTCAACCTGTTGGTATGCTTATTTGGGAATGATTTTAGGATCTTACCTTATTCTTTACTTAAATGTGCATCTATCTTTTATGACTGAGCTCATGTTGAGGGTGGTTATAGTTATTCCCTTAAATGATGATATGAATGGATGTTTATAATGTTTAATTTCTTATTGCTAATGGAAAGAGAGACATATGTGGTGGGTAAATTAGTACCATGTTTCTCTCAATGTTTTGTTTCTCTTAACTTACTACTTAGTATATGTGTTTCTTGTGAGCTTGCAAAACACTTATTGTGTTCTTTTTTGTTGCTAAATATATCAAGTTAATAATAGAATAATCATGGAAACCCATTGACTATATTGTTGGCTGCTTGAAGAAATTAATTTTTTGGGGGAAGAGTTAGAGTTTTGTGTGAATAATGTTTAGCTATGATAAGTAATATGCATGAGATGTGAGGTGTTTGATGCTACACCCTATTGGTTTTATATCACTCAAATGGTTTTTTTAATTTTAAAATTATAATAAAGATAATAATTTAAGGAGACAATTCTTCATAAACCTAGACATGTAGCATATCCTAATTACATAAACTATTCAATATATTATGTGTTGAATGAATGACTATGCCCTAACTAATCATTAATTCCTTAAATGAATTAACAATATAGTAAACATAAATAAAAATTATAACATAAATAATTATTAATTCCTTCACTCAGTCAACATAGTACTCCTTAATTGTTTAGTGATAATTGTGCTAATGTGAAGGACCAACATGCATAACTATTTCTTTTGGACTTGAAAAACACTTATTGTGTTCATTTTTGTTGATAACTCAATCACATTAATAATAGATAGATCATGGAAAACCATTTAATCTATTGTTGACTATTTAAACCTGACGGTATGCTTACTTGGGAATGATTTTAGGATCTTACCCTATTATATGCTTAAACATGCATCTATATTTTATGATTGTGCTCTTGCTGAGGGTGGTTATAACTATTCACTTAAATGGTGATATGAATGGATGTTTATAATGTTTAATTTATTATTGCTAATGGAAAGAATGACATAGGCGATGGATAACTTAGTATTATTTTTCTCTCAATTTTATTTTTATCTTCTCTTAGTTCTCAATATAAGTGTTTTTTATGAGATTGAAATACACTTATTGTGTTATTTTTTTATTGATAACTCTATCAAGTTAATAATTGCAAGATCATGAAAGCCCATTGATTGTATTGTTAACTTATTGAAGAAATTAATGTTTTAGGGGAAAAGTTGGGGTTTTGTGTGAATAGTTTTTAGCTATGATAATTAAGATGGATGAGATGTGAGGTGATTGATGGTACACCCTACTAGGTTGTTATCACTCAATTTATTTATTTAATTTTAGAATTATAGTAAATATAATAATTTAAGGAGACAATTATTCAAAACCCTAGATTTGTAGCATATCATAATTACACAAAATATTCAATAAATTATGTGTTGAATGAATGATTATGCCATAAATAAGCATTAATTTCTTCATACAATTAACAATATAGTAAACATAAAACAAAATATAACCTAATTAATCATTAATTCCTTCAATTAGTCAACATTATACTCAGTTGTTTAGTGATAATTATGCTAATGTAAAGGATGGGCATGTATATATATTTATTATAGGCTTGAAAAAAACTTATGATAGAGGTAAAAACCATTGAGAGAGGGGGGTGAATCAATGGTTAAGAATAATGCAATCCAATTCCCAACTCTTCAAACTACTTAACCAATCACATCAATATGCAAGATAGATAAATCAAAGAACAAACATGAATGTAACCATTACACAAATATTTATGTGGGAAAACCTCATGGTGGACAAAAGCCTTATAAGATGATTAAAATCATGAGGCTTTAGTGAATTACCCACTTCACAAGGAGCACCAACCCCTAAAGATGACAAGCACCAACTTGTCTAAGATGTTGAGAACCAACACAACACTTATAAAATGAACAATTATTGAAATTTTATTTCTTCTCAATCTGATAGAGAAAACCTACAAGAACACTCTTCACCAAGTCTGCAACTCTACACAAGTCACCAACACCAAGCTATCTCTTCAACACAAGCAATAACCCCTTCACAAATCTTTCACTCATATACAAATATGCAATCATAAATATAGTAAAAATAATCAATAGAATAAAAAAATTATGATGATTCTAATGAAATTTTTATTTGATAAATCTCATACAAAAATTGGCCACCAAGACCCCCAACAACCTTCGCACAAGGTCTTCACATACTTGTTGTCCAGCTTGATTACACATAAAAGGCATAAAACACCTTGTATATATACCATTATTAATTATGGTCAGCAATTTAAATTTATAAAATTTTATGAATAATTATTTATGTCTCCCAAGTTTAGCCATGATCCTCTGCACAAGCTTTCTAAACCATACCATGAGCTCATGTCACAAAACACCTCACAAATGAAACATAACTCCACTTATGTGGCTATATTTGACTAATATAAGATTATTTAAACCTTAAAAATATTTTTATAAGTAATTAAAGGATTCATAAACACTCTCTAATCCTCAATAATACTTGATTTGACCATCTGCCTTACAACCAAACTCAATCATCCAAACTAGGTTCCTTTTGCTAGCAAAAACATCATGGTCAACTATGAGTCAACCATTAACTCATATCCAAGTGAATATGAACAATAAAACTTAAATTAATAGAGGTAATAAATCTATTATATCACATATAAGAGCTCAGACCCATCCCTAATCACTAATTATGCCTTCCAATTCCACTTCTCACTCTAACTAGTTTTTCTCACACATGGCACCCTTTCCTTCATATCGACTAGACAAATTTGAGGACATATAAATTTGACATAGAGAAATAAATATTCATTAAAATTTCCATTAATTTTTTAATAAGTTTATAATATTCATCACACACTCATTTGTTCCCCTACTTACTTTCATAAATCTCTCACAATATCAAAAACACTGTTAAGAAGCACTTTTTTATGGGACCCAAAAATAGTCAAGATTGATAAAACACATCATAAAAATACTAGAGGATTAATATACAACCTAAAATAATCATCCTATACATACAACATATTTTTAAACACCTACAAGCAAGATCTTCAACATTGGGTCTTAAGACTCGGAATATTGCACATAAAAACCTGCTTACCTTCTTAGCAATCTTTCATAAATAATAGAAACTTAATACATGAAATAATGATTGGAAAACATCAATAGGAACCTTAAAAAATATATCAAAAAGGATAATATCCCCATGAAAAGTATACATGAGCTGAATAATGTGAGAACTTTCCTCTCGAGCTCAAAATGCATCATTCAGGCACCTTCCAAAGCACACGAAGTCATTTTTGACTTTCTCTCTCATTTTATGACCTATGAATTGGTAAATATGTTTGAAAAAACCTATATAATCATATATCATTTATATATTGGATAAAACATTCTAAAATCCCTCTTTGACCCTTTACAAGACCTCACAAGCCCATCTAGGCCAACCAGGCCAATGGCCAAACTGCCTTGCAAACCACTAGCCACCTCTTGAAAACCATATATATGACCTCTCAACATCATATACATGTCCAAAATGCATATTAAAATGACACTGAGTTCATACCATGGCATATAATCCATAAGACTCAAAACCCTATAGGTAACCATGAATGGTCAAACCTGTCAAACCTGCATACTTCATGAGAACCTCATGAAATCACTCTATCCTACATATAAAATTCCAATATCATGTATTTAAATACCATACCATGATTCATACCACCACACATTCATCTAAATAACCTTCATGTAAGTATCTCACTGTATCAAACACATTAGACCACCATGCTCCATCTCACTATACCTACTAGACCACTTTGTCATTGCACATGCCTTATAGACATCAATAAAAACACTTAACATCAATTTCTGAATAATCTCCCCCTTTGTCATTGATGCCAATACTCCTTTTCTCTCTACCCCTTTGCCAAAATGATAAAGTGGACTCCTTTTAACATTGGGCACCATAGAATCAACCAAGTAAGCTATATGAAACACATAGAATCAAGCTAACCTATAGTAATACATTTGAAAGAGTACCATTTTGACCTCAAACAAGCACAACTCCCCCTTGGAATGTGCCTTTACTCTAAAAATGCTCCCAAGCTACCTAGATCCTTGGACCTATCATCAATTACATGGTAACACAACTCTCCCTAAGACCTTGCCCCACTTTAAAGGCTCCCATTTAGTCTACACAACCCATGCATACATATAGGACCTTCAAGAACAATTACCATCAACTCAAATAATAACAAGATCATCACAGTATCATGCAAACTCACTTATCATTGCTCTCAAGGCACCTTGTAGACCACCAAAGGCACTTAAAGCACACCACCATACCTAAAACACACTTATATTGGACCAACATACTCATCCAAAACCAAAAATCCATCCTCCTTTGGAAAAAATTCTCAAAATTTTTCATTTTCTTCACTAGGCCTACTTAGACTTCTTGTAACCCTATTTGGCCACTACAAACCCCATAAATCTATGACTTGATTGCATCAAACCCTAAAAATATATATCTGAGATACAATACTATGCCCCTTTAGACATGCTAAAATTGAGCCTCCAACTCATCCTCCTTCGCATACTTCCTTCCTTAGCCTACTAGCCAATTAGGCCTCCTATTGAATAAAATGAATTATACTCACTTCTAGACCACTATAAAATTTGATTAAAATACCCATTTGTCCCATTCAACTATTTTTTTGGCTTTTATTCTCCAAATCCAAATCTTGATCACTTTTCCAAACATGCCCAAATTACTAGGCCTTCAAAGCAACAATTGGTCAAAAGTTAACCTCCAGTCAATGCAGACACATAAGATAGATACCAAACCTAAATATCATCAAAACTCACTTCCATACCATATTTCAAGCTTCCATACCTTTGGGAACATGGACTTCCTTTAAGCATCCAAACACATGCTTTTGAGAAGAAGAGCCAGAGACCACTCAAAACACTCCACCTGGCACAAAAAGATTCATCAACCTATGAAACTATATGGAAAATGTATCAAACACATGTGCATACCTCATTAAACCAAAAATTAATTATGATACATCTTCATTCTTCAAGTGACCCTTGAAACCAAGCAATCTGTGCATATAGGCTCATTATCTACAACAGGCACCTTAACCAAAAGGTCAAAATCACATCTGAGCACGTCATAAACATCTCAAAGCCATCCTCCCTATTTTGAAACATCAAAAATAACTTTAATCACTCATTTATAAATATCTATCCACATTAGAACACTATATGAGAAACTTGGGCACTTTTTAGGTAGTCATTACTGCCAAAAATGGTCAACTCAAACTTTTGACCATAAAACACATATCTAAGCACATCAAGACCTCAAACCACCTAGGAATGAATTTTGTCAATCTTCCTCATAACCTCATATAAACATATTCATCCATCTCCTTTAGATCACCACTCAAATTTAACATCAAAAATTGATCAACAAGACACTTTAGGACCAAAAGACCTGAACATACTTCTTGAACAATCAATCAACCTTAGCAACTGAAGCAACTATTCTAACTATTTGCTTCACCTCTCCCAGTGAATCTTCATTGATTAAATAAATAAGTAATGACCCTTAGATAGGATATTAGATAATCAATTGTAGCTTTAGGCAATGGTTTAGTCATTATGTCTACTAGTTATTCCTTAGAAGGTACATATTCCAATTTGGCAATTTGATCACTAACCTGCTCCTTTAGAAAATGATACTTAATAGGGATAGGCTTAGTCTTAGAATGCATCACTGAGTTATTTGGGATGTTTATGGCACTATTATTACCACATAGATTAGGATAAGGACCATCTTGATGTTAAGCATATGATATACTGAGAGGGGGGTGAATCAGTATATCATATATCTTATAAATCTTTCCCTTAACAAAATTCCACTTAATCAAACATTCAAGATATGCAATAAAACTCAAACAATAAACACCACACAAGATAGAGAGAGACACCAAATATAATGTGGAAACCCAATGTGGGAAAAACCATGGAAAACAATCTCAAGTATATGAATGAGCACCAACCCAAACAATATTCGCAAGCACCAACTTGCAGGAGCATCAACCCCTTTGCTGAGCACCAACCCAACAACTATTCATGAGCACCAACCCACAAGAGCACCAAACCCTTTACCGAGCACCAACCTAGTAAAAATTCATGAGCACCAACCCACAAGAGCACTAGCCCCTTTGCTGAGCACCAACCCAACAACAATTCATGAGCACCAACCCACAAGAGCACCAACCCCTTTACCAAGCACCAACCCAACAAAAATTCATGAGCACTAACCCACAAGAGCACTAACCCCTTTGCTAAGCACCAACCTAAAAACAATTCGTGAGCACCAACCCATAGGAGCACCAACCCCTTTGTGTATACCACACACCTATCTCTCAATTTTGCTATCTCAACAGATGATAGTTCAATACAACATCTCTTTCCTCTCTCTCACCTTTGCTCTTCTAAGCTAGATATAACAAATACAAACCATATTCATCTCTCACAATTTCTCTCTAAGCTAGATATTACAATATCAAATCAACCTCTATCTCTCACATTACAAATGGCTTCTCAAGCCTTTATTTATAGCTTTCCAAATGACCTTTGGCCTTCCCCCTTTGTGACCCTTCAATCCTCATGGAAAATGGCACCAAACTTGTATGACCCTTCATATCCTTGCCTTTGAAAAGTCATGTGGTGACCCTTCATGAGCAAAAATGTCCTTCCCTCTTTTGTCTTTACTTTGGTGACTTTTTGTATTCCTTAAAGTGTCCCTTCATGAGAAATTGTGCCCTTCCTCTTTTGTCTTCACTTGGTGACTCTTGGAATTCCCAAAGATGACTCTTCATGGGAAAATGCATCCCATCCTTCTTTTGTATTTACCCTGTGACTCTTTGACTTCTCCATGGGCCCTTTTTTGGTCTCATATGCAACCAAAAATATATTCGTTAATATTAAATAAATATTAACTCACTTTAGCCAAGATATATTTATTACAAACAACATTAAATGCAATGGGGCCTTTATCATTAATAATGCTAGACCTTTGACATCAATGACAATATTTCCAACAATCTCCCCCTTTGGCATTCAGGGCAACCTCAATCCTAAAACTGCCACATCCTATCACTTGCACATCCTGTATACAATAACTTCCCCTTACTGTAACAACCTGTACCTGTTCCTTGTACCTATTTTTGCACCTATACCTGTACCTATTATTCTCCCCCTTTGACATCAATGGCAAATGGCCTACCTAGAGCTAACACTTAGCTCCCCCTCAACTGATGCTGAACATCAATGGCAGGAAGTAATAGAAATTACTCCTAACTCCTCTCATAGATCTTTGAATGTGTCCTTTGATCGTGACTTTGAGAAGATATCTAACAAAACATATACATTGTTCCCTGTCCTTTGAGCATCTGCAATCAACTCATTTGAATCTTTTCTTCTAATCTCACAACCTTCTTTATGAAACTTTAATATAGATTATGCTTAAGACCTTTTACATATAAAACATTCTTAGTCATAGTTCTACCATAATCCAAACTCAAAGTACCTTTTTCAGCTATCCTGGTAGTGGTTTTATCTCTGAATCTCACTATACCACCATTGATCTTCTTTAGAGTAATGAACTTACTTTTATCTCCTGTCATATGCCTTGAACATCTGCTATCAATTAACCATGGCTGATCTTTACCTTTTACATGCAGGGCTGTCTGAACCATCATAGAATCTTCAGGTTGTTTCTTCTGCCATGAACATGTCTGAACCTTCTTCTTGATGAATGGAGCTTTGAAACTCTGACTCTTCTTGACTGACTCAAACACGCTTCTACAATACCAAGCTATGTGTCTGAAGTTGTTGCACTTGTAGCATACTATGGTCTCTTCATCAAATCTTGATAGAGGAGCAAAAGAGTTGTGGCTTCTGCTTGACTCTACTTGACTTTCTTTCTCCTTATTTATGAAATTGTTAGCTCTTTTTCTACATTCTAATTTATTGTGACCATATCCATTACAATAAAAACAATAGCCATAAAAATAAGACCTATCTATATATCTTTGACCTGATTGTCTTTTGTAGCTTTGTTCCCTCCAGCCTTCTCTATTTGAAATGTCCTCTTTATTTTTTACTTCTCCCCTTTTTGTTTCCTCTTTTGTAAGAGCTTCAACATAGCTCCTTTTCTTTTCAAAATAGATCCCTGTCTTATCTAAATTTGGTTTTTGACTTTCCAATATCTTATTTAGCATGTTAGTGTTATCCTCAAATTTTGAATTACTAACTACTTTATCATTGATTGCTTTCTCAATATCTTCCTTTAAAGAGGCAATTTCAATAACATACCTTTGACACTCTTTTCTTGCCTTTTCCAACTGTGCTGTTAGATATTCTTCATTCTTCTTAGCTTCTTCCAAGTGTGCTATTAGATCATCAATAATTTCCTTTGACTCCTTTTCATTTTTCTCGATCTAGCGCTTTAATCTTTGATTCTTCTTCTGAACAGATTTTAACTCTTCTAAGGCACAAATGAGCTCTCCTTCCATATTCACTTCAGCTTCCTCCTCTTCTTCTTCTTGATCACCTTCATGTATGGCCATGAATAGAATCTTTTCTTCTTTTGAATCACTGACTCCACTATCTTCGATTGAGCTAAGATCCTTAGAATATAGGCTCTTCTTCTCGAATCCCTTTTTAGATTTGCCTTTGAAATTCTTCTTGTATGTAGGCTTTTATTCTTCATCATCATTACCCTTATTTGGGCATCTAGTTGAAAAATGTCCAATCTTTCCATAATTAAAACATTTAAAAGGTAATTTTTCCTTGATATTTACTTGTTCCTCTTTTCTGCTTGCGAATGAAAAGTGCTCCATTGTCGTCTTCATCATCACTAGAACTATCACTTGATTCTTGAATCTTAGCTTTCTCTTTCTTTGATGTCTTGAAAGCTACTTCTCTCTTTGAGGGTTTATCTTGTTCTGTTCACATCTCATATGCCATGAGAATACCATGAAGCTCATCCATCTTTAGCTTGGCTAAATTTTTCATCTCTTCAATTGCTGAAACCTTTGCATCATATCTCATTGGTAGAGATCTCAAAACCTTTTGCACCACCGTTGACTCTTATAATGTTTCTCCAAGACCTTGAATCTAATTTACTATTTGATCAACTTGCAAGAGATAACTTGCTATATCTTCTTCTTCTTCCATCTTCAAACTTTCAAACTGCCTTCTAAAAGTTTGAAGCTTAGCTTGCTGAACCTTTCCATCACCTTTATAAATATTCTCAAGTTTTACCCAAGTTTCATGAGCAGATTTACGTTGCATAACTTTAACAAATTTGGATTCACATAAACCACATAAAATAACATTTAAAGCATTATCATTACATTCATTTGCCTTCTTTTCTACTGTAGTAATTATAGATGTCTGTGGCTCTTCATATTCCTCCACCACTGCTTTCCATATGTCAAATCCAAGGGCCATCTAATAAACCTTCATTCTCATGCTCTAAAAAGAATAATTCATCCCATCAAAAAAAGGTGCCTTATTTGTAGAAAATCCTTCCTGTGACCTAGCCACTATGCTTTCTTGATCTACCTTCAAGCTGTAAAACTTTTCAAAAAGGAACTTGCTCTGATACCAATTGTTAAGCATGAGATATACTGAGAGGGGGGGTGAATCAGTATATCATTTATCTTATAAATATTTCCCTTAACCAAATTCCACTTAATCAAACATTCAAGATATGCAATAAAACTCAAAAAATAAACACCACACAAGATATAGAGAGACACCATATATAACGTGAAAACCCAATGTGGAAAAAACTATGGAGAATAATCTCAAGTATATAAATGAGAACCAACCCGAACAATATTCACAAGCACCAACTTACAGGAACACCAAACCCTTTGCTGAGCATCGACCTAGCAACTATTCATGAGCACCAACCCACAGGAGCACCAACCCCTTTGCCAAGCACCAACCCAACAAAAATTCATGAGCACAAACCCATAGGAGCACCAACCCCTTTGCCGAGCACCAACCCTAAAACAATTCATGAGCACCAACCCATTTGCCGAGCACCAACCCATAGGAGCACCAACCCCTTTGCTGAGCACCAACCCAACAACAATTTGTGAGCACCAACCGACATGAGCACCAACCCCTTTGTGTATACCACACACCTATCTCTCAATGTTGCTATCTCAACAAATGATAGTTCAATACAACATCTCTTTCCTCTCTCTCACCTTTGCTCTTGTAAGCTAGATATAATAAATACAAATCATATTCATCTCTCATAATTGCTCTTCTAAGCTAGATATTACAATATCAAATCAACCTCTATCTCTCACATTACAAATGGCTTCTCAAGCCTTTATTTATATCTTTCTAAATGACCTTTGGCCTTCCCCCTTTGTGACCCTTCAATCCTCATGTAAAATGGCACCAAACTTGTATGACCCTTCATATCCTTGCCTTTGAAAAGTCATGTGGTGACCCTTCATGAGCAAAAACGTCCTTCCCTCTTTTGTATTTACTTTGGTGACTTTTTGTATTCTTGAAAGTGTCCCTTCATAAGAAATTGTGCCCTTCCTCTTTTGTCTTCACTTGGTGACTCTTGGAATTCCCCAAGATGACTCTTCATGGGAAAATGCATCCCATCCTTCTTTTATCTTTACCCCGTGACTCTTTGACTTCTCCATGGGCCCTTATTTTGTCTCATATGCAACCAAAAATATATTCGTTAATATTAAATCGCATTAGCCAAGATATATTTATTACAAACAACATTAAATTCAATGGGGCCTTTATCATCAATAATGCTAGACGTTTGACATTAATGACAATATTTCCAACACTTGACTTACCTTATAATCTTCTAAGGTCTACTTCATCCAGATGACTTGAGTACAACAAGAAGCTGTATCAATGTATTCAACCTTTGAATTAGATAGAGATACTAAAGATTGCTTCTTTTTCAACCAAGATACCAAAGATTCACCTATGAATATCCTCCACTGGTGATCTTCCTATCATCGACACATCCTACCCAATCAATATCTGTATAGGATTTTAGCTTGAATTCCTTACTCCTAAGATACCATAAACCATAGTTCATGGTGCCTTTGAGATACCTTAGGATTCTCTTAATAGCCTTCAAGTGAGATTCTCTAGGATCAACTTGATATCTTCCAACTATAATTATTGATTGCATAATATCAGGTCTAGAAGTAGTCGAATAGAATAGACTCCCTACCATGGATGTATACAAGGATTGATCAACTTTAGGAGACTCATCATACTTACTCAACTTACATCCTGTTTCCATAGGAGTACTCATGGGTTTTCTATCCAACATATTAAATTTCTCAAGCATCTCCTTAATGTATTTGGATTGAAAGATAAAGATCACTTTGTCTAGTTGATTTATCTGCATTCCTAAAAATAATGAGAGTTATTTCAACATAGACATCTCAAATTCAATTTTCATTACCTCTATAAAGTCCTTACTCATCTTATCATTTATTAAACCAAATATTATGTCATCCAAATAAACCACAATAATCAATTGATGTTCTCCTTCTGACTTAATGTACGTATTGCTATTTACCACTCCTCTTCTAAAACCTTGACTTAGGAGATACTTATCTAATATGTCATACCAAGCTTTAGGAGCTTGTTTAAGGCCATAGAGAGCCTTCTTCAATCTTTAAACAAATTTTTGATTATCTTTTATAGAATAACCCTTAGGAAAATCCATAAAAACTTTTTCTTCTAGTTTGCCATTCAAAAATGCAGATTTAACATCTATTTAGTATACCTTAAATTTTTTAAAACTAACATAGGCTAAAAATAGTCTAATAGCTTCCATTCTAGCTATAGGAGCAAAAGTTTCATCAAAGTCAATCCCTTCTACCTGAGCATAGCCTTTACATACCAACCTAGCCTTGTTTTTTTACCACTTCACCTTTCTCATTCAACTTATTCTTATATACCCACTTAGTTCCAATCACATTCTTTCTCTTAGGCCTAGGAACTATATTTCAGGTGTCATTTCTTTTAATCTGATCAAGTTATTCATCCATAGAATATCACCATTCCTTTCTCTTACTAGCCTTAATGAAGGTTTTTGGTTCATGGATAGATATAAAGGATGAATCATGTTGATCTTGATTAGACAAAAATATCCCCCTAGTCTTTATACTATCATTCATATAAACAATAACTTGAGAAACTAGATTATATACCTGAGTTCTTGAAGGAGCTTAGTATCAAGTCTAGTATCTTCTTCATCATCTTCATTTGATATACAGATAGATTGGTCTTTATTTTGAATAGAACTAGTAGTTGGATCACATGACTTCAAACTAGACTTCTTGGTAGGACCACTTTCATCAACTCTCACATTAGAAATTTCAAAATTTTTATGAAGTCTTTTGTTGAAACATATATAAGTAGAACTAATAGAATAATACCCAAGAAAGATATCTTCATCAGATCTAAAATCAAACTTGCCTAGATTTTCTTCATCCCTTTTGATGTAACACTTACTTCTAGACACTCTGAAGTACTTAAAATTTGTAGCTCTATTTTTTCATAGTTCATAAGGGGTCTTGTTTTTATTCACTCTAATTTGACATCTATTAAGAATGTAGATTGAAGTACTTGCAACCTCTTCCCAAAAACCATCAGACAACTTGGCATCTTGCACCAAAGTTATAGACATCTCTTGAATAGTTATATTCTTTCTTTTAACCACTCCATTTTGTTGTGGAGTTATAGCAGCTAAGTATTGTATTTTTATTCCATGAGTATCACATAACTCATCAAACTCATTAGACCATAATTCTCCTCCTCTATCTGATTTGACACACTTGATCTTTGATCCCTTCTCATTCTCAACAAGGGATTTGAAAGATTTGAACTTGGTAAAAGCTTCTGATTTTTATTTTAAGAAATATATCTAATCATTCTTGTGAAGTCATTAATCAGTAACATGAAATAACAACTACCTTATAGACTTTGATTTCTCATAGGACCACATA
This sequence comes from Torreya grandis, assembly GCA_037957365.1. Taxonomy (NCBI): domain Eukaryota; kingdom Viridiplantae; phylum Streptophyta; class Pinopsida; order Cupressales; family Taxaceae; genus Torreya; species Torreya grandis. The sequence continues at coordinate 97,379 of JARHVA010003463.1, read as the reverse complement.
AGTTAGTGTGAATTAACTCTAATGATTTAGTAGTAGAAAACTCTTTTGTCTTGTATCTTCTCTTTACTTGTTTACCATGGAGATAAGACTTACACAAAGATTGAGGAACCTTATAAATCTTGGGCATATGTATTACAAGCTCCTTTGAACTAATCCTTATCATATTCTTGAATTTTATGTGACCAAGTCTTTTATGCCATAGCCAACTTTATTCTACTTGACTCATCAAACACTTTTCTCTTTTGGATTCATGATATACATACATATTGTTTTTTGAATTATGAATCTTGGCAAGGAGTATTCCATATTTTCCTTTTCTAGTTTCAAAAAAATCATAATAGAAGGTCACAACATTACCTTGTTCAGACATTTGATTAAAACTGAGAAGATTATTCTTTAACCCTTTAACATATAAAACATTTTCAGTCTTTGAAATTCCATTGTCTAAACTCAAAGTTCCCTTACCTCTTATAATAGTAGAGTTGTTGTCCCAAAACCTAATAAAACTAGGGTTTGATTTATTAAGAGTGATGAATTTACTCTTATTTCCTATCATGTGACTATAACAACCATTATTTATGTATCATTTGTTGTCCCCATTTTCTTCTAAATGTAATGCAACTTGGACAAACATGGACTCTTCATTATGAATCATAATGTACCTTAGAATCACCTTTCAAGCTATTAAGACTCAAAAAGGACTTGATCTAACACCAATTGATAGAGGTACAAACCACTGAAAGTGGGGGGGGGGGGTGAATCAGTGTTTAATAATAATGCAATCCAATTCTTAACTCTTCAAGCTACTTAACCAATCGCATCAATATGCAAGATAGATGAATCAAAGAACAAACATGAATGTAACCATTACACAAATATTTAGGTGGGAAACCCTCATGGGGGATAAAACCCACTCTCAAGTCTGAAAAACAATGGAATACAGTCCTATAAGATGATTACAAACATGAGGCTTTAGTGAAGCACCCACTTCACAAGGAGTACCATCCCCTAAAGATGATAAGCACCAACTTGCCTAAGATGTTGAACACCAACACAAGACCTATCAAATGAACAATTATTAAAATTTTATTTCTTATAAATATGATAGAGAAACCCTACAATAACATTCTTCTCCAAGTCTACAGATCCACACAAGTCAACAACACCAAGCTATCTCTTCAACACAATCAATAACCCCTTCAAAAATGTTTCGATCATATACAAATATGTACTCATAAATATATTAAAAATAATAAATATAATAATAAAATTATTTTGAGTTTAATGACATTTTTCTCTTCTCAATCTCATATAAACATTGGTCACCAAGACCCCCAAGAACCTTCACACAAGGTTTTCAAATATCAACACACATACTTGCTTGTCTAGCTTGATTACACATAAAAGGAATATAAAACCTTGTATATATAAAATTATTAATTATGGTTGGAATTTTAAATTTATAAAATTTTAGAAATAATTATTTATGTCTCCCAAGGTCGGCCATGATCCTTTATATAAGCTTTCTATACCATACCATGAGCTCATGTCACAAAACACCTCATAAATGAAACATAGCTCCACTTGTGTGAATATATTTAACTAATAAAATATTATTAAAACATTAAAAATATATAAAAAATTACTTAAATGAGTCATCAACACTCTCCAATCCTTATGAATACTTGATCTGACCATCTATCCTATAAATAAACTCAATCATCCAAACCAGGGTCTTTTTGCTAGCAAAAACATCATGGTAAACTATGAGTCAACCATTCACTCATATCCAAGTGACTATAAACAATAAAAATTGGATTAATATAGGGAATAAATCCCTTATATCACCTTTAAGAGCTTATACCCATCCATACTCACTGATTAGGCCTTCCAATTCCACTTCTCACTCTGACTAGTTTTTCTCACACATGGTACCCTTTCCTTCATATCAACTAGAAAAATTTGAGGACATAAAATTTTGACATATAGAAATGATTATTCATAAAAAAATCCTTGAATATTTGAATCAAGTTATAAGCTTCATCACACACTCATTTTTTCCCCTGGTTACTTTTAGAAATCTCTCACAATATCAAGAACACTGTTAAGAAACACTTTTCTATGGGACCCATAAACAATAAAGATTGATAAAACACATAATTATAAGCCTATAGGAGTAAAATTAAACTAAAATCATCAACCTATCCATACAATATATTTTTTAACACCTAAAAGCAAGATCTTTAACATTGGGTCTTAAGACTAGGAATTTCTCACATAAAAACCTACTTACCTTCTTAGCACTCGATCATAAAGAATAGGACATTAATACATGAAATAATGCTTGGAAAAAATTATTAGGAACCTTACCCAATTATTAAAAAATAATCATATCCCCATGAAAATTATACATGAGCTGAAGAACGTGAAAACTTTCCTCTCAAGCTCAAAATTCATCATTCAAGCACCCTCTGAAGTACATGAAGTCATTTCTAACTTTATATCTCATATGATGACATGTTACTTGGTAAATATTCTTGAACACACCTATATTATCATATCTCATATATATATATATATATATATATATATATATATATATATATATATATATATATATATATATATATATATATATATATAGGATAAAATATTCTGAAATCCCTCTTTGACCCTTTACAAGACCTCACAAGCCCATCTAGGCCAATGGCCAAACTGCCTTACAGACCACTAGCCAACTCTTGTAAACCATATATCTGATCTATAATAATCATATAAATGTAAAAAATTCATATTAAAATCACATTAAACTCCATACCATGGCATACAATCCATATGACTCAAAACCCTATAGGTAACCATGCATGGTCAAACCTATCAGACCTACATACTTCATGAGAACCTCATGAAATCAATTCGACTTGCATAAAACATTCCAAGATCATGTATTTAAATAAAATACCATGATATATCCCACCATAAATTCATCCAAAGAACCTTCATGCAAGCATCTCACTGTACCAATTACATTAGACCACCATTTTCTATCTCATTGTACCTACTAGACCACTTTGTCATTGCACATGCCTTATAGACATCAATGATAACAAAGCCATCAATTTTCCAACAAATTATTTTCTAATTTTTATTGATAAATCAATCATGTTAATAATATATTGATCATGGAAAACTATTGAATCTATTGTTAAATGCTTGAACTTGATTGTATGCTTACTTGGGAATGATTTTAGGATCTTACCCTATTTTATTATTAAACATGCATTTATCTTTTATGATCGAGCTTATGCTAAGGGTGGTTATAAATATTCCATTAAATGGTGATATGAATGGATGTTTCTAATGTTTAATTTCTTGTTGCTAGTGGAAAGAGTGACATAGGTGGTGGATAACTCAATAATTATTTTTCTTTTGATGTTTTTTTCTCTTAACGTAGTACTTAGTATAAAGGTTTTTTGGGAGCTTGAAAAACACTTATTATGTTATTTTTTTGGGATAAATTTATCAAGTTAATAATTGAAGGATCATGAAAAATCGTTGACTGTATTGTTGAATTCTTGAAGAAATTAATGTAGAGTTGGATTTTGTGAGAATAGTTTTTAGCTATGATAAGATGCATGTGACGTGAGGTGTTTAATGGTACACACTGTTGGGTAGCTATCACTCAATTTATTAATTTAATTTTGGAATTATAATAAAGATAATAATTTAATAAGATAATTATTTTGTACCCTAGTATTAGTTGACATTTTAAATTTTTCATTAGTAGCCTTATATTCAATATATTAATATAATGTAAGTTAAAGATGCAAATTATCAGTTTTTTATTTGCGTGCATTCTATAAGGATAACCCTATCAAAATGTTGAGGTTAGGGTGTGAAAAATTCTTTTCATTAACATGAGATGATTATATGAATCTTGAATATGCTTATTTTTTCTAAAGATTTTCATTTTTTCATAAGATTATGGAAAACATGTATGTCTTGCATATAGTTGTTTGATATGATCCATTAGTCTATATAATGGTAAATTTTATCCATCTTATTAAAATATTTATAATTCCATACATTTTATTGTATGTATAATATCATTTACATTCTATACAATGGTCTACTACTTCCCATAGTTCCACATAAAGGAAAGGAGCTAATGAACTAGTTGTTATTTTCCTTAGCGTGTCATTAACAAATGTTAGCCTAGCCTAAACACTGGACATTAACTAATTTAGTGGGTCATGCAGACATGTCATCAATATTTGTGAATGCAATGGATAGTTAAGGTACTCCATTTACATTATTTATAATGGTCTACTTTTGTCCATCTTACTACATAAAGGAAAGGAACCAATGAGCCACTAGTCTATATAATGGTATGATGTTATCCATATTATTATGGTATGTATAATTCTCTACATGTTGCTTGTATATATAATATCTTTTAAATTATGTACATTCTATATAATTATCTATTATATAATACCCTTTTATTATCTTGATATGATAATGGGATACGTCTATTGGTTCATTAGCTCCTTTCCTTTATGTAACATGATTGATTGTTTTAGTTTTTATGTGAAGGGTATCCACAATGCTTAAGATAGTACTTAGTATTAATAATGAAAAAAAATAGACCATTATACAAATTTATGGTTCATTGGTTTCATTAATTAATGTAGTAAGATGGAAAATAATGTGAATAGACCAACAATAGACCATTATACAGACTGATGGGTCATCGGTTCCTTTCCTTGGTGTAGCAAGATGGACAACAATTTTAATAGACCAGGGTCAATTTTAAAAACATTTAAATTCCTTTATAGTTATTAAACTAGAATACAAAGTATAGAGTTAAAATTCATTTATATGTAGCATATCTGAGAAAGATATACAAAATGTAAAGGGTATTATACATACAAGCAAGTTTCAAGGCATTATATAGACTGTAACAAAAGGTAATATACAAGCAATGAATATATACAAACTCATTTCTTAAAAGAATGTGAATACTTGATATGTGTATACCATTCCAAAGGATGTAAAGGCTGTGATTTTTCTCTTACCTCCAAGAAAGTGGATAAACATTATTGCAAATTTGATAGCATGGCTTTGTAAACTTATAGTGTTTGTATACCAAGAATAAATGCTTAAATGAGGAAATATGAAGCTATCTTATGGAGCGAGGAGAGGGGTATCTATCATGATCACTTTCTTATTGTTATTAAACTTTATAATAATGATTTTTCATGGGGATATGCACACTTAGCCTTTGAATATGAACGTAACATAACATGACACATTAGTGTTCATGAATCCCCATTACATTTCATTATGATTCATACACACATGGCACTTGTAGATGGTAAAAAAGTTATGAAGTTGAACACCATTTTACTTAGGCTTATGATATAAAATAATTTGTATGATTTTATAATATCGACCCCTATTATATTAATTAATTTTGAACACTCAGCTAAGATTGAACTGTGTCAATGTTGTTTATTCTTTTATAAGGACTCTCTAGACATTTGATTTGAGAACATGGTAGGCTTGACTATGCTTATAACTTTTGATTTGGGTTGTATTATGTTGAATGTATTATTTAATACTTGAAAGAAGCTATGTATCTCATCAAATCCAATAAACTACTTAAGCATGTAAGCTAAAGACAATCATTAATTTTGAACACTTAGTATCACATAATCAAACTACTTAAACATGTAAGGTAAATACAACCATTTAATGTATTTTACTATAGGGAATGTGGCATTTAACTAATGAAATTAGAGTGATATTGACCACAACTAGGATAAGGTAAATTTAATTTAATGCCATGTTCCCCATTATTGACTATGATAGGGTAATGGGGCATGATCTCCTATAGATGTCAAAATGGAACATCTTGAATGGTGTGTAAGTAACTTGTCTAAATTTTAAAGTTTCTAGTTATGGAAAAAATGCATTTAATTGAGGTTAAATTTTAATTATCTCAGCCAATTGGGGGTTAATTCCTAGTGTGGTTATCAATGCCAAATGTACCAGTTGGTTATGCTTAGCAAGAAAACCTTATCTTGTAAAAAAATATAGCCTCATCTTGTAAATAAAGTACATTATATAAGGATTTATTTATTATTGTTTATATTGTAAATAAATTAGGTAGACAAATTGATAGTAGATGGAATAACTAATGGGGATGCAGAGGTCAAATACAAGTGTGGTTGTCCATGTTGAACTTTTTGGCTGGTTATATTTAGTGGTCATAAATTATTTGAGTTGGATCAATTATTAGATTCTTCATTATGAAAGTGACTATAAGTTACATTTAGCATGAGATATCACACAAGTAGTTGAACTCCACATCCCCTCTATTTAGTTTGTTTATTGGTGCTACATTTATTTTGTTACCCTATTAGCTAGTTAAAACCTTATCTTATGAGAAGGAGCACGAGATATGAAAATGATGATTTAATATTTTGTTTATCATTAGTCTATCACTTGAATTATACTATTATCCCTTTGTCGATGGGTCTCACTTATTACATCCTCAATTGTAAGATCACATTGAACATACCATATCGTATCTTACAGAGCACCTTAACTAGCCCATGTGTTCACATTATTGGCTGATGTGTTTATAAGGACCACCAAATTAATCAACATCTAGTGCTCATGGATAGACTAAGTTATGTTAACAACATGTTAAGGCAAAAAAAGGGTTAATGAAACTAACAATGATTAAGACAAAATATAATAATTAATGATGATTTAATATTTTATTTATCCTTAATTTATAACTTGCATTAGTCTATTAGCCCTTGGTTGAAAGGGCCTGCATACACATAATATTTTTAAAGTTGATCAATTATTGATGTTTTTATGTCTTTTAGGAACTCATCAAGTCTCAATCTCTTTGAGTTCATGACTTAAGGGGTGCACCAAAAAAGGGGTGGGTAGACCATTGGTGCTTCGTAAGATTATTGTCCCTACACTACCACTTTCTATCTACATAACCATCTTTGAAAAACATTTCCCTAAGCTTTGTCTCCTATTTTTCACCCTCCTCTAGTCATTTTTAAACTTCATTAGTCCTTCCCTAGCCTAAAATCCTTTTTTATAGTTTAAGATACACTATCAACCTCATCAACCTTGTACCCTAATTGACAAAAGTCATTTAGGGTCTAGGTCAGCTCCTGGTCGACATAGGCCAGGACCTATTTATTTTTGTCAAAAATGATATAGAGTTTATTGGGCTGACCTTCTTGAATATATTTTAGCAAAGGATTAGGGTTACATTCAACTATATATACACACTCATTTTGTCATTTATAAAGAGAAGAGAATAATAAGAGATATATATTATGCATATATTTATCCACCATTCTAATTGAGAAACATAGCTTAGAGTTTCATATTTTCTTTGGAGATATGGATATTATCTTATGGAGAAGTTTTTTAGATGTATAGATAGGTTATGTATCCTAGAGATGATTTATCCTTGTCATCTGTACATACCATAAAAATTCTTGTGAATCACTTTGGCTAAGGGAGAGATTGAGGCTCGATAGGCTCACCTTCAAAGGTAAGTATTCCTAACTTTGTTCCTCCTTTGTAAGAGTAGAAAGATTTGCATTTGTAATTTTATCCCATGCATTAGGATTTCATATACATTGACATGAGTATATGTCTTCTATGCATGTTTACTTTTCATGTTTATTATCCCCACTTTATGCCACAAGATTTGGTGAGCACTCGATTAGACTTTAATTTACTTGTTATTCATTTAGTTAATATGAAAACATAGAACCTATTTAGGGTTATTGTATAGTTTTTCTTGACTAGAGGCTTTGGAAACCTCCCTAGTGATATTATTGTGTACGAGATCCATTTACTAGGTTTATTAGATCTATCTTGGTCATGACCTTGAATATTTAATGTATCAATAATCATAAGTTTAAGTAGGATTTATATTCTCTGAACTAGGATTGATTTATAGATTAATTGTATTTACCTTTATATATATCATGGTAAATCTGATGTGAATCTAAACATTGCAGGTTTCCTTTCACACTATCAATTTTGTCTTCATATTATATATTTATATACTTTTAGTACTGTATCAAACCAATTGTTATAATTCTAACCTTTTATGTGTAGGTTTAACTTAAGATCACTTCAAAATGACTCTGTTATGTCTGTGTAGGTCTTCATCAAGTATAGGTTACTAAATCAATCAATTCAACACAACATTCTTCTTCAATTCTAGATTAGCATACACTGTTGAACATGTTGAATCTATCTACTATTTTATTATATGAACACATAGGTCAACAAACACTATCAAATGGGTCAAATATATTTTTTGTTTTTCAAAATATAGGGTTTTACAGAACTTACTTGAACCAGTCAACCCCATTTTTAGAATTTGAAAGCAATAGTTAAGCACTACAACATAAAAATTTAAAATTTAAATCATCCTCAAGCCCATCAAAGTTACTTTATAACCTCTCCCTATCACTTCACTTCTATTTATCATAAGTTAGTAGTCTTCAAAAATGTAAACCTATAACTAACTAGGTCGAATTGGTCGACTTAATTATGTAGTCTATATTCTATTTGAGAGACATAGTCGACCTATTCGACTCTATTATAAAGAACTTATTTATACTAAGTAGAATAAACCCAATCAAATCCATTATATATTGTTTGCAAATAGTGTCACCTGAATTGACTCTATACTATTCTCAATCAAAGAATTAACATCTATTTACTAGTAATTAATTCACATTTGCTTTTGAATTATTTGAATGCTTAGAGTAACTCACATAGTCCAAATAGGTGGTTTTTAATATTACCATTTTGGTTACACTATTTTAATATTTTGAACACACTATCAAAACACTTGACATTAAACAAACATTTAAACATTTCTCTTCCCAGGTCTTACCTACTTGGATTTCATCACCAAGGGGGAAGTTGACTTGGTTTTTTAGACAAGTATAAATACATGGTTAATGTTATATATTGGCAAAAAAACCAACACCATTATCATTTTGGGATGTTGAAGATTTGTCAATGATGTCATGGAGGTGTCTTGGTGAGTGGATGAAGTGATTTGATAGCCTATGTAACAATGACAAAGTGTGTAATATGCTTGTCAAAGTGTGCTTGAAGTTGGCTTGGTTGATCTTCAAAGTTTTATTGGTTTGGGATGTTTAGGGATGAGTATAAAGTATTGATAATGTGAAATAAGTCCCATAAAAAGTGTTATATTCTTTTATATCTTATGTGCATGAGTCGTATTCATCTTATTCTTTATTATGTTCATCTAGACATTTTGGTCTAGTGGTGGAAAATCTGAGTAGGCAGTTTGATGACATCATAATTACCACGTGTGGATGAGTAAGAGGAGTTGGTCATATGATTGTGATAAAATTAGTCTTTAGTTTCTATATACTAAACCTTAGGTCATGCGAATAAGCATAGTTAAAGATATGTGGGTACAAAGTTGGGTTCCTAGGCATTTTGACAGTGTTTTCCCATACTTAGCCAAATTTGCAATGTAGCAAGAAGAGTCAAGTAAGAATTTTGATGATGGTATATCTTATACATGTGGAAATTTTATAAAAATATGATCATATGGGGTTGTTTAATTTTTATCCTAGTTATTTTATGCTAAATTTTAGGTCATACGCTAAAGTGCATCAAAAGATATGTATGTTCAAAGTTGGCCTCTTAGGCAATTTTTGACATAGTTGGCTCTGTGGCAAAACTTTTTGAGATGGAATTTTAATGGTGACATATCTCACTCATGTCAAGGTTTCAAGAGTAGTTTTTCACATGGTTGGATTCTTCTATTGGAAGAGATCATATGGTCCAACTTTTATATCATGTATCTAAGCATAAAAGAAGTTCTTGAGGTTTAAAGTTGGCTACCCAGATAGATTGCAATGGTCCCCATAGTCAATTTTTCACAAGGTAATGTTTAAGAAAATCTCAAAGATATCGATGATGTGTGTTTACTCCAAGATGTCAGGAAGTAGTGAGATGGTATAAAGTTCTCAAAGTTTAACATTTAGTAGATATAAAGATCAAGCTTCTTCCAAGGATCAACAGTGAGTAGGTGATCATACAATTAGAGATAAATAGTGTGTATTAAAGTCAAGACGTCAAACTGATATATATTTATCATTATTAAAGACAAATCTATGTATAGGATATTGACAGTGCATGATGAGTCAACAATGCAAGATTACATGAGATGAGGTCAAAATGATTGAGGTTTAATGTTTGAGCATTGACACCTATGTATTAAAGATCAAAAAAGATCAATGGTGCATGTTTAATTTGAGTAGAGATGACATGAGATGTGAGCATGATGTTCGAGGTCTAACTTGACCATTTACATTTGAATATTTGAATTTGCAAAGGAAAGACCAGTGCCTGGTATTTTAACTATAACTTTTGATCCATGAAGAATTTTCTCATGGTATAAGAAGAAAACTTGTAGAGGACTCCAAGGAACATTTGAAAATATATATTTAAAGATATGAAATTATGTATAGACATATTTATGAAGGTTTAAAGTTGAATTTGTATTTCATTGTGTTCTACAAGTGACCTGAGAAGAATGTTTGAGCTTTTGTTGATATTGTTTTGATGTCTCATGATGAATTAGTTATTTGGGAGTGTTGTAGACTCTATAAATATAATATGTATGATCTTTGGAGGTTTTACCAATTGATATTTAATATGAAAAAAGGTTAAAAGGTTCACTATGTGTTTTTTCATAATGTTCCTGTGTACTAGGTCAGTGCTTGAGTTGTTTGAGCATACGTAAAAGTGAGCAAATATGATTGTGATAATTTAAGGATATCAAAGTGGACCCATGTATTTGAAAGTGGTCCTGTGTTCTTGTTTTGTTTGATTAAGTGCTAAATGGGTGAATAGGTCTCCATGAGACCTATAAGAGATACAAGGGCCTTATTAAAAGGTGTATTTGCTTAAGGGTGACCCATAGATTCTATGGTTGGCCTATGAAGATTGTATGAAGATGTGTCTTAGTATGATAGATGTATTAAGGGTTAAGACATGCCTAATGGATGACCAAGATGATGATGATCATGAATGCTCTATAAATAGTGAAATCAAAGATGGTGATTTATAGACTTATAAGACTTGTATGAGAGAGTGAGAATATGGAACCAAGTGAAGGAGAGAACATTTGAAAGAGAAGGTATAGGTTATTGAGGATTAGAAGAGATAAAAGAGAATCATACATGCCTATTTGATCAAGGTGATGAAGGTGATCACATAGGTCATTGGACCTAATAAGCCTAGAAGATGTAGAATGAGTGGTTATGCTCATGAGATTGTTTAAGAGAGTATATTGTAAATGAAGGCAAGGTGAAGACTGTATGAGATTTTTGGTTGACATAAAAGGTAGATAAAGTGTGGGATATGTGTATGACCATTTGATCATGTTGCCAGTATTATGACATAGTTATTGCAAGTGTGTTTAATTTAGTGTGAGTGAAGGGTTGAAGAGGTGGGATAGTTGGGGTATGTAATGTGTCCTAATTGATATTTGTATGTTGGATCAAGTATGTAATGTGATTTGACCAACATGGAGTGTTGTGGTGATAGAGTTTTTGTTGATAATTGTAGAGTGGTCCAAAAGGTGGCTTTGGATGGATTAAGTGTGTAGATTTGAAGAGAGCTGATATACTTTATATCTTCATCATATTGGTAGGTAATCAGAGTTGAGGAGATGTTATATTCATAAATTTTGTTGTAGCAGCTCAAAATTTAAGGAGGTTTCAGCGTCCTTTCAAGGTGAAACTTGTTAAATTTCTAGTTGTTGTGGTAACGCAACTAGATAGGTGTGGTAACACATTGTGGGATTGTAGTCTTGCTAAATAGATATTGTAGTTCCTTGATTAGTTGTATCTAGTCTAAATTGGTTCTTGTTATTTTAGGATAATAGTCTAATTAGATGTTCTAGTGGGTTTTATTCCCCAAGAGGGTTTCCCACATATGTCATGTGTTATATGCTTGATCTTGCATTGTCTTTCTTATACATTGCTATGAATGATTTATTATTCAAGAATGTATGTATTGAATGATTAAGGGTTTGAAGGAATTGTAATTGATATTGGATTATCTGGGCTCACTAATTCACCCCCCTCTCAATTATTGTTCCTCTAACAATTGGTATCATAGCAAGTCCTTTAGAGGAAGCCTAACAACTTGAAGGTGATCCTAAGTAGGTACAAAGATGGCTAAGTATTTGAAGAAATAAAATCAATAGTGGAAGTCTGTAATCAAGGAACTAGAAGAGTAGATATATACTTTGAAAAATGATGCTAAAGAGGATGAAAATGTTATCAATGACCTCAAGGATCAGTTAGAAAATTTTAAGACAAGTATGAGTTCAAAAGAGGAATGTTGTTTAAAAGAAAAGGACATCATATGTGATGAAGAAGAAGTTGATCTAGAAGCTGTGGTCATGGGTGCACTTGGTGAACTGAAGGAAAAAAATAAGAAGAATGATAAGATGAGAAATATGATCAAAGTTCTTAAATAAAAATTAGTTCTCTTGAGGGAAGTTTGTTAGGTTTGTCCAAGAAATAAGAAAATAAGTATCAAGAAAAAATCAAGTCCATTGAAGTGCAAGCATATAGATTGAAAGACATGACCAACAAGGTCAAAGAGGATGGAGAGAAGATAAATATTCTTAAGGATTAGTTATGGAATGAAAATGTAAATATGAAAATAAAATAAAATGAGTGCAATGAGTTGAAGGTCGAAATAAAGTCATTGAAAAGTGAGCATGAGCTTGTTATAGTAAAATTGGATAAGCTAGGAGAGAAGCATGAGAAGCTTGAGTATGTCAAGGAGAATGCATGATTTTAAAGTAATGAAAGAAGGCCTATTAGACAACCAAATGCTTCAAGGTAGACTAGTTTATTTCATGGTCATTTTTATACATGTAATAAGTATGGTCATAGAGCTAAGGACTATAGAATGAATTCAGTCAAGTATGGACATTCATGGAGCTATGACAGGAGTTTTTGGCCAAAGATTGATCATAGTTAAAATCTATCAAAAGGTATGAATGATGTTATTTGTTTCAATTATCATAACAATGGACGTATTACTAGATTTTGTTCAAATGGTGTTAAGACATCTTCAAGGTATGTCAAATGATATAGAGCTCCTAGAAGGTTTGTGAAAGGATAAATTTAGGTATGGAAACCAAAGGTAATCATTGACAATTATTCTAGTCATAAGGTTGATAAGAAAGTTTCTTTAGAAGGCTATATTATAAATTAGGATAAGCTCAAGGATCAAGTAAGATGGTTATAGGATACAAGAAGAGTCAAACTTTGGTATGGAGACCTGAGGTAGTAAAGACTAAGGAGAATAACTCTATTGAGTCCAAAAGTCTTGATGGATTATTTACCAAAGTGGAAAAAGAATAAGAAATGAAGGATAGTCAAGAGTTTATGCTATCAACATTTATTGACAAATCTAAATCAAAGAATGAAGTCAAGCATCCATTCAAAATCAATTAGATGAGGAGACATGACTGTAAGTTAGAGAAATATATGTATATATGGTAGTCTCCTGAGTTTTGGGACTTTTAATCTCACCATGTCAAAGGGGTGTCTCTCTCTAGGCTACAAGGAGACACTTGTCAGTCAGAGGAAGCTTGGTGGCTATCAGATATTATTTGATAAGAAGGTGAAACATGGAGTTAGGGGGAGCTTTATAATTGATCAGGTCTTAAGATTAGAGGACTAAGTAGTTAAATATAAAAAAAGGTATGGAGAAGAAACATTATGTGTTCAAGATGATAATTCCAATCAAAGGTCTTTGGTTAATAAGGGAGCAACAAGATCATGAGCTTGTTACAGATTATGAAGGAGTTATTACTATAGGATCATAATGGGTATTTATAGATGGCATAATTAGTTTGATGCAATATCAAGTAGATTTTGGTGGTTATAAAGGTCTTTACACTTTTTTATGATGTGTTCTAGGTGATTTCAATATTTGAAGATCTTTTATGTGCAATTGAAGATTTTTGAGTGATCTCAAATTTTCTCAGTTTTTGGCTTAAGGGCAAGCATGACTAAAATGGATTATAGGAAGTCATGGTTCCCAAATATGTGAAGGCTCAAATATTGGTCCAAAAGTGTGTGATGGGTGTCTCTAGGTGTGCAATACGTTTTAGAGGTGTATGCTGACTAGAAGGAGGTTTATTAACCTTGTTTTTTGAGATTCTAAGGTTTTGGGCTATGATAGAAAAGTGGGTTGAATTATAATTTAAGATATGAGGATTATTAATAGGATGAATGGGAAAAATGGGTTTTCAAATCAAGCTTCATAGAGATCTGAAGGTTTGTGGTTCTCAAGTTATTTAAGTTTTTGTCAATATGGAGGGATAATTAGCTAGTAGGTTTATGAAGTATGTTTCAAAAGATGATATAGGTGATGAAAATTTATGTGATTGAAGGGGAATATGAGAGTCATATATATATATATATATACATACATACATACATACATATATATACACACACACACACACACACACACACACACATATATACATATATATATATATATATACATATATATACATATATATATATATACATATATATATATATATATATATATACATACATATATATATATATATATACATAGATATATATATATACATATATATATATATATACATATATATATATATATATATATATATACATATATATATATATATATACATATATATATATATATATATATATATGTACACACACACACACACACACACACACACACATATATGAATTTTTAGGTCCTGCATGTATTTCTACAGAAATTTATGGGCTCTACAAGTTTCAGGTAGGGTTACAAGGAGACTAGATAGGCCTAGTATGTAGAAGAGTGCCTTTTACTCAGTTTCTCAGAAAGAGTAAGGAATGTTTGATTCAAGGTGTGTTCTTAGGTTGGTTGAGAGAATGTTTCCTTTTTAGTGAGTGGCATGAAGTTTTTTTGGTGATTCTTGTGGTATCTTGAGATAGAAGGATAGTAAGCATGTGTTGGGGTTCTTCATGTATGTGGAGATCCATTAGATTATAGTATTTTTGTGTGTTCTTTCTTTATTGGTTGTAAAGCTTTGTTGAAGAGAGTGTTGGCATAGAGTAAGAGGAAGTTGTCAAGGTAAGAAAAATTAGGCTCAAAGTAAGGGGGAGTTTGTATCATCTTTATAAGATGGTCTTCTCATGTTGGTGGTCTTTTCTATTGTGGGAATGCTTGAAGAGAGAGAAGGTGAGCTATATATTTCTATATATGGTGGTTGTTAACATCAATGACAAAGGGGGATATTTTTGTAGAATTTTTAATGATGTCATGGAGGTTTCCTAGTGAGTGTATGAAGTGCTTTGATAGCCTATGTAATAATGATAAAGTATGCAATGTGCTTGTCAAAGTGTGCTTGAAGTTGGCTTGGTTGATATTTAGAGTTTGTTTAGTTTAAGATGAGTCTAAAGTATTGAGAATGTGAAAGAGGTCCCATAAGAAGTGTTATATTATTTGAGATCTTGTGTGCATGAGTGGTATTCATCTGATTCTTTATTGTGTTCATCTAGACATTTTGTTCTAGTGGCAGAAAATATGAGTAGGCAATTTGATGACATCATAATTGTCACATATGGATGAGTCAGGGGGAGTTGGTTATATGGTTTTAATAATATTAGTCCCTAGTTACCATGTGATAAACCTCAAGTCATGTGCCTAAATGCAGTCAAAGATATATGGGTACAAAGATGGGCTCCTAGGAATTTTGATAGTGTTTTCCCATACTAAGCCAAATTTACAATGTGGTAAAAAGAGTAGAGTAATAATTTTGATGATGGCATATATCTCATATGTGGATGTTTCTAAATAAGATGATCATATGGGTTTGTTCAGTTTTGAGGTTAGTTTATTTATGATGAAGCACACCAAAAGATATGCATGTTCAAAGTTGGCCTCCCAAGAAGTTTTTGACATAGTTGGCTCTATGGTAGAAAATTTTGAGATGGTGTTTTAATGGATATATATCTCACTCAGTCAAGGTTTCAAGAGAAATTTTTCACATGGTTGGATTCTCCTATGTGAGGAGATCATATGGTCCAAATTTTAGATCATTCATCTAAGTGCATAAGAAGTTTTTGAGGTTCAAATTTGGATAATCAAATAGATTGAAATGGTCCCCATAGTCAATTTTTCACAAGGTAATATTCAAGAAACTCTTGAAGAGATCGATGGTGTACATTTTGTCCAAGATGTTAGGAAGTATCAAAATGGTAGGAAGTGATTGAAGTTTAACACTGAGTAGAGATAAAGATTGATCTTCTTCCAAGGATCAATGATGAGCAGGTGATTGTAAAATTAGAGATTAATGGTACATATTAAAGTCAAGTGGTCAACATGATAGATGTTTAACATTGTTAAAGACCAAGCTACATTTAGGAGATCGATGGTGCATGATGAGTTAACATTGTAAGATTGCATAAGATGAGGTCAAAGTCATTGAGGTTTAACATTTTAACATTGGAGCCTATGTGTTAAATATCAAACAAGATCAATAGTGCATGTTTAATCTAAGCAGTGAGGACACAAGATGAAAGCATGGTGTTTGAGGTTTAATTATGATTTTTTGCATTTGAATATTAGAATTTGTAAAGGAAATACTAGTACCTGATATTTTGGATATAACTTTCTATCTAAGTAGAATTTGCTTAGGTTGTAAAAAGTTATATTTTATAGGAATTCAAGATGAATTTGGAAATATAGATTTGAAGGTCTGAAAGTGTGTAAAGACATAGTTATGAAGTTTCAAATTTGACTATGTGTTTGACTGTGTTATGCAAGTGACCTGAGAAGAATGTTTGAGCTTGTGTTGATACTATTTTAATGTCTCATGATGACTTAGATATTTGGGAGTGTTTTAGACTCCATGAGAATGATCTATATGGTCTTTAGAGGCTTGAACAATTGATATTTTGTATGAATAAATGTTAAGAAGTTGTCTATGTGTTTGTTCATAGTGTTCCTATGTACTAGGTCAGTGCTTGAGTTATTTGAACATACATAAATGCGAGAAAATATGATTGTGATCATTTTCAAATGTCAAAGGGGACATAAGGAGTGGAACCATATATTTGATAGTGGTCTTGTGTTCTTATTTTGTTTGATGAAGTTCTAAATGGGTGAATAGGTCTCCATGAGACCTATAAGAGCTACAAGGGCCTTATTAAAAGGTGTAGCTACTTAAGGGTGACCCATCTATGCTATGGATAACATATGAAGATTGTATTGAGCTATGTCTTTATATGATATATGTCTTAAGGGTTAAGATATGCCTAATGGCTGACCAAGATGATGATGATCATGAATGCTCTATAAATAGTGAAATCAAAGAAGGTGATTTATAGATTTGTAAGACTTGTATGAGAGATTGTGAATGTGGATCCAAGTGAAGGAGAGAACCTTCAAAAGAGAAGGTATAGGTTAGTGATGAATAATAGAGAGCAAAGAGAGTCAAACATGATTGTTTGATCAAGGTGGTGAAGGTGATCACATAGGTAATTGGACCTAATAAGCCTAGAAGAGGCATAATGAGTGGGTATGTTCATGAGACTATTTGAGAGAGTATATTATAAACAAAGGCAAGAAGTTGGTTGATATGAAAGGTAGATCAAAGTGTGGACTATGTGTATGATCATCTGGTCATGTTGCTATTGTTATGATAGAGTTGTTGTAGGTGTGTTGAAGTGAGTGTGAGATAAGGGTTGAAGAGTGGGGATAATTGGGATATGTAATGTATCATAATTGATTTTTGTAAGTTGGCTCAAGTATGTAGTGTGATCTGACCAACAAGGAGTGTTGTGATGATAGATTTATTGTTGAGAAGTGTAGACTGGTATAAAAGGTGGCTTTGGATGCATTAAGTGTGTAGAGTTGAAGAGAGCTGATAGACTTTGTATCTCCATTAGATTGGTAAGAAATCAGTGTTGAGGAGATGTTTTGTTCATAGTTGTTATTATGGTAGCTCAAAATTGAAGGGGGTTATAGCCTCCTTGCAAGGTGAAACTTGATAAAGGTCTAGTTGTTGTGGCAACTTAGCTAGATAGGTGTGGCAACACCTTGTTGGATTATAGTCTCACTAAATAGAGATTATAGTTCCTTGATCAGTTGTAGCTAGTCTAAATTGATTCTTGTTATTTTAGGATAATAGTCCAATTACAGGTTCTAGCGGGTTTTATTCCCCAAGAGGGTTTCCCACGTATGTCATGTGTTATATGATTGATCTTGCATTATATTTCTTGTACATTTCTATGAATGATGTATGCCTCATGAATGTATATATTGAATGATTAAGGGTTTGAAGAAATTGGATTTGATATTGGATTATTTGGGCTCATTGATTCACCCCCCCTCTCAGTGATGTTATCTCTAACACATGATTTTGAAGTAAGGGGGTAAGCGCCAATACCAAGCTAGTACCATTGCCAATACAAATCCCTTTCAACCCAAACATCTTGAAACCAACCTTAGACTACTTTTTAGTTCCCTATTTCAGTCAACTTTCCTATCACATTAAAATTAAAAGTTTCTAATAATCTAATAACACTTAGGGTGACCAATTAGTTAGCATTTAATTTTCATTTGATTGATTTATATTTTATCATTATGCATTGTATTGCAAAACTTAAATTGGCCAACATTTGTTCAAAGTTTGTGTTATGTGCCCTAATTGGATGAATCACATTGATCCAATTGTTTATGTGTTTGTTTTCATTCTTTCTTCAAACTATATTTCAAAATTTCACCCCTATTTCAAAACACTATCATCTTGGTCGATACAGTCTCCTAGAGACTATGTTTTACCTTCCTACCAGCCTATATAGTTGACCTAAACGAGTATGTTTTCTTATCCTTTATTTAGTTCTCTACTCATCTATACACAGTTGACCCAAATGACTGTGTATCATTATCAACGTGTTTAACTTTCCTATCTATAATACATAGTTGACCTGAATGATTATGCATTATTATCTATCTATTAGGTTACAGAACATAGTCAACTGATTTGACTCTATATTCTATTTTTTGACTTTGTCTTTGCATCATCATCATCATCATAATTCTTAGTCTTTTTCTCTCATCATGAACTTCATGTTTGAGGACAACACAGAGTTGAAATCAACAAATATGATGAACTTTACCAATCCCAATAGGTATCCCCATAAACAACTTATGACATCCACTTTAGAAGACAGTAATATGCATATAGCCACTTGTACTACAAATTATGGGACTCCTCATGCATCTTCAGTTCATAACCCTTTATTCTCCTTAGAATATCAAATTGAATTAGATTATACTCTAGAAATGCTTTTCTTCATTAATGAATTTCCTCAGCATTGAGGAAAATACCCTTCCACTATTTGCAACCTTATGATAAGTGGTCAAGAATAATAACCCCATTCACCTTCCCCCACATTCTCACATAGATTTATGGGAAATAACTTCTTTGCTTCTCAACCTCTTCCTTATCTTTTGACTCCTTCTCATACTATGACGTCTTCTTCCTTGATTTCTTCTACCTCCATGTCAAGTATCTCTACTAACATGGTAGGTTCAACATCTAGTGGGCCTTTTCCAAGACCCACACTTCTCAACCACTTCACTAGTGCATCATTTACTACCAATGATAATCATGCCACTAATGATTCTTTTTATTCTAATCCTTCTACTAGTGCATCTTTTGCAACACATGCTAATCATGCCATTAGTGCCTCTTTTTATACCAATGCCTCTCAAGCCACTAGTTCCATGCATAACACTACTCATAGTGGTACACAAACCACTAATACCAGTGGTAATGCTTTGCATGTTGTGCACACTAACCAAATCACCACTCAAACCCATCAAATTTTATCACAAACTCTTAACCAAATGAATGATTTCCAAGATAATAATGCCAACCAAATGTCAAAATTGTAGAATCACCTTATTCACCTCCAAAATGACCCTCAATAGGTTCCAAGTGGAGTGTACAATCAAAATTACCCCCACCCCCCTCATGGATTCCCATGGAAACCTTATTCCCCAACCACTTATTGTTAATAAAATGATTAAACATCTTCAAAATGAACCTATTACGCCTCAAATTGAAAACATAGATATAGGAGATATCACCCCTTCCATTATTTACAATGGGACAACTGATCCTACCTTACACTTAATAACATTTATAAATCTATAAAAATATTAGGTCAAGTTAGACACTTATGTCACTACCAATATATTATTAAAAGCCCTCTTTGAAGATTATTTAGATTGGTATAATCAACTCAAGTCTCATTCCATCACTAGTTTGGAAGATCAAGTTAATGCTCTAGTATAAGAGTTTCAGACTAGTGACCTCCCTACGAATACCTTGGCTCATTTTATTAATTACAAGCAACTTGAGATAAAAAATTCATAAGATTTCATCAAAAGGTGGAAGACCCATCTAATAAATTTGAACACAACATGGCAAATGATAACCTCTTTCATCTATTCACCAATGTTCTCCATCCTAAGTTATAAAATTAGGTTATGACTCTCTGTATGAACATTGGAAGAGGCCCTTGACCAATCAAAGTGCCAAGAGTTTCTCATGCATCAATTTGAGCCATCCCAACATCTTGTGGGCACCTAAATTCTCTTTAAAAACTCAAATTTTCATGATACTAATGATGGTGTCATTGATTCCTATGATAGCATTCATAATATTCAAGATATAGCTCCTAACCCTACTCTGAAACACATTTCCCCTTTAAACCACACCCCTAGTCCTAAATTTTATAAAATAAACAACATCAATATTTATAAGCCATTATCCTTAGTGGAACTCCAAAAGCATCTACCAAGGCCTCTTCCATGAGAGATTGATCTTACTCACCCCATGAAATCATGGTATGATCCAAATAAATTCTGTTTGTTTCATGCTAGTGGGGTCACTCTCATGAGAATTGTAGGTAATTACATAACTTAGCTATGGATTTCCTTGTTGATCCAAATTTTGATCATGATTATCTCATTTGTAAATTTTAACAAGCCTATGACATTACCTGTAAAGCTCATGAAACATAAAGTAAAAATCAATATTTGAACCAAGCTAATGCTCATTTGGCCATTTACAAATATCATCTTCCTAACCAAGAAAACTATAATGACTAACCTACTCCTTCTAATAATCATGTTAAAAGTCTTATAAACCAAAATATTGAAGAGATTGTGGTGAATGTGACTAATATGCAAAGGGTAGTTGATTTCATTATTTCTCATCCTACCCACACACACCAATCATTTGACACTTTTTGTGTTATCCACAATTCTTCTCCCACTGACCTAACATAGTTGGGACAAGAGGAACTTATCTATTTTGATAAAAAAATTACAACACATTCATTAGATAATACCTCTCATACCATTTATATAATTTCTATAACTTATTTACCCATTAACAATAATATTCAACCTTCTCATACCACTTCTTCAAATCTATCATAAGATAAACCTAAATCAACTACCCCATCCTCTACATAAAATCAACAAATGTCTCCCAAAATTAAACCTACCACATCTTATTAATAAAAATTTACATACACTTATAATTCTCCTTCCAAGGAGCTCCTTCAACATTATGCACCTCTATCTAGTAGTCCACTCATGGGTTATGATGAATGGGACCCTATCATAGAACTTACTAATCTCCCATCTCAAATTCCATTTCTCAAACTCATACAGACTTCTCCATGTCATCACAACCACCTTATGTAATTACTATTTGAAATGAACATCCCCTATCATCCCCTAGTTTGATGTGAAGCTACCTTATCTAAGTCAGAAGATGGCATCTTACAACAGTATGAAGAGATGTCTATACACCTTGATAAAATAATGGACACTTCTCTCTCTTTCAAATTTACTATTGTTTTTATGATTCCAGATGATTTCATGCTTCATGTGGATGATCATCCCCTCTTTATAAACATTTAAATCAATGACATCTAAGTAAAGTGTGTTTTGATTGACAAGGGTTTAGGTACTTGTGTTGCATATCTTGACTTCATTAAAACCCTTAGATACTCTAAGTGTAATCTTAACTCCACATGCATCATGTGTCAAGGTTATGATCGAAGGTAAATGCCTCCCTTAAGTTATGTGTGGATCCTTATTAATTTCCCACCTACCATTATTCGAGTGAAGGTTATGATATTCAATTTCCCCCTCTTTTATAACATCTTGCTTGTTAGGCCATGAAATCATCGTATGAGGATTGTTGCTTCTTCTACTTGACAATGTGTTAAGTTTCCTCATAATGGTGAAGTATAAAAGATTAAAGACAACACTAACCCTTGGAATTTTTAATAATTCTAAGTCCATGGTGTATTTAAAATTCTAACCCTTGAACTCTTACCGAGTGTTCCATTCCACAGATCTTAACATTTTCATTTCCCTATCAATTTTATGTGAGATTATCATGGCCACCCTAAACTCATTGAGAATATACCACCTAATATCTTAGATTATATTGATAATGATACAAATGAGATCAAACCCAATATAAAATTATTTGATCTCTCCTCATCTCATTTCCTAGCTTCCACCATATTTGAAGCCACATTCTTGTCAACCACCTTGTAATGATATGCTTGTAGTTTTAACTAAGACTCGATACTCTATTCATCATGCCACCTATGATTGTAAGGTCATACCTACTTGCATCATTAACCTTAATACACCTAACTATGGTGATGGTTATACTTTAGATAACCCATTTCTAGGAGGTCTTGTTTACGACAAAGATGCCAATACCTTTCATTATCATTCTTATTTATTTCAATATTTCTATTTATCTTATCACATTATATCTTATATAGTTCCTAATTTTATAATTATTCCTCTTATTTTTAGGGTAGAGATGGTGCATTCACATAGCACACCTTAAGTTACCAAATGACCTCTTAGGATTATGATTATGGATTTTGCTACAACTGGTCCCTATCACTTCACTGATACCAAGATCCCTATAACTTGCTTCCCCTTGAGATGCTTTCTACTATCTTAAAGCCCTTTATGCATCCTACTCCTCCCTTAGCTAAGCCTACTCTGGATCCTATTCCCATTCTACCTTTACCTGAGTCTCTTCCTAATTTTGATTCTATTTCTCTTTTAGTCAAGCCTCACCTAGTCTTTATACTAGCCCTACCTCTCCTTCTTGATGGCCTACTTTATTTACTATAACTTGTTCCTCTGCCCACCCAATTGGCTAATCAACCATACTATGACATTCATAGAATTTCTAGTTATTAGACTAGAGACTGTAAACTATACTAGCCTTCCTTGGATTTTACTTCCACTCCATCTATTAGTACACCCACAAATTCTAATAGAAAGCGTATAAGTTGCTTCCACAACATAGATTATCATTCCTCCTCCCATTGTTAGAAGCTTTGAAAATATATTGACACCTTGTATCCTATTCTTCCTTAACCTATAGATAAGGCTATACCTCCTCCTAAGTTATTACCTAAGTATATTCCTCAATATGGAGAGGTATAATATTTTTGGCACCAATATGGTACCCATCACATCAATCATTATTGCATCCTACAACATCATCTCTAGGATCACCTTATGACTATTCTTACAACTATTAGTCCTTCTCCCATAGGCCACCCACATAAGAAGGCTCCCCCTTATTCCAGTATGGTTCCTCCACCTATGGTCCCTTCTCTACCTATGGTTTTTACACCCATGGATCCTCCTTCACCTATGGTCCCTTATTTACCAGTGGCTCCTTCCTATCCCATAGATTCCATTCCTATTCCTTCTCATGAGTATCCTATGCATGATGGTCTTCATGATAATGATCCTTCATTCATGACTATATTTTATATCAATGAGATTTGATAAGAGGTATTTTCCTAGCTTTCACTAAAGATCGATGAGACCCTCACTATAGTTAGGATCTAGATTCATAGAGATCTATCAGATGTCATGGATAATGTTTGTGGATAAATTTATTAGTATTTATGAATAAAATATGGTGTTCCTTCACTTTCTTCTTCATTTTTGGATTGGATATGTGCTCTATTTTATTTATATATATCATTTGATGTTATGTCAATATTTGCTTCATTTATCTATCTTATATGGCTCTTTTATATTTTGCATTATATGTTGTCTATGGTCATTTTCCTTCTTTATGATCTCTTATGGATTATTTTCATGTTACATACTTCTATTCATGAGTTAATTTATTTCCATGGATGTCTTGTTATTTTCTCATGATTGTTTGCTACTCTCCATAACATAAATAATCATTATTGTGACTTGGTTATATAAACCTTGCTCCCCTTAGTAATCCTTATTTACCATGTGATCAGTTAGCAAACAAGCCATCTCATTATTATCTCATTTTACTGGTCCACCTTGGATTTCCCTTTATTCCCCTTATATTTCCTTTCATAAACTAAGCATACACATGGTTGAAAATTGAGATAACATAATGGTTCATAAGTAAGCCTAAGTGTTTTTATCAATCATGTCTCTAGATACTTAACTTCCTTTAGTGAAAGTATAAATCTCATCTATGTGTATCACTTTGTCTCTCATGTTGGTTCTTCCAAGTCCATATGGAGGAGGAATCTTAAAATCCATAAAATTTTAAAAGCCAAATTATTTTAACAAAAGGCAATGATATAAAAGCCAACATTCAATATTTCAAAGGTCAAATCACACAAAAAGATGTGATTCAAATCACATATCCTTTTTATAATCAAGGCTCAAAATCTACATTTGGACTCATGATAAGTTCTAGGTCCATTTGGGTACGGTAGGCCAATATATTGGCCAAGGAGAATTAAAAAAAAACTTTTAGGGCTACCTATTTTCTCCCACAAGTACCCAATCTTCATAGTAGACCGACAAATCTATAAGAGGTCCTAAGGAATGAGGAACACATTATGGGAAGGTAGGTCAATTTTAATTTCCTTGTTTAAACAATCAACATGAATCAATCTTAGTTTCTCACTTATTTGTATATACAAATTTATGTTTACTGTGAACATGGTATCCTTTGTATATTGATGGTCACTATTTACTTAGTGTCTTTCCTTTGTCCTTAATATGCTTCATATTTACTAAAGTCTTATCATAGATGTCTATATTATTCTTTTTACATTCCCTCTTTCATTTACAATAATCATAATATTTCCCCTTGAGAAATATTATTTTGTTCACTGATCACTCCCCCTAGGGATTCTATTTGTGAGTTGCAGTGTAAGACCATAGATAGGACCAGGCCTTCCTCATAGATTACCAAATTACCATTCCTAACATTCCTTTTATAATATTTTACAAATTATTTCCACCTAATTGGTGTTATCTTTGTGAGTTGCAATGTAAGACTATGGATAGGACCAGACCTTCCTCACAAAATTTTTCAATACCCAAATCATAATGAAATTACATGTGTCAAATTTGAGATAAGTAGTGATTGATTATGAGTTACATGTCATTGACATGATTTCCATCTTAATTTAGTATGTTTTATGTCTAATTCATTAATATTTAACTTTTATACTCTTAGTTTTCAATTGCATGTAAGATTACATCCATTTTTATTAAGTTTTTCATACTTCCTAGCTTGAATTAGTGTGATCAATTTAAGTTCATTTTTCTAATTTTGTTTCTCTTTTATACTTCCCAACATGATTTAGTATGATTGATTGAATTAAATGCTTTGTTTTTATACCACTTGGTTTTCTTATGCCTTCCATTTTATTACATTATTTTCATACTTCCCAATGTGATTTAGTACTTGTTTTAATTTGGTGCAAATTTTTTCATGGTTTAAAAATATTTTTTTATCTCTTTTTACCATTTTGGTTTATTATATTTATTCATCTTTTGTTATTACACATTTCCCATCGTGATATAGTGTGTAGTATATTCATTTTTGATTTCTTATACTTTTTCTAAGCCCTTTTTACCTTTTTTATATTTCACCATGTATGTGTATCACATAATGCTAAGAAAGAAAACACTCTACATATATTTCCCATAACATATACAATAACAACTAAATATATATGCTAGAAAGAAATATATTCATGCATCAACATGCATAACCAAATATAATCCATGAGATCAAATCCAACTGTCAAAATTAATAACTATATATATCATGTGTTTTATGCAATACAAGGTATAAAATAAAAAATACATAGCTCTAACCCGACCCTTGGGCTCCATCTTGCCTATCCTATGGCCTAGCCATGCTACCCACAGATGCCTAGGACTGCCCCCTCTAAATGGTACACTAAAATGAGGTAGTCTAAGATCTCAAACTTACTACCTATCCTTGTATATTGGCCATCTAGACCTGCACTTGTCCAAGATGGATCATGGTAGACATATGCACTACTCCCTCCTAAGCCAAGGCCTATTAGGGTTATGTCTCTCCCTCTCCCACCCCTACCAGTGGCTGTAATCCATCCCTACATGTTTATAACTATCTTGTGGCCTCCCCCACTAGTCTAAGACATCCTACCTATGCTAGGGCAGATGGCACCATAGAAACATCCATAATGGTGGGGTTGTATGGGTCAATACCCCATATAAAATGTATTTATGCACAACAATAATTAGGGCTCCCTATTTGATCTATTATATTATCGAATATACAAAACCAAAACTTGATAGGTATTAGATCACATATATATATCAAACTATATCTATATATCATAACCACATACAACTAGTATTATATATAAAAAATTAAATAAAAATCACAACATTTCTCACTAGTGCTAGTATCACCACCCACCGTTTTCCCATCTACTTACCCACCAAGCATGATCTCTCCATATGCTCATCCCCTAAGTGACTCCTTTATGGATCACCTCTACACCAGTGCAAAGATAAGAGTCACCACTTGTGCATGGCATGACCCTCTCTTGAGAGGTGTCTTTATAGACTCATTATATCCTAGAATAGCTTCTAGGTCATCCTACATTATCACCTTTGCCTATGCCCACTCTCACTAGTAATAACTCCATCTATGGTGTGGTTGAGGTAGTCACTACTTTTAATTCTATGGAAGTGCCTATTATGGTACTTACTATGGTTCTTTTTATATACTTGTATCTACATCCATGTCATCCCTTCCCCTAATCACTTACTATTGTGCTTGACTAGTCCATGGTTTAACATGCAATGGCCTAATCATTGGTCTCTCAACTGGTACTCTTCTTCCTCTCCCCTTTAGATATCTAACATGATGTAACCAATAAGTAGGCACTATTAGATGGGTCATTATGTGTTGGATTTTGAATTACCCTAAAAAGTGTGCCACTAGATGTGGCTCTACCTATTAGGTATAGTGGCCCATGATCTGCACCCATGACAACCTAGTCTCCATGGTTGACAAACTAGGCCATATAATAGTAATGTGCATATAGGGTTATCACACGATCTCCATTTATGCAATAGTCTACAACATTAACACATGAGGCATGACTTGATCAACATGGTCCTACCTCCATCTCATCACTCAAGGTAACCTATCATTAACCACATGGGAAACCCAACTAGTTGATACATAGAAAACCTATCATATATCCAAGCACTTAGTAAAATAATAAGGCCCATGGTCTTCTATCCTCTAGATAACATTCCCTACATATCATGCATGAGATGGACCCAAATGATAAACCAAAGGTCATAAAGTGCTGCCTAATCAAAAATAGACTGACATAAGGCTATCACATATAGTGCTACCTTATCATCTGACTTGTGGCACAACACTCATGTTGTCATAAGTCTAATCATGGACTTCTAGATGTCTATAATCCATATAATATATACATCAAACAAACTCACCCTCAATCCTTAGTATATCCTATCTGAGCATGTTACCTACCAAGCTAGTGCTCTCCTCTCCCCCATATCATCTGGTGTCTATGTGATCACCATTGTCCCTCCTATCAGTAGTCCCAAAAATGTATGGACATCGTATAACATGATACCCACCTCAATGGTATCCAAATACACCTCCTATTGAAAAGTGTCGATCAAACATTCTTATGTTCCAAGGAACATGACAATGAGATCAACACTTAGGAGGATGCACCTCATTTGCATGATGTCTCCAAAGCCTAGTGTGACCAATCACACTCTATCCACATAATTTAATCACTATAGTAGATATGATAGCCATGATGCATCTATCATTTTCCAATACCTCTAGCATCTTTTAAAAATATCAAACAATAAAGGATGTATTAGATCGCCATATCATAAATAATCAAAACACATTCTTAAAATTTCAAAAATAAACCACTTTTGATTTAGTTTCTCAATTTTCTATAGCATCAGCCCATTTTAATACTAATAATAGATCAACCCTTTTAAATTCCCACTAGATTGACCAAATCAATACTACATTGACTATTTTATTACTCTAAGATACTATATCATCCCTGACTATACACATTCAACCTCTTTTAGTGATATTACATCAGCCCTATTCAACAAACTAAATATGCCTTGTCATACATAGTTGGACTTTACACCTTACCAACTATGTTGGCATACTGCTATGCAATTAGTCTCATTATAACATACTAAATCATCCCAATGGTATGCAGTTGGCCTTACCATTTTTCTTCACCTTATGGACTAAGTTGACCAAGTTGACTTTGTTTGTCTACAATGGTGACTTTTTGTCCAATTAACTGAAATGCCTTGGAAATTTATTGGTCTGACTTCTTCCTACCCAATACCCCTTTTTATCCCTAATTTACCTAACAATTTCTTAGGGTTTATTATGATGCCTAGGTTTTGCCTACCAATCATATTTTTATTTTTAGCTTAATTTCAATTAAAAATATTCAAAAATTGGAATTTTTCAATTGCTAACCTGTGTTACACTCATTGTAATTGTTATGCATCCTCCTTATCCTAGCTATCATCTCCTCACCATGATGGCTCTCTGGTCTCTAGCTAGGTCTCTAAGAGCTCTATTTCTCAAAATAGTAAAAATAATAAATGAATTAATTTTCACCCTATTTATATTTACTATTCAAAAATTATTTATCTTTCAAATATTTATCATCAGATTTCATATTTTGATCATATCTTTATTTCTATTAGCTATTTTTTAAACTATAAAATGTTCTAAAATCTTAACATCATAGAAAATATTTTCACCTATTACATGTCTATATTGTAATTTTTTTTAATTTTTTGATCTATTTTTACTAACACCTACAGGTTCACTTAATGCTCCCTACATTGGATACCTTCACATTTACTACATCTCCTTATTTATTTACAACACTAGGTAAGTAAAGGTATGTGTCTTTCAATTATATCCTTTCATTTATCTTATTTACTCCTTACTATAATTTATTTAGATTCAAAATTATGTGTTGCTATGTTATTTTATTGAAGCACCATCTCGTGTTACACATATATGACACATGATGAGATTAGAGTGGGGCATATATATACACATAATATTTTCAAACTTTAGTAATTACCGATGCTTTCTCTCTTGTAAGAACCCATCAAGTCTCAATCTCTTTGAGTGCATGCCTTAAGGGGTGCACTGGGAAAGGGGTGGGTAGACCATTGGTTCTTTACAAGATTGTTGTCCCTATGCTTCCACTTGTTATCTAAAAAACCATCTCCTAAAAACATTTTTGTAAGATTTGCCTCCTATTTTTTAACCTTCCTCTAGTCATTTTCCTCCTTCATTAGCCTTTCACTAGCCTAAAATCCTTTTTATAGTTTATGATACACTATCAACTCCATCAACCTTGTACTCTAATTAAGAAGACTCATTTAGGGTCTAGGTCGACCCTTGACTGGCATAGACCATGACCTAATTTGTTTTTGTCAATAACGATACAAAGTCGATTGGTCTGACTCTGTCAGCTAAAATTTTGGAAAGGATTAGGTTTAGATACATTTATAATACACACTCATTTCATTAGTTATAAAGAGAAGAGAAGAAATGATATATATTGTGCATATGCTTATCCACTATTCTACTTGAGGATCATAGCTTAGGGTTTCATACTTTCTTTGGAGATATAGATCTTATCTTATAGAGAATTTTTTTGGATGCATATACAGGTTATGTAACCTAGATATGACATATCCTTATCATTATTACATACTACAATAACCTATTTTTAATCACCTTTACCAAGGGAGATATTGAGGCTTGATGGGTTCATCTTCAAAGGTAAGTATTCCTTAACTTTATTCCTCCTTTGTAAGAGTAGATAGATTCACATTTGTACCTATCTCCCATGCATTAGGATTCCATATACATTGATGTGAGTATATGTATTCTATGCATATTTACTTTTCATGTTTATTACCCCCACTTTATACCATAAGATTTGGTTAACACTAGATTAGAATTTACTTTAATTGTTATTTGTTTAGTGAATATGAAAACAGAGGACCTAGTTAGGGTTATTGCATAGTTTTGCTTGACTAGAGGCTTTGAAAACCTACCTAGTGATATTATTATGATAAGAGATCCCTTGGCTAGGTCTAGTAGATCCATCTTGGTTATGACCTTAAATATCTAATGTATCAACAATCAAAATTGTAAGTAGGATCTATCTTCTCTGAGCTAGGATTGATTTATAGATCGATTGCATTTCTCTTTGCATACATGGCCCACTTATTACATTTTTGGTTCTAATATCACATTAAATTAACTGACTAGTTACATTGAAAATCAAGGATGTAAGAAGTGGGACCCATCATCAAAGGGATAATAGGTCAAAAAAATGGATGAAGGGAATGATAGATTGAGTATCTACTAGGCATATATAGGTTAACTAGCAATGTGACCTCCACTTATCTGTTGGATACAAAGTTAGAAAAAGTGTCCATTAGGCACATATAGGTTAATTATCAACATGACCTCCACATGCCTATTGGATAATCATAGGGTAGATAGAGTATTTATTAGGATGTGGAAGTCAACTATTAACATTACCTCCACATGCTTATTAGATACCCTAAGATTAAATAGAGTATCCAATAGGCAAGTGTAGGGTAATTATTGTTATGACCTACACATGCCTACTAGACATTCTATTGAGGTTCCCCCTTCATCCATTCCTTTGGACTATTACCCCTTTTATGATGGCCCCCAATTTTTACATCCTTGATTCTAAACATAAATAATACACGTGTTTAATGTGATAATCATGACTAAGGCAAAAATGTGTGCATAAGTCAAATAAAAATGGTTAAGGTAAATGATATTGGTAAAGCCAAATGCTAGTGTTTAAGCCAAACATTAGTTAAAAATTAAATTTTAATATTCATTGAATGTTGACTTATTACTTCTGTCCCTTTCTTTATTCCATTTCTTCTTTGAGATTACACTAGTGGGTATATTCAACATGAGCTCATAATCATGGATGTAATAAGTGGGGCCCATTGACAGAGGGAAAATGGGATTATAAAAGTGATAGACTGATGATAAACATATGCATGTCTTAGTTAACATTTGTTAATTTGGTGTTAAGGAAAATAATAATGGTTAAGGCAAATGACAATGATTAATAAAAATGCTAAGGGTGAAGGAAAACAAATGTTAACCTTAGATTGCCATTCCTCATTTATTCATTTAGTCATTTCTCATCCCACCATTAATGGGCCCCACTTATTACATAATATATATTTATCTCATGCTAAACATACTGGTTGGTTATACTCATAATCAAGGATGTAAGAAGTGGGATAACATGCCAACAAAATGGATGGAGGGGAGTTTAGATAAAGTATCTAGTAGGCATGTATAGGTTAATTGTCAACATGAACTTCAAATGCCTTCTACAAAATTTTGAGGTAGAGGAGTATACATTAGGCACATGGAGGTAAACTATCAACATGACCTCCACATGTCTTTTAGATACTCTAAGGGTAGATGGAATATCCAACAGGGACATATAGGTCAATTGGCAATGTGACCTCTATGTGCTTACTATATGTTCCAAGGGTAGATGGAGTATCTAATAGGTAAGTAGAAGCCAAATTTTAATGTGACTTCCAAATGCATTATAGATACTTTGAGGGTCCTTCCTCTTCATCCATTCTATTGCTACATTATCCCTCTAATGATGGGACCCACTTCTTACATACTTAATTAATTGCATGTTTTTCCCATGTTAAATTTGTCATTTGTCATTATCTTATTCATTTTTGACCCCTGTAAGAGCTCATGTGGCATTACCTAGTTCCATAAGCATGTTATGTATTCATAGGAGCATCCCAAAGGAGGCATTTACTATACTTGTTAGTTACCTATAATGAATTAGATTGTCTACATTATTGAATCTTGAACCTCGTTTAACATAACATTAATTTAACATCTAATAAGGGTAAAACATTTACATTGTG
Source organism: Torreya grandis (assembly GCA_037957365.1). Classification (NCBI taxonomy): domain Eukaryota; kingdom Viridiplantae; phylum Streptophyta; class Pinopsida; order Cupressales; family Taxaceae; genus Torreya; species Torreya grandis. The sequence goes on along the minus strand of JARHVA010003463.1, from coordinate 64,808 downwards.
CATGAAAAACCAATGAAATGTAGAACAATTTTTATAAATTAATACATTCACATTGGAAAACATTTTAATTTTTAAACTTGTATTTTATTGTATTTAAACTTGTATTATATTATATTTAAAATTTTATAATTTATAGTGTGTAACATTATATTTTTTTACATTAAAATTGATAGACAATCTTAATTTAAATATTATTATTTTTATTTTGATGACTAAGTATATTGTGTCATGTTTTGTGATTGTTCGGCATAACCTATTAATGAAATCTATGGTGGTGGTGGAGGTAATAGTGTGAGATTTGAATTTTTTTCCATTTTACCATCATAACATAGTTTTAAGCCTATTTTTGACATCTATTTGACCATCATATGAGATATTTTCTTCATGCTTGGAGATAATGATTAAAAAATTATAATATCTTAATTATTTAGATTATCTAAGGAAAAGTAATTAGAGTTGTTAATTAGTAGATAAAAATATCCTGTCTGCATACACTCCCTTTCAACTAGATTTTCATGCCTTACTTCCTTGGCCATGCTAGAATAACATTGTAACTCCAAGTAAGGATATTTTATTTTACCATATATTTAAATCAATCAATCATGATATAAAATTTTCATGTAATGGGGTTACAAATCTTTCAATATATAAATTAGGCATATCATCAAGCAATACATATAAAAATTGTTATTTTATTTGCTCCTCTCCACATGAATGTATGCCTTTTTTTTTATAATTATATTGTTATTAGTATACAATGCTCTAATATAATGCCTATGAAATGTTGTGTATTTTATCTTATGATCTGATTTTGTGATTACTCTTGACCCAAAATGTAGTTGCAATCCTTTCGATAACCTTCACTCATTGGTAGCTGAATTTTCTCTAATAAGGTTACATGGTGGAACTGAATAAGGAATAAAGAAATTGTATAGATTTGGATAATCATTTGATGAATTAAAATATATGCCAACACAAATAATTAAAGACACATTGGCTGAACTAAATGACATTAATTTGGTAATGTGAAAAAATTATTTGGTTTTAGGTTACGTTGTTTTATTATTTAAATGATTCTATGTTTTACACAATGTTAACCATTTATCTTTTCTGATTTGAACTTAGATACAGATGACCCTAGGTGGTTCACAGGAAATTCAAGATGTTAATCTTGCTGAACATGGAACTCAGTCTCCCCCATTTGAAAATTTTAGTATCATGAATTATTGGTATTCAAATTTTTACCATTATATTCTTGTGATCAATCTTGGTTTAAAATTTTAATTGGTTCATTTGTTTTTCAGATGAGAATGTGGCATGTTACAAACATGCCAAACCTATGAGAAGCTTCCCTAAGTTCCTCCAAAAACATTAATGAAAAAGGGAACAAATAGGGAAGGTGATAAGTTTTTATTAATTTGTTAAAATTCAAATGTTCATATTATTTTGTTCAATTATAAATTCTAATTATAACTACTATATTACTTTTGTAGTGTAATAATGGTATGGAGGAAGGATGCATTACTTCTATTTTTAAGAATATCAAAAGAACCAAATGGATGAAACTTTACTCTACAACCTCCTTCCGTGCACATGGGCATATTCCTCCCATGGATAAGGTAATATAGGAGAAGGTAACATGTAGGGTTTTCAAGTTTATGAAATTGGTATGAAACTTGATTTTCATTGTCACTTTTTATTTTTCCTACAAAGGAACCAATTATTATCTTTGAGGAAGAAATAAAATCCCCTGTTTCATTAGAGGATGAGGACAATTCAAATTATGACGTTGCAAATGATTCTCATGATACAAAGGTAATTATTTCATGTTATTTTGTTTTCAATTCATAATTATATCTTATTGTATACCTATTTGAGATTTATAATAATTGAACTTATTTGTAAGGTAAATAATGGTAGTGATGAGGGGTGCACACTTATTTCATTGGAGGATGAGGATTTTTTAAATTTTGAGATATTAAAGGATTCATCATCAAACTCTTTATGTGCACATAGACATAGTCAGAAGGATACAATAATATTCTAGGATTTATGACTATTTTTTAAGTCATATGAAACATGATTATAATATTGTTTTATTCTTTTTACCTGCATAGGACCTTGTTACCCTCCCTCATAGGAAGAGAAAAAGAATCAAACGAATGACCTATAAAACCTCTTCTCATGTACATGGGCATAAATATAAGGACAAGGTAATATGTTGGTATTTGCATGTATTTTTTTAAGTCATATGAAACACAAATTTGATATTGTTTTATTGCTTTTATCTACATAGGCACCTTGTTGGTTGAAAAATTTGTCAAGGGGAAAAAATGTGGAATTTTAGTCAATAATGTAGGGACAAAGTCCCTCTTCCATTAGAAAGTAGAGAAACTTTTATTCAAAATGAAAGGGATATGGGAAACAAAGTTATTTACAACAAAAATGTTTTCTATGGGGGTTGTTATTTTAACCAAAAAGTATGAAAAGGTGACAAAAATGAAAAATGAAGGGGAATAATGGAAAGGAAGAAAAGGAGGGAGAATGGGATAATTATATCTAGTTAAACACAAAAAGTTGATATAATAATCATAGGGAATAAAAATGATAATTTTAGGTAGCTAAACACATAAACGTGCTAGAATGATCCAAGATTTAATATTTTAACATTGGAAACCTTTATCATGAAAATTAGATGGGAAAGACATATTCTGAACATATGAACATGATATATACACTAAGGAGATTGGATAGAATCATAAATAAATATATACAATAACCTTGTAATTCTCAATAAAAACATTTATAAATTCTATTTATATTCTCACCAAGGTTTCACAACGATAAAAATTCTTAATGTAGATTCAACAGAATTTCTACACTAGACTATTTACATTCATTGAATATCTAACAATATTATTTTAGAAAATTGAAATAAGAAGAATAAAAATTAAGAATAAGAGTCAAAATTGAATAACATACTTATGCACATCATTCATCTAGAAAAATTCATGGCACAAAGTCCTGTAAATCAATTCTATATTGATCCTTTGTGGGGATGTACATACATACTCCTTCCTTCCATCTTGCCAAAAAGTTCTCATACTATCAAAAAGTCCCTTTACAATGTACATAACTCTTATTTATAGCTTAAAATAGGTGCAACCACCTTGTAACCACCCATAACCACCTTTATGGTAACTTATTTCTATATCATTGTTACTTTTCTCCAAATGGCTATAACAATAAATATAACCTTTTAAAGTTATTATAAAAATGCAATGGAGAAATAAAAAGATAGAGAGAAAAATGATTTTGATTGGTTATAAATAGATAATATTTTTGTTGAGAATATCCCTACTCAACAACTGTAATTGGATTTGACTCCCCCTGCTTGCTTTGTCAAATTTTCTCTCTCCCTTAGCCATTCCATCCTAACATACACCTCAAATATTTTCTCATCTAAAAAATTCTTTCTTTGAACCTATCTTCTTCATATCTATCACTTTACTTCTCATCATATGAACCTTCATCTAAATAACAACCCAAATCTACTTCTGTGTTATATACCTCAAAATCATGTAGTTCCTTGCAATCATCAAGACTTATATATCCTTGAACTCCTTTTCCCCTTGTTGAATTTATCATATGCTCTAATATTTGAATCATATTTATTAGATATTTGTTAGTAGAGTTACCATCCCTTTTAAATTTTTTGCACTTATTTTCAAGATCTCTTAAAGACATGAACTTATTATACCCTTTTATTTTAATTATGAGGATAATATGCATCTTTTTAATCAGATTAACCAATTTATAAGAACCACATTCTACCAGATACAAAGGTATTAGAGAGGCCTTTTGATACTTAGATGGAACTTGTATAAGTGAAAAAATCACTCCATATAAATGTACAATATTTACAAGTTGTCTCTTCAATCACTAGGTTGCACTCATGCAACTAAATATTCTCCTACATTTGTTTCATTAATCACTATTCTTGGTTGACCACAATATGGAAGGGATGATTTTTGTAAATGTTAACTAAGTAAAAACATGAGATTAGTCATTTTATGACTCTGAATTGAAGAATATGACTTCAATAGATAGGTGTCATTGGTGTTCTCAACAGAACCTAAAAATTTCAAGGAAGATGCTTGATGTTGCTATTACATTTTATTAGAGATTCTAGTTCATATCCTCTAGTCATAAGATAATTATTCATCAAATAATCCATTGATATATGATTTAAATTTGGATAATGTATTTGGTTTGAATCAGTCTCAATATTGTACTCTTTCTGATAGATCCTTTTGTAATAAATAATTTATTTATCAAATTATGTATTAGAATTGTCTCTTGAAAAACAACCAACAAGATAATGTGTCATTGTGCTTGATCAACTAGCTTTACTTTATCTAAAAATATCAAAAATCCCATGAACCATAGAAGACCATGTAGGCCAAAAATGTAAACTATAAATTCCTAACCAAAATTTTTAGTGCAAGGTGGGGTAATAAAATCCTAAGAACACTTCCAACACTCAAACTGCTAAACACATATGCAATTGATATTGAATATTACGTTAAGAGAATAGTTATGGCATTGATCTTAGTTGTATAAATAAGAGAGACACCTTCCCCAATGCCAATCATGATTATAAAAATGATTAATTTGGGATAAGACCATCAATAACTAGTACAAGTTTAGTTGCAAGGGACCAACTCAACACCCCTAATTCAAGAACCTTCCTTCTAGTTAATTATATTTCAAGCCATATATTAAGAAATTGACTAAGAGTGCATCCCCAAAATAAATATGATTGGACCAATTTGCAATTGATGCATTCCATCTTAGCTATTGTGACATAAGAATAATTTCAACACTAAGATTAATCTTATCCATGTTGTATATAACAAAAATAAGAGAAGTGAGTCAAATGAGCTTATATGGCCTTGTAAATTCAAATCCATCTATGTTATTGTCCTTAGATGACTTGAACCACTAAAAAAATGCCTTTGAATTTTCCAAGATATTTTCATGTATATGTTAAATAAGAATAGCTAAAAATAACTAAAAATTCCACTTGGAAGCTAGAATAAGAAGTTTGGAAAGTAACAAGGGTTAGCAAACTTTTAGAGTGTAATTTACATGAAAAATATCATTATAATCCCACAACATGCAAAAAGAGGTTGAAAAAACTATAGCAAAGGATTTGAATTAATATTTTCCACTAATACCATATTTAACTCTTAAAAACACCTTCAAAACATGCAATACCATGCATTTTATGACCAAAACCACATTTTAAACACTCAAAACCATAGGTTTTATTAACAAAACCACAAGTTTTATTGACAAAACCACCCCATTTTCCAAATCCACAAAATTTTGAAAGAAATAAATTTTGAAAAGGTAAATACCACAAATATTTTACATAAACCTACCTTTTGAAGGAAAAAACCATGAATTGGTGGGGGGAACATCCATTCAAAAGTCAAAACTAAGAATTTAATATGAAGACCACCTCTTTGAAAAGTATTATATGAGCCTTGAGGTTGGCATATGGCATAATGAGAAGCTTTAAAAGGAGTTTGGTAAGTTGTAAAGTCTTATTATACATGTACGTGGACTTTGGAAGAGCAAGTTACATGTAAAAATACATGGAAAAGGTTTCATACGATAAATAATGCGTGTTTGGAAGTATTAAAATGCATGTTGCGAGTTTTGGATTATTAAAATGTATGTTAAATCCTTAATAAGGTTGCATGAGTCTTTTGGTAGGGGTTATTCTAAGGGTGATGGTTTTTATAAGGAGATTTTATAAAGTGATGAGTTCACAAGGGGATTTTACATGTAAAAATACCTTCAAAATACCACCAATGTGAATACAAAAGGATTTATAATGGTATTAAAGTATTTATTTATTCAATAAAAACTCTGTAAAATGCCTTTACATGTATCCATTTTCTACATTACTCATTCATCTTGATTACTTTCTTTGTAATAACAAAGTGACATACTAGTGCAACTTTATTTTGTCACCAATATCTTATTCATTTTCTGAGGTGTAAGCTAACAATCCATCAAAGTGTTTACCTTCCATTGGTGGCTTGGAAAAATTTGAATGATTTATAGCTAGAGATTTAGCACCATATACTCATTCAACAACACTTCCTTTATTATAATCTAAGTGTTCAATTTGAAGATTATCAATGGAACAATAATCAAATGAGGTCCCCTTCACAAATCTATACCTATTTGATTTTGGGCCATCATTATTTCAGCTACTTTGTGAACAAATTCCATTTAATAATGGTTCCTTCTTTTTAATGCTTGAAATCTTGACAAATATTTCTATGACACTACTAGAAACCACCTTAATATATCTTTCAAATATTTTATCTTCACGTCTAATATGCACATCTACATATGATGAATCATGGAAAGATGGATGAAAATGTGAATTATATCCATTCTGGCAAGATTTGAACTTATTTGACCCTATAAATCTTCTCAATGAATCTTTAGTGGGTTCGCCAAACTCTACTTTAATATTCAAGGTTTCCCATAGGAAAATCAAGAAATATTTTTTTGGACACCTTACTACAAGAGTGTGGATTCTTGATGAGCTTCAAAAATTATTTAGTGTAGTTATCAAATACAAATGTAGAAAACCCATAGTACTCATTCTTTGTTTGAACAAAGGTAAAGTACTCTTTTAAGAACTATTGTCATTATCAGTCATTGGGGTGGATTTATGCACATGAACCAAGTCTTATCCATTGGGTTATATATTCAGTGTCTATGATGATTTGAAATTTCATACTATCCCTATCACTGAAATGCCTCCAATTACTTGCAAGAGTGAAATTGGGGGTGTCATTATGAAATGTAATATTTCATGACAACACACCTGTTATCCTCCCTCATAGGAAGAGTAAAAGAATGGAACAAATGGCCTCTTCAATATCTTTATCTACACACAAGAATCCTCAGAAGGACAAGGTGGAATGTGGGGAATTGTGAATTTTTAAAGTGCTATGAAATAGGATTATGATTTTATTGTTGACCAAATTTGACCCTACAAGTCAAATTAGGACTCCTATAGGTAAAAAATGATTATTAGATGTTTTAGGGTTCTATTATTTTGTCATGGGGTATGTTATAGTCTATTTGATGTAATTTAATGCCATTTTAGCCTTGGTCTTAGTCTAATTAGTCAATATATCATTTTGAGTTATTTAGAAGCCATTTAGGGGTCACAAATGCAAGTGGCATGGTTGCCAAGGTGTCCAAGTGTATTAGTATCCTTTAAAACATCAAGGAAGTTAGATTACTTGTCAGGAATGTCAGTTCATTTGAAACTTGTAGGTTATCTAACTAAAAATTAGGAAATCAACTAAAAAAGAGAGTAGTTTGGCACTTGTATGACCCATGAGGGAAGGTACCAAGTTGGAAAAGGTAATGAAATTTATCTTCATAGTAATTAGATTTAATTAAACATTTGAAATTCTATAGAATTTCCATATTTGATCTAAAACCATTTTGCTCCTTCTTTACCTTTTTAGACACACAAAAGTGGTCAGTAGGTTTGTGCTTGGTACGGATAGTTGAAGAGGTTTTAGGTAAAACACCATTGGAAGGTGGTATTAAAATTAGAGAGATATATTTACATAATAATATTTCAAATATTTGTCAACTATTCTTTATGAACCATCTCCAACAAGTTGACTATGTTTTTTTACTCACTATTTCCTACACCTTATAGGTTTTGCTCTATTTTGGATAGGTCTGTATAATCCAGCTAGTGATTTTGAGTCTAGATGATGTTGGATATATCATAAAATGTTTTACATTCTTTTTTTCATGTTTTAAGGTGTTTTTTTGAGAAAATCATCTCATGTTTGCAGACGGCTCTCATTTGGGATGACAGGCATGTTTCCACCATTTTTAGATCTTCATGATTTGATAATGGTTTTTAAAGGTGATAATAGGTTGATTTAAACATTTTAAATACCCTATTATTTCAATTTTACTTCTCATTTTCATTCTCCAAATAATGTTCTATGGGTGCAATGATAAGACACCATACAGTCAGTCAACTATATGAGTGTCATACATAGTCAACCATGGTGAGTCACGTATAATGAAAGTTTATATAAAATTCATGTAGAATTTAGTATGGTTTAAAGGTTTTAATTATCCTATTAATGAGGAAAAAATAAGTTATAACTTCAAAATAATGTAAAAGGGGATTGTTGCAATCTTATACAACATTTTCAAGTAGTCTACCATTGGGATGTGCACCTACAGGTGCCCTCATAGGACCAATCATATTGAGGGGAGTATATAACCTAATAAATATTTTTTTGGTAAAAAGAGTCTATTTGGAACCCTTGGAAAAGGAACAAACTCCATTAAAACTCATAAACCATGCATACTACTGGAAGTTTCCTCATTGGCTATATATGAAATCTCCACCTACAGGTGGCACTAGTATAAAATTGAGAATGTTTATTAGAGAAGTTTTGGCATGCTTGGGGGCTTCCATGAGGTTTGTGGGATTGATTTTTAGTATTAAAAATATGCTTGAATCTTAAATTTAAAAGGTGAGGGTGGGAACCATGATCAAATAAACAATGACTGTATTCAGGGACACTTTCCCTAAAAGAGTAAAATAAAGGACCTCACCATTTTGTGGATGACATAGAACAAGGTTTCCAATGCCCTTTATGCATATTTATGACTTTATATTGAAGTCTCTACATAGGATGGAAGCCATGAAATGTTTAGAGGGAAGATGACTAAGGGAAGATGGTTATTATAAGGCCTAAAGTCACACTTTTATGCACTATTTATAGGCAGTAAAACCTATAGGTTTTGAGCTCTAAAGAAGGTATCTAGCACCCAAGGTTGTAAATGAAAACATATCTCCATGAATAAATGATATTATCTGGTGGATATAAAAGATAATTTAAGATCTAGGTATCATATAAATGGGTTAGAACACTCTATTTTTGAGTCTCATACACACCTACAGGTGTCTCACCTAAGATGTTGGTATTTAGTAGACTATGAAGTCTTGCATATGCATATCATGATATTATATATAGAAACCTATGAATGTAGAGACACTTATTAGATAAAAATGTTTTATAAAACCCTAGATGGTTACCATGATTCTTATGACATAGGTGTCAAATAATAAATCCACCCTATAGGACCCCACACAGTCAACTATAGTTGAATGTGACGGGTAGAGAGTAAAATTAAGGATTATTGATGAGGATATAGAATATAAATGAAAAAAATGGATCCAAAAGGTGTAAAATGATTCAAATTGACTCTAGGGAATTTTATAAACATCTTTCTCAAGCTAAATCATGAAAATTAACCTACATGATTCACTATTAAGGAAGATAGGCATGGTAACGTAGTTAGACTTGATAGAGCAAAACATGGTTAATAGACATGAATGATTGAGAAGGTTGGTAAGTATAGAAAACACTTGGAAAATTATAATTATCACCCCATGATTCACCAAAAAAATATAAATATGGGATGATAGGACTCCAATCAAGCATACATAGTTCACACCAAAACACTATGCACAACACCCTTTTGCATAGTCTGTCTTGGGTTTTGTAGAAGTTGGGGGTTCTATTGATATGGTCAAGGGATAAAAATTAGTAAATATAACATTTAAAACTTAAATAATCCTCTCAAACATTATTTTGGTTTGATTAAATATGGGAAGTACCCTCTATTTTGTCTCAGACAGAGGATACTTCCCTTTATGCACAAACTAGCAATTTTCGAGAATGAAGACAAAGGGATGATATAGGAGATGATTGATCATTTATAAGAGGTTTTGAAAGTTTTATAACACATAATAAAACATAAGAGACCAAGAAACAAAGGTTGAAACTTAATAGGTGGTCCAAACTCATAAGAGTTGCAATTAAGCCTTATAGGTAGGGTTTAGACCTAAAGGCCAATTGGAAAGTCAATTATAATTGTAACATGAGATGAGTATTACAATGGTTTGTGTAATTTTTTTTATTTCATTTTATACATGTTAAATCTTTCACCTTGTAGAGGAAGCACAAATAAGGCCACTTTTATCTCAAGACAACTTGATGCCTATAGGGAATGGAGAAGCAAGCTCGATAGGTTAGTTTTGAATGCTCATATCTTATCTAAGGATGTGCATGGAGGTCAAGGGAGTTTATATAGGTTAGAAGGGGTCCTAATATTTTATGTAGGGGAATTTTTTTTAGTTCCAATGTCATGTCTTTATGAACAAAGCTTAAGGGAAACAATAGGCCTAAACCTTTGTTAAATCCTTGAAATGACCTGATAAAGGAAAAAAGGATGGGAAGCTAAAATAATGGCTTAGTTTTACCATGAAATTTATTGGATATTTTATAAGACTCAATTAGGGTCCTTACCATTAAGATGAGTTATACATAATCTATACAAACACGGTACATAACTACTTATTTTGATGATTTTATGCATTGTGTAAGTTATAAAAGGTCTCAAGAGATGAAATAAACTTTGGAAGGAATATTGAGACTTAGGATAACTCATCATGTAAATTAAATGCCTTGTAAAAAATCTTAAGTGTGTCTACTAGAGCTTTCATCTCAGCCAGTCAAAAATGGCATAGTGAACATGATAGTGAGAAGAGTGAAAACTTCAAGTGGATAGATTTCTAAGGTCTACCTAAGTATTTTAAGGCCATGGAGGGTCTTGAAAAGTTTCATACATTCCCTCCCATATATTTTCATGGAAAATTTAATCCAAATTTGAATCCAAGTGTGCAAGGTGTGTGAAAGAAGAGTTTATTTGACTACAGGCAATGATGGCTCACTTCCAAGGGATTCTAAATGATTAAGAGTGCAAACAATGCATGGAAAATCATGCATAAAACCCTTCCCTCTCATTAAAATCATGAGATCTATCCCTAGTTATTTTTTGTATGTTAAAATTGGGGTTAATTATGAAGGTAGTTTTATGAGCCAACAAAGGCAATTTCATGCCACATTTCAAGAGTTTCATGACTTGGGGTGAGACTTGTGCTTCCTAAATTTTCATGATTAGTTTCACATTCCTTTATCATGAAAAAGTAAATAATTTTCTCATCTTGACAAGTGTCATTGTGACCTTTGGAATTATTTATTCTCCTCTCTCTCTCAATTTCTATAAAAACTAACCATTTTGGCTTTTGTAAACTATGCTCCACCTGAGTATGGTGAAGCCCCGCTCATTTACATACCATGGATACATAAAGACAACTAATTTTTACCTCTTATATGAATATTCTTAGTGTGTTCACTTGAATTATAGATATTTATTAGTGATTATTATTGTTTCCTTAACATTATTGTCTCATTCTCTCACCTATTTACAGTTTGAAATCTTATTCTTACAGGTAATATGAAGTGGTCTATCAAGTGTCAAGGTTGAGTGAGTTATTTTATTCAAACAGTGACATCCTAGGCCTTTATCTAGTCCTAATAGCCTAAACATTCATCACAACCTGATAATGAAACATTTATGTGAGAAGATTCATATTATATAAGTGTATGTTTAGTTGGTCTCTTGGTTTCATGTGTGACATACAATTAGTTGGTAGTCATCAATAAATTTGGTGTATCACCTCCTTTAGGATAGTTTAATTTAAATTTTCTCCCTTTTCCCTCATAAGTATAGGTGTAGTAATGATATTAAAGTGGTACATCAATGGAGATAGCCCTATCTAGATATTTGCCTCATTCTTAGGCTACCCATAACCTAAAGGTGTTTCAATTGTGCCACTTGGATGAGGAGAGCTAAGTCATCTCCTCAAAGGGTACAAATCCAAGTTATAATAGTTTTTGGCATGCCTGGTGGGACACTTTATCCAAGAAGTCGAAGTATTTTTGGTGTTTTCTTTCAACACATCAGCCTTTGGAGGCATCTATCCAAGCATCAATGGTGACTTTGAGTATCTATTAGCTGGTTAAGCAACCTAACTAAGTGCCTAATCATTATTTTATGACATGTACATCAACCATATTTTAATTAGTGTTATTTTATCTACCCATAAAAATGACCAAGGACAAACTTCATGAACATGTTATGGAGGTCAAGATCAATTGGTAAAACTTAGAAGATCAATGGAAGCATTTATGCTTGGGTTTCTTGAGTGAGATAAAGTAGCCCAATGTTGCAAACTTGCCTAGAGGGGATAATCCACAAGCTAATGCCTCCATATTTGAAGGGATGTGTGTTCATGAAGTAGACTCTAATACCTCCATTTTTTAGGTCATGTGTATCTATGAGGTATAATTTGATTGGGATATTGAAGTTCCATGATCAAATGCTCAAGAGATGTAGTTTGATGAACATACCAGTGAAGAGCCTAAAGAGTTAGGGTGGCAGTTTAAGGCCATAACCAAGGAATTTGAAGAGGATAAGAGACATCTCCTTCCAAGAACCTATGAGCTTGCTACTCTAAGAATGATCAATCCTAATTTTCTCAAGGACAAGGGGGAAGGATATGGTCTTTTTGATCCATCAATTAAACTATGTGTAGTTGTTCCTAAGAGCATGAATGCAGTCTTCATGCAAGGCTTTCTCAAGGGTGGTGAGCAACATCAAACAATTGTCCTTGAATTATAGCATGAACCATGCTTGGAATAAGTAGATCAATATGTATTAATTAGAGACATGTTTGTTCTTTTTCATCCACTGGAGGGCACATTAGAAGGATTAGCCATCAAACTACTTGGTTCACCAATTCTGGTACCTCCAAAGTAAGGTATCTTTCATCTTGGTTTGTTACAAGTGAATGATACTCATAGTTTTCCATTTTACCTATGAGGGAGGTATGTTTAGTTTTTAGTTATACATATTGGTTTATTTTTATAATTTCCCCTAAGTTCCTTGAGCACATGTGTGTGTGTGTGTCTTGTTAGTTAGTTTGCTTTGCTTTGTGTGTGTCCTTTGTTTTGTGTGTGTCATTTATTTTGTGTGGTTGAGGTAATTAGTTGGTATTGTATTTATAAAATCTTGTTATCAATGGTCAAATTTCTCTTTTTGTGTTTCATACTTCAAATGACTCCCTAAGCCCAATGTAATGATAAGGTTACCGGTCTAGTTAGCATAGCAGACACGCTACCCCTATGAGTCATCAATTTGTTGACCAAATTTGACCCTTCAAGTCAAATTAAGACCCCTATAGGTAAAAAATTTATTTTTAGATGTTTTATGGGTATATTATTTTGTCATGGTGTATGTTATAGTCTATTTGATGTAATTTAATCATTTTAGCCTTGGTCTTAGTCTAATTAGTCAATATATCATTTTGAGTTATTTAGACGCCATTTAGGGGTCCTAAATGCAAGTGGAATGGTTTCCAAGGTGTCCAAGTGTCTTAGTCTCATTTGAAACTTAAATAAGTTAGATTAACTATCACTAATGTTAGTTCATCTAAAACTTGTAGGTTATCTAACTAAAAATCAAGAAATCAACTAAAAAAGAGATGCATTTGGCACTAGTACAGCCCATGAGGGAAGGTGACATGTGGGAGAAGGTCATAGAATGTATCTTAATCTTCCTTATACTAAAATACATATTTTAAATGCTATGGAAGTGACAAATTCAAGCTAAAATAGTTTTGCTCCTTTTTGCCTTTTTAGACACACAAAAGTGGTCAATAGGTTTGTGCTTGGTATGGACAATTGAAGAGGTTTTAGGTCAAAAATATTAAGGAGGTGGTATTACACTAAAATATATCCATTTAAATAAAAATATTTTTAATATTGGTCAACTATGCTTTATGAACCATCTCCAACAAGTTGACTATGTTTTTCTATTCACTATTTCCTACACCCTATAGGTTTTGCTCTATTTTGGACAGGTCCATATAAACCAGATGGTGATGTTGATTATAAATTATTTTGGATTTATCATCAAATGTTTTATATGCTTTTTTTTATGTTTCAAGGTTTTTTTATTAGAAAATAAACTCAAGTTTGTAGACTGTTCTCTTTTGGGATGATAGGCATGTTTCCACCATTTTTAGATCTTCATGATTTGATAATGGTTTTTAAAGATGATGATAGGTTTATTTACATGTTTTAAATACCATATTAGTTCCATTTTACTTCTCATTTTCATTATCTAAACAAAATTCCATGGGTGCAGTCATAAGACACCATACAGTCAGTCGACTCTACGACTGTCATACATAATCAACGAGGGTGAATCACATATAATGAAGGTATATATAGCATTAATGGAGAATTAATTATGGTTTAAATGTGGTAATCATGATATTAAGTGGTAAAAAACAAGTTATACCTTATAAAAAATGTAAAAGGGGACTGTTGCAGTCATATACAACATTTTCAAGTAGTTTACCATTAGGATGTGCACCTACAGGTGCCCTCATAGGACAAATCATATTTCATGAAATATCTAAGATAATAAATGTTTTAATGGTAATAAGAGTCTATTTGGAATGCTTATAAAAGGACCAAACTCCATTAAAACTCATAAACCATGCATACTACTGGAAGTTTACTCACTACCTATATATAAAATCTCCACCTACAGGTGACACTAGTAAAAAATTGAGAATGTTTATTAGAGAAGTTTTGGCATGGATTGGTAGCTTCCATGAGATTTATGGGATTTATTATTAGTATAAAAAATATTTTTTAATCCTTAAGTTAATAGGTGAGGGTGGGAACCATGCTTAAAGAAACAATGACTATATTCAGGGACACTTTCCCTAAAAGAGTAAAACATAGGACCTCACCATTTTGTGGATGACATACAACAAGGTTTTCAATGGTATTTATGCATATTTATGACCTTATATTGAATAATATACATAGGTGGGAATCCATTTAATTTTTTTATGGTAGATGACTAAGGGAATATGGTTATTATAAGGCCTAAAGTCACACTTTAATGCATTGTTTACAGGTAATAAAACCTACATGTTTTGAGATCTAAAGAAGGTATCCAACACCCAAGGTTGCAAATGAAAACATATCTCCATGATTGAATGATCTTATCAGGTGAAAATGGAATATAAAATAGAATTTTTGATCTATGGATAATCTAAAGAGGTTAGAACACTCTATTTTTGAGTCTCATAGACACCTACATGTATCACACATGAGATGTTGGTGTTTAATAGACTGTGCAATCTTGCATATGCATATCATGAGATTTGATATATAAACCTATGAATGTAGAGAAATTTTTTAGATAAAAATATTTTCTAAAACCCTAGATGGTTCCCATGAGTCTTATGACATAGGTGTTAAAGAAGAAATCCACCCTACAGGTCCCCACATAGTCAGCTGTAGTTGACATTGACAGGTAAAGAGCAAAATTAAGGATTATTGATGAGGATATAGCATAGAAATGAAAAAAATGGGTAAAAAAGGTGTAAAATTATTAAAAGGGACTATATCTAATTTTTTAAACATATTTCTCAAGCTAAATTATGTAAAGCAACCTACATGATTCATTATTGAGGAAGATAGGCAGGGTAACACAGTCAGACTTAATAGAGCAAAACATGGTTGAAAATGTATAAATGGATGATTGAGAAGGTTGGTAAGTATATAAAACACTTGTAAAGTTATAATTATCACCCCATTATGCAACAACAACATATGAACATGGGAGGAGAGGACTCCAATTAAGCATACATAGTTCACACCAAAACACTATGCACAACACCCTTTTACACAATCTATCTTGGGATTTGTATAAGTTAGGGGTTATATTGACCTAGTCAAGGTATAAAAATTAGTAAAAATCACATTTTTAATTTTAATAATCCCCTAAAAAATTATTTTAGTTTTATTAAATAGGGGAAGTACCCTTTGTTTTGTCCCAGACAGAGGTACTCCACTTTATGCACAAACTAGCAATTTTAGAGAATGGAGATAAAGGGATAAGCCAGGAGCTGATTGAGAATTTATGAGAGGTTTATAAATTTTTATTAAACATATTAAAACATATAATACCAATAAATAAAGGGTTAAACTCAATAAGTGGTCCAAACCCACAAAAGTTGCAGTCAGGCCTAATAGGCAGGGTTTAGACCTAAATGTCAATAGGAGAGTAAATTTCAATTTTAATATGAAATGAGTATTAAAATGGTTTGTGTAATGTTTATGAGGTAATTTAAAACATTTTAAAGCTTTAAAATTGTATAGGAAGCACAAAAAAAGGCCACTTTTGGCTCAAAACAACTTTAAGCCTACAGGGAATGGAAAAGCAAGCTTGATAGGCTAGTTTTGAATGCTCATATATTCTCTAAGGATGTTAATTGAGGTCAAGGGAGTTTATATATATTATAAGGGGTATTTTAATTTTATCTAAGGGAATTGGTTTTTATTTCTAACTTCAGGTCTTTATGAACAAAGCTTAAGGGCATAAACATGCCTAAACCCTTGCTAAACCCTTAAAATGACCTGACAAAGGAAATGAGGATGGGAAGCTGATATAATGGACTAGTTTGAACATTAAAGTTATTGGATGTTATATAATACTTAATAATTATCCATACCATAAAGATGAGTTGTAAATAATCTATACAAATAGGGTATAAAACTACTTCTTTTGACTATTTTCTAAATTATGTAGGTTATAAGTGGTTTCAAGAGATGAAATAAACTTTGGAAGGAATATTGAGACTTAGGATACATAAAAATTTCCATTTCATGCATTTTAAAAACTCATAAGTTTACATAATACATATCTCATCTCAGCCAGTCAAAACTGGCATAGTGAACATGATAGTGAGAAGGGTGAAAACTTTTAGTGGATGGATTTTTAAGGTCTACCTAAGTATTATAAGGCCATGGAGGGTCTTAAAAACTGTAATAAATTACCTCCTATGTATTTTCATGGAAAACTAAATCCAAATTTGAATCCAAGTGTGCTAGGTGTGTGAAAGAGGAGTTTATTTGACTGCAGGTAGTAATGGCTTACTTCTAGGAGATTCTAGATGATTAGGACTGAAACCAATGCATGGAGAATCATTTATAAAAAAAATTCCTCTCACTAAAATAATTATACACATCCATATTTTTTTTTTTAATCTTCAAACATGGGTGAATTATGAAGGTAATTTTCTAAGCCAGCAAAAGGAATTTCATGCCACGTTTTAAGAGTTTCATGACGTGGGGTGACACTTGTGCTTCTTGAATTTGAATGATCAATCTCAAATTCCTCTCTCATGCACAATTAAATCATTTTATCAGCTTGAAAAGTGTCCTTATGACCATTGGAATTTTTTGTTCTCCTCTCTCTCTCAAGTTTTATAAGAACTATCCATTTTGTCTTTTGTAAATTATGTTCCACTTGAGTATGGAAAGCCTTGCTCATTTTCATACCATGTATCAATAAATACAATTTATTTTTACCTATTATATGACTATTATTAGTGTGTTCACTTGAATGATATATCTTGCTTAGTGATGACTATTGTTTCCTTAGCATTGCCATCTCATTCTACCACCTATTTGTAGTTTGAAAGCTTCATCTTATAGGTCATGTGAAGTTTTCTATGAAGTGTTAAGGTTGAGTGAGTTAGTCTATTAAAATAGTGACATCCTATGCCTCTTTTCTATTCCTCCTAGCCTAAACATTCATCACAACCTCATAATGAAACATTGATGTGAGAAGATTCAAATTAGAGACGTGTATGTTTAGTTGGTCTCGTGGTTTCATGTGTGACATGAAGTTGGTTGGTAGTCATCAATAAATTTGGTGTATCACCTCCTTTAAGATATTTTATTTTCAATTTTCTCTCCCTTTTCCCTCACAATCATATATTTAATAGTGATCTACAAGTGGTACATCAAGGGAGCTAGCCCTATCTAGAGATTCACCTCATTCTTAAGCAACCCACAACCTAGCAGTGTTTCAATTGTGCCACTTAGATGAGGAGAGATGAGTCATTTCCTCAAAGGGTGAAAACTCAAGTGACAACATTTATTCTTTGTGATTTTACTTTCATGAGAACATGTTACCATCTTTGAGTTAAAAACAAACATATTTCATGTGAGCATGAAGATTATGTGGAATCTCAATTGCCACATGATTTCCATGGTGACATTCTATGATATCCTTATTATACAAAGGTAATTCTCTCATGTTTTTTTATTTTCAATTTAGATGTATATTCTATGAATTTTAAATTGGAGATGCTTGTTCAATTTAAACATTTTGATGTGCATATATTATCTTTGAGTACGAGGAACACAATTATAAGATTATTCAAGAGTTTGGATATAGGGATCAGTTTTATTGTATTACACCATAATGTCTTACATTATATGAATGTGGTAAGAAATTCTGGTCAAAACCACATTTCAATTCACACCATGCTAAAATGAACATGTTACCTCCCATTCTAGACCATCAAGCAATAAAGCATCCAATCAAGAGAAGAAAATGGAGGTTTTTGGAATGGAATTTGTAGAAATAATTGTATGAGATGCAAAAATGCAAGAAATTTACTTTTAAAAAAAGGAACATGTTTATGACTCCAATGATTTGATCCCCAAAGGGTTGAAAACTATAGAATAATAACTCAATATTTAAATTTTTGAAGAAAATGAAGAGAAAATGAGGTGGAAAATTCTAACTGAGAGGAATTTTTTTAAAGTGATACATTATGTGTTTTCCATTATATTAATTTATTCACCATTATATTCAAATCTTGTACTTACACATGAGTTAGGAAAATTAATAGAAAAAATAATAACAATGTGAAGGGGAGAAGATGAGAGTTGAGGGAGAAAGTATATTTATTTATCCTAAGTTTTCAATCACTCATTCGCTTGAATCAAATTACTGTGGTTTTTATTTATTATTTATGAAAGTAATTGTATTGATTTTTAAATATCAAGAAAAGGATGGTTCAACAAAAAATAAGGAACAACATAAGAGAGGAAATGTTTAAATAAATGGTTTATGTTTGATGGATTATTTAGTTTATGGAGATTCAATATGTTCTTGTGATACATACTATCAAATTTTATGACATATTGTATTTCCCCACATTCCTTTATAATAAAATTTTCAAATTTAACTTTGTACCTGCTATTAGTAGTGATAAAAATAGGAATATGGAGAAATTATGATAGTGCTAGCTATTTCTATTCAAATTTTGCTTTCAATTTCAAAGGAGAGAATTAAAGAAACTTAAGAAGGAATGGTCAAGGCTTGATGTACCTGGATATAGTCTGTGCACCGTAATCCAGACGCTGTGAATACTCCTCTTTGGCTGTGGAGGAATGACACCTGCAAAGAAAAGAAGCTTGGACAAAAGAAGGCGTTAAATAGATAGATGGTGGGTTGTCAAGCGAAAGCTTGATCCCAGAAGTATGAAAACTTCCTTAAGGGATATAAACCCACTAATCAATAGAAAGAAATGTCTGATAAATAGCTGAATAATGAAGAACTGAAAGTGATAAAAGATGGAAATGCAAAGGAGAAGCAAAGACTTACTTGAAAAAAGCTGTCGAATTGATCACAGTCGTCGGCGTCGGTAAGCCTACCAGCATCAGTTGGTCAAGGTGCCGACGTCGGTTAATTTTCCAATGTCGGTTGGGGTAGTGACCAGCGTCGGTCGGGGCAATTAGCTTGGATGGGGTCTGGGCAGGGCTGTGGTTTGTGGACAGAGTCTGGTCAGGGTTTTGGTCTGTGGACAAGGCCAAGGAAGGGTCTAGGTTTGTTAACAGTCTTGAGACAAAGTTTTTGGGCTTGGTTGAATGGTCTGGGGTCTGAGTCTGAGAGTCTGGTTAAATGGGTAGAATGTATGGTCCAATAGAGGATGGAAGAAACAGGGAGGTGGATAAGTCAAGATTCGGGTCTGGCTTGGTTAACAGTCTGGTCTAGGGAGATATTGTTTGAAAGCAATAACGGAAAAGAGAATAAAAAAATACAAATATTATACTTACCTGTGCCTTGTGGAAGGTGTGCTACTGATGATTCCTGTACCTGCTGTTGATGTAGCCTACGTGGAGAACCTATTGCTGATGGAGAACCTTGAAGCTATTGCTGCACCTGAGGGAGAGAGTGAGAGGCTTGATTGAGAGATTTCGTAGATTGACGGATGGTTGAAGACTCAAGATTGAAGGATTCGTCAGTTGCTTCCAGAGATTCACTGATTTCTGATTTGAATCCTCAAAGAGTCTAAAAAATTGGTTAAGTATAATCGACGTCAGTGATTTTGCCAGCGTCAGCCGACACTTGACCGACGTCAACGGGGTTAGAATGGGCAAAAAGAGCCACCAAGCCCATTTTTTATCTGCCAAGTGCACTATCCATTGGAGAATGTCGAGGGTTGTGCTAAATACGCACGAGAGTTTGTTAGGCAGTTAGAGAGAAGTAGGAATAGGTCTTGGGTGAGTCATAGGATGGGAATTAGTCCAAGGCGAGGTGTCCTAGGTGAGGTGTCATGGGTGATGTGTCTAAGGAGGGGGGGTTAATTCAAAATAAGTTTAATTATTTTAAATTAGTAATTTTTAGGAATGGGTTAGGAATGGACCAAGGGAAAAGGTGACCAAGGGTTAGACACTATTTAGGTGTCTTCATTTGCCCCTTTTTGTCTTGTTGGTTGCTCTAAACAAACTGCAAGACAAAAATAGGAGTTGGTTGCCCCAGGTATGGGATAAGGTTGATTTCGTCTTGTTGGTTGTTCAAGCGAACTGCAAGACAAAAATAGGCGAGGGTTGGTTGCCCTGATTATGGATGAGATATCCCCCCTCAAAGTAGGAGTCGAGAGAAGGGAACCTGGAATCGGTTGCTGATTTGACAGAGAGTGGATGAAAGGGGTGAAGATAGAGTGAGAATGCTGCAAAAGTTGTGATTGCGCGGACACCACTTCACGAGGATGGTCGGGTCAAATTGTCACAGGTCAAGGGTCAAAGAGTGCCAAAATTGAAATAACCGGTCCCCAGCATTTAGTCATTTGCTGTTTGGGTTATTCAATCTAAGCTGAAGCTCCAATGGTCATCATGTTCCAGGTATCCCAGGCTTAGGAAGTGCTCCTAAAAACACGAAAAAGTCACAAGTAGTGCGGATCAACTGGCTTGCGATCCTATACTTATGAAGGTCAAAAGTGTGCACACAATTTTGCTAACCAATCATGAGGTAGCATACATGCAAAAACAACCAAGGCAAAATTGCTTTGGAAGTTGTCGCGGTTTTAGGAGATGGACATGATCTCCAATGTCTGGTGGTCGATGGATGGATGTAAAAGTGATCCAAGTGTGCCCCACGAGAACAAAGTGACGTGGTTTGGAGGATTGACTGATTGGGGATATGATTTTGGTCATTTTGAAGAGGGATGAAGTTTTTAAGGCCACCGACATCAGTTATAGAACCGATGTCAGTGTCTAAAAGAGACCGACGTCGACGGAAATTGGCCGATGTCGGTGGATTAGGGCACACTGATGCCGATGTTAGCGGCCTGCCAAATCTGACAAAATTGGATTGATGGCCCACCAAAAGTCATTTGCTATTTGTCCAAGTGAAAAAGTGAGCTCTGGAGTTTAGTGATTGAAAGGGACTCCAAGTTGATTGGTGCAGCAGCGTGAGGTGGTAGATAGGCATTCGTGGAGAGAAGGAGTGAATTAGAGAGTGATTAGAGGTTGTAGAGGCACGTGTGAGCCAGGTGAAGTGTGCAGAGTCATCGAGATGGAAGAGATGGTAGAGGGGAGTAGAGGACCCGCAGGAGGTCCACCACCAATGGCACCCATCGTGCCACCACGCCGGCGACGCCAGGACGAGGTAGGAGAGTCTCTGAACCCTATTTTGATGCTTTTTGTTTTGAATTTAGTTTTTTGGATTTTTGTTGTTTGAGGTAGAAATCAAGGGGGAGGGTAGGTTGGAAGGTGGGTGGGTTGTCTAAGATAGCTTAAGAGTCTTTTTAAAGGGTTTTGGGGGGGGGTTTAGAGGTTAAAATGGGGAAGCCCTAATTTTTAGGGCTCACCCCATTCGGCCCTAGGGCTGAACCAATCACCGACGTCGGTGACTCTGCCGGCGTCGGTCGACCAGTGACCGACGTCGATCACTAACCTGCCAACGTCGGTCAGTAAGTGACCGATGTTAGTTAGGTGAGTGCCGTCACCGACACGCTAACCGATGTTGGTGGCTGCCTAGTCAAAAAGAGTTTGTGAAAAAATGGTCAAGTCAAAAGGTCGAAGCTATGCCAAGGGCTTCTCAGGTGTCGGGTTAGGCATAGATAGTTAGAATAGTTGTTAAAATAGGAAGAGTAGGAAAAGTGTTAACATGAGATTATTTGTGGATGGATCCAGGCGAGGCAGACTTTGATGCTGTGAGATCGCCTCCCGACCTTGCTGACGTGGATGCACAGAAGCGTGTCAGTCGAGGAGTGGGTGCAGATGAGCACAGTCAGGCTAGGCAGGTTGAGATGCTACTGCAGAGTGGCAAGGGACGTGAGCCTTATGGTGGCATTGATCGAGTGGTGGGACCATGCCACCAACACCTTCCACTTGCCCACGGGCGAGATGACGATCATGGTCAAGGACGTGTATCGGATTTTGCGGCTACCGGTACACAGAGCTGACATCTATGCGTGCTCAAGAGAGGTGCATGACATCCACATGGTCACGCTATTTGGGGAGCACGTCATGGAGACGAGCTACCATTCAGCTAGTTTTGCATATGAGCCTTTGTATGCGGCAGATGAGGATGCACATCGGCTGGCAATTTTGATGATGATCAGCATCTCAGTCTATGCATTGCCGGATGCAGAGGGAGGCAGGTTCCTAGTGGCCATGACTAGGGTTTTGATGGACATGATGAAATAGTAGATAGTGTTCGCTTGGGCACTCGTCTTTTTGGCCCAAGTATATAGAGAGTTATGGGGCATCAATCAACGATGACGGTATAGCTTGTGTGTAGGCCACCTTCTGCACTGCTGGGCATACGAGCACATAGTGGTTACCTAACCTCTCAGCCTCCTAGTGGTGATCCAGGCTGGCTTTAGGGTCAGGTTCAGGTGATGGCACGAGGTGATGGCACAGACGCGGGTGGACGGAGTGGTCAGGGATATTGATCACTATCGAGGTGTACTGGAGGCCTTGATTCTGACAGATATCGTCTGGAGACCATATTTGGTGTATCCAGCGTTCAGAGACCAGGGTGAGCAGATGGTCAGGACACAGAGCAGGCGATGGGTCAGAGGCAGATGAGCCGGTGAGCTCGAGAGGATTCCAGCTGAGAGAGTGCGGCACCAGTACGGGCTGCTACAGGATGTACCTCCCGCATTTCCATAGTACAGGCGGGATGATATAGAGGCACCGCTCCCACTGCTAGAGGAGATAGAAGAGCCTGATTTTGAGGAGTTGTCGGTAAGACCTGGGATAGCCGACCCAGGGTGTACAGAGGCCTACATAGGATGGTGGGCAAGGCAGTACAGAGGCATACAGGTGAGACCCCAGCCGGATCTGCAGGCTATCACGAGGGAGCAGGATACAGCCCGCGAGGAGAGGGACACTACATGGTAGGAGAGAGACGTGGCTCAAGCCCAGGTCTCAATTTTGTAGGGACAGCTGGCAGGGGTTACAAGGCAACTGGCAGAGATGACAGGTTAGGTAGCAGTGCTGACAGGATAGGTCACAGTGTTACAGGGACAGCTGGCTGCAGCCCAGGCACAGGCAGTGGCAGGTCAGAGTTTTGGAGGGCAGGGTCCATTATAGCAGCCATTTCAGCAGCTGGCATTTTCATAGGGGGCAAGACCATCGGCATCAGTACACCTAGGCTAGCCATAGCCACAGGGGTCAGGACAGGGCATAACAGCAGGGTAGATGGGTCCACCGCAGACTGTATCTCTTGTGAGATACAGTGATGCACTGGATGAGATCACGTATTATGAGAGGGCCATTAGGGGGTTCCCTCAGATACAACGATACTTGGAGATGTAAGCAGAGCAGAGCCGACAGAGGTCTATGTCACGAACGATGGCTTCAGGGTCGCGTAGACAGCACAGATCAGAGAGAGGAGAGGATACAGCCTCTTCTCGGCCACCGCCACCACTACCACAGCCACAGCCTTGAGGGCAGCCCTTGAGATGTATATTTGATGTATATACCGGCCTGTGAGCCGTTGATGTGAGATGTATGATGAGAGAGAGAGACAGACACAGATTGTGTCTTATTATACAAAACTATTTGTGATATATATATATATGATGAGCATTTTTGATTTAGTGACATGTGTAATAAGAAAATGTATGGATGTGTTTTGATGTTTATGACATTTTGATGTGATGCATGTGTTGATATTATGTGTTATGCGTATGATGCTATGATGAAAATGAATGTGATGATGACAATGTTTATGAAATGGTTATATAATGATGTTGATTGATTGTGGATGATAGATTATATGATGATGACTTTAGATTAGATGATGATAGATGTGATATTTAATGTTTAACTTGTGGATTATATGATGTGAATGTTTAATGAGTTATGATGGATGAAATTTATGACTAATGACTTATGTTGTGATAATTAAAATGAGAGTATACTAATGATTATGTGAATATGTGATTGACCGTGCTGTGATTGACAGGTGACGAGAGAAGGAGATGGAAGAAAGTGACGAAGAAAATGGCCGAGCTAACCCCAGAAGACCCCATGTCAACTGAGTGCTACCTACATAGCCCCTGTTGTTAGGGCCTCAGGCTAATGTAGTTCTCCCAAGAAGGGAGGAAAAAGATTGAAGTGGTTGATTTTGGTCATGATAAAGATATAGCATTTCCCATATGTCTGAGGGTGCATGCTTGAAATGATAAGAATATGATGCTACAGCCTTTTCCAAATGGTGTATTCTGTAACATAAGTCAGGGTTTTTCATCCCTAGCAACTATCCATATTCGTGATGGATGTTTGCTAAAAATGAATTGAGGTCTATTTATGCTTCAGAAAGTATTGGTTTATGCTTGACATAAATTGTGTGGTTGATAGTTTCCATGTGTATTGGTGTCCATAGAAACTATGTGAAATGGACTAGGATGATGACATAATGTTCTGTTGTTGGTCTGAAAATGTTTTGGTTAAGTGTGACCAAAATGTGGAAGATAAGTGAAAGGCGCGTTGCTCTTTCATTGAAAAAGACCAGAAAGACAACATAGACAGGGGTTGTTAGAACCAAGAGCCCCATTTATGCGTTGCATTATTGACCATAGTTATGTTAGAGCGGTAATCGAATCACTTTTGATATTAAAGTGAGCTCGAAGTCCCTTGAGTAGGTGATATGTAGGAGGAAAAGGGTAACCCATTTTAGAGTATGGATAACTTTGCCCCTTTTTATAGGAGACCCTAAGACAACTATAAGCCAAGTCCATGACCTTTTTTTTTTTTAGAGAGCGGACTGATCAATACGGGAAGTCCACATAAAGATGTCATTTGTTTGGTGGTCATTTGTGAAGCTGATCGATGCGGGAAGCTTCTGAGAAAGTGCTGTTTGTAGCAAGATTTAGTCATAGCCATCCTTCGAGGGAGTGGTCTATATTTTGCTTTATAAATTTTGAATAGCTGTCCTTCGAGGGAGCAGTCTATTAGTTATAGCAATGATAGTGCAGATGTCCTTCGAGGGAGCAGTCTGCTTTTTTATTTTTTTGATTTTGTGACCTTGGATATTTTGACATCTTGATTTAGTTTTGACAGAATATTGAGTCATGGACAAGGCTTATAGAAGATTAAGGTCTCCCTTTTATTAGGACGAAGCATCCGTACATTAAAAAAGGGTTGTAGAAGATTTTGTTAAGGGAAAAAGGGTGAAATGGATTAAGGATTAAAAAAATGACAAGGATTGCTCAAGGGACGAGCTCAAGTTAAATGCCAAGTGGATGAGTACTCGACTAACAGTAGAATGGTCGTAGATGCAAAGCATTAAGAGGCTCAGGTTCTGGTCGGCCTTCAAGAGAAGACAGACGATAAGTCCCTGATCCATACTTGTGCGTTATGATATAAGGTCCGAGCCAATTAGGAGTGAATTTACCTCATTTACTCCGTTCCATATTGATCACATGATTGATGTTGGACATAAAGTTGGTTGATACGGTGGCTGATTGATCGAGACTGGTTGAATTTTTTGATAAAAAAGGGTGGTTGAATGTTTGGGTTGAATGTTTGGTCAAGGTCATGATTGATGATTGGTCAGTGTCTAGTTGATATTTGACTGGTTGATGTTCGGTCATTGGTTTGATCAAGGTTATGATAGTCGGTATAAAGTTGAACTCCCCCCAGTCATTTTGTGGTAGGGAGAATGTCTACCACCCAGTGTAGATGATCAATGGGATGGAGAGAAAATGAGAAGGAGAGCCTGGGTACCCTACCTGGCTGATAGATTTAGGGGACCCAAATGAATGACATTTAGGCAGTGAAAAAGTTAGGAGGGATGGAAACCACCGACTCCGTAGGTGAAGGAGGAGGAATTGGCGAGTCTAGAAGAAATTGGTCGATGGTTGGTTTGGGGCAAAGGTTTGTGGAAGCCTCAGTGGGTTCTTGGAAACCTAGTCCATACCGTTTCTTGGCATTATCGTCATTGGGTGTTTCGATAGGCTGATGGGAGCCTTGTTCGTAACGTCCAAAGCCAAAACCCTTCTATGCACACCTATAAAGGTAGGTATGTGCAAAGGTGGGGTTGCTAAGAAAGGAGAAATCGGATGTGAATATTTGAGGCGAGGATGAAGGATTTGATTCAGTAGGAGCTTGATCCAGCCCCCCATAGATGAGATTAGTGCGAAGGCTAGGAGGACCATAAGGAATGACCATTCTGATCTGACATTCATAGCTTGGGTTTTGATGAAGCTATCCATACTCTTGAGGAGTCTGGAACATGTCTAGAGTAAGTAGGCGATATTCCCCCAATGAAATTCTTTGGAAGATATCGTCCATGGGGTCCTTGGTTGTTAATTGAGAAGATGATGTGGTGGCAACCGCTGTTTGCATACTATTTGACACTTCTGCGGATGGAGATGATGTTGGGGTTGATGCCTTGAGCGGGATAAGAATGTCGTTTGGGCTATAGGTCGTGTTACAAGTCTTAAAAGGAGATGGGTCGGCGGGAATGACATGGACTTGTTTGTCGTGTTCAAATTTGACACAACGGTGAAGTGTTGAAGGGACACAAGCCATGGTGTAGATCCAAGGTCGCCTTAATAGCATGTTATATTGGAATTCTCCTTCAATGATGTAGAAGAGCTCTGGGATTGTGCGTGGACCAACGTGGATATGGAGGACAATAGTGCCAATAGTGTTAGCAGTGGTGTCATTAAAGGATCTAAGGATTGCGTCGATTTTCGATATGCAATTCTTGGGAAGGGCCAATTGATCAAAAGCGTGGGAGGAAATGATATTAATACTAGCGCCCCCGTCAATCATAACTCGTTTAATACAGGTTCAATCAACGTAGGCTGTGATGAAAAGGGCTGCGTCCTGATCTTCCAAGGTAGAGGTAGGAATTTCAGAATTACTGAAAGTGATGGAGGCGATGGGGGATAAAGAATGGACTAAGGCAGCAAGTGGTTGAGGGTCTTCAAGTTGGACCTCAGCTGCCTGTAGGGCTTTGATTAGAGCCTGGCGATGCTAGGGGGAGCTTTGGATAAGGTCATATAGGGTCATCTTCACAGGCATTTGGTGAAGTTGTTTTACCATAGATTTTGTGATTGCCTCTGAAGAAGTGGGTTGGGATGCACCTAAGATGGAAATCTTGGGTTTCGGTGGTTGAGGTGCCTGGACAAAAGGATAGGTCCAAGGAATAGCATCTTTTTCTTTTGTCTTGTCCTTTTGTGACCTAGTGGTTATATGGATAGCATTGATTTCAAAGATAGTAGGTGAAGAAGGGGTTATGGCCTGTTGGTGAGATGTTGATGTGTTTGAAGAGGTTGGATGGGAAGGTGTCGAGGGTTGGTCAAGAGTGTCCTCAAGGAGAAGAGTGTCTTTCTCCATATAGCAGCGAACGACTGCCTTGAGGGCACAACAAGTCTCGGTATCGTGTCCTGGCGTGCGATGGTATAAACAAATCTTTGTATCATCGAACCAAGATGGTTTTGACCCAAGGGGTTGGAATGGCTTGATAGAAGGAAGGGTAATGCTAGAAGTATACAAAAGTTAGCGTAATATTAAAGCATACGAACCCACTAAGGGGTCTGTGCTTGTTGATGCATGATGCGCTGGTGACTTCTGCTTGGGGGATGCTGAAGAAGGTTTCCGTACCACCTTTTGGGTTGGTGGTGCGGTGACAGGTGAAGACGGCACTTCCTTTGTGAGAGGTGCCGAATTTTTGAGAGGGGGTTGGCTTATGGTTGGCAAAGGAAGTAATGGAGGTAATTTGTTTTGGTTAAGGGTCAGAGTAGGAAGCACACTGATTAGGGTAGAAGGATGAGGACCTAAGATGGAGGGCAAAGTTGACGGTGGAGGAGGGGTTCTCTTCTGTGGTCTGGCAGTCTTTTTTGACTTGGTTGGAAGACTACTTTTGGTCGAGGTTTGGTCCAAGTCCACCTTCACTTGTGGGTGAGTGAGGGTAGAGAGAGGGCGAACGCCAAGTGACTTGATCGGTTTAGATTGGGTAGATGCAGGTTTAGAAGGGGGGTTTGGTCTTTGTTTGGAGTCTTGGGCGATTCTACCTTGGGAGGATTGGCAATATGAGACGAGAGGGCACGGGAATGTTGAAGAACTTTAAGATGTTCCCACAATCCCTGATGCTCCACTTTCCTTGAAGGGAGAAGTTCTAATTTCTCCACTAGTCGGGAAAATGGTTGGGAGGATGTTGGATGAGGTTGAGATTCTTGAGAAGATGTGTTAGGTGTGGCAGTAGTTTCGGACCCAAGGTGTGTGGGAGTTATAATTGGATTGTTGTTGGTTGAAGAAGATGGAGAGTCAGGGTCTTCTCTTGGTGGAGAAGGAACTGGAGAGTGTGACTCCTTAAGTGGGTAAAGGGCAGGGATTATGGTGCCCTCCACTTGCGGTCGAGGAGTAGGTAAGGTCAGGTCCTCCATAGGTAGAAGCAAAGAGGATGGTGAGACCGGTGGTGCCGGTAAGGTTGAGGCGTCCTCCAAGATGAGAGAGGTTGGTGGAGAACTAACTGGGGAAAGAGGTTCATCCACACATGATGGACTAGTAGATGGGTTAACCTCTTGAGATTGGTTGGGGATGAAGGGTGAGACCGTATTGACCGTTCGAATGTCGTGTTCATGTGTGTTGTCAATCAAGGTCTGGACATTATTTTGGGTTGGTGGATGATTGGGGAATGGTTGCTTGAAAATATCGATGCCCTGGTTTGGAGGTGCATTGGGATTATCTAGAATGAGCTCTCCCTTTTCAAGCATGTCCTGGATTCTATTTTTGAAAGTTTTACAGTTTCCCATGTCATGACCTTTGACACGGTGGAAATTGTAGAAGTCATTTTCCCTATACCACGCAGGGATGGCGCATGAGGGATCAAATTGTGGCAGTGGTCGAATCTGGGGGAGGTTGATAATCCCCTGTTTAACAAGTTTTTCTAGTATAGACGTGTAAGATTCTCCAAGAGGAGTATACTGTCTTTATACGTATCTCTGCTGGAATTGATGGGTGGCGCTCTGAGATGTGGATGGCTCAGGTTGATTGGATGAAGAGGACGAAGGTCTAACGACCACAGCGTTAGCTAAAGCTTTAGACTTAGGATTTGATGATGAAGGTTTAAAAGAAGAAGAGTCATTGGTCTTAGAGTTGGGGTTCTTGCTCCGCAACTTGACTTTATTCTCCTCGATGGCACGTAATTCAAGTTTACAGGCCATCGTGAAGGCTTCGTCGAAGGTACGGAAGGTCTGAATCCTTAAAGTGGAAGAAATATGTTTGGCACAAGCTCGGGAGAATAGTTCAATAAGTTCAGTTTGAGGTAAGGAAAAAGAGAGTTGATTGATGAGACCTCTCTAGCGAGCAATGAAGTCAGCTACTGATTCATCTTTGAATTGGTGGATAGTGTAAAGGTCTGTGATCGAGACCTTCTTGGTGATGTTAATGGAGAAGTGATCAAGAAAAAGCTAGGCCAATTGTGTAAAGGTGAAGAGGGAATGGCTGGCAATAGAGTTGTACCAGTCAAGTGCAGCGCCAGAAAGGGACATAGGAAATGTACGCAAGAGCAATGTATCATCATGGGCAATAAGGTAACAGGCATGTCTGAATGCCCGTAAGTGTTGCTGTGGGTCTTCCTTGCTTTGAAAGCGAGAAAATTTGGGAAGCTCCCACTGGTTGGGGTATGGTCTAATTGGAATAGAAGGATGAATAGGCTCATTGCAAATTTGCTCATATGAGAGAGCATTGCGTGAGCTGAAAATGGAAGTCTCTAAGCTAGACATCTTATCCATCAGCATTTTGATGATATCTGCTGACGAATTAGCGGGTGGAGTGCCCCCTAGATTATAAGGCGCGTGAAAGAATTGGGAGGGGCGTATGACGTGGATGGTTGCATAGATGCAACATATGGATAGCTGGTTATTGGAGCGAAAGTTGGAGCCAAGGGTACTTGTGTTATGGGGTTGGTTGGCACAAGTTGGATAGGGGCCGTTAAGGATGGTTGAGGCGTGGCTACGCTTGTTGACGGATAAATGGTTACTCTTGTGTTGATAGGTGCAAGAGTAGGGGGAATAGAGACTAGTAGGTTTTGGAAAGGTGTGGGGTTTGGTTGAGTGACTTGAGGTTGAGGGAGTATCAGAACCCCCATGGAGGTAGGTTTAGATGGAGAGGTTACATTTTGGAGGTAAGACACAGTTGGGTTATTGGTGGAGGTATTGTCTAGTGGCTGAATTATAGGGGCTGTTGATGTGATTCTTGTGTCAACTAAGGAAGTCAGCATCCCATAAATTGGGTTGCCTAGGGAGTCTCGCGTTTGGCTATTCACGAGATAGTGTTGTAAGGATTTGACGTTAAGGTCCAAGAATCGTGCAAAATCTTGGTCCCCTTCTGGGACGATAGGAGTTTGAGGCGGGGTTGGGCGAGTAGGAGTTCTTTCAGTCTCCTAGTTGAACTCCATTATAGGATTGGTTATAGATGGTGAAGGTGGAAGTAGTTGTTGACTAGCGTGGTCAAGAAGGGCCTTGGTTTGACTGCGTGTCAAAACCATTCAAGGCAAGAAAGGGTCAGGTTTTAGAAAATTGTGTTCTGTCAGTCTCAGAAAACCAGAATAGATGTTTAGACAGCCAGAAAGTTAGATTTTAAGCTTGCTATTTTTGGAAAAAAGAAAATAGACAGAGACCGACGTCAGTATAAAAACTGATGTCGGTGAAGAATACTACCGATGTCGGTCAGATGACTGATGCCGGTACAGAGAAGTTGCCGATGTCGGTTATATGACTGATGTCGGTTACTGTGTTTTCCAGAAACTCAAAAAAAAAGTTTTTGGAAATGAAGAAGATGTCCTTACCAGCTCAAAAAAGACAGATAAAAATAGAAAATATGATGATGACAGACAGATCCTAGCGTTAAATCCCTAGAAACAATTTTATTAAGATCGTGTGGCTTATGCCTTAATGTGATGTTTGAGGAAGTTGGTTGTAAGAAGGGTCCTAGATTAGGTAATCTAAAGATGGTTTCAGGTATGTTAAGGCACTCAAAAATCTGTATTAGCTTTCGTACAGGCCTGGTGCTAAGGAGCAAGCTCCCCTCACTTCACGATTCCAGTGGTTAGCTGGTTTCGCTTAGCCAAAATATACTTTCACTATAGTTTAGACTCTGCCAGAGAACAGAGTTGGCTTTCCCCTTGGTGGTGAAATCCAAGTAGGATTGCCGAGTTGGGTAAGGTATCCGCTGGGTGATGAAATCCCAGTCGGGCCTTGTCTCAAGTGAGTTTTATGTTTAATTGAGTGTACGTGGTCTGGTTGTGTAACATCAAGTGATCTACGATTTATTCAATATGCATTTTATTAATTACTAAGTGTGAACTAAAAAGATGCAAGAAAGCAAGAAATGGAATGCAGTAAGTTTTAAAGCCCCAAATCGAAATATTAAATTGGAATGAAGACAAGTTGGAGAAAGGGTTGAAGAAAATGATTTTTTTACTAGTCTAGAAATGCAAGAAAAAGAAAGAAAAAGTTCTTTTTATTTCCTACTTATGATGTTTTTTAGAAAAGAAGAAAGAGGTGAAGGTTAAGAAGCCTAATGCACCTAAATGAACAAAGAAGAAAGGGAACCCAAGGAAGGCCCTAAAGGGGTCCCACCGGGCGTGCCAGAATGTTTCTATTCAAATTTTGCTTTCAATTTCAAAGGAGAGAATTAAAGAAACTTAAGAAGGAATGGTCAAGGCTTGATGTACCTGGATATAGTCTGCGCACCGTAATCCAGACGCTATGAATACTCCTCTTTGGCTGTGGAGGAATGACACCTGCAAAGAAAAGAAGCTTGGATAAAAGAAGGCGTTAAATAGATAGATGGTGGGTTGTCAAGCGAAAGCTTGATCCCAGAAGTATGAAAACTTCCTTAAGGGATATAAACCCACTAATCAATAGAAGGAAATGTCTGATAAATAGCTGAATAATGAAGAACTGAAAGTGATAAAAGATGGAAATGCAAAGGAGAAGCAAAGACTTACTTGAAAGAAGCTGTCGAATTGATCACAGTCGCCGGCATCGGTAAGCCTACCGACGTCAGTTGGTCAAGGTGCCGACGTCGGTTAATCTATCGATGTCGGTTGGGGTAGTGACCGGCGTCGGTCAGGGCAATTAACTTGGATGGGGTCTGGGCAGGGCTGTGGTCTGTGGACAGAGTCTGGTCAGGGTTTTGGTCTGTGGACAAGGCCAAGGAAGGGTCTAGGTTTGTTAACAGTCTTGAGACAAAGTTTTTGGGCTTGGTTGAATGGTCTGGGGTCTGAGTCTGAGAGTCTGGTTAAATGGGCAGAATGTATGGCCCAATAGAGGACGAAAGAAATAGGGAGGTGGATAAGTCAAGATTCAGGTCTGGCTTGGTTAACAGTCTGGTCTAGGGAGATATTGTTTGAAAGCAATAACGGAAAAGAGAATAAAAAACACAGACAATATACTTCTCTGTGCCTTGTGGAAGGTGTGCTACTGATGATTCTCGTACCTGCTATTGATGTAGCCTACGTGGAGAACCTATTGCTGATGGAGAACCTTGAAGCTATTGTTGCACCTGAGGGAGAGAGTGAGAGGCTTGATTGAGAGATTTTGCATATTGACAGATGGTCAAAGACTCAAGATTGAAGGATTCGTCAGTTGCTTTCAGAGATTCGCTAATTTTTGATTTGGATCCTCAAAGAGTCTGAAAAATTGGTTAAGTTTAACCGACGTCGGCGATTCCGCCGGCATCGGCCGACACTTGACCGATGTCGGCGGGGTTAGAATGGGCAAAAAGAGCCACCAAGCCCATTTTTTATCCGCCAAGTGCACTATCCATTGGAGAATGTCGAGGGTTGTGCTAAATACACACGAGAGTTTGTTAGGCGGTTAGAGAGAAGTAGGAATAGGTCTTGGGTGAGTCATAGGATGGGAATTAGTCCAAGGTGAGGTGTCCTAGGTGAGGTGTCATGGGTGATGTGTCCAAGGAGGGGGGGTTAATTCAAAATAAGTTTAATTATTTTAAATTAGTAATTGTTAGGAATGGGTTAGGAATGGACCAAGGGAAAAGGTGACCAAGGGTTAGACACTATTTAGGTGTCTTCACTAGCAGTATTTACAAAAAAATCTTTGTGACTGTATCCAACAGTAGGAATTTAGAGGTTTTATTTCTTGTAACTATGTTTACTACTATAAACCTCTACAATATTGATTTCCACCCCTTATTTAGGGTTTAATGAATTATATTATTTGAATCCAAAAGAAGATACAAAGATGAGAGTGGAAATATGTTCTATGATCATATTATGAATAGATTTGTTCAACATAATGAGACTTTTCCCATTAGGGAATGGTATGTAGATATTTATCTTAAATATATATATATATATATATATATATATATATATATATATATATATATATGTATGTATGTATTTTGTATTTAACTATTAAAGGGAATTTGATGCATGTATTTTATGTATTTATCCTTCATTTTTTCATGTATTGATTTTGTATAAATTTTATTGAGTTTATAAATTTATAGAAATAAAGGTTGTCTATGTCCAATTGCATGTGAAACAGGCTACATTTGTGTAATCTGCCCATAAACTAGATGGGATGATTGCATTTTTTAATCCATTGTTGCTAGACTCAATTGATGTGTGGCTTTGAAAAAATTATTTTGATTGATTGTTAAGTCTATGGGTTTGTAAATAAGACCTATGAAGGCCTCCTCCCTACCTACGCCAAGACACCTATGGATCATACATGTGCAAACCATATTTGGATTGGGGATGATATTTGAGCTATTTTGACTTAGCCTTTGCACCATATTTATACTTAATTTACTATAATGACATGTTTTAACCGATAATATATATAAACTACATTTACAATTAAACATGTGTTTTAAAGTTATATAACTTTCTAGTATAGGAAGAATGATTCAGGATTTCTACTAGTGTCACCAAAGTATATCTAACATTTTCTACATTGAGTTGCTAATCATACTAGCCTCATATTATAATTTATCAGAATGGATTATACTTTAGTGTATTGTGTGTGTATATATATATATATATATATATATATATATATATATATATATATATATATATATATATATATATATATATATATATATATATATATATATATATATATATATATAATCAATTCTAGGTTAGAATCATCTTATAATTATGTTATTTCTATTAGCATTGAAAATTTGGGTAGATGATTTACAATGTCTTGGTCTTTTCTCAGTCTATGTTATTATATTCAATGCATTAATGATTAATTCAAAAAGCATGGTGTGATTTTCCAGGACTTATAATGAATTAATTATTACTTTTTATTCCAACCAACATTATAACAAGTTTTTGATAAAATCACATGCAAGCAAGGGAACTGATCAAACTTAATAAAGGATAATTCCTTTTGTATTTCGATAACGGGGAAACATGTCTATTCATATGAGTTAAAAGGTATATCAAATTTTTTAGTTCCACATCCAATATCATCACTAATCCTCTCTTGTGCCCAAAATCTGAGCTTTGAAGATAGTCCTGGGTGTAATATTTCATTGTGGCATTTTTTCAAACATGTTCCATTTAGAACAATTGGTTTTGGAATTTTGTCAAATAGTTCACATGCATTCTAGTGTTTTGAAAGAACACCTCAATGAGAGGTCTTATGAATTAGAGTTACTACTAGGGATATGAATAAGGTATTTGTTAAAGGGGCCATGAAAACTTTCCATTACTATGTCCTTATATGTATCCATTACATTTTTTAAGTATTGTATGAAGAACTAATAAATATATTTTTATCTTTTGAGATGTTATAACTTATATAATTATACCATAGAGTGGGTTGTGTTAGTTATCCACTTCGTTAAGTTGGGATGGTGTTGCAAAAAGTGAGTTGGTCTTCACACTAACTTATATATATATATATATATATATATATATATATATATATATATATATATATATATATATATATATATTAAAAATCCTTAAGGCTTATGGACACATACTTTATGTGCTTATTGTATACACCTGAATCTGCTCACCGTAATTATTCCAATAATTTTGTTATTTATCATAATTAATCTCGTAACTATAATCCTAATTAAGTAATTAAATTTTAGTCCCCATCAAATATTTCCTACATAATATTAACCATATACACCTTCCATTCTATATTAGTCCCTTCATTATCCCATTAACATCCTATTAAACTACTATCCCACTTCATTTACTAACCCCTCGCCCTACTTGCCAATTTAAAAATAAAATATATTCTACCTACCCCCTAACCAACCTATCTATAACTAGTCCTACACACATATTTTTAAACCTCCATAAACCCCATAAACCAATCCCTATAAAATCCTAATTAAATCTATAAGCCTCTAAAATCTAGAGCCTTCTCTAACTTTCTAGAATTCTCTAAACTAGAGGGTTTTAATGAATTTAAAATTCATTTTTATTCTCCCCCATCACCCTATAAATAACCAAGCATGGAGATTGGTTAGACTAATTATAAATAAATTTAAATCCTTGTAACTTGCATGAATATACCATCTCTCTTTAGCCTTCATACTTGTTGACCATTTTTTGCCCAACAGGCCAAAAATGGTCCCCTTCTGTCCTTGCTATTCTAGGCCATTTCATTTTTCAATTTTGCATGAATCTGTTCATTTCTACAGACTCTGAAAAATATCTACGGACTCTGCAGGTCTAAATCTATGGACTCTACAGGCTTTGGATTTCTATGAACTCTGTAGGTTTTGGATTTCTACAGACTCTGCAGGTTAGTCTCTGGTGCATGAAGGATCAGTTCAGAGAGTTCTAGGTTTTACAAGGCTTCTTCAAGCTCTTGTCTAAAGAAAATCAAGAAAAGTTGGCATGGTTGAACCGTTGAACTAGTTCAATGCTTTGGTTCAATGCCTAGTTCAATCGCTTGGTTGATCACCTAGTTCAATGCCTTGGTTCAATCGGCCTTAGTTCATTAAACCAATTCAATGACAAGTTCATTGATAAAGTTCAAGGCCTTGGTTCAGTGGTCAAAGTTCAACGCATTGGTTCAACCATTGGTTCAATCATACGATTCAATCGGGCTTAGTTCAAATGCAGGGTTCAATGCTTGGTTCAATTCAGTTGGTTCAACGCTTTGGTTCAATCACTTTGGTTCAATGGCTTAGTTCAACATTTAAGATCAGTGGTATCAGTTCAAAGTGGCTTCCAGTTTAATCAGACAGTTCAATGCCAAAGTTCAATGGGCTTGGCACGCTTCATTAAATTGTTGGACTAGTTCAACGAATTGGTTCATCAACAAATTCAAAGGCTTGGTTCACTTGGCATCGGCATGTAGCATTAAACTGTTGAACCGGTTCAATGAGTTGGTTCAATGGGCTTGGTGTGTAGTCTTGAACCAATTGAACTGTTGAACCAATTTTGGTTCAACAGATTGGTTCAATGGGTCAGTTCAACAAAGAACCCTAAAGTCAAAGGTCTAAAAGCCCTTATGGAGGGTAGTTCAAAATCCAAATGCCCTTGCAGAGGGCAAGAAACATTCCAAGGACAGCCGAAGGTCCAGAAGCCCTTGCGGAGGGCAGAGAGAGCTTCAAAAGAGCCAAAGGGATTCAAAAGGGCAGCTCAAAGATAGAAGGGACAAAAGACTTAAGCGATAGGCCAAATTATTTTAGACTTTTTGTCTGAAGGAATTCCTTCAAACAAAAGGCCCGAAGGAATTTGGGGGAAGAGCCAGTTCAAAGCAAAGGACCACCACCCGATAGAAAAGACAAAGCGACCAATTCCCATAGACTTTTGTCCGTGGGAAAAATCTCGAAGCTCAAAAAAGGTTGTAAGAAAGACCCGATGACTTTTGCTGAGGACAGTGATGTCCTAAATACCATCAAATTCAAGGAGACAAACTAGCCGTTGGGTGACAACTGCGTGAACGTCAAATTGAACACAGTGAAGTAGCCATTTGTTTTAAACTATCTGAGTGCCAAATCATGAAAAGAACCCAAGGAACACAACAACCCACCAAAAGATCACCCCCGAGGGCTGAAAGAGCAAGAAGAAGACAAAAAGCAAAAAATACAAAGTGTCCAAGTGGCAAAGGGAAGGTGAGTTATTACCAGATGAATGATGCAGCCTATTTTCTCTAGTTGGCATTGATGAGGGGACAAACTGTAGTCTATTTGCAGGAAAGAGGCACAGCCATGTTCTTGCATTAATGTTTGAATGCCAAAGTCAATTTTGGAAATTATACAACATGGTTCTAGTAGGCCTTTTCTGAAGAATGACATCAGTAACAATGGTTTCCTCTTCCCAAGGTTTAGAGCACACATGGGCCACTTGCAAAAAAGAGCGCCAAAATATTTTCCAAGAAGCACCAATTTGCTCTTCCTCTTTCTATAAATTGTAAACTTCTCATTTGAGAAGAGGGATCTGCTCTCAGCCTTAAGGCAAAATTCTACCCAAAAATTTGTTGGGCTTGTAAGGCAGAGCTCTGACAGAATTTTACCTTGAATTAGAACTTAGCATTTTTACCTCCATTCTGAGTTTTGCATCTTTAGTCTATCAGAAGCATCCCTAGAGGAGTATAGGTGAAGTGGATAGGTTGCTGCAGTGTGTCTTAGAACACCTCTAGTAGTTATTTCCTCCCTGTATCT
The DNA here is from genome assembly GCA_037957365.1 of Torreya grandis. Classification (NCBI taxonomy): domain Eukaryota; kingdom Viridiplantae; phylum Streptophyta; class Pinopsida; order Cupressales; family Taxaceae; genus Torreya; species Torreya grandis. The sequence continues at coordinate 26,499 of JARHVA010003463.1, read as the reverse complement.
CCACAGACCCCTGATCCACTAATGTAAAAGGTTTTCTCACGTTAGATGAAGTGTATGGGAGCTTGTTCTCGATGGAAAGTGTATGTTCAGGTGGAGTAGATCAACCACTTTCTGGTGTATCACCCTTTTTACATTTTTAAGCTTAGGTTCTATTTTCAGCATCTCTCTCCCCCTTTTCATCCCCCCTTTTACATTTTATTTGTTAGCAGTAGGAGAAATTAGGGCCTAAATGATACATCAGAGGGAGCTAGCCCTCATCTAGAGACTCTCCCCTCCAGCTTCACTGGTCCCACAGGCGAGAGGGGAGTTTCCATTGTTGCATGTGGAAGGGTGGGAGCTAGGTGTCCTACCCCCAGGTGTAATCCACTGCATCAACAATTTTTGGCATGCCCGGTGGGACCAACTAGGACAAGTTGTGTCTAAAGAGTTGAAGAATTTTTGGTGTGTTCTTCAACCAACTAGCCTTTGGAGGCTTTTTCATCAACACCAATGGTGACTCTAAGTTGAATCAGCTGGTTAAGCATCCTAGTGCCATCATAAATCACTTTTGTATGTATAATCCCTCTGCAAAAAATCATGGGCCTTGTATTCCTTCATATTACCATGATCAAGCTCAAAAAAATCATGCAATCCCCTCAAGCAGCCCTCCTAGTTGCCCTTCAACCAAAAGGGCAAATTCCAATTTTGAGATCTTTTACCATGATGGCAACCTCCTAACCTAGGGGAAATAGTGGAATCATGGGGCAGGAAAGAGGAGAAGAAAGGTTTTGCTCAAAACCTTAGAAAAGATAAAGCTGCTCCTACCCATGATTCCTATGATCTCCAAAAAAGGCTCTTCTAAGAAGATCTAGCTAGGAGAATTGCAGAGTTGGAATCTAGAGAGAGATTCCTGTAGAGTAATTTTTTTACTCTATGTTGCATTCTAATTTTTAGTCACGCACTATAATTTTGGTTCCTGCATACCTTGGTCGTGGCAGCAAATTTTTGGAGCAGAGTGCGGGTTTGTTTCTTTCATTTCTTTATTTTGTTTAAGTGTCAAAGTGTAGCAGAAGCTGCCAAGTGGCAATGTCCAAGCATAGGTTCTCTTTCCCCCTTTCTACTTCCTTCGTTTCATTTTTGCCTAAGTATCAATTTCAAGTAAAAACTGCCAAGTGTCACTTTCTGAAACAAGGAGCCAGCCAACTGGCATCGTTCGAGACACTTTTCATAACTTTCAAGAGATCCATGGATCGTGCCACATATCCAATAGCAAACTAAGCAGAAGTCATCACATGTCGGCATCTAAGAGACAGTTGGTTCAATGCCTGGGTTTAATGCAATGGTTCAACGTTTTGGTTCAATACCTTAGTTAACATGTAAATGGCATGCAATGTTGAACCGTTGAACCATTGAACCATTTTGGTTCATTGGATAGTTCAAGGGAGTGTCCCAAAAACCAAAGGGGTCAACTACCTTTTTGAAAGGTAGAAAGGCATCATTTCATTTTGTTTAAGTGCCGAAAAAGCAATGAAGGCCACCAAGTGTCGCTTTTTGAGCCCCCTTTCTACTCCATTCCCAAAAGCATTGGAAGATGCCACGTATCTTCCCAAGAATAGCAGAGGCCACCACGTGTCAACTTCTGAGAGATCATCTTCAAGCTTCATTGCCGATTAAAGATTGTGGTGGGTCTCGAGTGTTTTCCAAAGGTCTTTGGAAGTGCCAAGTGTCACCAAGCAGAGATGGCCACGTGTAATCCATTTTTTTTGTTGCTCAAGCAAGGAAAGCGATGAGTTTATTTTGTTAGAATTGTTAAGTATCAAAGAAGTAGATTGTGACAGGTGTCGAAGGTGGAGCGTTCTTAAGCAGGATATAGAGAAAGCAAAAAATGCTACGTGTCTTTGATAAATCAGGCAGAAAGTGCCAAGTGTCATTCTCTAGTGCCTTCTAAGCAATAAGGAGAAATGTTAGAAAATTGAATAAGTGTCCTCTCCCATTTCAACAAAATAGATTATTTCGTGTATCTGTTACAGCAAAGTGAGATGGAGAGAAACTCGGTGGGATTTATTCCTGGTAGATGGAACAGTTCATCTGGTAGATTTTTGGAGCTTACAAACATTAAAAGGGATGTCTATTTGTACCCTCCAAGCAGAGGTAGAATATATAGTTAAGCGGCTAAGCAGGTGATGGAACGAGAAATTTAGGTGCAGGAGGAGGTACTAGACATGAATTGACATGCCGCAGTTAGGGTAGTCGCCCCGCTCTAGCATGGCCCTTCCTGATAAGACCAGGATACATCCAAGGTATTGAATGCACCAAATGCCACACTATTTTATCTGTAAAATCTGAGGCTATAAAGAGGTAAGGATTGAATAACGAAAAGGGGGAGGCTTTTCTAGGGTTTAGATTTTCTAGAGTTGGTGACCAAGTAGTATCATTTGCTTTTGTCTCATTTTCTTGAGTTGTAAAGTTGATGTAACGGTGCATGTTTCTGTGCCTTTTATGTGGCTGAATGAATTAAGAAGATTGAACTCTATGCCTTGGTTGATATTATCTGTGTCATTTGCAAAATTAGTCTAAACTGTGGATTTTCTAGAGTTGTGAGTAGGAATGTCATTTACTTTTGTCTCATTTTCTTGAGTCAGAATTTCTACATAACTGTACGTGTTTTAGCACCTCTTATGTGATTGGAAGATTCTTATAAGAATATTGAACACTATGCCTTTGTTGACATTTTCTATATCTCAGCAAAAGAAGCCTCTGTTATGAGCCTCTATTTCTATTATTTTAATCTTTTACATTGATCATGCACCTGTCTGCTCTTAAATGTAATTGAATGCTATATATAGTCTCACTGTGCTCAAGTTAGGATTAGGATTACACTCAGGTGCATCACCATAGTTAGGTTTCATTTCCTGCATTTGTGTTTTTGTCTAATCTCCTATCCCTTTTCCCCCAACACTTGATACAAAAGAAGAGACCAACTTCTCTAAAATATGGAGGTTGTTTTAAGCCATAATATCCCACAGCTTGAAACTTCCCATTGTTGATTGATTAGAATCAAGCACAATTTTAAGCATCAATAGTTTTTGGCACGCCCAGTGGGACTAATCTTTCAAGGAGTTGAAGAATTTTTGGTGTGTTATTCAACCAATTAGCCTTTGGAGGTTTTTATTTTATCAACACCAACGGTGACTCTGAGTCAAATTAGCCGATTAAGCAGTCTTGGTATCATCAAGAAATCACCGTTTGGTATGTATAATTCTGTTACTCATAGCTTTGAGTCTTATTCTCCTTTATATATTTTTAATCAAGATCAATTTTCTCCTAGAATCACGTCAAGTAACAAGGATGCATATGGTCATGAGTTTTACCTTTCACAGGTCTGATATGACTAGCCTCAGTCCTGTCATGAGCTATACTAGTCTTATGCCCAGTCTCCCCAATATGTCACATCCCATGTTCAACCTAATCTCATTTCCACCTTCAAAAAAACATTACTAGGATATATAAAACATGTATTAGAGCTTGACAACAGAAGGGGATGTGGCCAAGAAATTCCTAATCATGTCATCCATCAAATAAGAAATGCAGTAGATCTGATTAAAAGTGAATGGGATCCCATTGAAAGAGCAAATTGGCAAAAGCTTACATATGAGCTGTTGGATGTGTGTGGCTTGATTGCAATTTTAGAAGAGAAGCTGAGCATTCATGAGAGACAACCTTACCAAGTCTATCAACCTACACATTCATTGCCACAAGTTTCATATCAAATATACGCAACCCCTGCTCATGAGCCAAATCGAATCTGTCAAGGTTATTTCTCGAATAATGTCGGGTCTATGTTGGTAGCAAAGGAAGTGGACTCCAAACCCTCACTTTTTCCTCAAGTCCCTCTCAACCTTCCTCAAGAACCTTCTAGCTTTTCATCTCAGCCTTCATACACTCCCCACTTCTATGATGATTCCTATGAGCTCCAAGAAAGACTTTTTCAAGAAAATCTAGCTCAGCAAGTTGAGGAATTAGAGGCAAAGAAGAGATTGCTTAGAGAAAGAGAGATAGAGCTTTCAGACCTTAAAGGGGAACCTATGCCAAAAGATACCTCTTATACCAATCCTCAAGTCCTTCAGCATGATGACAAGATTCTAAGTTGGAAGAAAGAAGATCATGAACCAACTGAAAACTTTGAAGAAGAGTATACTCAGTTCATGGCTAGTCAAGAAGATTTCATGATAGATGAGGAGGAAATCACCATAGGTACCCCCTTTGATGAACAAGAGGACAAGTCACAAGCTTTTTCCTTAACCTCTAATGAGGAAGAGATCATTTTTGACTTTTTCCTCACTTTACAAGAAGATATGGAGGAGCATGGACACTTCCTTGATCAAATCATTGGGACAGGTTACACTATCCTTCAAGGAGGCCATGAACTGGCCAAATGTGGAGGAGACAACATCAAGACTCAGCTAAGTATGCAAAGGGAATGTCAGCTTTTAGATTTATCCTTTCAAGAGGTTGAAGTCATCAAGGAGCATGATGATACAATGGAACCCAAAAATGAGGCCAGAGGAGATAAACCAAAAGATGATGGATATCAAAAGATAGAGTGGAGAACCAACAACCATCAATTTCTTGATGAGACACGATAGCATGAAGAACTAGTATTTGACGGGTTTTCAAGAACAAGAAGATCTTATGGATGTTGAAAGCATATTTGACTCAGACTCACTCAAATGCAGGCAAATCTATGTGGCCTACACAGAGGACATTTCACCAAAGATATACCTGTTTCAATCACTTTTATGGCAACATAAGTTGGCTTGTCATGAAGAAGACGTTAAAATTTTTGTTTTTGATCCCAGAGGGAGATAAAGATGCTTAATTAATGTAGTTAGGTAGTTTCCCATTCCCGCATTATTTTTATTTTCTATTGTTGTTTTCCTGCTTTCCTTTTAAATAAGTGTTTTAAACACAGATTTGGCAGCTTAGAAAGTTTTTGTTAATTATTTAAATTTTTTCCACATTAAATGCTTCCCAAATCTTTTGAAATCTCTAAGGCACCTTGCGTCGTAACTTGCATAGCGTGTCCACCTCGTTGTTTCCTAAATATTGAGTAGGATCCGCTAACGATCATCCAAATTTAATGCTATTTGAGACTTGATAGGCCCATAAATATCTCTTAGCAAGATTTAAAGTTTACAAATTCTCAAGCATTCCTGCACCTATGAAAATATCCTGCTCCTTGTGATTTGTTAGTGCCTAGTAAAATTTGATTCAGCAAGAATGTTTTTGTCTTGCACAAGGTTCATACTAGGTATTACAGAAAAGAGATGGTGGGAGTATCATCTTCACAATAAGGAGCTGGGACATCTAGATCTCTTGATAGGTTGCTTGCTAGTAAGTCATATGTTGCAGCTCCTATGCAACCATTGAGAACCTATCTGAGAACTAGAATCCTGGGAATTGGTCAAGCCAGTGACCCATCAAAAGTAAAGGATTACATAGATGGGATCATGGACTTGATCTTGCAAAAAACTAGTACCAAGAATCTTAGAGAGGGGGCACACCAAAGGTGTCTTCAAAGAGCTAGAGTAGGGCAATACAAGACATTTGAAATGAGGATATGGACCTCACAACTGGCTCAGTTCATTGTCCTAGCTGTGCATCCATGCCCTGATTTGATTGAATTATGTGTAGACTTGCTCTATGCACCATCTTGCACCATTCATCAGGGTCTCTTTAGGGTACAAATCACACCACAAGCTATTAAGGATATGCTAGCCCTGCATTATGATAATACCGCTACATTCCCCACTATTGATAGGATGTAGAGAATGTGGGCGAATGTCAACACTCAAACAAGGTTTTTGAGGTCTGAGTTACAAGTGGCCTATGGTGATACTACGGTACCCATGCTCCGTGCACCAAGAGCTCAGTTTGTGCCAGCTATCCAAGATGCGCTATCAATGATGGCTCTCATCTTTGGCATGAAGGATGACATGGTGGTATATGTAAAACAAATGGCCATCCTTTTTAGGTTGAAGATAGTCGACAAGACGTAGGAGTATCGACTTGACTTCTTAGAGCACATTGCCTTTTCAATAATGGAACAGCTGACCCAACTCAAATAAAAAGGGGTGTTTAGGTATTCCTCCTATTTGTTCCATCTCATACTATATTAGAACCCTGACCTTTTCACCCAACATATGAATCTAAACTTGTATGACCCAGGTTTTGACCCCTAAAGGACCATTCCTATGTCTGCATGGACACACATTTTATCAAGAACTAGCGACCTATATGATTTTTGGGAACTGTTCATCACCCCCACTATTTGTTGCCTTAGCCCTAAACCTATCATAAATATGTTATTTCCAAGTGTTTTGAACCTCCTGGTCAGTTGCCCAATCCCATGTGACTTCTATTTTGGGTCCCACCACACGATCATAAGGGTTCATGGGTTTTGTGGGGAACCAGTGTTGCTACCAAAGACCTTAACTCTTAGGTTGGCATTCGTGGAAGTCACCAAGTAGGTGTCAGTAGTCGACAATGAGTATGGCTCTGAGAAGAAGAAAAGAAAAATGTACAATCTCCCGTGGATGACAGGCAACATAAGTTTGGAATCCAGGGATGCTGAGACTGTGCTGATGAAAAAGCTAGCCTTCCTAGGTTTCCTACTAGTCGAAGACAAATGGGTTTATGACCCAAGTAGTTTCATAGCTTCCTGGGCAAGGACCAATAAGATTGGGGCCAGGATTGCACATGAAAGCCGCCCTTTTTGGGAGACAAAAAAAAACCCTATAGAAGATGCTCTTGGTCTCTATGTTGAATTGACAGATTTTCCCCTACCATATAGGCCATGGGAAACCTTCTATGATAAGTAGAGGGATTATGATCCCAAAGTCAGGATGACTTCTGGTTTGAGAAGGACATTGAAGAACAAAGATTGGGATGCGAAGAAGATTAAAGCCTATTGGAAATATAGGTAGGAAATTTCTCAAACCACCCATACTTTTAGAAGCATAGATTTAGATGAAAGATGGGAGGAACTCTGGGATGAGTGTCATCCCTCCCTTGCATCTAGTCTAGAAACAAGCAAATTACTGACAGTCGGTACAGGGCAGGAAGCTAGAGTGGGACCAAGCCAGCAACCACAGGCCTTAGAGCAAGCTACAGCTGCAGTCACTACATCAACTTGGCCCCAGCCTCTTAGCACCATGGAAAAACAAAGGAGTGTGGTGTCTTCACCACCAAAAGCTTCCCCATCATTAGAAGTGATTGAAATCCTTGATTCTCCACATGCACCATTGACAATAGAATATGTGGAAGGGAAGCAGATGTAGCCAGAATTAGAGACAGCTAGGAAGAGAAAGAGGGTTCAGTTCCATTTTGATTCAGAGGAGGAAGAGGAGCCTTCATAACACCAATTACAGAGCTCTATAATTTCCCCTCAGGTAAGTATTACTCCTCCTCCCCCTTCTTAGTCAGTTCTTTCCCCTGTCAGGGTGATGCCTCCACCTAGCCAAATGACACCCCTTGCCACTGCTGCCATCCCCATTTCGCACTTCACCCCATCCTTGATGCCTCAAGCCCTAACGTTACCCCAATTTTCCCCCTATTCCTAGAAAGATGCCCCTCCAGCTCACCCATAGCCAACCACTGCCTATTCAATATGGCCTGCCATAGGGATATCCTTTTGTGGGAGGACACATTGCATCCCCTTCCACCTTCTAGATGCAGGCTGATGCTGTTAAGAAGGCAAGAGAAGCCCAGTTGGAGAAAAAGAAAACTAAAGTGAATAGAGCATTGGCTACTCCACACCTATGGTCACAGTTTGACCCTATTTAGCAACAACTGATGATGACCCATTTGTCACCCAACATTGTCAAGTCGAGCGAGCAGATGCAACTGGAGGATTATATAATGAATGCAGTGGCAATTGATATGTCCCTATTCAGGCCCTAGGACAGAGTTGAGCTGTTGATAGAATCGAGTTCTGTAGTCACAGAAGATTATTTGAAAACATCAAGAAGACTATAAAAGATGGAGGCCAATTTGGCCAAAGGCAAACTATAGCAGTTTGGCCAAAGAAATCAATAAGAAAGATAATGAAATAACTAGTCTGAATAAATAGTTGCAAGATACTATTTCCCTTCATACTCATCAAGCAGTTCAGGGCTATAATGATTCATTAAAAGTAGAGCTAATGCATGCAAAGGATGCAGTGATGATCCTTAGGTGGGAGAAAGTAGCATTGTAGGGAAGATTCAAAGGACATCAACTATAGGTTACTCAATTGAAGCAGACACTGTTGGATGAACAAAACAATACTGTAGATTTTTAAGCCAAGTTCCAAGCAGAGCAACAAAAAGCAGCGTGACTGATGCTAAAACTAGCTAATAGGCCAAAAGGTGTCAGAGTGATATAACTGGTAAAGGAGCTCTATGAATCAATGTGGAAAAGAATCTCCTCAGAGATTATTCAACTCAGGCCATCTCTCACCTTCCTGCTCAATGCATAGCAATTTTGTGAGAAGGTGGAAGATTCAGTGAAGAACACTCTAGCTACAATCTCCAACATAGTCATAGACTCCCAAACCTCGTTGTAGAATCTCTATGATGTAATGGATTTGACATTGGCAACCACAGGAATCACTAATAGAATGGTTGCCACAAAATGGGTCAATGAGGTGCTCAGTTGCAATGCCGTGGCCAACAATTGCAAAGAGCTTCTCAAAGTCATGAAAGAAGGCATCAGTGAGATGAGACAGCATATTGAAGATCTAGTGCAAATAGGCCTTCCTTCTCCATTTTTAGATGCCAACACGGTGCTGATGGTTGATCAAATTGAACCATTCCTGCTAGCCAAATAGAGGGATCAAATAATTTTCTAGGACCTACAGGATGATTCCTCAGTCTCAAAAGTTGAAGCTATTTTGGTTCCTGTTTCCCAGCTGGAATTCAAATTGAAAGCTACAGTCCAAATGCTACAAAATTTTTTGCACAAGGATATCATTAACCTTGATCTAGATTTTGTTGAATTACAGAACAAGCAAGGGTTATCTAACTATGAATGGTCCATCTACTAGACAACACTTTTGAAGTTGTAAAATTTTGAAATTTTGACAGAGTGGGAGTTGTTTTTCTTTTTGAGTAGGCTCAAAATTCCTAGGGGTCGCCAATAACTATAGAGTAATTTTTTTACTCTACGTTGCATTTTGATTTTCATTCGTGCACTGCAATTTTGGTTCTCGCATACCTTGGTCGTGGCAGCAAATTTTTGGAGTAGAGCGCAGGTTTGTTTCTTTCATTTCTTTATTTTGTTTAAGTGTCAAAGTGCAGCAGAAGCTACCAATTGGTGATGTCTGAGTGTGGGTTCTCTTTCCCCCTTTCTACTTCCTTCATTTCATTTTTTCCTAAGTATTGATTTTGAGTGGAAACTGCCAAGTGTCACTTTTCAAAACAAGTAGCTGGCCAACTGGCGTCATCCAAGACACTTTTTCATAACTTTCAAGAGAGCCACAGATCGTGCCACATATCCAATAGCAAACTAAGTAGAAGTCATCATGTGTCAGCATCCGAGAGACAGTTAGTTCAATGCCTAGGTTCAATGTAATGGTTCAACATTTTGGTTCAATACCTCGGTTAACATGTAAATGGCACACAGTGTTGAACCGTTGAACTATTGAACCATTTTGGTTCATTGAGAAATTCAAGGGAGTGTCCCAAAAACCAAAGGGGTCAAGTACCTTTTTGAAAGGTAGAAAGGCATTGTTTCATTTTGTTTAAGTGCCAAAAATTAGCAGAGGCTGCCAAGTGTCACTTTTTGAGCCCCCTTTCTACTCCATTCCTGAAAGCAACGAAAGATGCCACATATCTTCCCAAGAACAGTGGAGGCCACCACGTGTCAACTTTTGAGAGATCATCTTCAAGCTTCATTGTTGAATAAATATTGTGGTGGGTCTCAGGTGTTTTCCAAAGGTCTGTGGAAGCACCAAGTGTCACCAAGCAGAGATGGCCATGTGCAATCCATTTTTTTTTGTTGCTCGGGTAAGGAAAGTGATGAGTTTATTTTGTTAGAATTGCTAAGTATCGAAGAAGTAGATTTTGACAGGTGTCGAAGGTGGAGTGTTTCTAAGTAGGATATAGAGAAAGTAGAAAATGTCACGTGTCTTCGATAAATCAAGCGAAAAGCGCCAAGTGTCATTCTTCAGTGCCTTCTAAGCAATAAGGAAAATTTCAAGAAATTGAATAAGTGTCCTCTCTCATTTCACCAGAATAGAGTGTTTCATGTATTTGTTACAACAAAGTGAGATGGAGATAAACTCGATGGGAGTTATTCCAGGTAGATGAAACAATTCACTGTGTAGATTTTTGGAGCCTGCAAACATTAAAAGGGCTGTCTATTTTTCCCCTCCAAGTGGAGGCATAATAGAGAGTTAAGTGGCTAAGTAGGTGATGGAACAAGACATTCAAGCATGAGAGGAGGTACTAGACTTGAATCAACATGCTCAGTCAAGGCAGCCACCTCGCTCCAGCATGGCCCTTCCTGATAAGACCAGGATACATCCAAGGTATTGAATACACCGAATGCCGCACTATTTTATCTATAAAATCTAAGGCTATAAAGAGGGAAGGATCAAAGAATGAAAAGGGGGAGGATTTTCTAAGGTTTATATTTTCTAGAGTTGGTGACCAAGTAGTATCATTTGCTTTTGTCTCATTTTCTTGAGTTGTAAAGTTGATGTAACTGTGCCTTTTATGTGGCTGAATGAATTAAGAAGATTGAACTATATGCCTTGGTTGATATTATTTGTGTCATTTGCAAAAGTAGTCTAAACTATGGATTTTCTAGAGTTGTGATTAGGAATGTCATTTTCTTTTGTCTCATTTTCTTGAGTCAGAATTTCTACATAACTGTACATGTTTTTGTGCCTCTTATGTGATTGGAAGATTCTTATAAGAAGATTGAACACTATGCCTTTGTTGACAATTTTTGTATTTTAGCAAAAGAAGCCTCTATTTCTATAATTTCAATCTTTTACATTGATCATGCACCTGTCTGCTCTTAAATGTAATTGAATCTTATATATTGTTTCACTGTGCTCAAGTTAGGATTAGGATTACACTCAGGTGCATTGCCATAGTTAGGTTTCATTTCCTACATTTATATTTCTATCTAATCTCCTATTCCTTTTCCCCCAACACTTGATACAAAAGACGAGACCAGCTTCTCTAAAATCTGGAGGTTATTTCAAGCCGCAATATCCCACAGCTTGAAACTTCCCATTGTTGATTGATTAGAATCAAGCACAATTTTAAGCATCAACAATTCCTCAGCCAATGTGTGATGGATGGTTTAGACCCAATGGCACATTCCATGTTTGAACACACCCCACCTACACATTTCCAAGAGAGATATCAGGCTGCACCTGATATTGATGAAGTGTTGGCCAAGTGGAAGGGGGAGAATCATTTGATTCTAGCTCAAGGACTGCCTCCTCTTCCACATGGTTTTCCCACTTCACCCCTTCTCAAGGAAGAACCTATTCTATAGGAGGTGAGTGAGGAGCAGAAGATCCAAGCTATAGTTTCCCAAGGGGATATCATGAGTGACAACAAAGGCAAAATCATCATGGAGGCTCCCTATGAAGACATCATCAACAATGGAGAAGATGCAGGTCTTTCATACATGCAGATATTCCAACAATATGAAGAGGAACATAAGCATGGTAAGCTCTCTCCTCCTTTGTTTGATGAAATTCCTTGTTGCTTCGATGAGGGGGATGACTACACTAAGGAGCCTGAGTTGGAGGAGGATCAGGAGAATACCTTTGAACATCTAGAGGTCCTGATATTTAAGGAGGAAAAGGAGAGGTTTGTCTTCCTGGAGGAAGGATTTGAAGAAGAAAGCTTCGAATAAAGAGGCAATGTTCTATGGGATGAGAAATCATTTTGTGAGTCTATTTTAGACATCACCACAGTCACCCTTCTTCAAGAAAGCCAAAAAGAAGTAGAGGATGAGTCTGATAGAGTCTGCAATGAAGCAGAAGGAAATCGGTTGGACCATGATGCACTGCAAGGGAGCTATACATGTCAAAGGGCTAACGGTGATAAGCTAGTAGCCACTGATTTCTTGGTGAAATACACTAGCATTCAACAAGCCTCTAGGGACAAGGAAAATACATGTATGTTGGAGGTATGTTCAAATATGATCCACTCGGATACCAGCTAACTCAGGTGACAAGCAAGAGGAGCAGGTCACCAAATCTCTTTTTCTTTTAGCCACTTGTCTGCCACCATAAGTCTTCTTGCCAAGAAGGGGACTTAAGAAATTTTCCCTTTGATCCAGGAGGGGGCAAACATTCTTGGTTAGCTATATATAGTAGTTTGCTTTTAGTTTCTTTCCTACTTTCCCTAAGTGTAGTTTGCACAAGTAGTGTTTTTAGCCTTGTGTGTGTTTCCCTTTGTGTGTGGGGTAAAAAAACTTCATGTTTGATTCTTGGATCTTGTGGGGCTGTTGCTAATTTTTGTTCAAGTTGCATCTGACTCCGTGCCCAATGGACTAGAAGGCAACTGGTCTTTAAGCATAGTAGGCATGTTTCCCCTGGGAGTTGCCAATTTGTTGACCTTTTTTGCCCAACAGACCAAAAATTGGTCCCCTTCTGTCCCTTCTATTTTAGGCCATGTCATTTTTCAATTTTGCATGAATCTATTCATTTCTACAAACTCTACAAAATATCTATGGACTCTGCAGGTCTAAATCTATAGACTTTGTAGGTTTTAGATTTCTATAGACTCTGCAAGTTTTAGATTTCTACGGACTCTGCAGGTTAGTCTTTGGCGCATGAAGGATCAATTTAGAGAGTTTTGGGTTTTACAAGGCTTCTTTAGGCTCTTATCTGAAGAAAATCAAGAAAAGTTGGCATGGTTGAACCATTGAACTAGTTCAATGCTTTGGTTCAACACCTGGTTCAATTGCTTGGTTCATCACCTAGTTCAATGCCTTGGTTCAATTGGCCTTAGTTCATTGAACCAGTTCAATGATACGTTCATCAGCAAAGTTCAAGGCCTTGGTTTAGCAGTCAAAGTTCAACGTGATGGTTCAACCATTGGTTCAATCATACGATTCAATCGGGCTTAGTTCTAATGCAGGGTTCATCACTTGATTCAATTCAATTGGTTCAATGCTTCAGTTTAATTGCTTTGGTTCAATGGCTTAGTTCAACATTTAAGATCAGCGACATCATTTCAAAGTGGCTTCCAATTCAATCAGACGGTTCAATGCCAAAGTTCAATGGGCTCAGCATGCTTCGTTGAACTGTTGAACTAGTTCAATGAATCAATTCAATTGTTTTGTTCATCAACAAGTTCAAAGGCTTGGTTCACTTGGCATCGACGCGCAACATTGAACAGTTGAACCAGTTCAACGAGTTGGTTCAACGGGCTCAGTGTGTAGTCTTGAACCAATTGAACTGTTGAACCAATTTTGGTTCAATAGATTGGTTCAATGGGTCAGTTCAACAAAGCACCCTAAAGACAAAGGTCCAAAAGCCCTTGTGGAGGGCAGTTCGAAATCCAAATGCCCTTGTGGAGGGAAAGAAACATTCCAAGGATAGCCGAAGGTCTAGAAGCCCTTGCAGAGGGCAGAGAGAGCTTCAAAAGAGTCGAAGGGATTCAAAAGGGTATCCTAAAGATATAAGGGACAAAAGACTTAAGTGATAGGCCGAATTATTTTAGACTTTTTTTTTGAAGGAATTCCTTTAGACAAAAGGCCTGAAAGAACTCGGTGGAAGAGCTAGTTCAAAGCAAAGAACCACCACCCGATAGAAAAGACAAAGCGGCCAATTCCTGCAGGAAAAAAACTCAAAGCTTAGAAAAGGCTGCAAGAAAGACTCGATGACTTTTTCCAAGGATAGTGACGTCCTAAAAACCATCAAATTTAAGGAGATGAACTAGCCGTTGGGTGATGGCTGCGTGAATGTCAAATTTAACACAGTGAAGTAGCCATTTTTTTTGAACTGTCTGAGTGCCAAATCATGAAAAGAACCCAAAGAACGCAGTGACCTGCCAGAAGATCACCCCTGAGGGCTGAAAGAGTAGGAAGAAGACAAGGAGTAGAAAAGACAAAGCATCTAAGTGGTAAAGGGAAGGTGAGTTATTCCCAGACAAATGGCGCAACCTGTTTTCTCCAGTTGGCATTGATGAGGGGACAAGCTATAGTCTATTTGCAAGAAAGAGGCACGACCATGTTCTTGCATTAATGTTTGAATGCCAAAGTTAATTTTGGCAATTGTATAGCATGGTTCTAGCAGGCCTTTTCTGAAGAATGACATCAGTAATAGTGGTTTCCTCTTCCCAAGGTTCAGAACACACATGGGCCACTTGCAAAAAAGAGTGCCAAAATCTTTCCTAGGAAGTGCCAAGTTGCTCTTCCTCTTTCTATAAATTGTAAACTTCTCATTTGAGAAGAGGGATCCCCTCTCAGCCTTAAGGCAAAACTCTGCCCAAAAATATCTCAGGCTTGTAAGGCAGAGCTCTGACAGAATTTTACCTTGAATCAAAACTTAGCATTTTTACCTCCATTCTGAGTTTTGCATCTTTAGTCTATCAGAAGTGTCCCTAGAGGAGTATAAGTGAAGTGGATAGGTTGCTGCAGTGTGTCTCAGAATTCCTCTAGTAGTTATTTCCTCCCTATATCTCCATGGACCCCTAACCCACTAATGCAGAAGGTTTTCTCGTGTCAAATGAAGTGTATGGGAGCTTGTTCTCGGTGGAAAGTGTATGTTTGGGTGGAGTAGATCAACCATTTTCTGGTGTATCACCCTTTTTACATTTTTAAGCTTAGGTTCTATTTTCAGCATCTCTCCCCGCTTTTCATCCCCCCTTTTACATTTTATTTATTAGCAGTAGGAGAAACTAGGGCCTAAATGATACATCAGAGGGATCTAGCCCTCATCTAGAGACTCTCCCCTCCAGCTTCGCCGGTCCCACAGACGAGAGGGGAGTTTCCATTATTGTGTGTGGAAGGGCGAGAGCTAGGTGTCTTGCCCCCAGGTGCAATCCACTGCATCAACAATACTCCCATTGCATCCACACTATCCTTGCATCCAAGAAGCCATTAATCGATTCATGTCCATTTGAAATATTGAAGTCACCATTATCAAGAATTCCAACAAGCAAGTCAAAAATACTTGGATAATCCATTTGAATATACTATAAGATAAGAGAAAAAAAGTGATGGTAAGAGTCCTGTTAAAACTTCTTATTGTTTTTATATTCTCTCCCTTTGATATTTTTGTAAGTTTTGGGTTAAGTTACTATTTATAGTATATTGAATCCATAGCTCAAATTTACAAGCATACATTAGCAATCATAGTGGAATACCTCCTTTAAAATAACCTTTGTGTGTGTAAGACATGTTAAATCAACTTTCAATATAAATTAGAAGAAGATTGGGCTCTGAAATCTTAAAATTTTCACATTCTAGACTAAGTGCAATATTGCACTGTAAATTGTGGTTTTACAAATCACAGTTGTGATATTGACTAACTGCATAGACTAAACATTAACCATTGATATTTTTGGTAGTTTTATGGCCTCTTGTAAAATCATTTATTGATAGATGTCATTTTTAAATACATCTACAGTTTTGCCTAGTATAGATGTAATTTTGACTAAATATTATGTTAAGGATTGACATTTTGACTTATTGTCAATATTTATGCTCTGAGCTAACTTGGTTGTTTTACAAGGATAAAATAAAGTTTTTTATCACTTTTAAAATAAGTAAGTTTTTTATATTAATGGAAATTAATTATCCTCAGTTGTTGTCTTGAATTGCATCTACGATTTTGATTTTACAAGAAACAGTTTTAATTTAGGCATAAAATCACTAATTAAAATTGCGTTTTGATCTCTGATAGTTTCTATCATCTCTATTTGACTATGATTTGATTACATTAAAAGGGTAAATTCTGATTAGTCAAACTCATTACCACTTAAATAATTTTTTTTACGATATTGTGCAATATATCTTATACATAATAGAAGTTTTGAATCCTAGATGCAGTTTTGAAGATTGCAGAGATGATTTTGATAGTAGTTAAATAATAATGGCTATTACTCTAGTTTATTATCTTTAGTCATAAATATTTATATTTTTATAGATAGTTAAATTTTATTCTAATAAATAGTCTTTATTTACCTTTTTTCACATATATATCTTGTATATATTACAAAATTTAATCTGTGTAAAACCGTTTCTCGATAGAAGCGATTTTGACTCTCATAGGAAAATTTGAAGTTAGATAGGTAATTTTGAATATATTTGGAAAACATGTGTTAAATTTCAATAATTTATCTTTTTTAGTTTAGTAGTAGGCTTTCTAAATAGTTTAAATTTTTAGACATACTCTAAAATTATAACATTTCTAGTAATTTTTATATACAGACTTTAATTTACCCTGAAGAAAAACTGCTTCTCGAAAGAAGAGGTATTGATTCCCACAGATGATTTTGAAGATTAACCTATGATTTTAACCCAAATAGTTTTTATAATACATCCACTTGATTAGTATCTAATATAAAATTACTTTAATAAAGTAGAATCTCTTTTAGCATTCTATTTTTTTATTTTATAATCTATTATAAAAACTTTTATTTTCCTTAGGAGTTGTAAAATTGCCTTTTGATATCTGTGGTTTTGATTTCTAGTAGTAGTTTTGACTAACCACATGCAATTTTGACTAACCCATGGTTACTGTTAACTAACTATTTATAAAACCAGATATCTCCTAATTATGGTTTTGACTTATCAATTATGGTATTGCCTCTCTAGAATTGATTTTGAAAATATGAATGTATAAAAGTGGTTTTGTAGGTGCTAAAGGTGATTTTGACTACTTAGAAACTACTATCAATTTTTTGTGTAGGACACCTAAGCAGGAGGCCCTAAATTAGATTAATAACTTGTTTATTTGTAGGACTAAAGATTGATTTAAGATTTATATTATGAATTTGTTTTATATATCTTTTTGATTGATTGGTTTTTGTCTTTCATAAATAAGCAATCAGTTAAATAAATTTTTGTTTACCCATATATTACCCAAATTTTGCCTTATAGGGTGCAATGTGACATGGAATTCAATAACATGCACTTTCCTAGTCATTAGGGGTTGGTGATGTGGATTTCATCACCACACATTCAACCACACTTCATGTTTTGATGGAGTATATAAATTAGGGACAAATGTCATTAGGATAAACGGTTGACCCCATATAGGTCTTCCATGAAGGGAAAGATTTAATTCTTTGACCCAAGCATTAAATATCACCCTACATAGATTTGGGCCCCATGTACCTTGAGTATATTGTGGAAGCCTATAGAAACCTTGTTTAAACCTATCATTGGACCATTGGCCATAACAAGTGACTTATTGTTAGAGTCAATATTAGCTCCCAAGTGACCATCAAGTGTAAACAGGGTTGAGAGGGTTTATGGGATTCCATAATGGATCAATGACCTAAAATCTCACTTGTGAAGCTATTAGATGGTGTATTCATCAAGTTACATACCATTTTGTTTACCAAATATTATGGCTTATGATTGGTGTGATTGTATGTGTCATGCTAGACCTATGTTGTTTTTGAGTTGAGTCAACCTTATCCATTTCTCACAAAACACATAAAATACCCTTAAGACACATTCCATCGTAGGGATAAAACTAAATTAGTTTCACCTTCATCCCATCCACCACAATCTTGAGTATTAGATATTATCTTGGAACTAAGCTATATTGGTCACCTATTCACTCTTAAAAAGCCTTGAAATCATCTTACTCATCACTTCATCCATTCTACATTGATTAAATATTACCAAATTCTATAACTCTATTGGGTTTTATCTAGCACCCTACCATCTTATCATCCCACCTATTCATAACTAACACCCATCCAATCATCATCTTGCTAGTGTGAAAAGGCATCTAGTCATCTCATCATTCAATCTCTTTGCTAGGTTAAACCCTCATAGTGTTGTCATGTTGCTAATACTTGATAATTATAGTCCTTAATACCTCAAAATATAAATATTATCACATCTATTCCAAACATATTGACCATTATAGTCTAAAACTCAACATAAGTTTAGTGCCTTACATCAACCTAAATTATCCACCATGCCCATCAATACCTGTGCCCAAGTCCTAATATTATGATAAGGATCAAACCAGGAAGATGAGGTCCTAAAGATACAAGGTGAATGAATTAGGGATAATGAATAAACTCAAAGTAACATTAGAGGAGATGAAAGACTCACTAATGACTTCTTTAATAATGATGAATTTAGAGCCCAATTTGACAAATATACATTAGAAAATCATGATCAAATCCTCACCTAATTTATTATAATGGGGGAAAATTACCTCCTACATTTAACCCTAATCTCCTAAAACATATTATTCAACCACCATCTATACCCAAAAATCCACCTCACCAAAATGTCACTAACCAAGAAGAGGGAAACCCCAAGCTTGTAGATCACAAATAAGAGCTAGAAAAAGAAGAGGAAGTCCATCATAATAATCATTTTGAGTCTGATAGAAAGAGGTCCACCTTGGAGGATCATCTAGACCAACTAACCTAGAAAATCAACTGCCTTGCATCTCAAATCCATTTTGAAAATCAAAGACCCTCACCACATAAAAGAACCACTAGAAACACTAATCTTGACCCGTTAAGACCAAAAATAAGCCAAACTCATACTTCTAGTCCCTTGATGGACCATTCATTTGCCTAAGATAGAAGATAATGAATTAAACTCTTTAGTAGATTCATCCTCACACTTAGGTAATGAGATATAGATATGAAAACTTTTGTACATCCCCATTAAACATGAGCATTTTATAAATACCCTTCTCGACACATTTTGACAATTTGAAGTTTGATAAAAATAAAGGGAGAGGGTACCCACATGACCATGTTGATGGGGGGATCACAAGAACAAACACACCTGTTCTGATCCCTCTTGTTAGGATCTTGCTCCTCAAATAGAGCACAATATGATTACCAAATATAAGCAATTATAAATGTGGAAATAACCAGAAATACAAGTAACTAGAATTCACTAATAGCACAGAATATGAGAGAATACACTATCTTGTATTAACACTTGTACAAAAAGAATACAATAAAGAGCCGCCACACTCTTCCACCTTACAGAAGCTTCCCACACCTCAAGTGTACAGTAATTCTTCTTCAACACTCTCCTACCAAAAAATGGTCCCAACAACCAACTCACAAACAAAATTGGTGTTCACCTCTCCAACCAGTCAGTAATAACCCTGCCAGTTCACCAAGCACTCTATAGTACTTCAAGTTGATCTCCCATGAACCTGCAACCTGCAATTCAACAGACCATACTCACACATGTAGATCTCCTATGAGCTTGCAACAACTTACAACTCAATGATCTTACACTTAGAAGGAACTTCCTTGCCTTCCTTATCAACTCATACTATACAATACATGCCAATGGGTCTATAAATAGATCCCAGACTTAAACAATAACTTAGACTCTTAATTTAGACAATTATCCTCGTAGCTCAAGACTCTAACTGGCCTTTACATGCAAACACTTTGTTCACTTAACTAACTATCCGTGCAATGAACAGTTTTGGAACACATAGGCGACTGATGCCAGTCCCTGCTTGCCTAGTTCTACTGACATCGGCCGACACCCTTCCGTCGCCGATGGCCTTCTGCACTGGTCACGACCGACATCGGTCCTGATGCCGACACCGGTGCTCTTGGATCTCAACAACCTTCTATTTGCAAAGAGTTGAAGCTTTTAGATCCACAACCTAACAATCTCCCACTTGGAGATAAATAGCTGCAACCTGTACCTATACTTGTACTCCGTCTAGTTTGTTCCCTTGGCTTTGTATCCCTCCTCAAGATCACTCTTGAAGACCAACCACCACAACCCTGTGGTGCAAAACCTATCACCCAAATCAACTGCCACATCCACATCTACAACCATGTAGAAAATAACCTGAACCTACATAGCATGTGCACCTGCTGCTAGTCCCTGTAAGAATCCATTGAACTACCCTCTAATGGTTCTCTCCCAGATTGGCTCATAACTTGTGACAACTCCCACTGCTTGGGAAAACTTAGGTTTAGTACATACCATGCACTCAACCTCATTATGTGAATCAAGACACCTATTCTATGAACTGTCCAACCATCAGCGTGCTAACCAGTCTCACACAATCATCCTAAAACAAAGTCAACATGTGACCTTCCATGTCTCTAGAACACACTCATGCCAAAGAATCTTGCTGCTCCCAAATTCTCCATGACACAACCTGAACTAGCTTTACCTTTAGTTTAGCAATACCTGTATGTGTAACCCTACAACAAGCACATCATATAGTAATAGGATAATGTAGCTAATATTATCCAACCTGGTAAAGAGAAACACAATGATCAAACCTCCATTGCCCTGCAACTTATACAAGACCATATACCCTGATCTTCTGTTTCACGTATCCATTTCCACTCTTATTCATCCTAAACATCCATTCGTCTCTCAGTGCTTACTTTCGGCTGGCAACTCTACCCAAAACCCCTGTTTGGTTTTCCTCCAAGGAATCACATCCTCATCCATGCCAAGCTCCCACTATTTCTTGGATCTACCTGTTTTGCTTCTTTAATAACTTCCTAGTCCTATACCATAAGTGAGCAACAAGGAGTGTAAAGAAGGGAAATGATGAATTTAAGAACTTACTTATGCCTTCAGTCCTCCATATGGGTGCTTGAGACTCCATAACAGCTTGTTGTCCACCCAAAATTTGTCTCAGTAACCGATGCCAGTCACATCTCAGTCTGCACTCGACCGATGTCGGTTCCCTGTGACTGCCTTCTTGCCGACGTTGATTTCCCCTAGTCGACGCCGGTAGTTTTCTACCCTAAGTTATCGACATCGGGCTACACATAGCCGACGTCGGTCCTTTTCTGGACACCGATGCTGGCTTTTTTGCCGACGTCAGTCTCTGTGTTTTTTTAGTGAGACCTGACTTTTTCCCATGAGCTCTTTTTGGATCAAATCCTTGTCCAAAACACCCTTGCTCTGCTCAAAATTCCTCTGCACCTTGTGCTGAACTCTATCTATCACCTTCTCCTTGAAAACCAAGGCTTTCCTATTTTTGTCACTAACATCAGATTCCTCAAGAAACATTACCTTCTTCTTCAACATACAGAAATCATGATCCATGCCTTCCAAATCTGAAAGCGTACCCTTTGACTCAAGAATAAGCATCTCCTTCTTATTTATGTGACCAAGCCTATTAAGCCACATCTCTGAATCTACAGTTGAATTAGATAACCCAGAAAGAGAATCAGTAATACAAGTAGATAGATAAAGTGTACCTACTTTCTTACCTCTAGCTACAACAAGTGTACCCTTGGTAACCTTCCAAGAGTCCGCTGTGAGAGTTACTGTGCAACCCTCATCACCCAAACTTCTAACAGAAATCAAATTCCGCTCAAGAATTGGGACATGCATGACCTCTTTTAACACCCATGTGTTACCTATCTATAGTTTCAGCTTCACTTTCCCTTTGCCAACAATCTGACAAGGCTTACCATCCCCTACACAAATTTGTCCAAAGTCTCCCTGGACATACTCATGAAAAAATTCCCTATGTGGGGATGCATAAAAAGAGGCACCAGAATCTAAAACCCAAGATTCTACTTTATCCAAAGAACATACCAGAGCATCCTGTGCAGTGTAATCTGCAACATCTACTTCTTCTTCATGTCCTTCATGCTGATCTTCACCTGATCTACAATCTCTTTTTAAGTGCCCTTGCTTTCCATACTTCCAGCAGGTTATTCTGCCATACTTGGATTTGGATCTCCTACCTATCTTGGACCTTGATCTCCCACGCTCTATCTTCTCTCTTTGCCTTCCTTTGCCTTCAACACTCAAAGCATTCCCTGATGACTCACCTGTGTTATTCCTGCGTATCTCTTCATTCAAGATCACACTCACAACATCATCCACTTTTAAGAATTTTGAAGGGGACACAGTATTAGAAACTACCATTACCAAACCTTCCCAACTTTCAGGTAATGAACACAAGATTAAGAGAGCTCTAATTTTATCATCAATAACAATATTGACTAAACTTAACTGGTTTACCAAACCATGGAAATCACTAAGATGGCTATGAACAGATCCACCTTCCAACATTTGCAAATTAAATCAACGCTTCATAAGAAATACCTTATTATAAGCTGAGGGTTTTTCATATAAATTTGCCAAAGATTCCATCAACTCCACCGTTGTCTTACACTGTGATAAGCTGGAAATCACAGAGGATGCAAGACTCAATCTAATAGATCCCAGAGCCTTCCGATCAAGAACCTCCCATTCTTCATCCTTCATATCTGAGGGTTTGCAATTAACCCCACCCAACGGTAAGTACAAATCTTTTTGATACAAATAATCCTCAATCTGCATCCTCCACAATTGGTAGTTCTTGCCATTAAACTTTTCCATCCGTAGCTTACTGTCTTCTGCCATTGCTCAACTCCCACTCAAATAGAAACCCTGTGAGTAACCTGTAATCAAAACACACTAACCAGATCTAATCCAATCTGTTAGTATCCCAACCAAAAGCTCTGATACCACTTGATGGGGGGATCACAAGAACAAACACACCTGTTCTGATCCCTCTTGTTAGGATCTTGCTCCTCAGATAGAGCACAATATGATTACCAAATATAAGCAATTATAAATGTGAAAATAACCAGAAATACAATTAACTAGAATTCACCAATAACACAGAATATGAGAGACAATACACTATCTTGTATTAACACTTGTACAAAAAGAATACAATAAAGAGCCGCCACACTTTTCCACCTTACAGAGGCTTCCCACACCTCAAGTGTACAGTAATTTTTCTTCAACACTCTCCTACCAAAAAACGGTCCCAACAACCAACTCACAAACAGAATTGGTGTTCACCTCTCCAACCAGTCAGTAATAAGCCTGCCAGTTCACCAAGCACTCTATAGTACTTCAAGTTGATCTCCCATGAACCTGCAACCTGAAATTCAACAGACCATACTCACACATGTAGATCTCCTATGAGCTTGCAACAACCTGTAACTCAATGATCTTACACTTAGAAGGAACTTCCTTTCCTTCCTTATCAACTCATACTATACAATACATGCCAATGGGTCTATAAATAGATACCAGACTTAAACAATAACTTAGACTCTTAATTTAGACAATTATCCTCGTAGCTCAAGACTCTAACTGGCCTTTACATGCAAACACTTCGTTCACTTAACTAACTATCCGTGCAACGAATAGTTCTGGAACACACAGGCGACCGATGCCGGTCCCTGCTTGCCTGGTTTTGCCGATGCCCTACTGTTGCCAGTGGCCTTCTGCACTGGTCACGATCGACGTTGGTCCTGATGCCAACGCTGGTGCTCCTGGATCTCAGCAACCTTCTGTTTGCAAAGAGTTGAAGCTTTTAGCTCCACAACCTAACACATGTTTAGGAATTCTATGTAGCATGCCATGAGGTAACATACAATGATGTTTATCTACTCTTAATATTTCCTAAAAGTCTCATTAATGACTCATGCATTTACCAAAGGCATCCATTACTACTTTTGAAGAACTAACAGAAAAATTTGTGAGACATTTCTCTTTCAATATTGAAAATTATATTTATATAATTGATCTATACAATATAAAACAAAGGAATGGAGAGAGTTTAGCCTCATTCTTACAATGATGGAGGATTTCATCCAACTACTTCTGATGGACAATGATCGTAAAAGTGTTGGCAAAGATTTTCATTGGTAATCTAAATGCTGAATTAAAATATAAATTGAAATTATAATGTGCCAAATCATTTGATGAGATTATAGAAAAGGATACCCATATATAAAAGGCACTTATTTAAATGGGAATAATAAATTATACAATTGGAATGAACAAAGTCAAAATTAAGATAATTCTTTTTTGAGTAAACCAAAAGTCTTCAATAAGAACAAGAATGTAGTTGGGGATAGTGTTACTGATTCAAAACATGTACAAATAGTAAAAAAATATTCCCCCACTAAAAAAAATCAAAATATCTCTAGTATTACTATACCAAAAGGAAAACCAAGGCCTTATGTGGGGAAATGTCATTTTACTAGTGTTGGTGTGCCCATTGAAATGATCTTGAAGTAGTTAATTGCTACCAACATGATAACTCACCCAGAGATTCGACCCTTAAATGATAATAAGCCACACCCTAATTGGTACCATGAAGATGAGTTTTTCCAATACCATTGAGTCAAATGTCATGATACTAAAAAATTCATGAAATTAAGACATTTCATCCAAGACTTGATAGAAAAAGGGCAGATAGAAGTTGAAGGAGAATGTCAAACAAGTCAATCCAAAAATTAGAAATTAGGTATAAGCAATTGGGTATATATCAAGACCCTATGCCAAAACATGGCCATAAATATAATAAACCACTAAGGGATTAGGGTCAAGCATCCATCTCTAAAAAATTTGATTACCATTCCATTCTATATCACTGTATTAACACCATCAAAATTATAGTTCCCCAAGAGCCCAAAAATCCACCATCCCCCATCCTTAAAATTAATCAGGCCACGATTGATTGTGTAGTTACTATAAGATGTGGAAAAATAATAGTTCCTATATCACCTCCAAAGGATCCACCTGCCTCCTCATCTCAGAAAGTCACCATCCCTAAGAAAGTTTAAATTTTTTCCAATAAGCCATATGATATTATTCAACACCTTGAGAAGACCCTAACACAAATCTCACTTATGGATCTTCTCAAGAATTCTTCTATACATTAGAAGTTATTAAATCAAGTGTTACATGAATTAAAAGTTCCTAAGGATATCAACACAAATCAATTTCAAGCCTTGGTGGGTCACTTATATCCATCACAACAAATCACCTTCAGTGCCTAAGACATGCCACCAATAGGCCCTTATCACAATTATCCATTATTCATTGAAATATCCATTGCAAACCAAATAATATTGTGGGTTATTATAGACAAAGGATCTACCCTAAATTTATGTAATATTGAATTTATTAAGATTTTGAGGTATTTAGATCTTCACTAGGGCCTAATATAATAATGATAAAGGCTTATGATGATAATGAAAGGCCATCCATTGGAATAATATATCTTCCCATAGCTATGGGACCTATAGTCCACCAAACATTGATCCATGTAGTAGATGTATATATCCCTTTTAAAATGATTTTGGGATGCCCTTGGATCCATAAAATGAGAATGGTACCCTCCACACTTCACCAATGTATCAATTTCCCACATTTAGGCATAGAGGTCACCATCCTAGGTGAAATCGAACATTTTCATAGCTATCAAATAGAATAATTAAATCCTAATTTTTATTATCCCAGTACCCATAGATCATCTTATAATTTGAAAGATGTGAAATATGGTCACCCTAATAGTCTATCACCCACCTCATTTGGATCACTAGAAATCACTTGCCTAAAGATTATCTTTGAGGGGTATGGGGAATATGATATAAAACTCTCTGCATAGGAGACCTTCCACTATCCCCATGTAGCTATGGGTCTCTAGTTATGAGAAAATATAAACCTATTATCTATCAATTTGGGTCGACTACCTTCACAAGCATAAGGATGTTATTAGAAGAATGTTTTGGACAACTTGATGACTCTTAGATTATTCAAGAAGATGCAATCCTATATTTTCATAGGCACAAATATCCCAAACTATAAAATATGATTTAAAACATGAATTATAAGGGTAAAGTACTAAGTTGAGAGGATCAATGAAGGATGGAATATTGGTATCCAAGAACATCTGAGATGACTTAGACTAGGGTACAAACCACTATGGATTGAACTCAACTCCATCACCATAGATACTTATTTGATTCTTGAAGAGTCTAACTCTAATTAAGAAGTTGAGATAGGTTCCATTTATAGCCTCTATGAATACTTGGATGCCATGAACCTATTTTCTAACACCACCATTTCCACTATCAATATATCCCTCTACTACCCTAAACTAGTAGATTAGGATCAGAGGAAAGAACCGTCCTTTGATACATTTAAAAATGATAAGGATATTATTGAATACTTGGGATCTCAAGATTTCATGCCATTATGGGTTCAAAAAAGAGGATTCACCATCAATTTAAATAAATCTACCTATTTTGGAGAATAATGTGAATTGTTAAACCAAGTAGAAGAGACAGAATATGATGAAGCTGACCCCTATCTAGATATAGATAAAATCCATCCAAGTCATAAAGAACAAGATCTTTATCAAGAGTTGGGTGCATAGATCCCAATTGATTTTTATTTAGGAGAAGAGATACCACCACCCCAAACATATATTCAAGATCAATCACCTTACCTAATTGAGGAGGTCATGTTTTCACTCAATTTTTCACC